>CM031243.1:90633933-91983964 GCA_018340775.1 Taxus wallichiana var. yunnanensis | reverse complement strand
GCTAAGAATAGACCCTCTAAAGCTCCTAAACTGACTCCTAAGCCAACTCACACTCCTAGGAAGACTCAACCATCTTCTCAACATAGAAATCCTGTGTATATCACCTTGATACTCTCCTATAATCCATACAAGGAAGCTATTACATGATGTCAAGGCTTAAAATGACCTTAATTAGCCTATATTACTCCTTAAATGCCAAGTCAAGTCACCTTACCAACTTCTTACAAGCATATATTCATTTTTACAACATATTTAACTCTAACACACCTATAGACAACATGTATCATGGTCTTGTATGACCTTATTATGTCTTGTTCCTTGATGCTCCTGCATCATAAAGCCATAAATCAAGGAAAGAACTAGTCATCAAAGAACTAGTCAAGACCATATATTTAGGAGAGAACTAGACACCAATGATCTAGTCAACACCATAGATCAAGGAAATAACTAGTCAATACCATAGATCAAGGAAGGAACTATACCTAAAAAATAGATAATATCCCCCTAATATATAAATAAATAAAAAGTAATATCCACACTCATAACTAGGTGAGGATAAATACAATAAAGGTAAATAAAGTACCTAGGTGAACATAAGCTAAGGTAAATATCTACTCTAACATCATTTAATTATAAAATAATAATACAATTGTAAAGTTTTATAGGACCAAGGTTTGGAATAATTTTATTCAAAAACCCACATCCCAGGCCAAGAAGACTTCACATATAAATTTATTAACTTCAATAGTTTTTCCAAGTCGACATTCCTTATCTTGTTCGAGTAGGTCAATGTATGATTTACTACCACATGTCCTTTATCAGGTGTCTTTATGCATCCACTTTTCCTTTATTTTTGGTTTCCATGCCCAGATGATGTTATCCACATCGATATCTTCTTTAGGTTCTTTTGAGATGGTCCATGTTTTATTTATCTTTAAACAATCTCGATACAATGTTGTACCTTCTCCTCTCCTGACAAATTTCCAATATTTAACTCTGGACTTTTTATTTACATCATTTCCTTCCTATTGAAGGAAAATATCCCCATCTTCTCTCCCCATCC
The DNA here is from genome assembly GCA_018340775.1 of Taxus wallichiana var. yunnanensis. NCBI lineage: Eukaryota > Viridiplantae > Streptophyta > Pinopsida > Cupressales > Taxaceae > Taxus > Taxus wallichiana. The sequence continues at coordinate 91,982,901 of CM031243.1, read as the reverse complement.
ATATCTTTTCAATATTATTTCCTGGTCATATAAGTATCATTTTTCCTTTAAAAAAAAATCCTTCAACGGATTGAATTCTTGGTTAGATCTTCCACAAAAATCTCAACGTAAATTTCTAGTTGATCACTATATATAAGGTGCATACATCTAGGTTAACGCTCCCTTTCTTAATCATAATATAAAATTCTTGTTTCATTGAGAATTAAATGTTTTATTGGCCAAACTATTGATTTATTAGGTTGTAGCAAGTCTGAGCAATTAGAACACATATTTACCACATTTTCTATCCATACACCAAAATTCAAAGGACCCAACCTCTTTCCATCAATTTCATGATATTTTAGCATTTGGGTTATAAAACCCATGGCTACATCATCATCTCTACTAAAAATTTGTTTTTAAAAAGGACATTTTCTATGACAAAATATCTTCTATGTTTAGGACTTTTATTGATGGTTCTTTCAGTGTCATCACTATAATCTCCATCACTCTCTGCATTGTAATTCTCTGAACCACTAAAAATATTTGTACTTCCCAAATTAGGGAAAATGGACGAATCGAATGCTTGTATAATTCACTCTATTCCTAAGCAATGTAGTAGCCTTTATTCCCGACATCTTCCAAGGTTTCAAATGCATCAATTGAGAAAGGAAATTTTACTCTTCTATTTAATACTATGTTAATACTAACAACCACAAATGCTCTTCCCACATATTTACAACGTAGTGTCTTCCTATTTGGATATACTCTTCCCTCTACAACTTTGGTTCCTTTTGAAAACAAGCCCATATGATCATCCTCTAAAAATGCAAAAGACTTCATTGTTGTAACAACATAAAATATGAAGTTTGTGAGATGTTGGAAAATATATTAAAGCATTGTATAAAATAAATCAAAAAATTATCATGTATGTATAGCCATAAATATATTGAAAACACATAACATATGAGTAATGAACTTCTATAATTTAGTAAGGTTTGGAAATAATTCAGAATTATGCATATAATTTGGAAATATTTATAACATGATTTCCAACCTATGATTGAACTTGACACAATTGAATTTAATGATGAGAAATAGATAGAGTTTATATTTCCATTTGTCATTTGCTTCATCCTAATAGAGTTTAAATAGATGAGGTTTAATTTAAACGATGAGAAATAAATAAATAGTGGTTGAATAGAAGTTAATTAGAAACTTGATTGCTAATGCTTCATTCAAATATCTTCATTATATTAATATAACATATATTACTTTTGCAAGAATTCCTCATACTTCCCATATTCCCTAACTATGAGAATGAGAATCTATCCATTTTAAAAATTCTCATAAAAGGATGTAATTTTCATTCATTCTTTATGTTTAATGATATATATATGATTAAGTTCAATATTTCTTCAATGAGGTAGAATGGTTAGAATAGGCATATGCCCATTCTAATAAAAACAAAGAGTTTTATGATTGTGATGAGAATGGGCATATGCCCATTCTCATCACAATGATAAAAATATTTGTTTATATGAGAAATGGCATATGCCCATTCTCATCACAATCATAAAACTCTTTGTTTGTATTAGAATGGGCATATGCCTATTCTAACCATTCTACCTCATTGAAGAAATATTGAACTTAATCATTTTTATATCACTATAAAGGTTGTGGGATTAGGAAATTGTCCATTCTAAAAAAATTAAATATTACCTCTATTTCTCTTCTATGAGAATGGACATATTCCAATTCAATACAAAATAAAAAAATTTGTTTGTATGAGGCTGATTATATGCCCATTCTTTCTATGTTTATTTTTCTTCTATGATTATTATATGAGAATGGGAACATGCCCTTTCATTACAAGATAAAAATTGTTTGTTTGTATGAAAATGGACATATGCTCATTTTCTCTATGTATTGCCTCATTTTCATTGTTCTTTTTACTCACTTTTTCAGCCATTAATAATTTATTTTTTCTCAAAATGGAATAAAAAATAATTTCTCTAAATGTTCTTCCAAGGTACCATCTCATTATTTAGAACATCTAATATAAACCTCTTGATGTGAGTACTATAAGTTATATAATTTTTATCATTTTCACATCCATATTATATTATGAGTAATAGAAGAAAGTTCTTGTCATTTTAGCACTTCTATAGTAATCATATCTAACTTGGTCTTTGTTTAAGAATGGGCAGTTTCCCATTCTCTCATACAAACATACATTTTTTTCATCTTATCTTGAATACAATGTAATTTTTTTCTCTCAGAATAAAGTTTACTTCATTCTCACAGCAAACATCATATATGAATGATAGAATAAGGGATGTTGTTCACTCTCACTACCTTAGGGAATATTCTAATGATATATTTTTAGAATTGTCATATGCCTATTCTGATATAGGAATCATAGTCGAAGAATAGAGATAACACATTCTAACTTCCTTTATAGAGGTATTAAAATGGGTTCAAGCCCATTCACATACAACAATCATTTTATTTTTCATAATGTAAAATATTATTTGAAATTTATAGGTATTATTAAATGATACAATATTATTTCTTGTATTTAATTATTAGTATTATTAATTAATGAATTTTGATTAGTCCTAATATGATATGTTAAATACATATTCTTTGATTTCTAATTTTTTGATGATTAAAGTTTAAATATTTTTATTGGCCCATTCTAAGCATTATAAGTAATGAAGCATTATAAATATTAATGGAGTTTATGTCGTTATTTATTTTTATAAAAATTATTATATTTTTATAATTTTATAAAAAAATTAAAATGCAGTTTTTTAATTAAGCATTATAAATAATGGCGATTAAGTTGTTAATTAGGTTTATATAGTTTAATTATATTTTAGAATATTATTCAATTATTTTGAAATTAATTTTTATTCGTTCGATAATATAGTTAGATGTCATTTTTAATATAATAATTGAATTTTATTAGTAATATTAATTCTTGTAGTTAATATTAATTGATAGGATATTTTTTGAAATTAATTATAATATTATTTATTAATTATTTAAATTAGCACTAATACTAATTAATTATAATATTATTAACTAATGCCATTAATTTATTAATGTATTAATCTTATTTTATTAATTTACTAGTTTATTAATTTATTAATATTATTAATTAATATTGTTAATTAATGTTATTACTATTAATTACATTTGTATTTGTCCATGGCATAGCGAGACCATTAATTTGCAAATAAATTATTTACCACCTTTTATTAATTGAAGGTACTTGTTTGTTAAACATGTCTTTAAGCACTCATTGGAGGGAAATTGATGAAATTAATGGAAATTAATTCTTCCATGGCATGGTAGAGAGAATGACGATGGTAGAGATCTTGGGAATTTCAAGGTTAACCACGGTCGGTGAAGCTATCTCTTCCTTGTTCTTCCTTTCTGCTTTCTTCTTCATCCAGATTTTCATTTTTTTGTTCGTCATTTCGCTTTAGGTTGCATGTATTTGGTTATACCATTTTTTTCGAGAAGAAGAAGATTTTTGTTTTATTACATCATTTTCCCTGTTAAGAAGAATATTTTAGAGATATTGTTTGTTCTCTTCGCTAAATTTTTGTTTACCCTTTCGATTTGGGATCCCTCTGTTTCGTAAGACCGTTTCGGATTGCGAAGCACAAGATTTGAAGAAAATTTCAGGCATGAATTATTCTAACTCTTCTTTGCTAAATTATTATAGATGAAGAATATCATTTGGTTTTCTTTCCCTTCTATTCTATTATGGGTTTAATGATAATGCCCTATTTTTGATCTTCTATATTTTTTTATCTGGGTATTAAGAATATCACTTCAATGTTTTGAAAGACATGCATAGTTGTTAACCTAATCATAGTTGATAATACGGGGAGTTATCTATTATGATTTTACCAAATTACAGAGTGGTCTTACCACCTAGGTGACATAACAAGCATTGTTTATTTTTTGAAGGCATACGATCGAATTCCATAGCCGAGAATGACTCATTATTAGAAGAAGAATTTACTCTTTTATAGTGAAGAAATTTTTACTTCTTTTTTAAATTGAAGATAAGTTTCAAAGATACTTCTAACTCTTCTTTGTTGTATTCCAAATTTTTGGGTATAAAGATAAATTATAATGCCATATTTTAGATCTTTTGTATTTTTGATATGGTTTTAAGAATATCACTTTAATATTTTTATTATAAGACTTGTATAATTGTTATTCTGCATAGTTATAAAAGGATGCATCTAAAAATGACCATTTCATGCATGTTTCAGAGTCTCAACATGATCACATTCCCTTGTAAAAAAATGTATATGATTCTAAGAAATCCACTTCCAATCCTTCTTGCTAAGATGGGGAGTTAACTATTTTATTATTACCAAAGTACAATGTGGGGTTACCACCTAGGCATCGTTAATTTTTTCTTAAGTCGGGTGGTGTAGTTGTGTAGGCTGAGATGGTGGGTGAGCTTACCAGCCAATCTCGACAGGCGAGCTGACCCACCGAGCTCGGAAGAGATCTGACTTGTCAAACTCGGCCGACGAGTGGACCCACTAAACTTGTCGGGTGAGTTGACATTCTAAGTTTGGTGGAGGAGCTAATATACCGAGCTAGCGGTCGAGTTGGCTTATCAAGCTAGCCGGTCAATATGGGCAGGGAAAGATGTGTTAGGATAAATAATTAATCTCTAATAGATAATAGGATGTGAACATTTCTTTTCCTTTTTTGCATTACTCACAATATGGGTAGTCATACCTTCTTTCATTTTCTAGATACCTTATCTTCTAGAATCCTTATCTTCTAGCTTCCTCTCTAGAATGATCTTCTCTCTTTTGGTTGCCTATTTATTGGCATTCTACACTCCTCTTTGATTCATTATTTGGGTTGTATGTGAGAGAGATCAATAATAACAATCTCTTTTCTATAGATCTTATGTTCTTGGCTTCTTTGTTGAAGTTGTCTTCAAACTAGATATTTTCCCTGTCTTTGGTTCTACCTATATGGTATTAGAGCATTGAGTGTCTAGAAGTTTTCTTCACGCTTGCCCATATTATTATGCATTATCTCGCATTGTTTTGGATAGACAATGACTTTGATTTCTTGCCTCAACATTCTAGAACAATCCGTGGATACAGATCTATTTGTTTGAACTCTTAGATGTACCATTGTTGTGTGAGACTTATTGGATAGTAAAAGGACATTTTTAGGCGTTTTTACTATTTAGAGACACATTTTTGGCTCATTTAAAGACTTGGGGTCCATCCTTACCCAAAAAAACAATGTTGGAGGGTTAATAAAAGCCTAGGAAGGGCATTTTTAACTTGTGCACTCCTTTTTGGATTTAAATGTGAATCCATTTGCAAGAGGTTGAAATACCTCCAAAAACACACATAAAAAGGTTTGCAAATAAAACCAGGAGTTTCAAAATAGCTTACTTCTCAATCTGGAATTCACACTACTCTATTACATCATTACCATTCTCCTTTTATTTCAAGACTACTCTAAAACCCTAAAATGCCAAAACCCTAAAATGCCAAAAACCCTAAAATGCAAAACAACTCGGATTGACCCCAAAATTTGCGTGCCAAATATGCATTCATAAATTAGGGCTCGCATGAAATTTGGACTTAATCTAACAAGCACAACAAAAGTTATTAAAGTTCTAAGACCTAGTCAAAAGCGGAAAAAACATTCGGAGCCAATTTTAGGCCGCTAGATGACGGAATCCGAGCCCGAAAACGTGCCAAAATGAGCACAACCTTGCAAGCATAGTTGACCCCAGCATAGTACTAATGCATATCTACCACCTTGTAAAATTTTAGGACGATCCAACCATCGGATCAAAAGTTATGGCCTCTGCAAGTTATGCTTTGGCATCACCATTGTCATGTGAGACTTATTCGACAAAGAAAAGGGCATTTTTAGGGCATTTTTACTATTTAGAGACACATTTTTGGCTCATTTAAAGACTGGGGTCCATCCTTACCCGACAAAATAATGTTGGAGGGTTAATAAAAGCCTAGGAAGGGCGTTTTTAACTTGTGCACTCCTTTTTGGATTCAAATATGCAAAAAAAAACCAAACATCTAAAAACGCATCTACATTGTCTAAAATTGCTTGTTGTGTGTTGAAATATTCACTAACTTGTCATTGTTTGGATTTCTTGCTAAATATATTTGTTTGGAGATTTCAGATATGCCATATTTCCTTCGAAATTCTCACTAAAGATTTCAGATTTGCCATATTACCTACTATAGAATTGCACAAATTACCCTCACATTTGTGCATCTTTAAAATTTCATTACATTATGTAAGTTCTTTTTTTAATTTTTATTTCATACACACAATAGCCCATTCATTGGTTGGTTAAAAAAAATTTGGGCCTAAACGATAGTTTTATTTTTCTTTAAAAATTTAAATTTTCTATAGCTTGCTTTATTAAAAATTATCTTTGTGGAAAATGAATTTTGGTTTTGGGCTAATTAATTCTTTTGAAGGGCCATTTGTAAATAGAGACCAAATTTGAGTTCTTTATTTCCTCCTAGTTCCAATGAGTGGTCACACAACCACTTTTTCCCTTGTCTTAATGATTTTTTTAATTGTTGCATATTTTCTAATTAATTGATCCTTTTTGCACGATGAGAGCTTAGATTTGAGTTCCATTTTTACAAAAGTGACTTATTTTTAGTTCTTGTTATATTGGTTCATTTTTATTGCAACCTAGGGATTGATTTTTTTACTTTTTCTAGAGGGTTCTCTTGTCATACCTTGAGATGCATTTTCGGTGGTACCAAACGTTTAGGCCCAATCATGTCCTCATTTTCTCCTATGGATTCATGTTTGTTTGAGCCACTTAATACTTCTAATTATAATGTCTAGAAACCAAATATGCAACAATTATTGCAGTCAAAGGGCTTGTGGCACATGGTGCTGGATAATGGTCTAACCTTCACTTCAGAAAAATACTTCTACTTGATCGAGTGCAAGTAGGACAAGGCTCTTGGTTTGATAGGATTGAATGTTTCTGATAGCTTGATGTTCCACCTTTCCAACCTTAGCACACCTAAGGAATCATGGGACAAGTTTTCCGAGCTCTTTGGTAAGGTCAATGAATTCAAATTGTTGTAATTAGATGTAGAATTATTTTCCATTTTGCCATCCGATTTTGCCACTATAGAAGATTTTTGTCTAACTTTAAGTCTATTTGCTCAGAATTACAAGTAGGAGGAAAAAAATTGATAAAGAATTTATATTTCTTATCCTCTCTAAGTTGAAGGGTCCTTTTAGTGTATTTTCCTCTACTTATTATTCAGCTATGGATGCCCTTGGTGACCTAATTCAAATCGCCTACTTTTGAGATATTTTGTGATCTCCTTATTGGGAGAAAATCAAATTAATGTCCCTTGATGCCCTTCCTAGTAGCTCTCACACTCTTGTCACTAGATGTTCTAAAGGAAAAACCAAGTCTAAAACAAATACATTTCCCTCCAAAAAATTGGTAAATAAACCTCCTTCTTCTCAATATTTTGAGCCTAATCTATCTTTCGAGTCCACAAGTCCTTCAACAATCCTAATTCTAAAGGAAAATCCAAACAGAAGAAGACCCATCAACCTTGTACCTTTTGTGGTGGAAAAAATCATTTAGAGAATATATGTTTTAAGAAGATGAAAGCCTTAGAAGAAGCAATTAAAAATAATAATATTTTTGTTACTCAAACTTCTTCTTCATCAAGAAAAGGGAAACTTATTTCTGATCGAGGTATATCCACATCTCATGATAATTGGATCATTTGATTTAGGAGCTTATCATCACCTCACACATTCTCGAGATATTTTGTCTTCGTTTCGATTGCAACACTTCCTATATGAAGATGATAAGTCTTCTCAAGTTGATGTTTTGGGAAAGGAAATGTTTAGATATACGATGGTTGTATTCTTGATGTACTCCTTGTTCCTGAAATTACTTCTAATTTATTGTCTGTTTATCAAATTTGTAATTGAGGTAGTGTAAAAAATATGGAATTTATTCCCCATTAAGTTGTAATCAAAGAAATACAATATCCTCAAGAGATAGTGGCTACATGTGTTGCAAATCATAGTGCTCATCTTTATCATTTTGAAGGATTTGAGCCTTCTACATGTGCTTCATTACTTTCCCATGCTGATCTAGTCAAGTAAATTATGGCATGAGAGGTTTGACCACATGAACTACAAATACTTACAACAAATCACGAAGTTGGTTCTTGGTCTTCCAAATATTTCTTGCACAGATGGAGTATGTCCCGGATGTATTCTTGGAAAACAACATCAGGATGCTTTTCCAAAGTGTAAGGTATCTCGCGCAAGGTATCTTATCAATTTGGCACATAGCAATCTTCTCACCTTTCCTTATCATTCATTTTCTCAAAGCCAAATATGTACTCACTTTTATTGATGAATTTTCTTGACTCACTTGGGTCTACTTTTTAAAGACAAAAAGTGATTTTTTTGATAATTTCAAAGCCTTTAAGGATCTTATTGAGAAGCAATCATCCCTTACACTTAAGATGATACACATCAATAATGGGGGAATATGTGAGCAACACATTCAAGTATTTGTGCACTCAGATGGGATCATGCATCGGTCTACAATACCCTATACTCCTCAAAAAATGGTGTGGTAAGTAGAAGAATAGAATGTTGAAAGAGATGTATAGTTGCATGATTCATTCTAAGGAAATGGATCCTCATTATTGGGATGAGACAATCAATTGTGAAAATTATGTTCAGAATCGTACCATACACAAGGCCTTGTAGAACAAGACTCTTATGTAGATTTGGTTTGGAGAGAAACCAGATGTGTCATATTTGCATGTATTTATGAGTAAGGCATGGAAATTTGTTCCGATGAAAAAAACAAGTCGATGGAGAGGAAAATCCAATCACTTTTTTTTTGCTATTGTGAGAATATAAAGGATTATTTCCTTCATGACCCTATCATTTGTTTATTTCGGTCTGATGTTCATTTTGATGAGAGTGATCCTTCATGGAGACTTCATCTCCTAACACTCCATCCCTTATTGCTCATACTTCTTATTCTTCTAGTATGTTTCAGATGATTTTGATGAGGACCTAATTGATGTAAATCTACAACCTCATCTTCCACCACCAAATGCTTCTCAGGATTTTCCCAAATGGGATCAATCCACTTTGGATTCCGCAGGTCCTATGGTTGGTGATCCTTCGTTCCTCGTCAAACTCACTCACAGATTTCTGGTATGGATTTTGTTAGTCATTTTATTTTAGTGATTCGGTTCACTTTTCTGATGCTATTTCCAAACCAGAGTGGGAGATTGCTATGCATGAGGAGTATTCTTCACTTATGAAGAATCACACTTGGGATTTAGTACCTCTTCCTAAGGGAAGAAAACTTGTGTGATGTAAATGGGTATATAATACTAAGTTTATAGTATATGGTTTTGTTGATCGATAAAAGGCTCACTTAGTTGCAAAGGGTTTTCACAATTTGAAGGGATTGATTACTTTGATAATTTTTCCCCGTAGCTAAGATGGATTCTATTCAATTTTTCTCTTTTTCCTATAGCTAATCATTTACACATATATCGATGGATGTAAAGAGTGCATTCTTGCATGGTGATCTTATTAAGGAGATGTATATAGAGAAACCTCTAGGTTTTTGTAGGATTCTTCACTCATTTAAAGACTATGTCATTCTCTCTATGGTCTCAAACAATATCCATGATCCCGGCATGAAAAGATGGATTCCTTTTTAGTCTCCTTTGTATTTTTTTGTACCACTCGCACCATGATGTCTACATTCAATGGAATGGGGATATTATTCTCATACTAGTCTTTTATGTTTATGATCTCATTCTCATTGGTATTTTAGATTCTCTCATTCATGACATTCAACACAAATCGGTGGAGCATTTTGACATGACTGATATGGGAGTTATACATTATTTCCCTAGTTTGAAGGTTCATCATACTTCTAAAGGAATCTCTATTGGAAAATATAAGTATGCTCATGATCTACTTCACCAATTTCATATGGAAAATTGTAGTCCTGATCCTAATCCATTTAAGTTAATTATTGATTTATTTGTTGATTGTAAGACTCCTCTAGTTGATCCCACAATATAGCAAAGAACTTGTAGGAAGTATTCTCTATTCGACACACTCACCCAAACATCACATTTTTATCAACCTTGTCTCTCTCTTTACACATGAGCCTCATGAGAGTCATTGGAAAGTAGGTAAGAATATTTTTCACTATCTTTGGGGTACTTTTCACTATGACATACATTATACACCACATAGTTCTTCAAAATTCATTAGATATACCAACTAAGATTGGGCAGTGATGTTGACACTCACAAATCTACCTTTGTATTTATTTATCATCTTGTTTCTTGTCTAGTTACTTAGGGATGTAAGAAGTAATCTGCTATTACATTATCTTCTATTGAGGCTGAGTATCAAGGTTCAATTCGAGCTACTTAGGAGGCTATTTGGATTTGAAAACTATTTGATGAATTTTGTCTTCCATAATATTTTCCATCTGGTTTTGGTGTAATAACCAGAGTGCCATTGCTATTTCTCGCAATCGGTTTGAGCATCAGCGTATAAAAATATTGACATACACATGCAATTCATTCGATAGTTGATCCAAGATGGAGTCCTTTCACTTGATTTTGTACCTACTGCTGATTAGGTTGCCAAGATCTTCAATAAATCTTTAGAACTCCCCATTTACTTCATTTGTGAGATTTTCTTGGGCTAATGGAAGTTTTCCTTGGGGATTCACCATGAGTTCCTCCTTCCTTCTCTTTGTTATGTACATAGGTACCTAATATGGCCTAGTAAATGGGACCCATTTTTTGTGTTCCCACCTTGTTAATTATTCACTTAAGGGAGGGTGTTAGGATAAATAATTAAACTCTAATAGATAATATGGTTTGGACATTTCTTTTTCCTTTTTTGCATTACTCACAATATGGGTAGTCATACCCTCTTTCACGTTTTAGAAAACTTATCTTCTAGAATCCTTATCTTCTATTTTCCTTTCTAGAATGATATTCTCTCTTCTAGATGCCTATTTATTGGCATTATACACTCCTCTTTGATTCACTATTTAGGTTGTATGTGAGAGAGATCAATAATACTAATCTATTTTCTACAGATCTTGTGTTCTTGGCTTCTTTGTTGAAGTTGTCTTCCAACTAGATCTTTACATGTGCTGGTTCTACCTATAAGATGACCTGCTAAGCCGAGCGGTGAGGTTGACCAACCAAGCTAGGTGGGCGAGCTTACTTCTCAAGCTAGGCTGGCGGGATGACTTATGGAGCTAGGTGAGCGAGTTGACTTGCTAAGATGGGTGGGAGAGCTCACCTACTGAGCTAAAAAATATTAAACTTAATCAATATCATATAGGAATTAAAATTATTAAGTTTAATGTTATATTTAATGGGAAAATTCTTGGTCTCATAATTAGAATCATGAAAAGAAGAAGAAATATAAAATATAGCTTATTTTATAATTCACGATTTCCCTTTTTCATAACCTTCATAGAGTTATTGAAAATAATAAGTTCATTATTCTTTTTATTACAATGATTAGAATTGGCATACACCCATTATCATACAAACAAATTATTTTATCTTCCATTGAATGGTTAGGTATCCATTCCTATAGAGGTATTAAAATGTTTAAGATCAATATTGCTTATATTAGAATGTTTAGAAGGATCTTGTGCCCATTTACATAAAAACAAGCATTTATTTCTTATATTGAATGGTCAAATTCCCATTGACATATAGGAATCATATATGAATAATATAGATAAAACTCTTTGTTTGTATTAGAATGGGCATATAGCTATTCTAACCATTCTACCTCATTGAAGAAATATTGACCGTAATCATTTTAATATAACTACAAAGGATGGGGGAATGGGAAAATTTCCATTCTAAAACAAATTAAATATTACCTCTATTTTTCTTCTATGATTATTATATGAGAATGGGCATATTCCCATTCAATAAAAGATAAAAATTTAAATATATGGAGAAGGTGCAAAACATAGTAAATATTTAAATATAGTCATAAATATTATATCCAATCGTAATAGTAAAAAAATATTCATGACATGTATGAGATGTCATTAATAATATAATACTATTAAAATTTAAAATACGTTTACTAATTATCCATGATTGTATATCTCCCTCTCTATAGTGTAAATTAGTCAAATAATTTTTTGATTCTTTGTGCTAGGTTTTTGATGATTCACAATGTTGCCATGACGATCCCTTTGCTATCAAGTTTCTTTCTTCAGAGGAAATCAAGGGAGATAGCCTTTTTATGGCCCTATCTCCTCTCGTCAGGACTCCAAAAATCTTCTGGATTGACTCTAACTCGGTGGAGAAATCCATATAAAGTATTGTTATCACCAAATCACTGCACCCTTCGAATGGCCAGAATGTGAACAAGACATTCGGTGTGATTGGGTAACATGGGATCACCTCTAAAGCTGTGGGACTTGGGCTCAAGGTGAACCTCCAACGAAGGTTGACTTCCTCTTCCTAAACTAAGTGTTGACTGCTCCTAGTGTAATGAAATGGTTATCTAGACCTATGCTAACATTTTCATGGGTTTTAGGAAAATACTTGCAAGAAAAGAAACTATACTAGGGATGATGATGGACCAAATAAAGGGTGTTGATAGACTTAGGAAGGTTTGATTTGAAGAGGGTGTTGTGCACCATGGTAAATTCACCTATTTCAACTTAGAGAGGGTAATAGAATACCACAGACTAGGAAGCATGTGTTCCTTTTTTAAACTCAATTAGAAAAATCAATATGTTAGTCTTCCAGTGAAGAAGGATGAACTTGAGAAGGGTGGACAAGCACCACAAATCAACTGTATGCAATACTCTGCCACTTGATAAGAATAAAACTCCAAAAACCTGAAATGGAAACTTGAACTTGCATAATGTACCCGTAAACATGAGAAAGGTACGAAGAAGTATAAAAGGATAAAAGGACCAAGATTAGTCACAAAAACAAACTTTTATTACTTCAAAAACATGCACAATGCATCATTACAATTAGAAAAGTCAATGGTTGCCATTACAGGTCTTGAAAAGGAGGCTTGAAAGGTCCCTCAACATATAAGAACAACTTACAAATGAAATAGGACTCTTGAAAGATATGCACTTGTCTAATCTGTCTAACCTATCCAACCAATTGGAATGAGCTTCTAACTTACATTTATAGAAGAATTATGCGAGAGAGAATATGGAAAGTAATAAATTCCTTTCTAAATTTAAGGTACATGATGGTTCATTTATTACAAATTTGGTTGAACCAATTGAGAATCTTCCATCATGTTCCATTAATGCCCGATTTGACTTAATCTTATCAATTAATTAAGGGAATATTTAAATAAAATATTTTAATAACAATAATAAATATCATTATTAAAATATTTAAATAGAAATATTAATTTAATTATTATTAAAATAATATCACTCTAATGAAAAATTTAGGTGGGACCCCCTTAGGGTTGGTTTACATTGAGGGGGGGTCCATGAGAAAAATACCAACTCAGTGATTAGATTGCCTATCAACTCACCGAGTTGATTGGTGAGTTACTCCCCTCACATTCCACCACATCGAGATTGATGAATCCCTCATCAGTATTCTTGCAACATAACTCCTCAACCACTTCCAATGCTTATCATCAAGTGACTTGTCCCACAACTCATCTCATTCTCGAGTAACTTCTTTTCCTAAAAATGGAGCTCACATCTACCATTGAGGCAACATGAATTTATTTTGTTGAGCTCTCTTTTTGACCCATACATGGGATTTCCTGATGATTTTAACTTCAAGTTTGGAACTGATGAACCCAACAAAGTTAATCAAAATGAGTTATCAAGAAATCTCGTGCTCGAGCTATTCGTTTGACTCGGTTCCCATCAAGCTTGTCAATCAATCTCGAGTTCCTCCGAACTCATAAAATTCAACCCTACGAGCCCAAAATTCTTCCACCACTGATCCCTATCTCTCGAATGTAGTGAATGAGCTCCTTTCTTTACCTTTCAAACTTGCACATTATTCCCATGGAGATTCAACTCCTTTCCACTCAATTAATAACTCATTACTAGTTAGTGATGGGCTCACCACCATATAATAGAATGCATTCTTTCCTCGAGCTGAGTTGCTCACTATGGGCTGAGTTGTGTTCAAACTCCAAGTCAGGATTGTATTGATTGGGATCCTCTCCGCATCAAGCTTGTTGCTTGAGTTCAAGTGCCATCTCTTTTGAATAACATGGAGCTACTAACCTAGTACCGATCTAGCTCAGCTAATTCACTTTCTAGTAATCATGACTCGGCATCTTGAGAACTTCCATGAGCTCATTACCTTATATATCATTGATGGTCGAGCTCCCTCATCAAATTGAGATCCTTGGATTCGCATTGACACCTAAAATTGATCAAAATATTCATGAATCATCCAAGAACTCACCTTAACCTCTCGCCTAGCAAGCTCGGTCAACATTCACGAGCCACCATTCACTCTAAGGTCTTTTTATTTTTCCAAACTCCTCAAACTCAATGTGCATCTCCGAAAGCAAGTCGTTTGTGAGCTCTACATATGAACTCACCATCAAATAACTCATCTCGAGCTTCTTTGCATAGCTCACCATGTGAGCCATCTTTAGCTCAAACTTTCCTTATTCATGTACCATGATCACCCTACATTGGTTAATACCGACTAAGAACTCAAATTTTCCCCTTTGCATGTTACTCCACATGAACTGCCCCACCGTGGAATCATCTTCACAGGATCATGTTGTACTTCAACACCTTTGCAACCGTGATCTTTACGAATTGATGATGTAAATTTTTACACATAGAGCCCTATCATGACTAAGTCATTAGCTTACTTCGAGAATAAATCCACCTTATATGATAATAACTCGATGAGTAACTCACCATCTCTCTGTAGTCTCCCGAATGACTTGCTGGTGAATCAACAACCAATTTATAATTTTCTCTTCATGGAAGCTTTATGATGGCTTGCCATTACAAAGTCTCCACCATGGCAATCAGGATGAATCTATCCCATGTGTGGAACTCCCGACTTGGCGTACTATCATCAAAATCCCACTCAACCATTTGGTGGTGATCTCCCAAAGATCCGTGATGATGATGGTGTACAGGATTTAAAAACCATTTTTCGCACATGGATGGAAAAAGACCAAAAAATCCCGATTTGGGATTCCCTTTAGGTTTCTCCCTCTTTCCTCAAGATTCTTACTTCCGAGCTCAATTTTTGCACCAAATTTTGACTCGGTGAGCTCCAACGAACTCCAATAAATGAGTACCATGCATATGCCAATGAGCTCATTGTGAGCCATGCACTGAATTCCTTCCTCAATCTTGACCGGTCCATTAAAAAAACTCACCAGTCATTCCTTATCATGCCACTAAATTGATTTGACCAAGATTCAACAATGACACTTGCCTTTAAGCTCAACCTTATCTCGATCTTACATTTTCCTCGATTGCATTTGAGCTCATTATTTTTAATTGGACCTTGATTGAATCCAACAAGCTTACAACCACATGATTTAGCAAACATTTTGGAGTCCTAAATGATTATTCTCTGCTATTTCTGTCTTATTTCAGCTCGGTATGGCCATGCCCACTCTCACTTAGTTCTCCTTAGGCTTATCACCTAATTTCATGAGCTGCATTATAAGCTCCTCACCTTCGAACCTAACAAGGATACATTCAATCTTCTTGAGTTCATTTTGACTTAGCCCAAGCTCAAGCTCACTGCCTATATAACTCACCTTGATGTCTCTAACTCCGTTGCTCATTGTAAACGTTGATCTCCTCCTAAGAAACCTATCAAACTTCATGCACTAAGTTTTCTCAACAAATATCCAATGAACATTCTCGAGCCATGCATGATGAAAAAATCACTCCCAATTATCCTTTTTGTGCATTGAATTACTTTCATGTTAACATCATGTCTGTGAGGTACCAATTCTTTCCTTGAACCAGACGAGCCTAATATGCCAAGCAAAACACCTTGATTTATTTTCCATTTTCCGAACCATCGAATAATCTTAGTCAACATTACTTATTTTATATACTTCTTAACTTGCATGAGCTACAACCGAGCTCGATCCCTTTTACACCATGTCAACTCATCGAGCTACTTGGTGAGTTATTTTAAGCTCGATGCCCCCCTCCTTAGGAATTTTCATACTTGACCTCAAAGATTTCTGAATTTTGACCATTCACTTGAACCGTGAGGATCATGAAATGTTAATAAGGCCTCCTAAGATTAACTTATTAATTTTGACCAAAATTTCAACATGGTAACTTGAAGTGGGCCCACTAAGATTAATTTTATTACTCTGAACAACCCCCGAGCCTCTAAAACCTGAAAATGAGGGGAAATAAAACAAGATGATTTCAAACCTTCCTGGGACACTATAAATGTTCCCACAACTTAAAATTTACTTGAAATGCCCAAAATGATTATGAAGAACCTTCTCAGTCCCAAGGCCCAATAGGTCCTCACTGTCTAATTTTGTAAAGTGTGTAAAGTTACATAACATTTTCCATGACCCTCCGAGATGATTACTGCTAAGCATGATTCTAGTAACCTTAATTCATCCATCGGGCATGGAGTCTATATTGGAATCTTTAAGATGATTTGAAAATTCTCATACACATCCTGAAGTCTCCTTGGTATTATTGATCTTGAATTCTCGTAGTAATGATAGGCGTAAAATATCTTGAATATGACGAATTCTTAGAAACTATGGAATATTGTGAAATTTTGAATGAAGCATGTGCTAAAATTGGATATCATGAACCTATTATAAAAATTTAACCTTATTCACCTTGGAAATCTCCGATTATGATCAAATGTGCAAGAACAATAATGAAACACAACATATACCGAAACAAAATCCCATACATTCTTTAAGTGAAACATGCAGGGTGTGTCAGAACTTATTCTACTTAAAATAAACCTATTCCTACTCTATGCTAATCGGAGGCACATGTGAACTAAAAAAACCCTACAAATAGTTGTGAAAAATATCTCCCTTTCCTCCCAATGGGTAGCCATGCAAATGATTCGACAATGAACATGGCTAAGACTAATAGTGAAAATATAAAACAAGACCAACTCTTCACCTGTTCCACCAAGGAATTAACCGGGAATAGAAAGAATTCCTCTTTTATTTTCTCTTCATTTTTATTGTAGAGGCATTGCAACTGATCCTCAGAATTTTGAAACTCATCCTCACATTTTGAAATGAATGTGACTGGTCCTAACTTTTCCTCTAGCTTCAATGAAGCCAAATACCCTATGGAGCATGGTCTAACCCACTCGAATCTTCCTTCTACTCTAAGATTCAACTTTGATAATGAAGTTCCACAGACATTCTTGGCTATTTTTTTAAGTGATGTCCTATTTTTACCCTTTTCCTTCTTTGACATCAATAAATTCTTCCACAACATGCATCTCCTTTGGATTGTTTACATTTTCCAATACTAAATTACTCGTAAATGTTTAAAATGTGTTGCTCATGTAAGAATTCCTCCTCCTTCATCACTCATTCATCAACTAGATTAGATTCCCCAATTAAGAGCAAGACATTCTCAATGATAACATCTCCGTCTAGATTCTTCCATGTCTTCTTTTGAGGCAAGATGCCTTTTGTATTCAAAAAGAGGTAATGGGAAAACCAAATTACCTAGTTCTAGAGGCTCCAGTTTAACAAGGAACTCCTTCAAATCTTACAAATAGTCTACTTATCCAATGCTTAGATGTTGTAAGGTTAAAACTACCCCTCCAAGGTGTTATCTGTATTGAGAAATTATTCTTCATAACCTTCCTCATCCTCAAGCAGAAAATTAGAAAGTTCAAAATCCTTAAAACAATTATAATTTTGAGACAGTTGAGGGAAGAGAGGCTATGAAATGCTCTATATTGCCTCATAAAAACCACCTTATACGAGTTGAGAGTATTCTTTCTTCAAATTGCATATGATTTTCTCCTAACATATTTGATATTTTTGGTGAGTTAACCTCTCTGTGACGATATGGAACCAATGTGGATACTACATTATGAGAAAAAAAGTGTTGGTTTTCATATTTCATCCATGAATTTTCTCTCGGTACAAAACTATTTTATTTCACTTGTTTCCAAGCTTCAACCTCTATAGAAGGTTTAGTCAGAATGAAGTTTTCTTGATGTTAAGTTTTGCAGCCAACTCCTTCAACTTGTATGAGAGCACTTCCTTCTGGTATCCTCGATCGTATATTCCTCCCTTTTGCTCATTTCTTGATGATGCTCCTCCCAAAATGGGTTTAGGACTACAAGAGGAGGGACGGGTTGGGATTCAACTGATTCATTCACTATTTGAAGAAGTGGAAGTGATTTTGTTTGTTATCTTCATGACCCTTGTAGAAAAGAAGGAAATTTAGAAGAATGAGGCATGGAAGATTCATGATGGGATGGAGGAATAAAAGATGAAGTAGTGAATCCCATTATAGGGGTAGAAACTAGAAGGTTAGGACCATGGGGATCAAGTTGAAAATAAATGGATAGAAACATGGAAAGAGGGTTAATATGTGGTAATGTTGGGTACTCTCATTGATAGGATTGACTAACATTACATTCTTGAGAATCCCTCTTCTTGATCCATTCTCCAACTTGAGTCATCATCTTGATTATGAATTGAAGCTTTTGTTGAGGATTAAGCTCACATGGTATAGGGCCAGTCTAGGGGTATGGAATGCTGAAACCAATCTAGGTTGCCTTTTTCATTTCATTGATCCTTATTTGCACCATGTTATACTCCAACTCTCAAACCTTCTTCTACAAGTGGTCTTCTTCAGGTGTAGGATAGATTCTAGAATTTGCATGCCATTTTTTGGATTCGAATTTATCTACCCCATGTTTGGTGGATAGTCGAATTTATCTACATCTTGCTCATGTAGACATGCATGATCAAATTGTTATTTACAAGTGGAAATTCCATTATGGGAACAAAACCATGATTGTAAAACTTCATGAAATGGGAGAAAGATGGAAAGATGTTGAGGAAAACTAGATGGAAATGGGTAAAATTGAAAGTCTACAACATAGAGAGTGGGTCATTTTGACCAATTGAGTCACTATTTTTGTTTGGGTATACCTCCCGATGCAGTCTAGAATTCACCAAGAATAACCTAGGTGCACTGGCACATCACTCAACCTAGATTGAGCACTCAGTTGAACCGCGTAAAGGTAATAGGCCCCTCCTTAGAGTTACTTGTGTAGGATGTGAACATGATGAAGAGTTAATGCATTTAGATTCATAAACAAAGATAAAATTTCCACTGAGATAAAGTTACTGAGATCTAGATCTAAAAGAATAATGAATTAAGAAATAGATATAACAAATTCAACCATGTAAGAATTATTTTCATTCATGTTAATACCATTATTCACCAAAAACACTCCATTATATTAAAACATAATAAACACATAAGATTCTTACAATAAGTAGTATGTGTGCATCGATCCGGCAAAAGATAACTCCTCAATAGCTCATACACGGTAATATCTTAACCTATGTAGATTACTACATATTTATAAGGGTGGGGAATTTCCTTCACCACTTACATAATTCCCAAAATAGGTCGCATGGTGAAAATATCCATGCCCCTTTACAATAATAGACACACATGCAAGTGCACTAATAATAGATCTATTTTAGTTAATCCGCACAAGTTTCCATCTGGTTGTGTGCCCCACATGCTATCTCCGAGAATCACCCATAACCATGAAAATGGCTACGTCAAAATTCATTGTCTTTCGTAGATGCTTCCTTCACAATCCTTCCACACCTTCAAATATGTCTTGCTACCCCACGTGAATCTTCTATGCACCTTCTTCTTAGTGTCATATTTCGTTTGCTCAACATTACCCCACACTAAATTGCATTTTTGACCCAGTAAATGGTTTCCTTTTGATATCTAAATAATAAAGAATGGGAATGGAAGGAAATTAAAGAATTACCATACAAATAATGGAATTTTACCCTACAATATCCTCTATTTTAATCGGAACAATTAACTCAAGGAATTCTTCTTTGATTTCAGCCTCTAAGGTTTGCTAATCACTTAGCATGGCTTCTGTCTTTTCTAGAAAATCTGATGCAATAGAATCTAACTCATCTTTTCTAATATCTTCCTTCTCATTCTATAATATTAGAAAAATTTTGGGCATTGCAGTCACCCTTCCTTCCATAAGATCCATCTTCTATGCTATAAGCTTCATAATTTCATCCAACCTTTCCTTATGGGGGTCTTGGGATTTTGCAAGTGCCTCTTGCTTTTGCTTGACTAATGCCAATCTATCTCGCATGCTGCAAAGCCTCATCCTTCATCGCCTTCAAGAATTCATTGTCTTCTACTATCATCCTAATTCTAATTCATCGCTTCTAGAGCTACACAAATATTTAAATCTTGGTTTTCTTTCTTCATCTCTTCCTGCAAGGTTTGGAGCAATGCTTCATAAGGTGAAATTTTTCAAACCACTTAATCCATTTCTCTCTCTACTTCTTGTTCACAGTCCTTTGGCACTCGCATCTGAATAGGTCCATCCTCAAGAACTAAATTAACTAGTGTGCACACATAATGCATAGGCGAAAGAAACTTCTTAGGTACCTTTGACTCTAGGTGCGAGTCTTTCTTTCAAGACATAATCTCCAATTTATTTTTCCATAATTTTTTAGGCCTCATTCTTCTTCTGCTCTAGGTCCTTCTCTCCTTTTAGACATGCTATTTCAACATCTTTGGCCTTTTTTTTTCTTCTTGTAGTGCTCTAATGGTGACATCCTATCGAAGTTCCTCCTCGCCACCTCTATAGATAATTTCACCAATGCATTACTCACATACTCAATAGACATAATAGTGGGTTTGATAGTTATGTTCTGTTTTGTAGCACCTTTTTCATTCTTCTTGATACACAAGACTCTTCACATACATCAAAATCTCACTCGTCCATGTGAGTCTCGCATGGACCAGGATAATTGTTTCATTGTTTGTTTGGTTTCCATGTCTTGGTCTATCAACTCCCATCCATATAACTCCTTAAGGCCCACCTGTATTCTAGAATCGACGTGGATAATGTTATGTGTGTCCTTTTCATAGCCCATATGCAAAACATTGTATTTTCCACTTGTTTTTTTTTGTTCTTAGACCCTTAGGTACCTAAGCACTAAGGTTTGGAGTTGGATCTTTATTGTTTGAGTGGTATCATGTTCTCGGTTCTCTTTCCTCTTTATCCTTTATATCTTAATCATTGTGTTCTTCCAATTATTTTGGTTATATAGGGATCCAGGCGTGCTCTTTGTAGACTCCTCCACCTCCTCATTCAACTTCATCTTCCTCCTTTTCCTCTTAGTTATCTCTTTTGAGGAGATATTCATGGTGATGTTCTAAATGAGACTAAGGAGTTCTCATGCATTATGTCCTTTTCTTCTAAACACCCTCTTGAAATGGTGCTCTCTTTGGGTGATCCCAAGTCTTCTTCTTCTTCTTGTACCCAAGGTAGGGTACTGCGTGCTTAGCCTCCATTCTATTTGGGGTTTCCTCTAACCTCTATGTTACGAGCCATCACTATCCTCCCACTCTTATTCCTCCTCTTTTACCACTATTATTTTTGTAGGTGTGGGGTTGGCACGTTTCTCTACCGTGTGCTTACCTTTAGGTGGCCCCGGGAGTGAAAACTCATTCTCCACATATTTTTTATTCTCTATCTTGGGATTAATCTTAAGGTAAACAAGCACTTCTAAAATGTCCCCAATTACTAGGCTTACGGGCTTCATGCTTATAATGTCCGAAATTAGGCTCTCAACATAGGCAATCCAAACCTAGATATACATTTCTTTCTCTCGAGTGGTGTAGTCATTGTCTACCATATCGCGATAAAATTAAGGTGGTGCACATTATTAAAAATGGTGGATTGATGCTTGGAAGTAGTATGTTGTGAAGGCATATGGTATTTTGCACCATGGGCTCCATGTTCCATCCCTCATAGCGAACCGCCTGATGTAGAAGTGTTGGTACACCACGAACTATACTACCTTGCCAATTCTGAAGGTAACTCCTTGGGGATGTGTCACTCCTCTTCAAATACCCCCGTGGATTTGATTTTACCACATCTCTCGCCTTGTTTTAAATGGCCCACTCATTGACCCTTCACATATATACTTGTCAAATGTTTATGCAAGGGACTTGTTTCCCATGGGATATTCCCAAATCTTGTTCTTTGGCCCATCAGGCACTCCAATTTCCATAAATACTAAAGAAAGTAAGATAACACCAAAAATAATCTTATCACCTATCCACGCTTCTTCGATGATGGTTTCTTCAATATAGCCTGCTATGTTATAGACTACTCCCGAGACATCTTCCTCATGACACAGAGCCACATTATATTCACTCGCAACCATCACTCCTAATCATTCAACCTTGTCACTAGGTGTGCAACTACTTGTACCATTGGTTACTTCTTCAATTTATCAATTTTCATTCCACATGGACCCTTTGTATGCCCTAACTCCTTCCATGTCTCCACAATTGTGTCTTTATCGGTCTGTAACTAGCTAGGTCTACCCCTATGTCTTTTAATCCTATCAATGTTGAAATAATGGTTTCGTAACCCTTACCCTTCTTCCAGAAAAATAAAAGAAGTCCTCATGGAATCTTCTCATAAGCCCCTTTGGTATAGAGGTTCATACTTGCCAAAATATGGGAGCTCATATGGTGATAAACTCCTACTTGTTTCAACAATTTTTCTCCAAAGCATCATCATACACTAAAGCATATCCTCTATCGTGCGCTTGCTGGTCTTTATACTAAATAATACATCTAATTATTTCTAGTTATTAGAAGTGGAATGGTTGTAATCACTCACCTTGTAGTTGTGGATGTGGGAATTTGAATCTTTCCCAATTATCACACCCTCTAGATACTACAATTTTGAGAAATTATTGTCGGGAGCAATTTTAAATTTTATTTCTACTTTCTTCTTTCCTTTGGCTCTTACGGTAGGTGTTGTTAGTGCTCAAAATTGTCTTGCCCCATTTGTGCCCTTGGAAATTTATTGATTTACGGCCTCTATCATTTTATCCTTCCCCATGATTGTGCTTGGCTGGTCTTTGTTTCCATTTTTAGTCTACCCCTGGGTCAAAGATCATGTATGGGTCCATATTTGTCTCCTAGTTTCTTTGTTCCTCTAGAAAGGTCTATATTTTGAGTCCCCCATGCTTTTTCCTTTCAAAAACTCATGTTTTCCCATTCCCTCTATTACCACAGTCAAAATTTGTGTTCTTGACATTTCTACCTTGAAATACTCAAAGAGAATTGAATTGATGTGTCCTCGAGGAACATATTTGAGTCTTGCACATTTCTAAAATCTTTGTCCTTGAAGAGAATTTCACTTTTCAGTCTCAAATGGTCATTTCTCTATGTTTTATGGTTTTATGGGCATTTCTCTAGTAAAATTTACATCATTCAATTGACAGGGAAACATAGCACCTCTTGGTTGGATGCATATCACCTTAATACTTCAGAAATTCCATGAAAAGCCTCATTTTTAAAAATGTGTCCATGTGGAGGAACGACGCTCATTTGAAGACCTAATTTTGGGCTTTTCCTTGGAGTAGCACCGAGAGGACATGTTGAGGCTTCCACGGCTTGGCCTGGACTTAGAATTTTTTTATGCAAATGAATACATTTTGGCAGAACAGGACACGCGGCGAGCTCGTGCTCATTCAAGGTCTCTACTTTGGGCACCATCTTGAAGTTGTTCCATGGAGACACATGGAGGAACCATCCATGTTATAGGACTTGCCCATGAATTTCATTCTAAAGAAGCGCCAGGTTAACACATGGAGGCCTCCACTCACTTTGAATTTTACTTAGAATTTTCAATGACCAAAAGGAGATTGCCTTGGAGCATGACACATGGCACCTTCTGCTGAAATTCAAGCATTCAGATAGACCTCACTAGAGCAAGACATGTGGCGAGCCCGCACTTGTTCAAAGTATAAGTCAAAGAGGCGGGGAGGCACACCATCGGGGGCAACTTGGAAAATTTTCATCTTGTATTCAAATGACTCAAAGTATCAAAAAAAGCTAGTGGGCCTAAGGGAAATAGTCAATGTTTTTCCCCGGTCAATGGCGGAGGTGCAGGCTAGCGGAGGAAATGTTAAAAATTTTCCTTCACGAAATATGATTAAAATATGAAATGAGAAGCGTTGCCCCTCAGCCAATCATATGAGGACACGTGTCTTGTGGGAGGGCGGAGCTGTGGAGGAAAATTGAAAATTTTTCCTTTGTCTAAAAAGATGCAAAATGTGTAAAATTGAGCTGTGACTCCATATCTAGTCATATTGCACCATGTGTTAGACCCAAATCACAAAGGCGGAGCGGTGGAGGAAATCAATAAATTTTGCAAATTTTCAAAAAGTTGTAAAAAGGTCAAAAGTGTCCCCGAGGCCCATTTTTCCCAGATCTACCACATGGAGGGATCAGATTTAAAGATAAGAACAGATCGATGGTAGTTGTGCATTTCACCAATTTGGCCGCCATTTGAGCTCTAGGAAGTTTGGAGATGTGTTTTTGCATCAATCTTCATCGAATTTTTGCCAATTTGCGTCTTTTTTGGCCTACAAAGTCTAGATTAATCAATTGGGGGTTCAATTTGTTAATCCAAGGAATTTTTCAAATAAATTTTTGATTTGGTTCAGTAAAAATGTGAATTACCGATCTAAAGTTGTAGGATAAAAATTGGGAAAGAAAAAGATAAAATAATGAAATGAAAGGGATCTACATGCATGGGGATGGAAAAAGTGCCTCTACTTTGAAGAATAATGAAATTTTTGTGATGATTCACCTATTGAAATAACAACTCACAACTTTTTGAGAGTTTGTTAAATGTCATTTTCCATAAATATTGTAAAGAAAAGGTGCTTCAATATTCCACTTTTGGAGGAAAAATTTGAGGGCAAAGTAAGTGAGTGAGTGATTGAAAATGTATATATTACATGAATTTATCATGTAAAGGGTTAGAGAAACTTAGAATTTTCACAGGAAAATCTGGGAAGAAGCCTATTCTTTGAGAAACCACCTGAGAACCATTTTAATTCCTTCTTGCATAAAATTTGTATCATGTTAGGTTGGTTACAGATGTATAGCCAATAACAAGCTCTGATATTGTTCTTATAACATTCCCCTACTGATAAATTTGGTCATTCTGGATTACTTTGTGTTGTCTCTTGGTAAAATTTGCATTCACTTATGTTTCAGAATGTTTTCAATTTGTGTTTCTTGCTCCTGTTGCAATCTGGTGTTTGGAATTTCCTTTTGATCATGCAGATCTAATTGGTAACAAATTAGTGGCATTTTCAATTCCATAATCAAAAGAGCTTTCATCTGATGAAGGGATAAACAAATTTAAATTCACTCTACTTTCCTTGATATAGATTTGATTGTAAACCTTTGGGGGTACCTTAGGTATGATAGAATAGAAATTTATAAATGCTTTACTTTGATTCATTTAACTCAATATTTTGTGATAAATCATCAGATATTGTGTGGAAGAGTGCAGATTTGGGCTTCCATTTGATGCACATATCCTAGTTGAAGGAACACCTTAACCTCTTTGAAGCATTTTTGTTATCTGAGTCTTTCAAGTTTTGTAAAGGTCCTCAAAGAAGTTGGAAAATTTGATTAGTCTTGTCTGAATATCTCCCACCCCGAAATTCATTTCAAATTAACTCATCCTACCTATAATACCCCTAAATTATATTGTGTGTCAACAAAATAATACAATCCATTTACGAAAATGCACAAAGAAAATAAGGATCATACCATGTCTTTAGTAGCCTTAGCCTTGTCTTGAAAGCATTTCCATCATTTAGTAGTGACAACTCTGTTGAGTTTGAATAATGGGAAATTGATCATGTTTTTTCTTAAGTCCATTTCCATCCAATCATCTTTGCATAAGGATATTTTCACCTCCTTAACAAAAAGATGCTACAATATAGGTTCTCTTAACTTATTTGATAGGCGCAACCTAAAATAGTGAGGATTAGATCAAATCCTTCCAAGGTGCTACCCTCTTCTTCAAATATTGAGTGCTAATAAGTCGATAAATTGCTTCCTTGGCTACAAAATGACATATAAGGTATTTATCTACCTCTAAGTGTTTTGTAAAATCCATGATGTGGCTCAAGTTGTGAAGGATATTAAATCTTGGTACCAACACGCTTCGCGCCATCTTTGGGAAAATTTTCAGTATTTTAATTTTTCAATATCCCCGATAATACTTCTCACGTATTTTATGTGCAACTACATTGCTGAGCATCAATTTCTAATCAGATTTATACTGAGGAATGAGAGTAGAATTCTGAATTTGATATGTTCAAGTGTCTCCAATTTGTTGTTTCAAACTTTGCGCAATAGTTGATAAATTGAGTGAAAGAAGATCAAATATGTTAAAGTTTTGCATAGTTCTAGTATTTGCAATCATTTGATAGATCTTCATAGTGCATTTGCATAAACTAGGGTGAAAGTCCTTAGTGGCAACTCCTAGTTGTTATATTTTGATGAATACTAGTACCTTATCATACATTAAGTGAAGTGTATCATATAAATCTACAAACCTGAAAGGAAGAATATCTCTCTTCAGGAGGGACCCAACTAGAAATCTATTTCAAGAATTTGGAAAGATAATTTTAGAGAAATAAAAGTTTGGAAGGTTGTTGGAGGTTAGAAATCAAGCAAAGTTATATCCATTGGTGAGAGATATCAGCCTTTAATAGAGTATTATCACTCTTATTCTAGTGATTTTGATTCAAGAAATCTTCTCATAAACTTGTTTACTTCAACTAGTGAAGGTCCTTCTACTGTACCTAGTGAGTTCCTTCTTCAATTTGCACCTGTGTGTTTTAATTCTAGTAAAACTTTCCAAGAAAATTAGCACCTAGAGAATACCAATCTTGTGAACCACATTCTTGAGCCCCAAAGACCTCACACTCCTCATCAGCTTGTGTCACCCCCAAGATCACCTCCACCAAACAACATGGCTCAGCCTCCACCTAGGCCTCCATTTGTGGTCAATACCTTTGGCCCAATAAATTTTAGGGGAATGGCTGGTTATCCTAATGTTATGCCTCAGGATGTTAGAAGTAGATTGCCAAAGTTCCAAGGGAATAATGCCATAACAGGTGATCAACATTTGAAACTCTTTATTAATATGATGGAGGATTTTGAAATTGGATTTGAGGATGTGTACATTAAAAAGTTTATCCCCACTTTAGAGGAGGATGATAGGGATTTGTACAAGGTCTTGCCAAATAATTCTATTGATTCATGGACTGAAATAAAAAAATTCATTTAGGCTGCAATATGGTGATAAGATCGATCCCGAGGTTCCTTTTATTAGAGTTCAAGAATATTAAGAAAAACCAAATGAAATGGTCCATGACTTCAACACAAGGTTCAATAAAACTTTGAGGAGATTGCCAGTAAATTTAAGACCATGTGATGAATCTTGTTTGATAAAATATTTTGATGCATTTGATAAAAAGGCTGCATATTACTTGAGGGACAAGAACCCTAGCAATTTAAGGCAGGCCTTCACCATGGCACTTCAAATTGAGAACAATATCAAGGCTGTTGGGAAACCTCCTAAGAGAGATGGAGTTAAATTGGTAAACCCTGACAAGCCTCAAGAAAACAAGAGTGTAGACTTGGAGGAAGTGGTGAAAATTTAGCAGGGTCATCAAAGAGATTTCCTACAAATTGGAAAGAGCTGAGAAGGGAATTAGACAAACTTCACAAGGTCAACCTAGGCAAAAAGCACATGATAGATTCGGCAATCACCATAGGAATGAGCAGAGATTTGATGAAAAGGTAAAGGGCCTATTGGATTTGGAAATAGGCAATCTCAGGCCAAGGAAAGTAAGGTAGTGCTTGATCTGTTAAATGCTAGAGTGGCTACTTATTGATGATGCAAATCAAATTGACTGGTGTGATAGATGTTTATTACCCCATCCTCCATGTGGAATAGATCAGAAAATTGAAGAGGAAGATGATGATTATAATATGGATGATGATGCTTGTATGATGGACTGCCCTACACACTCATGTCAAGGAGCAACATCTACTGAAGTGATAAGTGCATAGACTTCTGCTAGCTTTTTGGATTGCATTGATGATTAAGAAGTATGATGGAGGTATACCCTCGGAAGAAGATAGGAAGCTGCTTATGAATGTTTTGGTTGCCCAAGAGAAGGAGTATAACACAAGAAGTAAGGCTATCAAGGGAGCTGGGCCTCAAGCCAAAAATAAAACCCCATTACTTTCTAATATCCCAAAAGAAGTTCCTAAGAAAGAAACATTTTCTAAGATCCCTTGTCCCAAGTAAAATTTATGCTTCACCCCAAGCTCAAAATGTTAAAAACCTTGTGCCATCTGATGAAATTTCCAGCCCTCCTACTACTATTTTTCCTAAATACATTCCCTATGACATTTTTCAAGTTCTGAGCCAAATCAAGGTCATTGTTCCAATTGTTGAGCTGCTTAGAATCCTTGAGCACAAGAAGAGAACTTGAGTATTTGGGATTGAAGGAGGAGAAGGCTTCCGTGAAAAGGAATGTGAATGTTGTAGAGGCTCCACTTGTTATTGCAAAGGTAGGAAAGACATCAGCATTGGAAGAATTTTGTGAACCACTAGAGGTATACTTGGGAACATACTTGGTTGAATATCATCTGAGTATTGACCTTTTCTTCACAACTTTGATCATCAAAGATAGGTTGCTACATAATTGTATGTTTAACTCTAGGGCATCATGCAATGTCATGCCTTTGGAAGTTATGAATGAGTTAGATATCAAAGTAACATCAATGTATGGCAAGTGTACTACCATGGATTCTAGGGAAGTGCCAGATGTTGGGTGTGTCAAAGGTTTGGTGGTGCAACTTACAGACCTATCCGAGTAAAAATTTGAAGCTTGATGTTGTAAATGTTGATTACCCTAGCAAATGGGGTATGTTATTATCAAGAAAGTGGGCTGAAAGTGTTAGAGGGAGTGTCAAATGGATATGTAATTTACCACCATTCCCATTGAAGGTATCCTTGTAAAATTATATGGAGAGAAGAAGATGTTGCATCTAATTGAGGATCCAAACAATGCTTCTTATGAAGTATTATTTGCTGATGTTGATGTTGATAATTTTATTGGGTTTGCTAATTGTAAGGAGCACAAGATGGATTAGTCTAAGTGTCTTGAAGAGGTAGGCTCACCATGGACCTTGCTATTTGATGGAGCTTGCTCCAAATTTGGTAATGGTGCTAGTGTTGTTTTGATCTCTCCAAGTAAAGAGGAATTTTTTTCTTTCAAACTTAACTTTGAATGCACCAATAACATAGCTGAGTATGAGGCATTACTGTTAGGGCTGAGGATTGCTTGGAAGTATGGCATAAAAGATGTTGTTGTAAAGGGAGATTTTGAGTTGGTTGTCAAACAAGTTAGAAAATTGTATGCAACAAAAAATCAGTGGATGAAACAATACAAACATGTAGTTTGGGATCTGATTGAGATGTTTGATTCCTTCAACATTCTTCATCATGACAAAAGTTTAAATATGATTTTTGATAAGCTAGCAGTGTTGGGGTCTAGATTTGACAATTGTACCATTTCTCCATATTGTGAATATGATGTAGAAATACTCACTAGGCCTATAGTCCCTGATAACATCAAACATTGGAAAGTATTTGATGATGATGCTTAGGTTTAGAGGTTTTTGTAGAACCAAGGTGAGTTTGTGGATCAGCATATTGATTTGGAACCATTGGTGTGTAATGTTGATGGAAAAGAAACCTTGTTTGGCAAGGATATCATTCAATTGAAGACTAACACCATCCCTAGAGGGTTGGTTGCTCTTGAGTCAAATTTTAACAATGTTGATTGTATAATCAATAGAAACATGTTTGCATCTAGAGATGTTGAAGAGCATGAATTGGGAACAAAGGAGAAACCAAGGAATATTTGGTTAGGGAGTGGTTTAAACAAGGAAGAAAAATAGTCCTACCTCTAATTGTTGAAACAATATCAAGACTGTTTAGCTTGGTCTTATTTTGAGCTAAAAGCATATAGAGAAGACTTATTCCAACATGAGATCCCTCTTGAGAAAGATGCCAAACCATTCAGATAGAAGCAAAGGCCAATTAACCCACTCCTTTCTCTCAAAATGCAAGAGGAATTGAAAAAATTGAGAGATGGAGGAATCATTCAACCCACAAGGTATTCTTCTTGGGTTGCAAACTTGGTGCCGGTTAGAAAGAAAAATGGAGATATCAGAATTTGTGTGGATTTTAGAAATCTAAATAGAGCATCAATGAAAGAAAACTATCCTCTACCAAACATGGAAAACATGCTACAATTAGTGACTGGTTCTGAGATGCTTTCTACTTTGGATGGTTTCTCCGGTTATAACCAAGTTGTTGTCAAAGAATTAGAGAGGATTAAAATTACCTTTACTACTTTGTGGGGAACATATGTTTTTTTCAGGATGCCCTTTGGTTTAATGAATGCTGGAGCTACTTTTCAAAGGGCCATGGATGTTGCTTTTTTGGTTATATCAATGATTTTATTGTTGTTTATCAAGATGATATTACTATTTTTTCTAGCAAGATAAGTGACCACTTGCAGCATTTGGAAAGAATGCTGATCAGATGTAGAGAATATGAAATTTCACTCAATCCAAAGAAGTGCCATTTTGGAGTGCAAAGAGAAAAACTACTTGGTCACATTGTGTCTAAAGAAGGAGTTATGATTGATCCACAAAGGATAGAAGCTATCAACAAGATCCCGATTCCAAAAATAAGAAAGGAATCCAGGCTTCTTTTGTCAAATCAATTTCATTAGAAGGTTTGTGTCTAATTTTTCTGATTTGACTCTCCCCATCACTTCCATGTTGAAGAAGGACCAGAATATCAAGTGGGAAGAGGATACTCTTAAAGATTTTGATGGAATCAAGGAATCATTGAAGCATGCTCCTATTCTAGTAGCCCCAAATTATAAGAAACCTTTCCAAATATTCTCCTTTTCTTTTGAGCACACCATGTAGACACCAAATTCGTGTCTTACGACCCTTGTGACCCGCATCCCATTTCGCAATCTAACCTCATTACCTAAACCTTACACAATTATTTATTAATTACCTTGTAATTGATAAATCCACATCACCTTACCCGCCACCTCACTTTGCCACCTCATCATGACCTAGCCCTAACCCTAAACTAACCTAATTAAGACCCGTGACTTGGTCTAGACTCACATCCATAACTAATGCCTCCTTACTCGCACCCAAAGCCGACCTTCTAGCCACTTGACCAAGCCCGCAACTGATCTCTCGGGAGAAAAATAGGGAAGGCGGGCTATTTTACTAAAAATAGCCTACTTTTTCCTTACCGATGCCGGTTCCTACTCGACCGACGTCGGTTACGTAACCGCCATCGGTTCCCTGTAAATGGGCTCCCCAAACCAAAACAACGGATCGGAATTTCATTTTGGAGATCAGTCAAAGGATTTCTGGATCAACAGAGAGCATTGCGAGCGAGGAACAGAGTCCAGATCTTCACTTGACAGAGCAGAGACGAGTAAAGAAACCAGAAGTGTTTACAACCAAGGAGATCAACTTGCATCTTGGTCAAAACCAGTAAGTCACATCTTGCATGTCCTTTGTTATAACATTGCTTATGCTTCTTGAATCTCAGTCCTCCTAAATCCGTTTCTGAATCCACTACCCAACGTGCCATTGCATCTAACTGTCATTCTTTTGCTTCTAATCATCCCATTTCCTAATACCATCCAAAAACCAGCCATTACAAACACCATAGCTACCAAGAAGATCCTAGAACCCACCGGTATCGGTTATCAGTAACCGGCATCGGTTATCAGTAACCGGCATCGGTTCCTCTGATCAAAACCAGAAAACCAGCATTTCCCCCTACCCAGTTTAACGAAACAATTTAATTGATATTTTGCAAGTCTTTTGTGTTAATTCATATTAGCAGGGGAACTGACCACCTTCGAAAGGAAGTTTTATATTTCCTGGGCCCAAGGCAGTTTCCTCATTTATTGTTTAATCAAAATCTTGTGGTCTTGTGTTCTTATTTGCAGGTAGTCCTTCCAAGACAAAAAGGAGTTCTCCGCAGTCAGCCTGATCTTTCTCTACGGTACGCGCACACCATCTCGACATTCAACAGGTATTCCTCCTAACCCTAACCTCATCTGTTTCTAAAAGGAATGAAAGGATAGAAGCAACTCTATTCCCAGAAGCCGAAACATTCCGAGTGAAACATTTTGGCACGCCCGGTGGGACCCATTTTGGGTTTCTTTCTCTTGCTTATTTTCATTTTAGGAAGCATATTTGTTGTTGCTGCTTTTGTTATATATTTCGTAAAGAATTTGTCTTGCTTTCCTAGTTTCGCATTAGTGAAAGTCATCTCTCTTGCTTCATCGAATATAATTTTCGATTTGGGTTTAAAACACGTGCATTGCATTCCTGCTTGTTGTTCTTCAATTCTAGTGAACATAGATTAAGTAACAGGTCATACACGTGGGGGTGATATCCACGGTATTGACAGGAAATTAACCTTAGTTTCACTGCACAACACATACCGAATCACTTCACAATTAACACAACAGCTCAAACATCCCCCCTTTTCCGCGGTATTCCTCCGCCCGATTGAGGTAACCTTATAAGCCAAAACAAACTTGACATTTCCCCTAGGTCTTGTTGTTTAGGATTCTGACATCATCTTACGTCTAAAGGCATAAGCCCACGATAACTAAAATTAACCCTAGGATTAATCTCTAGATTTGCGTGTGCCTCTTGCTTGTTTTCAAATTCTGTTTTCTCTGTCATACTTTGTCTTCTGTGATCAATAAGTTGATAAATATACTCAACGTTGCTAAAAATCAAATTAGCAGCCTTTTATATCTTCTTATCCTAGACTTTTGACACCGGCATCGGTTAAGGGACCGACGTCGTTTTCTCTGTGACCGACACCGGTTACTAAACCGATATCGGTTACTGTCTTCATCAGCCCCTGACAAACCAGCAACTTGCCAAATTCATCATTCTGAGGTTGTTTTTGTTCTTGATAGATTAAAACTTTCCTGTGTGTTCTTGTCTATGGTTGTCATCACTCGGAAGCAAGCCGCCGCCATGGTTTCACATGCCTGCTCTGTGTCTTTGCCTGAATCACCCCCTTCACATTCTATAGGGAACCCTACGGACACCAGTGAGATCCCCCAAATTCCTGTAGGAGACAAGGACTTTGCCAAATTTCTGGATGCTAATCCCAGCGCTGTACAATACTATTTGTCTCATGCCCCCGACCGTACGCCTGATGGTCAGCTCCTTATTGGCATGCCTATTAGTATAGCTGCTCATTTAGCTCCCACTCCTCCTGATAACAATGCCTTACTTCCTGCATCTCTAGCCCCGTCTCCCAATCCAACAGCTTCAGAGGTTCATACGACCCCGATTAGCTTTCCTTTGGTTAACCTTGGACCCCACGTATCGTTACCACCAACTGCCCCTATCTCATCTCTCTTTCAGACCACTCCATTCATGACTTACTCTCTGCCACCTATTCACACGAGCTTTCCTTCTCAAGCTCCGCCTACCTTTTCATTCCCATACACGTATCCAGTAACCTCAACACCTTATATGGGACATCCCTATTCTGTGGCACCATCATCTCATCCAACCATAGATTTCATCAAACAAATGATGGACAAAATGCAAAACCTGGAGGCTTCTGTTTCAGGAAGTCGTAGCGCCTTGACATACGAGCAAGTTTGTCGGGAGCCCATTCACCCTTCTGTCCCCCTTCATTCATATCCTCCTCAATGGGAGTTGCCAAAGTTTACTCGTTTTAACAGTAAAGAGGATCCTCAACAACACTTGCGATCATTTAGACATGCTTGTTATTTGATTGCCCATGATGATGCCTTGTTACTCCGCACCTTTCCCATGTCCTTATCAGGACCTGCCTTGGAGTGGTACAGTGCTTTAACCCAGCACTCAATCTTCTCTTTTAACCAACTAGCCCAATCTTTCTTGGATCATTTCTCCATTAACATTGCCAAGAAAGTATCTATCACCGACCTCTATGCCATCCGACAATTTGAAGACGAATCTATCGCAGATTTCGTTGGACGATGGCGGGGCCTTATCAACCAACTTACGTATGCCTTGCCTCAAACCGAACTCATCGAACTATTTACGCGGGCCTGCGCTAAGCACATCTCCCCTACCCTCCAAATTCAAACTTTCCGCACATTCGACGAGGCCTTTACCATGGCTCGGAAACTAGAAATTCGAGCCTTAGAAGAAGAGAAATTGCGGTTGCGTAACAAAAACCCCAATTTCCGAACTCCTGATTCTACCAACAAGCCAAACACCACCACTCCTCACGCGTCCACTTCTTCTAAATCAAAAGGAGTTGTCCACGCGGTAATGGTCAAATCTCAAACACCGTCCAATACTCATGAAAACCACTTATAAGTACAAAGCCGAGCCCACCAATTACACTCCCTTGGGAGAAACTTATGGCGTCATCCTGGAGAAATTGCTCAAAGCTGGGGCTATCACCTTGCCCCCTGTTAAACCTCACTCTGGGTTTGACTCCACCCCATGCAATACCTTCTGTACAAAGAAAATGACTTTTGTAACTTTCACCGCGTAAAAGGACATAGTCATGAAAACTGCAAGATGTTGAAAAACATAGTGCAGGAAATGGTTGACGCAGGGGATATAACCCTCGATAATCCTAACGCCCCTGCTAACCGAAATCTGAAAATTTTCAACAAGCCATTTCCGAATCACTCGTCCAACAGTAACGTGAACCAAGATATCTTAGCCGAGGAGAGTGTTCATGAGATCCATGCAGTCTTCGATTCTCAGCCAAAAGCCTCTATTGAAAAATTTTAAATCAAGCCTCTCCACCAACACAGGAGTTTGAACCTCCTTCACCACCATCAAGCCAAAGTGAAATCATTCCTTTACCCATAGAAGAGTTAACTGCCCGGACTTCTCTTCTCATCGACGAGTCTTCTTACACCACATCCCTACAAGACTGTGAGCGGATGCTATCTAATTTATCTATTTCCCAAACGTCCCCTTCTACCACTCTTGCTACACAAGAGGAAGGCTCGCCACTCCTTTTGACATCCTTAGACGAGAAATCTCTTACACTAACATCACCACATTCTTTAAACGTGACAGATCCCCTCGAACACGCCCTCCTACCTATTAGTCCCTCATCGCCTAAATCTTTTCAACGACCGGTTGACCTCTTAACATCTATTGATACAGTGCCTCATCTACCTCCTGTGTCACACCCACAGTGGACTGGAATTACAACCCACCTTTCTTCCGTACAAAAATTACAAATCACACACAGGAATTTGTCATTCCACAGAAGATAGATAGGCCCTATGGGAACGTTTGAGTACCCCTTTTTCTACTCAAATGCAAATGACTGATCCTGATGTCTCCACCATATACCCGAAGTGCTTACAGAAGCTTAAAATGCCCCTGTTCTCACCTTCACCCCCCTCACCTCTACCAAATGCCCCGTCCACTTCTATCAACTTAACCAGATCTTCCCATACGCTTGGGACCTCACCAATGCCCAGTCTAACGCACCCGCCTAAGCGACTCGATCTATCCAAAAATAAATCCGCTCCGCCACCTAGGAGACAAACTCAATCCGTGCCCCTATCACAATCAAAACCATCATCGTCATACCTACCTTCCATATTGGGACCCCATCCCTCTACCTTACATCAATATATCATACCTCCTGCATTTTCTTCAAAACAACCTACGCCTTCCGCACCTATACAGAAATTCCAGGGTATAGCAACACCGTCACTCCGCGTATCCTGTCCACCTATCAACCCTAAACAAATTCCATCATCAAAAGATTTGTTTTCAGTCACTCCTATTTCCCCGTGGTTGTTTTCTGATACCACATCATCTGCGGCCTCATCATCCAACATAGCTTCTGCGCCAAAGAAATCACGTTTAGTAAAAACCATGTATCAACACCCCTCGGCTAAACCACCACCCATGCGAACCAATCATGCCCAAACATTACCAAAACCCACACAATCAATACCCTCATCCTCTTCCGATTTTGACCCACTCAAAGGATCTTACGCCAAAATCCTTGCTATGTTGGTGGAGAATGCGACCATTTCCCTACCTCCACTTAGACCTTATGACCCGTCTAAGCCCCGACCTATGGGTTACGATGAGTCTAAAATCTGCGCTTATCACCGCACACCAGGACATGATGTGGAGGGATGCAAAGCTCTAAAAACCATCCTTCGCCAGTCACCTCTCCCGGATAGAAAGATTAAGAAAGACAACTTACGAAGGGAGAGACCTTTAGTTTCCATTCCCTCTCTATACCATCATCTGTCCCGCCTCACCAAGATCTATCATTATTACAACCCCACCTCTTGAAGACCATGAGTTATCCCCACCATCTTCCTCATCTCAGGTCTACGAGATTAATATGATTAGTGTCACTACTCGAGGGCAGAAAAACAATGGGAAAGCAAAAGAAAACACACCTGCGGCATCTCTTTCTCCGTCAAACATCCCGATTGCACCACCACCTAAAGTGGTCATTCGCGGACCCGCCTATCCGTCTCTAATGGCATTGCCCACCGAAATATGATTAAGCGGCTTCACCAATCACAGTAAAAATGACTTTGTATGATCTCATTGAGACTTCGAATCTCATCGACAAGCTCTCGTTGAGATCCTTGAGGATAGAGGTTTTACCTAATGAAACCTACCTGTCGCCTCCATTCTAACACCCAATCACGTTGCTTCTCTCACCAAACAACCCCTTTGCCCTGACCATACGTCTCTGTACATACAACAAGCTGCTGTGATCGGTTTCTCGAAGATGAAATTGTCGACTTTAGTACGAGAAGACCACGACCTGCCCCTTTTCATCTCCGCTTACGTCCGGGACATTCGAGTACGTCGGGTTATGATTGACGGGGGCGCTAGCCTAAACATCATCTCTTCAAAAGCCTTCCAACAGATGAACATCCCTTCTAGTTGCATGTGTGCCAACCCCATCATGTTGCGGTCATTCAATGACGCTATTACTTCTACCTTAGGCACCGTGATCCTCAACATTCGCGTAGGACCACGTACTTTACCCGAACTCTTCTATGTCTTGAGGGAGAGTTCCAATATAATATATTGCTGGGTCATCCTTGGATCCGAGCCATGGGATGCGTTCCCTCAACATTACATAGATGCATAAAATTTGAGTACGAGGGGAAGTCTTACACCGTAAAAGCTGACCCTCCCCCCTTTAAAACCTGCAATATGTTATACCGCCCTAACGATGTGCTTATACCAATCAAGACACCCATACATTCAACCCAACCATCCTCCTCAAATGTACCTCAACCATCCACCTCAACCGCGCCTACGCCTTCAATTGATGAAACCACCATCGCAAAAACCACTTCCCTTCCCATGATTTAACATTCCAACCTCGACCCCTTAGTAGATGTTTTGGCGCCTTACTGTTTGGGAGTACCGCCTATATAACGTTAGTTCTTTCCCTACCCCAGGAGTCACGAGACGGAAAATTACATGCACATCCCACCTACGACCGTCGCGTGGGGAGATAATCTCTTACGGACCACCCCATTGCCGCACTAACCTAACGTATGGGGTGTTGTTGACGCATCCTCCATTACCCCCTGAACCTCCTCTTGGTGTGGTTCCTTTCAATCCGATTTTCAATACTTGACAAATCGTCGTTTATCCCTCACCTTCTTGACTCATTTGTGCGTGGAAGGCTTTGGTTTTGGCCTTTACGAACAAGGCCGACATACACTCATTCCCGTGACTACCCGTAAACATAATGATCGCAGTGGTCTCGGTTTTCCCGAAACACCTACACAGGAGACACCTCCTGTCAGCTGTATCCTGGAAGAAGAAGACGTCGCCCCTACCAAACCATCATCACCCACTTTGCCATCATCACCCGCAGAATCTATAGACCCTGAATCCATCCCTCCTAACTTTTTTTTTTCATAAATGCTATCTTCATAGGTCCTCTCACTTATCAACGCGATAATGACGACCCATCTTCTTTGCCCCTTCTTTATCCAGACATGATCGAAGAGGATTCACCTTTGATTAATGTTGTTGAATGCCAGGATGACGACTCCATCCTCACTTACCTTGGCGCGGATGATTCTTATATTCAACGAGCCTTACCATCTGAAACCCAAACTATGCTGAACGAATCTACCATAGAAATCAATATCCACACGGAGGAGGATCCTCACATTGTGAAGATTGGACAATCCCTTAACACATCAGAACAAGCCGCCTTTACTACCTTTCTCCGTGCTCGCAACCAAGCTTTCGCATGGTCTTACGCTGACATGCCAGGAATTGATCCTACCATCGCCGTCCATAACATCACCCTAAACCCCGATTCCAAACCAGTCAAACAAAAATTGAGAAAAATGCATCCACGCATTGCTCTCTTGGTCAAAGAGGAGCTCCAACGACTCCTTTCTGTTTCCTTCATCTTGCCTATTGACTATCCTCAATGGATTTCTAACATCGTACCTGTCACTAAAGCGACAGGGGGACTTCGGATATGCACAGATTTCCGGGATCTTAACCTCGCTTGCCCTAAGGATGACTTCCCCTTACCTAGCATTGACCAACTTGTTGATCTAACTGCAGGTCATGAGATGCTCTCTCTCATGGATGGCTTTTCGAGGATCTGATCAAATTTTGGTTGCCCCTGCCGATCAACACAAAGCGCCTTCATAACTCCTTGGGAACCTTACATTATCGTGTCATGCCATTTGGCCTTAAGAATCTTTGGTGCTACCTATCAGCGGGCTATGACCTACATTTTTCATGACATTATGCACACTATCCTTGAAGACTATGTCGACGATCTTCTCGGCAAGTCTAAACATCGTAGTGAACATCTCGATGTTTTAACCATTATTTTTGATCGCCTATTACAATATTCTGTCGCCTTCAACCGAAGAAATGTGTCTTTGGTGTTCTTTCGGGAAAACTTCTTGGCTTTATCGTCTCTTTGCGTGGCATTGAGGTCGATCCATCTAAAGTCAAAGCTATCCTAGAAATGCCCCCACCCAAAAATCTCAAACAATTGCGTAGTTTACAAGGTAAGCTCAATCTATCCAAGACGTTTCATCTCCCAACTCTCGGATCGGTGTCAACCTTTCCATCACCTCCTTAAAAAGGATATTGCATTCCAATGGAGCGAAGAATGTCACCAAGCCTTCGAAGCTCTCAAATCCTATCTCTTGCAGCCACCCGTGCTTATCCCACCCCAAGACGACCGCCCTTTCTACCTTTACCTTTCCGCCACCGACCATGCTGTAGGAGCCATGCTTGCACATCGTGACTCTGAGAATCACGAACAAGCCGTTTATTATATAAGTCGTACTTTGGTGGACTATGAGACTAGGTACACACATGTAGAAAAATTGTGCCTTGCCCTATCATTCGTGGCCACCAAACTCCGACACTACCTTCTAAATCACAAGACTTTCGTCATCACCAATACAGACCCCATCCATTACATGTATGCCAAACCTCATCGAACCAAGCATTGCTAGATGGCTCATGCTTCTCGCCGACCTCGACCTTGAGTTTGTCCACAGAAATCAATCAAAGGACAAACCATCGCGAGACCAACTTGCGGAAGCTCCTTTACAGGGAACAATTTACCAATTTCACATTTTCGACGAACTCATCGCTACTCTTTCCCTCACGGAGGAGTCGTACCCAATGACCCTCTTCTTGATGGATCTAAATGCCAGTAGCGGCGGGGGCCGGCGTTGTTCTCATTCCTCTCAACGCTGAACCTATGCCTCTTTCATTCCGACTTGATTTCCCTTGCACTAATAATACAGCGGAATACGAGGCCCTTGTTCTGGGTCTCCAAGTTGCGTTACACTTAGGTATCAAATCTATCAACATTTTTGGTGACTCTCAATTGGTAGTCAATCAAGTTATGGGCGTCTACCAATGCAAAAACGAGGAACTTCAAAAATACAAACACTACGTGGATTCACTTCTAGCCTTATTTACCCACTATTCTATACAAACCATTCCCCGCTCCACTAACAAATTTGCGGATACTATGGCTTGCTTAGCCTCGCAAATTCCCGCCGCGCCAACTGACTCTGAATTATTCGTCATGGTCCAACAACTTTTTGCCCCATCCTATTCAACCCCGGTAGTTTGTATGATAAATACTGTGTCTACTAATTCACAGGATACCTAGTACCACCAATTTCATGACTACCTTACAATCTCTGTCCTCCCACCTGACCTTACTAGTAACGGAAAACGTGCTTTTCTTAAAAGTGTTTCGCGTTATGTTGTCATGGGGGGACTCCTCTATAAACGTGGCTTTGATGGCATCCTCCTTCATTTGTCTAGCGGCGCGGAGGCCACTCATACCATCCAACAGGTCCATGACGGTATTTGTGGTGGACATTTTAGCGGCCTTGCCGTGGCCAAACGAATCCTTCGCCTTGGTTATTATTGGCCTACTCTCAATAACAACTGCTACGAATATGTTAAGCGTTGTGTTATGTGTCAGCAACATGCCAACCTTCAACATACTCCTAGCCACCCGCTCCGGATCGCTCGAGATCTTTGGCCCTTCTCACAATGGGGTTTAGACCTTATTGGTGAGATTCACCCAACCTCTTCACAACGTCACCGTTGGATAATCACAGTGACCGAATATTACACAAAATGGGTGGAGGCTATTCCACTCATTTCAATCAAAAAAGAAAAAAATTGTCGAGTTCATTAACCACCACATTATCTGTCGTTTTGGTGTTCCTCATCACCTGATAACAGATAATGGAAAATCTTTCAAAAACAAGTTGTTGCAAGACCTTTGTGACAACTTTGGTATCAAACTTAGTTTCTCATCACCTTACTATCCACAAGCCAATGGGCAAGCCGAGTCCTCTAATAAAACACTAACCAAAATCCTCATGAAAGTTGTCAATGAATCCGGAAGAAATTGGCACGATCACATTCCCTTTGCCCTTTGGGCTTATCGTACTAGCATTCGTACCTCTACTAATGCCACACCTTTTTCTTTGGTATACGGTACCGAGGCTGTTTTGCCTCTCGAAATACAAATACCCTCCCTTAGAATATCTCTTCAGGATATTCTCACCAACGATGATTTCCGCCAAGAGCGGTTAGCCCAATTGGAGCTTCTTGACGAACGCCGTCTTACAGCTCTTGATCACCTTCAAATCTATCAAAAACGCATTAAACGTGCTTATGATAAGCGACTTCATGAGCGTACCTTTAAGGTTGGTGATCTTGTTCTCAAAGAGAATCAACATGTAACCAAACTAGAAAAGAGCAAACGTGGAAAATTTGCTCCCAATTGGATTGGGCCTTATATAATCACTCATACCTATGGATCTGGTACTTATCGTTTAGCTTCGCTTAATGGTAAACCTGAGCCTGAACCCCTTAATGCCTTGCATCTTCGACCATTCTACTGTTGAAATTAGTGTTATATCACTTCTTATCTACCTTCCGCTCGTCCCTTGAGCTCACTTACCACTACATACACTCTGTTTCCTACACCTCATAATAACAATCAAGCTCACATAGTTTGATCCTCACCTCCCCTTGATGAAGCCTTCCCCTTTTTAGTCTAGTCCATGACTTCAAAATATTAAAATAAGCCGTATTCTTATGGGATTTTCTTGAGTCAAACTTCCTACTAAACTAGATGCTTCACGCCAAATGAACATCTAGTCATCTAAATTAAATATATTTGCTCTCCTCGAAGGACATGACTATATATTGAACTATTATTCTATTTATATATAGACTGCTCCCCCGAAGGACAGCTATGCATTACAATCATATCTGCTACTATAAATAGACTGCTCCCTCGAAGGACAGCTATACACAGTCAGCTTTTATCAGAAGCTTCTCGCATTGATCAGCTTCGTGAAGACCTCAAGAGTAACACAATACATATCCCTTGTAGACTTCCCGCATCGATCAGTCTATATTCAGCAAAAAAAAAAAGAAGCCGCATTCAAAAGCACTTTTGAGTCATGGACTTGTCTATTTAGGGTAGTTTCTCTTTCGTCAGAATAATCACCTTGTAACAAGCTCTCAGCACCCCCGCCTATATCAACCACCTCACCTCACCCTTTGTCAAAGCAACAAAACTCAAGGGACGTGACGTATATCCGATATATTGTGATTATACAACTCTTTTCACCTATCGACTTCTCACTTCATCTATGCAAGGTACCTAGGGATCAAGCTCATCCTATGTTAATATGTGGTTTGTTTAGCTCTTCTCAATCTACGGGACACTTTTGCCTCTTTGCTCTCGACTCTAGGATTGTGTGTTTGACCTTAATCGGGATACGGTTCCCTCTATTTGGGTAAGCTAACTTTCGCTTTACCTATACCTACATCAACATCGCCCATACCTTACCAACACCAACAACATTACCCTATCAACATCAAATTCTTATCAACCAACAAATTGCCTAACCATACCCAAATTGCCTGAATTCACCTCTCCCTGGTCCTAAGGGAGAACTACATCGGTCTGAGGCCCCTCCTTGCTTTGTGCAATGGGCTATGTAGGCAGCACTTTGGAGACATGGGGTCTCCCAAGGTTAGCTCGACCATCCCCTACCATAACCTATCATGTGTGGTAAATATAAATATTTTTGTGTATTTCTATTTAATCACATTCCTCTTTATCCTTTTTCAAAACACCGAAAATCAAAACACAAACAATCTTATTATTATCATAACTCAAATCAACATACATATTCAGTTTTATTTAGATGTTAAACAAATACATCTTCTCTATCATCGACACGCAGGTCGGCATCCTTATTTATTCTTATACCTTGCTAACATTTACTCAGACCCTCACGCCTCATCCCGAACTAGGTGATGATCGTGATCGTCGACCCCTCTCGCCGGGCCTCTCTGTCCTCAAAGGTACCACGGCTATTGGTACCACCCACTGATCTGCCAATCTCTCCTGTAACATATGAATACGCCCTCTCGCATGGAGGACTCCAGCCTCTAGTCTCCCCTTAGTGACTCCGACCACTAACAATCCTCTTGTCTCATTCACCTGCGTTTGGAGCTGCTGAACCAAACGCTGCAGACGATCCCTCTCTGCTGTAATCACCGCTATGTCAGGGCGCTCACGTACACCTCGCAGTTCTGCTACCCACCATAATCTATAGGCCTCTGTCGTTCCCGCATCCATTACCCTGCGATCGGCTGCTACCTCTTCAGGCCCTTCTGGAGGTGTTGGCCGGGGAGGTGAGAATGCTGCCTCGGCGTCGATCCTCATATATGGTCTATAAGCCAGGGGTATATCCTGCACAAATCCAAATTGTCGCCGCACGCGATCTATAGGAATCCTCTCATACTCACCCGGCCTGTGCCCTGCGATCCACCTCAATCGCTCTACACCCCTCAACTCCTCAGCTATGTTCTCTGTTACCATATAGTTTCCGTATGGCCTCCAACAGATATCCGCAACCGTCACTCTCTCCCATACCTGCCTGTAATACTCAATATCACCCGTCACGGCCTGGGATCTGGCCTCTTGTTCTGTCTGGACCCATCGTCTGAATCCCAACCTCTGCACTCCGGTTTCTCCCGACTGGATGGGTCGGCCTATTGGTCGCACACAAACAATGTGCTCATAGGCCCAACAGTGTAATAAGTATGAACTATCCAGTGTCGTCCTGTGATTTCGCCTACAAGCCCATAAACCCCTGTATAGCTCCGCCAAATATGCAGGTGCCCATGCAAAAGTCACGTTCCTTTCTATCATCTCCCAAATAACACACATCAATGCCTTTGGAAATCTTCCCCCTTCCGCCCTC
Organism: Taxus wallichiana var. yunnanensis; assembly: GCA_018340775.1. Lineage (NCBI taxonomy): Eukaryota > Viridiplantae > Streptophyta > Pinopsida > Cupressales > Taxaceae > Taxus > Taxus wallichiana. The sequence goes on along the minus strand of CM031243.1, from coordinate 91,938,747 downwards.
GGTAACGCATAATACCCTACCGCTATCATTAATATCACTGCTAACCTTGTCTCCTCAGGGTGTGCTGCATACATTACCCCATATGTAAAAGATAAACCTCGCTGTGTCAAATCTCGTGCGTATGGACCAAATACTGCTGTTATCGCTCCCCGTGCCGCGCTAGGTAGTGCCTGATATACTGGTTCTCCTGTAATAGGGAGTCTCAAAATCTGAAACACATCTTCCAATGTTACTGTCATCTCCCCTGTTGGCAGATAAAAGGTATTTGTCTCGGGATTCCATCTCTCAATCAATGCCTGCAACATAGCATGATTACGTGTGATTCGTGAATAATAGCGGATTCCACTTAACCCCAAACGATTTATCAATGTCCATTCAGCTGGTGTTACATCCGCTCGGATTCGTGACAACAGCGCTGGCACACTATCATTCATCCTCAATCCTGCCTCTGCCTGCATACACCAAAACAACAAACAACCATTCAATCCGTCAGGGTTTTTTCAAACATTCTGGAAATTCCTCCAGTAACCGGTATCGGTTATACATAACCGATATCGGTTGAGTAACCGATACCGGTTCTCCCTAACCGCTACCGGTCACTGTCAATTACATACATCTTGCCTAAAACAACCACCTACGACAATAAATTGATCGTTTCTTCCTTTCTATATACACAGACATACCAACAACCCCGAATTACCTACCCCATAACACTCACCTCATCTATACCCCCGGCTATCATGTTGTCTTTCTCATATCTACTTCCTTATTCTTTTCCAGCTTATTCCCAAAAACATGCAGTAGTTAAATCACAAACAAAATGATACCTCTTGGGTTGCAGCAGCTTGAGGTGGCCCTTGTCTTCCCTCCTGTCCTTGCCTGCTGGATGCTTCTCCTCGTTCTGCCATGATCACCACCCTTTTCAACTTTGTCTTTCTGCCTTCTGAATCTCGGATCACATTCACTTTCCTTGTCTCTTTTCTCCTTCTCACCCAAATCTCTCATGCAAATACCTGTCTCAGTCGTCAAAAAGCGTCGCGTTCGCGTATTTAACCTCTTGCATGGCTCTAAAATTAAAACTCAAGTTGCCACCCTAGCTTTTCTATTTTTAGAAAAGCTCATACCTAAATAACCGGTATCGGTCATATAACCGATATCGGTCATATAACTACCGACATCGGTTACCTAACCGATACCGGTTACACACCTGCCTTTTTGAAACAGGGTTCTTTTCTTCATTCTTTCATAAATTTTTGTCGCGCCCGCCTCTTTTCCTGCATAACCACACCATTTACCACATTTGTTCATCCACCACACATCATATCATTACAATTTCATTAAACATCATTTATTTTATACAAATACACAACCATCAACTACGAATTTCAAGAAACTATCAATCTCTACATCATTTGGATCCAACTCATCAGTTACATATATCACAATGTCACAAAACCAACAATTCATCACATCACATATCATTCATATATACGTAAAAAAAAAAAAACAAAACCATCAACATCATCCATCTATCAACATGCCCACTAAACTTATCATACATTATATATTACCAAACCATTAACAAAATATTTAAACACATTTTTGAACACTACATATGGATCAAAACATCATCTATATATATATATATATATACCAGTTTTCAAAAATACAATGTGCCCTACATCGGGGCCTCTGTGATCTCATAATATACCAAAGCCGGCACGCAGGCCGCAATACCTACCAAAAATCTCGACTCGGCTCAGGCCGGTCTCTCATATCAAAAATATACTCGGCTCGCAGGCCGGTATCAAATGTACAACCCGTACTCGGCTCGCAGGCCGGTATATAATAAATAAATGAATCAATACAATGAATAAGTGTCGGCACGCAGGCCTCTATCAATACAACCGGTTCGCAGACCGGTGCCCGTGTCCCTATACAAAACCATGTCGGGGATCTATCAGCTCTCCCCACCGCCCTCGGCACCTCTCCCCGCTGGTCCCTGTGGTGCCTCTCGCCTCCTGCCCATCACGGACACGCCAGCTGTGGCTGCCCCTCCCTGAGATCTCTGGCTGTGCGAGGTCTACGCCCTATCTTGTTGCATCGCACGATACTCGACTCCGGTACTATCAAGAATATCCTGATAATATCGGGCCTCTGCTCTAACCTCCATATAGCGATCTCGCGCCACTGAAGGAGCTGGGGCTGGTCCCCTGGCACCTAACACCAATACCCCCCGAGCTGTGCACTGCTTTGTGGCGCGGTGGTCTTTGCTGTCTTCTTGCTGTGCACTGCACTGTGGTTGTGGTCTTTGGTGGTGGTCTTTCTGTGCTGTACTGCTGCTTTGTGTTTGTGGTCTTTGGTGGTGGTGGTGCTACTTACTGCACTTTTTTGTGCTGGAGCTGGGCTGTGCTGCCTGTAAGGCACCTATCGTGCCTGTACTCTTGCTGCTTGCCCCTGTAAGAGCTGCACCTGACCCCTGAGCTGATCCCTCTCTCCTATAACTGCAGCCAAGTCTGGCTGCGCAGGCGGTACTATCCTCGCTGCTCTCTGCCCAGCCCACCACACCCTGTATGCTCCCGTGCACCCGGCATCATCCACACCCTCACCTGCTGGTCTCTCCGCTACCCAGTCTGGATCAAAGGTGTGGCGCTGGCAGTGGGGCCTCTACATCATCCCTCCTGTACTGAGGGAAGGGAGGTGGCTCGTCCTGTCGTAGCCCCATCTGCCTGCGTACCCTCTCTAGGGGTATCCGCTCGTACTCTCCCGGCCTCCGTCCTGCTATCCAGAATGTATACTGGATCAGGCGCAGCTGTACGCGGGCTCCTCTGCCAGGCTGGTGACCTCTGTAGGGTCTCCATACAATGTCTACTGCTGTAAGGCCCTCTAGCAAGTGTCTATAATAGGCCACATCCCGACCTGCAACAACTGCTCGTGGCTGGCCCACGACCCCCAACCACCTCTGAAAGCCATATCGGTATACGACCTGTGGCCCTGGCTGCTGGGGTAGCCCTACTGGCCTGATGCATACGATGTGCTCGTATGCCCAACAGATCTGCAACAAAATGTAGAACAAATACCAAATCGCCTCCTCGTGATAGCCCCATAACTCCTGTATAATTGCACGGATACACTTTGGTGCCCATGTAAAAACAGTGTGCTCCTCCACCATCTCCAGCAGCACCCCCATCAATGCTCGTGGGAAGCGGCCTCCCTCTGAATCCGGGAGGGCGAAGCAGGTGATCCCTATCATCATCAACACGGCAAGCCGTGTCTCATGTCTGTGTGCGCGGTACATGTCACCATATCCAATGCTCGCGCTATGATACGTAAAGCGTCTGCATCCCCAAAAACCTGCAGTATGTTGTCCATGGCAGTCTCTGAATCTACCTGGAAGACTGCCTCTCCCTCGATCGGTAGCCGCAGGATGCGATACACATCCTCTAATGTGACGGTCATCTCCCCGGTCGGAAGATGGAACACATTGGCCGCCGGATCCCATCTCTCGATGAGGGCGACCATCAGGCTGTGATCCCTCTCTATCGCTCTGTACCTCTGGACCCCGCCGAGTCCCACCTCGCGCATGATGGCCCAATGCGCCGCAGATACGTGTGGCCTCATCCGACTCAATAGTGGAGGCATCCTATCACGCATCGTCAATCTGGCTGGCGCGTGCTGCAAAACCAACCCACATTCTTAGACCTACTCTTTATTATAACATCTACTTTACCATCTAAACCCCCTTTTGTATCCCCCGACCACACCCCGACTTTCTACCCCCTAAACAACCACCAAAAACCACCAAAACCCACCTAACCCACTCACCACCCACCACACCCCAAACCCATCCTAAACCCTAAACACACTAACCCACCACAAACCACCCAAACCCATCCTAAACCCTAAACACACTAACCCACCACAAACCACCCAAACCCATCCTAAACCCTAAACACACTAACCCACCACAAACCACCCAACCCACCTAACCCACCACCAAACCCTCAACCCATCCCAACGCCACCGATACCGGCCGATACGCGACCGACGCCGGTCCCTCCCAACTCAACCAAACCCTGCAAATTTGCGACCGATGCCGGTCGCTTAGCGACCGACATCGGTCACTGTTTTCTTTCCGGAGCCGAACCCCCGCGCGGCCCCCAAAACCCATTTTTTCCTATTTCTACCCATTTACCCACCCAAACACCCTCCAATTTTACCCACCTAGCCGCATTACCCTATTTTACCTATCTACCCTCTCCGTTTTTCAAATTACCTCCATTTACTCATTATTTCCTACAAAATACAAATTCCTACCCAAACCCCCCATTTAGCCTAATAACCATTTCAATGCATAAAATCACGAGTTTAGAACCTACCGGTACGACGACACGTCGTCGTGGTGGGATGGGTGGTGGCGGTCCAGCTGGTCCAGCCCCTCCAGCTCCTCCTGCCTGTGCCATGGCTCCAATCCTGATCTACTGGGTCCCTGGCCAATCACCTGCTGCCTCCTCCTCAATCGGGCCCACTATCAACTCTCTCCGCCAATCAAATAGCTCCACCTCACTCAATCAACCTCTAATCCCAAGTCTCCACGTCAGACAAGTCGATTTGGTTTGCAAATAACAAAAGTGACAATGACAAGCCGTATTTTTCTTTTTATAGGTTTTTCGACCTTAACCGATATCGGTTTCATTTTGCCCTAAGGAACCGGTATCGGTCTCTTAACCGATATCGGTCATGTAGAATCGACATCGGTTCGTATCCCAACTTTCCCCCAAAATTCTTTGCCCTTATTTACTCCTTGCCTCTTTTTCACCAATATCGCCTCTATCCACCTTTCTTTTGAAAACATTTGTTCACTTGTCGGCTGACCTACGGCCTCGCCTACCATTCGGCCCGACCCAAGGCCTCAACCTACCATTCGGCCCGACCTAAGGCCTCAACCTACCAATTGGCCCGACCCAAGGCCTCAACCTACCATTCGGCCCGACCTAAGGCCTCAACCTACCAATTGGCCCGACCCAAGGCCTCAACCTACCAATTGGCCCGACCTAAGGCCTCGCCCTACCTATTTGGCCCGACCCAAGGCCTCAACCTACCATTCGGCCCGACCCAAGGCCTTAACCTACCATTGGCCCGACCCAAGGCCTCGCCTACCATTCGGCCCGACCCAAGGCCTCAACCTACCATTGGCCCGACCCGAGGCCTCGGCCTACCATTCGGCCCGACCTAAGGCCTCGACCTACCAATTGGCCCGACCCAAGGCCTCAACCTACCAATTTGGCCCGACCCAAGGCCTCGCCCTACCTATTCGGCCCGACCCAAGGCCTCAACCTACCATTCGGCCCGACCTAAGGCCTCAACCTACCAATTGGCCCGACCCAAGGCCTCGCCCTAACCTATTTGGCCCGACCTAAGGCCTCGCCCTACCTATTTGGCCCGACCCAAGGCCTCAACCTAACCATTAGGCCCGACCCAAGGCCTCAACCTACCTATCCGGCCCGACCCAAGGCCTCAACCTACCCATCTAACCTGACCCAGGGCCACCGCCCAACCACTTGGCCTGACCCAAGGCCGTATCACTTCAATACCATACCCACAATCAACGTTTTATTTTATCCATCCATCATGTACCTTGTGTTCAATCGAGCTCACCTGTTCGTGTTTTAGCATGATTAGGGTCCTTGACTTGATCTGTCGACCAACTTTGCCTAGACCTAGACCGTGACATTTATCTCAACCAAACCAACCATTTGGTACTGCCGAACATGCCTAAACGTTCCTGTACCTCACCTGTTATATACCCTGGAGCTACTTCCTATGCCTTGGATACCAGGATTATATCACCCTTGTTTGGATAAACTATCGACCTTTGCCTACACATTGCTGGTTTGCTTGTCAAATCATGTACCCTCGTCGTACTATTGCATTTCAACATGCGTCTGCTTCCTTGGACCTACCCCACCACCTTACCATCCTCTCTACAACATATACCCTTTATCAACCCTATCCACGATTTCCGTTCACTCAATCGTGATAGATTTGAGGGGATTACCTATATCCTTAACATGAGAAACCACTTCATATTATTTATTGTCATGTGACTTTACTGAACAAGCTACACGGACAAATAAGGGGCTAATGTAGACACCAAATTTGTGTCTTACGACCCCTTGTGACCCGCATCCATTTCGCAATCTAACCTCATTACCTAAACCTTACACAATTATTTATTAATTACCTTGTAATTGATAAATCCACATCACCTTACCCGCCACCTCACTTTGCCACCTCATCATGACCTAGCCCTAACCCTAAACTAACCTAATTAAGACTGTGACTTGGTCAGACTCACATCCATAACTAATGCCTCCTTACTGCACCCAAAGCCGACCTTCTAGCCACTTGACCAAGCCCATGGCTGATCTCTCGGGAGAAAAGCGGGAAGGCGGGCTATTTTACTAAAAATAGCCTACTTTTCCTTACCGATGCGGTTCTACTGACCGCCGTCGGTTACGTAACCGCCATCGGTTCCCTGTAAATGGGCTCCCAAACCAAAACAACGGATCGAATTTCATTTTGGAGATCGGTCAAAGGATTTTGGATCAGAGAGCATTGCGAGCGAGGAGCGAGTCGAGATCTTCACTTGTGAGCGAGAGGCGAGTAAAGAAACCAGAAGTGTTTACAACCAAGGAGATCAACTTGCATCTTGGTCAAAACCAGTAAGTCACATCTTGCATGTCCTTTGTTATAACATTTCTTATGCTTCTTGAATCTCAGTCCTCCTAAATCCGTTTCTGAATCCACTACCCAACGTGCCATTGCATCTAACTGTCATTCTTTTGCTTCTAATCATCCCATTTCCTAATACCATCCAAAAACCAGCCATTACAAACACCATAGCTACCAAGAAGATCCTAGAACCCACCGGTATCGGTTATCAGTAACGGGTTATCGGATAACGGCATCGGTTATATCGATGTAACGGCATCGGTTCCTCTGATCAAAACCAGAAAACCAGCCTTTCCCCCTACCCAGTTTAACGAAACAATTTAATTGATATTTTGCAAGTCTTTTGTGTTAATTCATATTAGCAGGGGAACTGACCACCTTCGAAAGGAAGTTTTATATTTCCTGGGCCCAAGGCAGTTTCCTCATTTATTGTTTAATCAAAATCTTGTGGTCTTGTGTTCTTATTTGCGAGTAGTCCTTCCAAGACAAAAGGAGTTCTCCATGATCACCCCGATCTTTCTCTACGGTACGTGCACACCATCTCGACATTCAACAGGTATTCCTCCTAACCCTAACCTCATCTGTTTCTAAAAGGAATGAAAGGATAGAAGCAACTCTATTCCCAGAAGCCGAAACATTCCGAGCGAAACACACCATCGAATAGGCATCTATTTTGTTGCAAAACGATGATGATGGAGCTTAAAGACCTATTGCATTCTTTATTAAGGCATTGCAAGTAGCTGAGTTAAAATACACAATCATGGAGAAGCAAGCCTTTGCATTGGTGAAAAAAACTAAAGTTTTTAGGCCTTATATTTTGAGTTCTAAAATTGTTGCTTATGTTCCTCACATAATGGTGAAAGATGTCTTATCAGAGATGGAGATTTCAAGAAAAAGATGCAGGTGGGTTAACAAATTACAGGAGTATGATATGGACATTCAGACCACAAAGCTAGTAAGAGGTTTGGGTCTTGCCAAGCTCATGGCTGAAAGCAATTTGTAGAATGCTGAAGTAAATGAAGTAGAAGAAGAGAGGGCAGATGTTCTTAAAAAATTGTTGAAATCTGAGTGGTACAAGGATGTAATCTATTATCTCAGACACCTATGCTACCCTGGACATTTGAATAAAAATTAGAAAATAGCTCTCAATCGCTTCTCAAAAATATATCATTACTAACTTTAGGTTGGCTTGGAAGAACCCTGAGGGAATCCTCTTGAGATGTGTGACTGAAGATGAAGATCCCAAAATAATTCTTGATTTCCATGGGGGAGTTTGTGGAAGAAATTTTGTTGGGAGGGTTATTGCACAAAAGATTTTGAGGGATGGTTATTGGTTGCACAACTCTTTTTAAAGATGAACTCAAAATTTTGGTTAGAAGATGTGAGATTTATCAACATTTCTCTGAAAGAATGAAATCTTCAGGCTCCCTTCCTTTACAACCTATATCAATTGAATCTCCTTTCAAACAATGGGGGATGGAATTCATTGGTGAAATATATGATTCATCAAGTGCTGGATACAAATGGATTTTGGTAGCTACTAGTTTCTTCACAAAATGGGTGGAAGCAATCCCCACTAGGAAGGCAACACACCAAGTTCTTGTTATGTTTGTGGAGCCTATTTTCATGTTAGAGTTTGGTACACCTTCCATGTTTTACACTCAGATATTTTTTACGGAGGTCCCACTCACTAGTGAGCGGAGCAAGGGGGTTCGGGGGTGAAGCCCCCAAAGAAAATTTTCATGGGTGGTTTATTAACCCATGGGTAATGGGTAACCATTATGGGCTGGTTTTGGGCCCATGGCTTTTCGGTACCCATTGTTTTGTAAAACCACCTCTTCAGCTACCTATTGATGTACTTATATATAGATGGACATACAATAGGATTGATATGAGTGTTTTTGTGAAGGTGAATAGTGTGTGTGAATTCAATGCGCATTCATGAGGGTTTCTGAGCCAAGCTCCAAACAAGATCTAGTTATTATAATTGTGAATACCCCTTTGTTGGCTTGTAATAAAATCGAGCAAGTGTTTTTGGTGGATTTAGCCTCATTGGGTGAACCATGTTAAATATTGTCTTCGTGTTTTACATATTTCATTTCCATAATTTCTATTCATACTTCTTATTATTGTGATTATGAGGAATTATTCTGCATTAGATTCTATTAATTCCTAATAGTTCTAATGGGCTTCATATTGAATCATATAATCTATAGATTTGGAGTGCCATTCAAGATTTTTGCTAATAATGCCATGATTTTCAGAGCTAGACCTTTAGTGGCAATGTGCAAAGAATATGGAATAAAGTTGACATATGCTTCTAACTACAATCCACAAGGAAATGGACAGGCTGAGTCCAACAATAAAAACTTGTTGAAGATTATTAAAAGGACTTTGGAATTAAACAAGAAGAAGTGGGGTGAACAACTAAAGTTTGTTGTTTGGGATGATAGGATCACTACCAAAAGAGCTACTGGTAAAAGCCTATTTGAATTGGTATATGGAACACAAGCTCTGTTGCCCTTACATCTACAGTTGTCTTCATTTCAGTTTGTTCAACAACTTGAAGATCAAGAAATCAGTTCATATGAAGCAAGGATTAATCATATTGTTGAGCTTGATGAAGTAAGAAGAGCATCCCATCAGAGGCATGTACAATTCAAAGAGAGAATGAAGAAGTTTTTGACAATAAGGTAACCTCAAGAGCTTTCAATATTGGAGATCTTGTCTTTGTGTTATGGGTTAGTATGCATGAAGATAAGCAAAATATCAAGTAGGAAATCATGATAAATTTGATGCTTTATGGATGGGCCCATATTCCATTGACATAAGAATTGGTGAATAACTTTTTCCTCAAGGACTGGATGGAGAATTACTTGAGCTTCTTGTTAATGGTAGACATTTGAAGCATTTTTTGGATTGATCCCCAAAACTAAGGTTTGCATATCACTTGTACAGTGTACATTTTTTTTTTCTACTCTATTTTTGTTGTTTTGGTCAGTTTTTGGTTTGCCTTTGTGTGTGGTAGCCCTTTTTGTTGGTTTATCAGCTGGTTTTTGGGTGTTTTGGCTTGTGACTCTATTTTCCCAATGGATATTTTGGCACTTGGTCTACTTTTGTTCTTGTGGCACTCGCAGGGAGTGCCCATCTCGAGTCAGAGCCTGTGTTGGTGCTCAAAATTGTCTCACCCCATTTGTGCCCTTGGAAATTTATTGATTTATGACCTCTATCATTTTATCCTTCCCCATGTTGTGCTTGGCTAGTCTTTGTTTTCATTTTTAGTCTGCCCCTGGGTCAAAGATCATGTATGGGTCCATATTTGTCTCCTAGTTTCTTTGTTCCTCTGGAAAGGTCTATATTTTGAGTCCCCCATGCTTTGTCCTTTCAAAATTCATGTTTTCCCATTCCCTCTATTGCCACAATCAGAATTTGTGTTCTTGACGTTTCTTCCTTGAAATACTCAAAGAGAATTGAATTTATGTGTCCCCGAGGAATGTATTTGAGTCTTACACATTTCTAAAATCTCAGTCCTTGAAGAAAATTTCACTTTTAGGATCAAATGGTCATTTCTTTGTGTTTTACGGTTTTGAGGGCATTTCTCTTGGTCAAATTTACATCATTCAGATTGACAGGAAATGTGACACCTCTTGGTTGGATCTTTCGTTGTCCACTCAAAATTCCCCACTCTTAAGGAAGTGAAAAATTTAAAATTTTGAGTTTAAGTGTCTTTTCTGTTGTACTCAATGTTAAAATTCAAGAAATTGAGAAAATCTACGTTTTGGGTCATTTTGTGTGTTTTTTAGGACACTGTCGGACATTTTTGTCCCGTGTGTCCCAAGTTCAAACGGCGCTCTGTTCTCAATCGGCCGGTTTCCCGAAGTTTGTCTTTTTCGGCCCGTCGGAACTTCTTTTCCCAAATGTCCCAAGTTCAATTTGGCAAGTTGTTCCATTTCTTACCAAATCACCCAACCAGCTTGCTGCATTCACATCCCAAATGTCCAAGTTCAATTTGGTAAGTCGTTCCATTTTTGCCGAATCACACGAACGCAGACTTCGCACTTTCACGTCCCAAATGTCCCAAGTTCGCCCCCCTTTGTCACATTTTCGTCCGATCCGCGAGTTGCGTGTTTCGCGCATTCGCATATCGTATGTCCCAAAAGGCATTTATGCATCTTTTCCCGCTTCGCCCGAATCGGCCGAGCCATGTGTTTCACACATTCGCATCCCACATGTCCCAAAAGGCATTTGTGCATCTTTTCCCGCTTCGCCCGAATTGGCCGAGCCGCGTGTTTCACGCATTCACGTCCCAAATGTCCCATGGGAAGGCATTTGTGCGTCTTTTCCCGCTTCGGCAAGAATCGGCCACGAGCCGCGTGTTTCGCGCATTCATCTCACATGTTGGAATGAACCAAGTGCCATTCATGTTTATTTTCTCACTCTAAGGAATATCTTGCTTATTCAACTTGGTAGGTATCTTCCACCACTTGTAATTTTGAGCCAAGATGAAGTATAGAGTATCAAAGACATGCACAAGTATTCCGTCTATGGCAGAGCTATGGAGGCCATTGTGGAATATATGCTTGTTGTAGGATTGAACTTCATCGATGAAGCTTTCAAAATCCACGTGGAAAGGTGAACAATTTGCAATGTGAAGCTCTCCTCCACTATCGGGAGTCATAGATAAAGAGCTCAAACTCTGGAGCAGTTGCATAGTAGACCTCCGTCTCATGGGACAGACAGATGAGAACATTTTATTGGTGAATAAGGTTTTTGATGATGTAAAGGATAATCTGTCAAAGTCCTGGGTTTACAGCGTGGAGTGGAAGATCAAAGTCTTGGAGGAGGCTTTGGGAGAGCTGAAGAATAGCTGGTAGAAGGGTGAGGCTTTCAAGACACTGGTTGTATCTGCTTTCAAAGACATACCTTTGTCATCTTCAGGATGAAACACGGTGTGCCTCTTTCCCCTGCAAGAAATCAAAGCTCAATTGAGCTTTTGTCAAAGATAATGTATTCAAGGAAAGCTCCATTTCAAAGAGAAAATGAAGGAGATCTGCTCTCTTTAATCTCGCCATTGAAGAAGTAAATAAAGACTATCATACTCATGTCGAGTTTGATAAGGAAATGGATAAGTGCCTCGGATTTTGGGCTCGTCTACAACCAACACGTCAGTCCCTCATGGCAGAGACATAGCCGAGGCATTGAAGAGATTCAGGCAGAAAATTTTGAAGTTAGTGGGTCCCTCCCATTCATAACCACCTGTCTTCTTCTCCTTATTCTTCTCTTCTTTTCTAATTCTTTTTCTCGGATTCATTGTAATTAGTTGAGGTATTACGATTGGCAAATCCTTAACTAATCTTTAGTTAAAAGAAGTAGTTACAAAGAGTAACTAATTTGTAAGCTATATAATGGCCTCTTCATGCCATTTTGAAAGGAGGAAGAACTTGGCTTATTTTCTGAAAGTGTAAATAGATCATAAAGAAATCAATACATAAGGGCTTTCCATTCTTTGTCTATCTGATCTCTTTTGTTCCCAAGCTTTCATTTAATTTTTGTGAAGATCATTTGTCTATGTTATGTTAAGAAACTTTGTGTTCTAGCAGATGTTATTTACAGAACTTTGTGTCTTTAAATTCCATCTTATTTATATGATACAAATGATCTTGTTTCAATTCACTGTAACTTCACATACATAAAGAATTACTCTGTTATCTATAATTTATGAGTGTTGCCTTTCGCTCATTCTCGTACTCTCATTCCTCAGTCCTTTTATAATTGATGATCTTTATAGAAAAACACTTTCGTAATATCCAAGTTCAACCGAGAAAATCATGTTTTATATATTTGTAAATAGGTTTGTTTTGAATAAGGGAACCTCTCCCACTAAAGAGGAGGGACTTCTTGTCCCCTTTGATTGCTCTTCGTAAAGTCCTATTTGACGACCAACAATTTTTGGTGACTCCGCTGGGGAAAATCATATTCCAGTTCTATAATTTTTGATCATCCTTTGATCTGGCGACTCCGTATTTTACTCGAGGGAGAAAGGCCCTTGGTATTGAAGATTCTCAGTTTCAGCTTTTGGAGCAGCAGGGTTTTCCTTTCCCTTCAACAAGAAATAGAAAGACTCGTTTGACAAGCACTCCACCTATTCAAGATAGAATTCCTACGGGTGGTATTCCTTCAGAGCCTGCTAGTCCTAATCTTCGAGCTTTGATTCTTGCTGGTGTTGCAGTTCCTCTCTAAGCCATTTTTCCAAGAATGGCGGTACCATTGCCCTGGGGTCATCGTGTCGGGCCCCTTGCTCTTCCTCAGCCTTTGCATGAGTTACCCAGAGGTAACCGGAAGAACTTCCCTAAATTCAAAGGCGATGGCAAAGTGCATCCTGATGAACACATCGCAGCCTTCATAGTTACATGTGGAGTTCTGGGAGTTGAACATGAAGACGTCTCTGTGAGACTGTTCATTGAGACTTTACAAGATAATGTTGCTGATTGGTTCTATCACCTTTGGCTGGTGCTATCACTAGCTGGGACACCATGAGAACTAGGTTTGAAAACCATTTCAAACCAGCAGAAGATGTGCATGCCTTGCTAGCCCAAATCTCTCAGATAAAGAAATATTCACAAGAGCCCATGAGAGAATTTGTGGCCCGATTCAACAGGTTGATTAATAAAATTCCACCAAATACTCGACCTGTTGATCAAATCCAAAAATGTTTCTTCCTAAATGCCCAATGAACACTGAAGGTTAGTTATGCACTAAGAAGGGCTAATCTCGCAACATTGGCTGAAGATCAAACTCTTGTTGTTAGTGTCGAGGATGATTTAATCATGTCAGGGAAGTTAAGGAGAGACCCTTCCAAATCTAAGTCTGTTTTCCTCCTCTTCCACCCCTGGACCTAATACTGATCCATTGGTTCAAAAACTTTTGAATGATCTCATTGCCATAAAGAAACAATTGGCTCAAGCATGCTCCCTTATGCGAGGCGTTCCAAGGAGGAATTTTCAGCCCGAGAAATCATTTGCTGCTTCTCAAACAAGATTAGTGCTTGAAGGACCTCCCTGTTAAAGTTCTGTCAATGTAACTGTGAAGTTGAGGAACCGAGAGATGATGATGAGGATAATGAAGTTTGCGAGGAATTTGTGGAAGAAGTTGATGATGAAGCGAGATGAACTTGAAGGATCTCGAGTTAATTTCTTCTTCACCACCGAGGGCATTGATGATGGAGATGATTATGATGAAGTAGTAGTAGACATGAATAGTGAATCATTCTTTGTCATGACTCAAGAGCAAGACAAATCGAGAGGAGAAAGTGACGCAGACCCCAAGAAATCTAAGGAGCGAGCAGGCAACTATCCTCGTAATTGCAAAAAGAGGATCTCGCTATCCCCGTTTCATCGCACCAAAGGTGAGTCTGTCAATCTTGCTATTAAAGTTACTTCTTTTTCCCTAAAGTTGATAAACCTAGGATCTCAAGTGATGATGGCCCGTCCACTTCTCGGGTCTTTTGATATTATTGATCACTGAAAAGACTAAGGTTCAAATCTCAAAGGTGAGTATTATCAAACCCATCCCAAATCTTTTGCTAAAATGATTCACTTTGTCAATTCCCATTCTAAAACCACCTCTAAAGGCCTCTTACCCACTCCTTCTTCTACACCACAACCTATTTTGGTAGCAACTTGTCACCTAACCTAATGACAAAATTAAACCATTTTATGTAACACTTCTTATAGCTAGCCATAGGCTCGATAGTGTGTCATAGACTCAGGAGCCTCAGACAATGTGATGCCTGCTAAAGTAGCTCATGCCTTAGGCTTGACCCTCACATGCACTTATGGATCTTGTTACTCTATGGAGAGTAAGGAAGTGCCCCTGGTCGGAAGAATTAAAGATGCACAAGTGGATTTTGCTACTTTGCTTTGCTGAGAAGAGAGTTTTGGCTACCATATTAGTGAGATATTCCTCCTTCATACGGGATGTTGCTAAGTAGGAACTTCTGTAAGGATGTGGGTGGAGAAATTCAAATGGATTGGTCACATGCACTCGTACCTGTTAATGGACAAATGAAGAAGTTGCTGCCTGAGAAGCAATCTGAGTATATTGTACAAAAAACGGATGATCCTAAAGCACAAATACTCTATGAGGATATGGGGCATGGTAACTACATGATTATGTCCCCTGATGAAATCAACTCCCCAAAGTGTCACCTAAAGATCCTAATGGTGTTTGGATTTTAGAGTTTGATGGAAGTTGTTCCTCAGCTGGTTCTGGAGCTGGTGTCTTACTGGTGTCACCTGAAGGAAGCCTTCATCCTTTTTCATTCAAGTTGCAGTTCGAAAATACTAATAATACAACAGAGTATGAGGCTCTCATTCTTGGACTGCAAGTGGCCAAAGAACAAGGTGTAAAGAATCTTCTGGCTCGTGGTGATGCGGAATTGATTGTAAAGAAAGTTAGAAGCCTTTTCCAGGTAAAAAATGGAAGGTTGAAACATTACCGGAATCAGGTTTGGGATTCCATTGAATTTCTTGATGCTTTCTCCATCGAAGCAATACCTAGGAGAAGAAGAACAGGGGCTGATTCACTAGCAGTCTCAGGGTCACTACTGATTCCTCATCCTGACTTCTCTCAAGACAAGTTCACCATTGAGATGGTCCATCGGCCTAGTGTACCTGATAATACCAATAACTGGCAAGTTTTCAATGATGATCAACACTTGCTTTCTTTCTTAGAACTCAAGGGTAATTTTGAACAAGTTGTATTTTGAAGGAAGTGACAACCTGCCTTGTGAAAGTGTGCCCTTTGACAAAGTAGTCACCCAAGGAGAAGAAACGGATCAGGATGGATGCATCAAACTCAAAGGAAACAAGATTCCTAAAGGATTGGTGAGTTTAGAGGAACTATTTGATAAACATGACAGGTATGTGAAGTCTAGAGCTTCTACTGGACCTCAACAATCAGCTGAGTATGATAAAATTAATATTGGGAGTTCTACTGATCCTAAGCTCGTGAACATTGGAAAATGTTGCACAGCCGATGAGAGGAAGAAAGCAATTGATCTTTTAAAGAGGTATAAGGATGTTCTTGCTTACTCTTATGAAGATTTAAAAGCTTTCAAACCAAAAGATATGCAGCATTTTATTCCTCTCAAACCTGGAATTAAGCCTTTTAAGCAGAAACAGAGGCAATACAACCCCAAAATAGCTGACACCATCTTTCAAGAAATACAGAAGTTGTTGAAGGCCAAAATCATTTTTCCCATTCACCATTCAACATGGATTGCTAATATTGTGCCTGTTAGGAAGAAAAATGGTGAGATCCGCATCTGTGTTGATTTCAGGAATCTGAATCAGGCTTCTTTGAAAGATAATTATCCTTTGCCCATGATGGATCAGGTCTTGCAAGTAGTAACAGGATCTGAAATGTTATCTATGCTTGATGGATTCTCGGGATATAATCAGGTAGAGGTTGATACTGCAGATCAACACAAAACAACTTTCACTACTCCTTGGGGTACCTTTGCTTACAAGAGAATGCCTTTTGGGCTCATTAATGCTGGTGCCACTTTTCAGAGAGCTATGGATCTGGCCTTTGGAAGTTTGAAAGGGAAGTGTATTGTCATATACCTTGATGACTTTGTGTGTTTTCTAAAACAAGGGCGGATCATTTTGACCACCTGGAGACAGTTCTGCTAAGATGCAGAGAACATGGGATTTCTTTGAATCCTAAAAAATCTATCTTTTGTGTCACAGAGGGGAAATTATTAGGGCACATCGTCTCCAAAGATGGTATTAAGATTGATCCTGAGCGAGTTCAAGCTATCCAGCAAATTCCTCTCCCAACCAACAAAAAGGGCGTGCACTCTTTCTTTGGTAAGATCAATTTTTTAAGAAGGTTCATCCCTGATTTTGTAGAGTTAACTTTGAATATTTCCCAAATGATGAAAGGAAAACAAATGTTTGGTTGGTCTTCTGAAGGAAAGGAATCTTTTGAAGGTATTAAAAGAGCTATTGCTAAAACTCCTATTTTAGCCTGTCCTGATTTCAGCAAAGATTTTATTATCTATTGCTATGCCACAGATAATACCTTGGCTGCTGTTTTGACTCAAGAAGACTCTAATGAGCATGAACTCCCAATTGCGTTCATGAGCTATATTGAAAGATCATGAGTTAAAATACACCATGATGGAAAAACATGCTTTTGCAGTGGTCAAAGTTGTTAAGTAGTTTCGTTTTTACATCCTCAACTCTCATTCCATGGTGTTGGTTCCAGATACAACTGTTAAGTCAATTCTCACACAACAGAATTTGGATCCAAGAGAGGGGCGGGTTGCTAAGGTCCAAGAATATGATATTGACATCAAATCAACCAAGCTTGTTCGTGGAAAAGGTCTTTGTGAGCTCATTGCTGAAGGAGCTAAGCATGAATTACTGGAGAATAAAGTTGGCCTTCCTACCGTTCTGTTTCTTAGCTCAGTTGATGAATGGTATGCTGATATCACTCATTTTCTCACCTATGGAGAGTGCCCCTCTCATTTAACTACCAAAGAAAATAGAATTTGTTAAACTAAGGTCGGTGCTGATATATATGTGTGGAAAACGCCTTGTTCAAACGTGGGTTAGATGGAAGATTTTTGAAATGTGTGGACAAGGAACAGCAGAAAAAGTTACTCTCAGCTTTTCATGATTAGGAATGTGGAGGGCACTATTCATCAACATAGTGGTTGCTCATAAGATACTTCGTGGAGGATATTACTGGCCTTCCTTGTTCAGAGATGCATCCAAGTGGGTTGATAAATGTGAGGCTTGTCAGACCTTCGTGGGAAGACCCAAATTGGCCTCTTTGCCTCTTAAGCCAGTTGTAATTGAAGAACCTTTTCAACAGTGGGGTTTGGACTTCATTGGAACACTTAATCCACTTCTAGTGCTGGTCATACTCATGTATTAACTGCCACGGATTATTTCACCAAATGGGTAGAAGCTATTCCAGTTAAGAGTACTACTTCTGAAGTGGTGTGCAGCTTCATCAAAGAGAACATCTTAGTAAGGTATGGTGTACCTAACAAGATTGTAACAGATAATGCTTCGAATTTCTCTTCAACTGAGATAATGGATTTTTGCTATGGGTATGGCATTTCTTTGGCTCACTCCTCAGATTACTACCCTCAGGGAAATGGGCAAGCAGAATCCACTAATAAAAATTTGGTGACTATTATAAGGAAATTAGTCAATGAGTCTCAACGAAACTGGCACAAGAAGCTCTATGATGCTCTTTGGGTAGACAGGATTACACCAAAGAGAGCTATTGGAATGTCTCCTTTTCAAGTGGTATATGGAGTAGAAGCTCAATTGCCAGTAACAGTGGAGTTCCCGACCTTGCATCTAATGAAGGCCATTGAAGATACTAGTTTCAGTGATGCTTTGGATAAGAGAATTATGTACCTTCACAAACTGAATGAGGATAGATTGGAGGTTGCTGATAGGATATCTGTTCACCAGCAGAAGGTAAAGGTCCTGTTTGATAAGAAAGCTAGGTTCAGAGATTTCCAAGTTGGAGACACTGTGTTGTTATGGGATAAAAGGCATGAACCTCGTGGCAGCCATGGCAAGTTTGATTCCCTTTGGCTCGGACCTTTCAAGATCAGACACTTTGCTGGTAAGAATTCCTTTTATCTTGATTACATGGATGGTTCTCCTCTCCCACTTCCTTATAGTGGGTAGTACCTTAAGTTGTTCAAGTCATAGGTGATTAGGGAGTCCTTTGTATATTCTGTACAACGTTTTGTTTTTCTTTCCTTTTTGTTTTGGTGTGTTGTCCTCTGTATTGGTTTGCTTTTTGACTCCGTGGCCCAATGGATAAGGTACTGGTCTGCTTCCCCAAGTTTTTCTAAGTTCTTACCTTGTCTCATTCCTTGAATTTATGCCAAGTCATCCCCAGAAGGAGCCAGCTATTGTCCACTCAAAATTCCCTGCTCTTAAGGAAGTGAAAATTTTAAAATTTTGAGTTTAAGTGTCTTCTCTATTGTACTCAATGTTAAAAGTTGAGAAATTGAGAAAATCTACGTTTTTGGGTCATTTTGTGTGTTTTTCGGGCCTGTCGGACATTTTTGTCCTGCGTGTCCCAAGTTCAAATGGGTGCTCTATTCCCGATCGGCGGTTTCCCGAAGTTTGTCTTTTTCGGGCCCGTCAGAACTTCTTGTCCCAAATGTCCCAAGTTCAATTTGGCAAGTTGTTCCATTTTCAGCCAAATCACCCAAACCGCGTACTTCGCGCTTTCACGTCCCAAATGTCCCAAGTTCAATTTGGCAAGTTGTTCCATTTTTGGCCGAATCACCTGAACTACGTACTTTGCACTTTCACATCCCAAATGTCCCAAGTTCACCCTGAATCATTGTCACATTTTTGTCCGATCCGGCCAAGTCACGTGTTTCACGCATTCACATCCCGCATGTCCCAAAAGGCATTTGTGCATCTTTTCCCCGCTTCACCCGAATCGGCCAAGCCACGTGTTTCACGCATTGCGTCCCGCATGTCCCAAAAGGAATTTATGCATCTTTTCCCGCTTCACCTGAATCAGCCGAGCCGCGTGTTTCGTGCATTCACGTCCCAAATGTCCCAAAAGGCATTTGTGCATCTTTTCCCCGCTTACCTGAATCGGCCGAGCTGCGTGTTTCGCACATTCACGTCTCACATGTCCCAAATGAACCAAGTGCCATTCATGCTTATTTTCC
Source organism: Taxus wallichiana var. yunnanensis (assembly GCA_018340775.1). NCBI lineage: Eukaryota > Viridiplantae > Streptophyta > Pinopsida > Cupressales > Taxaceae > Taxus > Taxus wallichiana. The sequence goes on along the minus strand of CM031243.1, from coordinate 91,919,282 downwards.
CGGTCTACTCGAATATCTTGCTTATTCAAATTGGTAGGTATCACACCTGTAATTTTGAGCCAAGATGAAGTATAGAGTATCAAAGACATGCACAAGTATTCCGTCTATGGCAGAGCTATGGAGGCCATTGTGGAAGATATGCTTTTTGTAGGATTGAACTTCATCGATGAAGCTTTCAAACTCCACTTAAAGGTGAAAATTTTGCAACAGAAGCTCTCCTCCACTATTGGAGTCATAGATAAAGATCTCAAACTCTGGAGCAATTGCATAGTAGACCTCCGTCTCATGGGACAGACAGATGAGAACATTTTATTGGTGAATAAGGTTTTTGATGATGCAAAGGATAATCTGTCAAAGTCCTGGGTTTACAGCATGGAGTGGAAGATCAAAGTCTTGGAGGAGGCTTTGGGAGAGCTGAAGAATAGCTGGCAGAAGGGTGAGGCTTTCAAGACACTGGTTGTATCTACTTTCAAAGACATACACTGTCATCTTCAGGATGAAACTTCTGGTGTGCCTCTTTCCCTGCAAGAAATCAAAGCTCAATTCAGAGCTTTTGTCAAAGATAATCTATTCAAGGAAAGCTCCATTTCCAAAGAGAAAATGAAGGAGATTTGCTCTCTTCAATCTGCCATTGAAGAAGCAAATAAAGACTATCATACTCATGTCGAGTTTGATAAGGAAATGGAGAAGTGCCTCGGATTTTGGGCTCAGTCTATAGCCAACACGTCAGTCCCTCATGGCAGAGACATAGCCGAGGCATTGAAGAGATTCAGGCAGTGAATTTTGAAGTCAGTGGGTCCCTCCCATTCATAACCACATGTCTTCTTCTCCTTATTCTTCTCTTCTTTTCTAATTCTTTTTCTCGGATTCATTGTAATTAGTTGAGGTATTGCGATTGGCAATCCTTAACTAATCTTTAGTTGAAAGAAGTAGTTACAAAGAGTAACTGATTTGTAAGCTATATAATGGCCTCTTCACGCCATTTTGAAAGGAGGAAGAACTTGGCTTATTGTCTGAAAGTGTAAATAGATCATAAAGAAATCAATACAGAAGGGCTTTCCATTATTTTTCTATCTGATCTCTTTTGTCCCCAAGCTTTCATTTAATTTTTGTGAAGATCATTTGTCTGTGTTATGTTAAGAAACTTTGTGTTCTAGCAGATGTTATTTACAGAACTTTGTGTCTTTAAATTCCATCTTATTTATATGATACAAATGATCTTGTTTCAATTCACTGTAACTTCGCATACATAAAGAATTATTCTGTTATCTATAATTCTGAGTGTTTCCTTTCTACTCATTCTCGTACTCTCATTCCTCAGTCCTTTTGTAATTGATGATCTTTATAGAAAACACTTTCGTAATATCCAAGTTCAACCAGAAAATCATGTTTTGTATATTTGTAAATAGGTTTGTTTCTGAATAAGGGAACCTCTCCCATTAAAGAGGAGGGACTTCTTGTCCCCATTGACATTGCTATTCATAAATTCCTATTTGACGACCAACAGATGCGGATCAGCTTAATACTTTGGAAATTCCATGAAAATCCTCATTTAAAAAATGTGTCCACATGGAGGAATGGTGCTCATTTGAAGACTTACTTTTGGGATTTTCCTTGGAGTAGCATCGAGAGGACACATGGAGGCTTCCACTGCTTGGCCCGGACTTAGACAAATTTTATGCAAATGGATACAGTTTGGCAGAATAGGACACATGGTGAGCTTGCACTCATTCAGGGTCTCTACTTTGGGCACCATCTTGAAGTTACACCATGGAGACACGTGGAGGAACCGTGCATGTTCGGGGACCGACCCTTGAGTTTCATTCTAAAGAAGTGCTAGGATGACACGTGGAGGCCTCCACTCACTTTGAATTTTACTTAGAATTTTCAATGGCCAAAAGGAGATTACCTCGAGCATGACACATGGTGCCTTCCATTGAACTTCAAGCATTCAGATAGACCTCGCGAGTATGACACGTGGCAAGCCTACACTCATTCAAAGTATCAAATTTTTGTGACCACCTCAAGGTGCGTCGTGGTGACATGTGGTAGTTTGAAAATTCAAAGAGGCGGGAGGTGGACCATTGGGGGCAACTTGGAAATTTTTCCTCTTGTATTCAAATGACTCAAAGTATCAAAAAATCCCGAGGGCCCAAGGGAAATAGTCAATGTTTTTCCAGTCAATGGCGAAGGTGCGGGTTGGTGGAGGAAATGTTAAAAAAATTCCTTCACGAAATATGATTAAAATATGAAATGAGAAGTGCTGCCCCTCACCAATCATATGAGGACATGTGTCTTGCGGAGGGCGAGCCACGAAGGAAAATTGAAAATTTTTCCTTTGTCTAAAAAGATGCAAAATGTGTAAAATTGAGCCGTGACTCTGTATCTAGTCATATTGTGCCATGTGTCAGACCCAAATCACAAAGGTGGAGTGGCGGAGGAAATCAAGAAATTTTGTAAATTTTCAAAAAGTTGTAAAAAGGTCAAAAGTGTCCTCGAGGCCCATTTTTCCAGATCTGCCATGTGGAGGGCTCAGATTTAAAGATAAGAATAGATCAATGGTAGCTGTGCATTTCACCAGTTTGGCCACCATTTGAGCTCTAGGAAGTTTGGAGATGCATTTTTTGCATCAATTTTCATCAATTTTTTTGCCAATTCGTGTCGTTTTGGCCTACAGGGTCCGAATTAATCAATTTAGGGGTTCAATTTGTGAATCCAAGGAATTTTTCAAATAAATTTTTACTTTGGTTCGTAAACAATGTGAATTAATAGATACAAAGTTACTGAGTAAAAATTAAAAAGGAAAAGATTAAATAACTAAATGAAAGGGGTCTACATGTGTAGGGAATGAAAAACGTGCTTCCACTTTGAATAATGATGATTTTTTTGTGATGATTCACCTTTTGAAAGAAAAACTAGCAAATTTTTACGAGTTTGTTAAATTTCATTTTCCATAAATATTGCAAAGTAAAGGTGCTTGAATATTTCACTTTTGAGGGAAAATTTGAGGGAAAAGTACATGAGTGAGTGATTGAAAATGTATATATTGAATGAATTTGTCATGTAAAGGGTCAGAGAAACTTAGAATTTTCATGGGAAAATCTGGGAAGAAGCCCATTCTCTGAGAAACCACTTTAATTCCTTTTTGGCATCAAATTTGTATCATGTTAGGTTTGTTTTAGATGTAAAGCCACTAACAAGATCTAAGATTGTTTTTATAGCACTCCCTCATTGATAAATTTGGTCATTCTGGATTATTTTGTGTTGTCTCTTGGTAAAATTTGCATTCACTTATTTTTCAGAATGTTTTCAATTTGTGTTTCTTGCTCCTATTGCAATCTGGTGTTTGGAATTTCCTTTTGATTATGCAGATCTAATTCTTGTAATAGCTTAGTGGCATTTGTAATTCTAGAGTCATAAGAAGTCTCATCTGATGAAGGGATAAACAAATTTAAATTCACTCTGCTTTCCTTAATATAGATTTCATTGTAAACCTTTGGGGGTACCTTAGGTCTGATAGAATCAAAATTTCTAAATGCTTTGCTGATTCATTTAACTCAAGATTTTGTGATAAATCATCGAGATTGTGGGGAAGAGTGCATATCCGGGCTTCCATTTGATGCACATATCTTGGATGAAGGAACAACTTAAACTCTTTGGAGCATTTATGTTGTCTGAGTCTTTCAATTTTTGCAAAGGTCCTCAAAGAAGTTGGTAAATTATGGCTAGTCTTGTCTGAATATCTCCCACCCCAAAATTCATTTCAAATTAACTCATCCTACCTATAATACCCCTACATTGTATTGTGTGTCAAAAAAAGAATACAATCCATTTACAAAAATGCACAAAGAAAATTAGGATCATACCATGTCTTTAGTAGCCTTAGCCTTGTCTTGAAAGCATTTCCATCATTTAGTAGTGATAGCTCTATTGAGTTTGAATAATGGGAAATTGATCATGTTTTCTCAAGGCCATCTCCATACAATCTACATAGTACAAGGATATTTTCACCTCCTTCACAAAACAGAGGCTACAATATAGGTTCTCTTACCTTGGTTGATAGGCACAACCTAAAATAGTGAGGATTAGATCAAATCCTTCCAAGGTGCTACCCACTTCTTCAAATCCTAAGTGCTAACAAGTTAGATAAATTTCTTCCCAGCTACAAAATGACATATAAACTAGTTATTTGCCTCTGAGTGTCTTGTAAAATCCATGATGTAGCTCAAGTTGTGAAGGATATTAAATTTGGGTACCAACAGGTGCATTCTTTGGTGCCATATTAAACTCTTCACTTTCTATTCTCTGTAGTGAGCAAGTCAAAACTCTAGCTTCAATCTGTATGCCCTAGTGTGAAACCACATGCTCTAGCTCTTTTTCAATGTGTCCGCTTCAATCAAACCCTTCACTAATGGGGATGCAAGCTTCTTCTAAGCACAAATCCACTCTCCACGTCTGGTTCCACACTCTTCGCTCCTCAATAATCTTCACTCAGCTCGGTCGCACTTAGCTTATTGAAATTCATGCAATCACAATGGTAAAAATGAACTCGCATTACCTCCTTATATAGATTTTAAAAATCTAGTTCATTTATTGCTTCTCCACCTACCAAAAATCCTCCCATTAGTTAACCCATTTCACACTTTCTATGTGGTACATCTTCATGCCCAAGCTATAACCTTCTAGTGTGCCTTCCTACCCTCTAGACGCATAATTCTCTTTAGTGCACTTCCATGTGCCCAAGTACCTCGCCACTCCACCTTACCTTGGTAGTCTCCATGGCCTCTGCTTACCTTGCATTATACTTTTCCTTTGTTTATCTCCACATATGGTCCTTGTTTGGAAGTAATGTCCTTTTGAACAATGCCCCAAAATTGAATGGCACCTGTAGCAGTTTGTTCCTTTATGTGTACCCATTTTTCAATAGCCACCCCACAAAAATGGTATGTGCATTATTCTATGCATAAAAATTCTTCAAATAGTAATTAGCTTCCGTGACAAAGAAAAGTGACAAAGAAAGAAATACATTAAGGGAATACATAAATGAAACCATATCTAAATGGCAACACCGCCTTATTACAAACACCAAGAATACTTATTTATAATATGGCTTGACCTATTTCCATTGAAGTAATCTGGGTAACCATATTCCATCGAATACCTCTAACTAGAAAATGCATTTTTAAGTATGTGAGTGATAACATACGGTCCCAACTAATTTACTTTAATTTTTCCTAGATGGTGCATAAACTTAGAATCATAAAGGAGAACCATGTGTCCAATCTCAAACTTTTTATCCCTAATGCATCTTTCATGCCATGCTTTCTACCTCACCTTTTCTAGCTTCTTATTGCATCATGCTATTTCTCTTCACTCATCAATCTTGATCAAATTTAAAATTTGTTCCTCTAATGCTTTCTCATCAGCTAGACCTCCAGCATGCACAATACACAAAGAAGGTAACATGAATTCCATAGGAAGAACTGCTTCTGCATTAAACACTAACTAAAATGGTGTAGCCTTGTTCAACCACTTGTATGTTGTTCTATACACCCAAAGAATGGAAAAAAAATTATCATCCTAATCTTACCTTCCAACATCACAAATTTTTGTCAATGTCCGGCTCAAAATTTTGTTTAAATATTTAAGCGAGTCCCATTTTCCTAAGGATGATGTGGTGTAGTATTATGGTGTGAAATCATGAACGCATCTAATATAATTCTGATTGTCTCATTCAAAAAGTGTGTGCCCCTATCACTGGTCAAACTCAATGGGCATCCATACCTTGTAAGAACATTTTCCCATAAGAACCCAAATATTGTAGTTGTTTTACAATCCTTCATAGGTGCTACTTTTTCCCACCTTGTAAGATAATTTATACAAGTGATGATGTAGGGTGATCCAGTTCTACACGCGGCTAGTGAAATAGGACCCACAAAATCTATAGCCCATTTTTCAAACGGTTCTACACTAATAGTAGGTCATAAAGGCATTTCATCTCTTTGCCCTAGTTTTCCAAGGTGCTGAAAATGATCAGAGGCCTTGCAATATGCCTTACAATCCTTATACAAGGTCTCCCACCATAATCTAGTGAGTAGAATTTTTCACACACTAGAATCACTGAAGAGTTCACACCCTAGAATACCACTATGAGCCTCTTCCATGAAATCTATGCGCTTGTAATCCAATACACATCGACACAATACTTCATCTCGACCTAACTTATATAGGTCACTATTAATCAACATAAAAGGTACTACGTGAATTGCAAGTTCTTTCTTCTCTAAGGATTTTAGTCCTTTTAGCACCACACCTGTGCATAGGAAAAGAATAATATCCTCCAAATCTGAAGGCACGTGATGTAACCTATATAACTACACATCTAAAATTGTATCTTAAATTGTTTGTGCATCTTCCCATGCATGTATCCTTGATAAATAGTCTAGGCTAGAATTACTTTTCCCTAGTTTTACAACAACTATAAAATAAAATTCTTGGAATAAAAGCACCCATCAACATATGCACCCTTGTAATACGAGCTTATTTACCAAGTATTTCAATACCATGTGATTGGTATAAAATACAAATGGTGTTGCTAGTAGGTATTGTATGAATTTATGTAGCACATAGATCATTGACAAGGATTCACACTTAGTGGATATATAATTCTACTCTGAGGGTAAACTTTCTACTAGTAAAATAGATAGGATGATCGATAATAACTTATCCGAATGAGCTAACACTGTGCCGATGGTTGTGCGAGAGGCATCCACATGTACATGAAATAGTTGGTCCCATGAGAGAAAGCAAAGAATAGGCATTTTATTAAGTCTCTCGTTTAGTTCCTCAAATCCACGTTGCTTTGTTTATCCCCAATAAAATGTTCCTTTTCCTTTTAGTAACTCCTCCAATGGGGTAGAAACCTTAGCATATACTTTGATAAATTTTCTATAATACCCATTGTGACCAAAAAATATGTGCACCTCACTCTTACTAGTAGGTTCTTTCAAGCTGAAAATTACTACAACCTTAGCTGGATCTACAAAGCAAACCTTCCTTGCAGATAATATGCCCGAACAAAGTCCAAAAGGTGTAGCGAAAAAACAATTTTTGATGTTATAATATATTATTAACTATCTACATCTTTCAAACATTAAGCGCTAATTGTCACAATGATCCTTAACAAGCCCATACACCATCCAATCATCCAATTAAACTTGCATGAAAATATTAATAAAATCTGGAATGCTTGAATAACTATTTGCGAAAAAATAGCAGGCACATTTTTCAAACTAAAGGGCATCACTATATATGTAAAAATTCTGCACTCGGTGGTGAAATTTATTTTTTCTTAATCCTCTAGTGTAATATAGACTTGACGATAACCAGAGAATCCATCTCGTAAAAGAATAGATCTTGTGCCTTGCAATGCCTTCTAATATCTCCTCTGTAAAAGTTGAAAGAAAAGGCTCGAGTCACACATGCATCATTTAGCTCCATGTAATTCATATAGATCCTAATCCATCCATTTGTCTTTATACTAGTCAGAATTGGGCTAATCCATTCGATTCATCTAAGGGCTTAATGATACTAGAGTTCAACATTTTTTTGATTTCTTCCTTGACTTTGATGCATAAGTTGGGGTTCATCCTGTAGGGTCTCTTCTTGGTTGGTGCCCACCTTCCTTAATATTTATCTTCATTTCTCTTAATGATTCATGCACTCCTTTCAATTCATTGTATCCCCTAGGAAATAAATGCTGAAAATCATGGAGTAACCCTACTATTTTCAATACTTCAGATTTAGAACAATAATCTCCAATCATTTCCTCTTTAGGTTCATCATTTGTACCAATATTCACTTTATTGGTCCTCATAGGTTAATGATAGGAACATGTGTTGTTATATGCTTTGTCTAAGACCTCACACGCACTTGTTGAATGATATATTTCCATTTTTCTACTTCTTCATCATCCACTATGTATACCATCTTCCCTTTTTCTTTCTTAGAGAAAGCACACTTAAGTAGTGTGAAATCTATCTTTGTTCGTTAAGAAAAACACGCTCTTGACTCATTTCCATCAAATAAATTATGAATGAGTTCTTCCACCACCTTTACACTGTCTCCTATAGTTAACTTATTTATAACCCTTAATGTCTCTTCTACTGGAGGTTTAGTACAAAAGTAGTCAAAATTATAGACCATAGCTATAATCAAATCCTACCAATTTCTAGTTTCTCTATAGCTCTACATATACATACTAAGCGCATGCACAACATTGTAAAGTGGAATAAAGTTTGTTCACCCATAGTGAAGGTGGTAGAGTTTCCTTCCCCTTTATCTAGAGCCTCTCACACTACTAAATGTGGTGCTGAATAGGTTGATTACCATGATATGTATAGATTTGAGTGGGTGCATTTCTCTTGGAAAACCAAGTTGTAAGAGCAATCCTGACTTCATTCCATTCTACAAGATTATCCCTGTGAACCACCCACCCGGTGCGCTAATATCCGCGCGCAGGTATATGCTAACATATTTCTCCTCTCAACTTGGTTTGTCCATTTTCCTCTATGGTACGCATGAATACCGTAGGGTCCCCTTCCCTAGTGTACTAAGGTTCAAAGTTGTTACCTATTCTCTTGATGCAATGAGGTTTGTTGTTTTGCAAAAAAATTCTCCTTACTTCGCGCCCTACCAACTCCTAAGTTCCATGAGCCCAATTATCACAAGCAATACTCATAGTTTCACTAATAGAGTGTGCATCTTCCCACTAAATGATTCCTTATTAAGATGGCTTGAGCACTTTATAGGCCCCAAATGGTGCATACATAAATCCTATTTAGATCTTCCTTCCTCAAAGGCTCAACATAGGGTGTAAATTTTACATGTGTTAAAGGGATAATAACTCTTTCCTCCTTGTTTTAAAATTGATATATCCCTTGTTAAACCAAAGATCAAAATTATTTGTGTAACACCAAGGGCATCCAAGAAGAGCTGCAAAAATGTCTACTTACTGATCACTAAAACCTCAAAATACCTAGTGAACTTGGTCCCCTATATAGTAATGGATGCATATTTGAAAACTACGATAGGAGTGGCCTTAGTTAGATTAGCCATAAATAGATTAGCCTTAAATATACATTAGAATATGGCTACAATGTAGGTCTCCCATCTGTACCCATGCATCTAAAGTATATACATTTATACGCACCTATGTCAATCAATATATTACTCAACAACCATCCATCAACAACAACATTCGAGTTATTTCCTTGTCGTAGTCAAATCTATGGGGTGGAAGATTTGCATGTAGGATCTCGACACCCATTTTAAGTATTAGCATGTGGAGTGTTTCCTTTAGCCCACTCCTCGTAATGGAATAATATTCTCCTAGGGAAAAACATTCGACTAACCTCCTTCAAGTCATACATATTTGACTGAATTTGTCTCTCGCCTCCTTTTTAGTTCCATCTTATGTGATTTCTCCTTTAAACATTGTATTTCACCCTGACTATTTCTAAGATCCTCCATGGTCTCTTGATAAACCTCCTTATGATGGGCGGGATCTAGGTACTAGGCATGTAAAACCTCCTCTTGAATGATAGCAGGCTTCTATGGTAATGCCTCTCTAGCACGTGCAACTTCAGCGTGGGTAGTGAACTTTACTAGCAACACCTCATGTTCCGGCTCCAACTTTGGAATTTAATGATTTTCCACAACGTATTGTATCCTAACCATCCATGTACCTTTGTTCTAATGTTTATGCTACTTGTTAAGATGTTCATATAGATCTAGGCATTCCTCATAGCTATGATTCTTCCCACAGAAAGAACATGTAATATTATGAGGACATTCATGCTTGTAGTGGTCAAGTGATCCTCATGTAAAGAATATTCCACAAGGGAATTCACCTAATTAACCAACAATGACTCAACCTATGAATCCACCATGGTATCCTTGACCTCAACCACGTTTTCCATCATAGTGCCCCTCATTCCGATCATACTACACCTTATTGTGATTTCAATCATGATGCTCATCTTTACCCTTAGATTTATCGGATACTCATGTCTTTCACACTAATATATTTAGCATCATGTATCGACCAATCAACCTACAACCTTGATATCATGAGTAGTGGACTAGAAAATAATACAATAACAAGATACATTATTCCTTATTGCACGTGGTAATAATGGGAAATGGCTCGCATTATGGTTCATGTGACATATCTCATTGTCTAGAAATAATGAATGTACTATTTGTAGGGACAACTATCTTTGGTGTGCCCCTCCACTTCACATTCTATATACAAAATCTCAATGTGTGTCTCATGTGCTAATTTTTTTATATTTTTTCATACTGCTTCACTATAGCTGAAATTTGTGCCTCCAAAATTGGGATGACTCTAGTGTCTATACTCTCAACCGCCTCCACATGCAAAATAGCTTCAAGGGCTTTGTGTAGATCAAAGTGTATGTCTTATGTGAGAAATCCATCCTAAAAGGTGTGATCAAACCTCCAATAAACCATTGCACATGCTAGATTGCTTGAATATCATAAGAAATCTTAGATAAAAGTGTTTTGAAATGGGCATCATACTCCTAGAAACTTTTAGTAGTACCTTATTTAATATCCTTGAGTGTTCTTATACTCTTCTACTCAAATTCAAGGATATAGAACTCTTTAAGGAATTCATCTTTGAATGCTACATAATCTACGCAAGTTTAATCAGCTCAAAATTATTGATACTAACTATGTGTGTATCCTGCAATGTAGTTGAAAATTGAATTGCCTTGCCGAGAAGTCATGATCCCTTTTGTGCACCACAATATTTCACACATGTGCAATTGATCGAGTAGCATCTTCTATGCCCCTATACTTGGGAAGAAAAAGAGACATCTCCATGTCAAAATTATGGGGTTGGTGCGAGACCCTACCCACCTAATCCAGAACCCCCTATGTTGCCTCTACATCCGAACCACTAGATTCACTAGAAATAGAGCCACCTACACCCTTGATCCTCCAGTCGTAGCTAGAATTGGATTAGAAGATGTACTTCCTTATGTTCCATCACTAGTACTATAGTGAACTCCTACGGTCTATGTTGTGGTACTACTCCCAGAAGTGAGCACCAAATTCTATGTGCTTGAATTATCTATAGATGATGCACCTAAAATGGTACCTCCAAACAATAACAAAGACATTTTCCCTACCATCAATGTACTTGTTATGTGACTTAATCATCCTTCTTTACTACCCAAATTAGCTTGCTAACTATTGAATGTAGTAAGTATTGGGAAACCAAGTGTAAGGGCTACGTTTCTAGGTAGATTTAGATGCACGCATACGGCCAGGTCATCTCTCTTGGTGTGCTTCCATGTGAGGTTGAAGATGGTTCCCTTTCACGATTTCCAAAATGGGGGAGTTCCTAATGCTTTGGATCTATGCCTTTTGCGTGAGCTCTAAATCCTTCATGATCCATCTCTCTCCTCAACAACATCATCTCGTGATGTCACGTTGGTTCTCTATCTCCCTCTCACGCACATCATTTTACTTAAGCTACCTTTCTTCTCTCTTCCTCTCTGCCGATAGGTCCGCCATATTTTACCAAACCTGCTCCTACTCCCACACATGGTGGGGTTTAGTTAGCCATCGGTTTGCTTTCCAAGTTCAGGGTCACCATCAAGATTTTGATCACCATTGAAATGCCTTGAAATGCCCCAGGATGCAAATAAAAGTGATTCCACTACCTCTAGGAAAGAATAATTGGAAATTGAGTACTTAAGAATATGGATGTTCGAAAACCATGGAACTAAGTATCCACAACGCATACCCAAATCGGATCAACATCATAAAGGGCCTAAATTTCCTCCTGCATCTAGAAAATTGTGTGATACCTTCAATTCCTTTTAGACACATAAGCAACCAGCCACTCGTACAATTCTACCGGAAAAATAGCAAAGAATCTCTCATACAAACTATCATACATATTCTATTCCACCCACACACGTGTGTCAAACTTAGATCCAGTGTTGAACCTCTTTGTGTACTCTTTTTACAAATCTTTTATCCACTCCTCAACACTTGTTAGGGTTAAATTGTACATCTTCATCATGAACCATCCTAAAAACAACTGAAAAAGAGGTTTTGGGGCTGGAACCAATGATGTAGCCTAGAATTTACCAAGTATAACCTATGTGGGTTAGAACATCACTCACCTATAATGAGCACTCAACCGAAGTATGCAAAGGTACCAGGCCCCTCCTTAGAGTTTCTTATGCAAGATGATAACATGATGAAGAGTTAATCCATTCATATTCATAAGCGGTATAAAATTTCCACAGAGCAAGTTCTAGATCTAGATCTAAAAGAAAATGAATTAAGCCATAGATATAACAAAGTCAGCCATGTAAGAATTAGTTTCAGTCAAGTTAACACCATTATTCACCCAACACACTCCATTATATTAAAACATAATAAACACATAAGCTCCTTATAATAAGTAGTATGTGTGCATCAAATCTAGTAGCATAACTCCACAATATCTCATACATAGTACTCTCTTAACCTACGTAGATTGCTACATATTTATAAGGGTGGGGAATTTCCCTTCATCACTTACATAATTCACAAAATAGGTCGCATGCTGAAAATAGCCATCACCTTTACAAAAATAGACACACATGAAAGTGCGCTAATAATATATCTCTTCTAGTTAACTAGCAGTGGTAATCCTATTATTAACTCGAATTCATGCAAAGCACTTAGTAGACACTTTTCCAAAAATAGCATTTGCATGTTGCATAAGTTTCCATCTGGTTGTGTGCCCCACATGCTATCTCAAAAATATCCCATAACCATGAAAATGGCTAAGTCCATATTAATTTTTTCTTTTGTGTGTGCTTGCTTCCCTATCCTTTTGTGCCTTCAAATCTATCTTGCTACTCCGCATGAATCTTCTATGTGCCTTCTCCTTAGTGTCATACTTTTTCTGCTCAACACCTCCTAAGGATGAAATTTCACTAAGAGCACATCAAATTAATGAAATGAAGTGAACAAAATACACATACCTATTAAAATATGACTCTTGTGGTCCTAAGGTGTAAAAAGCTGTTATAGCCAAATCACTATACCCTCCGAATGGTCAAAATGTGAATAGGACATTTGGTGTGATTGGATAACATGGGATAACCTCTCAAGCTTTGGGACTTGGGCTCGAGGTGAACCTCCAGAGAAGGCTGGATTTCTATTCCTAAACTAAGTGTTGTAATACTCCTATTGTACTAAAATATTTATCTAGACCTATGCTAACATTTTCACGGGTTTTAGGAAAGAGACTTCATAAGAAATGAAACTATACTAGGGATGGTGATGCACCAAATAAAGGGTGTTTCTAGACTCAAGAAGGGTTGATTTGAAGAGGATTTTGTGCACCATAGGTTAACTTCACCTAATTCAACTTAGAGTGGGTAATAGAATACCATACACTAGGAAGCATGTGTTCCCTTTGTTAAACTCAATAAAAAAATTTGTCGTTTATCCAATGAATAAGGATGAACTTGAGAAGGGTGGAAAAAAACTACAATTCAACTACATGTAATACTCCACTTGATAAACACAGAACTCTAAGAACCTACAATATAAACGTGAACTTGCGCATTGTACTTGTAAGCATAAGAAAGTCACAAAGAAGTATAGAAGGATGAAATGACCAAGATTAGTCACAAAAAACACACTTTTATTACTTCAAAAATGTGCACAATGCATCATTACATTTGGAAAAGGAAATTGTTTCCATTACAGTCTTGAAAAGGAGGCTTGAAAGTTCCCTCAACATATAAGAACAACTTACGTAAGAAATAAGACTCTTAAAAGATATGCACTTGAGTAACTATCTAACTTGTCCAACCTATTGGAATGAGCTTCCAACTTACATTTATAGAATAATTATATGAGAGAGAAGAGGAAAAGTAATAAATTCCTTCCTAAATTGAAGGTACATGATGGTTCATTTATTACAAATTTGGTTGAACCAATTGAGAAGCTTCCATCATGTGCCATTAATGCCTAGTTTGACTTATTCTTCCCAATTAATTAAAGGAATATTTAAATACATTTTTAATAATAATAATAAATATTATTATTAAAATATTAAAATAGAAATATTAATTTAATTATTATAAAATAACATCACTCTAATGAAAAATTTAGGTGGGGTCCCCTTAGGATTGGTTTACATTGAAGGGGGTCCATGAGAAAAGACCAACTCGGTGATTAGATTTCGCCAACTCACCGAGTTGATTAGTGAGTTACTCCCCTCGCATTCCACCACATCAAGCTTGATGAATCCCTCATTGGAACTCTTGTAACATAACTCCTCACCACTTCTAATTATCATCACCAAGTGACTCGGCCAACAACTTAGCTCATCCCTAGTCACTTCTTTTCTTGACAATTGAGATTGCATCTATGTCGACTAGCTACTCGACACAAATTTATCTCATTGAGATCTCATTTTGGCCCATCCATGGGATTTCTGGTGATTTGAACTTGAATTTTGGCACTGATGAACCCAACAAAGTTAATCAGAATGAGTTATCTTGTAATCCCATGCTCGAGCTATTGATTTGACTCAATTCCCATCTAGCTTGTCCATTGATCTCGAGTTCATCCGAACTCATACAACTTGGCCCTAGGATCCCAAAATGCTTCGCCGCTAAGCCATGTCTCTTGAATGCATTAAATGAGCTCCTTTCTTCACCTTGTGAGCTTGCACATTACTCCCATGGTGATTCAACTCCTTTCCAATCAACTCATAACTCCTTAATAGTTGGTAACAAGATTTCCACAATGCCACAAAATGTGTTCCTTCCTTGAGCCAAGTTTCTTGCTATGGGCCAAACTGTGTTCAAACACCGAGTTGAGCTTACATTTATTGGACTCCTCTCTCGTATAGATCTCACCACTGATTTTTGAGCCATCATCGTAACCATCGTCATGCGCTCGCTTCGAGCTCTTGTGAGTTTCTAGATGAACTCGCCACACCATATCCTTTGCATCACATTGAGCTAATAACCTAATACCAATTTGGCTTGGGTGACTTACTTTCTAGAAATCATGACTCAACATCTTGATCCCTTCCACAAGCTCATTACCTTCTAGATCATCAATAGTTGATCTCCCTCATCGAATTAAGATCCTTGGCTTTGCATTGATACCCAAAATCAATCAAACTCTTTATGTATCATATATGAACTCTCCTTAGCCTTTGCATAGCGAGATCAACCAACATTCACAAGCCAAAATTCACTCTAAAGTCTTCATGCTTTTTCCGAACTCCATCAAACTCAACGTGTGCCACTTTGAAAGTGAGTCATTCGTAAGATCTACACAAAAACTCACCATCAAACAAATCATATAAGCTTCTCGCGTAGCTCACCATGTGAGCCATCTTCGGCCCGATCTTTCCTTCTTTGCGTCCCCTAATCACTTGGCATCGGTTAATCTTGACTTAGACCTCAACTTGGGCCCTTCACATGGTACTCCACACAAACTTTCCCCACTTTGGAATCATCTTCATATTCTCATCTTGTACTTTAAAACCTTTGTAACTATGATCTTGCTGACTTGATGATGCAAATTCATGCACATAGAGCCCTATCATGACTAAGTCATTGGCTTTATTTAGATAATAGCTCCACTTTCCATGCTAATAACTTGATGAATAACTTGCATTATCACATATAGTCTCCTTAACAACTCACCTAGTGAATCAAAAACCAACTTATACTTTGTCTCTTACAATCCTTATGATGGCTTGCCATTACAAAGTCTCCACCATGGCAATCAAGATGAATCTATCCCATGCACATAACTCTTGACATTTTTTTGCCATCATTAAAATACCACATGGCTATTTGGACATTGATCTCTCGTAATATCACCATGATGATGATGGTGCACAAGATTTTAACATCATTTTACCCAATTGGATGGAAAAAGACCAAAACAATCCCGATTCGGTATTCCCTTTAGGTTTCTCCCACGTTCCTTAAGCTTCTTACTGCTAAGATCCATTTTTGTGTTGACTTTTGACTGAGAAAGCTCTAAAAAAATCCACCATACAAGAACCATACATATGCATACAAGCTCAATGTGATCCATGCACCGAATTCATTCCATCGATCTCGACCATTCCATAAATTTTTTTATGTTCATTCCTTATCATGACACTCGAATTGATTTGACTAAGATTCAACAATGACACTTGCCTTGAATCTCAACCCTATCTCTGATCTTAAAATTTTCTCGGATCCATTCAAACTGGGTCTCCATCGAGCCACTAACTCAACCCATTAAATCATCTTACACAAGTTAGAGTCAAGATCCCTTAGCTTGAACCTCTAAACCAAGTTGTGTGCATTGAGCTCTATTTACATTCGAGCTCATTCTTTTTGCATTGGCCCTTGATTGACCCCACCAAGATTACAATCACGTGATTCACCCAAGCTCATGGACTCGAAATGATTAGTATCAACTATTTTTATAACTCGGTTCCAACTTGGTTTGGGTGATTCCACTCTCACAAAGTTCTCCTTATGCTTGTCACCTAATTTCTGAGTTGCATTCAACCTTTGAACCTAACAAGGATGCATTCAACCTTATGAGATTGAGATGCTCCATCCTTCTCACATTAATTTTGGCTTATCCCGAGCTTGATATCACCACCTATATGACTCACCTTTAAGTCTGAATCCATCGCTCATTGTGAATCTTTGAGCTCTAGTGAGAATACTACCGATATTTATGCATTGAGTTTCCTCAATGAACATCAAATGGACATTTTGATCCATGCATGATGAAAATATCACTCTCTGTTATTTTTTTTTCCATTGAATTACTCTCATGTTGACATCATGTCTTTGAGTTACCAAGTATTTCCTTCAACTAGACGATCCTAATATTCCAAGCACAACCCCTTGATGTATTTTCCATTCGATGAACCATGGAAGAATCTTGGTCAATACTACTCGGTTTCTATACTTCTTAACTTGCACAAGCTACAATTGAGCATGATCCCTTTTACACAATATCATCTCGTCAAAAATATTTCCAAGCTACTTGGTGAGCTATTTTAAGCTTGATGCCCCACTCCTTAGGAATTTTCATACTTGGCCTCAAATATTTCTAAATTTCAACCATTCACTTGAACTGTGAGGATCATGAAATGTTAATAAGGACTCCTAAGATTTTAATAAGTGACATTTCTTATGCCACCTCAAAGAGGAGAAAATGTAGACACCTAAAACATGCTTACACTTAGCATTTCATCCAATCCAGTCAATTAACGACACTTCGTTAATTCCCTATTATTCGCTCCATTCTCAAATGCTCATGCATGACACCTTCTCATTCGTATTCCTCCTATAATTAGCTTATTTGGCTAATATGTCTCTTGTTAGCTAAATATTCCTCCTTTTGACCATTCAAAACCTCCCTAGTTCTCTCTAGACCACTTCTATTGGCTTCGTAGGCTATCTATCACCACGATTGGTTATCCAAACCCCTCTCAACTCTCAATGAGTCTCTAATCACTAGCTAATCAAGTTTAATTAGCCTAAACCCTAGTTAACTAGCCTAAACCAACCTTAACTAAGCCTAAAGCATGTTTATCCTAATCTAATCTAAAAGTGCTTTTTGAGATTTAGTCCCACATGCACCCAAATTCCAAAATATTCCAAACCAAAACTATAAATACAAGGCTAAGAATACCTATTCAAAAACACAACTTTATATAACACAAAGCCAAAACAAGCCTAAGAAAGTGAAGAGCTCATTTACATTAGCCAATCTAATAAGGCATTTGATCTTGGGTCATCCACCATTAAAATAGCTTCATCTTACACCCATGTTAGGTTAGTAATGGAATAGCTAAACTTGGCCATGTAGCCATTTAGTGAGATTCATTCACCCTTATGGAGTAAACAACAAAACTGATTGCTTTAGTCTTTAGTAGGCATATTTTGTTAAGATTTCAAGAATATAGACCTTAATGTTATTTGTTATATTTCTTGTTTCTTTAAAGTTTTAATGCATGCAATTAGGATTCCTTGATCATTTCTTATCATATGGTCCATTGAGGGACTTTGCACAAAGATTTGGGGCCTTACTCCATTTTAATAGATTTTGCAAAACCTTTCATTGAACACACATATAATTTCTAAATTTATTAAGTTAAAGGATGTGAGAATGGAAAGATTGTTTATAAAAAACTTTTGAACTTAGTCATTAAATTAAACATGTATAGAGGTAAATTAAAAGTTGTACCAAATTATTATAGATGTAAGAAACCTAAAACATGGCTATGATATTGTTTAAAAAAAAAAATTTTTCTTCACCATTACATAGCTAGACCACTATGTAAATATATTGTTTACCACCATTCCCATTATCATTGCCATTTATTTTTGTGCACAGATTCAAGCCTTATTTATGATTTTCAACTATTATATAAGTAATGTCCTTCAAAGCAATATTAAACTTAAAAACAATACAAGTTATATTGAAATTAATTTTTTTGCCCATTCTCACAACCTTTGTAGAGATATTAAAATGATATAGTTTATTATTTCTTGTACAAACAAAATCCCCTTTGAATACAATAAAAAAATGTTTGTTTGATTGAGAGTTGGCATATACCAATTCTAAACATTCTAATACAAGAAATATAATTTGAAATTAATCCAGGCCACTACCTGGCATAGAGGTGATATTATTTTTAGTGTATTTTAAATGTAAATAACCTAAAACATGGCTACGAAAAATGTTAAAATTTTATATTTGTTTCTGATGATGACATAGCAAGACTACCATACAAATATTTGTTTTAAAACACGTCTTTGACCGCTTGTTAGAGTGAAATTAGAGATATTAATGGAATTTAATTGATGTCACTATGTGGCATAGTGGAGATATTCTCACATAGGAATCATAGCATAATAATAGAGAAAAAAATTATTTCACAGTTTTAGAATGTAGTAAATTCTATATCTATACTTTTGTGATCCCTATATGAGAATGGTCATATGCCCATTCTATATAAAAGGAATGATAAACAGATCATACCAAGCCACAAAGAACTTAGATGATAATTAAACACCACGCTCAATAAAATGAAAGTAATTCACTGAATACCTTTACATAAACATTTGTAAACAAATGATCAAAAATATCATATATTATTATGGAACTCAATGAAATATAATGAGAATGGGCCTTACTTATACAGGAAAGTAATATCAATCTAAGAACTTGTCAACCCATTTTTTTGTGGAGTATGAGAAACAAAATGTTGGTGAATAATGCCATGATTTGGCAAAAATTGAAAAAACTCATTTCTGAAGTACTACCCTCCATTATCAATATGAAGGGTCTTTATGAAACTAGAAGATTGTTTCTCTACCAAAGCCTTGAAGACTTTGAAGTGTGAAAAGACATCACTTTTGTACTTGAGAAAATAAACCCAAGTATGCTTGGAGAAATTATCAATAAAGGTAAGGGCATAGTTATCTCCATTGAAAGAGGGGGTAGGAAAAACCATCAAGTCACCATGCAAAAGTTCAAGTGGTGAAGAAACTCTCTTAGAAAAATACCTAGGAAATGGATCTTAGTGTTGTTCCCTAATGCACAACCAGGGTAAACTCTCTTAAGGAAAGAAATTGTAGGAAGACCATAAACCATACCATGAGTGCTCAAATCCTTCCGATCGTTTGTAATTAAGATGTCCAAATCTCTCATGTTAAAGCTTACTCTTTAAATTGCATGAGAAACCAATCCTGTCCCTATAGAGAAAGTGTCATCAAAACCCTCAAAGTGATATAGTTGAGAACCATGATCAACAATACCTTGAGAAATAAGTGAATGAGGCTCCAAAAATTTCACACTTCTACCCCATGTGGTGTAAAATTCACTATTTTTATTGACCATAATGAAAAATTTGATATAGAAAAAGAAAATTTGTAGTGATGTTAGGTACATATAGTGCATCTTTGATACTACCACCATCAAGAGTATTCCACCTTTTCCTTTAACGAAAGAAAGGAAGAATCTCCAACCTCAATTTTTGAAGTAGAACTCAAACCTAGAGATAAAAAAGAATCGTTGGAAGAAGCCATATGATGAGAAGCATCAGAATATATAACCCAACTATCTGCAAGTGGTGACAGAGATATCCCAATAACATTAATTACTTTTCCATGTTGATTAGAAGGAGGTGGAGTGGAGATAGAATTTTTTTCCTAACTACATCCTCTAGGGCTTGCATTCACTTATAACACCTATGTTATTCATGACCAATACCCCACAAAAAGAGCATGAAAGACTAGACTCTATCTTGAATTTAGAAAATTCCTTGGGTTTAGAGTTGTTTTCTTTGGGTTTAGGAGTACTTTTAGATGGAGAAGGGGTGGATTTGGTTTTATTTTTGGTTTTCCCTTTATGGTTTTCCTTTCCCTTAGGATTAGATGAAACTAATGAATTTTAAGAGGTGGAAGACTCAAGGTTAGATAATTTGGATTATTCCTAGTAATTCTTTCACAAAATGTTTCTAAGTTTGAGAATTTTGAATGTGTCACCTAAGGAATCCATGCTAGAGAAAAAGGTAGAAGTAGATACTTGGAAGTCGTCTCAACTTGCATAGAATCCTTCTAATTTCTCCTCTATTTTAATAGGAGAGTCACATTTTTCTAAATGAAACAAATGAGTGTCACTTACATAAGTTCCAATCAAACCTATACACTCATCAAATTTGCACTTTGGTACTTCAAGACCCCCAAATGTTGGCACTTTATAATTTAGTGCATGTTACAATATTAAAATTTATAATTATAGTGTGAAATAATGTGCACTGATAACTTGTGCAAACTGCGCCGAAAAAAGGAAAAACCCGCCCTTCAAAAAAAAAAAGTATCCTCCATGCTAACCAAAAATGCTACCGCATGAAGAAAAAATACCCACTTTGGATCTAAGAAAAAATACCCACTTTGGATTTAAAAACCCACAAAAATCAAGAAATTGATTTTTTTTTGTTTTATTCCTCGTTGATAGATTCAAAAGCAAACCAACATGTGTCTCTACAACAATAATTTTAAAATAAAAATGATTTGTCTCTTGAAATGGTCGAGTTTACTGAGTTGATCTTAGGGTTTTGCCACCTTAGGATCCAATGGAAGGCTAGATGGATGTCAATAGTAATCTCAACTTTGGTACCATAAAAATAACAATAAACAAATTATACTAAGACACGAAGAACTCATATGCTAATTAAACACCATGCTCAATGAGATGAAAGTAATTCACAGGATAACTTTATATAAACCTTTGCAAACAAATGAGCAACAATATCATATATTATTATGGAACTCAATAAAATAAAATGAGAATGTGCCTTTCTTATATAGGAAAATAATATTAATATAAGAACTATTCAAGGTCATAGATCAAACCATAAATAAAGGAAATAACTAGTCAAGACCATAAATTTAGGAAATAACTAGTCATCAAAGATCTAGTCAATACCATAGATCAAGGAAAGAACTATACCTAACAACTAGATAATATATTCTTAATATCTAAATAAGATAAAATAAATATTCACACACATAAGTGGGTGAGGATAAATAAAATAAAGGTAAATAAAGTACCTAGGTGAACATGAGCTAAGGTAAATACCTACTCTAACACTATATGCCCATTCTCACATAGGAATCATAGAAGAATAATAGAAAATTAAATTTCATCTATATTAATGAAGTCAATCATTTTGAGATCTATAAAAAGACTATGATAATGGGGAATTGTCCATTCTGAAACAAATTAAATTTTATCTCTATTGATTCTGTGATGATGTATGACTTTTTTATGTAAAATGTTGACCGTGAAATGATCTTATTTAATGTTGACATTTGAATCAATATTAGGTGCTATTATTACCTTGTTTTATATATTAATTATTGTGATGATGAATGACCTTTATTTCTTGATAATAAGATTTTTAGTTGTCTATATGATTATAAAATTAGTTAGAAAAAGTTGTTTTCAAATAGAGATTACATTATTACCTTGTTTATTGATAATATGTACTATGTAGATATAAAGGATAGTTAATCATTTTGTAATCTTCATTTTATAATAATTCAACATGATTACAAGTTGAAAATTCATGTCAGTTATTTGAACTAACATGCATACAATTTATTCTTTTCATCTGGTATGCAGGAATCGAGTAATCATTATGAAGTGACACGTTGGATTTGATACACCTACAAGGCCGAGATTGGGTAAGTGCCCACTCTAAACAAAGTAAACATTATTTGTATTCTTTTTATTATACTTATTCACATATCTCCATGAACAATAACGGAATTTATATTATTATTGAAATTAAAAAGAATAGGCATATGCCCATTCTTCATATACTAACATTATCTCTATAATTATTTTTATTATATTTTCATTTATCTCTAGTATGAACAATAATTGACATTTTTTAATGATTCCCTTATGAGAATAGGAAAATTCCCATTCTAAAATAAATATTAAAGAGAATACGCATATGCCCATTCTACTTATTTTAATCTTAGCGATATTGTTTGCATTTGTCCATTTAATACAAAAAAAAACATTTTGTTTGCATTAGAATCAGCATATGCCCATTCTAAACGATGTAATACAAGAAATATCGATGTTATGAGATTTATTTTATTATTTCTATTTAAACCTATTTAAAAATTTAAAAATTGTGAGATTTTTTAATCCGTACTCTTATCATTTTTCTTATATTTTATTTTGATTGATAAATACTTTTGATAGGAGCTATGAATCGGAGGGTTAGTGGGGCCCCACCCTACAACAATTTCCTTATAAAAGATATTACAATTAAGACCAACACAACCCACCATGTCCACTAAGCCCACATTGATGATTTAAATTTCCTCCACCACCTTATTTAGAGCCACCAACCATTGCCGATGCCAATGCCAATGATGTGAATTCCACCACTATCAAGAACCACCATCTGAAGCCAATAGCAACATCCATTGGTGATGCAACACCCTCCACCACTAAACCACCATAACCTACCAGTTATGCAACACTTGTCACCACTATTAAACCACCCCGAAGGGATCATGCCCAATGGGATTTGAACTTGGGTGGATCTGGACACAACCGTCTGTCTTAATGAGTCCACCCAAACCCCATTGGCTCTTATTTTTATTCTATTCTTCCTATCTACCCAAGAAATTATTCTATGATTCCTAAATGAGAAGGGGCATCTGCCCATTCAAAATAAGACAATGTGGAAAATATCAACAAATTTCATAAATCTATACAAGCTGTGAGAATGAATGCCCATTCTAAAACAAAGTAAATTTGATTATTTTTATCATAAATGTCATATTCCCATTCTAAACTTTATAATACATGCAATAATTATTTTTTTGAGAATGGGCATGTGTAGAGTCGTGATTGAAACATATTTGTTTTATGAGGATGGGCATGCACCCATTTGAAACATTCTCATAAAAGTAATTTTGATTCTATGAGAGTTGACATGCACACATTTGTCAATAATTACTCAATAATTAGTCATTTGAATACCTATTTAAAATATGTGAGCATATCTAATCCATACTCTTCTTTTATGATTTCTATCTTCCCTAAGAACTCTTTTTTTATTCCTATATGAGAATAGGCAGATTCCTATATGAGACAAGACAATGTAAACATGGTCAATCAATTTTATACCTATATAAAATTTGTGAGCATGTATAATGCATACTCTTCTTTTATGATTCCTATCTTGCCCAAGCAAGTCTTTTATGAATCCTAAATGAGAATAGTCAGATAAAAAATGTGATGCCCATTCAAAACAAGACGAAACAATTTTTGCATGAGAATGGACATATGCCCATTCTAAACATTGTAATACAAGCAATATTGATTTTATGATATTTCCTCTATTATTCCTATTTATATATATTTAAAAACTATGAGACTATTTATCCATACTCTTCTTATTCTTCTTATATGATTCCTAAATGAGAAGGGCATCTTCCCATTCAATACAAGACAATGATGAAAAGATCCATCAATTTCATAACTCTTTAACAATATGTGAGAATGGGTGCCCATTATAAAATAAATTAAATTTGATTATTCCTATCATAAAGGGCATATTCCCATTCTAAACTTTATAATACAAGTAATATTTATTTTTTTTTGAGGATGGGTTGGTGCACATTTGTGATTGAAACATAT
Source organism: Taxus wallichiana var. yunnanensis (assembly GCA_018340775.1). Lineage (NCBI taxonomy): Eukaryota > Viridiplantae > Streptophyta > Pinopsida > Cupressales > Taxaceae > Taxus > Taxus wallichiana. Next base: position 91,894,961 of record CM031243.1, on the reverse strand, counting down.
TTTTTTATGAGAATGGGCATGTGCCCATTCTAAACATTCTCATAAAAATAATTTTTATTCTATGAGAGTGGGCATGTGCACACTCGTCAATACTTACTCAATACTTAGTCATTTGAATACCTATTTAAAATATGTGAGCATATCTAATCCATACTATTCTTTTATGATTGTTATCTTCCCTAAGAAATATTTTTAATTCCTATATGAGAATAGGCAAATTGTTATATGAGAACATACATCTTCCCATTTCATACAGGACAATGTAAACATGGTCAATCAATTTTTTACCTATTTGAAAGATGTTAGCATTTACAAAGAATACTCTTCTTTTATGATTCATATCTTTCCAAGAAAGTCTTTTATGAATCTTATATGAGAATAGGTAGATTAAAAATGCAATGCCCATTCAAAACAAGACAAAACAATTTTGTTTGCATGATAATGGAAATATGCCCATTCTAAACATTGTAATATAAGCAATACTAATTTTTTTGAGTATGCTTTTATTATTCCTATTTATATATATTTAAAAATTATAATTTTTTAATCCATACTCTTCTTATTCTTCTTCTATGATTCCTAAATGAGAAGGGTCATCTACCCATTCAATACAAGACAATTCCAAAATCTCCATCAATTTCATAACTCTTTTAAAAATATGTGATAATGGGTTCCCATTCTAAAACAAAGTAAATTTGATTATTCCTATCATAAAGGGCATATGCCCATTCTAAACTTTATAATACAAGTAATTTTTTTTTTTTTTTGAGAATGGGCATGTGCAAAGTTGTGATTGAAACATATTTGTTTTATGAGAATGGGCATGTGCCCATTCCAAACATTCTCATACAAGAAATATTGATTTTATGAGGGAGGGTATGTGCACATTCATCAATACTTAGTCATTTAAATACCTATTTAAAAACGTGAGCATATTTAATCCATACTCTTCTTTTATGATTCCTATCTACCCAAGCAAGTCTTTTATGATTCCTATATGAGAATGGGAATTTGTCCATTCAATACAAGACAATGTAAAAAGCTCAATCAATTTCTTAACTTTATACAAGCTATGAGAATGGGTGCCCATTCTAATGACAGTAAATACGAAAATAGTAAATATTACAAGTGTCTAATTAGGTATGACGATAAATTCTACTATATATTTTTCATTATTCAAATATCTAATTAAAACATAAAATGGGTCCAATCAATTCAAATATATTTTTAAAATATTTACGATAGACTTAGGATATTAGGATATTAAAGCATTTAAGAATTTTAGCATTAAAAGGTGTTGATTTATTATTGTAGGATAGATTCAATTTTTTTATAACTTTATACAAGCTGTGAGAATGGGTGACCATTCTAAAACACAATAAATACATAAATAGGACAAAGTATTTTATCAGTATTTTAAAAAAATCTTTAAATTTTCATGATTTCATTATTAAAACATATTTTCAGTAAATGTGGACATTTTTAAAACATTACATGTGTCTAAATTGGTATGACAATAAATTCTACTATATATTTTTCATTATTTAAATTTCTATTTAAAATCAATTCAAATATCTAAGCATATTAAAGCGTATTAAAGCATTTAAGCATTACATTGGGATAATAACATATTAAAGCATTTAAATATGTACCCTTTCGTGGTTAAGTATTTACGATAGACTTAGTATATTAAAGGAATTTAAGCATTATAGGTTGGTGATTTATTATGGTAGGATAGATTCAAATTTTGAGACTTAGGATATTAGGATATTAAAGGCATTTAATCATTAAAGGGTGGTGATTTATTATGGTACGATAAATTCAAATTTTGAATTTTTGGCACTTTCTTTTAGAGGTGATTTTCCTTGGTCAAATAATTTATAAAAATATTGAATTTGAATGGCTCGGGTTTTGATTGTTTGTTCTCTAATGGCCGAGTTTTTTTTTTCTCTCTCTTATGGCTAGGTTTTTCATTCAGAGATTTTGTAGGAGAAATATGAAGGTATGTGAAAGGATTTGGGCTGATTGGATACATATATTATTAAAAAATAAACTTGTTGCAAAGGTAATAAAAGAAGACACAAAGCGAGAGAATAATTCTTGAGTCGATCTAATCATTTTTTTCGCACCATAAACAAGTACGCATTTTAGACCTTATGACATTAAAAAAGGAATGAAATAATTTTGATTTGTATATTTGGTAGTTGTTACGTTTACGAATGTAAACAAATTGATTTTTGTATTTTTTATGTTTATGTAAGGAAACAAATCGATACATTTTTCAGACATTAAAATAAACGAGATATATGGAAAAAATGGTTCAAATAGTTGATTGTGAATTAAAAGATATTTGTTATTATACATTTTTATGCTTTAGAAGTAAACTTGAAAAAAATGAGATATTAAAACCTTGAATATATTTCTCTTCCATTGTTGTATTCCATTTGATAAATATTCAATAGTCTCCCTTGCAAAATTTGTTTCTTGCAAAAGCTTGGTATCTTCGTATCTTTCCTTATATCAGCAACTATATCTTCTTTTTTTTAGCAAAATATTTGTATCTTCATATCTTTCCCCACATCTATATTCTTCGTCTTTCCCCAACTAAATCTCTGAATGAAAAAATATTTTTCCTATTAGAGATAAAACCAAAACCTGATTCATTCAAAATGAATATTTGTATAATTTAATTTCCTAAAATAAATGGCCTCGTAAAAAAGAACACCGAAAAATTTAAATTTTGAATCAAACTGACATAATAAATGACAATTATGAATTTCCTCCCAAAAATTAAACTATATAATTTAAAATTTGAATCAATCTTGCAGAAAATGTAAAAAACGCTAAAAATTTAAAATTTGAATCAAACCTACCATAATAAATTATCGGTATGAACTTCCTCCCTATAATAAATCACCAAAATTTTAAATTTGAAACAATAGAAATCAAATTGTTTCTAATCAAGATGTGATATTAGTAATTAATAGTTCATCATTAACATTGATTAGTAATAGAAATCAATGTGATTATATAATATTAGTATTAATTAATAATATTATAATTAATTAGTATTAGTGCTAATTTAAATAATTAATTAGTAATATTATAATTAATTTCAAAAAATATCCTATCAATTAATATTAACTACAAGAATTAATATTACTAATAAACTTCAATTATTATATTAAAAATGACATCTAATTATATTATCAAATGAATAAAAAATTATTTTAAAATAATTAAATAATATTATAAAAATATAATTAAACTTTATAAACGTAATTAACAACTTAATCGCCATTATTTATAATGCTTAATTAATTATAGTGCATTTTAAAAATAATTTTATAAAATTATAAAAAGTATAGTAAAACTTTATAAAACTAATTAACGACATAAACTCCATTAATATTTATAATGCTTCATTACTTATAATGCTTCATTAATTATAATGCTTAGAATGGGCCAATAAAAATATTTAAACTTTAATCATCAAAAAATTAGAAATAAAAGAATATGTATTTAACAAAAATAATTAATTAATAATAATAATTAAATACAAGAAATAATATTGTATCATTTAATAATACCAATAAATTTCAAATAATATTTTACATTACGAAAAATAAAATGATTGTTGTATGTGAATGGGCTTGAACCCATTTTAAAACCTCTATAAAGGAAGTTAGAATGTGTTATCTCTATTTGTATTAAGATGAGAACTACATAAAGCTTAATACTGATTAGTACAACACTTGGCTCTATTCGTATTGAGGGTATGTAGTGGAGAGTATGTGTTATCTCTATTCGTATTGAGGGTATGTAGTGCAACACTTGGCTCTACTAGGGATAGTTCAACTAGTATAATACAATTATTAATAATCACTAAATAAAAAAATTTGTTGTCTGATGCACAACTTCCCATCATGTTTATATTACTATCATAATGCAAAAAAATTCATTCTATCTTTTGTAATTCTTATATGAGAATGGTCATATGCCCATTCAAAATATCTATTATTCTTCTATGTTTTCTAAATGAATGAATATATATATATATATATATATATATATTAAAAGATGAGAAGCTGGGAACTACATAAGACTTGATCCAATGTAACACTTGGCTCTGCCGAGATAGTCCAACTAGTATAATATAATTATTAATAATTACAAAACAAAAATTTTACTGTCACAATGCACAACTTCCCATCATGTATATGTTATTGTCACAATGTAAAAATTCCCATTCTATCTTCTATAATTCTTATATGAGAATGGTCATATGCCCATTCAAAATATCTATTATTCTTCTATATTTGCTAAATGTGAATGGATATATACATACATACATACATACATATATATACATATATATATATATATATATATATATATATATGTATATATATATATACATATATATGTATATACATATACATATACATATATATGTATATGTATATACATATACATATACATATACATATATGTATATGTATATGTATATATATATATATATATATATTGTAAGATGAGAATTGAGAACTACATAAGGCTTGATCCCTCTCGAGGGTATGTAGTGCAACACTTGGCTCTACTAGGGATAGTCCAACTAGTATAATACAATTATTAATAATTACAAATAAAAAAACACTATCTCACTTTCCCTCCAACGAGTGGTTGAAGATGTGTTTTAAAACAATTACCTTTAATTAATAAATAAAGATCTCCTTCTTCGTTATCGAATAATGAATTACAATGTTTCCTAAATAGGAAAATAACTCCCAACTCGAGTTTCCAAGTAAACTCTAACTAACTCTGACTAAATCTACTCTAGGTGGTGGAAATTACTATTTTTAGCAGTTTACTAGAACCTGCTATTCTTAGTAAGTTCGCATGCTTATTCCTACGGGCACAGAAATTGCCACACATCTTCTACATCCCTAAATTAGAGGAATTGCCAACTTTCTAACTCATAATGCAATTAATAGACTAAAATTAACTAATGCTCAAAAATAGGAAAAAACCAAACTATAACTTAAATCCTAATTTTTGGCCTCAAGATGGCGGATTTAGGGCCCAAAAATGTGTCAAAACTTGCCCCAACTAGTAGGGTGGGTTTCTGCTGCATTCATCTCATCAAAACACGTGGTTTCAAAAAAAAAAATGGACTCAAACGGACACCCGGAGCTCAAGTTATGACCTTGTCAAGTTCCTGCTAATTTTGGCGCATCATTCTCCCTTGCTTGAAAAAAAATGTAGCTCCTGCAAGTTGTCTTCTTCAAATTGCTTCCATTTATCTACATCCAACTTCTTAATCTCCCACTCTATGACCCAAGTATTTTCCTCTTGTTCTAGTCCTTTCCAATGTACCAAATATTTGTTGTATTTCCCATGTCGTGTGTCCATTGTTTTCTTATCTAGAATTTGATCCACTTCTTCTTTCTTCTTCACCGGAACCTGCTGCCTCCAATCTACTACTTCATCAATATCATCCCTTTCTGCACCATCCCCATGAAAAGAATACAAATCTGAAACATTAAACACTGGAGAAATATCAAAATTCCCTGGCAATTCTACCTCATAAGCATTATCATTTATTTTTTTCACGATTTTGCAGGGACCAATCTTCTTGTACTTCAGCTTGTTATAGGTTCCTTTGGAAACCTTTCCTTTCCAGATATACCATAACCAACTCACCAATTGTAAATACCTTTCTCTATCTGTGCACATCTTTTATTTCCTTATACTTATCATTACTATTTTGCAGCTTCTTCCGCACTTCTTCCTGCAATTGTTGTATATGTTTGGCAAATGCTTCTGCATCATCACTGACTCTGCCATCAACTGGTAGTTGTACCAAATCTAACACCCCATTTGGATTACTCCCATACACAATTGAAAATGGAGACTTTCCTGTGGATCTATTTATGGAACTATTATATGCAAACTCAGCTTGTGGTAATGCTAAGTCCCATTGTTTTGGCTTTTCCCCAACGATGCACCTTAACAGTTTCCCAAACTCCTATTTACCACCTCTATTTTCCCATCAGTCTGAGGATGATAGGCACTATTGAACTGTAGTTGAGTTCCCAATTTCTTCCATAAAGTCCAGAAGTGACTTAAGAACCTTGTGTCCCTATCTGAAGTAATGGTTTTTGGAACACCATGCAAACAAACAACTTCTCTGAAAAACAAATTGCTATTCCTATTGCATCACTTGTTTTCTTAGGAAATAAAATGAACCATCTTAGAAAACCTATCAACAACCACAAAAATTGAGTCATTACCTCGTTGTGTTTTTGGTAATCCCAAAACAAAATCCATACTCAAATCTATCCACGACCCTTTAGGAACAAGGAAATGGCATATATAACCCTGTATTTTGTGCATGGCCTTTGAGACTTGGAAAATTCGACACCTCTCCACATATCTTACCACATCTCTTTTCAGCTTTGGCCAATAGTAATTTCTCTGCTACCAAGGCTATCATCTTATCTTTACCAAAATGCCCAACCAATCCTCCATTATGCAACTCTTTCACTATATTATCTCTCATAGACCAACTGGAATACATAGTTGGTGTCCCTTGAATAGTAGCCATCCTGTAAAATGTACTCATCCAAGACATCTCCTGCATTGTCTGACAATGGACGAATTAACCTTTCAACAATATCCTTGAAATTAGAATCAGAAGAATACAAACCCTTTATTGCTTCAAAACCCACCACCTCATTTTCCATAGTGGTAAACAAAGTCACACGCCTACTCAATGCATCTACAACTTGATTTTGTTTTCCTGATTTATGTTTTAGAGAAAAAGTATAACCCTACAAAAATGATACCCACTTTGCATGCCTACTATTCAACTTCTTTTGGGTATTCACATACTTTAGGGCTATGTGGTCGTAAATAACACAAACTCCTTAGGCACTAAGTAATGCCTCCAATGCCTTAATGCTTGTACAATTGCATAAAATTCCACATCATAAGTAGAGTAGTTCTTTCTTACCTCATTTAGTTTCTCACTAAAGAAAGCTATTGGCTTTCCTCCTTGACTTAGAACAACACCAATACCCACATGTGAGGCATCACAATCAACCTCAAACACTTTATCAAAATCTGGTAGTGCCAAAATGGGTGCCTCTATCACCTTCTTCTTCAAGAATTGAAAACTATCCTCAGTTGCCTTTGTCCACAAAAACTCCCTTCCTTTTGTGCAATCTGTTATAGGTGCTACAATACTGCTGAAATTTTTAATAAATTTTCTGTAAAATGTTGCTAGACCATGAAAGCTTCTTACCTCTGTTATACTCCATGGAGTAGGCCATTCAATAATTGCCTTTATCTTTTTTGAGTCCATCTGTACCCCATCTGCTGAAATAATAAAGCCCAAGAATACCAAACTCTCTTGCATAAATGTGCACTTCTTCATATTTGCATAGAGTTTCTCTTTCCTTAACACTTCAAATATCATCCTTAGATGCCTCAAATGTTCTTCTTTAGTTTTACTAAAGATCAAGATATCATCAAAATAAACCACAACAAACTTACCATTATACTCTCGCACACGGTGTTCATCAATCTCATAAAAGTACTAGGTGCATTGGATAACCTGAATGGCATCACCAACCACTCATATAATCCATTTCCTATCTTGAATGTTGTTTTCCACTCATCTCCTTCTCTGATCCAAATCTGATGGTAACCACTTTGAAGATCAATCTTGGTGAAATACCTAGATCAACAAGCACATCCATCATATCATCAAGGCAAGGTATTGGGAACCTATACTTGATTGTAATTTTATTGATTTCTCTGCTATCCATGCACATTATCCATGTTCCATCCTTCTTTGGTGTTAATAAAGCTAGGGTTGCACACGGACTCATGCTCTCCCTTATGACCCCCTTTCTCACGAGCTCTGCCACTTGCCTATTCAACTCTGCATGCAATGTCGGGCTCATCCTATAAGCCGCTTGATTTGGGAGTGAAGACCCTGGAATCAAATCAATATGGTGTTGAATATATCTTTTGGGTGGTAATCCATCTGGTAGCTCATCAGGAATAACATCTGAAAATTCTTCTATTAATTTTTTTTTCTATTGGTATTTGTGCACTTACAAGTTCATCCTTATTTGACTAGTGCATAACAAAAACCGGTTGCCTTTGCCTCCTTCACAAATTCCTTTAGAAAGCATATTTTCAGCCTTCCCTCTTCTTAAGAGGTATAGAAAAACTATTTTTGTGCCATCCTTCTAGAAAGTATAAGTATTTTTTCCCCATCATGAATAACTTTTCTATCAAATTTCCATGGTCTTCCTAGCAACATATGACATGCATCCATAGGAATAACATCACACCAAATCTCATCCTTATAACTTTTCCCAATAGAAAACTTATTAAACATCTCTTATCAACAGTAACTTCATTACCCTTCTTAAACCATGCAATACGGTAAGGGTTAGGATTCTTCTCACAATGCAAGACCCAATTTATCGACCATCTCATTTGAAACCATGTTCTCACAACTACCACCATCAATAATAACATTACATACCTTTCCTCTGAAGTGCATCTTGTTCTAAAAATATTTGTACGCAGCCATGCATCCCCCTTGATATCCTTTCTTGGAGAAATCATCGTCCTCTTGATCATCAGATTTTCTCCAACATCTGGTGGAATTTCTAGGTCCTGTTCATCTTCTACTTGTTCAGCTTCAACAAGATTTACTCTTGGAGCATCTCCTTTCCTCTTGTCATGTGTATAAGAATGTGGGCATTCAAAATCCCGATGCCCCTCTTCACCACATCTGTAACAAACAAATGGTCTTCGTGGAGCCTCCCATCCTCTATCGCCAGCATATCCTCTACCCCTAGAAAATCCTCTGCCTCTTTGTTGATTTTGGAAATCTTGTCTCGTATCTTCTTGCTTTTCCAATCCACGAGATGATTCTCCCCTACCTTGGCTGAAACCAGCTCATCCCCGAAAGGAAGATGAGGCCCCCTATTCATTCCAGGTGATCTCCTAAAACTTTGATGATTTTTTTTTCCTCGGCCTTTAAGGCTAATTGATAGGCATCCTCCATGCTCTTAATCCTATGCATACTTATCTCATCTTGAATAGAAAATTTTAATCCATTTACATACCTTGCAGCCATTTGTTCCTCAGTTTCTTCATGCTCTACATGAATGGACAACTTGTAGAACTCATCTGTGTATTCTTGCACTATTTGTAAGTTCTATCTGAGATTTGAAACCTCCTGTAAAGGGTTTGTGCATAATCCACAAGGAGAAATTTATCTTTCAGCTTCTTCTCCATCTTACTCCACGTCCTAATTCTTTCTTTCCCCTTTCTTGACCACTCTTTCTGTAGGTGATCCCACCATAACATAGCATGACCTTTCAATTTTGTGCATGCAAATTTACCTTTTCTTCTGACATAGCCTTCCACTCAAAAAAATTTTCCCATGCTAGTCAACCAGTCTATCAGCTCCTCTGGTTTTAGACTACCACCATACTCTAAAACATCAACTCTTATCCCATCATTCTTTCCTTCTAATGCTCGAAGCATCCTTTCTTCAAAAGCTAATGGTGGTGCTTGCATTTCCTCCTCTTCACAAACTTCTTCTTCATCTATGTCATCTCCACCTTGATTTCCTCTTTGGGTTATCATTGCAGCAAGCACAACAACTTGTCTCTGTAGATCTTGCATATTTCTATTCATCTGGGAAATACCGCCTCCTCTTCCTCTTCCTCTTCCTGCCATTTTTTAATAAAAGACTCGAACCAGCTCTGATACCAGATAATGTAGCCAAATTCTAAACAAACTTGATATACTGCAAATAATATGAACTCCAAAAGAAAATAGATCTCCTTCTTCATTATCAAATAATGAATTACAATGTTTCCTAAATAGGAAACAACTCCCAACTCGAGTTTCCAAGCAAACTCTAACTAACTTTGACTAAATCTACTCTAGGTGGTGGAAATTACTATTTTTAGTAGTTTACTAGAACCTGCTATTCTTAGTAAGTTCGCATGCTTATTCGTACGGGCACAAAAATTTCCACGCATCTTCTACATTCCTAAATTAGAGGAATTTGCCAACTTTCTAACTCATAATGCAACTAATAGACTAAAATTAACTAATGCCCAAAAATAGGAAAAAAACCAACTATAACTTAAATCCTAATTTTTGGCCTCAAGATGGTGGATTTAGGGCCCGAAAAAAATGTCGAAAACTTGCCCCAAATGGTAGGGTGGGTTGTTTTACCTGTTTTGTTCTGTCTCATCAAAACATGTGGTTTCAAAAAAAAAAATGGACTCAAACGGACACTCAAAAGCGTGGTTTCAAGTTATGACCTTGTCAAGTTCCTGCTAATTCTGGCGCATCAATTCTCGGAGAATAGACATTGGCCAATGTATTCTAAACAATTATAAAAAAAACAAAACTTAGAATTTACATAATGTGAGAATGAGAATCTATTGATTCTAAAAGCAGAATAATAACAAGAAAAATGAGACAAATATAAATAAAGAGATGCAATGATTAATCCATCTAAAATGATTTCCTTAATATTTCCCACCCATTCTAAAAATTTTAATAATAGAAATACATAAGGCTTGTTCATCTCTCACGGGTATGTAAAATATGGACAAAAATGGAATGATGCAATTCATACTTGAGCTCCACCAAGGTCATCTTCTAGAATAAAATGATATAATTATAAACAAAATAATAGAACTACATAAGGAATTTGACCACCTAAAATAGGGTATGTCTTTTAGTGCAAACATTATTTTAACATGTGTGAAGATAACCATAATTCAGCTCCATCAAGGATTTAGTCTAATAAAAATGATACAATTATAAAAAAATCTAAAGGTCAATAGAACTACATAAGGCTTGATCCCTAATCTATTTAACTTAAAGTTATCTCTAATTTTTATACAATTCATATTCATCTATATAAGATATTTATATTAGTTATACATGAGAATGAGAAAACATATCTCTATTCTTCTTATTATTTTTAAACTCCAAACCTTGAATAATGTAGCCCAAATTAAGAACAAACAAAATGTAGCTTACTAAAAATATTATGAACTCCAAAAGAAAATAGATCTCCTTCTTTGTTATCAAATAATGAATTACAATGTTTCCTAGATAGGAAAACAACTCCCAACTCGAGTTGCCAAGTAAACTCTAGCTAACTATCACTAAATCTACTCTAGGTGGCGGAAATTACTATTTTTAGCAGTTTACTAGAACCTGCTATTCTTAGTAAGTTCGCATGCTTATTCCTATGGGAACAGAAATTTCCATGCATCTTCTACATCCCTAAATTAGAGGAATTGCCAAATTTTTAACTCATAATGTAATTAATAGACTAAAATTAACTAATGCTCAAAAATAGAAAAAAACCGAACTATAACTTAAATCCTAATTTTTGGCCTCAAGATGGCAGATTTAGGGCCCGAAAATATGTTGAAAACTTGCCCCAACTAGTAGGGTGGGTTTCATTACATTCGTCTCATCGAAACACGTGGTTTAAAAAAAAAAAATAGACTCAAACGGACACCCGGAACTCAAGTTATGACCTTGTCAAGTTCCTGCTAATTTTGGCGCATCATTCTCCCCTGCTTGAAAAAACGCAGCTCCTGCAAGTTGTCTTCTTCAAACTACTTCCATTTATCTACATCCAACTTATGAATCTCCCACTTTGTGACCCAAGTATTTTCCTCTTGTTCCATTCCTTTCCAATGTACCAAATATTTGTTGTATTTCCCATGTCGTGTGTCCATTGTTTTCTTATCTAGAATCTGATCCACTTCTTCTTTCTTCTTCACCGGAACCTGTTGCCTCCAATCTACTAATTCATCAATAAATCCCCTTCTTCACCATCCCCATGAAAAGAATACAAATCTGAAACATTAAACACTGGAGAAATATCAAAATTCCCTAGTAATTCTACCTCATAAGCATTATCATTTATTTTTTTCACGATTTTGCAGGGACCAATCTTTTTGTACTTCAACTTGTTATAGGTTCCTTTTGGAAACCTTTCCTTCCAAAGGTATACCATAACCAACTCACCAATTGTAAATACATTTCTCTTCATCTGTGCACATATACTATTTCTTTATACTTATCATTACTATTTTGCATGACTTCTTTCCGCACTTCTTCCTGCAATTGTTGTATATGTTTCGGAAAATTTGCATCATCACGACTCTGCCATCAATTGGTAGTTGCACCAAATCTAACACCCCATTTGGATTACTCCCATACATAATTGAAAATGGAGACTTTCCCATGGATCTATTTATGGAACTGTTATATGCAAACTCATCTTGTGGTAATGCTAAGTCCCATTGTTTCGGCTTTTCCCCAACAATGCACCTTAACAAGTTTCCCAAACTCCTATTTACCACCTCTATTTTCCCATCAGTCTGCGGATGATAGGAACTACTGAACTGTAGTTGAGTTCCAAATTTCTTCCATAAAGTCTGCTAGAAGTGACTTAAGAACCTTGTGTCCCTATCTGAAGTAATAGTTTTTGGAACACCATGCAAACAAACAACTTCTCTGAAAAACAAATCTGCTACACCTGTTGCATCACTTGTTTTCTTATAGGAAATAAAATGAACCATCTTAGAAAACCTATCAACAACACAAAAATTGAGTCATTACCTCGTTGTGTTTTTGGTAATCCCAAAACAAAGTCCATACTCAGATCTTTCCATGACCCTTTAGGAACAAGAAATGGCATATACAACCCTGTATTTTGTGCATGGCCTTTTGAGACTTGGAAAATTCGACATCTTTCCACATATCTTACCACATCTCTTTTCAACTTTGGCCAATAGTATTTTTCTGCTACCAAGGCTATCGTCTTATCTTTACCAAAATGCCCTAGCTAACCCTCCGCTATGCAACTCTTTCACTATATTCTCTCTCATAGACCCAACTGGAATACATAGTTGGCGTCCCTTGAATAGGTAGCCATCCTATAAAATATACTCATCTAGGACATCTCCTGCATTGTCTAATAATGGACTAATTAGTCTTTCAACAATATCCTTGAAATCAGAATCAGAAGAATACAAACCCTTTATTGCTTCAAAACCCACCACCTCATTTTCCATAGTGGTAAACAAAGTCACACGCCTACTCAATGCATCTGCAACTTGATTTGTTTTCTAGATTTATGTTTTAGAGAAAAAGTATATCCCTACAAAAATGATACCCACTTTGCATGCCTACTATTCAACTTCTTTTGGGTATTCACATACTTCAGGGCTATGTGGTCTGTAAATAACACAAACTCCTTAGGCACTAAGTAATGCCTCCAATGCCTTAATGCTTGTACAATTGCATAAAATTCCACATCATAAGTAGAGTAGTTCTTTCTTACCTCATTCAATTTCTCACTAAAGAAAGCTATTGGCTTTCCTCCTTGACTTAGAACAACACCAATACCCACATGTGAGGCATCACAATCAACCTCAAACACTTTATCAAAATCTGGTAGTGCCAAAATGGGTGCCTTGTCACCTTCTTCTTCAAGAATTGAAAACTATCCTCAGTTGCCTTTGTCCACAAAAACTCCCTTCCTTTTGTGCAATCTATTATAGGTGCTACAATACTGCTGAAATTTTTAATAAATTTTCTGTAAAATGTTGCTAGACCATGAAAGCTTCTTACCTCTATTATACTCCATGGAGTAGGCCATTCAATAATTGCCTTTATCTTTTCTGAGTCCATATGTACCCCATCTGCTGAAATAATAAAGCCCAAGAATACCAAACTCTCTTGCATAAATGTGCACTTCTTCATATTTGCATAGAGTTTCTCTTTCCTTAACACTTCAAATATCACCCTTAGATGCCTCAAATGTTCTTCTTTAGTTTTACTAAAGATCAAGATATCATCAAAATAAACCACAACAAACTTACCATTATACTCCCATAGCACGGTGTTCATCAATCTCATAAAAGTACTAGGTGCATTGGATAACCCGAATGGCATCACCAACCACTCATATAATCCATTTCCATCTTGAATGTTGTTTTCCACTCATCTCCTTCTCTGATCCGAATCTGATGATAACCACTTCAAAGATCAATCTTGGTGAAATACTTAGATCCAACAAGCACATCCATCATATCATCAAGGCGAGGTATTGGGAACCGATACTTGATTGTAATTTTATTGATCGCTCTGCTATCCATGCACATTCTCCATGTTCCATCCTTCTTTGGTGTTAATAAAGCTGGTGTTGCACACGGACTCATGCTCTCCCTTATGACCCCCTTTCTCATGAGCTCTGCCACTTGCCTATTCAACTCTACATGCAATGTCGGGCTCATCCTATAAGCCGCTTGATTTGGGAGTGAAGACCCTGGAATCAAATCAATGTGGTGTTGAATATCTCTTTTGGGTGGTAATCCATCTAGTAGCTCATCAGGAATAACATCGAAAATTCTTCTATTAATTTTTTGTTTCTATTGGTATTTGAGCACTTACAAGTTCATCCTTATTTGCAACTAGTGCATAACAAAAACTGGTTGCCTTTGCCTCCTTCACAAATTCCTTTGCAGAAAGCATATTTTCAGCCTTCCCCTCTTCTTTAAGAGGTAGAAAAACTATTTTTGTGCCATCCTTCCAAAAAGTATAAGTATTCTTTCCCCCATCATGAATAACTTTTCTATCAAATTGCCATGGTCTTCCTAGCAGCATATGACATGCATCCATAGGAATAACATCACACCAAATCTCATCCTTATAACTATTCCCAATAGAAAACTTATTAAACATCTCTTATCAATAGTAACTTCATTACCCTTCTTAAACCATGCAATACGATAAGGGTTAGGATTCTTCTCACAATGCAGACCCAATTTCTCGACCATCTCATTTGAAACCATGTTCTCACAACTACCACCATCAATAATAACATTACATACCTTTCCTCTGAAGTGCATCTTGTTATGAAAATATTTGTATGCAGCCATGCATCCCCCTTGACCTCCTTTCTTGGAGCAATCATCGTCCTCTTGATCATCAGAGTTTCTCCAACATCTGGTGGAATTTCCAGGTCCTGTTCATCTTCTACTTGTTCAACTTCAACAAGATTTACTCTTGGAGCATCTCCTTGCCTTTTGTCATGTGTATAAGTATGTGGGCATTCAAAAGCTCGATGCCCTTCTTCACCACATCTGTAACAAACAAATGGTCTTCGTGGAGCCTCCCATCCTCTATCGCCAACATATCCTTTGCCCCTAGGAAATCCTCTGCCTCTTTGTTGATTCTGGAAATCTTGTCTCGTATCCTCTTGCTTTTCCAATCCATGAGATGATTCTCCCCTACCTTGGCTGAAACCAGCTCATCCCCGAAAGGAAGATGAGGCCCCCTATTCATTCCAGGTGATCTCCTAAAACTTTGATGATTTTTTTTTCCTCGGCCTTTAAGGCTAATTGATAGGCATCCTCCATGCTTTTAATCCTATGCATACTTATCTCATCTTGAATAGAAAATTTTAATCCATTAACATACCTTGTAGCCATTTGTTTCTCAGTTTCTTCATGCTCTACATGAATGGACAACTTATAGAACTCATCTGTGTATTCTTGCACTGTTTGTAAGTTCTATCCGAGATTTAAAACCTCTGTAAAGGGTTTGTGCATAATCCCATAGGAGAAATTTATCTTTCAGACTTCTTCTCCATCTTACTCCATGTCCTAATTCTTTCTTTCCCCTTTCTTGACCGCTCTTTCGTAGGTGATCCCACCATAACATAGCATGACCTTTCAATTTTGCATGCAAATTTTACCTTCTTTTTTTCGACATAGCCTTTCACTCAAAAAATTTCCCATGCTAGTCAACCAGTCTATAGCTCCTCTGGTTTTAGACTACCACCATACTCTAAAACATCAACTCTTATCCCATCATTCTTTCCTTCTAATGCTCAAGCATCCTTTCTTCAAAAGCTAATGGTGGTGCTTGCGTTTCCTCCTCTTCACAAACTTTCTTCATCTGTGTCATCTCCACCTTGATTTCCTCTCTGGGTTATCATTACAGCAAGTGCAACAACTTGTCTCTGCAGATCTTGCATATTTCTATTCATCTGGGAAATACCACCTCCTCTTCCTCTTCCTCTTCCTGCCATTTTTTAAAAAAATTCTTGAACCTGCTCTGATACCAGATAATGTAGCCAAATTAAGAACAAACTAGATATGCTGCAAATATTATGAACTCCAAAAGAAAATAGATCTCCTTCTTTGTTATCAAATAATGAATTACAATGTTTCCTAAATAGGAAAACAACTCCCAACTCGAGTTTTAAGTAAACTCTAGCTAACTTTGACTAAATCTACTCTAGGTGGCAGAAATTACTATTTTTAGTAGTTTACTAGAACCTGTTATTCTTAGTAAGTTCGCATGCTTATTCCTACGGGAACATAAATTGCCATGCATCTTCTACATCCCTAAATTAGAGTAATTTCCAAATTTCTAACTCATAATGCAATTAATAGACTATAATTAACTAATGCTCAAAAATAGGAAAAAACCCAACTATAACTTAAATCCTAATTTTTGGCCTCAAGATGGTGGATTTAGGGCCCGAAAACGTGTCAAAAACTTGCCCCAACCTGGTAGGGTGGGTTGCGCTGCGTTCGTCTCATCGAAACACGTGGTTTCAAAAAAAAAAAAGTACTCAAATGGACACTCAAAACTCAAGTTATGACCTTGTCAAGTTCTACTAATTCGCGCATTAGTGAATCTTCCCATTTAAAGTAGAAATAATGAATGGTGTCACTCATTTCACCCGAAATCTGTGACTAACCTATCCAAAAAAATTTCGTACTTTTAAAATAATGGGTCGTTTGTTGTTTTTATTGCCTGAAAGCTCCTGTATTGCGTCAAAATAATCCTAAAGAGCCATATTAGCCTTTTTTGCCAAATACCCAGATGCTCAAAATTGTTTTATTCTGTCATCGGGATTTGGTTTCGGGAAACTTGTATTTAATTATTTTAAGCCCCGTATGAGGCTATTTGCGCTCTGTTTTAACTCTATTATGAGCGAATATGTTATTATTCCTATGTGCCAGAAGGATTTTAACTTATTTTAAGTTTTGGGCTTTATTTGTAACTTTTGGCAATTTTTCGTGTTTTTGTGGTGTCCCGTTTTGTTTTCTGTGAAATTTCTCTGGAGCAATTCCCTCGCCGGGTAAGCCCGATTTTTGGCCTGGAGCAGCTGGAAAACATATACGCACATTATGCCGGAGGAAGTCATCATCGGAGGTCTGGATCACTGGGAAAAAGTGAAGTCGTGCACAGAAAAGCCCCTGCGGGGATGGGCGCATTTTTGGAAAACAAAGGATTTAAGCTGCGATGGGAAAAATATAAGCCGCAGGCAGGGTGGGAATTGTATACCTGCCTGGCAGGGTACTTTTTCCCGTGTTATAAAAGTCACTTAAGCTGCAGTGGGAAAAATAGAGAAATTTGCATGGCGGTGGGAATTTATTGCCTGCCTTGCAGGGTAAAAATTCCCATGATATAATAAAAGGAAAGTGACTTAAGTGAAATCATGGGATTTTAGTGCCTGCCTTGCAGGGTAAATAATCCCATTGTCAAAGTCAAATCACTTAAGTGGATCACGGGATTTTGGTGCCTGCCTGGCAGGGTAAAGAATCCCATTATGAAAAAATTCTTAAAAATAGAATTACATGTGCAAAAAAGTGCGCCCCCTTTGGTGAGAGATTAAAAGGATTAAATTTGATTATTTTTATTAATCTTTCTTCTCAAAAAGTGCGCCCAAGCTTGGAGGAGGTCAACAAGTCAAAGATGGAATAAAAGAAAGGAGTTAAATGCATTAAATTTAATTTATTTAATGGCTGCCCTCTTCCTCTCAAAAAGTGCGCCCCATTTGGGTATTATTTAATGTTTTTTAAGGCATTAAAACATTAAATTAATTTCTATTTTCAGTGGCTATGGTCAAAGCACACTGTGGAGCTTGAGTGAAGTGCTGTGTGAAGGATTAAATTGGATTAATTTAATTTATTGGATGGCTGTCCTTAAACATGCTATTTTTAAAAGAGAAAAGCATGATTTTTAATTAATTAATTGCCTTTAATTGTTAGGGAAATTATTAATTATAGAATTGTGAAGGTTATATAAGCATGGGCAGCCATATGGGTGAATAATTTAATTCACAGGTAAAGAATTGCAGCCAGGAGGAAAAGTGCGCCCCCATTAGAGGAAGGATTTTGTTCAGACAAAGTGCTAACAAGGCTAAAAGCTTCCAGATTTGGCACATGCTTTAGAGGAGGTTGATCTTTGTCTGCATAGTTGTTTTCACAGGTGTTACAGGAGCTCAGGTGTTGATTGAAAGGATTCATGCTCTCTTTATGTGTAAATTAAACACCAATTTTTGGCAGCAGGCTTGAAAAGTGCAGATTTTTATAATTTAAATTCACTATTCATGCTCGGTGGCCATTTTTGTCTGAATAAATTGCAGGAACTCATTATAGGTGCTTTACTGAAAAGAAAAGGAGTTTTATCAATGTCAATACATTGCAAATATCCTCGAATCTAAAGAATTGTCGGATCTGCACGGTATTGAAGAAATCCGGCCAAGTTAGAAGAAAAAAATTATTCAGACAAAGATAGACAAAGCCATGGTGAAAGGAGATGAAAAAGAGAGCACGATGGATTCATGCATTGCTTCCAAACTTTCAGACATAGGAGACACGGATCTAGGCCCAGAACCTCTTTTTGATTTGATTGATAAATCCAGAGCGGGAAAGACTTCACTTATGCGTGCGGTCAAAAAAGTAGTGGAATTATCCAAGCTATAGCTTTCCCATGTACAACCCAATTGCCAGAGTTCGTGATGGAGTGTGCTAGATCTTATCATCCTTCATCCAGATCAGTGCGTGATGTTGCGGGAAAGACAATAATTCGTTTGGATGCGGAATTCATCAATTATTGTCTAAAGATTCCAGTGCGAAAGGTGGTGACTTCTATTAGCATTCAGGATGCTGACAGTAGATGGGAGAAACATAGAGCTGATTGCGTGAGCATAATGAACAGCCGGTTCATGAAGAAGCCTAGATCCCCTTCAAAGTTCCCGAGAACTCTTCCACGGTCCAATTTGGTGCAGGAGGCAGATGATGTCGTCAAATTGCTATGCAGGTTGAATGGCGAAGCAAATGCCTACACTTTCCGTACATGGATGTATGCTTTCATCAGGACCATTGAAATCAACAAGGTTGATTCTATAATCAATTGGTCGGAAATTATTAGCAGCAACATTGGTGAGTAGCTTCGGAATGTGAAGCGTACTTTCAGCTTCAAGATGACTTCATACTTGGTGTATGTTGCAGCTTCACAGGGTGTCTTTTCCAATTTGGATAGATGTGGTGTTCTTTCCAAGGACCCATTTTTTGAGTGCTACCCCTGACTTACTTGTACTACGTGCGAGAAGGACTTGAAAGTGATCAACGATGACTTCTTCTACGATTTCATTTGCAGGCTAGACAAAGACTTGAAGACTCACAGGGTAAGCAAGGAAGCGTGGGAAGCAGTGTCCAAGATTGGCAGTTTATTCATCTAGTTTGCAGATTTCACATACCTCAGGGTTATGGGCTTTTTGGAGAACTAATAAAGATGCCCGGTATCGAGTGATAGATTGATTGCCATGGGCTGGCGAGGCAACTTGTGGAGTTACACGACCTTGGTCAAAGCGGCACAAGTCTATGGGCTTCTTCCCAATCACTTTGGGATATTACGGTTGCATCGGCATTCACGAGCTCGAGGATGGAAGCACAAATGTTATCCGAGTATGAGCAAGAGTTCTTCCCTGCATAGCTTAACCCGATCCATTTGGGGTAGCCGGAAGACAATCTCCCAGGATTACACACATGTGCCTTTGTTAGAAGATTTCTGGATGAAGTGCAAAAGTGAGTACGAGGTTAGAAAGAAAGATTTCAGCAGGCTATCAGCAAAGCAAGTGTTCGACTTTGGACTAGCGCGGATACCTGCGGATCTTAAAGATGATGGGAACGTGGTACTTGACACTTACCATCAAATGGGAGGAGATAAAGCTATACTGCAGGATAACATTGGAGGCTGCCATTCAATTGAAGAAAGATCTGGAGCTGTGTTGGTGAATACTTGGTCAAGCACGGCGAAGAAGGATCTTGCCTTGATGAAATATTGATGAAGTAAATCACGGGTAACTTCGGCGCAGGAGATTCCCTCAAATGAAAGCATGAAGGAGAAAGTATGAAGGTCGAGAAGTTGAAAGTACAAAAAGATATCAAGAGAAAGAAGACCACTTCTACGACCATAGCTTTGACTCGACTTCTCGGTACCCGAAGATCACCAACTATTGCACGCGATGGAGGATTCTTCCATGCCTTCATTGAATCCGGTGACGTTCGTTTTCTCTCCGCAGCCACTTCGTTCATCACCCATTCCGAGAGGAGATGTTGAAGCTACGAGATGCGGAGTTCGAAAGAGCTTTGTCCTTGGATGTTTGAGAAGATGGCAGCCATAACACCGTGTGGCACTTTCGGCGACGAGAGGATGCAGAGCGGGAGATGGTAGTACACTTAGTGACTTCTTACTCCCCGAGAAGTAACTTCTCGGAATGGTTAGCTTTGCAGTTGGTTCCGGAAGCAAGAGTAGAGATGAACTTAGAGGAGCATGACTTTGCGGCTACTTCGAGGATACGGCGAGAAGAGACAGAAGGCCTAAAGTTGCTAAAGCAACTTCTAGGTTGATCATCAAGGATTCGGGAGAGAAGTTTGCTGAGATATCAATTCCGGTGGAAGGAAAGATAGAAGAGGAGCTCACGGCAGAAGATGTGACGGTGACCAAAATACCACTCGGTCAAGCTACCACTGAAGGATTGAAGCAGGACACACAGACATTGTTGGATGCTTTGTTCCTTAGGCTTGAAGCGGTGAAAAGGTGGAGAAAGAAGAGCTGCGACAAATATCTCAATTATGTGAGATCATAGCCAAGGTTGCTAAACCTTCCATTCAGCCCATTTCAGAGCAGGTGAGTGATCATCTTATGTAGGAAATGGAAGATGCAAGCAATCAAGTAAAGGCTATTGATGAATGGAAGGATCTGATTATTCGTCAAAGCACGTGCTGACAGGGGAGGTGCCGACCGCCTAAAGGTTATGAACGATGCAGCAAATCAACTAAAGCAACTGATGGAAAGCATAGAAGGCATGAATACAGTTGCAGAGAGTAACCTGAGTATTTTGGCCGAGATCAACAAGCTGCCGGGAGATGTATTGGTTGCAGAACAAATTGTACCGGATGGATCAGTCGAGAAGGGGAAGCAGCTAGAGTTTGCAGTATCTTTCCGTTTGGAGATCTGTAGAGTTTTGCTGAAAAGGATGCAGGCGCTTGAGAGTAGAACATCAGATTTACCAGACAGTATCATTTCTTTCACTGAGGAAAGAGTGGATGGAGGTGTTATTTCATACGTGCGGATTGTTTCTAACGAGGTGCATGATTCCCTGGAAAGTTCTCTTCTGATGGTACAAAAGAGAATTGATAAAGCTACCAAGCCTTTCATGATGAATTCTATCAATAGATTGGTGGCGCTGTAGGTAGACATTGCGAGGTTTGGGCCGAGTTTGGAAGAGGTGGAAGCATGCAGCAAAGTGTTGAATGAAGGGTTGCTGCAATTCAGGACAGAGAAGGAAGCAGTGGCTAAAACAGATGGAAGGATGCTGAATTATATGTTCGACAAGTATATCAGATATCAGAACAAGAAGAAGATGTAAACATTACAGCTGGCATGACTTCTTCTATTCTTTCTTCTTCTATTTTCTATGTTCCCGGATGAAATTGTAAAACTTCTAAGTTATTGGTTTTGCAACCATTACTTGAAGTCATGTGGAACCATTCTATTAGTTAAAGTGATACATGTGTCACTTAAGAAGAAGTTAGTTGAGGATGATTGCCAAATGTCATCTTTACTTGTTGTTCATACTTTAGTTCAGTTTGAGTCTTCTATTTGTACTTTCCCTCCTACATTCTATAAGTAGGAGAAGAACCTCCGGGTTAATGATCAATCAGAATTTGTAAGCAGCAATCTTGTGTTCTAGACTTTGTGTTGAACCCCTGAGAGCCACTTGTAGCAGAGGAATACAAAGAAGCAGGTTTCCGGAGAACTTTGTGTCACGGCGTACTGTGTTTCTTGCTTTTAAATCTTAGATCTTTTAAGTAAACTTTGTGTTATTTTAGATCTGGATCTAGAGTTGCCTTTGCTTTATAATTCTGTGTGTTCAAATCTATTAAGTTTCTTCTATGTGCATGCAATTAGCTCTGTTATCTACTAATTGGGATGCACATCTTCCTCATTTCTTCTCTGTAATTCCTTTACTTTCTTCTTCTATAATTTTCCTTTCTTAAACAGTTGCTTACTTACTTGCTGCAGAACTTCTTAGTTATGGTTCATGAACTAAGTAGTTAAAGTAAAACCCCTGATAGATAAAAACACATTTATATTGACAAATCTGACACGGATCCTCACCGGTTAAATGAGGGAGATTTATCTCATGACTACCTAGGTTTGATGCTATGCAGAAAATCTAGCCAACATGAACAAATAAAGTAGAGAGAGTAAAAGTAGCATAAAAATTTTCTTCAAATCTTGTTGAAACTATCACAACACACATCTTCCAATTTTATTCTATAATTCTTATATGAGAATGGACATATTCCCATTAAAAATATATATTCTTCTTCTATGTTTCCTAAATGTGAATGGATATATATATATATATATATATAAGAACTACATAAGGTTTGATCCCTCTCGAGGGTATGTAGAGCATAATATGCCCATTCTAAACATCTAATATTCTGAATCTATTACCCCAACCAAAATGATATAATTATAAACAAGAACTTGAGCTATGCATTGAATGATTTCCCATTTTGTGCAAGTTTCAGGATGGGGTGCAGGAAAACATGAGCACCTAATCATTTCTTCAAAAAGGAATATTCAACTAGCAGTCACAACAGAATTTTATCATTTAATCCTGAATATGTGATTCATGCTAATGTTTGGTAATGCAAGACCAATATGTCCACTTTCACCCCATATTAACATTAATTTAACTATCCATAATTAATTCAATACTCACCCTCACTCCATTTATTAATTTAATTACTTTAATTAAATGGATGCACACCTCACCTAGCCACCTCACATAGACACCTCACCATAGACCTATTCATAACATGTTTCCATAACTAACTAAGACTTAGCCCTACTTACCTTAATGAACTAAGACTTAGTATAACCCTAAAAGCACATGCCTATTCTTCCTCTAACCATATTCCTATGTATCTAAGTGCAATGTTCCATTTAGACCATGGCACCAACTAGCAAAGCTGGAAAAAAAGATAGCCAAGATCTGCTATTTTAGGCAACCTAGGATATCCCACCTTAACCGATGCCGGTCAACCGAAACTAACGCCGGTCACCCTAAACCATCATTGGTTACCATATAACCATTTTGGTAACCTTGTTTGAGAGGTTAGACACATTCTCGAGTTTTGGAGCAAAGGAGATCTCATATGCAAGCAAGAACTAGAGCTCTTTTGCACATCCAAATAGCCATAGCCAACACAACCATTGATCAAGAAGGTATTTGCATTCATGGTAAGCATTTAGGGGAAGCTTTGTTGTGCACGATCACCATTTCACCAATCAACCATCACCACCACCCACCATTGAACCTGCATAGTAAGTGTGTTTCTAACCTACACCATTTCATTTCTATTTAGTTTATAAGAGTTCTTCACCTTTGTTTATCAACCACCATTTATATTTTTACCTCACCACTATTGCCTTCTGTGAACCCGACCATTCCCATCACTCATAACCATTTTAATCACCTCTGTCTACTCTGAGTACCTCTAAATATTCCCAACACCTCCCAGACCTAAACCAACTCCTTACCATCTCTGATTTAGTCTCAGAAAAATCCCCAAAACCATGAACTATTGAGTTATTATCATCCCACTTAACCATCTTAAGTCATCGGTTCTTACTAAACCATCATCGGTCATACAGACCGACGTCGGTCTCTGTATTTGGAAATCCTACTAATACCAGATCCCTATAACCTTTTCCAAGTGACCCAAGTGACCAGAATCTGACCCTGACCTATTCCAACACCTTGATTATTTACCTTATTTCCAGATCTGATCATAGCCTAGCCTGTTATGTTAGATTTGCTTATTGTATTTGGATGAGATACCTAAATCATATCAACTATAGTAGAACCTTATTTATTTATGTCATTTCTTGCATTAAATTGTATTAAATAGTGGGTTGACTACCACCGAGGAAGTATCACACTTCCTGGATCTAGCACATGCTAGGTAGCCCACTGACATATATTGTTTAACTCTTTCTTGTGGTCTTGTTGTGTATTTCAGGTAGTTCCTCCTAGCCAAAAGGAAGCTCTCATCACAATCAACATTGGATCAAGAAGTCAAAATGCATGCAATGACCTTCAAACCAACCATCGCAATAGGTATTCCTCCTTGGCCCACACCCTTATCTGTTTCATCTAAAAACTTAAAGAAAATGGTGAAACATTTTTGGCATGCCGGTGGGACCCATCCGGGGTTCCTTGCATTTTATTCATTCCTAGGTGAAAGTTGTGTGTTTTTTCCCTTCTAAAAATCTTACACATTAATTTTCCTCTCTGGAATCTTCCTCTCTTTCTATTGTCTAAAAGAAATCATGTTTTTGGTGCTATAAAAAGAATACTTCTTTTCTTTCATTAGTATTGCATTAGTGAAAGAGCATTCCTCTTCCTATTCATTACTTGTTACATCAAATATCACACTTGATTTGGGCTTAAAACACTTACATAACATTCTGATTCATTGCATCTTAGCTCACATTAAAATGAGGGCAACCTATATGTTGGAAGTCATGCCCAGCTGATGGTTGACATAATTGAATCATAGAAAAGCACATTCTTTCTTCTCTCTCTTTTCCAAACTACACAATTTGAAATATATACATCTTCTTAAAACAACATCCCACACCGAAGAAGAAGTTGTCAATGATCACACGATCAGAGGATTGATAGTGGGCACCCAGCTGGTTATCTTTGTCTAGTACCCCATCAGAGGATGGCCCACCCCCACCATAACATAACTTGAAACCTCACCTTTAGAATTTCCTTCTTCGTAGGAAGCCTTCCCAACCAAAAACTCTACTCTAAATTCATGAGTCAGTATTTTAAATAGCATAAGCTAAACACACTAAATTCACTTGTTGGATTACATATTTTTCTTAGCTTTGTGCTTGACTTGTGTTTTGAGGTGTGAGGATACGATTCTTCATTTTTCTTTTTTTCCTTTCACACTTTGCCATCATAGTTGGAGTATTTTGAATTTCTCAGAGTGTGTCAGGACCTCATCTTATCATCCCCAAACTTTAGGTTGATTATTCATCTAATCTAAATTCACAAAAAAAATTCATTTTCCTCATTCTTCAGATTTCAATAAACGACATCATCGGTCCAGTGGTGACCATGCCATTGGTTTACATCTGACCACCATCGGTTTACCTAACTAGTGTCGGTTCCTTGTTCTTTTGGTTAATTTACCCAAAAGACACTTATCTCATCTTCTCTTCTATTTTGAGTCTCTGTGTATCATTGTACTCTCTGTACTCTGATAACAATCATCAAATACAAATTTCCTGTCTAACAATCATCAATTTCTACCTCATTTGCTGAAACTATCATTTTCTCACAATAACTGGTATCGGTTCCTATAACCGACATCATCGGTCACCCCTTAACCATCATCATTAGTTTGTTAGACCGGCATTGGTCACTCTGTTTTGATTTTAATCAAAACATTTACCAACTTTCCCTCCCAGAATCTATTTTGTCCCATCTCTGTTGTTCCTGTGTCATTTATAGAGTACAGTTCACTTGATATACGTTGATTCACATGGTGTTGACTCGTAGCCAAACTAATGCCCTCGTATTTCATGCCAGCCATCAGCCACTCCCACCTAGTCCATCACCTTCCATCCATTATGTCACCTATGGATCCAACTCAGCTTATCCCCATCACTACTCTGGTGATGAGGAGTTGTGAGACTCCTCGACCAGAATCTACTTTGCCCTCCAGTACTACCTTGCTCATTCTTCCACCCTGGGATTCCTCAGGATAGTTAATATATGACATGCCCATGTATCTATCCCTCCTACTCTAGCCCCCACTTTTGCATCAGCTAGCACCAGTTTGGCACTACCATCATCCACTTTATCACATGTGGTGTCTTAGCTAAATCCCACATATAACTATAACTATAACATCTACGTCATCATCATCACACTGCATGACATCGATTGTCCCTTCGACAGCTATGAGTATAGCTTCATCTACACCCACCACTTCACATATACCCATTGCATCAGCAACCACCTCTGGTGTTGACAACTTACACCCCTTTCCAAAACCTCATCCTTTCTATCCCATAGTCCTTACCCCCAATCACCACTAGAGTTTTTATGACTACCCCACCCACTTACACATACTACCAACAACCCCGACCTCATCTATCACTTATGTTGGCTATGTGCCACCTACATCTATTCCTCCTACACAAGTTCTCATACTCAGTGCCACCATACACTAGCATACCACCCACCTCATACATTCAACATCAACCCCCTTTTTTGCAGGGGCACCCATTCATCCCAACCTACTAATAACCTCATTAAAATGATGATGGAGAAAATGTAGACCTTAGAAGCATTATTTTTAGCTCCCATAATTCTTTAACATATGATGAAATCTATAATGAGCCTATCCATCCATCTATTCCCATTCGTCCTTACCCAGTGCATTGGGAAATTCCTAAATTCAATCACTTCAATAGTAAAGAAGACCCACAACAACACTTGCGGTCATTCAAACATGGGTGTTACCTAATCACCCATGATGACGCTTTGCTCCTACAAACTTTCCCAATGTCCTTGATAGGACCAACATTGGATTGGTATAGTGGACTACCTTGACATTCTATTTATTCCTTTAATCAAGTAGCCCAAGCTTTCTTAGATCATTTTTCAATCAATGTTACCAAGAAAGTCACCATGACCGATCTCTATTCAACCCGATAGTATGAAGATGAATCTATCGCAGATTTTGTTGCCCGTTGGCAGAGTCTTATTAACCAATTGACATTCCAACTACCTCAGATTGAACTTATTGAGTTGTTCACTAGAGCTTGTGCTAGACACATCTCACCAACTCTGCAAGTCCAAACCTTCCAAACCTTTGATGAAGCATTCACAATGGCCCAAAAACTAGAAATTCGTGCCATTGAAGAAAAGAAGATCCAATTATGAAACAAGAACACCCCATTCAAATCAAATGATTCTTCTTCATCTTCAAAACCTCAAAATAACTATTCAAAGCCCAAAGGATCTGCCAATGCGGTAGTCCTCAAGGTGGGTCCACCTCATCCTTCTAATCAGGCCCAACCTTCTTCCAATCTTTCTCCTATCTAGGCCTTTCAGCTCCGGCGGGAACAATGGAAATACACTTCGATTGGAGAGCCCTATTCATCAGTCTTGGAAAATATTCTTAAAGTTGGAGCCATTACACTTCCTCCCATAAAACCTCATATAGGTTTTGATCCTACTCATCCCATGCCGGCATGGTATAAAGAACATGACTACTATAATTATCATCGCGTTAAAGGACATAGTGATGGTAACTGCATAAATTTTAAAAACATTGTTCAAGAGATGATAGACAATGGAGACCTTTTGTAGACAACCCGAATGCACGACAAAAATCAGAATTTGCACATCTTCAAAAATTCATTCCCTAATCATAAACCATCATCTAATCAAAATAGTGAACCTTCATCTAGTGACAACAATGTCTCATGAAGTCCACATAGTTTTTGATATCATACCAACTATTCCTCAAAACCTACCTACTTCATCTATTGAGGAAATCTTGGCACGAGCTCCTCCACCCATAGAGGAGCATACCTCTTCTACTCCTCCACCCACAGAGGAGTCCCCCTCATCTCCCCTTGCTCTCATGGAGGAACCCACACTTTCTACGATGTCATTTCATCATCTGCTTCCCAACCTTTTGAACCATCAACACTTGTTATTCTCCCATCCAAGAGAATCATCATCACCTTCTCCTCCACCAAGAGATAAGTCTACCTCACCCGACCTATTATCTCTCCTACCCATGGGAGATTCTTCAGACATGTCACTACCTATTGGGGATACTTTTCCCCGAGCATCCAGGACCCTATTGACATGATCTTGGCTCTTTTACCTAGAATCCGAGGCTAGCCAATTCCCTATCTCATAGACATATTTTATAGGGATTTCCACCCAACCCATTCCATCCTCTTCTTCAATAGTCCCATTTTCATGGCTGGTTGATCGTTTGGATTACGTTGATCATTCCATGCTCTGGGGATGTCTTTGGCTCCCCATTTTGACCCAAATGCAAATGTTTCTGAAGATACTTCCATGATCTACCCAAAGGTATTTTTGGAAACCAAAACTACACTGACCATGCCAATTGAAATGGATTCCTCTTCATCATCCCTACCTCCATCCAAACTTCTACCCATCACTACAACTATTCCCAAACCTAAAAACCTACCCACACTTATCCCCTCACCCGTATCTAGACCCATCACTACTTTGGGTGTCATGCCGACATCAAGCCTTACTCACCCACCTGTCAGATTGGACTTAGCCACATCTTCCCAAGTCCACACCAACATTATCCTCCCCCTACCTAAAAGGAAAACCCAACCTTCTAGGCCACGTACACCGGTCTCGCCTACCACACCTTTGTCACCTTCCCCCTTCCATCCATCCTAGGGCCTCATCCATCAACCTTGACCAAATAGTCTCATACCCAAGGCCAGTCAAAAGCTAAACAACCTACTCCTACCTCATGAGCCTTTGTTACACCTCATTCACCCAAAAACCAAACTTCCTCACCCTCACCCATACACTTCTTGCCACCTATACCTCCACCAGTTACTATAACCCCAACCTTTCCTATATGACTTCAACCAATGCCACCTACCCAACCTCTACCAACCACCTCCACCACAACTCGGTTACCCCCATGGGTAACCCATCCTCTTCCACCATCTACTTTCCTTCTACATCTGTACTCCCATGTCACCTTTACCCAAGAAGGTGCAACCCAAAGATAAGAATCCGCTACCCTCAATAAGGTAGTCAAACCAACCAAACCTTCCATCACCAACTCTTCTACCCCACCTTTACCCAAGCCAAGAAGATGCCAACAAGATCTAAGACCACTCCACATACCAAACTAGTAGACCAACCCATTCCCCTCCTATAAAGCCTCTTCCCTCACAATCATCCACACATGTACCCAAACCCACACTCACTTCCCATTATGATCCATTAGCGGGGTCCTACGCCAACATTTTAACCAATCTCTTAGAGACTTTCCATCATCACATTACCACCACTTTGACCTTATGATCCTCTCAAACCCAAACCAAAAGGGTTTGATGAAACCAATATTTGTGCCTATCATCATGTGTACCAAGACATGATGTGAAAATTGTAAGGCTCTGAAAACCGTTCTTCTCCAACTTTTTCCTCCTGAAAAAAATTTTGATGATGATGACCTTCTTGATGAGGACCATGCTCCACCTTCACCTATCACCATACATCATCATCCTTTACCCATTCATGATCAATATCTCCACCCCCACAACCATTTTTCCCACCTCCAAAATTTGAGATCAACATGGTCCGTATTAGAGAGTTGGCCAAACCACCACCCAAATGTCAGTGTGCCCTACTCATTTCACAAGGCTCTTATCCACCACTAGGATTTTTCCCCTCATGTCATTATACCTTTCATGACACACCCTCTCCATCCACCTCCCCTCATATTAACATGGTTCACGTTGCTACATGCTTAGAAAGACAAAGGAAAAGAAAAATCAACTAGCCCATCAACCAACCCCTGTACCCAATATACCATCTACACCCACTCCCAAAATCACCATCCGTGGACCTACATACCCTATCTCTGATGGGGTCACCCATCGCACAATGTAAAACAACTACATCAGTCTCCTCTAAAGATGTCTTTGTATGATCTCATCCAAACTTTTGAATCCCATAGACAAGCCCTTATTGAGGTTTTGTAATCCATTGAAGTTTTACCCAATGACCCCACACCAGTGGCTTCGATTATTACCCCTCACCATGTGGCCTCACTAACCAAATCAGCTCCTTCTTCTACCCCCATGACCACTCTCAAGTCACCACCCTCAGCTTCTCTGAAGAGGAGATTGTACCTCTCAGTTAGATGACCCTGATCCCACCCTATTCATTTCTATCTATATCGATAACATACATGTACGATGCATCATGATTGATGGTGGTGCTAGCATTAACATCATCTCTCTCCACACATACAATCAAATGTGTATCCTTCTAATTGTATGCATAATAACCTAGTTATGTTGTGCTCCTTCAATGATGCCATCACCTCCACCCTTGGCACTATTATCCTTCATGTTCACGTAGGCCCTCACACTATCCCAAAACTATTCTATGTCTTAGAGGGGAGTTCTAGTATAACCTATTTCTTGGAAGACCCTAGATTCATGTCATGGGTTGTGTCCCTTCAACTTTACACCATTTGTGTAAAATTCAAGCATGAGGGACATAACTACACCATCCCTGCCACCTCATCGCCATTCAAAACTTGTAACATGTTATATTGACCCAATGATGTGCTTGTACCTAGTCAAGGCATCTACCACTACCCCCACTTCACCTTCACCCACAAGCCCATCCACCAATGTTGCCACCACCTCTCCCACATCTAATTCTTCTATTCCTACTACTACTACAACTTCCACAACTGACCACTCTACTTCCCAACCAATTGATACCCCTCCTGTCCAATCATCTAGTGAGTCATCTATCCCCACTACCCACATATCAACTACTGATCCCTTAGAAGGTGTTTTTCAATGCCTCACTGGGGGAGTACCACCTATACAATATCGACACATTCCTCACTCCGCAAGAGTATGGGAACTGTGCCAACACCCTAGTTATGACTACTGTGTAGGTGAGGTTTTCCTTATGGTCCTCCCCACCTTCACACTAATCTAACATATGGGGGACTTGATATTGCCACTATTCACCTGAACCTCCATCCCAAACATGACCATTTTCATCTGACCTACAATCCCTTACTAACCGCCACTTTACCCACACTTTCCTCCACATTGTGCATGGAAAGGATTTGGCTTTTGGTTTTTATGAACAAGGCCGCCATACTATCATTTCTATGTACCACTCATAAACACAATGACCATAGTGGCATTGGATTTTCCACACCACCTCCCAGAAGGCCCATGTCGACCTCATTGAGGAAGACAAACCTTCTCCACCTCATTCACCCATGTCACCATCTTCACCCACGAGTCCATAGATCCCGAATCTATTCCTCCTTTTTTTTTTTCATAAACACAATTTCCCTGGGACCTTTGACCTATCAACATGATGGTGAGGCTCCCTCTTCTCTTCCCCTTCCTGTATCCTGACATGATCGATGATGATACACCTTCTATTAATGTCATTCAATGTAGGATGATGAGTCCATCCTCACCTACCTTGGTGTGGAAGATTCTTATATTCACTCGGTCATTACCCTCTGAGACACAAACCATGTTGAATGAATCGACTATCGAAATCAACATTAATACTCAGGATGACCCACACATTCTAAAGATAGGTCAGTCTTTAGATTTTTGAATAGGAATCTTTTACCTCTTTCCTCCGGGACCATAACAAACACTTTTTCTTGGTCTATGCCGATATGCCCAGTATTGACCAAAAATCATGTCCACAATATCGTAACCATTCCTAATGCCAAACCCATCAAAACAAAAGTTATGGAAAATGCATCCTCACATTGCTCTTCTAGTCAAAGAAGAGAACTTCAACACCTTCTCTTAGTTTCCTTCATCCTACCCATTGACTATCCCCAATGGATTTCTAACATAGTTCTATCACAAAGGCAACAGGGGGGACTCACATTTGCATGGATTTTTCGTGACCTCAACCTAGCTTGTCCCAAAGATGATTTTCCCCTACCAGGCATTGACCAACTAGTTGATCTCACCACCGGCCATGAAATGCTATCACTCATGGATGGTTTCTTGGGTTATAATCAAATATTACTCACTCTAGAAGATCAACACAAAACTACCTTCATCACTCCTTGGGGGACCTTCTGTTATCGAGTCATGCCTTTTGGCCTTAAAAATGTTGGTGCTACATATCAGTGAGCCATGACTTACATCTTCCATGACATCATGCATCACATATTGGAAGATTACGTAGATGATCTTCTTCCAAATCCAAACATCGGGCCAAACACTGACCATCCTTAAGGTCATCTTTGACCACCTCATCAAGTATTGTGTTCATCTTCAACCAAAGAAGTGTGTCTTTGTGGTACTTTAGGAAAACTCCTTGGTTTCATCATTTCTTTGTGTGGCATAGAAGTTGATCCTGCTAAAGTAAAGGCTATTCTAGAAATGCCTCCACCTACTAATCTCCATCAACTTGAAGCTTGCAAGGTAAGTTGCAATCCATTCATCATTTTATCTCATAGCTTTTGACCATTTGTCAACCATTTCATCATCTTCTCAAGAAGGACATTTCATTCAAATGGGATGATGAATGCCATAAATCCTTTGATGCCTTAAAACAATACCTTCTTCAACCACTAGTGCTCATTCCTCCTAAGGATGACCAACCCTTTTACCTATACATTTCCACCACTGACCATTCTTTAGGTGCCATGCTCGCTCATCATGATGAGAAACACAGAGAGAAAGTGGTTTATTACATAAGCCATACCCTTATGGACTATGAAACTAGATATACCCATGCCAAAAAACTCTTCTTAGCCTTAGTTTTCATCGCCACCAAACTTTGCCATTTACTACAACCAAAAACCTTTGTTGTTACCAACCAATCTGACCCCCTACACTATATGTATGCCAAACCCTATCAACATCAACATGTTGCATGTTGGCTCATGCTTCTCGCAGACCTTGACCTTGAATTCATCCATCAAAAATCCATCAAGGCCAAACCATCACTGACCAACTAGTAGATGCACCTCTTTCCAGGAATCAACCCTCTAACTTTGATTTCCCAGATGAATCCATAACTACCCTCTCCTTTGGATGATACCACTTACCAAATGACACTCTTCTTGATGGCTCCAAGTGTCAGCGTGGAGGTGGGGCTAGTGTTATCCTCATTCCTCTTGATGGTGAACCTATGCCTTTATCTTTCAAACTAGATTTTGATTGTACAAACAATATCACGAATACGAAGCACTCGTATTGGGTCTCAGGATGCTTATGCCTTAGATGTTAAGTCAATCAATATCTTTGGTGATTCCCAGCTGGTCATAAACCAAGTCAATGGTATATACCAGTGTCGTAATGAAATATTCAAAAGTATAAACATCATGTAGACATACTTTTGACTACCTTTGACCATTATGAACTTCAAACCACCCCATGTTCTACCAATAAATTTGTGGATACCATGGCCTTGCTTGGCTTCTCAGATACCTACTTCACCACCGACTCTAAAATTTGTCACAATACAAAGGTTACAATCACCCTCTTATTTACCTCATGAGGTCTACTCCATCGGAACCATTGCACCTGACCCACGTGACCTTTGGTATAAGTAGTTTGTAGACTATCTTTCCCTTTCCATTTCTACTGCTTGATCTCACTCGTAATGGACAACATGCCTTTCTTAAAAGTGTCTCTCACTATGTCATCATGGGTGGTCTCCTTTATAAGTGTGGCTTTGATGGTATTCTCTTACGATGCCTTACAAGTTTTGAAATTCCCTACACCATCAAGGAAGTTCATGATGGAATTTTGGAGGCCACTTTAGTGGTTTAGTTGTCACTAAATACATTCTTCACCTTGGCTATTATTGGCCAACCCTAAACCATGACTATTGTGACTATGTCAAATGTTGTGTAAAATTCCTAGCAACATGCTAATCTTCATCACACACCTAGTCATGCCTTAGGTAGCATGAGACCTTTGGCCTTTTCTCAATGGGGCTTAGATCTTGTCAATGAGATCAATCCCCATTCTTCACAATGCCATCAATGGATTATAACCACTATTGAATATTATACTAAATGGGTAGAATCATTCCCCTCATTTCTACAAAAGCTGAGAAAATATGTGAATTCATCAACCATCACATCATTTTTCACTTTGGTGTTCCTCACCATCTCATCACTGATAATGGAAAAGCAATTCAAAAACAAAACCCTACGTAAGTTGTGTGACACTTTTGGCATCAACTTAGTTTCTCATCACCTTATTACCCACAAACCAATGGCCAAGAAGAATCAACCAATAAAACCTTGAACAAAATTCTTATGAAAGTAGTTGATGATATTGGAAAGGATTGGCATTCACACATTCCTTTCACCTTGTGGGCTTATCACACTAGTATTCACACTTGACTACTGCCACACCTTTTTCTCTGGTCTATGGTACCGAGGTTGTCTTGCCTCTTGAAGTCCAGATTCCATCTCTCTCGCATCTCACTACAAGACATGCTCAATGATGATGAATTTCACTAGGATCATTTGGTGCAACTTGAGTTATTAGATGAATGTCATCTCAATGCTCTTGACCATCTCCAAATCTACCAAAAATGTATCAAATGTGCCTATGAAAAATGTGTCCATGAATGAACCTTTAGGTCGGTGACCTCATCCTGAAGGAAAATCAACATGTAACCAAAGAAGAGAAAAGTAAACGGGAAAATTTTCTCCTAATTGGCTTGGACCCTATATCATTACCCATGCCTATGGATCAGGTGCTTATCATTTGTCTTCACTCGAAGGTAAACCCGAACCTGAGCCCCTCAATGCATTACATCTTTGACCATTTTATTGTTGACATTAAGTCCTATATCACCTTTTTGTCTATTGACCACTCATCCCTTGAGTGTTGTTCACCTTCCATATTACCCATTTTTGAGGATCAATGACTAAACAAGAATCATGTGATTACTCATCACCTTTTAGCCTTATCTTCAATATGAGTACCATGGCTCTACTCATCACAACATGATTCTCATGGATACTTTTCATCTTTTTAAAGATGGAATCCCATGGTCATTCATCACTTGAAACCACCTCTTTCATAGTTAACCCATGTACTATGGTTTTGTCTTCTAAACAAGAACCTAATCTTCCTCTATAGTCTTGTCCATGACTTAAACGTCCAAAAACAAAATGGGATTCAACTCCTTGAGTCAAACTTCTAGAAAAAGATGACTCCCTCAAAAGGGACATCTCTTCTCTCTACCTTTTGCTATAAATAGACTTGCTCCTTGAAGGACAACTATATAAAGTTATTGCAAAAATATAATAAAAATATCAGAAGCTTCCCACATCGATCAACTTCATGAAGACCTCAAGGAGATAATATACTCATCCCATATAGACTTCCCGCATCGATTAGTCTATTAAAACAAACAAATGAAGAAAATGATGAAATTTTTGTCATGGACTTGCCTATTTTGATCTTGGGTTTCTTGCTAAGTAAACATACTTGTCATACACTAAGTTACACTAAACCACCCACTTTCACATCATTTCCTTTTTACCCTAATTTTCTATCTGCTCAAGGGACTTTCTGTAACTGTGACATTTCGTGATCATGTGACTTTCTTCACCCTTTAGAATAGTCCATTATACAATGCCTTTAGGGTCTTACGTTCATAAGCCCATCTTGGGTATGGTAGACTCATTAGGGTTCTCATCAATTAAGTGGCTCTTTTACCACCTCTTACCATTCACCTTCCTCATTACTTATTGATTATCCTATACAGGACTAAACCATCGAAACCTACATTTAAAATGACTCAACCATGCCTATGACCTTAAACTCAACCATGCCTATGACCTAAAACTCAACCATGCCTATGACCTAAAATCAACCATGCATATAACCTACATTCAATCATGCCTAAAATCTACCAACCCATTCCTCTAATTCATCATATTCTTCCCTAGCTTATGGGAGAACTACATTGCCTGAGGCCCCTTTTTCGTCAGGGCTATGTAGGTAACACTTCGAGGGCATGGGGCCCTTGAAGGTTAGCCTGGACCACTCTTCACCATAACCAATTTCCCCTTCACTTTCCTATGCACACTCTACCTTAGTTTCCATTTTATATCAACATTGGAAATTAAACCAAACAAGCACCAATTAACAAACATTTTTACCACTTCATCACATCATTCATTTATTATTTTTATATCTCCACCATAGCTAATATTTGGAAATTTAAACCATAACATGCATGACCATCATCATTTGTCTTCCATGTTACCAACAACTTGGAACTTAAAAAAAACCATAAACCATGACTCCACCATGCCTAAATCGACCTGACTCCATCATACCTAAAACCTAACTCCATCATGCCTAAACCGACCTGACTCCATCATGCCTAAACAACTGACTCCATCATGCCTAAACCCTAACCATCATGCCTAAACCGACTCCATCATGCCTAAACTGACCTAACTCCACCATGCCTAAATGACTTGACTCCACCTAAATGCCTCATGCCTAAACTCCTAACTCCATCATGCCTAAACTAACTTTGACTCCACCATGCCTACACCAACCTGACTCCATCATGCCTAGTCCACCTAGTTTCCATCACATACACAATAACAATAGAAAATGTAACCACCAATACAACATCATATCATAAATATAACCATCATCCATAAACATATACATCATCAAAAATTATGTATATATGGGAAAAGTATAATGACAATACATGTCCCTCATATACAAATGTCTCAAAATATTTGGCACATGCAGGCTAGTATAATATACAAAAACTCAAAATCTCTCATATACATCCTCACATCTGGCACACATAGTCCATAGTATATATATCACAAAAATAAAAAAATTAGGGTGCATGGGGGCTCAGTCATCTCCCCATCTGATGTCCATCCTATCTCATCTATCTCCTCCTCCTCCTCTCTCATGTGGCACCCTACCAACATCTCTCCACCCTGCATAGGTCTTGGATCGGCCTCTACTAGCCTACAATGGGGGGTCGGGCCTCTGCCTCCATGAGCTAGTAGCCTCTCCCTGAACCTATCTATGGGCTTACTAACCCCCTGTACTCTCTACACTATGTGTGTGAGATCTGGTCCTCTCACTCGAGGCATGTTATGCTCTCTATGCTCTACATAAGAGGGGACATCTATCCCTGTAGCCATCAAGGTGATCTGATAGTACCATGCCTCACCCAGGGCATCCCTGAACCATGCCATCGATACTATTTTTGAGGTGGCCCCATTGGTCTCGGACCCTGTACCTATACCATGGGACCCTATCTCGACCGACGACCTGTGTTGTGCACCTCGGTGCTTGAGCTTTGACCTAGGCCTATAAGGCCACAATCTATGCCTGAGTAAGTGGCCAACTGGCCCTATACACCCCCTACATACATTACTGTAGGGTGGTGGCTACCTACCCCCATCTCCATCCCCTCCTGTGTAGGTACCCATGTCCTATGTGTGCGATCTGGGCCTGAAGAGCCACTACTATGCCTGTAACATGGCCACCTCTGTCTGTGACCCTACCAATTGCCCCTGTAAACTGTAATCTAGCCCTATAAGGTGGCCACCTATCCCTGTAGTGTATCCCTCTAAACTATGAGGGTGGCCACATCTGGCTGACCTGGCTTGGGTGGTGTTTCTCATAGCTAGGCTGCCCACCACCATCTATATGCATTTGTACAACCCACATCATCAATCTGATGGTCGATGGGCTACTCCTCCTCCTACCCATTGGCATTATAGGTCATGGTGGAGACATAGGTCTCTCCACGTCATCCCTCTATACTGTGGAAATGGAGGTGGCACACGTCTGGGAAATCCCAACTATCGTTTGACCCTATCAATGGGGATCATCTCATGCTCACCGACATGATGCCCCTCTATCCATCTCACCAGTTGTAATCCATCTAGCTCCACTTACCATCTATGTATGAGGGGAAGCTGACATACGGCCTCAGATAATGTCTACACCAGATAAACCCTCCAGCATGTGCTGTAGTATGCTACATCATGTGTAGCCCTAAAAACCCTGCGCTCTCCAACAACATGCACCCAACACTCCTGTAGCCCACTCAAACAAATCCCACCTTGAATGCATCTGGTTGGGGCATACCAACTAGATGCACACACATGATGATGTGCTGTATGCCCAACAAGTGTAAAAGAAAGGTGCAACACAAGTTGAAACCTCTTGCAACCACCCATAGGCCCATAACTCCTAGTACAACTACACCAAGTATGTTGGTGCCCAAGAAAATTAGGTCTATCCTCCATCATGTCATGGAGAACCCCCATCAGTGCCCATGGGAATCTCCCACCCTCCACATCTAGCAGTGTAAAACAACACACTACCTCCATAATCAAGACCACTAGCCTCATCTCCTCAGGATGGGCCACGTACATCTCTCCATAACTAGGCTCACTATGGAACCTCATCTCTACCATCCCCTCTCCAAATACTGTCAACATCAGCTCCTCTGATGCCTCTAAAGAAATAGAATACACTGTGTCCCCACTATCGGTAACCACAGGATCCTGTACACGTCCTCTAGGGTGACTGTGATCTCACCCATCGGCGGTAGATGAAATGTGTTGGTCATTGAATCCCATCTATCGATGAGTGTGACCATCAAGCTTGGCTCCCAAACTATGTGCCTATACCATCTGACCCCAATAAGGCCAACATTTATAATGTGATGCCACTCCTCCACCATCACTCCCTCGTACTGATAGTAATAGAGGTGGTACTTTGTCTCTCATCCCAACTGGTCCCTCACCTGCACCCAAAAATCACAACATTATTAATCCTTCACCATACCCCACACATCTCTTACCCGACAAACCTATTCCCAAAACCCTTCTTTCTTATCATACCCCAACCCTATAGATCACCACTTATTACCACAATCCACTCATACCATTCATACCTATTACCCTACTCATTACCCTCTGTGACTATATTACCCTACTATCATCACTCCACTTGTCACGTTATATCCCATTACCTACCTTTTCCCTCCCAACCTTTCCCACTTATTGACCTACTTCCCTCTAACTCCAACCGGCGACATCGGTCTCATGATGATTAGCATGGTCCCTCATGACTCGGCATTACCACCTACTACTTGACCAATGCCATCCAATGCCAACCGATGATGGCCAAACCTTGACGGCATCGGTCATTATGTGGTGACCAAATCTGCAATAACCCCCATTTTTCCCAAAATTTCTCAAACTAGCCTAAAAACCTATCCTACCTTACCCAAAGCTAAACCAAACCCCTCCCCACCCCTATCTAACCTATCTCAGACCTCCCCCTCCTCATTACACCAATTTTCACCACAAATTTAATTATATACCTATACCCAAAAACCCATACCCATACCTTATTTTCCCAAATAAATACATAGAAAGGATGAAATCCTACCTCATCTCGATGTCATCGGCATGGTGGCATGACTGGCCACTATGCTGGTGGCCCACCCAAACCCTCTCCTACTTCTACCATGCCCAAATCAACAACTCACTCCTCTAATCCAACCAATCAAATCGATACCCACGAGCTCATGGACCCATCTCCCTAGCTCCTCTCACCCACTCGTACTCTCCACCTCAGCTGGGTATAATGCCCTGTCCTTCTCTCTCAAAAACGTGGCACAAAATTCAAATAGCTCTGTCATTTTCTCCAAAGTTACAAAAAGCAACAATGATTCCATAAAATACAAAATTTTTGTTTTATAAACCCAACCCAATATGACTGACGCCGGTCATATTTGTGCCCTAACCTAAAACGTGGTCACCCTATAACTAATATCGTCAACCCTTCTACTATTTATCCTTGCTATGCTTCCTTTACCTATAACCATTGGTGTTAACACCTGTTATCATTTTGGCCACCCATTAAAACATACCTACAAGCTCAACCTACCCCTACATTTCCTTTTTTGTGTCTTAGGAGTTGTTATTTTACCTATACCTTGGCCTTACCCATGCCATGACCTATTTTCCTGAACTTGACCTACTTGGTGTGACCATTGACCTTATGTACTCACTATACCTTGTGATGTTGTTACCTATGTTGTTTTAGCCTAACAACCATACCTTGCTATTATTGTCATGTCATTTATCCCTGACCAAACCTTTGGTGTACTAGAGCATACCTAAACATGTTCCTACACCTGACCTACATTGTGTTTCTTGACCATATCCTATACCTTGGATACCTGAATCACTTCACCCTTGTTTGGATAAACCTATCGACCTTGGACGATGTAGAGTTTGTAAGCTCTTCAACTGGTACCATGTTGTAATCTATATGTGTGCATGCATTTGATTTTCATTACCCATGACCCATGATTTTGACCATGACCTACTACCCATTACCCGAGTTGACCGTCACCCTTTCCCTCAATACTCAAACCTTTCCCCACCTATCTTCCCCACCTACACATTTATCAAACCACTCACCGATTCCGTATTTTACCTCATCAGTGCTTGGTTTGAGGGGGATCACCTTCAACCACACATGGGGAAATCACTTCCTATTTTTTCAGCATCACTTACCAATACAAGCTATGCAAAAAAGGGGAAAATGTAGACACCAAAATTGGGTCACACTCCCCTTGGTCCCCTTTGAATAACTAACTTAAACATACTCACCTAACATTATCCCCCTTTCACCCCATATTAACATTAATTTAATTATCCACAATTAATTCAATACTCACCCTCACTCCATTTATTAATTTAATTACTTTAATTAAATAGATGCACACCTCACCTACCCACCTCACATAGACACCTCACCATAGACCTATTCATAGCATGTTTCCATAACTAACTAAGACTTAGCCCTACTTACCTTAATGAACTAAGACTTAGTATAACCCTAAAAGCACATGCCTATTCTTCCTCTAACCATATTCCCGCGTATCTAAGCACAACATTCCATTTAGACCCGACACCAACTAGAAAAGATGGAAAAAGATAGCCAAGATCTGCTATTTTAGGCAACCTAGGGTATCACCTTAACCGACGTTGGTCAACCAAAACTAATGCCGGTCACCCTAAA
This sequence comes from Taxus wallichiana var. yunnanensis, assembly GCA_018340775.1. NCBI lineage: Eukaryota > Viridiplantae > Streptophyta > Pinopsida > Cupressales > Taxaceae > Taxus > Taxus wallichiana. Next base: position 91,853,582 of record CM031243.1, on the reverse strand, counting down.
CCATCGTCGGTTACCATATAACCATTTTGGTAACCTTGTTTGAGAGGTTAGACACATTCTTGAGTTTTGGAGAGAAAAGGAGATCTGCATGCAAGAAAGAACAGAGCTCTTTCACACATCCAAATAGCCATAGCCAACATAACCATTGATCAGAAGGTATTTGCATTCATGGGAGCATTTTGGGAAGTAGTATCGTGCCATACCGATCACCATTTCACGATCAACCATCACCACCACCTAGCCATTAAACCTACACAGTAGTAAGTGTGTTTCTAACCTACACCATTTCATTTCTATTCAATTTATAAGAGTTCTTCACCTTTTTTATCAACCACCATTTATATTTTTACCTCACCACTATTGCCTTCCTGTGAACCTGACCATTCCCATCACTCATAACCATTTTAATCACCTCTATCTACTCCTAAGTACCTTTGAATATTCCCAACACCTCCCAGATCTAAACCAACTCCTTACCATCTCTGATTTAGTCTCAGACAAATCCCCAAAACCATGAACTATTGAGTTTTAAATTGTATTAAAAAATTATGAAATTGCAACCGAGGAAGTATCACATTTCTGGATCTAGCACACGCTAGGAAAACAACTAAAATATATTGTTTAACTCTTTCTTGTGGTCTTGTTGTGTATTTAAGGTAGTTACTCCTAGTCAAAAGGAATCTCTCACGTCAAGCATTGGATCAAGAATTCATAACATGTGCATCAACCTTCAAACCGACCATTTCAACATGTATTCCTCCTTGTCCCAAACCCTTATCTGTTTCATCAAATACTTAAATAAAATAGTGAATCAATAGGGCAAAACTTGGCTTGGCAGGATAGTCCAACCAATATGATACAATTATAAACAATTAAAAGAGTAGAGATAAAACAATTTGAATCATAGAAGAATAATAGACATAGAAATAATTTGAATAACATAAGAAGAATATAGATAAAAATTTCTATGATTATATTTACCATATAAAAATACGAGAAAATTGTGTGTGTGTGTGTGGAGAGATGATTCATCTACATTGAATGATTTCACATTTTTTCTATGTAGTTAACTATTCAGGAGGGGGTACATGAAAACTTAGCTTATAGGAGGAAGTGTTAGTATAGTACAATAATACTAATTACTTCAAAAAAAAATGTGTGTTTATATGAGAATGGGCTTGTGCCCATTATAAACGTGCACAATTTCTATAAAGGCATCACAATGAACAACTTACCATTCTAAAACAAAGTACCTTCCCATGTTAAAATAAAGTAAATATAATATGTTGAGCTTAAAGTTATCTCTTTTATTCTTCTATTAAATTAGATATATATGATATTTCTATTAGTTATACATGAGAATGAGCTCATTTATCTCTATTATTTTTCTATTAGTTATATGTGAGAATGGGCATCTGCCCTTTTAAAGTAGAAAGGATGAACAAATAAAGTGGAGAGAGTAAAAGTAGCATAAACATTTTCTTTAAATCTTGTTGAAACTCTAAAACTTGCAAATTAGACAGAGTAAAAGTAACATAAATGACCATATTTCCTTCTATTCTTAAGACTTACATGAGAATGGGCATCAACCCATTCAAAATATCTATTCTTATTCTATGTTTCCTAAATGTGAATGGATATATATATATATATATATATATATATATATATATATATATTAAGATGAGAACTACTTAAGGCTTGATCCCTCTTGAGGGTATGTAGAGCATAATATGCCCATTCTAAACATCTATTATTCTTGAATCTATTACTCTAGCCAAAACAATATAATTATAAACAAGAACTTGAGTTATGCATTGAATGATATCCCATTTTGTGTAAGTTTTAGGATGGGGTGTAAGAAAACATGAGTATGTAATCATTTCTTCAACAAGGAATATTCAACTAGTAGTCACAATGGAAGTTTATCATTTAATCTTGAATATGTGATTCATGTTGATGTTTGGTAATGCAAGACCATTATGTGCTTGAATCACATCTTTAGGATGAAATGCATCACTTCGTATTCATAATGAAATGCTTCACTTTTTTACTACCTTGATAAACATTAGTCTTTAATATGATGAGAACTACATAAGGCTTGATCCCTCTAGAGGGTATGTAGTGCAACACTTGGCTCATCTAGGGATAGTCCAACCAATATGATATAATTGTAAACAATTAAATAGAGTAGAGATAAAATAATTTGAATCACAAAAGAAGAATAGACATACAAATAATTTGATTCACCTAATAAGAATTTAGATAAAATTTTCTATGATCATATTAACTGTATAAAAATACATATAAGTAGATATATAAGGATATGATTCTCCTCTATTGAATGATTTCCCATTTTGTTTGTAGTTAACCATTTAGGAGGGGTTGTAGGGAAACAAAGCTTTTAGGAGGGGGTGCTAGTATAATACAATTATTAATTATTATAAAACAAACAATGTTTGTTTGTATGAGAATGGGCTTGTGCCCATTATAAACGTGCACAACTTCTATAAAGGGTGTCACAATGCACAACTTCCCATTCTAAAACAAAGTACCTTCCAATGTTAAAAGAAAGTAAATATAATATGTTGAGCTTTAATTTATCTCTATTCTTCTTCTATTAAATTAGATATATATGAGATTTCTATTAGTTATACATGAGACTAATCCAATTTATCTCTATTCTTTTTCTATTATTTATATGTGAGAATGAACGTATGCCCTTTTAAAGCAATAAGGATGAACAAATAGCATGGAGAGAGTAAAAGTAGTATAAAATGTTTCTTCAAATTTTGTTGAAAATCCAAAACTTTTAAATTAGAGAGAGTAAAAGTAATATAAACGACCATATTTCCTTATATTCTTAAGTTTTACATGAGAATGGGCATCGACCCATTCAATACAAATAAATAATTATATCACATGAGAATGGGCATCTGCCCATTCAATACAAACAAACAAATATATCATGGGTAGATGCAATCATAGAAAAAGAATAGATTTTAAAATGGGAAGTTGCACATTATCACAACTTGTTACTTTTAAAAAAATGTTAAGTCTGCGAAGATTTTGATATAAATTACACTAAAAAATTGTAATAGAAAAAAATGGCTCTTATTACCACTACCCCATACAAGGAAATTCCATTTTTGATGGTGCAGATGATTGTGAAAGAAGGGATGAAAAATGGTTCATTGAAGTTCACACCCTTGATAATTATTACAATGATATATGGTTGTTTCATTCCTTGGGAGACCAACACACACCAATTGGAATTATTGTGAGCATAAAGTGTATAACAGATATAATTGTATCTCTTCAAGTGGAAAAAGTGGACAACACATCGAGAACATGCTCAGTACATAAAATGGAATTACATGTTTCTCTTTACAAAAAATATGGCATGGAAAGGTCAAAAAAAAATACAAAGATTCATGTTATAGTTATGGTTGGAAAATTGAGCCATACACTGAAGGGGACAAGAGTGGTGTGCATAATAGTGAAGCTATTTGTGTAGGAATTGTCACTGTATTCAAAATGCTATATCAATATGCATTCACTTCATCTATTTCCCACCACTTGAATATGGATAAGGAATTGGGCCAGTGAAAATTACATTAAAAAATGTTTACCATGCTCAAAAGACAAAAATTATCTAAGCTGGAAAAAGATATTTCAGAATCACATTTTCATGAGGTGAACTGATTTGCGAAAGAGAAAGTATTATTAAAACAAGATGAAACTGAATTAAAAAATAGGGGAGAATCTACATTTTCTGAAGAGATTAGTTTTTTTATTTGATTAGAAGTCATTCAAAATTGATATTGGTCATTGTCATGTAGCTCCTAAAAAATACCAATATAGATCACTTGATTTAGCAATTGTGAGTCTCCATGTCAAGTCTATGTTATGCAACCTAGTACCTCTTTAGTGGGATTTAATTTTTCTTCCTTTCAAAACAATTACGGGTGTTATTTATAACATCAAGTATGAGCATGAAATTCTTGACATTGAAAATCATTTCTATATTATTTATGGGCAACATACAATGGAAGCCCAAAAAAAATCTTTGCAAATCCTAATTTTCATTTGTTCATGATAGAATCAAACAAAGGTCTTCACGTATTCTATCTTCCAAAGAAACAATAGAATGTATAATCAATATTTTCAAGCAACAAAATATGGCAAACAAAATGTGGGTTAAAACAATATTTATTGACTCACTGTAAAAAGCCAAGTCAAGGTGGATCTTAGAGAAGAGACCACAACGTCCACGGTTCTAGTCAAAATAAGTCGGGGAAAAGGTGAAAGGTAATTATAAATTTTACAAAGTTATTTTTTAAATAGAAATTAACTTAAATTATTTCTTATAAATGCTATAATATTCAAATTTATTTTAATATAAAGTCATTCAAAAGAAAAAAATTCTTATTTTTGGGAAGAAAAAATTAGAAAGTTTGAAGGATAAATTTAATTCCTTGTACTCCGGATGTAATTTTGGATAAATGGGTTTTAGTATTTGGCTTTTATACCAAAGGTGGGTTGCCTTGTTTCCCAAAAAAATCTACAAACCAAGATTTCAAGCCAAATTCATTGGATATGCTTACAACAGGACTATTCAGAGACACAAAAGGTATGAAAGATGAAGACTTAGATGTCCTTGATGATAAAATAATTAGTGGTGAATTTTGGTTCAAAGAAGTGTATGCAATGTTTCTAAAATATTGCAAAAGAGTAAAGTAGAGTAGAGAAATAAGAGCCAAAGTTATGTCTTATATGCTAGAAAGAGTTCTAGAATACGTTTCTCATATAGGATGCAATGAATTAAATGTGATTGAAAAAATTGACATGCATGAGTCTCATTTTTCTCAACTATGTGAATATCTTAGAGAAGAAAATAAAAAATTAAAAGGAAGGCTACACCACCAGGGAAGAGAGTTAAGGAAAATTTCCAAATTATTCAAAAAATGCTACTCGAACTACTTGAATTATATGTGTCTACAGTTAATACAAATTCTCAACCAAGGATGCAAGATACATATGAATTCACTTGTCAATGTTCTTATCCTTTTTTTCTTAGTAGAACATTGAGAGGTTTGGATTTCTATTTTCCGCCACTCAGTGTAGAATTTGTAATTACTGATTTTTGTAATCTTGTGAGTATTGTCTCATAGAACAATATTATTGATCTTTTGACAATCATTGGGTGCAGTACAATGCATTGTTTTTGCATCTTTATACTTCCAAAAGTACAAGATATCTTATTTTATACTATTGTAAAATTTTAATGAAAAATATAAAAGAATTAATAATAATTTCAAAAGTATGTTACTTAATTGTGAATGAAGAATATCATTTCAAGGAATGTTAGTGATTTTTACCATATATAGTGTTCATAATTCAAATGGTATGGAGGTGGAAGATGTGATAGTGGATATGGATTGGCAAAATTCAGAGCCCTTGGATATTATTAAACCAAATGAAGTTGGAGTTGTCATCCCTAAACATCCTTTCAGATGTGAGAGATTAGTGCATTTTTGGGAGCATATGATTGTGAGATGCAACACTAATTTGTCCCATGTATTAATATTATATGGTGGAAAAATGCATTAAAGGAAGCACATAATACAAATAGGATCTCACTTATCTTTATGGTGGAGAATCACAAGTAGGAGATCATGCTCCAACGATATTATAAATGTCTAACTACACCTCCAGGTGAATAACCTCTATGATTTTTTGTGTTCTTTTTATTATAGTCATTATGTATACATTAATTCTTAACAATGTTTACTTTGTTCTAATATTAAGATGTACATCCTTCATATAGTTTTCTCCTAAGTTCTTTTCATATTATAGAATATATGTAAACAAAAGTTAGAAGTTTAATTAGAAGAATAGAGTTAAAAGTTCTCCATTCTCACATATTTTATAGATTTCTTTTCATAAAATAGAATATATGTAAACATAAGTTAGAAGTTTAATTAGAAGAATAGAGTTAAAATTTCTCCATTCTCATAACTTTTATAGATTTCTTAAAATTATTAAGTTCAATATTTCTTGGTTATATGCCCATTCACATATAAATATCATAGAAGATGAACAAGGACAAAATTAAATATGTTTCAGAATATTTAGAGGTATTAAAATGATTAAGTTTAGTATTTCTTGTAGTTGAATGTTTACAATGGGAATATGCCCATTCTCAGAAAAACAAACATTTTTGTCTTTGTATTGAATTGGCACTACATAAAATATGTATTAAGAAGACAAAAATATTCTTTTGTGTGATATTGGGTTTGTTATGTATTAAAAAAATTATGAGTTACGGAAGCATTATAAAAAAAGTAATATTTATTTGTTTGAGAATGGGCTTGTGCCCATTATAAACAAGATAAGGTTATGAGAATGCACAACTTCTCATTGTAAGACAATAAATTTTATCTCTATTATTTAATTGAGAATGGGCTTGACATGAAGAGTTAAAAGTATACTTTTTTACAATGGGAAATTGTCCAACCTAAACGGGAAATGAAACCAAATAATATTTTGAATCATGGGTATAGTTATAAAAAATCATTCTTGTGAATGTAGTGGTGTTTAAAATTAAATAAATAGGTCAATCGCAATAGAATCATGGTGAATCATGGTCAATTGCAATAGAAAACATTAATTGCCAATAAAATTTCCAGTGTTGCTTGGATAAGCTCACTCTACAATTTTTTAACCACTTCCTTTATAGAGGTTTTAAAATGATTTAGTTAATTATTACATGTATTGAATGGACATATGTCCATTCTCATATAACAATCATATATTATTCCTCAATGATTCCTATAGAAGAATAGACATCCACACATTTAGTACAAGATTGAACTTAATCATTTTAATACCTCTTTAATTAAAGAGAATTACTAGTACAACTAATATAAGACTATTATGAAAAATTAAAGAAAATTACTAATCTAGCTAATATAAGACAATTATGAATAATTAACTAGAATTTCATAAGGAAAAATTACAAGTTTTGAAGAGTGGATACCTAGAGAAAATTATTTATTGGCCAAGTAAAAGGTAGTCTTTTAGTTCTTGGATGAATATAATGATAGATTGCAAGTAATATAGGATCACATTAATAGAATTTGGATTACGTAACAACTCTCATCATAAAATTTTTTTAATTAACATTATATTCTTATTTTATGATTCCTAAATACAAGATTAAACAGTTATTAGGATGCTTTTACAAGTATCATCCATTTGAATACAATATTGATCTATGTATTACTAATGATTAAGTGGGAATGAATGACATTCCATTGCTTATAATTTTTACTTTAAACTCATTGGAAGCAAAAAATTTTCAGCCCTTAAAAATGATTATGAATGGAGTTAAAAGTATAAACCATAAGGTTAATCCATTAGAGGAATATACTATTCTTATAAATAACATGATGTCGTTCAACCAAAAGAAGTTACCCAACAAAAACACAAAAACATACAATTTATGGTGATTAATATGAAGCTCAAGAGATTAATCAATTCCTTCTCCGTATGATGAAGTCACCCGCATGATGATTCGCTACATATCCTTGGAATAAGTATTTGTTCAAATCAATGTCACCTCCCCATTCACAAGCACAATCTTTTTGAATCACTTTCGTAGGAGTAGGTTGGTTTGCATTCAACTTTATCTAATTATGAAAACTCTCGATGAGCGCTCCATTTTGGAGTTCGAGAAGCATATTTTCAGCCATTTCCTAGAGCGGTTCCCTTTCGAGGGCATTATTTCCTTATTCCACAATTCACCCTATTAAATCATCCTTCGGTCTACCTTCCTCTGTTAATGACCTACCTATGTATACCCCGGGTGGGCTCTAGGTGCATCCATCTTCCATATTACTTCCGCCTCGCTTTAAAATCATGCGAGCTGCTCATTTTAGATTCTTTTTCCCTATTGCTGCCTTTATAGTCCTTACATCTCTACTTCTAAACAAACGTGGGGGCTTGACATAGGAGACTCAACCTTGAGTCTGATGCGGGGGATGAACCATTGTTGGATGACATTGCTCGTGATCATTTTCAGCCGAACATTTGCAAAAATGGAATCCATCAGTGCATATTGCATCACAACGGATAAACCCTCCAACAGAAGATTGAGGCCTTAGAGATTTGAGCATTAAATTGTGAAGGATGAGAAACTTGGTAAAAAATCATGCTAAGCAAAAAGGCAAAATTCCTCATTGAGGGAGAAGAACATGCATCCAAAACTTGATGAAATATGAAAAAATTTGACCTCCTTGACTTTAATTGGGAAAAGAAGACTAGGCATGAGTATAATATAAAACCATTCGTGAAAATTAGAGAATTCATCGAAGGACACTAAAGTGACAATTTGAATAATTAACTAGATGTCCGATAAGGACTCTTTGCAATGAGAAAGAGAGTAAATAAGAACGCCAAAAGAGGAGCTCGATAAGACGGATTCTCTTTGGTGATAGATTGCAAGTAATTTGATCATATGACCATTAATGGGTATGTACCATGCTTGGAAAAAAGTAAAGATGAGTATTGATATGATTCGAAATGAGAAGTAGTCCTATTTTACTACTGCTTAGATTAACATTATCGTAGGCTTTTGACATGTATTTCCTTATTTGAATTTGAATAGGTATTAAGTCTAATGACATTCCATTGTTTACAATATTTATTTTACACTCTAAGTATGTATGTTCATTAGAAGCAAACGGTGTTCAAATTTTATGAGTGGAGAACAAAAACAAAACCATTTAATGCTTTGAGGAAGATCTATTCCTCTCAATAACATGATGTTTAACCTCCAAGAATTTACCACAAGGGTATACAAAACTATTTACCATCGATTGAAAAATATTGAAGCTACATCAAACCCTTCACCATAAATTATGAAGATTGGCTCACGAAAGTATTAAGTATTATTTAAAATTTAATAATATTTTTTACTTTTCAATATTAGTTGGAACCAATTTGATAAATATATCCTAAATGCAATTTTTTATGCGGTACATAGTTGGAGAAAATCAAACAAATATATGTAAAGAAATAGGTAAAAATATTAATCATGTTTATTCGACAATATTAGTTGGAATCAATTTGATAAATATATCTTAATTTCAATTTTTATGTGAAGATATGGTAGGAGAAAATCTAGAAAATCTACAACAAACAAATATATGTAAAGAAAAAGGTAAAAATATTTTGTGAAATATTATTATCGTATTTGAAATACATACAATGTAATAATGAAGTTTAATTTTATTTTTTTGAGTTCCTCCAAAGAGACATTTTCTTGTTCTTGAATTATAAGGATTGTTAATTCAAAAGCATACTTCTAAAAAGGAAAATACATTTCAATTAAACAATGAGAACATCCTATCACGATTGTGTCTTTCCCAATTTCTAACTTCTATGTGTAAAGAGTTTCATCGAATAACATTCTGGTCTATGTTGGATATAGATGCCAATGTAGAAATACTAAAAATGAAACCATTACTCGCAGCTAAAGTGGACGTAAAACCTTTGTTTTTTTGGTGTATGGATCATTGTGAAAAAGAGGTAGTCATATTTATTAAAAATTTGGAAATAATTTGGAAAACACCAACAAAGGAGTTGTTGAAGAAAACCTTTTGGTGTCTCTAAAGGTTTCTGGAAAAGAATTTAAAAATAATAAGTGGCTTATCACATCATTGTTTATAGAACTATCCCAGATTATGGGTTGCAGATGATGTAAGAGACATCTTAAAGGGATGTTCTCTATTTCAAACAACAAGTGGAACAAATCAATATATAAAATTGTGTTTATTTATTTTTAGTTCTTTTGTGTTTATTACATTTTGTAGTTCTTTTTTCCATTTTCCATTTGAAGTGATTATTATATACTCTTTAATAAGATGTTATTGATGGTTATTAGTATGTAATGCTCAACATGTGTTTATTACAATTTTTAGTTCTTCACATTTCATCCAAATGATGTGATTAGTATATAATGATAATTTAGGATGTTATTGATAGTTTACCATTTAATGCTCAAAACTAGTTGTGATAGGTTTATACAAAAAGAAAGTAATTATCAATAAAATCAGATAATATAATCTATGATTAATTTATTGAAAAAGAATTTTTTTATTAGTTGGTTTTTCAGATCTCATTTTCCATGGAAAGAAGTTATTTGTTTTTGGGGTAGAATAATTTCTCTTTGGAGTTCCAGGCTTACTTGAATTTAGATCATTGACCATAGAACTAGAATTTACATATGTATGCTACTGATATTTCATTGGTACATTTAGCCCTAAATTTTTAAGGATAACACTACAACATTTTGATATTAGATTGTGGTTTACATACCTACATTCAAGAGAATGACATGGCTTCATTCAAAAATTTGACTTGCTAAGAAATATTGAATTCATTTTTGTTGGGGCATAACAGAGTGTGATATTAAGAAAAAAAATTAAGGTTAAAGAAGGGGAATATCATGCCAGTTTTACAAAAAAATGTAAAAGGTTCTTGACAAGTACACCCAAATATATGGAGCAGAAAACATATTGTTCATAGGTGAAACAAAATGTTTTATTAATGAAGAAATGAGGCACTTTTATTTCAATTGCCTTCTAATTGGAAATTTTATGGCATAATTCATTCTATAGAAAAAATCACACATTTATGTACATGGTTAAATCATGTGGGTCCACACCCAAATTTACGTTGGTCTTTGGAAACATTTAAAAATAATTACTGAGCTTGATTGAGTTTACTTGATACTATTATGTTGATTAATATATATAGATAAATTTAGTTTTTCTTTGTAGTCTTTCTCATAAAAATTCATTAATATTGGTTTTTTTAGTCTATTTCATAACAATGGATTTATTGCCATCATTTTATGCAAACATAATTGTGACTTGTATTTATCTCAGTAAATGGTTGAGTTTACTTATTACTATTATGTTGATTAATAAATATAAATTAATTTGTTTTTTTTTGTAGTCTATCTCATAACAATATATTAATATTGTTTTATTTTTGTATACTATCTCTTAACAATTCATTTATTACCATCATTTTATGTTGTATTTATCTCATAACAACACATTTCCTACCTTTATTCTATGCAAATAAATCCACATTATAATTAAACATTTGTAAATTTTTATTGATATCATAAATTAGAAGCAATATTAGACACAAATATATATGATCAAAATATGTAAAATATACAACATGCAAATGTGCACGACCCCATAGTTAAAATAAATCACATCAAAAAATTTATTTCTTTCTATATTAAGTTTATGAGAATGGGCATATGCCCATTCTCATCACAATGATAAAAATATTTGTTTGTATGAGAAATGGCATATTCCCATTCTCATCACAATAATAAAACTATTTGTTTGTATGAGAATGGGAATATGCCTATTCTAACCATTCTAACTCATTGAAGCAATAGTGAACTTAATCATTTTAATATCACTATAAAGGATGTGAGAATGAGAAACTGTCCATTCTAAAACAAATTAAATATTACCTCTATTTTTATTCTATGATTCTTATATGAGAATGGGCATATGCCCATTCAATACAATATTAAAATGTTTGTTTTTATGAGAATGGACATATGCCCATTTTGTCTATGTGTATTTTTCATCTATGATTATTATATGAGAATGGGCATATGCCCATTCAATACAAGATAAAAATGTTTGTTTATATGAGAATGGACATATGCCCATTCAATACAAGATAAAAATGTTTATTTGTATGAGAATGGACAATATACATATTTTCTATTCATTGCAAAGTTATAAATGTATTAATTATTCAATAAGTATTTCCTATTCTTACTTAAAAATTGTAAACCCCTAAAATGGAAATCCCTCATTCATGATATATAATTTCAAAAACCCCTTTTGGATTCCAATAATAGCCAAATAAAATTCTAGAAAACCCTTTTTTTATTCCAATAATAGCCAAATCAAATTCCAATATTTGGTATAAGTAAAACTAACATAGCCGATTTCAGTATTTAATCTAGATTGTAAAATGTCCACACTTAACAAAATTATGGTTAATTTTGAAGTTTGCAACTTCAAATTTGTTGTGAGACTACAAGTTGCACTCTCATATTTGAATCACAAGGAAAGGGAGACATGGCATGATCTGGTGGGAGTTTTCGAGGGAGCATCTTCAAAATATTGTGGTTGGCAGTTTTGTACTTTTTTAAAATTTGTTGAATTTGTTTCCATCTCGAGACATGATGGGAGGGACACATGGTGGTGTATGATGGAACCTTAGGGAAAAGAATTTTTTTAGTCACACAATTGGCAGTTTTGTATTTTTTATAATGCTGCAAACTACATGTTTACCCCCAAAGGAACCACAAAGAGGACACATGGTGACTTTTGGTGGCATCATGTAGTTGGGAAATGTTGCGATCCCATAATTGAAAGTTTCACACTTTTTCACTACTTTCAAATACTCTCCTACCTCCACCGGATTGAATACAAGGACATGTGGTAAATTTTTCCATGTGTAAGGCCCATATTCAAACAAAATTATGAGATCAATGATAAAAATATATGAGAAAATTTGGGATGATGTGGCCTCCTTTAATGGGGGTATGCGAAGAGATATATTGTTGGAGATCTATGTTAAGTACCTCATTGTGTGTCAAATTATGAAGTTTCTAAGTATTCCAAAGCCCTAATTTATATGATTGAGTTATGTGAAGATCATGTTCAAAGATTTAAGGGTTTTTAAAGGCTTGATTTGTTCTATAAGGAAGGAGTTACAGACTACATTGGTGTGCGGGTAAATTCTTCAACATGGAACATATTTGTTATATGGTAGTAGGAGACTATGTTAGGAAATAAAGGAAGTTCTTGTGACCTTAGTTTTTATCATTCCACTATTTGAAGAGATATAATTAAATAGTATCCGACCTCATCCTACATTGTTTCTTACTTGGATAAGATAACTGATAACAAACTAGATAACGCTAATTTGGATGATTTTGGCTAGAGGCTGCATGAAGTTGATAGGAGTGAAATTATGGAAAAATTTGACATAAACATTATTGCATTAGAAGATAAATTTCCTGTTCATCTCAGCACCTAAAGTTAGCATGATTTTGTAGAGAATGAATAACCCATAAGAGGGAAGTTAGAGATGGGAGTGGTGTTGTGGTCTTATCCCTAACTCCATATGGTTTGGATGAAATTTTGGGACTCTCGAATGTTAATGAAGTGGCATAAAAATATTTGAAAAGGTAGATAAGTTTTGGAATGCCAATAATGCCAAGTATTCCAAAGTATTAAACAATCAATGTATTGAGAATCCAAGAATATATGCCACTTGAATCCCCAAGAGGTTAACTAGAGGTGACTTTATTGGAGAAATTTGGTATCTCATCACCCTATTGAACATGATTGTCGGGAATGATTCCACATATCACCTCCATGATTAGATGTTTAGGTTTATCCAGATCATTCTAAGTTATAAAACACATATTCCCTGTGGGGAGTTGGTAAGTGACTCCATCCATAAACAACTTATCAAAATGACAAAGTGCGAGATATAAGAGGGGTCTAAAGAAAAGTGTGAATTCCACATGACTTCATACCTAGTATACAAAATTTCATGCCATAAGTCATTCTTTGGGTTAGTAAGGGCTAAAGATTTTACTTAGTATAGGGTATATGATATGTTCCCATAGCTCAACTTGGAGAATCAAAAATATAATTTATGTTTGTTTATGATGCCTTTTGTGCCCATGTGCTTTGTCTATTCAAGCATGAATGGGAGAATTATATGATTTCCTCCAAGTCCAAAGAGATAATAAATGAATATGGATATTATTTCATCTAATTTAGATTATTCACCTACATCAGGGTAAATGTCTTCCAGGGCACACCATATATGTTTCCCACCTACTTGGACCATAAGTGGGAACTACTTAAATCGTCAATATAGCTTGTGGATATCCATAATATTATCATAGGGAAGCACAAAACCAATTTCAAGTTCCCAATTACTATTGGGAGATACATATACCCCACAGTGGTTAAACCTAGACTCCTTAAAGCTGATATGAATGGATTTATCATGTAGAAGTTCCGGAAAACCCAATTATGATATCAAATGGTTAGTCCAAGGTGCCCTCGATAATAAACATGAGCATGATAATCATTATGAGGACTATTAAATGGACTACAGATTAATAAGAGGTGAGACTGAGCATTGATTTCTCTAGAATGACCCTCTCCTAGATTATTTATTTCTAAGTTACGGTTGTCCTCGACGGTGTGTTAGATGATAAGAACTTGGTAAGAAATTACTATATAGATATGAATATTATATCTCAACCAATTTTACCTATTGATTGGACTATATAAGATCTAATATAGTTACATGAGAGGAAAACACATGTCATTAGGAGAACTCTCTCTTGGTTGAAAAGTAAAGGAATTAACTTGTCCTTACAAAACACTTCAGTTATGAGGGAATATAGAGTCACTCATGTAGTCAAGGATGTTCTTTCACCTTTAAAAAGAGAACAATAATTTTGGATCCGTTGAAAGGTAAATCTCCATAGATTTCCATCAAAGGACAAAACTCTAAAGAAGTGGAATAATTGAGTGCATCTATAATAAAAATTGGTACCTGTATTTGATTTGACACAAAAGGCTGGAGAGATACTAAAGAATGAAATAAAGGATGAAAAATTACTTAGAAATTCCAATCCAATTTGTTTCCCATCACACCTTAGTGCTCAAATTAGTTTTTACCTATGAGAAATCCCAAGTAGGTGCATCATCTTTTTCTTTAGAGGGTCACTTAGAAAAGGAAAGAGGATGAGAGGAAGTGTTTCACCAAGGAAACCTAGGGTGAGTCCAACATTAGAACCCATCCAAAATAAAGTTGAGTAGGATGAAGTAATGAAGCACTTTGTGAGGGTAAAAAAGTAAAATGTAGAAAAATTTGAAGTTGAAACTACTACAAGTGCACCTATACAAGGAGATTCCCCAGGACTTGAGGTACTTTCCCAAGTTTTAGATACCCCCAATGTATTTGATACTACCCCACCTCCATTTTCACAAGGAGTCCCTATCTCATCACTAACTCATGAAGAACAAGTTGCATCAATTTTAGTTGTGGGATAAGAAATGTAAGATTCATCTAATGAACAAGTATTCACGATTTTTACATGGCTTGGGAAAAGATGTTAGAGCCGACCTTCACTCTAAGAATGTTCAAGATGAATATTCTCAAGTTTCATCAATAGAAGAGAAATTAGGAATCCCAATATCACCTAAACAATATACCATGGAAGAAACAATAGTGATAAGAAAATAACAACAAAGTGGGAAAGAGGTTCCATTGACATAGATTGAACAACCAAAAACCATGGATCCTCTTCAATCATCTCTAGAAATGATGGAAAGGATAATTAAAACTCTTGAAGTTGTAAAAAGGTAATAGAAATAGAGGTTCAAAATAAATAAAAAGAAGAAGATCCAATCAGAGAATCTTTTTCATATAGGGAAGAGAGGGATGTAATTGAAGTTGTTAAATCAAAATATTAAATTCCCCACACCCTCAACTAAGATGGGATAAGAAGTAAAATATAAAGTGGAAGAGGAGAAATCCCAAGTGTAATTAATTGAAATTGTTGAAATACCACAAATTTAGGTTTATGACTCCGGCCTCACATTCTCCAAATAGCGAGAAATTGTGATTGTGCAGAAGTGCCTCCCAAAAAAAACACAAGGGGAAGATAAGATCTGGGTGAATTATGGTTGGGAGAAAAAATATCAAGGAAAATAAAATTGAGAGCAAAGGTAGAAGAAGCTATCCTAAATACCATCTTCTCCTTGATACCATCTAAACACCAAAGAAATATTTTTTTATTAATAACGGTGATGGGTCATTAAGGAGAGAGGTTTGTGGAAGTTGTCACTCCATAATCTAATGTCTTAATGAATTAAGCTTCCCTTTCATATTACCAGATCAAAAAGGTTCCATTGGGAAAAACAACCATGGAAGGGCTCAAACATGAAGTTATAATGAAATGGGAGGTCTTTTTAAAAAAATGGATAAAGAAAAAGAAACCAAGAAACAACTAAGGGAAAAAGTTGACATCTTGTTAACTTGTGCACATAAATGGTTTCAAGCTCCCATTGAAGGCTAAGAATCTACCACTTCCATCACCCTTGAAGTGATAAAGAATGCTGAGGATTTATAGAGCAGGGGAGGCCACTAAGAAATGGGAGTAAGAGCTAGTAATTAGAGGAAACAAAGTCCATACGAAGTTATTGAATGTTGCAACCGTGTCTCTAACTAAGAAGAGTTAGGTAAAACATTAACTAAAAAAAATATCAACATGAGGTTTAGTATTGGGATGGATTGTTACCTAAAATTGAAGCCATCATTTCCATGGATGATTAAGTGGTTTAATTGGAATGAATAGGTCCCTCAAACTACTAAGGAAGACAATATGAATATGAGGGAGCTATTAAATTGAGAATGACCACCTTAGGGAGTTACATATACAAAATCCAAGGTGTGAGGAATAAAGGAAGAAAACATGTTAATGACATTGAGTCATCAAAATTGAAAACCTCTTCCCCTCACATGTGTATACACTCTAGGAACTACAGATGTAGAAAAGTTAATTGAAATTATATGACAACATGTTGTAGGAGAGTTAGAAGCTCCCATGGATTTAAATTATTCTTTCATTCAGATATTTGTTCATTTGGAGAGTTGCATCAATAAATTGGCTAAGAGAGTCAAGAAAAAATCTATTTCTACTAAAATTGACAGTGTCTTATCTAAACAGGAAATAATCTTTCTCTATCATACGGGGCCAGATGAAGACCCCATTTTGGGGATGTTTGAATGCCTTGATGCATACATATGAACAAACTAGAAAATAAGGTAGAGAGTGAACAAATAGATCTTGACCCTTCTTGAGTACTTCCTTCATTCTTTATTCTTCATCCTCATTCTTTATTCTTTTCTCTTTAAGACTTTTCCAAGTAAAATAATCAAATAAAATGATGGAAATGATTAAAAAATCCTCCTTGTGATTGTACATAAGATGGTGACAAGAAAAAAAGAGAGAAAAGGAGGTTTTTTTGCAAAAGGTATATTCTCCACTTATCCACGAGCTCAATCATAATCCCAAACTATTCCAACATATAACACTAAGATAGAATATTTTAGATTGGCATGGAATTCCCATTAATGTTTGTTTTATCTTTCAAAGGATTCTTGGGGATATATGTGTATATTCCCTTTCAGGGAAATTTTATATAAGAATGAAGGCTTGTGTTAATTATAGGGATTAGTTTTGGGTTCTAGTTTTGGGCATTTTCTAAGGTGATTACATTATATAGTCATTAGAAGACAATGAGAGCATTTTGTGTGTCTCCTTGTATATATTGAAGTGTACATAACCATTTTCCATGTTTAGTATGACATATTGGAATGTAAATGAGAACATAGTTGATGAATATGAATTTTGATGTAATCTTATGCTTGTTAAATCAATGAAATATGAAGGAGTTATTTCTAGTTATTGCATAGAATTGGTTATTGAATAAATATTGTGTTGTAGTGTTACTTTACAATGTTTATTTAGTTTTAAAATCC
Organism: Taxus wallichiana var. yunnanensis; assembly: GCA_018340775.1. Lineage (NCBI taxonomy): Eukaryota > Viridiplantae > Streptophyta > Pinopsida > Cupressales > Taxaceae > Taxus > Taxus wallichiana. Next base: position 91,835,888 of record CM031243.1, on the reverse strand, counting down.
TTTCTGAAATATTACTTAGGAGGTGATTTCTTACATCCCTTGAGTGTATCTTGGGAGTTATGAATTGATACAATAAGCATTTTATTGAATATTTATGCATAAGTGTTTTTGCTAAAGATTCATAGGTTATGTGGTAGTGTTTGTACAGATTTGGTATCAATGAATGCAAATACCCCGTTAAAAGTTATGTTTAAAAAAAAAAAAATTGTCCTACAATATTTCAAAATCTACAAGCTAGAATGGAAAGTATTAACACTTATCTCCACCAATTCCACCACCCACATTTCATTTAATGAAGTATTATCCCATCCTACTTGTGTAAATCACATTACACTTGCTCATTTTACATGTATCTACTTGAAAATTGCACATATATTTCATATTTGAAGTGAATTTTCCATGGTGTATGAATTTTAGCATCCCAAAATCATCATATCACAATTTTTCAATATTTTCTTCAAAAATGATGCATGTGATTATATTTTATCTTTCTTTAGTGGCTTATGTCTAATGTGTCAAATGCCTACAATGATTTTGTGACCATTATTTTGAATGAGCGTTGTATTTAGTGGTTACATTTGATCTTAGATTTAGGTTATAACAAGTTTGAGGGTTTGAAACATAATATCTCCCTCACTCTTTCAAGCCACCCCTTAAGTTCTCTCACCTTGGTTCAAGTAGAGCCATAAAGTAGTTGGATAATAACCACATCCTTAATCACATACCTCCATGTCATTCACATAAGGCATGGTTAAGATAGACAAATAGACATGTAAATTCCTATAAAATGACATATAAAGAGGGTTGTCTTTCCTTCTTTCCCCCTTTGTATCATTTCCTTGTTTGGGGTGTTAGATTGAGAACCAACACATCTTTCATTTATTTGCTTACTAACATGGTTTTTACTTTCACTTGTTAATAATGAAACTTAAGTGAATGAATTATATTATATTATATTATATATATATATATAAACACACATGTATTATTTAACCTCACAAGGCAGAAAGCATTAAAGATGAATATAAATCTACAAGGAGCTAATATTTTCTATCTACTACATCAAGGAATGCATTTTGGGACTACATACTTCACTACATATGAGGGTTTATTATGAATTTCATACCACACAATTTTCATTGGAACAAATTAATTATAGCCCAATATTATTTGTGTGACTAGAACTAGGTAATATTAGCTCAAGGTACATTATTCCAATCACACACATATACACAAAAACTATAATGAGTCTAAAATGTAGTGCAATGCTCGGTGACAATCATATTAGGGTGACCGCTGAGGTTAGTCCAACTCAAGCATATGCATATTTTTATTCATCTAATGTGTGCTTGAGTATTTTGTAGGTAGCTAGTGTTTATTTTTCAAGTACAAGTGTGATAGAGTAGAAGTACAATGAACTCCGACGCATCCTATAATGAACTAAAGATGATAAGAAGTGACATAGGAAGAACCAAACAAAAACTATCTCAACTACACCCTTTGTCTAGAATGGATGTTAGTGCCTAGGTGGTCATCTCCCATTCTAGGTGCTTTTGTCCCTGATATCGTCACATTCAAGAATCAAAAAGAGATTACATAGTCAAAAAAATGCCTTTCTAGTTTTTCCATTAGTCCAAAATTAGTCGACACCTACAATTACTGGGATGATTCATCTTTATCTCATATTTTTCACTCTTGTTCATATTTATATAACTAGATCTTGCTTGAATACTATCATATTTATCTGATCAGAAGTGTCCTTACAAAGATTTGAATTTTATTAAATAATTTGGTGAACCTGATCTCTTACATGCCCATTATGGATCTCTCCTTACTATCCCACTACCCATAGTGGCCACTTTATATCCCTAGCCTATATAGATATTTCCCCACCCACTCGTCATCATTCTTCTACTATAGTTGATGCCATCAATGACAACATTCTTAGTAATTACAAGAAGATTCCTCTCCATGGCATAGAAGCATCTAACAATGAATATTCCTATGAAGAAGATACCAATGTCGATCAATCCCAATTGGATGCCCTTACCAATTTTTGTTACGTAATACATGATATTCATACTCATGTTCGCATATCCTAGATGCTCTATTTTCTTACCAACATGCCCATGCTAATGCTACCCATAATAGTATGATATGTATCATGCAACTCTCTACTACTACTACTTCTTTTATACCAATTTCTTCCTCTCCTTCTTATATTGGAATCTCCATCATTCACATGTCTATTCCTACCCCTTTTACTCATTATATTACTCCTTTTATTTCACACATTCATCTTATTTCCTCATAAGTACCCATGATTTATAATCTCTTTAACCTAATTTAAAAGCATAAATTCACCAGTTGCAACAAGCTAATTCTTCTTCCTCTCTATCCCATGATTATTCACTTCTTATTCATAGTACTCTTATACCCAAAGTGTCTTCTTATCCACTCCATGCCAATTTTGTTTCACCAAAGTTTCCTCTATTTCATAGCCATGGAGACCCTCAAAAGAACCTTAGATCCTTGCATGTTGCTTTCTTGGACTATGTATGTCATGAAACCCTCTTAACCTAGTTATTTCCTATGAGCTTACACTATTATGCTTTGCAATGGTTCTATGACTTTCCCTTACATTCTATTAAATCATTTACTACTCTTGCTAATTTATTTTTTAGCTCATTTTTGTATGAATATTGGAATGCAAATATATTATACATAAATGGATAAAACTAAACAAGGATCTAATGAATGTATTAGTGATTACATATTGCGTTACAAAATAATATTTCTAAAATGAATAATGTATTAGATGAATATGGATTGTAAGATCTATGTATTCATATTATTTTTCCTCCATTACAAGAATGTTTTCTTTTTTATTCCTATCATTTCTTTGGACATCTATCCATACTTTGAAGACTCATGAGACTAAGATACTTTATTTGGGAAAAATAAAACATGGTTCTAATAATTACAATCGTTAATCTTCAAAATTTCTAAGAAAGGTTACCTTTAAACCCAAGTCTAATGATGTTCAGCCTACTATCAATGTTGTTTCTCAACCTCCTAAGCTTCAGATCCAAGCCCCTCATCGTACATTTACTCAATTGTCTTATCCTCCCTTATGTTATTTCCATAAATCATTGAAAGAAATCTAATTTTTCTTCCACCTCCTCTCGAGTATGATTCTAATAGGCCCCATGGAAATAGTTTTGATGAGTATACACATTGTGATTACCATAGATGCAATGAGAATTCTACTTATAAGTGTTTCTAGTTTCATGATTTGATTCAAGATCCCATTGACGATAAATATATCTAGCTACCTAAATCCACTAAAATTATAATTCCAAATCTACCAATGATAATGGAAATTTAAAAATATTCAATGACCCATTACATAAGAATGAAATTTCATCCTCGAGTCATCTTCCAATCACACTTGTCATGTAGTGCATCCTCCTGCTTCTTCGGATCAAATCCTTGGACTCCTTGTCTATGCTATTAATCTCCCATAATATGATATCACTTTCAATGATGCTGATTTTCATGCCTCATTCTCCTCCCATATATTACATATTTATGCTTCTTTTAGGTCCCATTTCATCAACAATGTTATGGTACATAATACATTCAAGCACAATCATGCTTAATTTTTTTTTTAGTCAATTGGTTTCCTTTATCTTGGATGACATGTAAGTTTCTCACTTTTCATGGCCATGTTATTCTACCCATTACTATTTGGCCTCTTACTATTTATATGTCATTTATGGTTGGATCTATTGTTATGCATTATGACATGTTCATAGGACTCCCTTGGATGTTGGATGCCAAATTTGTAGCTTATATTTTTCACTTATGCCTAAAGTTCATCCATGAGCGCTATATTATTACTATTTGAGCATTCCAAAATGAACACCTTTTTCCTTCGCTCTTCCAGACATCTTCTATTAAGTTGCTCCTACTCCTAGTGCATCTTATCATATTCATGATGGATCTTTAGCCTTGAAACCTCCTATGGCATCTAAAGCCCTTGCTCCTCCCGTAACACCTTTTACACATCCATCTCAGTTTCCTTTCCACATTTGTAGATCGGATAAACCACCTTATAGGGAAGATATTCACCTAGGTAATATGCTCCACATGCTCCATTGAGACATATTTTATGCTTTCTTTATCAACATTCTCAGTCTAATCCTATTACATATACTTGGCCTCATGCACTCTCTCATGACCATATAGTTCTAGCTCATGTTCACATGCATGGTTATTTTACATCAATTGATCGTGGACCCTTTCCTAGTACTCTCATTGTATAGATAATTTTGGAATTTAAACTTAGGGAATCCTAATTCCCCCACACTAACCGATGACACACTCTTGTTCTTGGTTCATACTTGACTATTGAGGGCATCCTTACCTACATGAACCTCACTTTGCACACACACATGCATGCATGCGCATGCACGCACGCGTCTGTGCGTGCGTGCACACACACACACACACACACACACACACACACACACACACACACACACACACACACACACACACACACACACACAGGGGGAATCCTTATTCATCCCTTATATATGTTTTTTTTTCACATATTTGCAATTAAAAATTCAAAAACGTGTTTTCTTAGATCTTGATTAGATGTACTATTGCTTCCTTATACTATTATATGTTTCACCTTTGCTTATCATGTTACTACAGTTCCTAGTATGCTTTATCATTTTTCATATGCACATGCACGTTCACATGGTATATTGAGGTGAATGCAGTCACTTATAAGATATTACATGTTGTATGATACTTGACAATGCCAATTTTAAGTCCATTGAGGCTCATGGGGGATCTACCATTTTCCCACTTACTATCAGGTTCTATCATTGTAATATTTCACACTTTCATTCCTATATTCATATATTACATTTTATCATGCTATTTATGTTTCTAACATGATAACAAAGTGCTTTATGTGGATCATTTCCCTTGTAGGACTTCTTATAATCATGGTTGTATGATTTTTTTATATTTTGTTTACCATTTTTGTAGGATATGCCCCATGTTTGCTTGTTTTCTTATTTTCACAAGCCGTAATTTCTTCGATTATCTTGTAAAATCCTAAATAGTGTCCCCATGTATTGAACCATATCATTTTTGTCCTTGTTTTCTATTTTCCTATATTCTTTTAGTAGTTTTTACTTCGATGTGAAATGCTTTTTTACCACTAACACTAATATGCTAGTATTTTCCAATTGTTTTTCTTGTTGCATGGTAGCTACCATGTGTAATCCCTATTCCCATGTAGTAATCCATATATCAGATATGTCTATTAGTTTTAACCTTCCTCATTTGGGCTATATTCACTTTTATTCAGCTCATGCACCCAAAATGAGTGGAAGGAAAACATTCGGAAACCTTTTCAACCTCCCAAAAATTACCAAAATTAATTAAGAGAATCACAACCAACAACAACATAATAGTAATTAGTTATAGAATAGGGTCAAAAATAGAATTAACCAAAATTTATAGCCTAGACAAAACCACCTAGTACAAATAGGAATGGAGGGTGCTAGTGTCCTACCTAGGTGGTCCTCTCCTAGGGGCCCAAAGAATTATAATTTTTTTAGTAGTTACATAGTTACAGTCTTCTCCAGTTTCAATGAGTTACACAATTAGTTTAAGGTTGCAATCGTTACTTGTAGGAAATGGATTGAGTGGCATGCCACAAAGCACTAACTCAGGAACTAAAGTAGGAACAAATAAAGAAGTGGTGCCTAAGACATATGCATGAAAACAATATATCTGGAGCAATGCGTCACCCAAGGCATGTTACAAATCATGTTTATGATCATTTGTAGTGGTAATTATCCATAGGGAAGCGTTAACGGTTAGAGGGAAAATCTTGTGATCTCTCCCAATACAATTTCCCTTAGCAGAGAGATGACACCTAAACTTGAAGTTTAGTGTGGGACGCTCAAATTCATAGTTTTTACGAAAGGATGTAAAAATATTCATATTATTCCAACCAACTCCTAAGAAACAATTCTACAAGTAGGAACAAATTTCTACCCCTTTCTCTTTCAACATTTTAGGTGTACTCTAACCCCTTGGTTTATCTTTTTCCAATACACATTTCCAATTTTACATATTATTCAAGTTAAATTTTAATTAAATTTACCTATATTATTGAATACACTTGTTTTATTTTGTAGATCATATCCTATTCTAACAAAGGAAAATCACACAAGAAACCACGAAGCAAATCTTAAGTATGCTCTGAAAAAGATGATATTCCAATGAACTACACACACACATCATTATCAATCCATGCACAAAAGGTCACCCCTAGGATCCTTATCCTTCCATTCCCTTATAATTCCATGGTACATAATTTGGACTTCCATTTGGCATGGTGAAAAACTAATTCGGCACGCTACTAGGCACAATCTTATTCTAACTCCCTAAGGTACACTTTTATTTTCTAATTTATTCTAGAAAGTACTTATTCACTAGAATAAAGTGGGGAAAATTCTAGTCACTAAATCATGCACTTACTATGTACATATAGCCTCTAAATATTTTATTTATATGCATGATTCCTAAGAAAGAGAATTAGTCATTAACAACACTTGTTTTTATTTGATATTAATTTTATCCTTCTTATCTTTGTTACTTATCTTTTCTAGATTTACACCTTACAATTTTACACACTAGCTAACATCCTATTCATCTCTAATTCCATAGTATTATATTTCTAGAAACGTATAAAAACCACCCATTAGGGATAGGATCATTATGGTGCTATTGTCCCTTTTGGGAACTTTTGTCCTCCTCCCTTTTTCTAAGTTTTGGATGTGACATATTTCATGTATTTTTTTACTACCCTGGTTTAGCCTTTCACATGTTAATGATGAGACTTAAGTGAAGGAATCATGTATATACATGCCTTAACTTATCTCATTAGGGAACAAGAATTCAATATGCATATACATCTACATGGAGATAATATTTTCTATCTACTACATCAAAGAATGTATTTTGGGACTACATACTTCACTTTATATGAGGGTTTATTCTGAGTTCCATACTGCACATTTTACATTGGAAAAAGTAGTTGTATCCTGTTATTCTTTATTTGACTAACACTAGGGAGTCCTAGCTCAAGTGACATTGTTACAATCATGCACGAACACAAACACACACACAAACAAGAAGTACATTGTGACTAAAATGTAGTGCAAAGATTGGTGACAATCACCTTGGGGTGACCACCGAGGTTAGTATGAATCAAACATATGAATAATTTTATTGATTTAATGTGCACTTGAGTATTAGGTAGGTAGCTATGTTTCCTTTTCTAGTACACGTGCGACAAATAATCATTGCATTGAACTTGAAGTGACATAAAATGAACTAAAGGTGATACGAAATTACATAGGATGAAATAGAATCACAACTATCCTAGAGACACCAACGCCCAAAATAGATGCTAGTTCCCATGTGGCTCTATCCCATTATAGGTGCTCTTATCCCTAATATCATCACACTATAGAATTAGAAATAGAGCTTACACAGTCTAGAATATTCCTTTCCATCTTTCCAAACCTACACTTACAAGATGATTCATCTTTATCTCATATATTTCACTCTTGCTTGTATTTATATTACTAGACCTTACTTCAATATTGTTATATTTATCGATTAGTAGTATCATTACATAGATTTAAATTTTATTAGATCAAGTAGATTTTTACGATTGACTAATAAGCAAGTGTAGTAATTTTGATGCAATGAAGGAGCTCCATGCCGAAGATTTAGATTTTTATAATCATAGAAGGTATGCACAAACTAGTGAATGGAAATCACACATGATGGTTAGAATACTTCCTATATGAAGGGTTTTCATTGAAAGGAAAACAATTGTGTGTACTACAAATATCAATGAGAGAAAACTTGATCTAAGAGAAACATTGAAGAGGAATGTTAGGTGAATTTAGAGTATATAAGACATGGACTTATTTGGGAGAGATATATTTTTCATTTTGGATGGGTAAATATGTGTGTAGATATTTTAAAAGATGAGGATGTTGCTAATTACCGAAGGAAGATTCAAAATGCATGGTTATATCAACCACTACCAATACTTGAGAAGATGTAGGAGCATACGGGTATGTATTTTGCTTTGGGATTACATATAAATTGTAGTGGTAATGATTTTATCTTTATTTTTGTGCAAAGATTATTTATAATGGCTAATGTTATTGCTTATAAGATGACAACCGATGCTACACATATTGGTAACTTGTTATTAGGAAATTGTGAGGTTGCATGGATTTCCACCCTTAATTTTACCTGACATAGATATTTTTCAAATAATTTTGATGCATGTTTTGGAATATACTAAACATGAGGTTGTAATTTAGTTTTTCTTATCGCTTGCAAATGGATGAAAATTTTGAATTTTTAATAGGAGCTTTGGCAATTTTCTGAAATGTTTGGTCGGAAAAATGAAATAACATGGGATTAAATTCTTGTGCAAGTGGAATTCACATATAACAATTATGCAATTAAAATCACTAGAAAGTCACCTTCCTCGATGGTGTGTAGAAAAAAATTCATGAGGAATTATGGGGATGAGAAATTTTTGTAAGAAAATGAGAGAAGTACGAGAAGAAAAACTCTTTCGATAATACAAGAAGGAGGTACATAAACAAGTGCACAAATATTTGGAGAAGATTAATACACAATACAATGAACACATATTGTTTTAGGAGACACTTGGAGTTTAGGGTTGATGATTTAGTTCATGTACACCTGCATATATAAATATTCCTATGAGAAACATATGATAAACTTAATTGAAAAAAATATTGGATTAATCTGACGAAGTCTTAAATTTTTTTATAGATAACACATTTCAGTTAGAGATAACAGAGGGGATGATGAACTAAAGGCACATGAAATATGTTGAATTATTGTAGAGTTACTCATTTTTCTTTAAGCACAAAAGTGGGAAGTTAAATAAAGTTATGGATTTCTTATATGGGAGATGTGTCTTATTGATTGAAATGCAAGTAAGTGTAGTAGGGTTAAAATAAATGAAGGAGCTATACTGATGAAGATGTAAAAATAAATTAGAAGCATGGAAGGAATGTGTAAAACCTATTACCATTGACCACACACCATAGATAGACTACTTCTTATATGAAGGGTTGTTATTTAGAGGACATTGTTGTGCATAACACAAGAATCAATGACATAAAAATTGATTAATGAGAAGTATTGTAAATTAATATCAATTATTTTTAGAACATATATGACCTTGGTGTAATTAGGAGAGAGACATTGATGGTTTTGGATGGTTATAAATGTGGGAAACTATGTGAAAAGATGTAGAGTATGTAAATTAACAGAGGGGAATATTCAAAATGAAATCTTATACCGACCATTACTAGTACTGAGAAACCTTGGAAGCATCTCGAGCATGTATTTGGTTTTGGGATTACCCAAATTTCATATGGGTCATGATCTTATCTTTTTGTTGTGGATAAATTCTTTTAAAAATGGATCATTTAATTACTTACAAGAAGACAAGTGATACTATGTATATTGTTATATTTTTGAGGATGTTATAAGAGTAAGTGGACTACCATGCATGATTATATATGAAAGATATGTTTATGGGACAATTTTGGAACAAGTTATGGAGGAAAATCAACACATGGTTGGTGTTTAGTTCTATATGCTAGTCGAAGATAAACGACCATACATAATTAAATCAATAAGATCTTGGTAATTTGTTGAGATGCTTGGTAGGAAATAAGGAAAGAATATGGGATTATTTTCTTGCACATGAAAAGTTTTCAAGCTACTCTATCAAAAAAGCACTAGGAAACCGCCTTTTCAAAAAATTTATTGAAAATTCCACAAGGAATTTTGGAGATGAGATAATTATAGTGAGAAGATAAGAGAATTATGAAATTATAATAATTCATGTAATACATGAAGGGGGTGCACAAATTAATTTACAAACAATTAGAGAGGAGAAACACGTATGATAAGAAATGCACAATTTTGTAAAGAAAACACTAGGAGTTTAAGGTTTGAGATTTAGTTCTTGTGTATGTAGATATAGAAAATTACTCATGATGAATGCATGATAATAATAAGTGGAAGACTATTGGGCCATGCAGATTCTGAGAAAAATTTTCAGAGATCACATGCATTAGAACTGTAAAAGGGATATATATCTCACTTATCTTTAACATAGTGTATTTATACCTATGTTTTAACGGAAAAACAAGTGGATAAAAGGTCCTGTAAACTTATGTTAGAGGCAAAAATACAATAAAGGAGTATAAAGAACATACGGTAAAATGGAGAGACAAGCAATTTAAAGATTCTTCTTATCTTACTAAAGCATAGATTTCTAGACTTGGTCATTCCATTTTAGACCTTTAAAAATATTCTTTAGTAGGAGCTCCAATTTCTTCTCATGAAACATGTTTGATGTAGAATCATATGATTTAATGAGTAGTCTTACATCAACCAATAAAATTTAGAGTTAGATTTTGTTTTCCAATCCTAAGTAAGCCATGTAAATATGTTTTCTTTTTCATCTTGCAAAAATATAAAAATTCCCAACTCATACAACACTATGAATTTCATGCAAGATTACCCAATTCATGCAAAAACCTGTGAATGACGTTAAATTTTACCCAAGCTGAAAAATGATATGAATGTTGTGAATCCATATCTAAATTTTTACAATACTAATAATTTCAATAAATCTTGCTTGAGGTCATGAAAAAATTGGAAACTAGAAAAAACTATCAACATTGTACCAGATTGGATTCATGTGGGACCAATCCCATTAACTTCAATGATAATATTTGTGAAAAAAATCTTGTCAACATTGATATAATCTGTCTCATTCTTGATTCAAAAAAGGGAAATTTTAGAGTTGATCTTAGGATTGAGAGGCAACTTGAGGAATATCCTATAAGAGAACATTTTTCTACTAAAGACATCATCTTCTCCCACTAAATATTGGTGAATTCTATAAGTAGAAGGAAGATGGGGACATGTTAGGAGGGGGAAGAATGAGACAGGTTGAGTTCAATGTTAAGTAATCAAATAATTTCCTTAAAAATGTGAGGCAAGTTTGGTTTTGAAGAAGATCCGCAGAGTCTGTAATCTTATGATAGGGTTAGGACTAGAAATCTTGCAGAGTATTTTCATTATAATTTATAGTGTTGATTCATTACAAATAAGTTTGTAATCATTCCTTACATTAATATATAAAACGTTATTTTTAATTCTCATTACAATTTTTTCTTGAGATCTTACCTCGATGATATTTAATTCTAATAAGTGGGTGTGTAGTGTAAGGTACCCCTTCACTTGGAAATCATGTTGCAACTACATCACACTATAATGAAAATTGATGATTTATTAGCCCATATTATTTGTTATAGTGGATCAATTGCTTAAATGTTTTAATAATGCACACAATTAAGGATTATTGAAGACTGTAAGATTGAATGAACAATATAAAATTATTTGGTATTCAATTGGTCCTAATCATGTTTTAGGTTATACAATACACTTAAATTATTCGATTGGGTAAATTGAACCCTGTTAGAGTAAGTGAAACAATATAATGTTAATTTGTGCTCAATTTACCCCAATCAAATGCTAGGATGGACTAGATACTTGAAAGTTTCAATTGAATATGCTATTGGATCCATCAAAATGATTGTGATAATGTAATTGATATGGATATCGATTGGTGCTAATTGCATGCAAGGTTGGACTTGATGCTCAATTGGTTTGATCAAGTATGCCATCAAGGATAATCAACACCCATTATAAATTATGATAATACAATGTGAATTGGTGATTGATTTACACTAATCACATGCCATGTTGGACAAGATGATAAAATAGTTTGATTGGGAGTGGAGTAAGGACAATTGAGCCCCATCAAAACATGTGCATACCTTTTATGCTCAAGGTACTACCATATTCTTGATTGATTTGATATGATCTCATCATAGCAAGGGTAACAATGTAATGCAAATTAGTGCTTGGTAACCCATAATCCTATGTCATCTTGGATTAAATGCTCAAATGGTTTGATCAAGGCCAATTGAGCCCCATAAAATAATGTGTGATAATGAAATGCAAATTAGTGCATGGTTGACCCCAACTATGTGTTATTTTGGATGATAATATCTATTTCTACAATTGGGTGAGTGGTTACTAGAAATTGATTCTTGTTAGATACATTACAACAATAAAATGTCAAATAACGCTCAATTATTTGCAATCACATTCCAAATTGAACTAAATACTTCATTGTTTTGATAATTGTGTGATCGGGGCCAATTTAGCGATGTTTGATGAAGTGTAAAAATGTAATGCCAATTGGTGCTCAATTAGCCCCAATCATGTCTAAGGTTGGATAATATTCTTAATTGCTTAAAACAAGAACATGATTGGGGGAATTTGAGAACCATGCAATAAAGTATGACAATGCAATGCTAATTATTACTTAGTTGACCCCAATCATGTGCCAAGTTAGAAAAAATAGGAAAATAGTTTAATAAAGCATAAAATTTGGGCCAATCAAGTATTTTTAGAGAAAATGAAACAATATAATATGAATTTGTGCTTGATTATCCCCAATTATGTGCTAAATTAGACCAAATAATTGATTGGTCTAATCATGCACACTAATGGGGCCTATCAATCCCATTAAAGTACATGCAACAATATAGTGTGAATTGGTGCTTTATTGACCCAAATCACATACAAGGTTGTGCTAGATTATTGATTGGTTCAATTAGGAATGCTATTGAAGCCAATCTATCCTCATCAGATAATGTGTGACAATGTAGTGTAAATTGGTGCATAATTGGCTCCAATCACATGGCGAGTTTCAACTAGATGCTCAATTAGTTTAATTAGGTGCATGATTGAGGTAAATAAATCCTCGTCAAAGGAAGTGTGATAATGCAATGTGAATTAGGGATTTATTTTACCAAATTGTGTGTGAAGTTAGACCATATTCTTTGTTGGTTTGATTAGTGACATGATTGTTTTCCAATAGAGTGTTTTTGGAGGAAGTGCAATAATACAATGTGAATTGGTGCTTGATTGGCCCCAATCATGTATAAGGGTGGATCAAATGCTTAATTGGTTTGATTAAGCCTACAATTATAGCCAATTAATCCACATCATGGGAAATGTGATAATGCAATGGGAATTGGTGTTAGAATGACCCTAATAATGTGGTAGGTTGGGTTAAATGTTTGATCGGTCTTGCGATTAGGGCCAATTAAGTGCCATCAAAGTAAAGTACATAAATGAAATGTGAATTGGTGATTTATTGAACCAAATTTCCTCACAGAGTTAGAATAAATGTTAGAATTATTATTTTAGATAAAAAATCATGCACTTTGAGACATTATTTAGTCTCAATCACATACGACTATTTGCATGATCCTAAGTAAAAAAGAATTAATTAACCCATGTCTTTGGCCACCTTTCTTTGCTTTATTCTTATACTTTCAAGCTTGCACTCTTACTTTCTCATTTTGTCTTTTCAGCCTTCAACATTTGTCATTCTGGACACTAGCTACCATCCAGGGACACTAGCGCCAGTGTCCCCATCCCTTCTAGGCACCCTTGTCCTCTTTATAATTTGGTCACTCTTTATGGGTTCTTTTTAGCCATTTAAGCATACTATATTTTTGGTAGTCAACCTTTTCAGGGTTAATAATGAAATTCAATAAAAGGAATCGTATAAATATAAAATTGTGGAATAATAATAAGGGACCAAGCACAAAGCATATACTATCTAGTTATAAGGTGCATCCATCAAAGGAATCTATAGATCCATTTGCATACATATAGCTCCATCACAAGGGACAAAGGTTGGTTCATCTACATCACACTTCATAGGAGGGGAGTCTATTATTTCCATGCACACATTATTTACATTCTACATCTAGTTACTTGATCGTTGCTTAACATGTGACTAACACAAGACAAACATTAGGCATGATTCCACACACATAGAGAAATACATTGGGTCTAAGATGTAGTGCAATGCTCAATTACAAGTGCATAATTTTGCAAAATGGGGGTAGTTCGACCACTTCATTTGCATATTTATTTTTAGGGATTGATGCCTTATTTGGGGTTTTACATGTGATTCATTGAATCCATATTTATAGTGAAATTCGGTGGAGTTCATCGAAATACATGTGATAAAAAGGTAAACAAGTGTGAACCTCTTGTGACACCTTAGAGGATTAGGTTTCATAGCATCTACATAGACCAAGGCACCTATACTATAGACTAAGGATCCCACGAGGAACCCCGGTCAAGTTAAATCTTCTAGATCTCGTATTATTCGAGGCCTCTATGTGATGGTCCTCCATCTCCGTTCAACAGTCTCCACTGCAACACAATCAAGAAACCTCTATGAATCAACTAAGGATTTTCTAACCCTCTTTGCACATTAGGGTATTATATTTTCTAGTTTATTTTACTTGGGTATTATTTCAATATTTTAGTATTCATTTATTTACTGTAAACTTGCATTAGATTAGGCTATTATATTAAATTTTAGCATAATCATGTTGGTGAACCCCATGCTCAAATACACATTCTTTCTAGGGTTTTATTCTCATGCCCATCACCCATAGTGTTTTATTTGGGAATCTTGATCATATTTATCTTCCTCTATTTTCCCATAGGGTTTCTAAATCTATGGAAGTAAGTGCAAAGCAAGTTGAGGGACCAAAATTGGACATGAAAAATGAAATTCATGAACCAAAATCATGGTTTTAAAACTATGTTTGGTTTATAACCCATGATCGTGGGTTACTTTCTTGAGACTTGAGAATCTCCAAACCTAAAAGCGTGATTCTAGTTTATAAACAATGATCACGGGCTATAAACCACGATCATGGTTTATAAACCATGACCGCTGACCTCTAAGACAAAAATAATAGACCCGTGACCCCCATTTCTCCCCATTTCCCCCTACAAACCGTGATTAGTCCCCATTGTTAGCACTCATACTTTGAATACCCCTATAAAGTTCTCTTTAGACTTCGGATCACAAAATTTTAAATGATTCCTCTAAGACATAGAGGTAAGCCCTAAATTTTGATCAAATTTCTTGCATTTTAATTTTTTTGTGCTTTTCATGGGTTTTTCATTTTTTTGTTTATGTATACAATTTATTTATTTTATCGGTTGCTCGAAAGGTGGTGATCCTCCAAAACATCCAAATATTCCTCCAAACCATCAAAATACTCCTCAAAACCCTACAAAAATTCTTCAAAACCCTCCAAACATTTCTTAAAAACCCTCCTCCGAATGTTCATCCGTCTCTCCTCGGCTTCTTCTATCCCCATAGAACTAGCGAGAACAAAAGGTGATAGCATTGGAAGAATATTAAAAAATAAAATTGCCATTCGAACCTTATTTAGACAATAGGATAAAATCATGCCACAAATCCATCCCACATGACTTTATCCAACACACTACAAACATTGATTGGTGAAGTTGACTATGCAACCAACCAAATAGAAAAATGAAATACTTTTAGATTTTATTGTAGGCATTGGTATGTAGATAAATTATCCCACATGATCGTAAAAGACAAATAAACATAGAAACGACTACGTTTGTGCATTATTTATTGAACCTAAGAACTAATGCCCCTGCCCCCATGACTAATTTCAAATGGTTCCCAATCCATTGGTGCCACAACGACCCAATCAAGATTTTTTTGGGATTGATGGTGGTTTTTGTTTAATTATCCACCATGTAACAACAATGAGGTTCATATCTATTTTTGGAAGAATTTTTATTGTGATTTTGTGCTTAATGAGGTCCCTAATTATTTTGAATTTTTTAAGTTTTATGAGAGAGGAGGTGGCTCTTCATAGAGTAGACCAAGTGCACGTGTTGGTTAACCTAGATCCCCTTTCCCCAAAACCCCAATGCCTTTAATTATCCCTCCTACGGTGAAGGAGGTTATGGTGATTGACACACAACATGCATTTAGGGAAATCAATGACACTCTAGCCCAACATAGTAGCCGGATTGCATTGGTGATGTTGGTGGAGGCATCGATTCTAGCTCAACAAAACACTATAGATCATGTAGTGTTTTATTCACTCTACGAATGAGACATCATTTTTTTTATCACATGATCTCTATTTTCTAGATGAGAGGATGGTAGATGTATTCAAAGCTGGTGCAAATGACCATGGTCTTTCATAGGTAAATGTAAAATAAAAGTACATATTAAAAATTCTATTTTAGTTGATATATATATATATATATATATATATATATATATATATATATATATATATATGTATGTATGTATGTATATTTGATTCTATCATACATACATGTAAAAACTAATATTTTTAATTGTAAATGTGAAAGAGCTAGTGAAGGACACATCGACATCAACATGCTAAAGCTACCGCAACGGGGCATGTTACTGCAGCGTAAGTTTCAAGTTACTTACATTTCAAAGTTCATTTGATTGCACATTTATTATTAAATACACATTAATGTTCATGTATAGTGTTTCACATGTACATGTACATATTAATATGTTTGTCTTTTATACGCAGGAGCCTGGTAGGTCATCATCTGATATGGGCACTAAGGCTATTGGCACACCTCACGTGACTTTTACATAGGTTATTTTATTGTTATATGTTGTTTATAATTGTATAATTCTCTAGTATTTTGTAATCTCATAACTCTATCCAATACAATTTGATCATAACATTAAGCTTTTATGATGCAAGGGTTTAAGTAAACACTCTCCTAGATATACAAACTCTTCTTTTATCATGATCATGGACACTTACCTCTACGCTACATGTTTTTAGAGCACTCCATCTCTAATGATTTCTCCATCATCCCTGGCCTCTAAAGATAGCTTTTAGATTCTTAGGAATTATGCATAACTGACCTTGCCAACATTTTTAGTTCTATGCATTCTTTATTAACCCTCTTCTCTCTAAATAACAAAGAGAAGAAAATATGGGATAAGTTACTTACACTTATAAATATATCATGGGTCCCTTGGTTCATTTTTATCACCAATACTCCCTATGAAATTCTATACACCCAATCTCATATTATATCTATTATTCATCAAGTTTCTCTATATTTGCATTCTCATGTACAATGGATATAGCTTGGTGAGGCCTAGAACCAAGTTCTACATACCAAATACATTCCACATCTTTAATGAATTACTTCTTGAATATGCTTAAGAAACCTTCTCTACTTTATCATAAGGTGTTTAGACTCTTGGTTCAGTCATACACTTGCAATCTTACATAACTCTTTGTTTTAGGCCTTATTGCTACTAGTCCTCTTCTCATGCTAATACTCATGTATCTCATATTTTTCAGCTTGAGAAGAGGAACATACATACTGATCCATTCAAAAATAATAATTTAAACAAAATTCACACAAAAATTTCTGCAACATAAACACATGTCTTCCTCTTTCATTAATTGGCTCTATTACATCTTGATCCTCCATATATCATCATCAAATCCCTCAAATAGCTCCCTCTTTTTCTTACTAGCCTCCCTAAAAACCTTATTCATAGCTCCTTAGAGAGCTCAACAACATCTAAATTTTGAGGAGGATAAAGTTACATCCCTACATACTCTCCACATGTTCTAAATCATATTTCTTTCCTCCGAGTATAACAATACCACCTTACTTAGGCATAAACAACTATCTCACCTATATACCTAGTTGTTACATTGAAAAAAAAAGCTCTTTTACAAACATATCTTTTATCCTTACACCCACATTTTCATTTGAATAATAGATTCGTCTTTCCATATTACTTTCATATCCAAAACTCTACCAAATCAATATGATTTACATCATTGTCACCTATTAAAGGATATAAGTTTCTAAGGAATAAATTTTCTCATACCTTAAACACCATTCTCCTGGAAAATTTTCAATTAATGTTGATCTACATGTTGTTTGTATAGCTTATGATTGCCACATAGACTCCTCCTGTATGTATACTTTGGAGGATGTTGTAGATATTGTCATAACGTCTGCAAATCCACTAACTCAGTTATAATTTTTCAATTTTTTTAAATTTTGGACGAATATTTTCTTACTACTTATCTACAATATCAAATTGTACATGAAATATTTAATTTGAACTATTTATTTGTATACAGCCTACCCCTCGTGAGTCTACTATTCTCCCTGGAGTGCATCAATGAAAAATTGATAGGGATTATGAGATTGTGGTAATATTTAACATGCATTAAATTTCTATGTTTGTAAAATTTGAATGTATTTTAAAAATTTGGGTGTTAAAAACTTTATGTTTTTAAATGTGTAAAGCTAATTTGCAAGAAACTTAGAAACACCTAGGACCACAAAGATGAAATCTATAGTGGAATCTCCCTCCACTACATCCACAGGTCGTGGACATGCTTCTACTAGTAGGGCCAAGAGAGGGAAGATGTTTCATGATTAGATTCATAGGACCCATGTATAGATATATATGCCATCTAGTCGTAGTTCATGATTCTTCATAGTCCATGTATACAGTCTTATGCAACTATGTGTGGTCCTATATGTATGGAACACTTAGTTTGATACATTATTATTATATTTTCAAAGACATGGAACTCTTATTTTGATACATTGTTCTTATATTTTTAGATACATGCCACACTTAGTTTGATACATTATATCCATGTTGGTTTTCATAACCATATTAATTTTATGTTTGATTCGATTTCATTGCACATGATATACTTCTATGTTTGTTTTCATAACCATATTACTTATATGTTTGATTTGATTTTATGGCCTAAATTATGTGACCATTATACATATCATGCATGTACTTGTGATGCTCACCAGGAAAAAAATGTGAATGATTTTCTTATGTTTGTCATTGCTATATTTTGAGGACTAATAACTCACTACTATTACTATATTTTGATAGCTCACTACCATGTGATCATTTTTTTTTCAAGAGATTCAAGTGTGGAGTTACATAATATATATTTCCATAATACTGTGTAGATATAGACCATGTTATGAACTACTTAGAGGTTATTCTTATAATATATGATGTTATGTTATATAATGGTTTTCAAGGTTCTTGGGTGAAAGATCATTTTTGTTCAAGAGATGCAATTGTGGAGTAATATCAATTTTATTATTTTAAGAATGTGGTTAACACACTCCAAAGTGGGAAAAAATGTACGCAATTAAAAATGGTCTTGAGGTATTTTTACAAGTAATTTTATATGTTTTTAGTGTACTTACAATTTCTTTGTTAAGTATTAGTCCAAATTAATTGTTATTGATGTGTACATAATAATAAGGTCCTAATTTGAATTCACTTGTTTAAAAAAAAACATAAATATTGTAGTTTAGTTGGCACAAGATATGCAAAAAATATTCTTAACACTCCATTTTTTATTTACATGCTTTAAAAAGCGATCAAACAATCATTAGAGTATTTACATGGTAGTGTGTTTACCTTGTTACAATCTCATTGATGTGATCCAGTAGTAATGAACTCATGCCCTAGGAAGTCATTGAAACAAACTACCACTCTGTCAACACATTTGGTTAGGGGAGTATATGCCTCCAAGTGCTATGGTGAGCTCTAGGGATGCCCGGGTTTAGAGTCGACCACCCGATCAAGCCAAGAACCCTTCCTATTCATCAAAATTCATTTTTTCTACGAAACTTTTGACGATCACAACTTGGCACTCAATCATCCAAACCAAGGAAAATCTATTCCAAAACTTGAGTGAAGGAGGCCTCTAATCATACCCAATAATTTAGGGCCATGGAATTCCTTAAGCCTTCGTGGCATAATTATTTACAAATTGCCTTTTCTAGGCAGTTCTAGGAAATGAATGGAGCTGAGTAGTGAGAAGTCATGCGTCGGGAATTCTTGGGAGAAAATTTCCACACCCAATGCATCTAGTTGGGGGGTATATTCCTTCGTGTGCTATGGTGGGATCTAGGGAGGCTGGTTTGGAGTCGGGCCACGATCTGGCGAGTCGGGCCACGATACGGCCAATAACCCTTCCCCATTCATCCCAATTCACGTTTACAATGAAAATTTTCGACGATCAAAACTTGACACTCGGTCATCCAAAATAAAAACCATCTATGTAAAAATTTATTGAATGAGGAATTTAATCAAACCCAAGAATTCAAGGCCATTTAATTGCTTGAGCCTTCGTGGCATAAATATTTGCAAACTACCTTTTCTAGGAAGTCTAGGAAATGAAAAAGCGAGTAGTGAGAAGTTATGCCTTGGGATGTTATCACATTGAATAGACTATGCCAACACATCCGGGTGGCTACGTAAACACTAGGGGAGGCATCATTTTGGTGCAGGACTATGTCAATACTTCCAAGCTACTTCGTTCGGGTGTAGTCACTTAAGAGCCATGAGACCAAAAATGTATAACTTCGATGAGTGATTACTCAGTCTTCATGGCACCTAAGGACATCTCCCGAGATCCTAAAACTCCATGTAGGGACCCTTTACAATATCCTATCTTTTTTCTCCATTTCCAATTGGTTCTCTCGCTGGCCTATTATTTACAAATGCACCAAATAGTGCAATTTGAGCCAATGTAATGTTATCAACCTGCTATATTTTGAAAATGGTGGGTTGTGGCCTTCGAACCAATTATGCCAACACATCCAGTGGCCATGTAACTGCTAGGGGTTTTTGGTTTTTGTGGGACTATGTCATTTCATCCAGGATACTTCATTCGGGCATAGTTCCTCAAGAACCTTGAGATAAAAAAATTATATAACTTCGACGGGTGATTACTCGGTCTTCGTGGCACCTAGAGATGTCTCATTAGATCCTACACCTCCACGTAGGAACTCTATAAAATATCATATCTTGGATTTTTCCATCTCCAATCAGTTCTCTTGTTGCCCTATTGTCTCGCACATGTGCCAAAATAGTGCAGTTTGAGCCAATGGAATGTTGTTGATAATTATATTTTGTAATGCTGGGTCATGGCACCAAACTGACTACACCAACACACCTGGGTGGCTAGTTAAATTCTAGGAGGCATAATTTTGGTCCAGGAAAATTTCATTGCTTCTAGGCTACTTTGTTCATGCATAGTCCCTTAAGATCCCTGAGACCAAAAAATAGTATAACTTCAAGATGTGATTACTCGGTCTCCATGGCACCTGAAGTGCCTCTCTGGATCCTACACCTCCATGTAGGGACCCTCTACAATATCCAATATAAGTTTTTTCCATCTCCAATTGGTGCTCTCGCTGCCCTATTATTTGCAAACATGCCAAATAGTGCAATTTGAGCTAGTGTAAGGTTGTCAAATGCTATATTTTTCAAATGGTGGGTTGTGGCACCGAACCGAATCAAAGCAATATGTATGGGTGGAAATTTAAATGATAGGGTAGGTGTGGGACTATTTTTTTCTCTTCGAGCTACTCCATTTAGGTGTAGTCCCTTAAGAGCCCTAAGACTAAAAATTGTATAAATTTGACGAGTGATTACTCAGTATTTGTGACACATAGAGACATCCCGCTAGATCCTAAACCTATATTGGTTTTTTCAATCTCCAATCAGTTCTCTCACTACCATATTTTTGCAAATGCACAAAATATTGCAATTTGAGTCAATGTAAGGTTATCAAACGTTATATTTTTCAAATAGTAGATTGTGGCACTAAACCAAATGCACAAAAAAATCCAGGTGGCCATGTAAACACTAGCAGAGATTTTTTTTTGGTGTGGGACAATGTTGTTTCTTCCGGCTACTTCATTTGGGCATAGTCCCTTGAGAGCCTAAGACCAACAAGCTGTATAACTTTGGTGGTGATTACTCAGTGTCTATGGGACCTAGATATGTCTCTTTAGATCATACAACTCTTTATAGGGACCCTCTACAATAGCCTATCTTTGTTTTTTTCATCTCCAATTGGTGGTCTTGTTGCCCTATTGTTTGCAAATGCACCAAATAGTGCAATTTGAGCCAATGTAAGGATGTCAAACACTATATTTTACAAACGGTGGGTCATGGCACTAAGCTGATTATTCCAAAATATCCAATTGGCCATGTAAACACTCAAGGAGGTGTCATTTTGGTGTGGGATTTTTTTTTCTTCTCGGCTACTTCATTCGAAAGCAATCCCTTAAGATACCTTAGACTAAAAGACCGTATAACTTCAAAGGGTCATTACTTGGTCTCGGTGGCACCTAGAGATGACTATTCAGATCCTAAACCTCCATGTTGAGACCCTCTATAATAGCCTATCTCATTTTTTCCCATCTCCAATCGGTGCTCTCGCCACCCTATTGTTTTCAAACGTGTCAAATAGTGTAGTTTGAGCCAATGTGAGGATCTCCAATCCATTATTTTGTAAATAGAATTTCATGAGGCTGATCGGACCACACGAAGAGGTTTGGATATTTTAGTAAAAATTATTAGGGGAATCATTTTGTTCCATTATGGTGTTGTTGCTTCAGGATACTTCATCCAAGCATATTCCCTTAAGAGTCCTTAGACCAAAAAACATTATAACTTTGATGGGTGATTACTCAATCTTTGTGGCACCTAGAGACGTCTCGTCAGATCCTACACCTCCATATAAGGACCCTATATAATATTATATATTGGTTTTTCCATATACAATTGATGTTTTCACTTCCGATTGTTTGCAAACGTGCCAAATAGTGGAGTTTGACTCAATGTAAGGTTGTAAATGCTATATTTTGCAAACGGGAACTTGTGGGACCAAACAGACCATGCCAACACGTCTATATGGCCTGATAAATATTATTATGGGTTTCATTTTGGTCTAAGAAGGTTTCATTTCTTCCAGGATACTTCATCAGGGCATTTTCCCTAAAGAGTCCGAGACCGAGAAAATGTTATAACTTTGACAAGTGATTACTAGGTCTCTGTGGCACCTAGAGATATCTCTTCATAAACTACACCTTTGTGTAGGGACCTTATACAATATCATATCTTGGATTTTTCCATATCCAATTGGTGCTCTAGCTTCCTAATTTTTGAAAACGTGTCAAATAGTGTAGTTTGAGTCAATGTAAGGCTGTTAAATGGTATATTTTAAAAATGGAAGCTCATGGGAGAAAACGATTGTGAAAAACCGGTGAGATGGCCTAGTAAATGCTTGGAGAGGCATCATTTTAGTTCCCTATCCTCCTATTACTTACAACCTACCTCCTCAAGAGCCAAGAACCCCCTCCACGGGTACATAAACCATTGTTAGTTGCTTCTCTTTGCTTGGACAATAATGAAATCTTCTCTCGGCTTCGAGAATATAACATTCTCTAATAATAATGCTAACCATGCAAAGGTGGAATCTTTTTGGCACCACTAATGTACATAAAAGTGTTAGTCAAATAAATTTAAGTTGAATTAAAACCATACTAGATATATACAAAATACAAAAATTTAATAAAATATAGGAACTTGAATCTAGTTGAAAAATTTAAACACTTTAAAGAAATTATATATACCAAACAAGCATGTAAATTCATTCCAATGAACCATCAGACGTGAAGGTGGAAGCTTTCTTGCACCACTAACCTGCATAAAAGTGTTAGTCAAAGAAATTTAAGTTGAATCAAAACCATACTAGATATATACAAAATACACAAATTTAATAAAATATATGAACTTGAATCTAGTTGAAAAATTTAAACACTTCATAGAAATTATATATTTTTGTAAGAGCATGTAAATTAAATCCAATGAACCATCGAGACATGAAAGTCTAATCTTTTCTAGTACCACTAACTCGCATAAAAGTGTTAGTCAAAGAAATTTAAGTAGAATCAAAACCATACTAGATATATACAAAATACATAAATTTAATAATATATGTGAATTTGAATCTAGTTGAAAAATTTAAACACTTTAAAGAATTTATATATACCAGATGAGCATCTAAATTCATTCCAATGAACCATCAAGATTGGATCTACTCTAAATAGTAGACAAGATTGCCTCATGATCGATGCAGCCTAGAATTCACCAGATAACACCCTAGACATTCGACACATCACTCGGTCTAGACTGAGCGCTCACCCAAAGCGTGTAAAGTTACCAAGTCCCTCTTTAGGGTTGTTGTAGCAAACTATTAACATGATGAATACTTAAAGCATATAGATCCATAACTAATACATCATTATACAATGCATGACAAATCTAGATCTAGGAAAGAATAAGTTTAAACAATAACCATGATAGAAATAAGAACATGCAATCCCCAATTACACACACGAATGATACTTAGGTTCAATCAATATCTTCCATCTCTTAATTATCAAAATAACACAGAATCTTCTTTCAATAATGGAAATCTATGCCAATGCACGCATGGATACGATACGGTAATCTAGAAACATGCACATGTATTTGTTATCTATCTCTCTATATCCATCATCTCCCTACTAGGTAATTCACTACATATATATAGGGTGGGGACTTTCCCTTCACCACTTATCTATCCCAAAAATAGGCCGCATGCTATTAATAGCCACGTATTGTTTTCATGCATAGCCACACATGCAAGTGTGCTATCTATAGACTACTAATAGTTAATTGAGGTGACAATCCTATTCTTAGACTATCTCCATGCAAAAGTGCTCTGAATTCAATCCTCCAGAAATAGACAATGTGTGGCGCACACGTCTCTACATCGTTGGTGTGTTCTGCATGCTATCTTCTAAAAATATATCTTCATGCCCAAAATGGCTAAGTCCTAAAAGCCGACTTGTCTCCCGCATGCACGGGTTCTTCCTATCCCTTCGCACCCTTAAACCTGAATTTTTTTCCCACATGGACTTCTTGTGTGATTTTTATCAATTATTATCTAATCAACATGATTTGACTCTCGAACTTTCTAAAGAATTTTATTATTAGGCCTTCTTCGATATCTATATAGGTGAATATTTGTCACTAGAACTAGATACAAATATACGAGTATTTTCTTGTGTGTCTCAAAGTATTCGAACATCCAAATAGAGGAATTTTTTAATAGATACCATCAAATCTTTTCCATCTATAACAGGAGAAGGAAACTTCTTTCTTTCCTCGATATAATGACATAAGAAATATTTCTTTCCTTCTTCATTATCTTCATCACAATAAATATAAACACATGTCCTACCAAAAATAGAGGTTTCAACTCAAATTTAAATTACATATTAATTTCAATAAACATAACTCAATAAAAATGTAAATAACCATTTAATTTGTCACACCAAAATTGAAATTTCATCAAAGTCCTTGGATGTGCAACTTCATATGGAGAAACAAGTCATTATGCATGTGGAGGTTTATAATCGGGAAGCGAGTTAGATGCCTACAAATCCATCCATCCACCCATTCTTGTGAATCACACTCAATAATGAAAAATTCAATACAAGATGCACAAAAACAAAACTTTCTTGTCCACATGGCCCATGAAGTAGCTTAAGCTACAAAATGAGTGCAAATCACTAGACCCGAGAGTTTCATATAATTCTCATAGTTAGAAATTTTTTTCCTCTGCAAGGCCTCCCGGCTCTCGCTTAACCATTGATAATCTTTCTATGTGGCCCAATGTGTCATCCTTCATCACTTTCTAAACCTCATTGTTCTCCTCTAGAGTTCTTACATTGATGAGCTCTTCTGGAGTTGTGCAGATGTTCAAGGCTTGGTCTGATTTCTTCAATTCTTCTTGCAGTGCTTGTAGTAATCCTTCATAGGATGAAATCTTCCACATCACTGAAGCCTTTTCTCATTCTACCTCTTGTTCTAGATCCTTTGGCATTGGCATACGTAGAGGTTCATCTTCAAGCACTAGGTCTACTAAGGTACTTACATAGTGTATTGCCAAAGGAAACGTCTTTGGTACCTTTGGTTCTAGGTATGGCCTAGCCTTCATAACAATATCACCAATTTCCTCTGCGAGGCTAATAAATACAACATTTTTCTTCTGTGCCAAGTCTCTTTCCTATGTTAGGCGCACTATTTCCCCATCCTTAGTTTTAATCTCTTTCATGAGTACCCTAATTGTGGTGGCCTTGTCCATATTGCACCTTGCCACTTCTGTTGAGACTTTGACCAATGCGTTACTCACCTGTTCATCTGACATGATAAGTAGGATTTATTGTCATATGTATAGCTTGGGGTGCCTTCTTCAGCCATCTCAACACGCATGACTCCTCATATACATAAAATTCAGGATCATCCATGTGGGTGTGCATTGACCATGATATTTTCTTTTGAGTGCGCACGGTCACCATATCCTCATCCATTAGCTCCCAGCTGAATAAATCCTTCTGTGCTATCATGCTCTGGAAGCAGGGTGTGGACAATCTTTCCTGAGTCCTCAATGTATCCCATGAGTGGTGCACTATGTTCTCCACTCATCCTCTTTGTCCTTGGCCCTTTTGGAACTTGAGCTTCAAGGTTAGGAGTCTGTAGTATCCTAGGCAGTCTCATGTGTGGTTTTAGATGTTTCCTTCTCTCCTTCTTCTCCGTCTTTCATCTCTTCATCTTTTGGCTCTTCTTCTTTCTCAAGTGGAGTAGGAGATCTTGGAATGCTCTCCTCTGATCCTTTAGCCTCTTCATCTAACTTCAAATTCCTTCTCCTTTTTGGCTTAGTGGACTCCTTGTGCGGAGAGAGATGAGGTGATCTCCTTACCATTTGTGGGGTTCCACCTTGAGTCCTTATGCATCTGAATACTTTCTTGAACCTATTCTCTCCCTGTACTACCCCCATATCATCTTCTTCATCTTGCCCCTATGGTGGAGTAGTGGTACACTGTGATTCCTTCCTATCTAAAGGTTTCCTCCTTCTATGCTCCAAGCCACCACTATCTTCACACTCTTCTTCTTCATCTTCTATGTTAATGGTTTCTGTGGGCTTTGGTGCCAATATGTTTTCCATTGTATGTTGACCCTATGACATCCCTGGGAGTGCAAACTCATTCTCCATGTATTTATTGTTTTCTGTCTTGGGCTTCAGCTGAAGGTATACTAGTGCTGCCCCAATATCTGTGATAGCTAGCCTCATGGGCTTTATGCTCAATACTTCTTAAATGATCCTCTCAATATACATTCTTTTCCCTAGATACACATATTTATTTTTATGGTGAGGTAGTCATAGTTGAACTTCTCTGCATTGAAGGCCAAGTGGCAAATGTCCGTGAATATATGGATTGATGTTTGAAAGTACCTTGCTGTGAAGGTGTAAGGAAATTTATGCTAAGGGCTCTAGGATCCATCTTACATTGGGAAGTATTTGATGCAAAAATGTTGATATACAATAAACCATACTTGTTTCCCTATTACCGAAGGTAGTTCCTTTGGGATGTGCCACTCTTCTTCAAAGGTAGTGCAGAGCCTGTCATACCATTTCTCCACTCTTTGTTTAACACTATCTCTGTCATGAACCCTTTGCATAGGTACTTGTTGAAACTTTTACTTGCTAACTTATTATCTATGGGATATTCCTATATCCTCTACTTTGGTTCATCATGTACTCCAATCTCCATGAATACCAGTGACAATAGAACAACTCCAAAGCTTATTTTTCCTCCCGTGCACACTCCCTTGACTATATGTTTTGTAATTTAGCCTCAAATATTGTAGACTACTCCTGAAATATGCTTCACACATACAACCACATGGTGTTCACCTATGACCACCTCTCCTTGTCATTAAACTTTGTAACAAGATATGTTGTTTCTTGTACAACTAGACAATTCTTTAGTTTATCAATGTCCAGACCGTGCAGACCCTTCAATTATCCCAACTCCTTCTTGGTTTCTATAATTGCGTCCTTATTTTTTAGGTCAGTATTTATATCCTCTCTTGTGTTCTTCAAACCTGTCACTATGTAGATCAGCGCGGATGAGATCTTGACTCTATGTCCTAAAAATTAGAAATAATCCTCATGTGCTCTACTCATGAGCCATTTGTATAAAGGCTCATACTTCCCAAACTATGGAAGCTCATATAATTGGTAGAATCAATTCTTTTCAAAAGTTTCTTTCCTACATCATCATAAACTAACATGTCATCTACCATGCATTTATTTGTCTTCGTGTTGAGTAGGGCATCAAGTTCCTTTTTGTTCTATGTGGTCCTATGGTTATATTTTCTCACTTTACTATTTATTATATGTGAATCCCACTTATAGCCAACTATGATGCCCTATGGATATTACATTTCTGAAAAATTACTTTCAGGTGCCATCTCTTCCTCCTCTACAACTACCTTCTTCTTCCCCTTTGTTTCGCTGTAACTACTTTCTTGGGTACCATTTTTACCTTGCAATCCTTCTATAGACACTTGCCTCTTCAACTCTGTAATGCTCGACTCAAACCCTAGCTCGAGTTAACATTCCCTAGGTGAAATCACATGCCCTATCTCCTCTTTTCCATCCTTCTTCACTCAAACCCTTCACCACCGGGGACACAAGCTTCTTCTACACATAGATTTGTTTGTCACGTCTGGTTTCACACCCGTCACACCTCAAATCATTACTTGTTTCTTCGTACTTAACTCTTTCTCAAATAATATTAATTGCAATGGTAAAAATGTACTTGCATCCCGTCCTTATATAGAATTTCATATTTTGATGCATTTATTGCTTCTCCACCTACCAAATATCCTCTCATTTATTTACCAAATTGTTCTTTCTACGTGGTACATATTTGCACCCCGCTATAACCTTCTAGCATGCCTTCCTACCCTTTGGTCACATACTTCTCTTCAACATACACCCATGCACCCGAGTACCTCATCATTGTACCTTATCCTAGTAGTTATCATGGCCTCTTCTTACCTTGCGTTATACTATTCCTTCATTCATCTCCATCCTTGGTCACTTTTGAGAAGCAATATTTTTACTTTGAAAAACACCCGTAGTAGCTTATTCCTTTCCACCTTTCAGTTCCAGCAATCATGTACCTTGATATCAATAACCACACCCCACACTAAAAGTATGTGTAGTCCATTGTGCATCAACATGCTCCATATTGTAGTTAGCTTCATGCACGCAAGTGCACTTATTACACAAGAACAAAAACTAAAGTGACAAATCATAATGACAATGAAGGAAATACATTAAGGAAATACATAATGGAAACCTAATCTAATTGGCAATACTACCTTATTACAAACACCAAGAAGACTTATTTATAGTAGGGCTTCAACCTACTCCCGTTAAAGTAACCGGGTAGCCGTGTTCCATCTAGTGCTTCTAATTGACAAGTGCATGTTTCAAGGATGTAAGTAATAACATACGGCCCTAACCAATGTACCTCAAGTTTCCCTAGATGGCGCAAGAACTTAGATTCATAGAGAAGTACCATTTGTCCAATCTCAAACTTCTTATCCCTTATGTTTTTGTCATTCCATTTTTCTTCTTGGCCTTTTCCTACTTCTAACTCCATCATGTTATGGCTCGTTGCTCATCCAGTTGAATCATATTATCAATACACTCTTCCAACACCTACTCATTATCTAGACCTCCAGGTGTGCAATGCACAAAGAAGGTAACATAAATTCTATAGGGATAATGTCTTCTGTGCCAATCACCAACTAAAACGATGCGGCTTTGTTCAATATCTTGTAAGTTGTTCTATATGCCCAAAGAACATCTGACACTTTATCATCCCAATCATTTCTTCCAACATCACAAATTATTTTCAATGTCTAGCTCAAAATATTGTTGAAAGCCTTAGCGAGTTCCATTTTCCCGAGAATGATAGGGTGTAGTCCTATGGTGTTAACCATAAACTCATCTAATAGGATCTTGATTGTCTCATTCAAAAGTGTGTACCCCTATCACTTGTCAAGATTAAAATACATCCATATCTTGTAAGAACATTCTCCCATAGAAACCTAGCTATCAGAGCTGGTGTATAGTCCTTCGTAGTGCTACTTCTACCCACCTTGTTAGATAATTTATACAAGTAATGATATAGCATGACCCAGTCCTATACGCGGCTGGTGAAATAGGTCCTACAAAATCCATGGCCCATTTATCAAATGGTTTAGCACTAGTAATAGGTCTCAAATACATCTCATCTATTTTCCCTAGTTTACCTTAATTCGATAATGGTCACACACTTTGCAATACACTTTATAATATTTATACAGTGTCTCCCACCATAATCTAGCAAGTAAGATCTTTTGGGTAGTTGCATCACCTACATAGTGGCCTCCTGCAATACCACCATGTGCCTCCTCCATTATATCCTTGCACTCATGCTCTAATACACAACAACGTAATACTTCATCTCTACCTAACTTGTAGAGGTCACCACTGATTAACATAAATGGTGCCACGCGTATGGCAAGCTATTTATTTTCTAATGCCTTCATTCCTTCTGGTGCCACACAAGTCTCGTAGAAAGACAAAAATGTCTTCTAATTTTGATGGCGTACATTATAACCTATATAAGCGTGTATCTAGCATGGTTCCTTTAACTTTTGTTCTTCTTCTCCTGAGTGAATTCTAGACAAGTGGTCTGGTCCAGAGTTACTTTTCCCTAGCTTCACCACAATTGTGAAGTCAAACTCTTGAAATAGGAGTACCCATCTACATATGCACCCTTGTAAGACTAGTTTGTTCACCAAATACTTCAATGTCATGTGATCTGTATAAAACACAAATGGTGTTGCTAACAAGTATTGTCGAAACTTGAGTAATGCATAGATCATTAAAAAAGCTTCACACTCTGTATTTGTCTAATTCTATTTAGTAGGAGCTAGCTTCCTACCAGAAAAAAAATCAGATGATCTATAATACCTTCACTAGGTTGAGCTAGCACAATACCAATGGCTAGGCTAGAGGCATCCACATGCACATGAAATGATTTATCCCATGAGGAAAAGTACATAATCGGCATGGTAGTAATTTTTCCTTTAATATCTCAAACGCACATTGTTGTGGTTCTCCTAATAAAATTTACCTTTTCCTTTTAATAGCTCTTCCAAGGGTACAAAAACTTTGGCATACCCTTTGATGAACTTCCAATAATATCTTGTGTGACCAAAAATCCACGCACCTCACTTTTACTGGTAGGTGCTTCCAGGAATAGAATGATTCAACCTTATTTGGATCAACCAAAGCAAACCTTCCTTGTAGATTACATGTCCTAACAAAGATTCCAAAAGGTGTAGAAAATATGCACTTATTGATGTTCAAAGAGATACTAAATTTTCTACATCGTTTAAACATTAGGCTTAGATTTTTCATAACGATCTTTCACAAACCCATATACTATATAATCATCTAGATAAACATGTAAGAAGATGTGAATAAAATATTTGAATGCTGAAAAACTATCCACAAGAATACAAAAGGCACGTTTTTTTAGTCCAAAAGGCATCACAGTATAGGAAAAATTACCCCATTCATTAGTAAAAGTTATCTTTTCTTGATCCTCCTAAGAAATCCTAACCTGATGATACCCAAAAAACCCATCTGTGAATGAATATATTTTGCACCTTGCCACTCCTTCTAGTATTTCCTTAGTGAATGGTGTAGGAAAAGGGTCTATGACACATGCAACATTTAACTCCTTGTAATCTACATAGATTTGAATCCTACCATCCTTCTATATACTTATCACCATAGGAATAACCCATTCTGACTCATCCAAGGGTCAAATAATCCTAGATTTCAGCATCTTATCAATCTCTTCCTTCACCTTTTCACGTAAATTGGGATTCATTCTATAAGGTCACTTTCTAACTAGGCATGCACCATCCTTAAGCTTTATCTTCATTTCCCCAAGTGATTCATGCACGCCTTTAAGTTCATGATACCCTCGAGGGAATAAGTCCTGATAATCCCTGAGTAACTCAATGATCTTTGCCACTTCGATTCTGACCAATAGTCTCCAATTATGACCTCCTTTGGCTCAGCCTCTCGAACCTATATTCATCTTCTTTGACTTCATGGAATCATGATAAGCATGTGTTTCTTTTTTTCGTACTATCCAAGACCTCACACACCCCTTATGAATGTTCAATATCCAGGTTCTCAACTTCCTCATCATCCACTATGTAAACCATATTTCCTTTCTCTTTCTCAAGGCAAGCGCATTCAAGTAGTATGGAGTCCATTTCTTCTTCCTTTTCAAAATGTGCTCTGGACTCTGTCTCACCAAATATTTCTTGAATAAGCTCTTCTGCCTTTGCACTATCTCCCATAGTTAAGCGCTTGAAAATTTTAATGCTTCTTCTACTAGAGGTTTAGTCAAGAAGTAGTCAAAGGTCTAGATCATTCTTGCAGTCAAATTATGCTAATTCCTAGTCTCTCAATGTATTTCTGCATATGCATACCTCACGTGTGTGCATCCTTGTAGAGTAGAATACAATCTATGCACCCCTAGTGAATGTGGTAATGCTTCTTGTCTCATTGTCTAGAGTCTCTCACACTATTGAATGTGATGATGAAAAGGTTGATCGCCATTATAAGTGCAGATCTACATATGTGCATTGCTCCTTAAAAATCTACTAGAGAGGGTGGTTCCAATCTCCTCCCATTCTATAATATTATCTCTATGGAATACCCACCAGCAAGCACTACTATCCCATGTAAGGTATACACTAACATATCTCTTCTCTTAATTTGATCTTTCCACTATGCTTCCATGGCTTTCAAAAATATAGAAAGATCTTCTACCCCAGTATACCAAAGTACTACCCTACCTATCCATCAAACAAAACAAAGTCCATTCTTGAGCAAAATCTCACTTTTACCATATCCTACTAGTTCATATGTACTATGAGACCAATTGTTACAAGAAATAATCGTATATCACTAATAGAATGAGAATATTCCAATTGTATGATGCCTTTGTTTGATGGCTCATTTACCTCTGGTTCCTAAATAACATGTACATAGATTTTGTTTAAGTCCTCCTCACTTAGAGGCTCAACATATGGTGTAGAATTCTCATCTGTCAAAGGTATTACAACCCTTTCCTCATTGTTCTCAAAGATGATATACCCCTTATTGAATCTCAAGTTAACATTATTCATATAACACCAAGGGCATCCAAGAAAGGTGGGTAAACTGTCTACTTCCACAAGTGCTAATACCTCAAAATCCCTAGTGAACTTGGCCCCTTGTATGGTTATAGATGCATCCTTCAAAACTCCTAAGGGAGTGGGCTTAGGCTAGTTTTCCATAAACAACACATTAGATGATGGCTGAAATGAATGCCTCCGCATTTGTACCCATGCATATAATGTAAGCACATTCACTTCGCACCTATATCAATCAATATGTTGCTCAACAGCCATCTATCCATAACAACATTTAGAGTAATTTCCTTTTCATAGTCAATGCTATCAAGGGGAATATTTTCATGTAGGATTTTCCATTTATTCATAGTGCTTGTGTGTAGGGTATTTCCCTTCAACCAATTTCTTAGCAACAAAATAATATTCTCCCGGCGCAACATTTTACAAACCTCTCTGATGTCATCAATATCAGAGGATTTTTTCTACTTCTTTCTTCTACTCCATCTTCCTTGACTGCTCCTATAAACACTGTATCTCACCCTAAAGATTCCTTAGCACTTTCATGGTATCCTGATAAACCTCCTTCTAATAGGCATGATCTATGTACCTTGCATACAAAACCTCCTCCTTGGTGATCCAAGGATTCTAGTGTAATGCCTCTCTTACATGTGCCACTTCATCTCATGTAGTAATATTCATTTTTGATGCCTCAATTCCTGGTGCTATCTTGGGCATCCACTAATCTTCTACCGCACACTAGATTCTAACCATCCCAACACATTTTTTCTTGCTTATGTTTCTTACTCAGATGCTCATATAAGTTCGGACACTCTTCATAGGTATGGTTCTATCCGAAGAAAGAACATGTAATATTCTGGGGACATTCATTCCTATAGTGGTAAGGAGATCCACACATATAACATGTTCCATGAGGGAACTCACCTCTTCCTCCACCATGGCCTCTTCCTCCATATCCAACGTGATATCCACATCCTCTTCCATTACCTCCTTAAAAATCCCCTCACTCCTATCATAGCATGTTTGATTATGATCCCGATCTTGGTGCTCATTCTTACCCTTAGAATTATCTATTACACTTTTTTGTCATACCCCAATGTCTATAACATCCTGGATCTGACCAATCAGTTGACAATCTTTAGTATCATGGGTCGTGGACCAAGAAAATTTTATAGTAACAAGATACATTCTTCCTTATCACGTGTTGTAACAAAGGATAATGACTAGCATCATGATTTAAATGACAAATCTCATAGTCTAATAGTAATGAGCATATAGATTTGTGAGGGAAACTATCCTTGGTGTGACCTTCTACTTCACAATTTGTAAACCAAATCCCTGAGCACATTTCATGGGCTGAATTATCTGATAGATTCTCTAATTGTTTTTCCATAGCTGGAGCTAGTTTCAATGCTCCCAACCGCCTCTCAAACGTAAAGTTGCTTCTAGTGCTTCACGTGGATCGGTGTATGTCTTACATGATAGTGCTCTTTTGGATGATGTAATCAATTAGAAAATGAACCATTGTGCATGTTGGCTTACATGAATATCATAAGAAATCTTAGATAGGAGTGTTTTAAAATGGGCATCATACTCACATACACTCTCAATAGTTCCTTTCTTGATATCCTTGAGCGCGCTTATACTCTTCTACTCAAATTATGGGATATAGAACTATTTCAAGAAAGCATCCTTCAGTGCTACATAATCCATGCAAGTTTGATCAGGGTCAAACTTCCTATACCAGTTGTGTGCACATCCTTGTAATGTAGTAGCAAATTGACTTGCCTTGTGCTCAAAATCTATGATCCCTTTCACGTACCATAATATTTCACACATGTGCACATGCTCAACAACATCCTCTATGCCTCTATATTACGAAGACAAAGAAACACCTCCATATAAATATTTTGGGGTCAAAAGTGCAGACCTTTCCCACCTAATCTAGAACCTCTTGTGTTTCCCCTACCTCCAAAACCACCAGATCCACCAGAAATAGAACCACTTATACCTCTTGATCCTCCACCTATAGCTGGAATAGGACCTATAGATGTACTCCCTTGTGCTCAATAGTAATACTACACTTTGAACCCTTACAATTTTTGGGTAGTTCCACTTCTAGAGGTGAATCCACACATTACATTCTATGATTTGAGATGATGCACCTAAAAATGTTCCTCCAAATAACATTGAAGTCATATGTCCTTCCATTGATGTACTTTCTCTCTAACTTACTTTGGTTCTCATGTTTCCCAAATTCACTTCCGATTACTTATCGTACTAGATACTGAAAAACCAAGCGCAAGGGCTAGGTTACTATGTGGATTCGATGTGTGCCCATGACCTAGGTCATCTCTACTAGCACGCTCCCTTGTGAGGATGAGAAGGGTTCCCTGTAATGATTTCCCAAATGGGGATTTCCGATGGTCTAGCTCCACATCTTCTACATGAGCTCCAAATCCCCCACAAGCCATCTCTCTCCTCAACTCCATTTACACTGCAACATCACGTTGCTTCTCTATCTCCCTCTTACATGCCTCATTATACTTAAGTCTCCTTTCTTCTCTTTGTCTTGCCATTGCTAAGTCCACCATCCTTCACCAATCTTGTCCCCACCACCACACGTGGTGGGGTTTACTCACCATCGGTTTACTCTCCAAGTTCAAAATTACCATCAAGATCTTGATTGCGGTGGAATACTATGCAGATATGTTCCCTAGGATACCGCAAAAAATTAAATTCAGCTACCTCCGGGAAAGAATACATTGAAATTTAATATTCAAGAATATAACTATTTAGAACACCATGAAACCACATATCCATAGCACGAGTTCGAGATCGGATCGATCAAGCATCAAGAGCCTAAAATTATTCATGTGTCCCAGAAAAGTGTGCGATACCTCTACTTCCACTTAGATGCATAAGCAATCAGCCACTCATAAAATTCTACTAGAAAGATGGTGAAAAATATCAAATATGAACTATCATATAGGTTATGTTCCACCCAAACACGTGCGTTAAACTCATATCCGGTCTTTGAATCACAATGCATATTCTTCCTCTAGATCATGTAACCATTCTTCAATACTAACTACAGTTAACCGATACGTCTTCATCACAAACCATCCTAAAAACAACTAAAAAAGAGGTCCCAGAAATAGAACCAATGATGCAACCTAGAATTCACTAGATAACACCCTAGACACGCTAACACATCACTTAGCCCCAACCGAGAGCTCACCCAAAGCATGAAAAGGTACTAGGCCCCTCTTTAGGGTTGTTGTAGAAGACTATTAACATGATGAATACTTAAAGCATATATATATAACTAATACATCATTATACAATGCATGACAAATCTAGATCTAGGAAAGAATAAGTTTAAACAATAATTATGATAGAAATAAGAACATGCAATCCCCAATTACACACATGAATGATACTTAGGTTCAATGAATATCTTCTATCTCTTAATTATCATAATAAATGTCACACCCCTCAATCCCTCATTCTCTTTTGTCATAAAATGAATTGAAGCATTGAAATAAATTACGAATAGCGTGACATGACTAGTGTGGCTATGTTGTCTTATGTACCACTGTGGACACGTATGCATAGCTGAAAGGGTATACATACATGTACAAAATTGTATGCGTGACATCATAATGGTTCTTGTTGGCTCATAGCTATAAACAAACTAAGGTTGTAATTCATTCGACGTGTTGGCATGTTATCTTGTTTATGTAGAATGATGGTTTTATTAATCATCTCGGATGGCTATTATGCATCTTTGTGTGTTGTGAAATATCTTTTGGATAGAGAAGATAAACCTTCACTGTGGGGATGCATAACTGGCATCTGTCCCTTCATGGCTATTATTATTATTGTTTTACTTTTGCATGTTGGATGAGTTTAAGTTGCAAAAAAAAATGGTTGGAACTTACACACAACTTCTATACTTTAGTTAGTATGAGGAAATAATGATATTGTGGAAGGTACTAAACCGCATATTGAACTTGGTTTCTTTCACGACCGTTATATTAAGTTTGATCAAATCTTACATTGTGTAGCATGGGATAAATGTTTGATTAATTGCCAGTGAGCTTGGCTATGAAGATGATGTGATCATCACCTTCGACCTATCTGAATGTCCTCCATGCAAACTTTGTTATGATAAACTTCTATAAGTTTACATATTTAATTGTAAAACATTTTAAGCTATATAGAGGCATTCAATTATTAAAATAATTGAAAGACTATGAGATAGTTTTTTGATTAATATTACATGCAATTTGAAAATGAAATCAAATATTTCTGGGTATCTTTATTAATTAGATAGACCATGTATGAATGACTATATTGAAGACCCACCAAGTATAAATTAATACAATTTATGATTTTTCTACTAGGCTTGGTTAATCACCAACCTTGAATTTGATGAAGGTATTCACCTTTTGGAACGGATAGTTATATGCCTATCCATGCAAATGTTAAATTTGGAAGAAGAATATAAGTTTTCTATAAATCACGCCATTTGTGGAGGGAAAATCTTACCGGCGGTGGAAGTCTGGTTAAAATATTAAATAGCATTGAATATATATATATATATATATATTTAATGCATTTAATTATGGAGATAAGCTTTGGAAGTGGTGAAGCTTCCTGGAGAAGCTATCAACATGCAAGTGGTTCATTTTATTTTTGTTCTTTCTTGTTGCAACTGCAAACCCTCCTCCTTTGAAAGTTCCATTTTTGGGAACCAAATTCGCAATAGTTCTTGAAAGGTAGCTCGTTGGAAACTTTGTGAGATTAAAAGGAGATCAATAATTTGTAGAGAAGGAGGATACGTGAGATAGATGAGTCTTTATTTTCATTTGGAACTATGTTTTGTGTGGCCTTGAGCAAGAAATACTGGTAATCACATCTTGGAAGGGAAGAATAGTTGTTGGAACTGCGAGGTGAAAGGATTTTGGTTTTATCAGGCATGAATCACTCTCTCCCCCTCTTAATATCTTATTCAATCTTATATTTGAATAGATAATCTGCTGTAACATTTTCTTTGGTTTGAATATGCATGAGGAAGGTCACTACTGTGTACTGTATGATTCTTGCAAAATTATGAGTGACTGTGTTTGAGCTTTCAGAGATCTATAGTATTAACTGTTAGTTTGGGTGTTGTTGTAATGTGTGACTATCATTGTTAAACTGTGTGTCTGTTATACTATGGGAAAGTGCAAATTCTTTTACCCGAGTTCTATTATTCTCTATTTGAATATTAATTTATTAGCTTTGGGTATTACCCAGATGCCTGAATATTTATATGATTAGGGAAATTACCTTAACCGACATGCTCAGTGATTTTGGTATTATGGGGACTATGTTAGCTTCGTTGTATAACTAAAACCGTGTTTAGTTTGAATTGTTTTACCTCCCAAACCATGGGGTCAATTCCATTTTAGAGAATATAGTGATAATATTACATAAAAACCCATAAGGGATTTTTGATTGGTTGTTTTTAATTGAGATTTTTATCCAATCGATCTGGGTGCATAAAATGATTAATACTGGGTATATGATAAATTGATCTAGTTGGTAATTTTATGTGCATGTTTGAGTGTGAATGATTATCTAGGGAGCTCCAAGCTCTGTATATGTTTTAGCTAAATCTTATCGGTCACCGTAAAGTGAATACGGAGACCTCTGACAATGCGAACAAGCCAGTAATAAGTGATTTCCCTTGCATCGTTGATTAGTATTGACGTTAGTTGGGAAGGGTTTTGAACTAAGCAAGATGGTAGAAGATAATTTTGAAAGCTCTTGATTCAGTTAAGGGTAATTGGAATTTACTTAATTAACTTCTAAACCTAGAGATTGGATAGCTTAATGTCTTATGTTAAGTTTAGTGTTTTCTATATTCGGGAAAAATAAAGATTCCCTAGCAAGATATAATTATCTTGGATTAAAGAAAATAATAAATTATACTTATAGGATTATATAAGTCATGCCTGAAAGGAAGTGTATATTATTTTCTAAATTAGATATCAACCTATTCTAGTAATAGATGCCTAATGGAAAGTAAGGAGGAGTAACGTTTTTGATGGTTGTTGTTCGAAAATATTTTCTAGAATTTTCACTACATGTACGAAATAGCATCTGAAATCAGTCCATATGGATGCAAGAATAATATCTTAAGGATAAAAAGGTATAAGAATATAGTTATGAGTTTTTATAAGTTTTTGCTACCATTGGCTCAATTTTATTAAGCCATTAGCTTCTATTAATTATGCCATATTCCTTTTTTTGAAAACGAGATCATGAGATAATAGGATCTCATCACTTTCATACAATTGATCTGGTGAATATTAGTTTCAGTCTAAGGGTGAGATATCCTCTGTTATTTCTTAACTTTTGACATCTCTAGTTCCATCGAGAATGGGAGTCATTATGTTATTTCTGTATTCTACATGTGAGTATCTTATTTTCCACTTTCTTTGTGTTGGATTAGTAAAACTATTGATAGCAGCTGGTTTGACTTATAAATTACCATGATGTTGAATGAGGAATGATTTCCATGAATGCTTTTATCCTAAGTTGTTAAGTGTTCTATTTCTGTGATTTCCTTTTATTAAGACATTTCAAAAAAATTATGACAATAAATAGTTTTTAGATGGATGAAAAGAAATTATTGTAACTTTTGATGATTGAATCCTTGCATTATTGTGTTGTTACCATAATCGTAATGTTGCAGCCTACCATTTAATTAAAAATCATATTGCATAATTTATTAGGTGGGGAAAAGGGCTATTCATGCCAGTCATGTTGGACTGACCATGTGCAATTTTGTACATCAATTTTTCAGTGCAGGGAAAAAGGGAACTTTGTGGCAAAGTCTGGATGGTGCAAAATGTATTTTCCTTAGAATGCATGAGTGATTGGATTGTTTTGAAACTGAAATTTCAGTCTTGATATATTGTAAATATGAGGGTTATGGAGCTTAAGATATAATAGCTCACTTATGAGCTTCT
Source organism: Taxus wallichiana var. yunnanensis (assembly GCA_018340775.1). Classification (NCBI taxonomy): domain Eukaryota; kingdom Viridiplantae; phylum Streptophyta; class Pinopsida; order Cupressales; family Taxaceae; genus Taxus; species Taxus wallichiana. Next base: position 91,795,697 of record CM031243.1, on the reverse strand, counting down.
CCTTGATAGTGTGTTTAAAAAAAAAATATAAGGCAAGGTAGATGTATAGAAAAGATCTTGTTTTATCTAGAGGCAATAATCTTATTTCAATTTATGATCAAGGTTGATTAGACACTTGTTCCCTTTATCTTATTCTTTAATTGCTGTGATGTAAATCGAAGATCTTTACATATCAACTAATTGAATAAATATAAGTTATGATTATATGATTTCAATTGGGATGTAAGAGTCAATTCATTTTATGGTTTATAATAAATTTAATACTTGGAAATGCTATTGGTTATTTTAACCATTTTCGTCAAGCTACAAGCATATAGTTATTATGGATTTTACCCAATAAAACTGTTGAGAAAATATTCTATTATATTACACATTAACAATGAGGTAAATAAAGAAATAATTTAGATTATTTCAAGTACTATTGAAAGTAGGATGGCATGGCAGCGTAGGTAATGATGCATGCAACACTATTGTGTATCATCAAAATATAACCGAACGCTATTTGCTTAAATCATGTTTGGTATAATCGATGAAGTAACCTTATACCAAAGGGGTCTTAATAACTTGACCCATTAGCTTGACTGGAAAAATATGAATATGTGTTGGTAGTATGTATGGATACCCTGTAACACTCTAATCTCAATTACGGTGAATTCAAATAATAATATTAGAGTAAATTATTAAAGAAATAAAAGGAGAAACACCAATAGCTTTAGGCAGATAGGTAATAATACCATATTCTCAAGTAATGAATCTTAGTTATTACCATAAAAGGGTATGTAATATAATCCAACTAAAGTGAAACATAATCTTAAAGTTTAAATCATTGTCAATAATGGCGAAGGTTCACTCTTAATTAAATTAAGACGCGATGCCATGTATGGAAATAGTAATGGAATAAGTAGAAGGATTGGAATTCGGGAAGGATAAATTACAAATGAAGTAATAATATAGAGATTAAGTTCTAAATGGTATAGTAAATTGTACGATGTTGACTATCGTTCACTCAGATAATATTTTAAATCCTTATGGACAAAAGTGTGTGGTCAGATATACCATTTATGCCTATTAAGTATGCAAATAAAAGGGAATGCAAGGCTAACTAATCAATTACCAAGGTATGTTGATACCTCTAGGAAGGATTGGAGTCCACTCTTGCATATAGATAAGTTTAATGCAACCATAAGAATGTTTGGACTTAAGTCGAATTATAGAAAGAGGATGTTGGTCCTATGGCTGATGTACATTGTCATAAGACTACGATCACCAAGGAAGTTGACATGAGGGCATAATAAGATTGGTCCAGTAATTGTAGAATGTGATATTTGTTCTAGGAGATGATGACGAATTTTATTGAGGGTTGTCCCATAATGCATCATTAAGAGCATATAATTAAGATATTGGTTACAATGGAAGTAAGATGGAAACATGCTTACTAAGTTGGGAAGAACATAGTACCTGAACCCTAACTAGTTAATATGGTTATCATCCCTAATGAGGATTAGTAAATGATTATTGTTAAAAGGATCAAAGGTCTTACGTACAAAGGCTATAGCATGAGAGGATGAATGGGCAAGTAGTGTCTCCAATCATAACTTGCTTGATGGACATATTAAAACAAATGAACACTTTGAATTAAGCTACAACTAAGAGAAGTGAAGTGCTTGTGCTTAATCATGTACTGCCATAGATAGTCTATGGTACTTGACAAAGGGAATGAATCATACCTTAATACTTAGCCTTATGTAAGCACATATCTCCGGAATGTAAAATAAAGAAACATGGGCTTAAGTTTATTAAGTTGGGATAATATTTAAATGGTAATACCGATCATAGATCTGAATAGTGTTGTTTTCCATTTATGGTTAATTTGGGCATGAGATCTTGAAAGGTAATTTGAGTGTTGTAGGTTAAACTAAATTTATACCTTGTTCAAGAATTGTAATTGTTTACAGTAATTACGTTATGCATCCATATAATTGAATAAGTGAATAAAAGTGAAACGACAATTTCCTAATGATGAGTGTGCCATCATGGAAATGAGCATGACATTCATGACTCAGAAACTTTGCGCAAAGTGGTGTAAGATGTTGATTACATTGTCGAGATTTCACTATGATCTAAGCTTTGAGATTCTGTGGATTTCATAGGTGGAATCCTAGGTAGGCACTTAGATAGGACTAAGCTGTGAGATTCCTATGGATTTCATAGGTGGAATCCTAGGTAGGCACTTAGATAGGACTAAGCTATGAGATTCCTATGGATTTCATAGGTGGAACCCAGGTAGACACTTAGAGGTCTTCACTTATATCTTTATCATATTCTGATAAAGGAGAACCCAAGGATACATTTATGTATGAGCTCATACAGAGCATAGAGGGAGAATGAATAGGTTCAGTAATCTCTCATACAACTGCACATGGTTCATGATAGTTATGGAATGGAATTGCATTAAGATTTATGTAGATTTAAATATATGGGTATTTAAATCAACTGCATAATTTTTTTTTCTAGATTTGCGGTGACAAAATCGGGGATGTCACATCTTGGTATCAGAGATGAAGGTTCAGACTCTTTGACTTATCAGGTCCTTACGCTAATTAAAACTTCTATTTTTTTAGAATAAAATGGATATGAGAAGGATGCACCAAGAAGAAAGAACTAGGTCAGATTTTTTTCTACGGTTTCCACGGTGTAAAAGTTAGACAAAATTCTAGCAATCCTTCAATATACCCAGAACCGGATAGATGCCTTAGAGTAGCTGGTGATGGGTGGAAATGATAAGTTGGATAAAAGACAACTTGAGTTTGTTACTAATGAACAACAAGAGAGTTGTTTAAATGATGAACTGATCAATGGTGGAAGGTTTTGGACTTACCAATCCAAAGATGAACTAAACCCAAAATTTGGGAAAGCACTGGATAAACTTGGACCCTTTTCTGATAAGATGGTATTTGAAAAGGGCAGTGGGCTAAAACCAAATCTGCTAGACTTTTCCACACATAAAAATGAAAAGGATCATAAGAATGATAACTCTTATTCATCTCGGAATGCTAAGAAAATTTGGTGGAAAAAGGATAGCAAGAAAAAGTGTTATGCCAAAAATAAATTTGCACAAAAACCTACAGTGATAACCTGCAAGAAAAAGCATAATACTGCTGCAAATAGCAAGGTTAAATATGGTCAATCAAGACTTGCTGGAGGATGTTTCTTGTGCGGTAATGGGAATTATGCCAACAAATGTCCTTTAAATAATATGGACAAGCCTCGAATTATGAAAGATGTTGCAAGGGTAGACAACAAAGGAAAGGAACATGTACCTCTAGTAGGATACAGAGGGAATTGTGAAGGGATCCATGAGATTAGTATTTTCAATCCTAAAAGAAAGAAAATAGGGATTTGTTGCACTTAATGAAAACTGGTCAACAATTTTGAAGCCTAACTCTACCTGGTGGTATGGATTAAAAATATCCAATCTCAAACTTGTATTAGATAAAGTAGCATTTATCTGAATGATTGTTTGGTTTTTATGTTAAATATTTGACATAATTAATTACTATTTCAACTCCAAAATATAGAAATATATCATATTTTAGTTTGTTGACTCTTAATATTGGGATATAAAGTTGTTGATGGAAAAGTCTTTAGCTTATAAAGTAACTTTGATACTAGTCACTTCGTAAGATTTAAGGTAAACAAGCTTTCTTGGTCTTGAAAAAAAAAAAAAAAAAATGTAGACTTCTTGCTTAAGGATAGGTAAAAAGACTATCCGTACTCATTTATGAGTCATATGTTTGTTAAGAGTTCCTAAATGAACTTTTTGATGGCTCATTGTGCTTGATAACCAAGTTGATAGTGTTCTTTGATTAGGATCTAGGAGTAATGAGTAAGATACGTTGAAGTGATAGATGGATGATATAGCCAAGTATGACTTATATCATAATGAATGCTTAGTTTTACCAGTTACTATGAAAGACTAAGAAAGTCTGGACTTATATATTTAAGTGTGATCAAGTTTTGGTTGAGACCTTACTTGAAATTGGATCTTATTACAACTGAATGTAATAGGAAGTAATTCAATTTTATGTGTTGTATTAAAGATTATACAAGGTTTTTCCTTATTTATTAAAAAATATATAACTTGAGTTATGAAGTATATTTTTTCCTTCACATGGAATCTTTTTTTATTACAAGTTATTAGAATGTATAATATAACTTAGAGATATATGGAGCTATATTATTATTCCATCATGGAATCTTTTTGAGTTAATGGTATATAATGATGATGTTAGAATGGACAGAGTATAACTCTGCGGTAACATAAGTATGGGCTAATATTGTTGTGATAATATTACTCTGGATTGGGTTTTACTTGGCTTGATTGTGGCAAATGGATTGGTTAGAGAATCATGGAAAACATTCTACTCAGCCACCTTGATACTAGTAGATATTGAGAAAACTATGGTTGAATTCTTGCACGTCTTATTTTGCTTATTACTTGTAAGCAGTGATTCGATTGGAATATGTATAGCTGAGTTATTATAATATATATTGGATGAGTATTGTTAATTAAAACCAGTATTTGTATGGTTTTAAGGTTTTTGAATTGATTGGTTTAACATTGAGTAATGGCATTACTCAAACAAATGAAGCATAAAATAGTAACCTGGAGGTCTAATTTACGTGTGAAGGATCCATTTTCTTTATCTATGTGGTTAAGAAAGGAACAAAACCATTTGTGTTTGATGGAACCAGCTTTAAAAAGAAATTTGCTGGGGGAAACTCTATGAAAATAGTAATTACACAGACATGATTTGGGAAAATGGAAAGGAGACAACTTTCCCTTGCTTGTTTCAGCCTTATAAAAACTTGTTTTTGAACTTTCTTTTGTACTCATTACATAAAATTGGATAATATGAATGGCTGTAATGAAAAATCTTGCCATGTATTTTTCTGTGGGAAGAATTATGCTAAGCAAAAAGGCTGCTACAACCAATGGAATTAATTTTCAGATCTGAAAATTGTAAGATTTGAGGAAAATGGTGACTATTTTCCTTAGAAGAAGAGTATAATTATTTGTTTGAATTATGTGATTGTGATTTTTAGGCTGAAATCATCGGGACAATGATTCATTAAGAGGGGAAGAATGTCACACCCCTCAATCCCTCATTCTCTTTTTTGTAAAATGAATTGAAGCATCGAAATAAATTCACGAGTAGCGACAGCCAATACCACTATGATGTCATGTGTACATCATGTGGACACGTACGCATAGCTGAAAGGGTATGCATACACGTGCACAATTATATGTGTGACATCATAATGGTTCCTGTTGTCTCATAGCTACAAAATAACTAAGGTTGTAATTCATTCGACGTGTTGGCATGCTATCTTGTTTTTGTAGAATGATGGTTTTATTAATCATCTCAGATGGCTATTATGTCATGTTGTGTGTTGTGAAATATCTTCTAGATAGAGAAGATAAACCTTCATTGTGGGGATGCATAAATGGCATCAGTCCCTTCATGGCTATTATTATTATTGTTTTACTTTTGCATGTTGGATGAGTTTAAGTTGCAAAAAAATATGGTTGGAACTTACACACAACTTCTATACTTTAGTCAGTATGAGGAAATAATGATATTGTGGAAGGTACTAAACCACATATTGAAATTGGTTTCTTTCACGACTGTTATATTAAGTTTGATCAAATATTACATTGTGTAGCATGGGATAAATGTTTGATTAATCACCGGTGAGCTTGGCTATGAAGATGATGTGATCATCACCTTCGACCTATCTAAATGTCCTCTATGTAAACTCTGTTATGATAAACTTCTATAAGTTTACATATTTAATTGTAAAACATTTTAAGCTATATAGAGGCATTCAATTATTAAAATAATTGAAAGACTATGAGATAGTTGTTTGATTAATATTACCTATAATTCGAAAATGAAATCAAATATTTCGGGTATCTTTATTAATTAGATAGACCATGTCGAATGTTCTAATGAATGACTATAGACCCACCAAGTATAAATTAATACAATTTATGATTTTTCTACCAGGCTTGGTTAATCACCAACCTCAAATTTGATGAAGGTATTCACCTTTTGGAATGGATAGTTATATGCCTATCCATGCAAATGGTTAAATTTGGAAGAAGAATATAAGTTTTCTATAAATCACGCCATTTGTGGAGGGAAAATCTTACTAGCGGTGGAAGTCTAGTTGGAATATTAAATAGCATTGAATATATATTTAATGCATTTAATTATGGAGATAAGCTTTGGAAGTGGTGAAGCTTCCTGGAGAAGCTATCAAGCATGCAAGTAGTTCATTTTTTTTTGTTCTTTCTTGTTGCAACTGCAAACCCTCCTTCTTTTGAAAGTTCCATTTTTGGGAACCAAATTTGCAGCAGTTCTTGAAAGGTAGCTCATTGGAAACTTTGTGAGATTAAAAGGAGCTCAATAATTTGTAGAGAAGGAGGATACGTGAGATAGATGAGTCTTTATTTTCATTTGGAACTGTGTTTTGTGCGGCCTTGAGCAAGAAATACTAGTAATCGCATCTTGGAAGGGAAGACTAGTTGTTGGAACTGTGAGGTGAAAGGATTTTGGTTTCATCAGGCATGAATCACTCTCTCCCCCTCTTAATATCTTATTCAATCTTATATTTGAATAGATAATTTTCTACAACATTTTCTTTGGTTTGAATATGCATGAGGAAGGTCACTACTATGTACTGTATGATTCTTGCTAAATTATGAGTGATTGTGTTTGAGATTTCAGAGATCTTCTCATATTAACTATTAGTTTGGGTGTTTTGTAATGTGTGACTATCATTGTTAAACTGTGTGTTGTTATACTATGGGAAAGTGCAAATTATTTTACTTGAGTTCTATTATTCTCTATTTGAATATTAATTTATTAGCTCTGGGTATTACCCAGATGCCGAAATATTTATACGATTAGGGAAATTACCTTAACCGACATGCTCAGTGATTTTGGTATTATGGGGACTATGTTGGCTTCATTGTATAACTAAAACCGTGTTTAGTTTTGAATTGTTTTACCTCCCAGACCATGGGGTCAATTCCATTTTAGAGAATACAGTGATAATCTTACATAAAAACCCATAAGGGATTTTTTGATCTGGTTGTTTTTAATTGAGCAGTTTTATCCAGTCAGTCTGGGTGCATAAAATGATTAATACTGCGTATATGATAAATTGATCTAGTTGGTAATTTGGTGTGCATGTTTGAGCATGAATGATTATCTAGGGAGCTCCAAGCTCTATATATGTTGTTTAGCTAAATCTTATCGGTCACCGTAATGTGAATACGAGACCTCCTGACAATGCGAACAAGCCAGTAATAAGTGATTTCCCTTGCATCGTTGATTAGTATTGACGTTAGCTAGGAAGGGTTTTGAACTAAGCAAGATGGTAGTAGATAATTTTGAAAGCTCTTGATTCAGTTAAGGGTAATTGGAATTTAGTTAATTAACTTCTAAACCTGGAGATTGGATAGCTTAATGTCTTATGTTAAGTTTACTATTTTCTATATTCGGGAAAATAAAGATTCCTAGCAAGATATAATTATCTTGGATTAAAGAAAATAATAAATTATACTTATAGGATTATATAAGTCATGTCCTGAAAGGAAGTGTATATTATTTTCTAAATTAGATATCGACCTATTCTAGTAATAGATGCCTAATGGAAAGTAAGGAGGAGTAACATTTTTGATGGTTGTTATTCTGAAAATATTTTCTAGCAAATTTTTGCTACTTTATGAAAGTAGCATGCTGAAATCAGTCCATATGGATGCCAAGAATAATATCTTAAGGATAAAAAGGTATAAGAATATAGTTATGAGTTTTTAGAATTTTTGCTACCATTGGCTCAATTTTATTAAGCCATTAGCTTCTATTAATTATGCCATATTCCTTTATTGGAAAACGAGATCATGAGATAATAGGATCTCATCACTTTCATACAATTGATCTAGTGAATATTAGTTTCAGTCTAAGGGTGAGATCCCCTCTGTTATTTCTTAACTTTTGACATCTCTAGTTCCATCGAGAATGGGAGTCATTATGTTATTTTGTATTCTACATGCGAGTATCTTATTTTCCACTTTGTTTGTGTTGGATTAGTAAAACTATTGATGCATTTAGTTTGACTTATAAATTACCATGATGTTGAATGAGGAATGATTGCCATGAATGTTTTTATCCTAAGCTGTTAAGTGTTCTATTTCTGTGATTTCCTTTTATTAAGACATTTAAAAAAATTATGATAGCGAATAGTTTTTAGATGGATGAAAAGAAATTATTGTAACTTTTGATGATTGAATCCTTGCATTATTGTGTTGTTACCATAATCGTAATGTTACAGCCTACCATTTAATTAAAAATCATATTGCATAAGTTATTAGGTGGGGAAAAGGGCTATTCATGCCAGTCATGTTGGACTGACCATGTGCAATTTTGTACATCAATTTTTCAGTGTAGGGAAAAAGGGAACTTTGTGGAAAAGTCGGGACGGTGCAAAATGTATTTGCCTTAGAATGCATGAGTGATTGGATTGTTTTGAAACTGAAATTTCAATCTTGATATATTGTAAATATGAGGGTTATGGAGCTTAAGATATAATAGCTCACTTATGAGCTTCTCTTGATAGTGTGTGTTTAAAAAAAAAATATAAGGCAAGGTAGATGTATAGAAAAGATCTTTTTTATCTAGAGGCAATAATCTTATTTCAATTTATGATCAAGGTTGATTAGGCACTTGGTCCCTTTATCTTATTCTTTAATTTTTGTGATGTAAATGAAGATCTTTACTGAGATCAACTAATTGAATAAATATAAGTTATGATTATATGATTTCCAATTGGATGTAAGAGTCAATTCATTTTATGGTTTATAATAAATTTAATACTTGGAAATGCTATGGGTTATTTTAACCATTTTCGTTAAGGTACAAGCTACAAGTATATAATTATTATGGATTTTACCAATAAACTGTTGAGAAAATATTCTATTATATTACACATTAACAATGAGGTAAATAAAGAAATAATTTAGATTATTTCAAGTACTATTGAAAGTAGGATTGCATGGTAGTGTAGGTAATGATGCATGCAACACTATTGCCTATCATCAGAATATAACCGAACGCTATTTGCTTAAATCATGTTTGGTATAATCGATGAAGTAACCTTATACCAAAGGGGTCTTAATAACTTGACCAGTTAGCTTGACTGGAAAAATATGAATATGTGTTGGTAGTATGTATGGATACCTTGTAGCACTCTAATCTCAATTACGGTGAATTCAAATAATAATATTAGAGTAAATTATTAAAGAAATAAAAGGGAAAACACCAATAGCTTTGGCAGATAGGTAATAATACCATATTCTCAAGTAATGAATCTTAGTTATTACAATAAAAGGGGTATGTAATATAATCCAACTAAAGTGAAACATAATCTTAAGGTTTAAATCATTGCAAGATATAATTATCTTGGATTAAAGAAAATAATAAACTATACTTATAGGATTATATAAGTCATGCACGAAAGGTAGTGTATATTATTTTCCTAAATTAGATATCGACCTATTACGGTAATAGATGCCTAATGGAAAGTAAGGAGTAACATTTTTGAAGGTTATTGTTCGAAAATCTTTTCTAGTGAATTTTTGTTACGTGTACGAAAGTAGCATGCTGAAATCAGTCCATATGGATGCCAAGAATAATATCTTAAGGATAAAAAGGTATAAGAATAAATTTATGAGTTTTAGAAGTTTTCCTACCATTGGCTCAATTTTCTTAAGCCATTAGTTTCTATTAAATATTCCATATTCCTTTATTGGAAAATGAGATCATGATATAATAGGATCTCATCACTTTCACACAATTGATCTAGTGAATATTAGTTTCAGTCTAAGGGTGAGATACCCTTTGTTATTTATTAACTTTTGACATCTCTAGTTCCATTGAGAATAGGAGTCATTATCTTATTTCTATATTCTACATGCGAGTATATTATTTTCCACTTTGTTTGTGTTGGATTAGTAAAACTATTGATATCGAGATGGTTTGAATAATAAATTACCATGATGTCGAATGGGAATGATTGCCATGAATGTTTTTATCCTTAGTTGTTAAGTGTTCTATTTTTGCAATTTCCTTTTATTAAGACATTTAACAAAAATTATGACAACGAATAGTTTTTATATGGATGAAAAGAAATGATTGTAACTTTTGATGATTGAATCCTTACATTTTTGTTTTGTTACCATAATCGTAATGTTGCAGCCTACCATTTAATTAAAAATCATATTGTATAAGTTATTAGGTGGGGAAAAGGGCTATTCATGCCAGCCATGTTGAACTGACCATGTGCAATTTTGTACATCAATTTTTCAGTGCAAGGAAAAAGGGAACTCTGTGGTAAAGTCTCAATGGTGCAAAATATATTTGCCTTAGAATGCATGAGTGATTGGATTTTTTTGAAACTAAAATTTGTAACACCTCCTCTTGTTATAATAAAAATAAAAATAATAACAGATAAATAAATTAAAAGGAATTAAAAATAAATAAATAAATAAACCATGATTTCTTTGTTGGGGGCGGTTTTAGGGCAAAGAGTGCCTTTGTAGTTTTTGTTTTGTTTTTTTTATGAAGAGGAGATTAGCCGCCACCATAGAAGGAGAGCTTCAAACCTGGTTCTGCACACCCACCAGAGGATTGAAGGAGGCATGGAGAGGGTTTTGTCAGTCGTGGCAGCTGAAAATGTGTAGGAGAAAGGAAGAAAAAAAACGTGTGAAAGAAATGAGTCTTTCAATGCCTTGGTCGTTGGTTTTTGCTCAGATCTGATCCACTTTGGGAATTTTTTCTTTGTTCTGTCAAAAATGCTTTGCCAGATGTCTTCTCATGGGAGGATTTGGTCCTAGCCCAAGCCAGCATCCGCCTAGCCTGCATCCAAAACAAAAAAACGAGCCCCTCCTACGTGAATAAAAGGAAGAGAAATTTTTGTCAGATGTGGTAGTTTCAAAGCATTGGTGGGCGATGTTTTTAGTGTTTGACCAAATGAAAGAACTAGACAGCTACTCACGGAATAGGATTACGGCTGGGTTCAAAAAAAACTTGGGGGTTTTCCTTCTTAGGGTAGTCATCTTTGTTTTACACGCACTTGTGCAACAAATAGGTCTCCAACCTGTTTAGTTTTCATTTTCTAGCATACTCCCAGCCTGTGGAAAAATAAGAGCTTTGAAACTGGGTGCAGACATCCGCCAAAGCATTATGGAGAAGGGATCCTTGTATGTTTCAGTTGCAAGTGCCCTGGCATATACATATGTAAAACATGGAAGCATGCAAACTGTTCGACTAAATGCAGGGAAGAAATGCAGTTCCAAGGATTGCAATGATAGCAGGTTATACAAAAAAATTGGGTCTGTTAAAAAGTGCTGAACTGTTTGATAGAATGCCTCAAAGAAATGTTATCTCATGGAATGCCATGATGGCAGCATATGCACAAAATGGATGAATAGAAAAGACACATGAACTGTTTGACAGAATGCCTCAAAGAAATGCAGTCTCATGGAGCGCCATGATTCACAGGATCTGCACAAAATGGGTATGTTAGACATGGGTGCAAAATGTGAAAGCTTTGATAGAGCACGTTAACTATTTGTAAAATACCCCAGATAGATGTTTTATCATGGACAACATGATTTTAGAGTATGCACAACCATGGTTTGTTAGATCTGTATGTAATTTGTTGATTTATAAACAAGTTGGTGCTCATAAAGATTGGTTGAGCTTGGAATTCATTCGTGGAGATATGCGTGTTCATAACCTACTATGGTGGGTGAAAGCCAAATTTCATAACCTTTGCAAGCATCCTAACTCCTTGTGCTGAAATGTAAATCTTGGAGCAAGATTGTCGTGTGGTGGACTTGTTGCTTGTATGTGTTCTAACTAGCTTGGGGCACCTCATACACTACATCATCGATTAACAGGATTTGTACGAAGTGGGTATGTTAAAAATCTCAGAAACTTTCAAGCAACTACTTATTCTATTGGAAAAATTCAAGTGATCGGGAAGTTGGTGTGATGTGGTGGAGATTAGATCTAGGCTCGTGAACTGGTTGGCGAAGTGCCCAAGCAAGATGCTAAACCAAAGCCTGCAGCTTCGACCGACTTCGTTCTCTAGGCATGGTTCTTCTTCCCTTACCTCTCATAATTCTCATGTTTTAGTTCTCTTTTGCAACTAAATAGAATTTTAAATTATTAGGATTTTTAAATACATTTAAATGTCTCTTCAACTCATTGCAAAACAATAAAGTGTCGTGTCGTAACTCTTGAATTCTTTATAACTCGCCTACCTTAAATAATGAACTATCACCCTTGCTTCGAGATGATTTAGAAAAATCTTACCCTTCTTGACCGCTCCAATATCGTTCTATCGACCAGATGAATTTGACTCCCCATTGATAAAGTTGACCTTCTCTTGGTTTTAAATAGTTAAATTTTGTAATTTTCGAGAGACTCACCAAGTACCCTTCGTAACTCTGAAAACGAGATGTGAAGTTTCATTTGTGTACCTTTGTATACAAGGAGTTGCCTTGATTTTTGGTTTGACCCGAAATGATCATATGACATCCTTTTGACACTCTTATAGGATCCCTGTTACACCGGTTTACAATAGTAGAGAGTTGTTAAAACTAGAAAGTTGGCTTTCGTTTGGGACCACCATTTGAAACCCGAAAAGAGAAATCACATTCCGTCTTCACAAACCTCTGACATTTATACTAGAAAAAGGCATGGAACATTTAATATAGGAAAGAGCACTTTTCAGGATAGTTTTGAAAAACCATTTTGTAGGCCTCTGTCGCAGTTTAACGTGGTCAAATTGGACCATTTCATCTTGTCGCCCAGAGAGCTTGACGCCATTTGAAAATGGTTTACTAGTTCTCAATCCCGTCGACTCTGATGAATTCTCCTTATATAGGGGAACTAGTAGGAGATGTATCATTGCATGCTCCTCCATCGAACGTTCATTTTAGATGTATTTTCCTAGGCCCTCAAGCTAATTTTTGTCATTTTACAACCGGAGGAACTATGATTAGTGGCCCAGTAAAACTAGCTTCCAAACGCAAACCGTCTACTCTTTTTTCAATTCCGATGCTATGAATTATTGGTATATCTGGGGAAACGTAAAAATTTAATTGTGGTGTGCGTTCTCATTAGAAGATAACCTTTGGAAGTAGTTTCTTAGCCTCTGAGCCCATTTTGAATGTTTTGCAGCGAGTGAGAAAATGTAAGAATATAAAGCTGCGGGACCTCGTAGGGTTTCCCAATCATCCTGAAAACGTTTAAACACATGTAAATAACTATTTAAAACACTATAATGAAACTTGTTGTGTGTATTAGAAATTTTGACCAAAGTGATGTTTTCTCTCTCTTCCCTTCTCTTTCTCTCTCCTGGGTTACAAAAGAAGAAAAATGAAATGTAATGAATACATGTCTCTAAACCTTTTTGTTTCAATTGCTAATTGTAATTTTTATCTTATGTAAATGGGAAACTGAAAAATGATAATTATGATTGATTAGGGTGGATGTCATGCCAATGATTTATTGCTGATATCTTGCTCATGTGGGTTTTGCAGGATGGAAGAATGACGATGAAAAAGGTGATGTGTAATTTTAACTATTGTAATTGTAATTTTTATAGGTCATTGTAAAATGAATAACTATCTAATGTAGACTCCTATTACAAAATTTTATAATTGAAATTTGTTATTATGCATGAGATGCTAGTTTTAGGGATAACTTAGGAAATGTGCATCTAATCACCAGTTCAATTTGATTTTTAGTTGTGTATGGCAAAAAAAAAAGGGTTTGATTTATATATAGTAAATTGAAATTGAAGTTAATATATTGTAGTATTTTCTCAGTATTCAATAAACGATTAAATTAATTTACTGGGTTATCTTCTTACCTTGCAAACATAGTAAAGAGTTATAATGGGAACACTCAACCTTAATAAAATATTCATGCATAGCTTTCCTACATGTGTGATCCCTTTTTACCATATAAGAAATTTAAGACCGAAGAACGAACTTAAGCTTTGCACTGATGGAACACTTTAGGTTAGGTAAATAAAACCCTAGCTGGAGTTTACCGTCATAGTCATTAGGTTTAGCGACATTGTCATGAACCCATATTTTAGGAATGACATGGTCCAACCTACCCAGAGTATGTGGTTTCCTTCTAGTTTTGGTAATCGTGAGAAGAATGTCCTCTCTTCAGGTCCGACACCAGGTTGAGTGTTGAAGACCGCCTTAGAAGTCACCTTATGAGTCATTGTTCGAAGGAACGATTCAGCGGTGCTACCTTGGTTTCTATCAAAATAACATCTTGGTATTTTCTTGAATGTGGTTCATGTATAGTTACAATTCTTCCGGTCATGTACCCCTTCAAGATGTTAGTCAAATACTTATGTAACTCCTGATTTCAAAACAACGCTAAGAACGAGATCTTAGTGTGATGTAAGAGCATATTATATAAATGTTGCACACGAGATTGGAGATTAGGATTAAGGTCAATTATGGAGTCCTTATAACTTAAATAAACTTTATCATGCGTTAAAGAATATAAGTTACCTTGGTGCGACCAAACTTTGAAAACAAAAGATATATAAATATATATATATATATATATATATATATATATATATATATATATATATATATATATATATATATATATATATATATATAAATATTATAGGAATTCAATAAGTTTTCAAATTATAATAACAACGGTAGGGAAATATATATAGTGTGAATTGAGAAATATTTTGGTGAAAAGCTACCCTATATCTAAATCTCCGTCAAATCCTTTTATTGCGTTTTGGACATCAAGTCACTTTCGCTTGAGTTGTAAGGGTAAAACTATAGACATCAAATAAATGTTGGAGAAGAATATTTTTACATAATAATAAGATAATTAAGTACTTTGTATGCAATTTGATTTATGCCAAATATGTATGTCAGTTATGGAAATTTATATAAAGTATAAGAAGCCAACTTGAGAAGGTCGAATTGTATTTTCAACCATGGAATAAACTTAAGAAAATGTAGGTGGACAAACGAGAAATTTATCCTTGCTCATAATGTCCTTGGAATGTTAACTTTAACCAAAAATACATTTAAAGAAATGATGTGTTGTGGGTTCGCCATTCCTAAAGCCATGTTCTTGTGGTTGGGTCTTTACTAGTAAAATTCCATTGGGAAAAGTGTAGCGTCAAGCATGCCTATGTTTTTTCGTGTGTCTATGTGAGTCGATGATTTTTGTGATTGTTGTATGCGAGTCGAGTTCGTACTTGAAGCCCATGTTGTGTTGTGTGTAGTGAGCAATGTAAGTCAAAAAAATTATCCTGGTATTTTACTATTGTATTTGTGTGTGTAAAGTGTGGGAAATACAAAATTTTTAGTCTTGATATATTGTAAATATGAGGGTTATGGAGCTTAAGATATAATAACTCACTTATGAGCTTCTCCTTGATAGTGTGTTTTAAAAAATATATAGAAGGCAAGGAAGATGTATAGAAAAGATCTCTATTTTATCCAGAGGCAATAATCTTACTTTAATTTATGATCAAGGTTGATTAGACACTTGTTCCCTTTATCTTATTCTTTAAGTGTTGTCATGTAAATCGAAAATCTTTACAGATCAACTAATTGAATAAATATAAGTTATGATTATATGATTTCCAATTGGATGTAAGAGTCAATTCATTTTATGGTTTATAATAAATTTAATACTTGGAAATGGTATTGGTTATTTTAACCACGCTCAGCTACAAGCATATAGTTATTATGGATTGTTACCCAATAAAACTATTGAGAAAATATTCTATTATATTACACATTAACAATGAGGTAATTAAAGAAATAATTCAGATTATTTCAAGTACTATTGAAAGTAGGATGGCATGGCAACGTAGGTAATGATGCATGCAACACTATTTCGTATCATCATAATATAACCAAATGTTATTTTCTTAAATCATGTTTGGTATAATTGATGAACTAACCTTATACTAGAGGGGTCTTAAGAACTTGACCGATTAGCTTTGATCGGAAAAATATGAATACGTGTTGGTAGTAGTACTGGATACCCTGTAGCACTCTAATCTCAATTACGGTGAATTCAAATAATAATATTAGAGTAAATTATTAAATAAATAAAGGGGAAAACACCAATAGCTTTAGTAGATAGGTAATAATACATTATTCTCAAGTAAAGAATCGTAGTTATTACCATAAAAGGATATGTAATATAATCCAAACTAAAGTGAAACATAATCTTAAAGTTTAAATAATTTTCAATAATGGTGAAGGCTCACTCTTAATTAAATTAAGATGCGATGCCATGTAATACGGAAGCTTGATAATGGAATAAGTAGAAGGATTGGAATTCAAGAAGGATAAATTACAAAAAAGTAATAATATAAAGATTAAGTTCTAAATGGTATAGTAAACTCTATGATGTTGACTATCGTTCACTCGAGATAATATTTTAAATCCTTATGGAAAAAAGTGTGTGGTCAATATACCATTTATGCCTATTAAGTACGCAAATAAAAGGGAATGCAAGGCTAAATAATCAATTACCAAGGTATGTTTATACCTCTAGGAAGGATTGGAGTCCACTCTTGCATATAGATAAGTTTAATGCAACCATAAGAATGTGTGGAATTAAGTCTAATTATAGAAAGAGGATGTTGGTCCTATGGTTGATGTACTTTGTCATAAGACTATGATCACCAAGGAAGTTGACATGAGGGCATAATAAGATTGTTCCAGTAATTGTAGAATGTGATATTTGTTCTAGGAGATGATGATGAATTTTATCGAGGGTTGTCCCATAATGCATCATTAAGAGCATATAATTAAGATATTTGGTTACAATGGAAGTAAGATGGAAACATGCTTACTAAGTTGGGAAGAACATAGTATACTGAACCATAACTAGTTAATACAGTTATTATCCCTAATGAGTATTAGTAAATGATTATTGTTAAAAGGATCAAACTCCTTACGTATAAAGGCTATAGCATGAGAGGATGAATGGGCAAGTAGTGTCTCCAATCATAACTTGGTTGATGGACATATTAAAATAAATGAACACTTTGGATTAAGCTATAACTAAGAGAAGTGAAGTGCTTGTGCTTAATCATGTACTACCATAGATAGTCTATGGTACTTTGACAAAGGAATGAACCATACCTTAATATTTAGCCTTATGTAAGCACATATCTTTGGAATGTAAAATAAAGAAACATGGGCTTGATTTTATTAAATCGGGACAATATTTAAATGGTAATACTGATCATAGATTTGAATAGTGTTGTTTTCCATTTATGGTTAATTTGGACATGAGATCTTAAAAGGTAATTTGAGTGTTGTATGTTGAACTGAATTTGTACCTTGTTCAAAAATTGTATTTTTTTATAGTAATTACGTTATGCATCCATATAACTCGAATAAGTGAATAAAAGTGAAACGAAAATTTCCTAATGATGAGTGTTTCATCATGGAAATGAGCATGACATTCATGAATTAGAAACTTTGCACAAAGTGGTGTAAGATGTTGATTACACTATCGAGATTTCACTATGATCTAAGCTATGAGATTCCTATGGATTTCATAGGTGGAATCCCAGGTAGGAACTTAGATAGGACTAAGCTATGAGATTCCTGTGGATTTCATAGGTGGATCCGAGGTAGACACTTACAGTGTCTTCACTTATATCTTTATCATATTTTGATAAAGGAGAACCTAAGGATAAATTTATGTATGAGCTCATAGAGAGAATAGAGGAAGAATGAATAGGTTTAGTAATCTCTCATACAACTGCACATGGTTCATGACTGTGCTTATGGAATGGAATTGTATTAAGATTTATGTAGATTTAAATATATGGGTATTTAAATCAGCTGCATAAAAAAATTAAAAAAATAAAAAAATAAAAAAATTCTAGATTTGTGGTGACAAAATTGGGGATGTCACATCTTGGTATCAGAGTTGAAGGTTGCAGCTCTTAGACTTATTGGGTCCTTACGCTAATTAAAACTTCTATTTTTTAAGAATAAAATGGATATGATAAGGATGCACTAAGAAGAAAGAACGGGTCATATTTTTCTCCAGTTTCCATGGTGAAAAAGTTAGCTAAAATTGGTGCAATCCTTCAATATACCCGAACCGGATAGATGGCTTGGAGCAAATTTGGTGACGGTGGAAATGATAAGTTGGATAAAAGACAACTTGAGTTTGTTACTAATGAACAACATGAGAGTTGTTTAAATAATGAACTGATCAATGGTGGAATGTTTTGAACTTACTAATCCAAAGATGAACTAAACCCAAAATTTTGGAAAGTCTTGGATAAACTTGGACCCTTTTCGATAGGATGGTATATGAAAAGGGTAGTGGGCTAAAACCAAATCTGCTAGACTTTTCCACATGTAAAAATGAAAAGGATCATAAGAATGATAAATTTTCTTCATCTTTGAATGCTAAGAAAATTTGGTGGAAAAAGGATAGCAAGAAAAAGTGCGATGCCAAAATAAATTTGCACAAAAAGTGTAGTGATAACCTACAAGAAAAAGCATAATACTACTGCAAATAACAAGGTTAAATATGGTCAATCAAGACCTGCTAGAGGATTTTTCTTGTGTGGTAATGGGAATTATGCCAACAAATGTCCTTACAAGTTATTATTGTATATAACTTAGAGATATGCGGAGGCTATATTATTATTCCATCATGGAATATTTTTTAGTTAATGGTATATAATGATGATGTTAGAATGGACAGAGTATAACTCTGTGGTAACATAAGTATGGGATAATATTGTTGTGATAATATTACTATGGATTAGGTTTTACTTGGCTTGATTGTGGCAAATGGATTGGTTAGAAAATCATGGAAAACATTCTACTTAGCCATCTTGATACTAGTAGATATTGAGAAAACTATGGTTGAATTTTTACACGTCTTATTTTGCTTATTACTGTAAGTAAGTGATTCGATTGGAATATGTACAATTGAGTTATTGTAATATATATTGGATGAAGAGATTTGGAATCTTCTCAGCCAAGGAGGCATCACTAATTTTATGGAGAAGATTCAGGGTCACGACCAAAGTATTTCTGTGCATTTTGCAAAGGATTGGAAGGATCGCATAGTGGATTATGGCAGGCAGAATATTTCAATCAATGAAGAGTTAATAGCTGAAGTAATAGGCCTTGACATGGATGGGTACCATTTTTTTAATAAAAGGATTGACAGAGGTGTTGAGGAGAGGAAATTTGTTGAGGGCAATGAGAAACTGGTCTTCGTCATATGGTCTGTGCAGTCAGCTCTATCCCTATACCTCTTGATGAGGTCACCCGTATGATGGTGCGTTACATCTCTTTGGAGGGGAGATTCGTCACTATGCCCTCAAAGCATCTTGTGTTCCTCAATCACTTCCGTAGGAGTTTCACGGTATGCTTCCCTCATTATCTACTTAATTCTCTTGAGCACTCCATTTTGGAGTTTCAAAAGCATGCACATGTGGTCCCTCTGCATCAGGGTCTCATCTTCTTGTTGCATAAGCTTTGTCTTCTTAGGTCTCCCGGCATCCCATCCTCCCCCATCTCTGTTCCTCCTCTACCCAGCACCACTGCCGCTACCCCCATCTCTTCTCCTTCTGTCCCCATCACCGCTGTTGTCACCCCTCTGCCCTCCTTCTCGGCTCCCTCAATCATCCCCCCACCTCTGCTCCCACCCACTTCACTTCCACTTCGACCAGACCTATTACTAGGTCTTCTAAAAGACTGAACCTTGATACCCCTATTTCAAGGAATGTTCCTCAGGACTTGGAAATTGCTCATAACCTCCTGCATATTAGAAGTACTGGTTCATAGGAGGCACACATTGAGAACTCCACAAATAGGCTGGAAGCCTTAGAAGCTGACATGTTGCTGTTGAAAGAAGAGGTTAAAAACTTGGCAAAGCAAAAAGGTAAGAGGAAGAAGGAAGAGGAGATTGATATTGATAATAAACAGGTTGAAGACATCTACAAAAAATTGAACTCCTTGGACAACCGTCTAGGGAAAGCCAAGACTCGCCATGACCATAATATGGCTATTTTTAGTGCAATTGAAGAATTTATTGAGCAACATGTCCACAACATCTCTAATCTCAATGGAATTCCAGCAACTCTTTGGGGCATGGAAAAGGAAAGAAAACAGACCATTGAATCAGCTGGATGTTACTGACTCTACTCATATGACGACTTTGGCTATGTTCACCTCTTGGAAAAATATCAAATCCAAAATCGAAAAATCCACCAAGAAGTAATTGTGGATGCTCTTACTGTACTCCTTCGTAATTTTTGTTGTTTGTTTGTTGTTTTTGGCTGCTCTTCTACAGTGTTTGAACTGGTTTGTTGTTTTGGGGTAACTTCTCTTTGGTTACATTGGGTTTCTATGTCTCATATGGATCTTGATCCTTTTTTTAATGATTCTCATTCCTATTCTAGCTTCTAGGCCCTCTTTTGTTTACAAGGGTATAGTCCCTTTCAAAAAACTATTTACCAATAATATATATATATATTATATGAGTATTGTTAATTAAAACTAGTATTTGTATGGTTTTAAGGTTTCAATTGATTGGTTTAACATTGAGTAATGGCATTACTCAAACAATGAAGCATAATATAGTAATCTAGAGGTCTAATTTATGTGTGAGGGATCCATTTCTATTTATCTATGTGGTTAAGAAAGGAAAAAAACCATTTTTTTTTATGGAACTAGCTTTAAAAAGAAATCACTTTGGGGAAACTCTATGAAAACAGTAATTACACAGACAGGATTTGGGAAAATGGAAAGGAGACAACTTTCCCTTGCTTTTTTCAGCCTTATTAAAACTTTTTTTGAACTTTCTTTTGTACTCATTACATAAAATTGGATAATATGAATGGCTGTAATGAAAAATATTGCCATGTATTTTTCTATGGGAATAATTCTACTAAGAAAAAAGGCTCACTACAATGGAATTCATATTCAAATCTGAAAAATGTAAGATTTGAGGAAAATGGTGACTATTTTCCTTAGAAGAAGAGTAGAATTCTTTTTTCGAATTATGTGATTGTGATTTTTAGGATAAAATCATCGAGACGATGATTCATTAAGAGGGGAATAATGTCACACCCCTCAATCCTTCATTCTATTTTGTCGTAAAATGAATTGAAGCATTGAAATAAATTGCGAGTAGCGTGGCGGCTAGTACTACTATGTTATCTCATGTACCATTGTGGAAACATACGCATGCACAATTATACGCGTGACATCGTAATTGTTCTGTTGTCTCATAGCTACAAACTACCTAAGGTTTTAATTCATTTGATGTGTTGGCATGCTATCTTGTTTTTGTAGAATGATGGTTTTATTAATCATCTTGGATGGCTATTATGTCATGCTGTGTGTTGTGAAATATATTATGGATAGAGAAGATAAAGCTTCACGTGGGGATGCATAATCGGCATATTTCCCTTCATGGCTATTATTATTATTGTTTTACTTTTGCATGTTGGATGAGTTTAAGTTGCAAAGAAAAATATGGTTGGAACTTACACACAACTTCTATACTTTAATCAAGACAAGGAAATAATGATATTGTGGAAGGTACTAAACCACATATTGAACTTTGTTTCTTTCACTACCATTATATTAAGTTTGATTAAATCTACATACATTGTGTAGCATGGGATAAATTTTTGATTAATCACCGGTGAGCTTGGCTATGAAGATGATGTGATCATCACCTTCAACCTATCTCGAATGTCCTCCATGCAAAATTTGTTATGATAAACTTCTATAAGTTTACATATTTAATTGTAAAACATTTTAAGCTATATAGAGGCATTCAATTATTAAAATAATTAAAAGACTATGAGATAGTTGTCGATTAATATTACTGAAATTTGAAAATGAAATCAAATATTTTCGGGTATCTTTATTACTTAGATAGACCATGTCAAATGACCATATTAAAGACCCACCAAGTATAAATTAATACAATTTATGATTTTTCTACCAGGCTTGGTTAATCACCAACCTCAAATTTGATGAAGGTATTCACCTTTTGGAATGGATAGTTATATGCCTATCTATGCAAAGCATTAAATTTGGAATAAGAATATAGGTTTTCCATAAATCGCGCCATTTGTGGAGGGAAAATCTTACCGGGGGTAGAAGTCTGATTGGAATATTAAATAACATAGAATATATATATTTAATGCATTTAATTGTGGAGATAAGCTTTGGAAGTGGTGAAGCTTCTTGGAGAAGCTATCAGCATACAAGCGGTTCATTTTATTTTTTTCTTTCTTGTTGCAACTACAAACCCTCCTCCTTTCGAAAGTTACATTTTTGGGAACCAAATTTGCAGCGATTATTCAAAGGTAGCTCGTTGGAAACTTTGTGAGATTAAAAGGAGATCAATAATTTGCAGAGAAGGAGGATACGTGAGATGGATGAGTCTTTATTTTCATTTCTAACTATGTTTTGTGTGGCCTTGAGCAAGAAATATTGGTAATCACATCTTGGAAGGGAAGATTAGTACTTCTGTTGCGAGGTGAAAGGATTTCGGTTTCATCAGGCATGAATCACTCTCTCCCCTCTTAATGTCTTATTCAATCTTATATTTTAATAGATAATCTCTTTGTAACATTTTCTTTGGTTTTAATATACATGAGGAAGGTCACTACTATGTACTATATGATTCTTGCAAAATTATGAGTGACTGTGTTTGAGCTTTCAGAGATCTACAATATTAATTGTTAGTTTGGGTGTTGTTGTAATGTGTGACTATCATTGTTAAACTGTGTCTTTATATACTATGGGAAAGTGCAAATTCTTTTACCCGAGTTCTATTATTATCTATTTGAATATTAATTTATTAGATTTGGGTATTACCCAGATGCCTGAATATTTATATGATTAGGGAAATTACCTTAACCGAAATGCTCAAAGTGATTTTAGTATTATGGGGACTATCTTTGGCTTCGTTGTATAACTAAAACCGTGTTTATTTTCAAATTTTTTTACCTCCTAGACCATGGGGTAAATTCCATTTTAGAGAATACAATGAAAATCTTTTAAAACCCGTAAGGGATTTTCTCGTCCAGTTGTTTTTTGAGCAAGTTTATCCAAATCGATCTGGTTGCATAAAATGATTAATACTAGGTATATGATAAATTGATCTAGCTGGTAATTTCGTGTGCATGTTTGAGCGTGACTAATTATCTTGGGAGATCCAAGCTTTGTGTATGATGTTTATCTAAATCTTATCGGTCACCATAAAGTGAATATGGAGACCTCCGACAATGTGAACAATCATGTAATAAGTGATTTGCCTTGCATCGTTGATTAGTATTGACGTTTCTTTAGGAAGGGTTTCTAAGCAAGATGGTAGCAGATAATTTTGAAATCTCTCGATTTAGTTAAGGTTAATTGTAATTTACTTAATTAACTTCTAAACTCGAGATTGGATAGCTTAATGTCTTATTTTAAGTTTAGTGTTTTCTATTTCGGGAAAAATAAAGATTCCTAAGAAGATATAATTATCTTGGATTAAAGAAAATAATAAATTATACTTATAGGAGTATATAAGTCATGCCTAAAATGTAATGTATATTACTTTCCTAAATTAGATATCGACCTATTCTAGTAATAGATGCCTAATGGAAAGTAAGGAGGAATAACGTTTTTTATGGTTGTAGTTCGAAAATCTTTTATAGCGAATTTTATCTACGTGTACGAAAGTAACATGCCAAAATTAGTTCTATATGGATGCCAAGAATAAGATATTAATAATAAAAAGGTATAATAATATAGTTATGAGCTTTTAGAAGTTTTGGCACCATTGGCTCAATTTTTTAAGCCATTAGCTTCTATTAATTATGCCATATTACTTTATTGGAAAACGAGATTATGAGAGAATAGGATCTCATCACTTTCATACAATTGATTTGGTGAATATTAGTTTCATTATAAGGGTGAGATACCCTCTGTTATTTATTAACTTTTGACATCTCTAGTTCCATCGAGAATAGGAGTCATTATCTTATTTTTGTATTTTGCATGCGATTGTCTTATTTTCGACTTTTTTTGTGTTGGATTAGTAAAACTATTGATAAAGAAGCTGGTTTGAATTATAAATTACCATGATTTTGAATGAGGAATTATTACCATGAATGATTTTATCCTAAGCTATTAAGTGCTCTATTTCGTGCTTTCCTTTTATTAAGACATTTAAAATAAATTATGACAACAAATAGTTTTTGATGGATGAAAAGAAATTATTATAACTTTTGATGATTGAATCCTTGCATTATTGTGTTGTTACCATAATCGTAATGTTTTAGCCTACCATTTAATTAAAAATAATAATGCATTATTTATTAGGTGGGGAAAATGGCTATTCATGCCAGTCATGTTGGATCGACCATGTATAATTTTGTACATCAATTTTTCAAAGTTCAGGAAAAAAGGAACTTTTCGGCAAAGTCTCGATGGTAAAAATGTATTTTCCTTAGAATGCAATGAGTGATTGGATTGTTTTGAAACTAAAATTTCATTCTTGATATATTGTAAATATGAGGGTTATGGAGCTTAAGATATAATAGCTCACTTATGAGTTTCACATGTATAGTGTGTTTTAAATATATATATATATATATATATATATATATATAAGGTAAGGCAATCGTATAGAAAATATCTTTGTTTTATTCGGAGGAAATAATTTTATTTCAATTTATGATCAAGGTTGATTAGACACTTGTTCCCTTTATCTTATTCTTTAATTGCTTTGATGTAAATTGAAGATCTTTATAGATTAACTAATTGAATAAATATAAGTTATGATTATGTGATTTCCAATAGGATGTAAGAGTCAATTCGTTTTATGGTTTATAATAAGTTTAATACTTGGAAATGCTATTGGTTATTTTAACCACTTTCGTCAAGCTACAAGCATATAGTTATTATGGATTGTTACCCAATAAAACTGTTGAGAAAATATCCTATTATATTACACATTAATAATGAGATAAATAAAGAAATAATTCAGATTATTTCAAGTACTATTGAAAGTGGGATGGCATGGTAGCGTAGGCAATGATGCATGCATGAAACACTTTTGTGTATCATCAAAATATAACCGAATGCTATTTTCTTAAATCATGATTGGTATAATCAATGAAGTAACCTTATACCAAAGGGGTCTTAAGAACTTGACTAGTTAGCTTGATGGAAAAATATGAATACATGTTGGTATTATATATGGATACCCTATAGCACTCTAATCTCAATTACGGTGAATTCAAATAATAATATTACAAGTAAATTATTAAAGAAATAAAAGGGGAAAACACCAATAGCTTCAGGAGATAGGTAATAATACCATATTCTCAAGTAATGAATCTTAGTTGTTACCATAAAAGGGTATGTAATATAATCCAACTAAAGTGAAACATAATCTTAAAGTTTAAATCATTGTCAATAATGGTGAAGGCTCACTCTTAATTAAATTAAGACGTGATGCCATGTATGGAAATAGTAATGGAATAAGTAGAAGGATTGGAATTCGGGAAGGATAAATTACAAATGAAGTAATAATATAGATATTAAGTTCTAAAGGGAATAGTAAACTATACGATGTTGACTATCGTTCACTTAGATAATATTTTAAATCCTTATCGAAAAAATTATGTGGTCAGATATACCATTTATGCCTATTAAGTATACAAATAAAAGGGAATGCAAGTCTAACTAATCAATTACCAAGGTATGTTGATACCTCTAGGAAGGATTGGAGTCCACTTGCATATAGATAATTTTAATTCAACCATAAGAATGTGTGGAATTAAGTCCAATTATAGAAAGAGGTTGGTCCTATGGCTGATGTACATTTTCATAAGACTACGATCACCAAGGAAGTTGACATGAGGGCATAATAAGATTGGTCTAGTAATTGTAGAATGTGATATTTGTTCTAGGATATGATAACAAAATTTTATTGAGGGTTGTCCCATAATGCATCATTAAGAGCATATAATTAAGATATCTGGTTACAATGGAAGTAAGATGGAAACATGCTTACTAAGTTGGGAAGAACATAGTACCTGAACCCTAACTAGTTAATACGGTTATTATCCCTAATGAGGACTAGTAAATGATTATTGTTAAATGGATCAAAGGTCTTATGTATAAAGGCTATAGCATGAGAGGATGAATGGGAAAGTAGTGTCTCCAATTATAACTTACTTTATGGACATATTAAAACAAATGAATGCTCGAATCAAGCTACAACTATGAGAAGTGAAGTGCTTGTGCTTAATCGTATATCTTGCCATAGATAGTCTATGGTACTTGACAAAGGGAATGAACCATACCTTAATACTTAGCCTTATGTAAGCACATAGCTCCGAATGTAAAATAAAGAAACATGGGCTTAATTTTATTAAGTCGGGACATTATTTAAATAGTAATACCGATCATAGATTTGAATAATGGTTTTTTTAATTTATGGTTAATTTGGGCATGAGACTTGAAAGGTAATTTGAGTGTTGTAGGTTGAACTGAATTTGTACCTTGTTCAAAAATTGTAATTGTTTAGAGTAATTACGTTATGCATCCATATAAATGAATAAGTGAATAAAAGTGAAATGACAATTTTCTAATGACGAGTATTCCGTCATGGAAATGAGCATGACATTCATGACTCAAAACTTTTCGTAAAGTGGTGTAAGATGCTGATTACACTATTGAGATTTCACTATGATCTAAGTTGTGAGATTCCTGTGGATTTGATAGGTGAAATCCCAGGTAGGCACTTAGATAGGACTAAGCTGTGAGATTCCTATGGATTTCATAGGTGGAATCCTAGGTAGGCACTTAGATAGGACTAAGTTGTGAGATTCCTGTGGATTTCATAGGTGGAACCTAGGTAGACACTTAGAGGTGTTCACTTAGATCTTTATCATATTTTTATAAAGGAGAAACAAAGGATACATTTATGTATGATCTCGTACAAAGCATAGAGGGAGAATGAATAGGTTTAGTAATCTCTCATACAGCTACACATGGTTCATGACAGTTATCGGAATGGGATTGCATTAAGATTTATGTTGGATTTAAATATATGGGTATTTAAATCAGCTGCATAAAAAAATAGATTTGGGGTGAAAAAATCGGGGATGTCACAATAACATGAAGCTTCTTACAATATCGACAATCTATGTCAATGCACGAATGGATCCGATATGGTAATCTAGAAACATGCACATGTATCTATTATATATCTCTCTATATCCATTATCTCCCTACTAGGTAATTCACTACATATATATAGGGTGGGGACTTACCATTCATTGCTTATCTATCCCAAAAATAGGTTGCATGCTACTAATAGCCACACGTCATTTTCATGCATTGCACACACATGAAAGTGGGTTATCTATAGACTATTGATAGTGAAAATCTATTCTTAGACTGTCTCCATGAAAATCGCTATGAATCCAATCCTCCAGAAATAGACAATGCATGGCACGCATTTCTCTGCATCGTTGGTGTGTTCTTCACATTATCTTCTAAAAATATATCTTCATGCCCAAAAATGGCTAAGTCTGAATGCCGACTTGTCCCGCACACATGGGTTCTTCTTGTCCCTTCTCGCCCTTAAACCCGACCTATTTTCTGTGTGAGTTACACAAGTGTTCTCGATCAACATGATATCTCTCTCAAACCTTCCAAAGAATCTTATTATTTGGCCTTATTTGATAACTATACAGGTGAATATTTGTCGCAAGAAATAGATGAAAATATAAGAGTATTTTCTTGTGTGTATCAAAGTATTTGAACATCGAAACAGAGGAATTTTTAATAGATACCATCGAATCCAAGTTCTTGTAACTACACCGAACCTATAGGGTATCTGAATATCTTTTCCATCTATAACGGGAGAAGGAAAGATTCTTTCTCCTCGATACAATTAAATAAGAAATATTTGTTCCTTCTTCATTATCTTTTTCACAATAAGCTTGTAGACACATGTCCTACAAAAATAGAGGTTTCAACTCAAATTTAAATTACATATTAATTTCAATAGACATAACTCAATAAAAAAGTTAAATAACCATTTACCTTGTCGCACAAAAATTGAAATGTCATCAAATTCTTTGGATGTGCAACTTCATCTTGAGAAATAAGTCATAATGCATGTGGAGGTTGATAATGGGAAGCAAAGTTAAATGCCTACAAATCCATCCATCCACCCATTTTATGAATCACACTTAACAGTGAAAAATTCAATAGTTGATGCATACAAACATATCATTCTTGTCTACATGGCCCATGAAGTAGCGTCGAGCTACAAAATCAGTGTAGATCACTAGACCTTGAGAGTGTCATACAATCCTCGTAGTTAGCAATTTTTGTTCCTCTATCAACCAAAAATATATATGAAATGTAGAATTTTCTTGAGAACCACGTGCCATGTTGTCAATAAACCATTCCACTATGCTCTTTGTGCACTATATTTGTATTTCAACTCTTCTCTTACAAAACATCTTTTCACACATGCCCCTGCACCATCATGCTCTCCTTTTCCATGTCCAGCCCAGTGAAACTCCAAATATGTTACACACCCATCTTGATGTGAATCTTACTCATTTAATAAAAATTTATGCATTCTAAAACTAAGATGTATAATTATCTCACCATATATAATATTGATTGAAGCGGATGTCCCTATTAGACAAGTTTTCATAAAATAACTTGAAACTCCCTTACACAAATTCAGTAGAATGAGTAAGATCATAACTAATATAAAAGTGGTACTCTCTTAAAACTAATTGATCATTCTCTTTACTATCGGAGAATGTATAAATGTTATATGCAAAAAAATTGTAATTTGTATTGAGTTGTAATATTGCGATTGAACCTCCATTTGTGGTTATAACCTATAATTCTCTACAAAATAGACCACTGAAACAATAGTACCAATATAAAATGTGTCCTTTCAAATCTCAAACAATTCATCCAACCATCAATCTCTGTGTGTATGCCTAGTATACTCATAAACAATTTAATCCTTAAATTTTCTCATAAATTGAAAAACAAGTATATGTTTTATAACTAACTCTTTTGTTTAGAATCCTTTCCATCTATTAATTGGTATGGTATTGATTTATATTTATCAAACTCAAATAAATTATGTCTTATTGCACCTCCAATTTTCTCATGGATACAAATTTCCAATTTAGGTAATCCACCACACGTACCATAACTTCCATCTAAACAATCCTGACTATAAAATAATTGTCCAACTTCTCTTTCACAAAATATCGTAGGAATGAAATCCCTAGAATATATTGGTGGAATTTGAACACCACATTCTAGTAACATAGTTTTAGAATGAAAATCAAAACGAATACGTAAAAAATTAACATAATGCATCACAAATTCAACATGTTGCCTACAACAACAAGTAGTGTGATCATGGTTTTTTTCACATAGAATGGTTTTAACATTTCGAAAAAATGTTGACTAATTTTAATTTATGGATGCTCCTATTTAAACTTATAAGAAAATTGAGTTTGAGTCGTATCTAAGAAATGCTTTGGACATGGTTCACGATTATTATAACCAACTCTCTTTTTACAACATCTCTTTTTTAGGTGAAACACTAGTGTTACCATGCAAAACTTGAATAACAACTTCTCTTATAACATCAAATATTTATTTGTCTTTATGTAGTGCTTTAGTCGAAAATGCCCAAAAATCAATTTTAGTGAGTCATTGAAGGATATTACGCCTTTCAATTACTTTCATTAGATTTTTTCAATTAACTTTCAACATTCAACTTTTTTTCCTAATCAAATGTTTTTATTGATTCATTTACCACACTAGTAACAAGTACATGATGCACAACATTATTATCCCTTGTGCATCTCTTGACACCAACAATGTGATATGCATCAAAAAGTTTTTCAACAATTACAAAGGTTTTACCACATATATTAGATGTTTTCAATCTTAAGGTGCTTAATGTAGGTCTCTTTTTATTCAATTTCATCAAACTAACCAACAAATGACATCTTTGAGAATCATTTAAAATTTTAAAATGATTATCCCAAATTTCGAGTGGCTTTTCTTCTAATTTTATGTTCAAAAGGTTTGTCAAAAATTGGTTTCAAAACGTTCTCATCAATTTCAATAAAATAGTTATGTCTCTTTCATAAAATTCTAGGAAGTGTTTTTGTCAAAAAAATTGTCTGATTTCAACTCGAATTTCCTTATTCACATTTTCATTGTCTCCTTTAATTTGAACATCAACTACATCACGATTATTTAATTCATATTCAACATTGATAGTAAAAACATATTCATCATGAGCATTTAATTCATCTTCAACATTAGAAGTAAAAACATTATCTCGATTTCTCATTGCTTACAATAGTAGGGGTTGAAGATGAACCTTTTTTTTATTCACAAATTTTCTGCATTCGCTCCAAATCTCAAAATATTTTTGCCTCTAGTTCCTCCATTTTTTTAATTTAATGATTTCCTTCTTGTACTTCATTTCTTGTCTCTCATGATGTTTCAATCAATGTAGGAAAACTCCAAATGATGCAGTGCACCTTAAAAATAGTAAATAAATAGCTTCTGATGATAAGAAAAACATGTAGAAAGTAGAATAATTTTGTATTAATTAGTACATTAAGGTCAGATAGTAAAAATCACATGGTAAATTGAATGTTTAGATACATTTAAATATGATTTAAAAACCACAACCGTAGTTTATAAAGTGTGATCGCAGCTCTATTATTATAATTCGCAATCATGATTTATAAACCACGATCGCTGTTTCTTCCGTATCA
This sequence comes from Taxus wallichiana var. yunnanensis, assembly GCA_018340775.1. NCBI lineage: Eukaryota > Viridiplantae > Streptophyta > Pinopsida > Cupressales > Taxaceae > Taxus > Taxus wallichiana. The sequence goes on along the minus strand of CM031243.1, from coordinate 91,764,680 downwards.
TCAAATCTTACCAAGAAGGCTCATGAAATCTTTTTTTTTCCTGAACCTGAGCTTTGGGAGGTCATTATGGCATGTGAAAGGCCAAAAACTTTAATTTTTCTCTTCCGCGGACTTGAACCATGCCGAAAAATTGAAAACATGTCATAAAAATGGTACCATCACATAGGATATTAGCTTCATATAAATATTGATTTTAAAGTGAATAGAATAAGATAAATATCATTTTACAATTTTTTAACTAATAGTAGGTCTTTAAGACACTTTTTCCCATGAATTTTTATGTCTACATTTAAGACTACAACTTTTCTTTCGCTTATCGAATGTGATAAAACCTGTACCATTCAAAGCATGGCCAAATTCTATACATGTTAAAAAAGTATTTTATTTCGATATTTTTGATGAAATTATGGTAGGAAAATAAAAAGTGCTCTGTTTTGAAAAATATTTAGACCACTTTCACGGAAAAATTGTAAAAAAATTCTCAAAAAATATAAAATAAAATCCATCCCAAGATAAACAACGACATCTAATTTTTCACTAAAGGAAAAAAATAACAAGTTTTGGTCATCCAAATCGTAGGCAAAGGGAATACAATCTTATAGGTTTTTTTAGAAAATAAAAACAAGTCATAGAATCTTGAGTGTTTAATATAGCTAAACTTATTCTTTTTTTAAAAAAATAGTAGTTTAGAAACTAAATTGGATCCTACAATTCATGTTTATATATATATTTTTAATTTTGAGTGCATATATTACTAATAATCCCTACAAGTTGAGATTTTTCTATGTTTTTCAATATGACATCCAATTATGACCCCTTTTTGGTACCCCAAATTGCTGCACTTACACATGGCTAAGGTCTCTGCATCAATGGTCGCAACCGAACAATGAAAATCCCTTTCTTAATCGTCACAATGTTACCCTTCATTAAATAAAATCATCTATTAGTGAGAAATCATATGATGAGGATAATAATGTCGATCAAGACCAATTGAACACACTTACTGATTTTTGAAATCTTTGCGTAATAATCCCACCCATCTTCCACATATTCTACATTAATTGGTCACTGCTAAAAATACTTTTGATGTTGTCATGGCCCTACGTATTGTTAACTCTTTGGCTCCATGGCCTCTACTCGGGTTTTTGCTCTAGTATCCATCCCTAATACTACCACTCCTATCAATCCACCTAATACTCTTAATGCATAACCTAGTTCCTCTTTGAATTGATTTAACTTCTTTATATCAGGACCTCCAAACACAGATTCACCAACTACAACTTGCCACTTCTCATGTATCTCCATCTCTTGACTCCGCTTCACTTCTCCTTACTCTTTTTTCACCTGCCACTCCCACTTATATGTTACCAATAAACTTCAACTCTCCTAAATTTTCCATCTTCAAAGGCCATGGTGACCCACAAGAGCATATTTGCAAATTTCACATAACATGTCTTGATTATGTGGAAGATCGCATACTCCTCGAAAAGTTTTTTCCTCATTATCTCCAAGAGTCTCGCGATGCGTTGGTTCTATGACCTACATATCCACTCAGTAAAATATTTCACGCATTTTTTTATTCTTTTCATACTCACTTCTCAATCAATATCATCTCTAAGATATCTTATGCCAAACTTGCACAACTAAAGAAAGGATATAATGAACACTTATTAGACTATATTTTGTGATAAAAACACAACTTAGCTAAGATGTCTAATGTGCTTGCAGACTCTAAGCTTCAGGACTTATTCATTTAGAGTCTATTACCACCTCTCCAGGATATTTTTCTTTTTGATACATCTCCTTCATTTGACCACATATGTCATACTCTTAAGCTTCACGAAACCAGTACTTTAGCCATTAGAAAGCTTAAGAAACAAGCATCATCGTCAACACATTTTCAAAGCAAGTCAACATTCAAACCTTCAACAACTAAAGCAACCAACACAAAAATTATGATCAATGTGGTATCTACTACCAAATAACTTTAGTTACAACTTCCTCAAAGTGCACATTCACTAAATTCACTATCCCTCCACATATTCTACTACCATAAATTGTCTATAGTAACCTAATCACACTTATCCTCCACTTTAATTAGATCCATCTTCACCAAAAGCTGTGTAATTATGATGAAAATTCCTATTGGGATTATCATTAGTGCATAGGGCATTCCACATATTGTTGTTTCAAGATTCGTATTATTATTCAAGGCCTAATTGAGAATGGTAAAATTGAGCCTCCAAAACCTATAGTTTCTACACCTGTCAATGAACAATCATAAGCTCAAAATATTTAAAAATCCTCTACCGAATAATGACACAAAAGAAATTGAATCCTCATATAACTATGTATATCACACAGTTCCTCCTCTTGCACCTAGGGCTCTTGAATTCCTAGTTGCTAACACTAAAATTTCTTCACCAATCATCTATTTCTTTGATCGCAATTATCATGCCACATTATCTTCTAATCACTTACATATTAGTGCCTCTATCGGATCTACCTCTATCAATAATACTAAGGTTGACATGTCATGTCCCATCGGTGCATGTTATACTCCACTTCTCATTGTTATTGGCTATCCACTATCAAAACTTTTGTATCTAATTAACAATTCATATGGCGTTGTCAAACTTCACATTATTGTAGGTCCTCTTACTATGCTTGTAACCTTTCCTATGGGGCAGATAGTCGATGGGTGTGACATGCTCTTAGGCCTCAAATAGATTCATAGGTATCAATCTATCATTTTCATAAACCATTTTCATTTTTAAAAATTTCATAATAATAAAGTAATTTCTATCATTTTTGTACCTCCATCTACTCCATGGTCGCAATCGACGCCACAATGACTAGTGTGTCAATTTATTCATCTAGTACGCCACGACCCATAGAACCTAAAGCACCATCTTCTCCTATATCACCTAGTCACCTATAACCTACATAGTCTCATCACTCTACTACCCCAATAAATAAATATAAGACCATCCCTTAGATAGTTACTATAACTTTCCATAGATCACCACCATGTTTTATTCCACATAGGTGTCCATCACCACTACATTCTACTTCACATAGGTCTCCATCACCTACACATTTTGTTACACCATGGTACCCACCATATAATCATCCATCACATGCACATAGGATTCACTCACCTACATAATGTTTATCTTCTATACCACCACTCCTAGAGCATGATCACATGTTTTCATCACCACAATCATTGAGTAGAGGACCTTCATCCTTTACTTTCATTAGATAGTTCACTCACCACTACACACTTGGGGGAATTACAATTATCTCCCCTATCCACACATCATATACTTTTACATAGACATATTCACAAATGCTAGCATCAATATTACCCGATGATACACTCTTGTTCTTTAGTTCACACTTGACTATTGAGGGCATACTATACACATGAACCTCACACACTGCACAATAGACACTACACATCACACATCTTCACACATATTACATACATACATCCTATATCCTACACCTTACATCTTACATTTCCTATGCATCTACACATCTTATATCATGTACACATCTTGTGTACATCCTACATTACACACTACACATTACACATCACATAACGTTTCTCATCACCACATCTATTACACACATTACGTATTTCACACATCTACTTATACATGTTGCACTCACTACCCTATGACGCACTCTAGTCTCATGGTCCATACTGGACTGTTGAGGGTATATAAATCAAATGGACCTCATCACACTCACACATTCAACCATTCAATCTTTCTATCATGTGACATTCCTCCATTAGTGATACACACTATAGGATACATCATCACTTCTTCTAGCATCCTTTAGTGATATACACTTTAGGATAAATCATCACTTCTTCCATTATCTTGTTGTGATATACGCTTTAGGATAAATCATCACATGTTCTCACACCTCATCTCTAGGTTGCATATCATCACTATACATTCATCACATCACGCTATGCACAACACATAGTTCGACCATTTCCCGATGACACACTCTCATTTATGGTTCATTCTTGACTACTAAGGGGTCATAATAAATGAGCCTCGTTACATATAATTTCATTCATTCTAGGGGCACAAGGATCCTATCATTCAATTTGTATTCCACTCCATTAATCCACAACATATTGCATATCTTGTTTGCATTCACTTTATTACACATGTTATATAGATATCTTGTATTCAATTATCTTTGCCATGCACATTCATTTATTTTATAATTTTTATCACATATTATACAAGGACATTACACACAACATGGATGCTCGGCGTGGCACTTGGCATAAGTCTCACAATGGCTCTGGGAATTCACTTTCGTACATTAAAGGTGTTATCATTTCATTTTATTTCATATCACACTACTTTCTCAGATTATACATGCTTAGAAATACCTTTTACCTTTCTAACATGCTAATGGGTGCTTCATGTGCAACCTTATTCATGCAGGGCTACTTGTTTCCATTGTTATATATTACATTGCTTATACTTGCTTGTCAATGTTTGCAGGTTTTTCCCTTTGTCTTGTGTGCACACTTTTATGCTTTTGGATTCTTGAGCCTTGATTTTCTTATGAAATCATGGGTGATGTCCCATGTTTATGAACCTCTCTTCATAGTCTTTGTTTTCTTCTTTTGTGTTTACATTATCTTCTTACAAATTGTCTTCATAGCTTACACTTGTTCTCTACATGCATGCTTGTTGATACTAACACTTATCTCATATCCACTTGTTTGCATGTGCCTTAGTTTCTACCAATCACATCCCCTTCCTCGTGCAAAGCATAGTTTCAGAGGTTTTTCTTCTTTTGTGCCGCATACTCCTATAGTGACGTCGCATGCACACCGAAAGAGGAGGGGAATCATTTGGGTGAATCAGTCACCCCATACAATGGTCTACACACAAGTATGCAACATAACAAAATACTAGTACAATACAGTTTAGGACTCAAAATTAGACTTGGTTCCTTACTATAGTGATTCCTTTCCTAGAGCGTTTATAACCAAGGGGCGCATATACGGTGATTGGGTTCATCATATTCTATAGAACTTATACATAGAATATTTTATAGGGTAGGTTTTCATTAGCACATGATCTACGGTACACATCATCGTAGTGGATTTTTATCCTAGGGAGTGGTAAAATGTCATAGGATAACACCATACCTTCCTCTCTACACTACTTACTGTTGTGGTGTCGATTGCCCAAAAACTAGACAATACATATATATTTACAATTTCGGGAAGTAGTTAAATGTTGGAGGATAAATATTTATTTCCTCCCTATAATCCTCGATCGCTGGCATGATATTTCCTAAAAACTTGTACTTCATCAATAGGATCCTTTATACACTCTTTTCCTATCGCAGATCAGGTGCACATGTTCCTTTTTCACATTTTTAGCATTTTCTTTTACATAATTCCTTACATGGTTTTCATATATATACATGTGTATTTAACTACTTGATTGTATTATGTTTTGTAGGTCCCTCTATGTGGGAAGTAAGTATGAAAATAATTACACACATCAACATCAAAGCAACACATACACCAAACACATCAACATTTACACAAGAGTTTCAAATCTATGTTCATTTTCATCACATTTTTTTACAATTTGACATATTTAGTCTCCGTGTTCTATATTCTTATGACTCCACACTTTGTCTAGTCCCTTGGCTCACTGTCACATTAATCTACATGGATATCGTGTACGTATCTCTATCTACTTTATGTTACCGATCATTTTCTCACCAACATAAACTAGGGGAAAATGTAGAAAAAAATCACACACTTTGAGTCATTATTTAGTCTCAATCACATACTAATGTTTTCATGATTCCTAAGTAATAAAATAACTAATTAAACCATGCACCTTTGGCCAAATTTCTTTTCTTTATGCTTCTACTTTTAGGATTGCACTCTTATTTTCTTAGTCTATCTTTTCATCTTTTAGCATTTGTCATTCTCGGACACTAGCACTTAGCTAGGATGCCGTGCTAGGCCGCTCATCCCTTATGGGTTCCCTTGTCCTCTTTGTTCTTTAGTCACACTTTCTCGGGTCCTTCCTCGTCATTTAAGCATCTTATATTTTTGGTAGTTGACCTTTTTGGGGTTAATTACAAAATTCAAGTGAAGGAATCATATAAATATAAATTTATGTGATCATAATAAGGGACCAAGCACTAAACATCTACTATCTCCACCTAAGGTTGCATCCATCAAAGGAATCTATAGCTACATTTTCATCCATCTAGCTCCATCACAAGGGACAAAGGTTGGTTCATCTGCATCACACTTCATAGAGGGGATTATATTGTTTCAAAGCACACATTATTTAAATTCCACATCTATTTACTTTCTCAATAATTCATGTGTAGTGACACAAGATAAACCTAGTGCATAATTCCACCACACACACACACACACACACACACACACATAATTGCATTAGGCTTGAGATGTAGTGCTACGATTAGTGATAAGTCCATCATTTTGGAAGCTAAGGACAGTTTGACCCCTTCATTTACATATTTATTTTTTAAGTTTTAATGCTTTTTTGGGGTTTTATAGGTGATTCATTCATTCCATATTTACAAAGTGAAATTTGGTGGAGTTTGAAAACATACATGTAAAAAAAGGAGAAAAAGTGTAAACCTCTTGTGATACCTTAAAGGAGGTTTTCTAAGCATATACACAGACTAGGGTTCCCATACGGTAGACTAGGGCTCCAATGAGCACCCCTATCCTTCTCGAGGTGCCCCACCCACCAAATCTATCGGATCTGAATTTTCCCAAGATTTTTTGTAATGGTCCTCCATCTCTGTTTAGTCGGTTTGCACTGTGACATAGTCCAACAACCTCTACAAATCAGCTAAGGATTTTCTAACCCTCTTTTCACATTAGGGTTTTATATTTTCTAGCTTATTTCACTTGGGTATTATTTCAATATTTTAATATTCAATTACTTACTACAAAATTGCATTAGATTAGACTATTATTTACTACAAACTTGCATTAGATTATGTGTGTGATTGGGGCCAATCGAGCCTTATTATAGCGAGTAATAATGTGATTCAAATTGGTGTTTGATTGGACCATATCCCATCTTAGTTGCACTATATAATTAATTGTTTCAAATGGATGGACAATTGGGGTCAATCAATCATTATTAGAGGAAATGTAATAATGCAATAAAAATTAATCCTTTATTGAACCCAATCATGTGTCATGTTGAAGTGAATGCTTGATTTGGATGAATAGGCTTACAAAGTTTTCCAATTGAGCCCTATTAGAGAAAATGTTACAATATAATTTAATTTAATTCTTGATTATATCAATTTTATGTCAAGTTTTCTTAGATTCATAAATGGTTTAATAGAGCACATGATTGGGGCTTATTGAACCCTATAAGAGAAAGAGACATAATACAATGTGAATTAGTTTTCAATTCATGTGAATCACATCTTAGGTTAGAGAAGATACTCAAATAATTCAACCAAGTGTATGATTGTGTAATTTGATACTTTTTATAGCAATTTCTATATTGTGTCACAATGTAATAATTGTTTAATAGGGTGTATAAATGGACCAATCAACTGAAAATAGATAAAGGATGATAATATAATGCAAATTGATCCTTGATTATGGGTTAGACTGATACTTGATTTATTCATTTGGGAGCTTGATTTGGGAAAATAGATCCCCATAAAAGAAAATTTAATAGTTAAATATGAATTGAATCTTGATTAACCCTAAACACATGTGAGATTATAAAAATGATTGATTAGCTTAATTAGGTGTGGGATTGGGTAAAATCGATCCCCATTCGAGAAAGTGTGACAATATAATGTGAATGGTGCTTTATTGACCTTGATCTTGTGATAAGTTACACTTAATTCTATATTATTTTAACTACACACATGATATGTACAAATTTATCCTTGTTAGAAAATTTTTGATAATGTAATGGAAATTGGTGCTTGATTAACCCCTATTGGGTGCTTAGTTATACCTTATTCTCAAATGGTTTGATCGAGTAAACAATATAGTATGCTTGAGATTCATTAGAGAAATTTCTTAATTGTAATTTGAATTGGTACTTGATTATCCTCTATTACATGCCAACTTGAACCAGATGACCGATTGGTTTTATCGCACACATTATCTATTCTAATCAAGAACAACTAGAGTAATAAAATCAATGTCATGAAAATTATTTCTCAATTGGATCCAAATATGTGTGATGTTAGACTGATTATTTAGACAAGCACATGAGATTATTTCGAGAAATATGAAAATGTTTAATCGACCCAATCATTTTCCAGCTAGACACGATTAGGTGCAAGGTTCAATCAAAGCATATTAGTGAAATTAAAATGTAATAATGATGAATGGTTATTCAACTAATAGGTGGGACAGATAATCAATGAATTCTTGATCAAGGGAAATCATCATAGAAAGTAGAAAATGTAATAAAATTGGTGGTTGATTGGACACTTTTGCATGTTATTTGAACATTTTTGAGTTAAAGCAATTATTGGGAAGATAATCGATAAAATGTGATAATCATGGGAATGGTACTTGAAAATGCTATAATGAAATGTGAATTATGGTGATTGATTTCGGGACAATGAATTTCATCATAGAAAGTGAAATTGATTCTCAATTTGTTTTTGACAAAATTTGGGGATCGATAAATATCAAATAAAATGCTATTGATTAGACATATGATTATGATGAATTCTTTACAATTTCCTATGACGACAAAATTCTCAATCAATTTGATTAGACATATGATTATGATGAATCAATTGCAAACAATGCAATTTGAATTCATGTTCTATAATCCCTAATCACATACCAAGAAAAAATGAATGATTATTGGTTTGATCAAGAACCTAAAAGGGTAAAATTAAGCCTTTTCATAAAATTTGAATAATGAAATTCAAATTATTGCTTGATTTTCTCTGATTGCCTTCCAAGATGGCCTAAATGACTAATTTGTTTGATAAATCACCCAATTGTAGAGAATCAAGCCCTAATAGAGGAAATACAACAATATAATGTTAATTATTGCATGATTGACCCTAATTACTTCGAGGGTGGACCAAATCCTAGTCGGTTAGATCAGATATGTAATGGGAGCCAATCAATACTTTACATAACAAGGTTCATAATACATTGTTAATTGGTTCTCAATTGGCCCTAGTTTCTAGTGAGGTTGGAATAGATGCTCAATTGGTTTCAATAAGTGTAAAATCGAGGGAAATGCAACCTTGTGATAGAAATGATGACAATGTCATGTAAATTGGTGCTAGATTGGAACCAATCATATGCTAGGTTAGACCAATTAATCAAATATTTTATTAGAGCATATAGTTGTGGTTAATGGATCCTTTTTAGAGAAATCTCCCTAATGTAACCTGAATTTGTGCTCTATTGGTCCCAAAGGAGTTCCAATTTGGAATAGATGCTTGATTGGATCTTTGATCATGTTTTGGGGTCAATCAAGCATAAAAAAGAGGAATTATCATAATGTAATATGATTTGGTGGTCGATTCACCCTAATTAAATTCCAAATTATAAAAATGCTTGATTGGTTTGCTCATGCATATCATTGGGTATAATCAATCCCCTTCAAAGAAGGTGTGACATTTCCATGAGAACTCGGTGATCAGATAGACTTAATCACCTTTTAGGTTGGACTTAATGCTTGATTGGCTTGATCATTCATACTTTTGGGGATAATTGGAACTTTCTATAGAAAATTTGATAGTATAATGTGAAATGGTGCTTTATTTGTTATAATAATTTACTAGGTTGGATCAAATTCTTGATTGGATTGATTGGGAACATAATTAGGACCAATGATGTTTTGTAAGATCACATATGATAATACAATGAAAATTGGTTCTTTGTTGACACCAATAATGTAGAAAATTTGACCATATGGTTTATTGGTTTGATAAGACATATGATTGGGGCCATTTGAGCCATGTTAAATAAGGTGTGACAATGAAATGGAATTATTTCTCAAATGGTCCCAATTGTGTGCCAAATTGGACCATGTGATTGAAAGCAATTGAGCCACATTTAAGAAAGTGTAACAATGCAATGTGAAATGGTATTCAATTGGCCAAAATCACATGTTAGGTTATAGTAAATGGTTGATTGGAACAATCAGCTGTGTTTTATGCACCATTCAATCCCCATACGATAAAATGCAATAATGTAACATAAAATTTTATTAGTCATCCCTAGTCATGTGTCCGGTTGACCACATTCTATATTAGTTCATTTGATTGTGTGGTTGGTGACCATATACCTCCATTAAATAAAATGTGGAAATTCAACATGAATTGGTTCTCAATCAAACCTAATCATGCTCCATTTTAAAAGAAATGCTAGAGTGGTTTGATTGGGGTGCTTCGAGCACTATCAAATAAATTACAATAATGCAATGAGAATTGTAACTTGATTTTTCCTCAATCGTGTGCTAGATTGGAATAAATTATCTATTGGTTTAAATGGGTTGCAAAAATAGGGATAAAGTTTAATTATGTGATTGATCTTGACCTATGGGTATTCTAAGAAATCTAATACTTTTGGTGCACTCATGTCCTTTGATTCTAATGAGAAATAAAGTTTTTGTATTTATTTAATGAAGTGTGAGGAAACTATAATGTCTTCTACTTGATTATAACCACATACAACACACTAGAAAATGATAATGAAATACGTAGACTAATCCTATACCAACCTCCCACTCCCAGCTTAAAAGAATAACCAAAAAAATAGTTCTCCCTTATGATTAAGAATGTGCAATTCACTCTTTCTATAATGTGTTTAGTCAAAGAAATTTAAATTATCACTTATCTTTCCACACAAAACTTGACAACATGTAATTCATGTTTGGATATACTTCAAATTTGTATTCATACTTAGGAATTCCTTATACTTTTTTAGATTTGTATATCCTTTTGCAATGAATGATACCCAAGTGATAGATGTTGTCTTTAGGAATTACCTTAATGACATTGACCTTTAGGGAATTCTTTATACACTTTCCTCTAATTGAATTTCCCATAATCCAATTGTAATTTTAAACCTAGACCGGCCTCAAGAAAGGACTCATGGAAAAAGACCATTAGAGATAGGTAAACATTTAATGCTAATGAACTCAACCTAATGTAGATAAGATAGAAAATTCTCTAGAGGAAACAAATAAGTGTTTCTAGAGATGCACTAAGAGTCTTGATGAGACATGGAAGTATACTTGAGATTATATAATGGGAAAAAATGATCACCAAGATGATATGAGGATGATCGAAGGGGCAAATAGATGTGCAAAAGGTCCAAATTTATTGTTAAAGGTAAAGGGGTCCTAAAAGGTGTCAAAATTGATGTTGTAACATTCATTATACCAAAATAAGAGTACTAAAAAAAGAGACAGATGATAACCTTCATTCTCTACTAAAAATAAATTGAAATGGTAAAATGGCTGCAAAAGAAGAAATGACCTAAAAGGATTTGAGAAATTTTGTAAATTTTATCATATCCTCGTATCTATTTGGTTTTTGTGTTTTTATTCTGGTTGCTAAATAGATTGTTTACTTTTAATGTTTGTTTAATACACAATATTTTAGTGCATTCTTAGAGAGAAGGAAAATATTTTCATCAAAAGGAAAATGTTGCGTCAAATTATCATAAAAACATGTGTAAATTTTGAAATATAATAATGTATTATTAGTTTATTGCTTCTTGTGGTTTATATTTTTTTTCTTATTTTCATAAAATAAATTTTCAATTTACCACAACACTAGAAGATGATATCAAGGTGGCAATGAGAGAAGGTTGGGAATTCGTTACACAATTGATAACACAATCAAGGCCTAAAATTGATTACTAATTTCTTAATTGAAATTTGAGTACCTTAGTATCCCAAAAAAATTAAATGTAAAATTTGCAAAAACAAAATTATATGACATTTTAAATAATTCCCTATGTTTCAAAGATATGAGTTTTATCAAAAATAACATCAATGAGGAAGAATTTGATTTTTTCAGATCATGGTGAGTTCAATGTTGACAATTTTGATGACTATGATCATGATGACATCATTTATGAGTGTAATTTTGAATAAAAATTTAAACATTTTTTAATGGATTCTATAAAGTAAATTCATAATAATTAGGAATTTATTTAATTTTATATGTTTCATAAGTGTTGGTCGATTCACATACCTTAAGAACCTCCCAATATAATTTTAATCTTCTTGGCATAATTTGTGTCACTTTATTGAGTTAGCGAAGTAAAATGGTTACAACATGTCTCATTGTTCCTAATTTTTTAGTACAACACCTACAATAGCACTTACCATAGTAAAATTAATGCTATTGCACTAGAATTTCAATCAAATAGGGTTTGATTTTATTTGGACCCCATTTATAATATTATTTTTTAGGAAATGATAAAAAATAGAAACTTCTTGCAAAAATAAGAATATATATTTGGAAATTACAAGATTAGAATCAATGTTATCTTATAAATAGTGGTGTCCTTTTCATCCATTTTATTTTAACAATTAAAATTTTATGGAGAGGATGAATAATTTATAGAACCACACCACAAAACTTATATTCATCACTATCAAACTATATAAATTCCTCTTAAGCTCCACTAGGAAATTCTATGCCAAAAGACCAAATCTCATGAAATTATTGGTTTTAGGGATATGTCCACTATTCACATTCCTCATACACTTCATTCATTGTTATTAAATTCATACAAGAAAATGAATTAGTGATTCAAACACCATTTGATAGTTTAACCTTCAAATTAAAGAATAGTCTCTACTAGCCCTCAAAACAGAAAAGCTTATAGTCTAGAAGTATACACAAGCACTCAAAATATTATGAAAATAGTTTTGAGTACCCTTAATGGGTCTTTTATTATACAACAAGATTCAGAATTTGCCTTTGATCCTATCTCCTTCAATGTTATAAAGACTATTGTCAATTAGGTCTCTAGTCCTCGTAGCCCTATGTTTGTGAAAATCATTTTGTTGGGATCAACTCAAAAACTTCCCAACAAAACTACTCACATATACATATACCCTTTATTGAGTTTATTATTCTTACCAAAGTTTATACTCTAACTCTTAATATAAATGCTTTAGTTAAACTATTACCATTTGAATTATCCATCTTTTAGGTCTTCTAGGTCACCAATATGAGTTTCTCAAGATTATATGATTTCTTATATGTTATAAGAAAATACCAACACCATAGACCACTTAAAACAACCTCATATAAGTCTTTATCAAGCATCAACTCTTTACTTCTCTCTAATAATTATATCTTCATCTTCTTGTCTTTTTTTACTATTATTTTAGTTAGTCGTTGATGTGTTTTCAATATTATTTGTCAATAAACTCAATGTTTCCTTATTTTATGATTTTTTTAACCTTCCTTTAATCCTTATACACATATATTTTCTTATGATCAATTCTCCATAGTTGATATAAGACACCTTTTGAATAAACACCTCAAACTTCACCAATATCACAAGAAACAGATACAGGATTGTCATCTTCAAATTTCCACTTTATGAACCTTATTTTTATTATTGCAACCATGTTTATAACTTCATTAAATCTCCAATTACAATACCAAAAAATATAAAACCATATATTTAAGACTAGTTCTATGTGTTTTGTTATTTTCTTTCTTAAAACCCTCAAAACATGGTATTACAGAAAATTGGGCTATATTTTCCACTTTTGACCAAATAATACTCTTTAATTTTCCCTGAAACTTCTTTGAGACGTTATTTATGCCTAAATCCTCTTACCTACAAATTTTTAGGAATTTTCCATGGTTAAAACACAATTTATACTTGTTTTCCTTCTTCTTGCTAAAACCCTAGACAAGGTACATAATGAGAGCACAATATTTAGGTTTATTTTTGTTTTACCAACTTTTAGGGTTTCTTCAAGAATATAATAACTCCACCTTATTCTTTCAAGTATCTTTGTCTTATGTTATAACTCTCATGATCTCTAAAATCTTGGTTTACTAGTCACTCCCGGACCTTGACTCCCGAGCATGGCAATTTTATCTTCTTTATTTGATATCAAGGTAAGACTACCACCGTGAATTTTATAACACATTGATTTTTGTAAAAACTAATAATGCACATACATTCTCTCAAGGCTAATTTTCCTAAATGATTCATTCATTTTTATTCTTCTTACAAATCACAAGATCTTCATGGAACTCGTTAACTTATGTCCTTATATGACCTATTATAACCTTCTTTAGAGATTTCATGCTTCATCTCATAGTTTCTCTTGCATTTTATGTTTTGTACCTTCTCCTTAACCTTTTAATCAGGACATAAAAATAAACATTTATAGTTTCCTCACAAGTATGGGAACATATTTTAAACACCTTTAATCTCACTAAGTAATAATTGACACTGTCATATCATGAACATTATCAACCTTATCACTATAAAACATGTAACTTAAAAGGAATACAAATAAAATCAATCTTTTTCACTATTCCTATACTTATTTAAAGTTCTCAAGATTTATTATTATAATACATGTCTTACAAATTAAGACAAAATATCATACAGATCATTTTGAGTGCTAACGTCTCTTTTACACTCTCCTTCAAGATATTTTATCTATCTTACATTCTCTTATCTTATTCCATTTGAATACCATTCTTCAATAAATAAAAAGGAGATAGTTACACTTATTTAAGTGACCTAACCCTTAATGAGAGGTAACCATGATTAAGAACCCTTACTAGTAGGATATGACACATGTAATTACATCATTATAGGTTCTTAATAATCTTTACATTCTTTCAAATCCCTAACCTAACACCTAGGCCTCTAAATTATTTCTATGAAATTAAAATATTTTAATAGTGGTTCTAAAGGAAAACTCCAAAATCACATTATTACAAGCATAGAGGGACCCATATGGACTAGGATCCATTCTAAAACACCTAAAATACTACATAAACTTAACAAACAAAATAAAACCAAAAATTTGATATGTATAATGAAATTATTTTCCTGCATCATACTACCTAAGTGGGAAGATTTGGAATCCTATTCAAATAAAGATTTTCTTCCTTTTCTTCCAATTATGTTGCACCTTTAATCTTATTTTTTCTTTTGATGTACCTTTCCTTTCTTCATTAGCAACATGTGGCTTAGGTTCTTCATCTTTTGCTTTCATTTTCTTCTTTATATCTTTGTTCTCTAAAATGAGGATTTCAAGTTTTTTTTTCTTCATTTTTTCTTTTAATCTTATTTTCTCTTTTGATGTACCTTTCCTTTCTTCATTAGCAACATGTGGCTTCAATTCTTCATATTTTTCTTTCATTTTCTTATTTATATATTTGTTCTCTAAAATGAGGATTTCAAGTTTTTTTCTTCATTTTTTCTTTTAAGATCTTCTTCTTCTATGAATTTCACTTCTTCAAGTAAACCTACACACACACAGCTACACAAAACCTTAGATGAAAAATATAGAGACTTGTGAGTATTTTCATATGTTTCCTTCATTCCCTCTTTCTTTTCTAACTTGAAATTTGTTTCAATAGTTGATTTTCCTTGTTCTTCTTAATTTTTAGTCTTCTCATCCATTAGCTCAACTCTTCCTTCATCATATTTCACTAATTCACCAATTAAAGGTCGTTCAAATGCTTGTATCTCAACTTCTAGGTGTTCCTTGCTCTTAAATAGAAAATTATAATATGAATTATATTATTCTCTCACAAATTCTTCTTCATGATCATTCCCTACAAGTATAATCTCTTTCAATACATCTTCTTCTTGTTTACTTCTCCTCTTCTCCATCTTCCTTTTCCTTCTTTCTTATTCTTTTGTCAATACTCTCAACTACATTCTATTCTTCTCCATAAATAACCTTATAGACAACTTAGCTCTCTTTTTCATCACTATTTAAATTCATTGAAACTATTTTTCTCTCACTCTTTCCATCAATACTAACAACTACTCCATGTATTTTCTCAGTTCCTTTATTTATTGTTTGATCCTCAATTTTATCTTATTTTCTAACTCCATATTTTATTCTTTTATCCTTTCTCTCTCTCCTCTTTCTCTTTCTTTGTATGGAATAATATATTAAGAAATCCCTTCTATATATTCACTTTCTCCTCCATTTTCTTGAAGAAATTATTTTTCACCTTGCTTAAGTCTCACCTAGGTTATTTTTCACACCTAGTCTCTTACTTGTCTATTTTATTCTCTTTCCTTCTTTATCTCTTCTTGGGATTCTTTCCAATTTTCTTGTCCTCTTATTCACTTTTATTTTTACAATTCCTTCTTTCTTATCTTTTCCAAGGATCAAACTTTCAAATTTCACACAAATCTCACAAAAAACAATCTTGTCATCTTAAACAAATCCTCTTCCTTAAATCAATTTTTCAAAGCTTCACACACACACACACACACACACACACACACACACACACACACACACACACACAAAAACACAAATTCTTAGTAACAAAAATCAAATATTACTCTCTTCACTTTAATAGCTCTTTTATTTTACCTTAAAAGATAAAACCTGCTCCGATACCACTTGATGTAGAGGATGAAAATTTCAAGAACCAAACCACAAAAATAGATTAATCACTATCAAACTATACAAATTCCTATTAAGATCCACTAAAAATTCTAGTCAAAAATACCAAATCTCATGAAAATATTGATTTCATGGCTAATTCCATTGTTCACACACTCCTCATACACTTCATTCCATATTTCTACCTTTATACAAGAACATTGATTAGTGATTCAAATACCATTTTATTAGTTTCACCTTCACATTCAAGAATAAGGTCTACTAGCCCTCAAAACAAGAGAATATTATAGTCTAGAACCATACACAAGCAATAAAAATATTATGAAAACATTTTTGAGTACCATTTATGGGTCTTCTACTATACAAATAGTTTTAGACTCTTCCTTTGATCCTATCTCTTTCAATGTTCTTAAGGCTATTGCTAATTAGGTCTCTTGTCTTGTAGCCTTGTTTTTTTGAAACACTTAATTTTGGGATCAAATAACTAACTTCCTATGGAAAATAATAACATATCTAGATACCATTTATTGATTTTGTTTTGATCAATAAGTTTTAGAATCCAACTCTTAATATAAGTGCTTTAGATATACTATTACATTTTTCATTAGCCCTCTTGTAGGTCGTATAGGTCAACCTGATCTGATTTTCTCAAGACTATATGCTTTCCTCTAAGTCACATATCTATACCAAAACATTATAACACTTAAAAAACCTTATACAATTCTTTATCAACCGTCAAATCTTTACTTGTTTCTAATCATTATATCTTCGTCTCCTTGTCTTCTTTGTATCATTGTTTTAGTTAGGCTTTGATTGTGTTTTCAATATTCTTGGTTAATAAAATCAATGCTTCTTTATTGTAGTATTTTCCTAACCTTCCTTGAATCCTTATACACCTTTTTTTTCTTATGATAAAGTCTCCACATTTGATATAAGACACATTATTGAATAAACACCTTAAGCTTCACCATGACTATAAGAAACATGGTATAGGATTGTCATCTTCAAATTTCCACTCTAGGCACCATTTTTTAATTCTTTTAATTTATTTATAACTTCATTAAATCTCCATTTATAATACCAAAAAAATCAACCCATATTAAAGACTAGATCTAGTTTTTTTGTCATTTCTTCCATAAAACCCTTAAAACAGGGGTATTATATGCACACATATTTTATTTTCCAATTTTGACTAAAGAACACTCTTTCATTTTCCTTTAAAATTATTGGAGACCTTTTAATGCCTAGATCCTCCTATATACATATTTTTAGGCTTTCCCATGGTATAAAATCAAGTTATACTTGTTTTCCTCCTTTCTAAAACCCTAGATAGGGTACAAACCAAGAGCACAATATTTAGGTTTATTTTTGTTTGACTAACTTTTAGGGTTTTTCAAGACTCTAATACCATCTAAGAACCTTCACACAAATCCACTTCTTATTTAAAGTATATTTGTCTTCTATTATAACTCCCATGATCTCTAGAATCTTGGTTTACCAATCGCTCCTGTTTGTGACTCTTGAGAATGCCAGTTTTATGTTATCTATTTGAAATCAAGGAAAGACTACTACTGTGACTTTTCTAACACATTTATATGTTGTACAAAATCACAATGCACATACATCCTCTAAATATTAAGGTTTATAAATTATTTGTTCATTTTTATTCTTCTTACAAATCACAAGATCTTCATGGAATAATTAACTTACCTTATTCAATGACTTGTTATAACCTTCTTTAGCAATTTTATGTTTCATCTCATAGTTTCTCTTGTATTTGATGCCATGTACCTTATCCTTAACTGTTTACTTAGGACATAATAGAAAACATATATAATTTACTGAAAAGTATGAGAACATATTTCAAACACCTTTAATCTCACCAAGTAAGAATTGACTATGTCATATCATGAACATTATCAACATATTGTTATCAACCTTATCACTATCACACATGCATCTAAAAGGAATATAAATAAATTCAATCCATATTCACCATTCCTACACTTATTATAAGTGCTCAAGATTTATTATTGCAATAATTTTCTTACAAAGTAGGCATGATCTCATACATATAATTTATAGCCTTCATGACTCTTTTATGCCTTCCTTAAAGCTATTTTATCTCTCTCCTATAGTATCCTCTCTTCCTCCCTTCAAATACCCTTCTTGAATAACCAAAAATGAGGTAGTTACACTTAGTTAAGTGACCTAACCCTTAATGAGAGGTAACCATGATTAACAACCCTTACTAAGAGGATATGACACATGTAATTACATCATTTTAGGATCTTGAGAACCTTTACATTATTTTAACTCCCTAACCTAACACCTAGGCCTCTAAATGCTATCTAGGAAATTCAAATATTTGAATAGTGGTTTTAGAGGGAAACTCCAAAATCACATTATTACAAGCCTAGAGGGACCCATATAGACTAGGATCCATCCCAAAACACCTAAAAAGACTCCCTAAACCTAACAAGATAAAGAAAATAAAAAAATTGATATGTATAATGAAATGATGCTCTTACATCAAATCATCAGATATATAATATACTCATCAAAAAGGTAAAGTAATAGATAAAATATATTGAATAATAAGACGATAAAATATTTTTTGGATCAAAATCTTTCTATTCTAAGAGAAACTTATTAAATTTAAAATATTTTTATTTTAGAATTTTTAGGTTTATTTTAATTTAGTTGAAGAAATTAGATATAGTAAAGTTATAAGGGGACATTATGGATTTTCCTTTCACCTTTTCTCAAATAAATAATAAAAATTATTGCAAGATTCTATTAAGAATAATATTACAAGAATCAATGTTAGAGGGAAAAAATTGTCGCCAACCTTACCTTCTCAAGTTCCCAAAGTTAGAGATTTGGGGTTAGATCAAAATGTCTATAAGAGTAGTCATGGGTAGCATAATACATTTCAATTGATAGTATTCCCATATTGGTATAGTTAGAATAATATGTTATATTAATATAATATAGCCAACTCCACCTCAATAGGATGAAAATCCCTAATGTTATATTATATAACCAAATTTAAAATATATGAGTATTTTCAATTTTATAAGTTTTTGATTGATTATATTGAATTTTTTTTTGATAATGTTACTTGTACTAGTATATTTGAATTAAGAATTTAATCTTTACTTATGAATTGCAGCAAAAATGTTGAAAAATATTGTTTGATAATGTTGTGAATTAGTTCTCAATTGGTCCCAATCACATGTCAAGATGGAGAATATGTTATATTGGCCACATTAGGTCTATGATTGGGGATAATTGAGTCTTGTTAGAACAAGGGTGATGATGTAATAAAAATGAGTTCTTGATTGACCCCAATCACATACAAATTTGTACCATATACATGAATGACTCAATTAGGCATGAAATTGGGGCCAAACAAGAATTTTTAAAGAAATCACAAAAATGTAATGTGATTTTTTACACAATTGGCCTTATTCAAACGAAGGTTGGACCAAGTTATTTAATATTTCAATCAATATTGTGATTTAGTGTAATCAATTCCATCAGATAACTAATGCAATGAAATGCAAATTAATGCTCGATTGACACAAAATCACTTCTAAGTTTGGACCAATTATTTTAGGTCTAATTGGGAATTTTCTTACGAAAAATAAATCCTTGTAATAGGAAGTATAACAATGTAATAAAAATTAGTACTTGATTGTTCCCATTTATATGCCAATTGTAACAAGTTTTTGATTGGTTTGATTGGTACTTGATTATAGGATAAATAGTCCTATAGATATGAGAAATTTTTCATTAAAAGGTAATGATACTTAAAATGTAAAATAAGAAAGAAGAATTTTTCACAATATTTTTATGTGGAACCTCATACTAATTTATACTCATTCATTGAATGGTTCCTCAATGCTAATCCACATCCCATGTATTATATGAGTTATGATCTAGATTTTTATTTTAGTTTTGAGTGTTCATTTTAGAACACATTGTTGAAAAATAGAAAGAAATATTAAATCGAGAGTGACTAAAAAAGTAGGCACATTGTTGTCATGCAAATGTACAACATGAAAATTCCCAATTTGCATGCATGTCAAAGGACCCCAATGTCAAATTTTTCGATTGTGAACCTTCCCGATCCCCCCTCCAAGATATTCCATCCCCATACCAGGCCTATCCTACTCTGTAAAATGGTTCATATGTGTGTGTCACCGTTCCCCATAGGTGATTTAGGAAGAATAAATTCATTAAAATACTTTTCTCGGCAAGATCTCTCAAGGTGGATTTTCAAGCAAGCTTAGAAGTGGCTAGTTCTAGACTTTCTAAGACTAGCTCAAACCCTCCAAAGCCATGTTGAAGGTAAAAATCCATTAAAGAGTGGTATTTAAGACATAAGAATATTTTTCAAGTGATTTTGGAATATTTTGGGTAGTTTAAGAGGTTTTGGGACAAGTTCGGAGAAGTAAGTTTTGAAGGGTGAAGGACTTGTAGTACAAAATATCCCCTGAGCTTCAAGAAGTGGTTTTGGGATCTCATTAAGGAGTTTGAGGTACAAAAATTAAATGGAAAGGTATTTAAATCATCTAAGTGATGGTGATCTCAATTTTTGAGAAGACATCACAAAGTGTTTCCACATCCGCTTTCTACATGCACAACCAAAAACCATGATAAAAACATATTTTTCAAAGTTTTCGGGAAAATGGGGCATGATACCCATGACATTATTATAAAATCATATTTCTAGTAAAAATAATATAAGAAAGTTTATGAAAATACCTCTGGATGCTCAAGTTATGCCTTTGACAAGTTTCTCTCCAAGGTATGCATCTAGGAGTTAGTCAATTTTTAAGGTTAACACGTCTCACTCCCATGCTCAAAACGTAATTTATTACACAAAATGTCCCAAACCTTTGGTGCACTTGGGACAAAAAAATGTTCCCAAATCCATTTTAGACCTCTAGACCCTTACATGACCCTAATGGAGCTCAAACAAGAAAATTAAGCCCATGTGCACCATTCCATAACACACGCTCCGCCACTTGTTAAGCCTAGGTGAGGGAAATAATTTTTAGACCAAATATCCAAAAAAATTTGATGGTTGGGAAAAATTCCATCCAAGACTAGTTATTCCTGGTTACCCTTGTGACCTAGTTTCAGCCTGTGTTTTAAGTGCTTTTTCCCCTCACCCTCTCCATCCAATTTTGTTGTTCCACTTATCAAAGTAGGGTAAGGCACATTTTGTGTAAAAATTTCCCAATCACTTGGGATACAAAATTTCTCCCAACTCCATGAAGATTTGAAAAGTTAAATTTTTGTATTTTTATAAATGTTGTGTTGTTTCTTCCCTGTGCACATGAGAACTTCACTACCGAAAACATCATCCACCTCCATTACTATTTCTTCCACCACAAAATTTATTCATTGAAAATCAATTTCAATTAATCCATAGATTCAATATCCTATAAACCCTCACTTTTTTCATCGCTACCATGGCCCTTTTTCACAAGAAGCTTCTATGACAAAGAAACGGTGAAATATTCATAACTCATGATCCATATATCTAATTCTCTCAATACTTTGGCCATATCCTCCTCTCCGGAACATTCAAGATGAAAAAAAAATTAAAATGATGCCTTGACTACTAATGGAAATAAAAACAACTTTTTTTTTTCCTGGTTCTCATTCCTTAGATTTCCCATCAATTCGGAGAGTGTGTGAAGCTAAAAATGTGACCATGGACTCCAAGAGATAAATATAACCCAATGGATTTATTTTCATTCCAATAAGATGTGGGAAGGAACACTACCAAAATATTTATGACTCCATTAATGGCTTCCATAGTAGCTTCATGCATGAAAATCTCACCAAGAAATTTTTTATTTTTATTTCCAAGTGTTCGTAAGTGGGTGAAACATAGTGAAAGTATAGACACCTAAATATAGTATCTATAACCTTATTTTCCAATGTGTGCATATTTCACCATGGTCCTAACTAGACCCCCTTAATTTAATTCATCCCCTTAACATTAATTTAATTAAATTCCCACTTATTATCCCATCACCTTTAATCTTTATTAATTAACATTGATTAATTAATTTTCATTAATTAATTAATATCCACTAGCCCTAATGGACTTTCCCTTTAGGATGATTTTATCCTAAATCTACATCCCTATGATTTTCTAGCTTTTATCCTACCCATATTTATCTCCTAACTACCCATGAAACATCCCTAAACAACCTCTTCCCGCCTACAAGATTTAAAGTGCTTTATCCCATCCTTAAGAACCCAAAATACCGATTAAAACACAAAATCAACCCCTTAGGGAAAGTTTCCTCGTATTTGGCAGCGACCCAACCGAGTGGCTAATGACCCTATAAGATTGAATTCTTCCCTTTCCAAAATGACACACAAACACACATGCATGATCAAACACTTGGTTTTCTTGCATTCTATGAATCCATCCTCAAACCAAAGCATCTCAA
This sequence comes from Taxus wallichiana var. yunnanensis, assembly GCA_018340775.1. NCBI lineage: Eukaryota > Viridiplantae > Streptophyta > Pinopsida > Cupressales > Taxaceae > Taxus > Taxus wallichiana. Next base: position 91,741,534 of record CM031243.1, on the reverse strand, counting down.
CTACTATGCCAACCTTCTTACAGTCCTTGGAATATTTTTTTAATCAACCGCTTAACTTTGTGGGGTTTATATTGTTTTCTTATGTTATCTTATGTTATTTCTATAACTATATTGTTAGAGATAATGTTTTACATGACCAAATCATCTTCAACTGCACTTAGAACTCCATTATCAGCCTTCTCTTCTAGTTTCCTTACTTTTTGGTTACTTTTGTAGTCCATCTACTCTCAACATTGTTCTACCTGCTAACAATCGTCACTGCCCCACCATGGTCACCATCGACCAAGGGTATGTTTTTCAACCATTCCATCCCAATCACTATTTTCTTCTATTTTTTTTCTTTCTATCCCAAACATTTTTCTCTAAGTCATCCCCAACGTCCATAGGATTCTATCACATTGATTTTGCATCCAAATCCTTGCAAATATGCATATTTACTTTTTTGTCCAGATCTTCACATACCTGAGGTCATTGATTTGACATACCTTTGGACATTTTGGGTCACCATCGACTGGTTAGGTATTTTATTTATATTTATTTAGATCATATCAGTTTAAATTCATCTTAGTTACTTTTAGATTCAGTAGTATTTCTATTTCTGCATGTTATCTACTTATCTATCCTTTACTTCACTTTTTCTTATCAAATGGGGGTTGACATCTATGAAAGGAAGGTAATACTTCTTGGAAGATATATTTTTTTCCACCCCCACATATACCATCTAATCAATTTTCTCTAGTTATTCTAGTTTTGCAAGTTTATCAAGTTACAACTAGGATCAATCACTTTGCGCCTGTTTTCTTGCATCCATCTCACATTTGAGGTACCTTAAACCCTCCATTTTCTGAGTTGTTTACTTTTCTTTAGTAGCTAACTCATTAATTTGAATCAAACGAGAAAATTATAAAAAAATTCTCACACACCTAGTGAGAGTACCCTTTAGGTGATTCCTTGCATTTCTTTTCATTTTTTGTGTTTCTTCTATCTTCTACTAACACAACAAGAAAAATATTTGCCTTTTTATTGTTCATGTTGCACTTGATTTCTTGGATCGCTCTTCTCTTATGTCTTCTTGAATATCAAATCTAAAGGAAAACCATTCTACAGGTATTCTTCTTTTTATCTCATTTTATATTTTTACATTGTATTTTCCATTCCTTGTGTGTGTTCTCATCAAAATATCACATCTAGATTTGGTTTAAAAAGAACATTTATTTCTACATCTTGCTTGATCACATAGTTTAAGTAGGGTTATATTACTACATCTCACATTCTATCACACACAACCAAAAGTCACACATCAATAACACATCTAAACATCATCCTACCAAATGGACTGATTGAGATTTCATCACCCAATAGAAAATCTCCACAGAGTTGTTTCGCAGCGTTAGAAACTTTGTACGAGTCTCGTGTCTCATGTACCTTTAGGTATATTGAGGACTACCTAGCCATAATGTCTTGAAAAATAACCCTAGATTTATTTTTCCTCAATACCTTGATATTTGTCCCCATTTTATATTTCATGCTTTCTTAATAAATCGAAAATAATTTTTTTGGCTTGACTTGCTTGATCTAAAAATGGACCAAATATTACATCGAACAATCTATTTTCCTCATTTCAGTAGACTTCGCCTTGACCATTATCCCATTAATGTCTTTGGTTACCTCCCATATGGCTACCCAACCCTTGATCATTCATTTTCCTCACCAAAATCCTTTTTCCAAATCACCACTATGGGGAGACCAATCCCTTTATACATTATCAATAATCTCCTCTAGACCAATGATGCCTCCATCTCCTACCTCTTTAGTGATTCCTAGGAATTTTTATAGCCCCATGTATAACTTATTATTATGTATGTAGCTACCCCATAATATCTCAATCATATCATCTCACTCAATTCATGGATTTTATTCCACCTCATCGATATCATCCCTTACATGCCTATCCAATCATCACAATCTAGTAACATCCCCACTCCTTATGTCCCTAAACAATCAAATATTCCCATCCTATCTCAAACATCTTATTACATTCCTACTTTCTAACATCATACATTCCCCAACCAATACAATCTCCATCCCGTGACATCTTTAGACAACCTTTTCCCACTCCACCACCTTTGAATAAATTCCCACCTTCCACATCTTACCAATTAAATCCTCATTCAGTAAATCATATACATCATACATATCCATCCTTACTTATCTCATCTACCCCGTCATCTAATCCCATCCTAAACATTGTGCCTATGAATTTTCCAATATCAAACCCCACATCCACATAAACTTATACCGCTCCCCTCACATCTACATCCATTCCTACTTTTACCACATTAGATTTGACTATACTACCTCTTTCTCCACATCTATCATACCCCGACCTATCACACATAGCCCATCATCCACATCTACACCAAACACACCCATATCTTCAATACCAAAAATCCACTCATGTCTACCTTGCTATATTTATCACATATTCCTACATATTTTCCCATGACAATATCACCCATTTCACCCCACTCTTCCAATCCTCCAACATCTACCATTCCCACAATGACATCCACTACCAAACAAATCACACCTTCTCAATCCACAAACATATCGGCAATGCCCTTGAAACAAATAAGCCAAATATGAAGGGAATTCAAACCTATTACAAAAACCCTCATTTTTACATCAACACCTCCACAACCTACCCAATCCATAGCTCTTATAAACCTTATCAATCGCATGATCTAAAAAAATCTTTATCCATTAATATCCACACCTACACCAACCATTGATTCCACACCTATATCTACCTCATCCACTTCATTGGGTCCGATACCCCCATCCACAACTATTCCACCTTAACCCATCATAAGATTCATAGAATAAATCACGGTTCCTCTTTCCATACTTCTATCCACACCTACCACATCCACATCCTCTTCTCTTTCCTCATCACTTTCATCATTTAAAGAATTTTGGAAAGAACTTCAACTTGCAATAACTTCAAATGATCCTCCCTCTCATCTACACAATCCAAGATCTCCTCATAAAATCAATCTCCACCTACATTTTTCCTCATCATGCAAAAATGTCTCCTTTTCCTATAATACCTCTCTCAAACCCTCTAGTTGAGATTGTGGTCATCCCTCCCAAGGTTTCTTCTTTCAATCCAAAAACCCTTGTGTGTCCCCAAAATAGGATATACCTTTCTCAAACAAAGACCAAAACTATCTCATCTATTTTTGGGGCAACATTACTCTATTCTAAGACCACCACCTTCATCACAATCAATCAACTAATCCAAAAACAAATAGTCTAGTTCCCTCCTAGGACCAGCTCCATCAAACACACCTCCACCATCCATTGCTTCTTCATCCACAACACCAATCATAACTAAACCGATATCCAAGACATCAAGGCCCCCCAAATTCCTCAAACTACATCTTCAACATAAAAACCTCAAAACAATCCACCCTCATCCTTGACACCTAAATCATCTCATATGACTTCTCCTAACACATCCATTGAATCCTATGTGGAAGTCCTCAAATACTTCAAATTTCTGCCATCATGCTTCTGCCTATTAAAGCCTTTGATCCAAATAGTCAAAATTCATCGTGGTTTAAATCCCATTACATTTTCACTTATCACTATACCTTAGGTCATGAAAATGATAATTTTAAGGCCCTCCAAGCCATCATCCATGATCTTACTGAGGATGATGAATATCTCATACAAGAGGATCTTCTTCCTCCAACTACCACAACCAATAAAATTCTTACATCCTCATCCATCCAATCTCATCCTTCATTCAAAACCCCCATTATCATCCTTCCTTTGCAAGTGGGTTCTCCCTATTCATCGATATTGTTGGGATTGAAAATTGTACCTATGATCCTATCCAATATCCTTCAACATCCATGCACTCATCCACATCTGATTCTTTTGACGTTGGGGGAGTATATTCCCTTTGTTGTTAATCCTATCACATCTTCCTCCTTATCTCGCGTATCCTATCCCATCAATTCCTCCTTCTATCTATCCAACAATTATTTTAATGTTATAGGACTTCATTCTAGGATCGATCTATTTATAGACTAATTCCTTTTCATCCTTGACATTTTCTTATCTTATCCATTTCATCCGATCTTATCCAGTTTATTTTAGTCAATCTATCTATCCACCATATTTTCATCCTAAGTCCACTTTTGTGGCCATATATGTGCTTCCCCTAGGGACACCATGGTCTTCATCCTAAGCCCACTTTTTGTAGCCATTTTCTCATCTCCTAAGATGCATATTTCTCGCTTCCTCATTTCCAAGGTGTTGTACATATTTTATGATCTCTATCTTATTTAAAGTCTGCCCTTGTGGCCATAATTGTGTCTCTTTTAGGGAATCATATTCCCATCTAAAGTCCACCATTGTGGCCATATTTTTCTTCCCATTAGGGAACCATTTACACTGATCTAAATTCCACCTTTGTGGCGACATTCAAACATTTCATTCGAATACCACCGTTATGGCCATATTTTTCCTCCCATTGGGGGACCATATTTTTGTCTTAAACCCACTTTCATGGCCATCTTTATCTCATGTTTAAATTTCTTGCTTCCTCATTTTTAAAAGGTATTTCATAGTTTACAAATCATATCATCTTATTGCCTTAGACTATCCATTCATCTAGTTAAGGATGCGTACTTTCTTCACTTCCTCAAAAGGGGAGCTCATAGTTTTGACCTTCACTTGTCTATCTCATCATATCCCAACATGATGTTAATTTCAATGACCTTTTCCTTAAATAAAATCATAACATCACTACTCTAGAAAGGAGCCAACGTGGAAATTTTTCCCTAAATTTATTTTACCATACATTATCACACATAAGTATGGGCCAAGAGCCTATTGTTTGGCCTCCCTTGATGATAAACCAGAAGTGGAACCTCTTAACACATTGTGCGTGTGATTCTTACATTGTTAACACATTACCAATGAGAACTTAGTAATATTTTTAGATCATCCCTCCATCATTAACCGCTTCCATCTATCATTGTAATGATTTGAAATTATGTGGTCTACCGTCACTTTCCTCATTATGACCTTAAATATGGGCACCATGACAATGCCCATAGAATTTTCCTTATGGATAGGTTCTCCCTTCTCGGTGATAAGTCCACAATCATTACATCCATCAACTACTTGTTTACCATTTGAAACCATGCTAATGGCTCATGGGTGTCTCTTTTACATTCATTGTTCCCTCCTAAGTTATCTACTTAGCTATTCCCATTATTAAAGTCAAAATTCATGGATGCTCTTATCAAAATAAAAGTTACTAAAAATAGACTGCTCCCTAAAAAGATAGATGTTCATATATATATAAAAGAAGAAAAAGAAGAAAAAAGAAGAAAATAAAATAAAATCAATAAATTGACTGATCCCTCAAAGGATGGATATCATGTATATCATTCTTGACATCTATATCATATATGTATAAATTAGACCATACCTCGAAGGATGGATGATATTTTATATTATGGTATCAAAGGCTACCCACATTGATTAGCCTTCCATTTTATTAGCATCCTAAGAAGGATTCCCACATTGATCAACCTTCCATTTTATTAGCATCCTAAGAAAGCTTCTCATATTGATCAATTTTCTTCCAAGCAAACTTGCTACATTTTGTCGGCTTTTTCTCTTTCCCCTACTCAAAGCTAGGCATAGATTTAGGGAATAATGCTCTCATGAATAAACCTCTTCCCATATACAATTTGGATCATAAATCCCTTTTTCATGTTGAACATTAGGTTTATGAGTTCATTCTATCTTTTTCTCATGATCTTTGGTATAACTAACTATCGTTGGTTATATGCTAACATTTGTTTTGGTCACATGTGCCTTGCATTACCTAGATCCCCTCTTGTTTACCTCTAATGTGATTAGAGGCATCTTTTACTTGTGTGTTTCATGATATGACATAGTATCGTTCGTACCCATGGGTCACCATTGTTAAGTTGTGTTTTATCCTAAACCTTCTTTTCACATCTATCTTTTATCCCTCCTTTAATAAAAATATATCTACTCTTATCTTATCTCTCTTTTATTATGAGCACATCCTTCTTTATCTACAACACTTATCGCAACCACATCTTTCACATCTACTTACTTATTCTTACCTATTATCTTTTTAATCATCACTCATCACATCTATTTTCAAATTACCCTTTTTTCTTAACATCACATAATATCCATACATATACATTCATCATCATCAATACAAAACATATTACTATCATCATTTACATCCAATATCATCATCTGTGTGTATCATCTATCGTACATTACAAACCAACCATCTAATCATACATTTCTTTCACCATCATCATCAAATATAAATTAAAGCAAACATCAAACATCATCATCACATCTAATCTAAACTATATCATCATAACAACATCATCACATATTTTCAAACACCATCAAGTCTAAAACAACATATATAAAACCATCATCATCACATCATGAATCCAACTCATCACATCATATAATAAACACATAATAGAGTATAACAAAAATCAAAATCACACACACACACACACACACACACACACACACACACACACACACACACACACACACACACACACACACACACACACACACACACACATATATATATATATATATATTGTCAAAATGAAGTGTATCAATACATCATCAACCCCTAAGGGTCCTCTCTCAAAGAAGAATATATCAATAAAACCGATAAACTAGACATTGAAAATTCTCAAATCTTTCCCCGAGAGGCATGTCCCTCTATATATCTATTGGCATCATCGCCACCGCCCAAGCCCTCTCCTTGATGTGACTAAGCCACACTCGTTGTGCTCTTAGATGGCCCATATCTATCTAGCTACCACTCACTTCGCAGATGTTCCCAATATTGTAGTGTCTTTGGTCGTTTCTCGATCACGATCCCCTCATAGTACTTAGCCTCTATAGTTAAGGATTTTTATCTATCTATCAAAACCATACTAGGAGGTGTCATGTCTTCTCCTATATGTGGTGCTACCTATCCACCACCCACAACCTTGACAACTAAAATAGTAGAAATATCTCAAAAACACACCTATAGGTCTCCATATGCCTATGGTACCAGTCATTGTCCTATGTAACTATGTCCCTCTATTAGATCCTAATGTCTCTCTCAAATCTCATCTGATCCAACTTAGCATGCAATTGTTCCACCTTTACTGAGGCTCTCCTCCATCCCCTCGTCTATGTTATCATCTAGAGTTATAACTACCTCAACCTCCATCTCCTCTAGCTCTTGCTCATCCTCATATCCACTCTACCCAAGAACACGAGCTTCCTAAGTGGTTGTCATCTATTCAAAAATCCTACCTGCAACTTCTACATCATCATCATCATCCTAAGGTATAGATGCATCCTCCAACGGATATGCCATGTCGAGGGAAGTGGTAGCTCCTGTCTAGATCCTCTCTCCTATAAAAAATAGGATCCCTAGGAACCGTTTGGAAGACTCCAAAATGTCTTCATACTCATTCAAACTATACCTCCGATAATTTCCATTTGTCTCCCTTGTAACTACCTCATCCATCTCATACTTTGGAGAACTCGCATTTTCCCCGACCATGCGAGGAATTATTAGTATGGCCACCATTTGATCTGATCTATATCCAACAATGCAAATAGATCCACATACTAGTCCACTCCTTTCTCTCCCTTATCTTCATGATCCTAATCGACTCTCCATCTCAAAAATCCTACCTGACTCTATATGGTTTCCAGGTGACCCATAGAAGCCCCGGTGGTCAAATCAACACAATGTGATTGTAATCCCATTAGTGAAGGAAGAAGCCCACACATAATCATAATATCATGCCTATCCTATACATAAATAACTCATGGTACACCTAAGATAACAAGGAAATAATGAAAGAAAATAGTATCTATTGATCCACTATATCTGTGACACAATAGCGACTCCTATAGAAACCGTGCTCCTCTCGATTCTAGCAGTGAATGCATAATAAGATATAACCATCATAACTAAGTAGATCAAATGGTTGTGAGGTATCCTTTCCTTGTACCTCAGCTTATATGAGTTCAACCCTGAAGATAATATAATATGAGGCACATCATCTCCAAATAGCCATGTCAATACTACCAATCAGCTCTCACCTATAATGGGGATGATCTACTCCCCTAAATAGGCAATTGAAGGATGTAATACAAATCATCCAGGTAATATTCATATCCCATTTCCTAAACCAATAGGTACCTATTTTTCTATTCCACCTCTCTACCAATGTGATCATCAATCCCACATCTCATGGGATCCTCTAATAATGCTTGAATCCACCTAACCCCACTCTGCAAATAGATGATCCTACTTGGCATTTGTCAAATCCCTCGATCTTCTCATATAGAGATAACACTCAATCTCTCAAATGCATTGTATCCCTGACCTGAAACACCAATAAAACATACATACATCAGATCCTCCATCCAAAATACACTCAAAATCCATTTTAATAATCCAAAATATAGTCTAACCCTAGTTGATGTCGACCCAGGTCAGGTCAAAAATTTTAGGGTTCGATCGACGTTCCTAAAGGCCCAGTCAATTTCGACCCATCCATTTCGCTGCCAACCACCCTTGGCATCATCCAATTTTTCTTAAAAATGTAAAAAAATAAATTAAACTAAAAAGAAATTTGGGAATTGTTACTCACCATCCTCTACACCCTCTAACATTTCCTTATTGCTCCTACGACCTCTATTTCTCAATTTTATCTTTAATCACTATGATCTCTCTTTTAATTGTGTGGATGAAAATGATCATCATCGTATAACCTCAAGGCTTATATAGCCACCTGAAATGAGGTCATCATCAACCTCCTTAGGTCATTGTTTATCGGCCCTAGTTTCGTCGACTTTCCTTGGTAGCTCTCATTTTTGCTTCTCGCATTCCCTTTGTGACCTCTCCTAGGATATTCTCTCAAAGTCTAATTTTTGGCCATATATATTATCCCTTTAGGGAATTTTATTTAAATATTTTGAATCATCCCTTATCATCTTGAATTCCACATTTATGGTTATATTTTATTTTCCTCTGGGCATTTAATTCAACATTCACTCTATCCATTTCTCATCTCAAGGTCCACATTTGTGGCCATATTTATTTTTCCTCCTGGCATTTAATTCAACATTCACTATATCATTTTCTCTTGTCGAAGTCCACCTTTGTGGCCATACCCATTTCTCCCTTCAGAATTTTATTTAACATACTTTCTATCCAACATACACTTAAAGTCCACCTTGTGGCCATACTTATTTCTCCTGGGGAATTTTATTTCACCACTAGTTTCCCTATTTGACTTTTTAGCCATACTTATTCCCTCTTGGGAAATTTTATTTCATCATTCGTTTCCCTATTTTCCTTTATAGGCATACTTATTCCACCTTATGGAATATTCTTTCACCACCATTTTCCACTTTTCCCTCTGGGCCATTTTTCATTCCCTATCTTTTGGGCACCATTATTTTCATCCTCTTCTCTTGTGGATGCATACCCTTTCACTTGATTCCTCCTGTACAAATTATTTCTCATTATTTTCACATTTAGTTACGCATGGTTTTATGTTTTCCTATGACCCATTGGTCATTACGTATTGTATCCATTTGAGAGGTTTCCATTGTATTCTCTCCATATTGTAGTGATACTCTCCCACTCATTGGCCTAGATAACTTTGCCTCCATCTCCATTAATACCACCCTATGTCCCCAACCCATGTGATATCGATTCACCTCCATATCTTTTATTGTATTGTGTTCTTTTTGCTTGGGGCATCTTGCCTTGCATTATCCTTTTACCCATTTTATTCACCCACCTTCCCTTCATCACCTACCTTTTTCAAATGCATAATCAATTACCCCTAGTTTTTATTGATCCCTCATTTAAGGGGGAGCTCATCATCAACCTTCCATCACTCCTTGTCATACTCTTCATCTCTCATTTTTTTTGTCTCAATGTTTGCTTGCTAAAAACCACTCAAGAAAGGGGTAAATATAGACACCTAAATTTGGTATCTATACCCTTATCCACCCACATGCGCATGTTTCACCATGGTCCTAGCTAGATACCCTCAAATTAATTCATCACCTTAACATTAATTTAATTAAATTCCCACTTATCATCCCATCCCATTTAATCTTTATTAATTAACATTGATTGATTAATGATTATTTATTAATTAACTAATTAATATCCACTAGCCCTAATTGAATTTCCCTTTAGGATGATTTTATCCTAAATATACATCCATGAAATTTTTCTAGCTTTTATCCTACCCATATTTATCTCATAACTACCCACAATATATCCCTAAACAACCTCTTCTCGCCTACAAGATTTAAAGCACTTGATCCCATCCTTAAAAACCCAAAATCCTGACTAAAACACAAAATTAACCCCTTTGGGGAAAGTTTCCCCATAGTCGGCGGTGACCCAACCTAGTCGTCATTGACCCTATAAGACTGAGTTCTTCCCTTTCCAAAAATGACACACAAACACACATGTGTAACCAAACACTTGATTTTCTTGCACTTTGTGAATCCATCTTCAACCATAGTGTATCAAAAATGTGATAACCTTATTACAGTCCTTGGAAGCTTGTTTTGATCAAATGCTTGACTTCGGGAGGTTTAAATTACTTTCTTGTGTTATATTATGTTATTTATATCACTATCTTGTTAGATTTAACATTTTATAGGACCAGATCATCTTCAGTAGCACTCAGGGCTTCATTATCAACATTCTCTTCTAGTTTCCTTACTTCTTGGTTTATTTTTTAATCAATCTACTCTCAAAATTGTTCTACCTTGCTAAAATTTCCATCGACTAGGTTCTATTTGTCAACTATTCTATCCCGGTCACTATTTTCTTTAATTGTATTTTCCTTTCTATCCTAAACATTCTTCTCGTGTCATCCCCCAACATCCAAAGGCTATTATTACATTCGGTTTGTATCTAGATCCTTGTAGATTTGCCTATTTAATGTTTTGTCTATATCTTCACATACCCAAGTCACCATTGACTTGCCTCTGCATAGTATTAGTCACCATCAACCAAGTCGGTGCCATTTTAATTATATTTATTCATATTAGATCAACATTTAGATTCATATTAGTTACTTTGATTGTAGTATTTCGATTATGCATGTTATCTACTTATATATCCTTTACTTCTCTTTTTCTTATGAAACAAGGGTTGAAATCCATGAAAGGAAGGTAATAATTCTTGGAACCGGTTTTTTCTGGAAACCCCCGCATATACCATCTAATAATTTTTTCTCTAGTTATTCTAGTTTTACGGGTTTATCAAGTTACATTAAGGATCAATCACTTTGCACCTATCTTCTTACCTCCATCACACATTTGAGGTACCTTAAACCCTCCATTTTATGAGTTGTTTAATTTTATTTAATATTTAACTCATTAATTTTAATCGAATGAGAAAATTATAACAAAAATTTGGAGCACAAGATTATGACGAAGAACAAAATTTGAAAATGTCATCCCCATCACAAACCTATGCCATTTTGGAAACTTAATAAAAATATTATATTTTATTCTCCTCCATGTACTAAAAATAGTAAGTCCCCTACATTGCAATTATGGATCATCCGAACAATTAGAAAAGATGCAAAATGAAAAATAGGGCAAAATGTCAATTTTCCCAAAATAGCAGGTTGAGGAAAAAACAACATGCTAAAAATAGAAAGTTTATAAAAATGAAAATGCATCATCAACTGATGGGGATGAAGTATGCTAGAAGGTTAAAAAGGTCATATTGAAGAAAAATGAGGGGATATGTCCCAAAATAGTACATCATAGTCCTATCGACTAAAAATAGAAAATCTCTATTTTGAGTGTAAAAAGTTATAGATGGCCCTAGATTCACTCTTATTTCCACTTTTTGAATTATTCACATGGTTACAAGATGATATCATCATCAAATAAATAAATTAATCCTCCATATGGGTCTTGGAAACATCTTATTGGTCTTAGTTGTGCTTGACAACATGGTAAAGCATAACAGAGGAATGTATAAAACACTATGCAACTCGAAAAGGTTCAAAGAGTGTCAATGAATCCATTGATTCATTATAGTAAGTCATCATTCTTATCATATGTTCTTGAAAATAGCACCACCTCATCAAGATGAGCTGGTCAAAGTGATAATATTAAGTTGACTAATGAGCTTGATGAGTTGATGGCAGTGAGATAGTTGGCTAGGTGGGTGGATTAAAGTAAGTTGGACTGATATGGTAGTAGTAATTTTGATTGGGGTTGGTTGTAGTGGTGATATATGTCATGAAATCATAATTTTTCATAAAGATACATTTGCTAGTGAAATAGGTCAAGCAAGTTATGTGAGCTATTTGGATTACAATTATATGAGTTGGTCAACTAAAGAATTTTTGGCAAGCTCAATGAGTTGGTTAGAGTGAGCTTGACGAGCTTGGAATGATAATGGAATTGATCAATCAAGCATCAAAGGGATCATCATGAGAAATGTTTGTGGTCATCTTGAGCATACATTGGGAGATCCCTCAAGTTGTGTTTCTAAACACTCATTTAGAAACCCAAGGAATCCATGCTTCATTCCAAAGGAGGATATTGTGATCATCATTAGAAATTTCTTCATCTTGGGGAGCCTCTTCATCAGATGTGAAAATCTCTCCTTTCTTATCTCTTCCTCACTCTTCCTTCTCTCCCATTTCTAGTTCTACATTAGGTGTAATCATTATATTTGGTCTCATTCAATTAAGTTACTTTATAATGTTACATTGTAAAATTCCCTTTGATTTATAAAAATAAAACTTATCCTTCACTTCCTTGGAAGGTGAAAATTCATGAATTGAATGATACATTCAAGATTCATGTCGAGGGGGTGTAGGTGAAGAGTCAATTCACGAGTGCTATAAATTGGGATGGTTTCTCCATTCCAAGGGATCTTAAAAGTTATAAATTCTTGGTATCAATTATGAATTATTATAGCTTAATTAAATCTTTGTACTCATCACTACACATGAAATGAAAGATTTTTTATTCCATTTTTCATTTCTCATGTGTCCTCTTTTCCCTCTTATATACACTTCATAGGTATGGCACAATTAAACATATATTTGTATCTTCAATGAATGGTCCTCAGAGAATTGTGTGTCTATGTGGGTTTTGTTTGTCTCACTCATAGCGTCATTATTGTTTTCTTCTATATTTAATGTTGAACTACTCCGGTTACTAGGTGTGAACTACGTGGTTGGCCTACTCACGATGGTAACCTTACTTTCCTAAATTCTCTCCTTCGCTCTCATCATTGTGATTTTCTCATTTGTACCCCATACAAGAAATTTTCCATAGGTTCAGTGGAGTGTCCTTGTGTGATATTTAGACTATTTTGCCAACCCACAACATTTAGTGTAGGATTAGATTAGTTACATTCAATAATGGGAGTTGCACCATTTAATAAAGAGTGGCGTATCCCCGTGAACGTTGGTGGAGACACTTAATTTTCCCACTAACATATTTTCTCACCAAAAATTTTTGGAAACTTTGTTGGGGAGATATTTTCCCAAGTGCACCTAAAAATATCTCAACCAAAAATACAAATATATATATATATATATCAAAGAAGAATCATTTTTTAAGGTGACTCCACCAATGAATGAATCTATGTCACGGTCATTTCACACACACAATAAAGAAACTTCCAAATTGTAATGAACTATGAATGATTGAAAGAAAATAAGAAGAAGATGGTGGCTGTGAAATAAAAATTGTTGAACATCCATGGTTCTAGACTAGTTTTTGTGAGGAGAATTCAAGAACAATAAAAGGGTCTCCTACTTCAAGAAATAATTTGCAATCAAATAAAGGAAAGAAAACATGACTTGCAAACAAAGAAGAAGCTAAGGAAAAATTGAAAAGGGCACAATGAAGATATAATATGTTGTGTGAATCCTAAGAAGAATAAGAATTTTTCTCGTAATACTTTCAATCATACACAAGTGACTGAAAATCCCAGAGCCATATATTTATTTTTAGATTAGATAACTATTTGGTTTTGGGGGGACCAAAAATTGCATATTTTATAGTATAAATATAAATAAAAAGGGATAAGAGAGAAACCCAAACACCATCTAGAACTCCAAAAGGAAAAAATGACTTAACCAACCAAAGAGACCAACAAGGGGCAAGCCAGAAAATCCTCAACTACATATAATTTTTTCATATTATACCACCATGAATCCACTAATGAGACAAAGGAGAACAATAAAGAAATAAAGGACATATAGGAACATACCAGTAATCACATAGTCCACTAAGATTTCCTTTTCTAGTTTCTCCTGGTTTTGGAGCTTGGTCCGCTATCTGTACTTTGCAGTGGACCTTGGGAATGCACCTCTTTGATTTTTTTCCCTCTATAGCCTTGTCCTCATTGGAGCTAATCAGGACCAACTCCTCTACATATCCTATTTGGAAATTTGATCTTGTAATATCGATATCTTGTTCTCTTACATGATAAAATAATACTTGAGACCATTGATGCACTTTTTCTACAAGGACTTCTTTATGTTCCATTCCTCATGTCCTCAACCAAATTTTTGGTGACATTTAACAATGTGGCAATGGCCATCTTCCATGTTAGTAATCTTGGCATCTTTTTTGGGCACCATGATAATCCTCCACAACATCCTTCCCCTTAGAAGACTCTCCCCTTTTCATGTCTGAGAGAGCTTCAACTTCCACTTCTTCCCTATTTGTCACCTCAAGGGACTTCTTTTTCTTATGTAGCCTAATGGCCAGGGTTTCATTATAAAAATATGTGGGTTAGGAAATGGGAGAAAGGATAGGTTTTCCTTCTAAAATATCAAAAGAATCAACCCATGGTGGAGAGCAGCCATTTCTTTTATCAACCTCCCTTTGGATTGTTTCTTTGCATATATAAACAATGAAATGACAACCTTAAATATTGAGTATGTACAAAGAATTGTAATCACCATACAAGTAAATTATGATCCTAAAATCTACCTTGAAATTCTGAAATATGTTGAAGCCTTGCAAGATATGTACAAACAAATTGGAGCACTCCCTAAAAAAAGAGGAAGAAGATTTTTTTTCTATAGAGGAAGATCTCAAGGATCATTCATACTAAAAATTGTTCTTCCCTAGAAGGTTCTTGGATACTACTGAAGAATATATTATCCTTAAGCCTTCTAATGAAAATTAAATTAGTACTCTGGAGGAGAAAATGAAGAAGACATGACAATTGATCCTCCATTCATGAACGCATTTTGGATTGAGGCACGACCCATTAATGAAACAATGAGATCAAATGAGGAAGATTCTTACTATACAATCAAATATCTAATGCTCACCGAAGACCCCATCAATCATGAAGGAGTGCAAGAAATACATCCTTCACCTTGGACTCAAGATGATGAATGCAAGGTATTCATGGATAATTTTCTTTCCAATTTTGACTTTTCAAGTGATGAAAAAATGTTGAATAACAAGATAGAGGAAAAAAATTCTATTCCCGATTCAATCATGGATGATCAAATGGAAGAGGACCAATTATTTTTTAAAGTCAAAGAGAATGAAAATTCAAACACAACCTCTTCTCACCCAAAGAACAAAACAATCATCATGGTGAGTATGAAGTATTTCATATTCCATATGAGAAAGAAGATTCAACAATGGATGATCAAGATAGAGTTGAAAATCCTTCCCATATTTCTTCCCCAACATGGTTCTCCAATTCCCACCAAGAGGATGATGAAATGGATTTCAATATTGAAGGATTTCCCTTCCCATAAAGCATGGATCTCTTCTCCTTCTCATAAAATTTTAAGGATTAAGTATGCCCTTACTTGCGAGAGGATGAGTGATGAGTTGTATTAATTGATTTCATAACAACTCATCTTTTGTATTTTTATAAGACCATTGTAGCCATGTCCATGTATTTCCTAAGTACATTGCTGAACATCACTATTACAACCATGAAATTTTGGCATAATGACTAATTGATATAGTTATATCTAATTGTATTTATTTTGTGATATTATGTGTGCATTTATTCTTGTTATTTCAATAAATTGTTTGGATGATTATATGTGTTGATGTCACTCTTGGTTGTAAGAAATTTTTTCATATGAAGAAAAGAAACATGTCTGCACCAACTCATATGCATCAAAGTAACTTTTTTGCAATAACTCATCCGTAACAACTCATATTAAAAATGGAAATTTTCCACGATAAATCATCTACAACATAAGGAGATCATTCACAGCAAAGAACACGTATTTATGAAGATATTTTGAAACATGAAGTGATGGAACTTAAGTACTTATGTGCCATTAGAGAAGTAGTTACAACAAAAACGTGGAAAATTGAGAAACAAATCAATCTTTGATTTGGTCATTGATTAAGAACTAGTGAAGAATTGATTGTTCATTGACCATGAACTAACTATTAATTGAACACTTGTTGTGTGTTTCAAACATATGAAAAATATCTCACTTGCTCTATTGAATACCCCTTGTTGTGTTCTTATTCTTCTCATGTGTTTTAAATGATAAGATACAAAGGAAGTCATTGGTGCCTTGAAATAAGATAAGTTATGAAATAATAAGTTAAGTAAGTCATATTTGGAATTAGAGAAGAGATATTACTCTGATCTTTTGTTCCTAGATGTAATGTTTTATACAAATCAATAAATAAATTTGAGTTATGTAATTTAGTGTTTAGTTACAGAGTTATGAAAAGATTAACACCCAAGTTAGGGCCCACTTGAGGTTTTCTAAATCCCCTCTATTGTTTTCATTTCATGCATATTTTCTTAGGAACAATCTTATCTCTAAATCTACAACTTTGTTTCAGTAATATCATTTAGCAATAGTTCATTTTCAAGTCTAAGTTTTATTTTACTTTCAACATTGTTATGTGATTGGTATTTCCTTTCCAACTTCTTAGATCAACTATAACCAGGTGTATATAACACCGATAATATTTCAATTCTACATGCTCCTTTATCGATAACTAAATGAATGTAACCCAATGTACAACATATTAATTTCTACAAGTTAATTTAGTTTCTGACACCCTATCTTGTAAAAATTACTTCTCCTTTCTTGATGGATATAATTCTTAAAATCATATCCATATTACACCAGAGGACAACGATAAGACTACATTCACATGTCCATGGGGGACATTTTCCTATTGAGTTCTCCCATTTGGCCTGTGTAATGCACTTGCCACATTTTAGAGGAAGATCATGAGTATCTTCTCTGATTTGACAAATGACTACATGGAAGACTATATGGATGGATTCACTATTCATGGTAGTAATTTTGAGTAAGCTATGAAAATATTAAATAAGGTCTTAATAAAATAAAGGATCACATAGGGAATCTTAGAACAAGGTGGCTAGGTGCCTATGAAATTGAGAATATATTCCATAATAAATCTATAAAGCTTACTAGTATTGATCCTATGAGATTTAATTTTTTGGTGAATGGACACAAGTTAAGGTTGTATAAAAATCCAGTTGATAAAGTATCATTCATGGAATTTTTAGAAGGATATCAAAGAAGAATGGAGAAAGAAACATCAAAATTAACCTCAGAGGTTGATCATATTGGCTCACCTTCTAGGATTGCAGATAATTGATGAGATTTTAGTATCCTTGGAGCATTCATCTTGCTAAATACTTCAAGGATAAATAAAAGTGTTGAGATATACCTTTCTGGGTGATCATCAACATTTTGCTAACCCATTTTTTTATATAAGTTTTTGTTTTGTAGGTTTTATTGACAAGTGATTATAGGAGAGCATGATCTCCATCACAAGGAGAGAGTGCAATGACCAAGAGTTCAACTTACAGCCATAAGAAATAAGATCTTGTTTGTTTGAAGCATCTGAAAGAACTCATGGTTACATAATGAACATCAAGGAAGCATGCACAAGTGGATGATATACAAAGAATGATTGGCACCCCAACCAATTAGAGTTCCCTCTCTGGGAAGCATCTGTTTATAGTAAGGAGAAGTCAACACAAGTTAAAACAACATCTGTAGCATCGTAGGGTACTTGTATCTAGCTAATACTCTAGTTCAATAAAGCATGCACATCAATCATTACAAGACATAATGAGATAAGTGCATACATTTATTACTTTAATAAATCATGATTAGATTAATTTTATTTAATTATTAGTTATGCCAAGTCATGAAGCATGTGTCACATTAAAATACCATTGCCTTTTAGCTATGATGTGTCCACTTAAGCCCTCCACATAAGAAAACATGTCACATCATTTTACTTCATGTTGTCACATCCATTTAATGATTAATCACCCCTAACCATATTTATTGTCACCTTTATAAATCATTCAAAGTAATGAAAATCTATCCAAAAAAATCATTTTTGTAAATTACTTTCAAGGAAAAATTATCAGTTGTGTATTACACCTGGGAGAAGTTGTGTATCTGCCATGGGAGGTGACCTGATCAGATATGAACCTTCTACGCATTTGTAACTTTTGAATCATCATGAGATTGTGCAGTACTTTGAGAATCATGGATGGATGCAATACATTAAAAAATTTCAAGGATTTGATGAGGGTTGTGGTAGATTTTGTAAATACTGAACAGTAGAGAGGAAAATGTAAAATGGATAACAATCAGGGTAAGTGATGATATTTTAGAAGAGGTCACTGGTTTATCAACTTAAGGAGAGCCATTTCAAGATAAATCTAGCCTAGAATAAGAAAGAAGATTTTTTCAAACAATGATGAGGAGCTCATCTCATAAATCTAACGTAGTTTTATAACATCTCTCACACCTTTATGGGCACAAGCTTCTAATTTTGTTATTCAAAATTTTACTTCGAAGGGAGATATTCAAGGTTAGATAAAATGCATTTCAATTTGTTAAATAATTTGAAGAAAAATCATCAAGTGAATTTTCTAAATTTATTTTATGAGATGCTTATGAAAATGATAAAAGAGGTTCGAGTGGGGTAGGGCAGCCTGTCACATCACTATCTAATAAACCTAGTGGTGAAGCACACTTTGTAGAGGGAGTACCCTTAGATATCATGGGATGAATTTTTGAGAGTGAACAATATTGAAACCTTGTTGGGAAATAGGAAAAGAGGATAAAAATTGGTGAAATTTATACTTCACATATGCTAGAAGATGCACCACCCTCTTCCCTACCTCAAGAGCCAATAAATTTTGAAATTTTTCCTTCCATAGAAGAAACCCTACACCTATTTCACCGAGAGAGAGAATCTTTTTTGCTAAAAATTTATTAGAATTTTCCTCCCCTAAAACCTCCACTTCCAAAACCAAAAGGAAATCGACTCATTCTGATCCAAAACAAACTAGGAAATCTTATAGGATTTGGAAAAAGAGGAGAAAACCATCCAGCTTAAGAAAATCTAAACCCATCTCATTAGATAGTGATTTGGAAGGCATAAAATAAAATTTTAATCTTGGACATTGGAAAAATAGTATAGAGATACTACTTCCACTAGTAATTCAAGAGCCATAATACCATGAAAAACCAATGGAAGGACAATAAGAACTAAATCGAATGAGGGAATAGTTCATGAAGTAGAGATTCATGAAGTGAGACAAGTAGAAGAGGTAGTGGAAGGAGGAAATGAACAAGATAAAATGACTACAGATGATGTCAATGAACAAGTCATTGAGAATTTTTTAACAATAAAAAAATTATAGTTTACAAGAAGAAAATGTAGAACCAATGCAGCCCCAAATTATTATTCATGAAATCATAAAGGAACCTAAAAAACCATCTTGTAGTGAGATGGGAACACAAACTATGGGGCCCAATATTGAAAATCTATTGCTGCAAAGGGACACTTACATTAACAGGCTCAAGAAGAAATGGGAAAAGGAGAAGGAAGACCTTATCTCTAAACATAAGAAGGAAATGGAAGATAAAGACAAAGAGATTAAAAGGATGAAACAAAAACAAGAGGAAATAATGAAGGTAGCATTTGACATGTTGAGTTGCAGACCCCCATCAAATGTCTATGCCATATACCTAAAAGAAAAGATGTTTTACCAAAAGTTTACTTGCATAAATTCTGATATGATATATGACATTAGATCAGCCAAGAAATTCTTTACTCTATATCAACATAGTACACATGAACTACAAAATTTATTATGTGAGCTATATTTTCATAATTATGCCCTTCCATATGACAAAGATTGGATCCCAATTCTATATATTGGGGATGTATAGGTTAAGGCATTATGTTCTTATCTTTCAAATGAAATGGAAAGAGCTCAACAAATGGAGGCATATAGACATTTGGAGAAGGTTACACCACTGTATATCAGACATGAGGCAAAACCACTAGATGAAATTTTAGAAGAATATGAAAGTTACATGGATGTGGATGAAAAAAAAAAAGATTGTTGAGAATGAGGATGGAAGCCCACACAAAATTTAGGAACATGATCAAAGAACATTCAATTTAAGTTATGATGGCATGTAGAGCTAGATGGATAGAGTTGTCACTTTAAATCCAAAGGAAATAAATGCACTCATATCCAAATATACTTCCAACATTACACATGATGAAAAATTATATTGGAATAGAAAATGAATGTGGGGATGATTGGTTTCCTATAGCTTATCATCCTCCAATATTTCATTTCCCAATTGTACCTTGGACAAGAAATTTACTGTCAATCTAAGGGTACAAGAAAGAGTTTAGGACAGATTGAGGAGGAGTTATGGATATTTATATTTAGAAGAGGAAGGAACATGAATAGGAACACCCATAGATTTTAGGTAAGAATGAAGTTTCTAGCAGAAAAGATATGAAGCTCTTGAATGAGGAAATTCAAGCATTTAGGCCTAGGGTTTGATGAGATGTATTAATTGCTTTCATAATAACTCATATTTTGTATTTTTATAAGACCATTGTAGCCATGTCCATGTATTTCATAAGTACATTATTGAACATCACTATTACAACCATGAAATTTTGGCATAATGAATAATGACTATAGTTATATCTAATTGTCTTTATTTTTTATATTATGCATGAATTTATTCTTGTTATTTCAATTGATTGTTTGGACAATTATATGTGTTGATACCACTTTTGGTTGTAAGAAATTTTTCATATGTAGCAAAAGAACCTATCTACAAGCAACTCATATGATGAAAAGGAATTTTTTTGCAGCACAAGGAAATCATTCACAACAAAGAACATGCATTTATGAAGATATTTTAAAACATGAAGTGATGGAACTTAAGTCCTTATGTTCCATTGGAGAAGTAGTTACAAAAATGTGGAAATTTGAGAAATAAATCAATATTTGATTTGGTCATTGATTAAAAACTAGTGAAGAACTGATTGTTAGTTGAACACGAACTAATTGTTAATTGAACACTGTGTGTTTTTAAAAAATTGAATCTCTCACTTGTTCTTTTGAAGACTCCTTGTTTTATTCTTCTTCTTCTCATGTGTTATAAATGATAAGATATAAAGGAAAGGGATGGTTATTTGAAACAAGAGAAGTTAAGAAATAAGAAGTTAAGTAAGTAAGATTTGGAATTAGAGAAAATAGATTACTCTAATCTTTTGTTCCTAGATGTAATGTTTTATGCAAATCAATACAAAAACTGAGTTCTATCATTTAGTTTTTAGTTACAGATTTAGGAAGGGATTAACACCCAAGTCAGGGCCCACTTGAGGTCTGCTAAATTCCCTCCATTGTTTCATTTTATGTATACTTTCTTAGGAACAATATTATTTCGAATCTACAACTTTGTTTCAATAATAACATTTAGCAATAGTTCATTTTCCATTCTAAGTTTTATTTTACTTTCATCATTGTTATGTGATAGTTATTTCCTTTCTAACTTCTTATATCAATTTTAACTATTCATAAAAATAGATAATATTTCAATTTTATGCTCCTGGTCTAATAAATAAATGAATGTAACCCAATGTACAACATATTAATTGTTGCAAGTCGATTTAAACCACTAATGAGATTTTGGTAACAAGAAACATAGAAGATATGGACAAAGATAAATCATGAACATGTAAGGATCATATTTTCAATCACCTTCATAAATATCAATGAAAATATTCTTCCCATGAAAAAGAGAATGAGTATATGGTAGGTTCGGAAGAGTTATCTATGTAAGAAATCTTGAAGGTTGCGGAAGAGACTGAAGACCCTTAACTTAGTCTCGAGTTCCATTTGTGGATATAGAAATGCAAGATAAGTATGAATATAGTTATGCCAATTTTTTTTTATAGACTAATTTTTGATGTTGAGATAGAGTAGAGGGATGAGTTGGATGTTCTCCTAGTTCCTTTCTCGGTGAGAAGGAATGTGAAGTTATGTCCTTCCCTTTCCTATTTTGTGAGGAAGATCATAAGTGAAAAATAAGGAAGGTTCTTGAATCCCTTTTGAATTTTTCCAATCTTGAATACAACATCTCTATCATACATGAAGATAGAAGGGAATTTTTGAGTTGATTTGCATTGAAGAGAGTTGTTCAGAATAAAGTGAAAAGTTGCAAGAGTATTGGGAGTGTGTTCAAGATAAACTTGTTCTCACCACTTTGGAATGCTCTATGAATGCTGAATAAGAGTTCATGATGCAAGATTCACTTAATAATGAAGAAATCCTCTATGATCAAATTAAAGATTGCAGTTTTGAGAAGGATGCCAAAATAAATTTTGAATAAATGGATATCGACCCAGATGGTTCCAAACAATGAAGCAAGAATATGCATGACTCTTGTGAAGGAATTCAAAATCATATTAAGAACACCATTACCCAAGCCCCAAATTTTATTTAACATACTTCCATACTGCAGTAATTTCTCAAGGATTTTGAAGACCTCCAGTCCAGTGATGTAACCTCTATTCTTGAAAGTGGTTTTTGAAGAAATGAAGTGAGAGTTTTGAAGAAGCTGTTGAATGGGAAAAAAATCAGTTTTTTCTCACTCCTTCAGAGTACCTCACTGATCTAAGGATTGTTACCATGATGCAATTCAACGATAAATAATGTTTCTATAAAGAGATCACTTTTCCCACTCCTGAG
Source organism: Taxus wallichiana var. yunnanensis (assembly GCA_018340775.1). Classification (NCBI taxonomy): domain Eukaryota; kingdom Viridiplantae; phylum Streptophyta; class Pinopsida; order Cupressales; family Taxaceae; genus Taxus; species Taxus wallichiana. The sequence continues at coordinate 91,718,325 of CM031243.1, read as the reverse complement.
GACATGGAAGATTGGTGTTTCACGATCGCAGGACATCAAGTGAAAGATGCAAGATACAAAGATTCCAAACAAGTGAAAAATGTTTCATTAGATGCAAGAATTTTTAGTATACTATGAGTATGAAAATGGATTCTTGGCATTCCTTATTCTTCTCAAGCCATGTAAATTCATCACAGGAGCATAGTATGATAAGATAATGAATTTTATACTTCAAAGATCAATTTAGTTAGTTGTTCCATGATGGCATGTAATTTTCCAAACCCATTTTCAGGTATGTGTATATTATTTCCATGCCTCAGTAAATATTCATCCCCTATAACATAATTTCCCTTTTCTATTATGTGTGTTTAGAATTTTTATGTTTTTTCCTTCCGCATGTTTTTATGTTTGTGTGTGTGTGTTTGGAAGAAATGACTCCATAAATCCCAATGGATAAGGAACTTATCCAAAAATTTAATTGAGATTATGGGATACCTAATGTTATGTCCTCACCTCACTCAATCCACCACATGTTCCCAAGATAGATCCCTTTGTTTTCATGTAAATGTGCAACATGAAAATTTCCAATTTTCATGTATGGCAACAGACCCTAGTGTCTAAATTTTTTATTGTGAACCTTCTTGATTCCCCATCTACCAAGCCTATCCTAATATATAAAATGGTTTATATTTATGTGTCACCCTTCCCCATAAGTGATTTAGGAAGAACAAATTCATTCAAGTACTACTAAGGCAGTATCCCTCAAGGCGGATTTTCAAGCAGTCTTAGAAGTGGCTATTTCTAGCCTTTCTTATACTGGTGCACACCCTTTTGAGTCGTGTTGAATGTAAAAATCCATAAAATAGTCATATTTAAAAGATAAGAACATTTTCAACATATTTTTTAATATTTTGGTGATTTTGTGATGTATTTAGACAAGTTCGGTAGAAGCGGGTTTTTAAGGGTGAAGGAGCTTATAGTACAAAACAACCCCTAGGCTTTGGGAGGTGATTTCAGGAGCTCCATAAGGAGTTAGAGGTCAAAAAAATATCAATAGAAAGGTCTTTGAATTATATAAATGATTTTGTTCTCATATTTTTCACAAGACATCAAAGAGTTTTCCTACAATGCTTCCTACATGCACAACAAGGAATCCAGAGAAAAATCATATTTTTAGGGTGTTTGAGAATGAAGCAGGTATGAGATCCATTCCATTCTTATAAAAATTATATTTATAATAAAAATAATATATGTCGGTGCATGAAAATACCTCCCTATTCTCATGTTACGCCTCGATAAGCTTCTCTCCAAGGTATGCATCTAGGAGTTAGTCAATTTTCTAGGTGGACATGTGTCACATGAAGGCTCAAAGAAAAATGTAATGCACCAAATTTCCCAAAAATTTGGTTTTCTTGGGACAAAAATTGTGAACAACTCCATTTTAGACCCCTAGACCCTCATATTACCCTAGTAGAGCTCAAACAAGAAAATTAAGCCCATGTGGACCATTCCTTAGCACCCTCCATCATCGAATCACACTTTGCCACTTGTCAAGCCTAGGTGAGGGAAAATATTTTTTCACCAACCATCCAAAATGTTTGGGATGGTTGGGATACAAATTTCAATCCAATCCTATCTCCTTCCTTGGTCATCTATGTGACCCAATTTTAATCCTCGAGTGTTTTAAGTGATTTTTCCACTCACCCTTTCATTCAATCTGATTGTGCCCCTTGTCACAAGCAAGTTAAGGTGATTTTTAATACACCAAATTTCCCAAAAAAATTAGGACAAAAAATTTCTTCCAACTCTATGAAACTTTTAATAGTTAAAATTTTGCAATTTTATAACTGTTGTGTTGCTTCTTCCTTATGCGCATGAGAACTTCACTATCAGAAACTTCATCCAACTCAATTTCTATTCCTTCCACCACACAAGATATTCATTTAACATCAATTTCAATTTCTTCATTAATGCAATAACCTCCAAACCCTTTATTTTTCCACCGCTTGCTACTAAGGCCATTTTTTACTAGAAGCTTTCATGACCAAGAAATGGTGAAATCTTCATCACTCGTGATTCATAAATCGAATAATCTTGAAAATTTGGCCATCTCCTCCTCTCTCAGGTTCCTTCAAACTGCAAAAAATAAGATGTTAAAATTATGTGTGGGTATATTAATGGAAAAAAAAACCACATTATTTTTCATGACTCTCATTCCTTAGATTTCTCATCAATCTAGAGAGTGGGTGAAGCTAAAAATGTTAGCACAAAATCCAAGAGATAGACCAATCTCGATGGAGTTGTTTTCATTGAAATTAGAGGTGGGAAATAATGCCACCAAAATATATTGACTCCATTAATGGATTCCATGGTAGCTTCATGCCTGAAACTCTCACTGTGGGAATTTTTCTTTTTTCTTTCCAAGCATTCTAGTGGGCAAAACATGGTGAAATGTGAAGCACAAGATCACGACGAAGAGCTGAATATAAAAATGTCATCCTCATCGTAAAAATGACATAATTTATTACACTTACTATAAAATACTATTTTATATGCTTCTCCATGTACTTAAAATATTAAGTCCCTTGAATTGTAATTATGGATCATCTGGAACAATTAAGAAATATGCAAAATGAAAGACAAGGCAAAATGTCAATTTTTCCAAAATAAAAGGTCGGGGAAAAGTAACCTACTAAAAATATAATTTTTCTTATAATGACAATGCATCATAAACCGAGGAGGATGAAGAGTTTGAAATCGTTCAAAAGGCTCATAAGGTCATATTGAAGCTACATGAGGTGATATATCCCAAACTACGAGTCACGGTCCTACACCGCTAAAAATAGAAAATCTATATTTTAGGTGAAAAAACTTGCATATGGCCTTGTCTTCACTCATCTTTCAAATTTTTGAAATCTTCACATGGTTACAAGATGATCCCATATCTCAAAAATATAAATGAATCCTCCATATGGGTCTATGAAACATATTCTTTGTCCCACATCAATAGTTGTGCCTAAGAACATGGTAAAGCACGACAAAAAAATGTCAAGACCACCAGAGTAGATGGAAAAAAGTTAAAAGAGCATAAATGAATCCATTTATTCATCATAGTAATTAATAATTCTTATCATACAGTCTTGAAAACATCATCACCTCATCAAGATGAGTTGGTCAAAGTGATAAGATTGAGTTGGATCGAGTTAAGCTCGATGAGTGGGAAATTTTATCGTAGAAAGATAGTTGGCTAGTTAGGTGGATTAAAGTAAGTTGAGCTGAGCTGGTAGTAGTAAGTTTGAGTTTGGATGGTTACATTAGGGAGATATGTCATGAAATCATCCTTTTTTAGGAAGATGCATGTGTTAATTTACTAGGTCAAGCAAGTTGGGTGAGCTAGTTCAATTATAATGATATGATTTAGTAAACCAAACAATTTTTGGTAAGATTGATGATCTGGTTGGAGTGAGCTCAATGATCTCGATAAGCTTGAAAATATAATGGAATTGATCAATCAAGAATCAAGGGGATCATTATGAGAAATTCTTGTAGTCATCTTGAGATTACATCAGGATATCCCTCAACAATGTTTCTAAACATGCATTCAAAAACCCGAGGCATTTATGCATCATGCTAAAAGAGGAGATTTTGATCTTCATTATAAAATTATTCATTATAGGGAGCCTCTTCATTAGATACAATAACCTATCCTTTCTTATCTCTTCCTTCTTATTTCTTCTCTCCCATTTCTAATTCTTCATTAGGTGTAATCACTATATTTTGTCTCATTCACTCAAGTGAATTTATAAAGTTACATGTTAAGATTCCCTTTTATTTATAAAAGGGAAATTATTCCTCACTTTCTAGGAAGGTGAAAAATCATGAATTAAATAAGACCACAAAGAGTCATGTGGGGGTAGGCGAAGAGCCAATCCACATTGCTATAAATTGGAATGGCTTAACAATTCCAAGGGATATTAAAAGTTAGAAATTATTGGTAGCAATTGTGAATTGTTGTGGCTTGATTGAAGATTTGTACTCATCACTACACATGAAATGAAAGATAATTTTCTTCCATTTTTCCTTTCTCATGTTTCCTCTTTTCCCTCTTATATGCACTTTGTAAGCATGGTTATTAAAGAGATATTTTTATCTTTGATGGATGGGATTCAAAGAACTGTGTGTCCATGTGGGTTTTTTTTTATCTCACCGATAGCTTCATTATTACTTTCTTTTATATTGAATTTTGAACTACTTATTATTCTTTGGGTGTGAACTCGTAGTTGGCCTACTCATGATAGTAACCTTCCTTTCATAAAGCATCTCATTCTCTCTCTTATTTTGATTTCCTCCTTTATACTCCTATAAGCAATTTTCCATAATTCAAAGTGGAGTGTCCCCTTGTGATCCCCAACCTATTTGGCCAACCAGAACATTTATTTTAGGATTAGATTAGCTACATTCAAAAGTGGGAGCTACACCATTTAATGAAGAGGGGTGTAGCCCCATGAATTTTGGTGGAGACGCCTAATTTTCCCAACTAAAAATGTTCTCACCAAAGACACACATATTTGGTTTGTGTCAAGAATATGTATAGAGCCCAAGTTCTAGGTATCCAAAGTTCTCTATATTTATTCATTTGATGAAGCTCAAAAAAGTCTTTTAAAAATAATAAATAAAAAATATTTATCTTAATGCTTTCATTCAATTTCATTTGATATGTGATGAATTTTATTTTAGAAATACATTTATGAGAGAATTTTATGTAATTTTAAAAGTTTTCTATTAAAAATTTCAATTATATATGTTTGTGTTGTACCCATATTTTAATTCAAAACTTTATTTTGTGTGGTTTTTTCCCCTATAAAGTTGAGAGAAAGATATTTTAAATGATATTTTATATCAAGAGGTTTTAAGAAACAAATACGGGTCTCAAAATATCCATTCAGTGGCAAAAACATCACCTCTTTCACAAACTGGGTATGAATAAGTATTTTTACTACAAATGCTCCATAGTTTGCAAAACATATGATTCTAGAATAAATTATTTCCTCTACATAACCAAGTATTGTCATTTTTAATTGTTATGTTTAATTGGGTGAATTTCAAATTGGTTGTAAAGAAGTATTTATTCATATGCATAAAAAAGTAAATTGAAGGCATAAAAAGAGAAATCATGTAAAATTATCCAATATAGAAGTTCTATTTGCAAACATACGGGGTATAAAATGACATGCAATCAGGTGGTGAGATGACACTTGTTTCATAATTTAGACATGATCAAGTATTTTTTCCAAAAATTATACATAGATTGTAAAATATATAATTGTGAAGTAAATTATTTATCCAAATATCATCCTTTTTAATTTTTTTAACATTTTAATTTCAAAAAAGGTTAGAAATAAGTATTTATTCATATTATTTACAAATCTAAATAGAAGGAATGATAAGGAAATTTAGGTAAAAGCATCTAAGACAAAGGTTATATGTTCAAACATCTCCTCTCTCATGTTTTCTTGAATCAAAAATATAAAAAACTAATATTTTATTTTTTATTTATTTATATTTTTTATAGAAGAGGTTTTTATTTATTTATATAATGTTTCTTTTTATTAAAAATTGTATTTTAGAGGTAGATTCGCCACAACATTTTTTTTTATTGATAAATGGGGCACATGAAAATGCTTTCAATGTGGTATCAACATTGGATGATAAAAACAATGAATTCAATGATGATAAATTCAATGAGAGCACTTGGAGGTGAGTCAAAATTATAGATAATATAAATTCTCCTTCTCACCACACATGAAAAATGAAAATTCTTGATATACAATGAATCATGTGCGTCATAGTCTAGGTTCAACGGATCATTGTTGAGTGTGTTTTCAAATCACCAAAGTGCACCCTAATTTTTCACCGAAGTGCATGCAATTCTACTAGGATCCTACTTATTCGACTATCGGGATGTATTTCACGAAACCATGGCTAACATAACATGCAAGCATATAGTAGGAAGAACATGCTCTCTTGTAACATACATAAGATAATTAGTAATAAATCAAATGGAGATTTATATTCAAAGTATAATCGTGATGTAATACAATATTATATGCTCATCCCATTTCCATTATAAAATAATGTGTAAGGAAGGACCAATACATGGACTCAAACTCTATTATGACTAACTTGGACTCCCTCACACACACTTCTCCCTTTGTCTCATGAATATCTACACACACACACACACACACACACACACACACACACACACACACACACACACACACACACAGGGTGGTAACATTTCCTTAAACACCTACATGACTTAATATATACTTCAATCCCTCCTATACATATATTGCATGTGCTCCCAACTCGTACTTTTTATAAATAGATGTCTAGTATGTGGTTCTCCATAAACATCCCGCTTTGTATATGGAATTTCCATCTTTATCCTACGTGATTTTAATAGATTCTATTGCATGTGCTATAAATAGATATACCTACTTCATGCATTACTCACATATATTACTATCTCTTCATGATCTTTATCCACTCTTTTTCTATTCTTATCTTTTCCTTGTTAAACATGTCAACACATGCCTTTTCCTATTTTTAGCCTGCCTTGGAAATATGACTAACTATTGACCTTTCTTGTGACTACATGTAACCCTTCAAAGATGTTACTTAATACTTCTATGTGTCCTTCCATGCATTTACATGTCCTTTTTAAATACCTTGATCATGCTTCCACATGTACCCTTTGTCCTTCGTGTATGTCTCCTGCTTAGTCAATTTCTTTGCCCAACATTACCCCACACTAGGTATATTGTCCGTCCTTAGAAATAATTGAATCAATGAATGAATGAATAAATAATCCTATCTAAAAGAGTGTGAGTGATACCATAATTTTTTTGAATGAATAATGTATGACTAAATAATTTTAATAAAGAATGTATGCATGTGCACGACCAAAAATTAGCTTAGGGTATCTGCAAGAGTTCCAAGAATTATTTGTTGATGGTTGCTTCTTTCCCTTTTCATTCCTCAAGTGTCTTATCCAATCTTCATGGAAAGATACCATGATATTTGGTATGATTTGTAGAGTAATTAATTCATCCTTCTCATGTATTTCCTTAAAAATTATGTTCTATTTAGAAGTTAGTTCTCTAATAAATCTCCTTCCTTCATCAACATATCTTGAAGCTCTCCTAGTTTTTCCTCTAGCTTGTTGCACTTACTTTTGATAGTATTCTTCATGTCCTCTACCTCTTGAAATACTATTACATGTACCACCTTGTTCTATGTATATAATGAGGCCTAGAGGTGACTCATTCCCACTTATTCTAATGCAAGGCCCACATTGATAATTGAGGCGTCATTAAACTTGATGAAGATCTTTTTCCTTTTTCAAATCCTTCCTTATTTCCATGAAAATCTCTTCATAAAATTTTATTCTCTTGTTAATTTTTTCTTAGTTCTCCATAACCATTTCCTCTTCCTTCTGTTTGTGCACTCTCTCGGCCCTTACTAGTAACACATTGACCAACTCTTCCAAGTTGGAAATTTCCATGTTTCCATTGAGCTTGGCCTTCATGATCACATCAAGACATAAGTGCATGATGTTATTCATAATTTATCCTACCTTATTATTTACATCAGTCACCTTCTTCTTAGCCTTATTCAATTCTAAGGAAAACTTCTTATTCTTTCATCTTACATTCTCAAAATTCGTTTTTGCATCAAGCAGAGTGGATACTTTATTGATATTTTAGTGCGTAAAATCACTGGCCATTTTTATCACGGAATTACCTACCTGCGTATCTAAAATTTGTGTGGAAATTATAACTATAAGGTTATTCAATGGGTCCTTCCTCCCTTACATCTCATCTATGGAATATTTTATCAACTCAAACTATGGTTCTTCCATGTGATTCTACATCATAAAGGACAACATCTTGTGCATCCTAACATGATCTTTTGATTCTTCCATCATGACCCAATAATTTAGTTCATCTGCCTCCATCGAACATGGAAAATTGACCCTAACGATGTTGGATGGGTCAATTATATACCCCATGTAAGGGAAAGGATGTGACCATCTTCTTAGCATTATCGATGAAGATTTAGGTCCTAGTCCCACCATGCACTCTCGCAGGTGTTTCCTATGTAACATCAAAATATGTGGGACCAATTTCCTCTCTAATGCCTTTATCTTGTTCTTACTCTTCCTAGTCCTTATGTTCCTACTCATACTTTGACTCTTATTTCTCATACTCGAGTGTGTGAGCTCTTCTTTTTCCTCAATGTGAATAACTTGAGGATTTTCTTATCCTCTAAATACTCTTATGTCATCATGGTTTCTTCATCTTGCCCTTCCTCTTCTACACTAGGGGTGTGCATGGTATTAGTTAGGATTTTTGTAGGATTTATTATAGGGGCATGTGTTGAAGGTTATCCATGTTCCATCCACCTACTTTTCCTAAATTTGTGATCTAGTTGACTCTCCTCCTCTTCTTCTTCTTACTCTTCTTATTGTTTTTGGACAAGCTCCGACTTGCACTTATTTTTGGCATCCTTATTTCCATTCTCCCTGATGGTGGTGGTGTAAGAGTTGTGTCATAAACTTTGAAAACCTTAACATCCTTTATATTTTGTCATAAGTATATGTATACACAAAATTACTCCTTTACAACTGCTATAATCACAATGGGATTTATGTCCATCCCATCAGATTCCATTGTTTCTTCATAGGAATATCTTGTAGTGTATTTATAGGTCTTCTGCAGAGTATGGTACTATATTTCTACCTTGTCAACATTTAATATCAAGGGTTACATGTCTTTGATGTTATTCACTACACTTCCGATGTATCTAGCTGTAAATTCAAATGATAGTATGCTCAAAGTCCCCATCTCTCGCATTATTCATCAAAAACCTCGCAAGGAGGAAATGTTGCATTGCATCGAAGTATTTTTGGCCATGCAATTTTGTGGGAAGCACCCTTAGTATGTTCTATTCATTTTTAATGCATCATGTATCCTAATGTAACAAACATCTACACATAGCTTATATATATTTATATCATGCCATCATAGGTATACTTGGAGAAACTCTTCATTATGAACCTCTTCTTCATGAGATGCTCCCATTCATTCCCAGTTGGCCCATCCATAATGCTAATTTACCATAACACAATAAAACAAGATTGACACCCATGTTTTTTTATCTCGCTTCTCATGTTTTGTCTATTGTTCTTTAGCAATAATCTCCACAACATACAACACAATGTTGTATTTTTCCCTTTCACCATCTTATAACCAATATGTAAGAAAAATGTTTACCTTGGCCCATGTCTCCGAGGATGTGTGTTATCAAATTTACATGTAATATTTTTCTCTATTTCTAGGGAAAGCAATATGTGACATGTTGAGTGCACAACTTCATGTTTGATAGTGCGGGGTGGTAGTAGTTACATCTACTATCACCTCATCATGCATATCAAGTGTAATTTATTCTCCTTGTTACACATCCCCATAAATTTTCCAATCAAATGCATGGTGATGTAAATCCTTATACATGTAAATTAAAACTATTACTTATGGATGTGTGGCATTAACCACTACAATAGTCATGTGAGATTGCCAAAAATGGAAATTCATATAATTTCAAGACTTGAGAACTCTCTAAGGTATTACACACTTTTTCATCCATCACCAATTGTCCTTCTACAATACATTCACGTGTCTCCCTCAATGTATCATTATTTATGTCCATCTCATACCTTAGCACATGATGATTCTATTCACTTATTTTACATCTCCAAATTTTTTATGCCTATGAATTTCCAATGATTACCTCTTATAGGTATTGAATCTCTAAGAATCAATCATAATGTGGGTCCTCCATATTATTATTACCATTGGGTGCCTTTTTTTTGGGTGTAATTACTTAACTTGAATTTCATTTCTACAAATCCCAAAATTCATATATTTAAAATGACATCCCTAAAACCAAATCCTTATCTTCTAAAATCCATTCTTACTCAAGTTATTACTAGATGTCTTCATGGTTTCGATTCTTCATGGTTATCCCTTTAATCACTCCACTCTACTTGGTTATTTTGTCTTCCAATGCCATAACTCTAAAAATTCTTTCGACTAACCCTACAAGCCTTAATTCGTGATTTCCCTACAATTTTCTTCTCCAAAATATTCTGCAACTTCTACTATGTTATTTGGACGTCAATTTTTACAAGTACAAGGAGCTCTAGTTATGAACATTGGTTTCTTGTTTCTCTCTTCATCTCCTTTGATCACACTAATTCACTAGAGATCTGAATCACACAAGTTATCAATTAGTAAGGTGATTTATAATTATCACTTATACTCACTTATAGGTTTCCAATTTTTTTGAGAATGTAATGTCATGGTTATGGTAGGTGATATTTTCCCCTCTTTTTCATTTTTTTCACTATTTTCCACAAATTCTAGACCTTCCATGTTTCACATGTAGCATGCATAACCTTATGGTGTGAAATTACTTTCTGTGAGTTAATCTATTGTGTGTTCCTTCCTAGGCTAGACTTTTCCTTTCTCTAAACCATCACCCTGGAATTTTTTTCCTTCCTATGCTACCTACCTTGTGTTATTCTACCCGGAATTCCACATATTATCATCTTCACAAATTTTACTTGTATATTAGAGAAAGACAATTCAATAGACCAATTGCAAAAAGCAGTCCACTTGCGTTGTCCATCACTTCGTGCACCAATACACTTTACTTGCACTTTTTACCTTTTATCAACCCACATAAAGTATGTGTAGTCCTCTCTACATCATGTTTCAACAAGTACATCATCTCATGCATGCAAACATGCTTATTACAAAAGCAAAAGCACAATATCAAAAGGGAAAACTAATCTAAATGATAATGCTACCTTATTAAAAACATAATAAAATGAATCTTATTTATAGTAGGGCTTCAACCTACTCATATTGAATTAACCATGTATCATGGTACCATAAAGCTAATGCAATTGACATTCATCTATTTCCAAATTTTAGGTTATTTTTAATGGCCCCAACCAATGCAATTTCAACTTTCTGGGTGGCATGAAAACTTTGAATCATAGAGGAGCACCAATCCCCCAACTAAGAAAGACTTGTTCCTAATGTGCCTATCATGCCAATACATTTTTATGGAATTTTATTACTTCTAGATCAATTGTGTAATTGTGTATCATTCATCCAATTATATAAAATTTTCAATACACTCATGTAGTGCCTATTCATAAGTGAGTCATCTTTCCCAAAGCAATACGAAGTGACGGTAATATGAAATCAACATGAAATATTACTTCTACGTCAAACACCAATCGAAAGGGTGTTTCTTTGTTAAACCTTTAATATGTTTTCTGTATCCCCAAAATGTAGTCGGGACTTTTTCATCCCAGTCCTTTCTTCCCACATCAAAAACAATGGTTAAGATATGACCCAATATTTTATTGAATGCTTCTATCATGTCATTTACATGTGGGTGATAGGGATTTTTCTTGTGGTAAGCCACCATAAACACTACGAACAATATTCTAATTGTTTCATTAATAAAGTGAGTTCCTTTGTCACTTGTGAGGCTCAAATTGGCATCCATACCTGTTAATATTTTTCTCCCATAAGAAATGTGAACTAGAGCAGCGATATAATCTTTGGTAGGCACAAATTCTTCCCAATTTGTTAAATAATATATATAATTAATGATATATCACGTGCATATGTTTCATGCAGCTGATGTAATAGGTCCAAAAAAATCTATAGCCCACTTTTTAAAGTTCTCTCTGTAAATGATATGGGGCATAAAGGCATTTCATATTGTTGTACAGTTTTCCTATTCTATGGAAATCATCACAAGTATTTACAAACTCATTTATATCCTTGTAAATAATTTCCCACTATAAACATGCTAAGGGTAGTTTGTGTGTGATTTATTCTCCAAAGATAATATCCTCTTGCAATTCCACCATGTGTCTCTTCCATTATTGATTATTTTTTATGTTATAGGATACATCTACGCAATAATTCATCACTTCCCATCTAATAGAGATATCCTCTTACAAGATGATAAGGTAAATTGTGTATAAATAATTTCATCTTATCCATTTCCTTTATTCCCGCAATGTAATACATGTGCGTAATAATACCACTATGTCCTCAAAAAAATTAGTCACACATTGCAGCTTAAATAATTGTGCATCTAGCATAGTCTCATCAATACTTCATGTTTACTCATCGAGGTGATGTGTGAAATATGGTGAGGTCCTAGATTACTCTTTCCTAGCTTCACTATCACTAAAAATTCAAATTCCTAGAAGAAAAAGATCAATTTGCATATCCAAACCTGTAAAACTAGTTTGTTGACCAAGTATTTTAATTCCATGTTATTGGTATAAAATATGAAGGAGTTGTAAGAAGATATTGCCTTAATTTGTGAAGCACGTATAACATTGACAAAGCCTCACACTCAATGGTCATATAGTTTTTTTCTACATGTGTTAGCTTCCTAATCACAAAAAAATGGGATGATTCACATTTCCTTCTTGAGGATGGGATAACACATCTCCAATGGCTATCCTTGAGAAATCTACATATACATGAAAAATAAAAATCCATGAAGGGAAGAGAGGGATAAGTGAAGTGGTCATTTTCTCCTTCAACTTCTAAATTTTTTATTGTTAGACATCCCTCTAATACAATTTCCTTTGTCTTCAACATCTCTTCTAGTTTGTGCATCTATCTTGGGATATCCCTTGATGAATTTCCTGTAATATTTTATATTCCCAAGAAATCCATACACTTCACTTTGTTTAGTTTGATCCTTTAACCCCAAAGTATAACTACTATATTTTTTTGGATCAACAAAAATATCTTCTTTACATATGATATGCCTCAAAAAGATACAAAATGGTGTTATAAAGATGCACTTTTTGATGTTCATGGATATAATTAGCTTCCTACATCATTCAAAAATTAGGTGCAAATAATCACAATGATCCTTAACCAAACCATATACATTCCAATCATCCAAATAAACTTGGAGGAAGTTATGGATAAAGTCTTCAAAATCTTGTACAATAATGTGTGAAAACATGGATGACACATTATTTAAAACAAATGGAATGAATATGTATGAAAAACAACCCCACTTAGTAGCAATGGTTGTCTCATCTTAATCCTGTGTGTAATTTGAACTTGATGATATCCGAATAAACCATATGTGAATGGATATAACTATGATTAACTAAAAATATGTAAAATGTAGCTAGCTATGAATAGTTAATCTAAATAGAAACTAAATTCTATATTGGAATGTAAGAATTTGGTTTTTATATTTGTAATATATATCAAAGTAAAAAGGAAATAGAAGGATATGTTACTAACCTATAAATAGATTTCCTAACTATGTGCTAGATTGTAGCAGAGTGGTGTGTAGACTAGGTAGGATATGATAGAATGACCTCAAGAAGGGAAGAAGATAAATATTTGACTATAATGAGGTGGTTGGAGTGGTATTGGGGTGTCCCAGGTGTTCCCTAGTCTATATTCTTAGCACTAAAGACTATGAAAATGATCAAATAATGAAACTGGTAGTGTCATGGTATATCTATGTTATCTTCACTCTGTCACATGGGTGTCACAATAATTTTGTCTATGTCACTAAAATTTTTGTATGAATATCTACCTACAAAATCATATCCAAAGCATCAATCCCTACAAAATAAAAATGCATATGAATAGGTCATATTGACCTTAGTTACCAAACTAGTGGTCTTATGACTGAGAGTTGCACTACATTTCAGACCCAATGTAGTTTTATGTGCGTGTGTGTGTAATTTTGTGCCTAGGATTCCCTAGCACTAATGATGCAATATTAGGGGCAATAACTAGATGTAAAATTCAAAATAGTGGATGGAATGGAAAGAATACAACCATTTACCCCTATGCTTGTGTGATGTAGATGTACAAGAAGCCCAAATACAGTCCCTTTCCTTAGTAGATAGATGCCCTTGATGACAAAAATATCTACCCCTAATGTAGTGAGTATGCTTTTTTATATAGGGATATCTTGTTCAAATTTAGACACTTGTGACTGAAACTACCCAATATATCCTAGGGGAATACACGAGGTAACTGTTAGGACCAACCTTTAATAAATAAATGAATACCCAAAATTACGATGAGATGGGTGCCTAAAATCATAGAATAGGGATCCTTGAGGTACCCCATTGTAGACCTAAAGACAAAAAATAAATAAAGTATGACATCTGAGACACGTTGAAAGATGGAAAAACTATAGAGACAACTAATGACTAAACTTGAAAAAACACGGTGACACCGACTAACCAAAAACAAGACCTAGAAATGGGTCACTAGTGAATAATTTTATTACACAAGATCCATATATAAATTAACATACTTGACAATATAAATGTAATAATAAGTGCATGATTTTGTGACTACATTCTCCCCACTTTATGTTGGTGAGCGGAAATCTTGATAACATAAAGTAGATAGAGATGTGTACCTAAGAAAAATTTGAAGAAACCCAAGCTTTAGAAGAATGCACATATCTATAGTAGAAGAGTGTTGATAGAAGTATAGAAGTGTGTCAAACCATAGACCATGGAGTTGATCCATGCAACGTAAAAAATGTAAGTGTCGCGATGAAGTGTGGGAAGTAAAAATGATGATTATGATTTTTGGATGATTTTGAATGTAGTTTAATAATGAATAGGTAGGTATGGATGGATCGATTCTTAACCCAAACGCTTTGTATAAGAATGGAATAATTGGCATATTTGGGCATCCTACCGCTAGAGGAAGAGTGTAGAGATAAAAGTGTATTATTATCCAAAATTTTACTATATCCTCAAGATCTAGCCACGCTGCATTGACTCGAATAAAAAAGTGATTATTTTGGATCCAAATGATTTTGATTAAATAGTTGATGGATATGTGAGTGATAAGGGGGAAGGTACTCTTGCCCCCACTCCACCGATGTTGCCACAATGTAAAAGGTTCCACATTAGGTCATCTAGAAGTGAATGTGATAGAGAATAAGATCACTTCAAAGTTGGGTCATCTAGAAGAAAATGTGGAATATGGAATAAAGTCCCAAGTTAGGTCATTTGGGAATGAAGTGGTAAATGTCACTCCCAAGTTAGCTCATTTGGGAGGCTGCTCATGGATTTGAATGGTCTACTTTGAACACGTTTGATTTTTATTGGTTACTCATGGAGAAGTGTTTTGATAATTTCCTCTAGGTAAGGTCATTAGGAGAAAGTTTCTAGAAATTAATAAGATGTCATGTAAAATTATTTTTAGTCATTTTTTCTCCCAAGTTAGGCCATTAGGGGGAATTGATAAGTTACGATATGTGAAGGTGTTTAAACTATTGTTACCCCCAAATTAGGTAATTAGGGGAGGTTGATGGTGAAATGTTGAGGTATGAATTGGGAGGTATTGGATTCATGATATGGGACATGTGGTGACATAAGAGGAATTATTGGGGGACCCCTAATGGTATGCCACCCTTTCGGTGAAAGAGGGAGTGGTGAGAGGAATGGAATAGAAGTGAAAAGTAATGGAAAGAGGTTAAAATGTGGTTGTAAGGAATAGAAAATAATGGTAAGGTGTATAATGCTTACAAACCATGTCTATTATGGTGGAAGGTGGAATGTTGAAAAGAATTTTTAAATGAGGTGCAAATCGGAGTAAAAACACTCAAGATATGACCAAAACAATGTCGCATGTATTAGTTGTGGTAATAAGCACAAAAGGTAGACCATAGTAAAGGTGGCAATTGTAATGTGATTATAAATAGTAAAGTGAAAAGGTAACTTATCACTTCATTTTTTTCTGGTACAAGTGTAAGAGTGTATACGGAGTGAGTAGGGATGCCTCAAGCGAGACCGTTATGTCCAACCCATTTTGAGAGAGTAGTAGTGACCATAGTAGCGTCACGTAGTATTGTAGAGTTGGTAAGTGCGTCATATTTGCTTAAATATAGGGTGTAATAGGTTGCTGAGTTGATTTTTACAAATTTGATATTTTTAACTTTCTTGGCATTTGGGACCTAGAAAAGAGCGGTGAGGGTGCTAGTGACCCTTGGGACTAGAGTGCCCAGATCTTGGTGCTAGTGTCTTGCTTTGGGGTGCCCAATCCTGGTGTTGGGCACTTAGTCCATAAATTTTTGATTTGATAGAAAATTGTAGGGAATATGTGTGCGGTATGTTAAATTATGGTATTTGATTATGAGAAGTGTGCTAATGTTGTGTGTGTTATTATTTGTGGTGTTGTGTAGAGGGATATCCAATTGAGAGAGTTCTATGGAAGTTAACACTTGAGTACATTGCTAGGATTTTGTTTTTGAATGATAAGTGGGATGTGTTAGACATTCTTGGCCTATGGCATATAGCACGAGATAGGTAATGTGCCTAATAATACGCCCATGTTGACCGCATTGTGTGAGAGGTGGTGTGTAGACACATGCACATTTTGGTTTCCTATGGGAGATATGATAGTGACGATGGATTATGTATATCACATATTTCAGTTGCTAGTGGTTGGGGAGAGAGTAAAGGTTATGGAGGTAGTGGATATGGAGTGACAGATGTACTCATCTAGATGATATTTTATAGGGGCCTAGGTTCTTATGGAGGCCCATATTAGTTTGGATGTGATATTGTAGTTGAGGGTTCCGTGTTTGCATAAGTTCATCACAGTGGTGATAACATCTTTTATAGTAGTGGAGGGAGGTGGTGTTTAAATTCTTATAGAATATGCACGACATATCTCAAAAGTAGATAGAGGAGGATGGGACAAGATATGTGTGGGTATAGTGTGTGTTTTCTCATATGTATAGGGGCTTGTATCATTTTACGCAATGATGAGCATAGTGGGGGTATAGGGGGCACCACACTACTACATGTATGGGCATATGAGCATATAGTTGTATTGAGACCAGTTGTAGAGTCACGAGGGGAGTGGGCTCAACTAGATATATTTTCTCGATGTTGGATGGATATTCATGGTAGGATGATGGACACGAGATAGCTTCAGGATAGTGATAGACATAATGGTACCGATTCGATGACATGGAGGCCATATCATGATTACAAGGGATGCCCTAAGGATGTGATAGAGTTGTGATGTATTCAAAGGATAGTTTGGTCAAAGGACCACTTTCTAGGCCTAGCAGAGATTTTCCATGTGGAGAGAATATCACGATAGTTTGGGATGGCACATGATGTACCCCAAGATCCATATATATAGTTAAAAAATTTAGGGCCCCTAGGAGGGTGGGAGGGTGGGTGTGAGGAAAGGACTGTTGTAGTAAATCAGCAGAGAACCCCGGATGTTGATCAGATTTCTAGTTTGATCATCCTAAGCATCCAGTGTGATTGCACAACATTGAATCCTCTCCCCAAGTGTGGGACTTGTAAAAATGGGAGAGGAATATCTAGATTAGAGGTTGGTTCCTCAAATTCCTCTGATCAGATATATCACTTACAAGCTATACAGAGGTTTTCAAATTTAAAATCCTACTCTAAATTCCAAGGGGACAAAGGTAGGGAATGCAAGAAAATGAAGCTAATGCTAATGAAGTGATGCACCAAAAGAGTTGTAGACACCTGATACTACAATACATACACAATCCACAAGAAAAACAACACAAAGCATGCACAAATTGCTCAAAATGTAATGAAAGATCAGGAAAACAATGATAGATATATGAAAGGATTGAGGGATTTTAATCATAGAACATATATTAACATTTCAGATCCAATACAATGCATTACAGTGATCAAGAGGTAAGAAAGAGGTGTTGTATTACATGGAAAGGTAAAAATCTTCACAAATTCTACCAAAGAGGAAGAAAAAGGAAAGTTGCAAAGCTGAAAAGTGTCTCTCCTTGCAAAAATGAACCCATTCTGGCTTTTACAGTGCAAGCCATGACCCCAAGAGAGAGAAACATGAGAAAACATGGGGGATATTCAACCATTTACCAAAACACAATCAAAACAACATGGGCATCCTTATAGGCCCATCCCCTGACATTTTTAGCCATGCTGGGAGAGAATGCGAGCCATTCTTCATTAAAAATAGTGGTTGAAATGTCATTTCTGTCCATGACCATGTGTCAAAGGCATTTTTCTATTTTCTCTCTCCAAACTCCATCAAAATGCAAAAATGAACCCATAATCTTTTATATAATTTCACTAGATTTCCATTGATATAAAGAACATGAAAAACCGAGCTCTGGATCGAAAGATATGGCCATTTGAAGTTTTAGGGAAAAACAGGGCCAAATCGGATTGGCGGGCGAAAATTTGAATTTTTTCACCTTTTTTGCATTTGGAAAAATTTCCCAAAAACTCCCCGTGATCTCGCCATTCGGGTGCCACATGGCATGCTTGATAATAATGGTATAGCTTAGATACCAAATGATAGAATAGAATAAGATTGCAATGACCAAAGAGGGACGGAAGCCTCACAAATATTATTGATCATGAAATCAGATTACATTACAATGCAAGAGCTGTAATATTTATAGATATTAGACAGCCTCATATGGATAGACATGACACCCTAGCAGACACCAACTACGAGATGATAAGACCCATCTCACATGCACATGTAATTACTACTAATACCAATATTGAATGTTATCCAACATAACAATATTGAATGCAAGTCACTAGACTAGAGTGCACATGTTACACATTATTAAATAAAAGACAATGCAATAAAATGCAATAAATATGCCTATGCTAAATTATGCTAACATTCCCCCCCTTAATTTTGCATAGTTTCCAATGAAGTGGAGAGGAACTCTCTGAACAGTGTGAATTTTTCATGTGCAAGTGACTTAGTGAAAACATTTGCCTTCTGTTCAGCTGTAGGATAGAAATGGAGTTGTATGTTGTGCTTCAAGACATGCTCGCGTATGAAATGAACCTGTACTTCAATATGCTTGGTTCTCTCATGAAATACTAGATTGCGAACAAGCTTTAGAACTCCTTCATTATCAACATATACTGGAGTAGATTTCTGTTGTGGTAGACCAATTCCTTCCAGTATTTGGCATAGCCATATTGCTTCACAAACAACTTCACCTGCAGCTCTATATTCTGCTTCTATAGAAGAGTGAGAAACAAAGTTCTGTTTCTTACTTCCCCATGATATCGGTCCAGATCCCATAAAGAAGACAAAGCCTGATGTTGACTTCCTATCATCCATGTTTCCTGCATGATCTGAATCTGAATATCCTGTCAAGAAGAAATTGTCATTCTTCTTGTACTCTAGACCAAGGTCAACTATACCCTTTAGATATCTTAGTATTCTCTTTGCTGCTTTCCAATGACATATTTTTGGTTCTTGCATGAAGCATGATAAATAGCTAACTGCAAAGCTGATATCTGGTCTAATATATGTCAGGTAAATGAGACTCCCAATCAACTGCCGATAGAGAGTTGCATTCACCGGTGGTGATGGATCGGAACAAGATAACTGAAGTCTCGCTTCCATAGGTGTAGCAATAGGAGTGCAATCCATCATCCTAAATTTCTTGAGCGTTGTCTTGGTGTATTTCAACTATGACACAAAGATATGATTCTCTTTTTGCCATACTTCCAACCCAAGACAATAGTGCATGAGCCCGAGATCTGTCATGTCAAACGATCGATTAAAATCCTTCTTTGTTGCATCGATCATCTTCATAGAACTACCTGTAATGACTAGATCATCGACATAAACAACCACAATGACAATCTCCCCCTTTCTTTTTGAGGTAGAGATTGGGGTCATAAGGATTCCTTTCGAATCCATGACTTATGAGATGCTCATCAATTTTGATGTACCATGCCCGGGGTGCCTATTTTAGGCCATATAGAGATTTTATGAGTCTGCATACCATCATCTCTTTTCCTGGTATTACATAACCCTCTGGCTGAGTCATATAGACTTCTTGCAAATATCCATTAAGAAAGGCACTTTTCACATCCATTTGGTGGACTTTCCAACCAAATTGTGCAGCTAGAGCAAAGATCATCCTGATTGTCTTGATCTTGGCTGTGGGAGCAAATGTCTCCTCATAATCAATGCCTTCTTGTTGTGCATACCCCTTTGCTACAAGCCTTGCTTTATACTTGTCAATAGTCCCATCTGATTTGTACTTAGTCTTGAATATCCATCTGCATCCAATGGGTTTCTTCCCTGGTGGAAGGTCGACAAGTTGCCATGTGTTGTTCTTCATCACTGACTGATACTCTGAATCCATGGAATCTTTCCAAGCTTTTGATTGTAGGGCTTCCTGAACTATAGATGGCTCAACTGTTTCAACAACTCTGCTCATTAGGGCATAATTGACCTCTTCACGAGCTTGAATGTGAGTTCTAGGTCTAGGATTAGATGATGTGCTAGGTGCTTCATCCAAATTTACATCTCTTATTAATTGAGTATACCATTTAGGTAACTTATTAGCTATTCCATTGGCTTGTGGTGGATCCAAGTTTTCACCATCATCCAATTCATCACTGTCATCTTCAGTGGGAACATCAAATTCTATCTTCACAAGAGGTGTATTCTACATGTTTGTTGAGTCGTTGAGTGGAGCATCTGCTTGTTTCTTCTCAAAGAACTCAACATCCCTACTTGTGTATACTTTCTTTGCTTTCGGATCCCATAATCTATACCCAAGTGCTTCTTCACTGTATCCAATGAATATCAGTTTCTCAGCTTTCATATCCAACTTGTTCCTGTTCTTCTTGGGTATGTGCATGCTAGCTTTACACCCAAATACTCTTAGGTGTGCAATTGATGGTTTCTGATTTGACCATGCTTCTTGAGGTGTCACTCCTTCAAGAGCTACTGTGGGCACTCTGTTCAACAAATAGACTGCAGTTCTTGCAGCTTCTGCCCAAAATGTCTTTGTTAAACCTGAGTCGTCAATCATACATCGCACCATTTCCATGATAGTACGATTCCTTCTCTCAACTATACCATTCTACTGTGGTGTGTGAGTAGGAGGCATTTGTCGACGAATCCCATGAGCTTCCAGGTAAGTCTTGAACTCATTTCTTGTGAATTCCCCCCCTCGATCTAAGCGGAGAGTTTTGATCTTGTGACCAACTTCATTCTCAACAAGTGCTTTGAACTTCTGAAATGTCTCAAAGGCTTGACTCTTGTTTCTTAGACAATATATCCACATCTTTCTTGAGTAGTCATCAACACAAAGCATGAAGTATTGACATCTAGAATGACTTGGTTGCATGGGCCCGCAAAGATCGGTGTGCACCAAATCAAGCTTTCCCTTAGCTCTATATGTGTTCTTCTGGAAGGGTACTTTGTGTTGCTTTCCAGCTAGGCAATTGTGACACTTGTCAGTGTTGTGCTTGAGTGTAGGCAATCCTTTCACCATGTTGCCCTTTTGAAGTGTTTGGAGATAGCCAAAACTGATGTGACCATATCTGCGATGCCATAGTTCTGCAGATTGTGTGTCTTTGGCCACTAGAGCTTGATCATCCTTGTGGACAAAATCAAGTTGGAACATACGTCCCACATTGGAGGCTCTTGCTACAATCTTGGAACCTCTTGACTTATCTCTTATCAAGCACAATTTTTCTCCATTATTACTATCAAAATCCAACTTCAAGTTGTGATCAAGGAGTTGACTAACTGATAGCAAATTCTTGGTCAACCTAGGTACATACAATACATTTGTGATTTTGCAGTCATGCTTTCCAAGAGGTAGTGAAATGTTTCCAATCCCCTTGACACTATATGATGAGTCATCACCTAATGACACATGGTTCTTGTTAGGTGAGTCATGTAGTGTGTAGAACCAATCCTTGCGTCCAGTCATGTGTCGAGTTGCACCTGAGTCAACATACCAGATATCTTGTGTGGACTTGGTTTCGTCATCAAATTGAGCAGAATACATGTGGTGTCCTTCATCTGAATCATCCTCATGTTCAGCAATGTACCCTTGTTGTTTGGGTTTTCTTTTCCAATTACCATTTTTCTGCCCTTGATTGTTGTTGTTGGACTTCCCTTTATTTGAATTATTGTTACCCTGATGGTTATTGGGTTTTGAATTGCTTGATGAACCCTTTTTATAGGAATTGTACCAACAATCTTTGATGTCATGTCCCCCTCTATTGCAAATGGGACACTTCTTGGTGTTGTCTCGTTGACTTTGATTTTGTTGGGACTTCTTGTGATTGGACTGAAATTTTCCCTTTCCTTTATGATTGGAAGATAGTGCTTGCTCATCTTCATGATCTTTGTTGTTCATTGCCTCTTCTTGTTGAAGTAGATTGACCAACTTCTCAAAGGTGACTGTGTGTTCACTCATATTGATAGTTGTCACAAAGATTCTGTAGGAAGGAGGAAGTGCTCGCAACACAATTGGTACGAGGTCTTCATCACTTATCTCTTTTCCCAATGCCAATAGAGATGCCCTCAAAGTAGCAACTCGTCTCAAAAAAAAAAAAAAAACTTCAACCTTCTCATTGTGCTTGAACTTGAGAGTATGCAGTTGTGATAGTAGGTTGAGGATGGCATTCTTGTTCTTTTCCTCATAGATTGTGCTCAACTTATCCCATGCATCCTTGGCCGATGTGGCATCTCTAATGTGGGGTTGCACATCGTCTGTTACACTAAACAAGATGATCAACTTGGCCTTTTGATTGGCCCTGTCAAATTGAACTTGTTGTCTTCCATCATCAAGTGATCTTGTTGTTTTTCCATCTACAACTATCCATAGGTCTTCAAACTCAAGTAATGTCTTGATCTTCGGTTTCTATGCAGCATAGTTGTCTCCTCTAAGTAGTTGTGAATTTGGCAAGAAGAACTTTGGTGCTTGTGCACCCATTTCTACAATCTGAATTTCTGAAACTCTGAATTTCTGACAAAGGGTAAGGCTCTTATCACTCCAGGTTTATGGTCTCCCTCTCAATATACCATCAGGCCGATATACCAAACCTTTCTATATACGCTCCCTTCCGATATACCCGTCGGTATGTGGAAGAAGATCACCCTTTCAATATACCCGTCAGTACGGAAAGAGGTGTTAATGCACGTGAAAGAATTTAGTACGTGGTACTTAGGACAGGACGGGAGAGGGTTTGTGCAAGCACAAACGGATGGGAGGGCTCAAATGTGTGTGTATTGTGTCCTTATTACTCCCCATCGATTTTATAGGGTCGATGCCCAGACGACATTTAGGTAGTTGTGTTAGGCGTTAAGTGCAGTAGTAGTCGCGACGACATCACCCGTAAGCGCTTCCTAGAGGCACCGTATATACCGAATGCTGCTATGAGATCAAAGATCTCGTGTGATAGAACCAAACATAAAATGAAAAATTTACTTTTTTTTTTTTTCACTTTATGCACCAAGATTACTACAACATGCTCCAAAAGTACATCAAAATGAAGTTTTTGTGTCCCCCCTCTTTAGAAAAAAGGGTCTAGAATCACAAAATACACAATTTAGGCCAAAAATATTTTTTTACCCCCAATAGGTGTTTTTCCGCTAAATTTAGCGGTGGCTCTAAATGTGTTTGGTGAGCTTCTAAATTTAGAAATCTCCCAAAAATTTTAATTTCTCCAAATTTTCCAAAAAAATAATTTAATAAAAAATATGGAGAGAGTGGGAATCGAACCGCTGACCTGTTTGTTCCCAAGATCCAAACAAACAATCTGAATATTGTTTTCAGCTTTTCTCACAAACCGTGATCTGGGTTTTTCTAAAATTTTTACAGCAGCATCATACAATATTTATCTTGAAACCCACAAAATTTTAGAAGAATCAGAATCTTAGTTTTTGAGATCTTACCAATTTACCAGCTAGATCTGATTTTTTTCAGAAAAAATGATCCGACTTGTACAGACTTTTCGTCACATGTAGAGGCCGAATCTGAAGATGATGTAAACTGTAAAGTTGTGCGTCTCCTTCTTATCTTTCCAAAAAAAAAACAGCACATCAATCCAACATTTTATGAAAAAGTTACGTCCTTTTTTCTAAGAGCTATCTGCTGGAATTTTGTTGACGGGACTGCTTCAACCTTTGCTCCCGAATTCTTCACACCTCCACTTTCAGATCTAATTTTTTTTTTTTTTTTTTTAGATCTGATCTTTTTTTTCTTTAGATCTACAAAAAAAAATTTCAAGATCTCTCTCCTTTTTTTTTTTTTTTTTTTTAAGATCTCTTTTTTTTTTTCAAAATCTTTTTTTTTTTTTTTTTTTTAGATCTGCAATTTTTTTCAAGATCTTTCTCCCTTTTTTTTTTTTTTAAAGATCTCCAAATCTGAAATATTCCACCAATATGTTAGATCAATTGGCTATACCAATGACTAAAAAATTTACCTTCCAAATAAGTGGATAGGTCAAATTTTAGTTGAGGGATGCTTAGAAGGAATGGAGGCTGCAGGATGCTTCAATGGCTCTCCTTTGATGCAGATCTTCTTCTCCAATGGATCCTCTCCAATAGTGCTCCTCTTCAACCTTGCTTGGATAGAACCTGCTCTGATACCAAATGATAATAATGGTATAGCTTAGATACCAAATGATAGAATAGAATAAGATTGCAATGACCAAAGAGGGACGAAAGCCTCACAAATATTATTGATCATGAAATCAGATTACATTACAATGCAAGAGCTGTAATATTTATAGATATTAGACAACCTCATATGGATAGACATGACACCCTAGCAGACACCAACTATGAGATGATAAGACCCATCTCACATGCACATGTAATTACTACTAATACCAATATTGAATGTTATCCAACATAACAATATTGAATGCAAGTCACTAGACTAGAGTGCACATGTTGCACATTATTAAATAAAAGACAATGTAATAAAATGCAATAAATATGCCTATGCAAAATTATGCTAACAATGCTTTGATTGGGTGTGGGCCTATTCTGCTTCATTTTCCTTTGTTTTTCCCTTTGGAAAATTTTCCAAAAATTCCCCACCGGGCCGGTGAGTTGAGGACACGTGGCACGTGCTGATTAGGTGCGGGCCTTTCCTCCCTAAATTTTCCGCGGGCTGTTTTGACCATTTTCCCCTTTAGACACGTGGTGAAACCCCATTGGTTGTGGGCTTGCCCCTTCAAATTTTCCATGTGGGCTTGGCTTGAGTTTTCTTGCCGCCACCTGACACGTGGTGAGATCCCATTGGCTCGCATTTAGGGGCGGGATTTTCCCTTTGAATTTTCCTTTGAAATTTATTCTTGGGAAAATTTCTCAAATTCTCCCCACCTTCCACCAGTCTAGGACACGTGGCCTAATTTCATTCGCCGTGGGCCCTCTGCAAATATTTTTACTTCTGCGCCAATACTTTGGGAAAAAATCCCAATTTCCTCCCACGCTCCACCTTTCCGGGCTCCGGTGACACGTGGCCTTCGCTGATTGGTCGATGGGGTAGCGGGCCAAAACTTCCTTTTGAACTTTGGTGAAACACTTCACCAAAATTCTAACTTCTCCTCCCCCTCCGAAACTCCCATGCCATAGGACACGTGGCGCAATATGATTGGGCGTGGACCTTCCCTCCAAAATTTTCCATGTGCAACACTTAGCCAAATTTTGCAAATTCCTCCCCTAGACATGTGGCATCACCTGATTCGTCAGCGGGCCTGTGGGGAAAATCTTCCTTTTGAAATTTAACCAAAACACTTGGTAAAAACCAAGTTTCCCTCGACCCCCACCACTTCCTTGGACACATGGCGGCATCTCATTAGTTGTGGGCCTTTCAGGGGAAAATTTCCTATAAAAACTCCACCGAGCCAAAACTTCAAAAATACATGGAGTTAGGAGGAAAAATTTACCTTTCTGGAAAGCTAAGAAAGAACTCTATCCAATGGTGCCATTTCCATAAAGTTTTGAGTGCCTAAAAAGAAAAACATTATGACTGAGGCACAAGAGAGGGAAGAATGAAAGGAGTTAGCCACAAAATGAGTAGGGGGCACATTTTGGATAACAGGACCTACAACATTCGGTTGATACCACCGAGGTTATATGTGGTAGACCAAATGATTGCGATTATGGATGGAATGATGTGGAGTGCACGAAGGATTATTTAGCATGGTGTGAAGTGCATCGGTGGTTGTTGTTATACCCAAAGTGTTCACAAGTGCTATGGAGTTTATGCTAAGAGGGGTGGGTGAGGGAGATGTCCCGACCCCGTAGTGGTGGATGTGGTAGATCATAAGTAGTTGCGTATTCTTAAAGTTTTGGTTAATGAATTGTGGATGTGGTTTTTTACGTGGTTGACTAACATGAGGTTGTATGTTATGTATGTAGAAATTACCTATTGTTCGTTGATAGTAGACACATTGATGTGGAATGTGCCTAGTGATGTGTTATGTGGAGGGATACTAGAGTGTGTGGATGACATTGCGGGTGAGCATGCCCATTTTTTTGAGCCAGTGGCCATAGTAGTGGCGACATGTACAATGCTACTTATTGCTAGGGACAAGGCATGTGAGGAGACTCGAAGCACCTGAGAGGTGGTATGTTGTGGTCTCTTGGCCCAAGATGTGTTCACACGATATGTAGATTTGTAATGTCAGTTATTGGAGTAGAACATGGAGATTACTATGTTACATAGGCAAGCAGAGAATTTTGGGGCAGCAAAATGCGGTGTTGCGTTGGTGGCAAGGTACCTAGTTCTAAGGCTCTTGTGGTACACGAGAGTGATAGTGATGATGAGGTTTGATAGTGATGATTGTATATGATGTGGGGGCTTTCCCCCCAGTTATGGAACATGTTGTTGAGATGATGTTTGTATGACTGATATATGTATGGAAACCTATTTTTGATATATACGAGATCAATAATTAAGATGTTTTAGTGTTGTGTTATAGTGGATAGCGTATGGGTTATGGTTATTTTCTCTAGCATGTGTATTGTATGGTATGTGATGAATATAAATTTGTATGATGATGGTAGTAATGGTGGATAGAATAGACATGGTGAATGATATTATAGATGACTAATGTAATTATGATTTATGAGAATATAGGATGAATAAAATGTGTAGCGCATAGGTAATGTAATAATGATAATAGAATAAATGTCAAAATATATAAGTGTATCATAATGAATATGTGAAAATATAATGTAGGTGTAAAAGGATAAGGTGATAAAAATAAGAGGGGAGGGGGAGATTAACGATTCCCTGTGGTATGGATGAATAGGCTCATGTAATAATACCCCTTAATAGTCAAGTATGAGCCATGTAAGCAAGAGTACATCATTGAAAATTATTATGGTGTGCTAGATGAATGAAACATCGCGTGATGAAAGTTTCTTAAACTAATCCCTTAACAGTCATGTAAGAACCATAATAACACAAGTGCTTCATCGGGGTAAGGTAATAATGATCACCTACCAATGACCAGGATGGTGGTGGAGGTGGATGCATATGGAATGGATGGAGCATGAGCGTATGGACAAAAGTTCATATGGAGTGACCGTGTGATATGCAAAGACTAGTGGAAACCCATGAGATGCATGTGATAGATATTATGAGTGAGGTGGATGCAATGAATATAGAAGTGGAGGAAATGGAGGTGGTGGATAGTATGCATGTGATGGTGATGAATGACAAACAAATTTAGTACTAGACAAAGAATACTCAGCGGGTTTATGCCCATGTTTTCAAGGTGAAGGATAAAATGATCGCTCATGAGATGTAAAAGATATGACACCAATATCCTCTAATTTTTATAACTTTTCACGTAAAGCAAGACAATCATTGTCACGATGGCCACTAATATGATGGTAATTACAGTAATACTGATCATGTTGGCATTTTAAATGGTGTGGAGGGTGGTGTTGATTGGAAGGAAGCCAAATTAATCACTCATTAAGTAATATACACAAGACATCATGAGGTCAAGCATTAGGTGAAAAACACATAGGCTCATGGTACTGAGGTGAAGTAGTAGTAGTAGTAATTGGTCACGGGGTTAGAGAGACATGTGTAGGAGGTGGAGGAGGAGAATGAGGTTGTTTCCTTTGCACTTTGGGTTGAGATAGGGTTTTTTGGATTTTTACTAGGAGGTGGAGTAGGAGGAACATGCTTTTTTTTTAATTTTTAGCCAAGGGTGGAGGTTGTTGAGGATGTACAACTGGAGGTGTAGGTGGAACAATAAAGGACATAGTAATCAGAGAAATGTGGGAAGGCTCTGCTAGAGGAGAAGTAAGAAGGTCATGTTCTAGATCAATAACCTTGTAACACAAAAGTATAAAGGACTCATAAGTATCATACTATAAGCATTGTTGTAGAGGAGGAATAAGATACCGACAAAAGATGAACTACTTTTCCAAGTCACTAGGATGAAAGATAAGTTGATGTATACATGCATTGAAGTGTAATATGTAATCCTAAATGTGTTCGAAGAGACCGACGTAGAGTAGGAATGTGATCATATGTGACCCCAGGACCATTATTGATAACAAAAATTTTAAGGAAGGCATCCTCCATGTCATAGAAAGTGCTAATAGAACTAGAAGGGAGATGGGTATACCATTGAAGTGCATCATCAACTAGACTAAACTAGAAGGCCTTAAGAAAGAGTCTATCATTGGAATAAGAGGCCATAAGAGTGTGATAATGTGCAATATGAGCATGAGGGTCACCGGTACCATCAAAGCATGTAAATGTGGGCATGATGAAATCCTTAGGAAAGGCTAAGTTATGGATTTTTTTGGGAACTGGATTACCATGCAAGGAATTGTTGTCTATAGATGCATAGTAAGCCCTAATTTCTAAGGTGAGGGTGTGAACCTGAGACTAAAGTTGACCTACAACATGCATGAGAGATAGAATGTCCTGTGATGGAATAGAAGAAGATGGAAACAATGTATTAAGAGGTTGAAGCTTTCCATTGTGTGTGATCATGGGTATATCAAGAGGTGAGATAGTAGGATCTAATGCTAAAGATGCATGGGGAGTGTGTGTTGAAGGAGCTACATGAGATGATGAAGGGGAAGTTTCACTAACAATATTATAAGGAACATGTGGTATGGGTGAAGTGGAAGAAGGAAGTGTAGATAAAGTAGGAGTAGAATGAGAAGAAACAATGGAAGGTAGAGACTCATGCACTATGGTAGAAGAAATCATAGAAGAAGAAGATGGAAGAGGTGAAGCACTCTCAGCAGTGTAGAAAGAAGGAGACTCCTTAGGAATGAGAGATGGAGTAGTATGGTCAATGTTAGCTGGAACAATACTATCAATAGGATCATCAAGGTAATAAGAATGTGTTGATGAACTAGAATGAGAGGTCAGAGAAACACAATGAGAAGTGGTAGGAGACATAGGAGTAGCGATAGGAGTGGCTAAAGGAGAGGTAGGAGGCAGACTAGATTGTGAATCAATGCCTAATAAATAATCAATGATAGAAGGATCTAAAACATTAGGTGGCATATTAGAAGAATAATAATGAGGATAACCCACAACTTGATGGCATGACGTACAACGAGTTCAAGCAATAGGGTCATCAACAAGGCATGTACCTATAGGATAATTGGTTAGATTAGTTGGAACATGTTTTTGACCTTCTAAGAGGAGTTGTTGAGTGGCATCGGGTAAGGTCATAGGAGAAATATATAAATTTGTAAGTTCAGCGATGGTAGCCTCATCATAAATAGGGTTGACACTAAAATGAGACATGATGAGAAAAGAAGAACTATGCTAATCACTAGGGTATGAAAGAGGATCCAAAAGCAACAATGTTCATAACGTGGGGTTCACCAAAATGATTAACTAAAAATAGGTAAAATGTAGCTAGCTATGAATAGTTAATCTAAATAGAAACTAAATGCTATATTGGAATGCAAGAATTTGGTTTTTATATTTGTAATATATATCAAAGTAAAAAGGAAATAGAAGGATATGTTACTAACTTGTAAATAACTTACCTCACTGTGTGTTAGATTGTAGAAGACTAGTGTGTGGACTAGGAAAGTTATGATAGACTGACCTAAGAAAGGGAATAAGGTGATTGTTTAAATATACTTAGGCACCCAGAGTGAAACTAGGGCACGCCGGGTACCTTGGTATGTGTTTTGGGCACTCTGCAGATTTGTGAAAATGCTCAAAATTGAAACTAGTAATGTCACAAAGTATCTCTTTGTTATCTTCGCTCCCGTTGCAATAATTTCATCTATGTCACTGCAACTATTGTATGAATATCTATATACAAAACCCTATCCAAAGCATCAATCCCTAAAAATAAAAATGCATATGAATAGGTCAGAATGACCTCAACTACAAAATTATTTGTCTTTTGACTTAGCGTTGCACTACATGTCGAGAAAACAAGGTAGTTATGTGTGTGTGTGTGTGTGTGTGTGTGTAATATTGTGCCTAGGATTCCTAATAGTATGGTAGTAGGGGAAATAACTAGATGTAAAATGCAAAATGGTGGATGGAATGGAAAGAATACAACCCTTTCCCCCTATGCTTGTGTGATGCAGATGTAGAAGAAGCCCAAATGTAGTCCCTTACCTTAATAGATAGCTTCCTTGATGAGTAAGATTTATTACCCTAATGTAGTGAGTATGCTTCATTTATATAGGGATATCTTGTTAAAATTTCAACACTAGTGACCTGAAACTACCGACTATGACCTAGGGGAATACACGGGGTAACCGTTAGGACCAACCTCGAATAAAGAAATTAAGACCACAAATTGTGACAAAATGGGTTCCTAAAATCACAGACTCACGACACCTTGGGGTGCCCTAGTGAAACGCTAGGCACCCAAGTCTAGACCTAAAGATGAAAACTAAAAAAATTACAAGATCTGAGACACCCTCAAAGATGGCTAAAACTATAGAGACAACTAATGATTGAACCTAAAAAAACACAATGATGCCTAACTAATTGACAACAAGACCTAGAAATGGGTCACTAGTGAATATTTTTATTATCTAAGATCCATATATAAATGAACATACCCAACAGTATAAATTTAATATTAAGTGTGTGATTTTGTGACTACAATCTAGCATTTTGCTACACCCTCAGTAATTTCCTTAGTGAATGGTGTAGGGAAATGATCAATAACACAAGAAGTATTTAATACCCAATAATCCATATGTATCCTTATCCTTCCATCTTGCTTTATACTTATGACAATCAGGTTGATCCATTTTGATCCTTTAATTGGCTCAATTGTACATGCCTTTAGCATGTTGTCAATTTCATCTTCTACTTTACCAGAAAGTTTGGATTCATTCTATAGGGTATTTTATGCACTTGTCATGCACCTTATTTGAATTTTATAGTAATCTCCTCTAGTGATGGATGGACAAACTTTAAATTGTGGTATCCCCGTAGCAAAGGTGGTCTTATCTTGATCCTCACGCATAATCTAAGCTTTAAGATATCTAGAGAAACCATATGTGAATGAATATATCTCACACCTCGCTACACCCTCGATAATTTCCTCACTAAATGGTGTAGGGAAAGAATCAATAACACAAGAATCATTTAATACCATATAATACACACAAATCCTAGTCCTTCCATCTTTCTTTATGCTTATGATGATGGGATTGATCCATTATAATTCTTCAATAGGCCCAATGATACCGCCTTTAGCATGTTGTTGATTTCATCTTTTAGTTTGATGAGAAAGTTTAGATTCATTCTCGTAGAGTAATTTATACACTGGTCACACACCTTATTTTAGTTGTATGTCCATCTCCCCTAGTGATGGATGGACACCATTTAAATTCTAGTATCCCTTAGGAAATAAATCCTAGAAGTAATGCAATTAATCCACTATATTTAAAACCTTTCCTTATAACCAATAATTTACCAATAATCACCTCCTTATTCACATAATTTGTCCCTATATTCATGTGATTTGTCTTTATAAGTAAGTGTTACATGCATGCCTACTTATCTCGCATTATCCAAGACCTTGCGCTCACCCTCTATGTTCTACATTAATATCCTCAACATCCTCATGATCAATCAAGTATACCAACTTGCATTTCTCCTTCTCCTTCCAAGCACGCTCTAGAATATATTCAGTAATTTATAACCATGCAAATTTTTTGACATGCACATTTAAAGTTATATCCTCATATAAGCTCGATACAAAATATATTCTACCTTTGTGCTATCTCCCATAGTGATGCACCTTATTAACTACAAGTCCTATGCTCATGAGGGTTAGACAAAAGTAATTCAAATTTTACACAATACTTGATGTCATATTGTTCTAATTGTAAGTCTTATGCTTCATTTCAACATGTATGAACCATGTGCATACACACCCATGCAAAGTGGAATAGAACTTATAGACCCACAAGGATGGTTGTAGCGTATTCGGTCCTTCCAACGAATTTCTCTCACAATCCTATAAGTGAGTCCAAGGAGATGGTTTTCCATCGTATGTTGATATCTTTGAAGGAAGGTTATTTATTTCAAAATGGGTTAAGAAGGAAATTCTTATCTCACACCATCGATCATATTATCCTTATGTGTGTCCCATAATTACCCTATCATTGCTCTTAATGAGTATACTAACATATTACTTCAATCTCCTTCATCACCTGGTTACTCCTCCATAGCATGAAAGAATGATTTAGGATTTTCTTCTCATGTATACCTTGGTAATGTAGTTCTTCCCAAATTCCTAATTATTCTTGGTTTGATCATTCTTGTTGCATTCCCTTGGCACTTTGGAACAACCATCTCATAAGTTTCATGGGCCCAGTTATCACAAGAAATTATTGTGGTATCACCGATTGAATGTTCATCTCCCCATTTTAGAATTCCCACTTTTTGGCTCAAAAATTCTAGATCATGGATAGTCTGCGCATAGAACCGATTCATATCTTCTTCACTAAATAGCTTTGTGTAAGGAAAATTCCTTTTACTATCCATAATAATCACTACGTGTTCATCCTTATTCTCAAAACTAATATAGAATTTACGAAAGTGCATATCTTCATTGTTTGCATAACATCATAGATGGACAAGTAATGTAGGGAAGTTATCTCCTCCTGAAACTCCAAAGCCTCAAAGTCAGCCTTAAAGTTTCCACCCTTTATAGTGATGCTTGCATCCTTTAAAAATCCAAAGGGAATTTCCCGGGCTTTTTCTCCATATACAACACACTAGAGGAAGGTTTTAGTGGTGGACATCCCATCATATTACATGTATCCAGGGTAAGAATGTTCACCTCTGTGCCAATATCAATAAGGATGATTCTCACCAACCAACCAATCCTAACTATATCTAAGGTGATTTTCTTACCATATTCATGATGTTGTGGTGGTAAATTAACATCATTATCTATCTTTCCCTCTCATTATCGGTGTGTGGAACCTTCTCTTAGAACCATTCTCTTAACATGGGTATGATGTTTTCTTGTCTCAGCATATGACACACTTCATTAGGTTCATCAAATTCCTTGTTAAGTAATCTTGTATGTCATGTGTGCTCCCTATCCCATGTTTGATTTGTAAAAAAGTATCTCCCCTGTAATTCTATGATCAAATTCATAGTTTCTTTAAATACATCCTTCTATTGCCCTACATATGGATACTTGATAGTTTACAAAACCTCTTCCCTTTGGATGAGTGGTAACATTCTCACATGTTCTCATGCACATGAGGCTTTTGTGTGTGTGGTCACCAACAAGTGTTCCTTCCGCATAATTATCAGTTCCGTTAGCTTTGATTATCCTTATCTAGCGCACTCGTTAGGCATAATTTCCGTGCCTCATTCCTTCTTATTCTTGCACATGTGAGTGTATAAATTTGGGAAGTATTCTACCATGTGCCCCTTTTTGTAGTATGCACATGACATGTTCTTTGGGCACTCACATTGATAACTATTAGGGGATACACAAGAATAGAAAGTACCTTGACTAAACCTACATCTATGACCACCATGTCCTCTTCCTCAATGTCCTTCCTTATCGTTGTAATTTCCATTCTATCTAGATCCATTATTTTTTCCTTCACATGTTGGTGAACTAATTTTGTTGCTAGTCTAGCACAAACCCATCTCAAAGATTCATGGATATGATCAATCAATTAGAAGTGAGTTGTACCATGTGTGTGTGCATCACAAATATTTTAGTAGAATGAAAAATTATTATTTGTGGTGTGCTAGAGAAGTGGATACTGTCTAAATTCTTGTTCCTTTTGGAATATCTCACAAGCCACTAGTAGAGCACACACACTCTTACGTAGAAAATTATTTTTCATATATCCCTCCACTTCACGATATATACACTAGATGCCACTCTATGTGTCATGCGTCAAGCTAACAGATAAATTTTCCAACTGTGGGGTCATAGATGCAATCTATGCTTCAATAAATGGGATAACTCCATTAGCCACAATTCAAACCACTTCAACACGTAGTGCTACCTCCATATCCTTGGCATGTATGTGCACGTATTATACGAGATAGCCATTATAAATGGTGTTAACAACCCTCCTAAAAACCATTATTTGTGTTGATTTTAATGGATATCATACAAGATATTTGACAACAAAGTATTAAAATGTGCATCATATTCATGGAAACTTTTAGATAGTCCTTATTTAATCTCCTTTAACGTGTTGATTCTCTACCACTCAAAATGATGTATGTGAAACTTTTCCAAAAGGAGTCATGTAATGTGTCATAGTCCACTACCGGTGATGTAGATCATACATCCTATACTAGTTATGTGTTTGGCCTTGCAATGTAGTTACAAACTGACTATCTCACCAGGGATAATTTTAGTGGCGAATATTCATAATATGGTGAATATTCCATTTTTGAAAAATTGGAAAAGGTGAATTTTCTAGCGCGGTCAGTGACCTGTTTGCCTAAAAATTACAGTTTAATTTTTTTAGGGGTCAGCTTTGCCTACCCATTTAAACTATCCCCTATATAATCCTAGATTATTCACCAGGTAGAACACTACTAGATCACTCATACCACATGGGGTATATGTATTATCAAGTATAGTAAACACATGAAAGGAGGGTAGAGGCTACAGACGCGTGACAGGAGGGAAGAGGCTACAGATGCACGATAGAGAGTTTGTTGACATGTGATAGGGAGAGTTTTTGACACATGACATGGAGATTTTTTTGACGTGTGACATGGAGATTTTTTTGACACTTGACATGAGTGTGGAGGAAGTAGATGCGTGATAGAGAGTTTGTTGATGCATGACACATAGATTTTGTTGTTGCACAAGCAGAGGGCAGAGGTTGTAGATGTGTGATAGAATATTTGTTGACATGTGTCAACTTGCCTTATTGACGCATGAAAGAAAATTTCCTATCGCATGTCTGAAAGCTGTCACACCACTTAAAAATCAGGTGAAAATTTTACTGTCAAACCCCCAAAAAATTTTCCTTTCCATGAAACCAGTTCCGAGCATATTCACCAGGTATTTTCCATGAGACTTGGGAGGATGTGGTCCTCCATCGAACAAGGGAAATACCAATGGAGGTTTTTGGTTAGGATATATTCCTCACCTAAGTGGGAGAAATCTAGGAAAAGGAAATAACCTACCACCAAAAATTCTTATATCTTTTTTTATCAAATGTCCCTTCATTTTCGATTATAGAGGAGTAGAAGATGTTTTTAAAAATGTGCACAATAGTGAGATACATGGTTCATTTTAAGAGACCTATTATAAATCGAGGTGGAAAATACCGGCGAATATCCTTGGAACTAGTTTCATGGAAAGTCAAATTTTTAGGGGTCCGACAACAAAATTTTCTCCCGATTTTTAAGTGGTGTGTGTGAGGAAGGCTATAGACGCGTGGTAGGAGATTTACTATCACACATCAATAAGGTAGTTGACACGTGTCAACGAACCTCATGATGCACGCCAACAACCCCGTTGATGTGCGTCAATTAGGTTAGTTGACACATGTCAACTAACCTCTTTAACACGCATTAATAGGGTTGTTGATGATCATCCCGTTGATGTGCATCTTGTTGATGCGTGTCTTGTTGATGCACGTCAGTGAGGTTCATTGATGCATATCAACTACCTTGTTGACATGTGACATAAAATATATTATCATGCATCTACATCCTTCTATCACACCACTTAAAAATCAGGTGAAACTTTTGTTGTCGGACCCCAAAAAAATTCACCTTTCCGTGAAATCGGTTTCGAGAATATTTTCCACCTCTGATTTCTAAGAGGTATCTTAAAATGAACCCTATATCTCATTATTGTGCACATGTTTAACAACATCTTCTACTCCTCTATAGTTATGAAAATGGAGGGACATTTGATAAAAAAAAAAGATATAAGAATTTTTGGTGGTAGGTTATTTCATTTTCCTAGATTTCTCTCACTTAGGGAGGAATAGATCCTAACCAAAACCTCCATCAGTAGTTCCTTTATTTAGGGAGGACAACATCCTCCCAAGTCTCTTGTCATTGGTGCTCTTGTATGCATGCACGATGAAGAACCGATATGCACACTAGGACTTTTTCATGGTGTTATGATGATAGTATTGTTTCTGGATAGTAGTGCACCAACAATTTGTTCTTGTTTTATGGCTTCAGTAATATTATTGAATAAATATTGTTTACCATTTAATGCCTATTGAGTAGCATAAGTCACCATCATGTGTGTTTATTTTATCTTCTACACCTAATCATTTGACACTAATACGCATCTACGTATAGCTCCATCCCAACACAGTGATCCCTAATTACCTTTTTATTCTCTATCGCTATGAGGATTCTCTATATGAAATTCTAAATATTGAATACCATGTGTAAGGAATAAGGTTCCAAGGTGGTCTAGATGAGCGCTAATGTTTTCCACATATTCATTATATTTTTTTCCTCTAGATGTCGAGGGGATTATTCTAAATTTTCCCAATATCATAGGGACAAATTATTATGGCCCCTCACTCTCCTTAGGGTTCTCAACACTTTCACTCATCTCTACTCCTCTCTATCTTAACACCTCTTCAATCACCCTTTTTATGCATCACTTTATTTATCTATTCTTTCTTCTCTCTCTACTTCCATCCGACTCAATGCAATCCTATCCAACCCTTTATATTGTCCTGTGTGTGGTAGGTGTTAAGCTAGCCATTAGTAAGTTCTAAAATCCTAGTTTAATCATCAATATTTTGATGGAAATTAGTAGTACGCATAATTGTAATCCTCTAATCTCACTAATAAACCTAAACTTAGCTTCCTCTAGGCACAAATACATAGATATATCATATTCCAAAGTGTAATTTCTCAAGACACCTTCCCAAAAATTATATACTATTCACATCCATGGTGCATCCAAGTTAGCCAATGCCTAGTACTTACTCGACTCAAGATCTTCTTTTGTCTCATCCTACTTCCTATTTTTGCACATATAATACCAACCATTCATAAAATTCCCATGGAAAGAAGCTAAAAAATGTATCATAAAGCTGATCATACAAATTTTCTTCAACCCATTTGTGTAAATAAAAATATCACCAAGACTATATCTTTGTGTAAACTCCTTTTCACCTTCATGTAGCCAACATTCAATATATTCTCTAGGGTTAGCTAAAACACCATGTGTATAGCTCATCTTATGAGTTAAAATGAAATAAGGTCCTGACAATGGAACAAAAATGTCATGACATAGTCTAGGTTCTTTACAATGTTTTCAGGCACAGAGGCACATCACCCAAGTGTAACCTAACTGCTCACCTAAAATGTGTATAACTATACCAATTTTCTACTCTTTCTGACTATCAAGATGTATTTCCTATAACCATGGCTAACGTAACATGGAAACATACCATAGGAATAATAGGTTCTATGTAAGGCAAAAGGTAATTATTCATCAACCAAAAGGATCTTTATATTCAAGATACTCATGATGTATTGCAATATGATAGGATCAGCCCATTTCCATTATAGACTCATGCATAAGGCATTAATCATATATGGAATCAAAATCTATTCATACTTACTTAGAATCCCTCACACATACTTCACCATTTCCCTCATGAATATATACTCATATATATAGGGTGCGAACTTGTCCTTCACTACTTACATGTTTTAATCTATACTTAGATCACTCCTATACATAACTTTCATGTTATCCTTGTTTTAACTTTCTATAAATAGATGTCTAGTATGTGTTTCACCATAAGAAACCTCATTTATATCTAGAAGTTACATCTTTATCATGTGCACTATAAATTTATCTTGCTCTTTCACGCATTCTTCACCTATATTACTATCCATACATGTGATTTATCCATGCTTTTGTCTATTCTTAGCTTTTCCTATACAATCACGTCAACCCGTACCTTTTACTATTTTTAACCTGCCTTGGAAATTTGACTAAATACTAACTTTTTTTTCTCTATGTGTAACCCTTCACGTGTGCTACTTAATACTCCTACTTGTCCTTCCATGCACCGACTTATCCTTTATAAATACCCTTATCATTCTTACGCATGTACCCTTGCATAAATATTGTTTCCTTCACGTATGTATCATACTTAGTCAACTTATCGGCCCAACACATGTGGATACAAAAAGGTCATAGTTATTTTGGTCATGGATTCGAACAATTGGAATGAGTATAGTGACATTCAAGAGTATGAAAATTTTCCTTTTCAGAACTCAAATTGTTTGGTGCCAACAATATTTCGATAAAAACTTACACATATGTTAGGATCCCATTAAAACTTGGGCATATCTTACTTGGACCTTGAAACAAAATTTCTATTCTCCTTATTATGAGGAGGACACAATCATTAGGTACCTCTAATTATTACATGGTGCGTATATATCTACATAAGATTACATTACTTAGTTCATTCATCTCAAAGTGTGAGATGATGATGCCACCCTAATCTTAAACATAAAAACTAAGTGTTTGAAACGTTTTTTTAAATATCTGAAATATACCCCATTTCCAAATGTGGATGCAACCTTCAACCAAGCATTATTTTCTCAAGAGAAGTATATAACCCAACATAGATAACTTTGTCATCACGCCACACAATTTTGAATCAATTCCACAAGGATTGTAGGTATAATTCTCTAATATTAAAGTATTCTTCTTCTAACTCTTCACATCTTCATACGCATTATCATTCTCATTCAAAACATAATAAAAATGACAAGTACTATACATTTTTTAAGAAAGGGGATATGAAAAATATGAATTCTTTCATTTAAATAAGAAGACTCTAAGTGTAAAAATTATTGATGAGGAAATGAATTTTGTTGCCTATAAAATATGTAGGTGAAGACATAACATATGATGAGATAAATGGAAGACTAATAAAGTCACATTAAATAGTCACTCTAATACACAAGAAATTTGTGATAATTTTTTTCCACAAGAGTTTATCTCACACATGACTTTAGTTGATTTTAATATTTGAAAAAACAATATTATGAAGATATTTGTTAATGAAATGAATGTATTGAGGTACTTATATCCTCATATATATTCACTTCTATGGAATTATTTTTATTCATCATCACATATCATACAAACTCGCATTTGGTCCGAAATTTCATGATAAGGTCAGCTATGATGTAAATTGCATGGATTGCTATGGTTTATTGCTTGGGAGACTCTATCAATAGAATAGGAAATAGCACTATAATGCATTCAAAAACACACAAAACAAAAATTAATAAACTTAATCATATGAAATATATAAACAGAGAATTTACAACAAAATATTGTAATGAGTTGTAGAGAAGAAAGAAAAGTTATAAATATAGAATTGAAATGGTGTTAATTTTAATAAAACTAGAACCTCATTTTCAAATTAAAATGTATTATTTTACTCTAGATATATGCATTTAGATATATTAACACACTCAACTCCAATAGTTTTTAGGATCCATATAGACTTCCTTCAAAATATGTTAATTAACCATATAATTGACATGGTCCCTATATTATGACTTGTACTTTGTACAATGTTACAACAACTTGCCCTCAAGCTGTCGTATAATTAAAAAAAAACCATTCCACAAATAATTACAAGGAATAAAATTCTTTTTAAATTTCATTAGCTCTTAGACAATTTACTTTATAGGAAAAAACAATTTCTACACAAGGATAATTTTCCTTTTTATTTTATTTAATTCTAAAGAAACATTGAAGAAGATAGATGTATGAATTGGAAATTATAAAAAAAAACTTATGGTGCAATATTGATAGGATACAATGAGTATTAGTGAAAATTGTTTCAATATTACACCTATATATTCTCCATTTATTGTCGACATCACTTCACAAGTGGGATTTCATAATATAATCTTTCCAATTTATTATTGATAAGACCTTTAAGAAATATTTTCCCAATTCTTCGCATCCAACCACTTCCAATTTAGTGTTTTAAAAGTAATTTTTCATGCAAGAAGGATTTTTGAATAAGTATTCTCAAATTTATGCACCTTTTGATCACCATCAATATCTTCTAAAGGAGTTACACAATATGTTTTCTCGGTGGTCAGTTTGGGAAGAAGGAGCACTCCATCATTTACAAAGTGATTCTTTGATGAGACTCACATATGATGAGATAATCTTCTCCTTTTGAGTCAGTGTGTATTTTATGTGACTCCAAACCTATCAATCAAGATTTTTACTTGTTATACCTCTTTATTTTTGTCTTCCTACTATGTAGTATTTTAGCCTAACCCACATAGAGCATTCTTACATGCAAGCGAGTACATAGTCCTTAACAAATTTATCATTTAAGGATTGTTTTGGTTTTTAGCCTATGGCTACACATGATTTTCCTTTCTCCTTTCCTTTTTTAGATCCAAACATAATAACAAATAGAAATATAATATTAACTACTTAATTTGGCATTTGTAGTCTCTATATTATAGAGTTGTTACATTGCTTCACAATACTCAAATGAAGTAAAAACAACAAAATCGACATCTATCAATATTCTACCAAAAAAAAAAATTATCTTCTTCCATATGTTGATTTATTTTAAAACATGAACACCCACCAAACCCATAAGGAGTCCACCATATCCTACTTTTCTATAACTAAGGTCACATTCAAAAATAGGCAAGTTGGGTTTTTAATTACCACATATCTTAAATATTAAGCTGCATTGATAAAACAATGTTATTCCAATGCTTCTACGAGATGGATGAATGATGATAAACCTTATAATATAGCTTAGCTTATAGTTTGATCTCACCATGTGTGCATTGTAATAAGTCGAACTATTTTTTCCATATCACTATCCATTTCCTCTACTCTCTCCTAGTTTGCTAGGATGAGAGATAG
This sequence comes from Taxus wallichiana var. yunnanensis, assembly GCA_018340775.1. Lineage (NCBI taxonomy): Eukaryota > Viridiplantae > Streptophyta > Pinopsida > Cupressales > Taxaceae > Taxus > Taxus wallichiana. The sequence goes on along the minus strand of CM031243.1, from coordinate 91,676,990 downwards.
TATCCCTCCTTTTAGGAATATATTTGATTTAGTAGTTAATAATATTTGGGCTTTTCTAATTCTCTACATACATCATCTTATTTGTGAATAATTTTTTCCTAATTGTTAGGAATGTGAGTATAGGTTTGGGTAGGGTTATTTCCTTTGTTATAGAAAATTAAAGTCATATAAAGTTTTTAGTTTCTCATTAAAAGGAAATTAAGTATGGAGTGTGAAGTATTAAAAGACAAATGTTCATAATTTGTTTTTATACCCTCGTAATACAACTTATTGATTCATTGAGTGGTTCCCCATGTTAATCCACATTATCAGCCACATGATTGAGGTTGATTGAGTCCCATAAGAGAAAGTGTAAAAATACAAATTGAATTGGTGATAGAATGGATTTGAACATGTGCCAAATTGGACTATGATTTTGATCGGGAACATGATTGGGTTCATTTTATCCCATTATAAAAATTGTGTGTATGTAATGAAATTTGGTTCTTGAATGACCCCAATTTCATGCTAGGTTGGACAACATACTCGATTAGTTTAATTGGGAACATAATTAAGACCAATCTAGACTCATTCGAGAAATATGAAAATATAATTCAAATAAATGCTTCATTGGCCAAGTTGTGTGTCATTATAGACTATATGTGTAATTGCTATCATGAAGCACATGATTGGGGATAATTTATCCATACTAGACTAAGTGTGACAACATAATATACATAATTACTACATTGGACCTAATTGTATTTAATATTGGACCATATAATCATTCGGTTCTTGTTGGAGGTTGAATGTGTTCTATGTGTGAATTAGTTTCACTATCAACACCAAATTGAATGAATTTAAAAGTATGGGAATTGTGTGAGTGAAAAACCTCTAGAGAGATCATATATCTCCACTCCTAATACTATCACAAATCTACCTACTCTAATATTGTAGCGGAAAATAGATAAGGAAACAACATAAATGTAGAAGGTGATATGCCACAATAGAAATATGGATCTTCTTCCACTATGTTTTTGGGAATAAAATAATAAACTAACAAAATGTAAGTATAATCCAAAATTAAATAGAATTTAAGGCAATAAAAATAAATAAGTGGGGTAGATATAATCCACATCAACTTAACTAATGCATAAAATATGCAAAACTATATTAATTTGTAAAAGAGAAAGTAGATGCATTACAATTACTAATTTAGAGGAAAAGACATAGAGATAAGAATGATTAGAAACCAAAATGGAGCAGAATAAAAGTGGATATAAATTTTAAAAATGGCTAAGATTTTGGATTCAAATAACTATTATTTATAAAAGAAATTGAGAAAGAATACAAAGAAAAAAACAAGAAGGAGACTTGTGAATCAAGTCTATATATATCAAAGAAGTGTGGAATATTATTACTAATCAATGAAAATATGGAATATTAGATTTACCATTGAATATAGAAAATTAGTTTGTAGTTTCATCCTCTAATGAAGACTACTCGTGTTGTCCATTTTCTATTCATTGGGTGAAATAATTAAATTTTTGTAACCACTCGGTCACATAATTTTTAAGGTTATTATTAAATTTCCATAGTTTATAATTATCTTGAGGCATAAATGGATTGGAAGTAGTAGGAAACAACACTACATGAATTTGTGGAAGTGGGTGAATAGATTGAATAGTGCATGACAATTCTTTGAGATGTCATAAATTAAAGAGAAGATTTAAAAATATGTTTAAAAAATATAAGAACACATAGAAGGTAATGTTGTATGAGGATGAAATAAAAATTATCAAACACGTATCACCAAATGGTTGGGGAGTCATGGAAGATATTGTAAATAAAAATACCATGATTTGATAAGAGCAAGGTGACTATTGATAATGTGGTGTAGTTTGAGATGTGTTTTTCAAGGAAAGGGTAGTGGTTTGTGGATGGTTAAAATATTATGTGGGACCCATAAGGTGGCTTGAAATTTATTTTCATCCTTGAAAGTTCTAATGTGTCTCTTAAAGACCTCTATAATTAAATTCACTATACCACAACTTGGGACAATACTCAACGGAATCATGTAAGCATATATGACATCGATAAAGAAAGAAATTAAAATGTAAAAGGAAATGATAATTATTAAGAGAGGAAGAAAATATGAATTATTAAGAGAGTATGTTGTAGGTTTCAACATAGCTTGGCAACAAGAAAGGAAGTATAATGTAAAAGGAAATGAGAATTATTAAGAGAGGAAGGAAAGAATTATACAAGGGAGATAAATCTGAACCTTCCAAGGTAGAAATAATATGTAGGTGACATGCATGGTTCAAAATTAGCTCAAAGGAAAGATATTTTCCAAATAATTGACATGTCGGTAGTAAGGATAAAAATATAATTAATGTGGCATGAATGTGTGATTCATATATATATTTTAAGTAATGTTGGGTTGTGATAGTGTATCATAGACAAAAAAATAGTTTGTGGCCCACAAAGTAAAGAAATCAATATTTTATAGCACACTCGATTGAAGAAATCACCCTCAAATCAGAACAAAAATAATTGTTTGGAGTACGGATAATTTTAGTGGAAAATCTTCATTAATTCATGAAAATTCTGGTTTTTGAAATTTGAAATTGGTGGATTTTTTAGGCTAGGAATTAAGATTGGGTCACCAAATTTTTTTGGGTATAAGTTAATTTTAGGGGTTATTTGTAATCCTCGTTAAAGATAAATTCATAATATTTACCTTAATGATGTTAGTCAGTAGAATTTTTTTATGCTAACGACTGACATCATAATACATGTTGTCTATTGGTAGCACAATTTATGCTACTAGCCGAAAGTATAAATATATGTTTTCGGTCGGTATCATAAAATATGCTACCAGACAGTAACATACAAAAAATCTACCATCCGGTAGCAATAGACTAATTTAAAAATATATCTATGGGATGGGATTTTTTTCTTATGCCATATTTTGGGAGGACAAATTTCTCATTGAGATGATCATTTTAACTGCTAACATCAAAAAAATTCAAAAAAATCCCATACAAAAGTAGAGAAACATGTATTTTTTTTTTAAAATCACTTTTTTATTTTTTTGTTTACGCCATATTTTATGAGGACAAATTTATCATCGAGCTAGTTATTTGAATTGTTATTGTCAAAAAATGATTTCTCAAAAATTACATATATGTTTGGCCGACATCGATACTATCGATGGACAACATAACATATTTTGTCAGTTAGTAGCATAAAAAATGCTACTAAATGACAACATATTTGCATTTTTTGCATATTTTCCATTAGAGTGAAATTAAATTTTCTCGAGATTCACCAACAAATATATACAATTTTTTTAGGAGGGGTCTTAAAATTTTCCTTGCTTGGGGACCACAACTATAAAAGGAAAAGATTGATCAAAATGAGAAAGGGGATATTTTTCTTAACATTTATGAACACTTTTGGTGATACTTTCTTGCTAAGTGTGGAGAAACAATAGTCTAAAACATCCATTTGGCATGAATTCTAATTGAATTGTATTAAGAACTCAAGAATCACCAAAATTTCTAAAAGAAGAAAGGAAGGATAATGTGTAGAGGCTCAAATAAAGTAAATGGAAAGAAAAATAAAATTAAAGAAGGAAATAAAAATAACAAATATGTATGGAGTGTGTAATAACCACTCAGGGAACTACTTAAGAAACACCCCATTGAATAGGATTTGAAGATGTTCACCATCAAGCTTAGGGAGATTAAAAGAATTATTTCCCTTACATGATGTAATCTATAAGATCTGGTCCAAATGTGTCAAACTTGAAATACCCCTAAGGTTTGTCTTAATTAACATCCCAATTGAACACTAGATCCCCAATTTTAAACCTCTAGGTAGAAACATGCTTATCAAAGATCCTCTTGAATTATTATTGATGTGGTTGGAGATTGTCTTTAGAATTATCCCTAATTTCCTTGGGTGAATTAGATCTACTATCATGATCTACATAATGATGCTCTAATTATATTTGATGAGAAATTTTTAAAGAAAGATGCTCCAATGAGAGTGGAATATTGGATTTAGTTCCATACACCAATGTGAAAGGGGAATGGACAATTGAGAACTTTGGAGGGTCATGTCATCCCAAAACTATAATTTCAGCATAGTGTTTATATTAACATGCTATTGATCATGTTATTGCATGTCGAATCTACAAGTAATTTACATGAACATAGTAGTTGAAATACATTTTGAAGTATACACCATACTGAAAGAGGGATATGAGAGAACCAATATTGAAACAATGTACCACAACAAAGTTGCACTCCGATGGTAATGTCATACCTCCAATGTAATAAGCAAGATTCAAATAATGGAAATAATATGCAAATAAGAAAACATGTCTGCTCATCTTCATAGATCAAAAAAGGAAGTACAAATAGGGGTGTTGTGTAACCCCCATGCCTAAACAAAGAAATAACCCCTATGATGCCACTAACGCATATGACGCGTCAGTAAAGGAGGAGTTAAAATTCTAAATAAGGAATGTAAGTCCTATGACGCACTAATAAAAATGACGATGACATGTTCTATGAAAGAATCTGGCACTTTTCATTTGAATCCCTATGACCTATGACTCTCGCAAGGTGAGATGACTCACCATCTGGTATGGATGATGACTAGGTAGGTCACACACACCAACACCCCACTTCATAGAAGCTGAGGTAGAGGTCATGGAAAGAAAAAATAGAAAAGAAGACTCCCTAGAAAACTAAGAAAGATGTGCTAATGGGGTTCAAAGCAACTAAAGGCATGATAAGGTGCCTATATACAAACAACATATTTCTAGAAGGAAGAAGAGGAGGAGAAAAAGATATATAGCTAGAAGAAGACGGGTAGATATAGACCTCACCCCAAGAAGAGACTGTAAGTGAAGAAATTTCACCTCAGTAAAGGGCTTGGTGAATATGTCTATAACCTGATTAGTTGTCTGAACATATTATATGTCGATGATGTTTTCATGTTTCACCTCCCATATGAAGTGCATTTGAATCTCAATGTTCTTCATCCGTTGATGCTGAATGGGATTTCTACAAATCAAGATAGTGCTCATGTTGTCACAATAGATAATGGTAGGCCACCAAAAGTGGATGCCAAACTCTATCAAGATACCCTATAACCAAACAAATTTTGTGGCAGCATTAACTACTCCTCTATACTCTTCTTCTATTGATGATATAGAAATGGTGTTCGATTCTTGTTGGACCAACCAATGAGAACCTAAACCAAGTGTGAAAATATATCCCGAGGTAGACTTTTGATGATATAGATCACGGCCCAATCGAGTCTATAAATCAAACCAAGTCAATCTCAGTCCCTCTAAGTAATGAATTCCATCTATGTGAGTGTTAAAAACATAGTGGAGGATCTAATTTTCCTCTTTTAAATGTAACTCATGAGGCTCTTGCATAAATATGGACACGATCCCGATATCCTACGATAAATCTAGGTGAGTGTGAGTAAGGTAGATCAAGCTCCCCACCAACTACCAATAAAAAGGTACCACATCAACCAAGGGGAAGAGAAATCAGAAACCAACTTGACCCCGAGAAAGAAAAGGAGTAGATGAGGACTTGGAATCAAACATGTGAAACCAAGAAAAAAATCATGAGAGTACTTAGGTTACGAGATCATAATTCCCAATTCAGATTATGAAATATGGATCCCAAGAAAATAATGGAAAAATCCTAAGTCAGACATGGAGAACTTGTTGGCCAAGGAGATCTTCACATAATCAATGATAGAGGAAGAGCTACCTATGATCAATAAGTCATCAACATAGACAACAAGAATAAGCATGGAGTCATCCTATCATAGAATATACACATTTAGGTCGAGTCACACCGAGTGAACCCGGATGTAAGTAAAAAGGAGTCCATCTTGGCATACCAATCCTAACGAGCTTATTTAAGGTTTTGTAGAGAGACTTATTTAACTGCAAATGAGGGAGGGATCATGGACATAACCTAAAGTTTGTTCCATGTAGATCTCTTCCTCTAAGTCCCCATGAAGGAAGGCACTCTTAACATCCATCTGGTGGACTTCCCTCTATTAGTGATAGTGATGGATAGGGTTATTCGAATGGAAGTCATCTTCACAACTAGAGAAAAGGTTTCTGAGTAATCAACCCAAGCTACCTGGGAGAAACCCTTAGCTACAATTCATGCTTTATACTTCTTGACTTCTCCATTGGCTCCATACTTTGTTCGATATACCCACCTACACTCTTGAATGATTTTTCTTCCTTTTAGAAGAGGCATAAGATCCCAAAGGTCATTCTTTATGAGTGAGGAATACTCCTCATACATGGAAGAATCCTACTCAAGAATACCTGGAAGCAACTCAAAAATATGTTGGATCAGAATCGAGGCAAAGAAGGAGTGGGGTCTAACAAAACCCAAGCAAGTACATCTCTCATCTGAAGGATCTCCAACTAAATCTCCAACACTCTGTAAATTTTTCTTGGCCTAAAGATATCCCAAAGGATCAAGCTTAGATTTAGAAGATTCTTCACTCGAGTGAGAAGGGACATAGTCCTCATCATCACTACTATCAAAATCAAAAGACTCAGAAGTTTGAGGATCGGGAGGAGCAGGGAGAGGAGGAACTCGCTCAACAACATCATCATCTGATGAGTCAAAATCTGAATCAGTGGGCAAAAAAGGACCTTAGTGCAATTCAAATTCAAGGACGACTCATCAAACTTAAAACTTCTCTGAATATAAAGCTCATGGGTTGTAGGGTTCAACAATCAATATCCCTTAATGCCATCAAGATACTTGACAAAGATACAAGGTTTGGATTATGGATCCAATGCCTTGCATTTATTCTTGGGAATCCAAGCCATATCCTTGGATCTAAAGACTTGAAAGGGCTCAACATTAGGCTTATGAACAAACCAGGCTTCAAAGGATGTCATCCCTCTTACATCCTTGTGTAGAACACAATTCTAAATGTAACAAGCACAATTCGCTACTTCAGCCCAATACTACGGAGGAAGGGACTTTGAGTAAACCATATAATTATCCATCTTCTTTAGAGTTTAGTTATTTCTTTCTGTAACTCCATTTTGGGAAGGGATGTAATCAACTGCAAACTACAAAGCAATCCCCTCAAAAGTGCAGAAATCCTCAAACCTATTGCTCACATACTTTCCTCCATTGTCGGTTCAAATAACCTTGATAGACAGATTCAATTTGTTTCTTAACAAAATCCTTAAAGTTCTAAAAATTCTCAAAGACTTTAGACTTAAGCTTAAGAAAATATACCCAAGTATAACGCAAAAATTCATCAATGAAGGTTAGTATATATAGAGCTCTAGTGAAAGAAGGAGATGGAAAGGGGCCATAAACATCACTATGAACAAGATCCAAGGGATGAGTAGCTCTCCAGGATTTTCCTATATCAAATTATATTTTAGAGTGCTTTTTGAGGGTACAACCCTCACAAATACCTTTATAAAACTTAACTCGGGGTAACCCATTAACCATTTAATTTTGGCTCAATTGTTCAAGGTAATGATAATTTAGATGCCCAAAATGCTCATGTCATAACTTGCTAACCTAATTTGTATGAGTGAGCAAGGCATTGGGCATCAAATTAGAAGAGAAGTGGGAAAAGGTATACAACCATGAACGGTGATCCGCATTTCCCTCAACCATAGTGCAGTCAGAGTTAAGCTCATGAATGATCACCGAGTTAGGACCAAATTCCACTCACATTCCTTCACTAAGGTGGGTGATTTGGTAAACCGATAGGAGATTGGTAAGGATATTGGGAACACTCAACACTTGGTTAAATGTTCCACCTTCTATCTCTACTGATCCACTACTAGAAATCGACACATGAGTGTCATCACCCAACATGATTTGGGACATGCCAAAAGGTTTAATGCTAGAGAATTCAATCTCTAAAGAAGCTATGTGGTGAGAGGCACCAGAATCGATAATCTAAGTTGATAATGGAGTTGATCTATCTAAAAGGGCCTTACCTTTCTTCTTTTCATTTTTATACTCCTTTGCTTTAGAAGACTCTTGCTTGAGCATTTTATTTGATGATTTAGGAACACTTATTTTATTATTCTCAAGTAACTAAGTTAAGTGGTCAATTTTTTTTTGAAAAAATTGATGCTCTTCTTGCCAGGATACTTACAATAAGATCATTTACACTTTTCCTTCTTTGCTTTAGGATTAGCAGTAGAATTTTTAGTGTTGGGCTTAGCTGGGGTTTGGTTGGTTTTGGTTTCTTTCTTAGGTTGGTCCTTTGTTTCTTTCTTTTTTTCATTTTTCTTGCCCTTATTCGCCACAAGGGCATGTGACTTGGATTTTAGAGTCCTCATTTGAATGAGTTTGTCCTATTATTGAATGAGTTGGGATGAGAAAATGTCAAATGAGGGCATTTTCCAGAACTACCCAAGGCATCTTTCATGGCGTGGAAAGTTAAAATGAAGAAAGTGTATTCAGGGCCTAACTTAGAAAGAATCGACTAGATAAATTGAGAGTATTTCTTCTCCAGTTTACATTCTTTTAGAAGCATTCTAGTGTGTAAAAACTTTGAGAAGAAGTCCTACATGTTTTCAAAGTCACTAGGATTTAACCCTAATAGGTCATTCTCTAACTCATGCACTCTCATGCCATATTTCTTCCCAAATATCTTTTTGAGAGTTTTCCATGCTTTATCAAGTGTTGAGGAAGTTTTGATGTGGAAGATCAAGTCGAGAAGAGATAGACATAAAAATAATATCTAAGGCTTCATCACAAAAGAGTTGAATAATTTAGATATTTTGGGTTCATAATCAGGTTTTGTCTCTAACCCCATGGTAACATGGTATAACCCTTTACTTCATAAAAGCAATATAATTTTAGATCTCCATTCAAATAAACTAAAAAGGTGTGAGCACCAGTACTTTAGAGATATCCATAATAAAGAGATAAAACCAATGAAGGTAGAAGGAAGGAGAGAGAAAGGAAACAACCACCCCAAAACAATATTACACCTCCCGAGTTTAGAACTTTATATTTTAGTGTGTTGATTACAATCGATGCAACTTTATGCGAGAACGATTTGTCACTCACCTTGCAATCAACATAATAACGCGCAAGAGTGGAGACCACAATCAAGGTTCATTGGGTGTAAAAGTTAGACACCATAAGTAAGCACAATAACATGTGAAAAAGAAGGGGAAGAGAAGGCCAAATGTGAAATGACATTTCACGTCACATGAAAAAATCCCTTTACCATAAGACTATGGTGGACACGCTCACAAGTCCATAAGTGAAAAAAAGGGATAGTACAATGCTCAAGATGATTGAAATGAGCCGAAATAAGCAATATAATCACATCCCATAGAATGTGGGACTTTATAAAGTAGTGTGTTAACAAAATTGATAATCCCATCATGCAAAGTTGTCCGATAAAACATGTAACTTTGACTAAAGAAGTGCTCAAAATGGAGTAACAAGTAAGAAGTTATAGCAAAAAAATGATTCCCACAAGTGATGGCAAAAGCCAATAAGTCCTACAAGTGGATTTAAAATGTTCCCTAAATGCATGAAAAGGGTGTCGTATGTGTGCTCATTAGAAATGACATAAATTTTTGATAGGGTTTATTTTTATTGTGAGCGGGGATTACCCTCCTGCCAACCCTGGACTTCACCCTCCATCTTTGACACTCAAAGGAAGGACAATAATATAAGAAAAATATAGCCCAAAGAAATTCCAATGAAATAAGTGTTTTTCACCTTACAAAAAGTGTGAACTAGGCTGATGATACTAACCAAGATGAGTTGATTTAAAGGCTAATGCACCAAGTCGGATTGATGTGTGACCAAGTTGGTTAGTTCACACCTAATTCAGGCTATGGAGAGTTATGATGAGCAAAATTGAACATGTTGAGTTTAACACATGTGTTCCATGTGTCATGGGTCAATGCCACGTGTCAGGCAAGTAGGGAGTGACAGAGGTGTTGAAGTCACTAGGAAACTGTCGAATAAAATTTCTAAGATTGAGCAAGGACAACGTGTCAACCAAGGAAAGGTGTCTAAGTTGTGTGTGTAGAGTAATGGCTAGGAGATTTGTCAGGCCTAAATATCAAAATAGTCGAGAAAAGGTGCCACGTGAAGATTCATACCAATAGGCTTCTGGGCATCGAACGGGTCAGAGGAAAATCAAGTTGGAGCTAGGCCAAGCCTACCACGAGCACACAGGTTAGAGACACATCGAGGGAACTCTCTAGATAATAGGGTTGAGCAAAATCATCTTTTAATTTGAACCAAATGGAACAAAACTAGTACCACAAGCTCAAGCTAAAGGTGGATGCACAGCGGAAGAGTCAATTCCAACCGATGGAAATGAAGATGAGTGAATGCAAAAAATCATCCTCGCAAAAGCATAAATAATGCAAAAGGAAATGATGTAGACTCTGAGTTGGATCAAACTCGAGCCTGTAGATTTGTGAAACTAGATACGAGAGTGTTAAAATTAAACCACGACAACAAAAAATGAGCTCATGAGTATAGAATAAACCACGAACAAAATGACCACACAAAAAACACCTAAAACTTACAACTGTTGAAACCTCAACGCGAGGTGAGAAATACAATTGCAATTTAATAATAAAAAAAAATTACATGAGGATATAATAAAAAACCGAAGTAATAAGCAATTAATAAACGAAGAGTGCACGTTTTACCAAAACCTCGAGAGGCGATACCATGAAATATAGATATGCGAGAACTGATATCAAAATAATGCACCACAATGAAGTTTCACTCTAATGGTAACATCGTATCTCTAATGCAATAATAAAGATTCAAACAATGGAAAGAATATGTAAATGAGAAAACAGGTCTTTTCATCATCATATATCAACAAAAGGAAGTACAAATAGGGGTGGTGTGTAACCCCATGCCTAAACAAGGAAAGAACCCCTATGATGTCATGATGTATATGACGTGACTAACACATATGACTCCACTAAAGGAGGAGTTACAATTATAAATAAGGAATGTAACTCCTATGACACACTGACATAAATGATAATGAAAAATTCTATGAAAGAATCGACACTTTTCATTTGAACTCCCTATGACCTATGACTCTCGCAAGGTGAGATGACTCATCATGTGATGTGGTCGATGCCTAGGTGAGTCACCCACACCAACACATACCTCATAGAAAAATCAATGATCTTAACTGTCATGAATATATTTGGAATTTTTGTAAATGATTGTCCAATGGACTCGAATATGGTGATGATACTCTCAAGGAAGTCTAGAATGAAAATTTATGTTTCTTCTTTAAATGATACATGTATGCAATGGAAAGTTGTAAAACCTATGGAATGAGGCTAAAGAGCCTCAAAGCTTTGCTAACTCATCCATGCACCATGAGGTAAGAAATGAGAAAGGGTTTTCTACTTTGCATGCATTAGTTTGAAGTAAAAAAACAAACTAAATAAATGAAACTAACCTCAATTCTTTGAAAGCTTGAAATAATGAACCTAAGAGGATCTAAGAAATCAGTTTTGTTGTTTTACTCCATGAGGGTGAATGAATCTCACTAAATGGCTACATGGCCAACTTTAGCTATTCCATTACTAACCTAACATGGGTGTAAGATAAAGCTCTTCTAATGGTGGATGACCCAAGATCAAATGCCTTATTAGCTTGGCTAATGCAAATGACTTCTTAAGCTTTCTTAGGCTTGTTTTGGCTTTAGCTTATGTAAAGTTGTGTCTTTGAATGGGTAGGGTTAGCCTTGTATCTATAGTTTTCCACTTGGGAGAGTTTGGAATTTGGTTGCATGTCGGACTAAAGATTTTAGATTAGATTAGGATAAACATGCTTTAGGCTTAGTTAATCTTGGTTTAGGCTAGTTAACTAGGGTTTAGGCTAGTTAAACTTGATTAGCAAGTGATTAGAGACTCATTGAGAGTTGGGAGGGGTCTGGATAACCAATTGTGACTGATAGATAGCCTACAAAGCCAATAGAAGTGGTCTAGAGAGAACTAGGGAGGTTTTGAATGGTTGAAAGGAGGAATGTTTAGCTAATAAGAGAGATATTAGCCAAATAAGTTGATTATAGGAGGAATACGACTGAGAAGGTGTCATAAATGGGCATCCGAGAATGGAGCGAAGAAGGGTTGATCAACGAAGTGTCATTAATTGAATGGATTGGAGGAAATGCTAAGTGTAAGCATATTTTAGGTGTCTACATTTTCCCCTCTTTGAGGTGGCATAAGTGACGACTTCAAAGAAAGTAAAAAGCATAGACAAGTAGAAAATTCTAAAGGGATAGAAGAAAAATGACTAGAATGAAGGATGCCCCTCGATTGTCGATCGAGTGATAGAAGAACTCAATTGAAGATAAAAAAGATGATAGAAAGAGAATAAAAGAAATAATAGTGTGGGGAATAAGAAAGGGGATATAGAAGAAAAAGGAGTATGAGGAAGGGGATTGAGCCAACATCCATCGTGCCTTTTAAACAACTTTATTTTTCATCATATTACTAGAGATCTTCATCATCGAGTCCTTATTAAAAAGAATGAACAAAAGTTTAGTATGACATGAAAAGCCATATACGAACAAATGTCCATTGCTAAAAGCACTAACTCTAGGCAACATACAAAATGCAATGCAATATGAGAAAGTAAAATATGCCTAACTCCATGCAACATACAAAATTCAATGCAATACGAGAAAGTAAACAAGCTAAACTAACGAGAAAAATAAGATGTAATGTTTTTGGTTATCAAGCTTCAGTTCCGACTTATGCGAATTAACGACAAGGGTTAATGATGGTTCCCAAAGAAAGGATGCATGCGAGGAGGAAAATGGAGGACACTTCAATCTGATGAAAAAGCAATGTGCACTACGAAAGCAAGATACTAGGAAACTCATTGTTCCCTAGAGTACATACAAAGTAAGTAGCATAGATTTTATTAATGGAGGTAGATCAAGATGATCCATGAGTCACGCACAAGAATAGGTGAGAACTAAAGAACGAAGCTTTGTAGGATGATTTATATTGTTTATAAGTTTTCTGAAACATATTTGAATGTTTTTTATTTTTCTAACATATTTGAATGTTTTGATTTTTCTAACATATTTGAATGTTTTTTATTTTGAAATTTTTCTGAAACTATGTATAGGAAGATGAGGAAGCATGGATGCCCCTAACGATAGATGGGATGTACAAGGGCATAAGGCCATGTGCGTATGAGAAAGGTGAAGATGCAAAAATGCCCTAATGATTAGGTGGGAGTATTCAAAGGCAAACTCTTCATAAGTAGAAGTGGAACCCAAGGCCATTATGGATAGGTTTAACATGATGATGAACATAAAACAATGAAATCTTTGGGAAGAAGTAAGGATACCCCAGTGTAAGTTGGCCTAAAAGCACATGATAGAAAGGAAGGAGAAGATTGTTTTTGTGAAAGGGGACAAAGGTGTCTGAAAACATGGCAAAAGAGGAATCTTAAACACATGGATGTTCTAAATGAAGTAGAAGAATGATGTGAATGATATGAATTTAGAGAAGCCTTGCGATGAAGAAGTGATTAGCCAAAGGCACAAATTGTGAGATGAGATAAGGACTAGAGTAAGAGTCTGAACAAGGTCCAAAAATACACTTGGTAACATACTAATCCTATTTACTCATAGAGATCCAGTGTGTGCACATGGAAATTAATTACCTTTTGAAGGGAATATTTAATAGACAACAAGTGAAGACACCCTATCCAATGTGTAGGAATGATTTATTTTTATAGGTGATAAGTGATTTGGATGGTGGAAGGTAGGCTGTACATTACTCTCTGCTTTGCCGACTAGGCATCCATAGTCCCGATGGAGATGCAATTGATTCTAATCACAACATTGCTCTACTTCTAGTTAGGCATCCATAGCCTTGATAGAGATTATTGGAAATACCCCAAGAGAGAGTTATATATCAATTTGTTTTTTCTTTTGTCTTTTAGCTTTTGATTTTTGATTGATTGATTTTGATTATTTTCCTTCTTGAAAACTTGTTTTAGCTCTCTTGTTTAACAAGGTGTTAAGAACCATAGATGGCTTGATGGAAGGAGGTGGAATTGATTGTTATGATGAAATTGGCTAGTGTCAAAAATATGTCAAAAGTTCTTTGCAACAAGTTTATTAGATGTTGATTGTGATAGGATATCTAAGAGGTCGAGTTGTTCTTTAATTTACCAAGGTGATGAAAGACTAGGGTTAAATAGATACCATAGAGATAAATTTCACAAAACGCTTTTGAAAAGGCTAACCACAATATCATCGAAGGGGTGAAGATGTTAGGAAGACTTGTAGAATAGCAACAAGGAAGGGAAGAAAGAAACATCCATGTGTACGCAATACCGATTGTAATGTTTGATCTTTGTACCTTTGATTTTTATTTTGTGTTTTCTCAATGTTTTTGTGTTTTTGAATTGCTTTTGATTTTTGATTTTTGATATTTTTTGGAAAGTTGGGACCAAAAAGTCACTTTTGATGGTAAGGTCCAACATTGATGTCTCGATTCCTTTCATAAGAGAGACTAGGCGTGTTTGCTTATCAAGAGTCATGTTATCCCGATCTCGATGATCGTGGTGAGATCATACTCAAAAAATGACAGCAATTTATATTCAAACATGGATTTCATATGTGGTATATTGAATTCCCTATCCATAGGTTTCTACACTTTACGTCAAACTTGATGGTTACATTGATGAACGATTTTGAATCGTGCTTGATTTGTAACCTTAAGATCATTTGAGTTGCTAGGGGATTTGGAGCTCTTGAAAATTTTGACCTGAGCTTGACAATGAACCTGTTTGGGTTTCTTATAAGCTAAAACATGACTTGTTTGATCTCAAAAAGGAGAAGAAAGAAAACGTGAACATTTAAAAGTGATGTGAGAAATGACCACAAGCTTGCCACACCATTGATAGAAGAAATATGTGATGATTGAAAAGGATACGGTCCAAGAATTAAAGAGGATGGGATATGAAGAGGTGAGCCACTAATAGAAGGCAACAAAGGGCTCCTAGAATATCACCCTAAGATGGAAGAAGTTGGGCTATGAGGATATGGCCCAATAATAGAAGAATATGACGAAGGGATGCTAGGGCGTGGCCCAAGTATAGACAAGGAGGGACTACTCAGAGGCGTCTCATAGATAGAAGATGATGAAGGGCTACTAGGATGTGGCCCAAGAATAGAATGTAATGGGCTATCAAGAGGTGACCCATAAGTAGAAAATGGAGGACTACCTAGGGGTGGCCCAAGGATAGGAGAAGACAATGGGCTACTCAGTGATGACCCAAGGTGAGATTTTGATTAAGGAATGACGATAGATAATGAATGATTTGACAATGAGAAGATAGTCCATGGCTCAATGCCGCACCCGACATCTCATCATGATCAAAAGAAAGGTGAATATGAAAAAATAGAATAAGAATCAAGTTCCATGATCTTAGGCTCTTCCTTTATGTTCTATTAAAAGGAATTAACTTCTTTTCCCCAATACGTGAGCGTATCGAGTTCTAGAAATAATCCTTGTTTGTAATCCTCTAAAGGGATATCATCATGTAGTTTAATTGTTCCTTCATTATGAGAGAAATCAATTAGTAGAGGTTGTTTTTCTTTAGTCATAGAAGGTTGAATAGAAGAAACAGGTCCGATAAGGAGGAAGATTGATTGATAGAAGAAGATGACTTAAGAGAGGAAGTAGGATTGGAGGCAAGCATCTCATGAATGGACGATTTAGATTTGGACCTATGTCATTTTTCTAGAAGACAACGTAATGTAGGTTGGAAAGTAGGATCGCATAGCCATTCATTAAGTTGTGATGTAGGAGTTGAATTAGATGATTGACTAGAGGGAATCCAAGTCATGGAACTCTTGAAGGAGGAAGAGTTTGTTGAGAAGACTTATGAAGGAGGTCCTGCGAAGAAGGGGAGGACCATGACTCAAGACCCAAATTAGATGTTTGATTGATGGAACTTGGAGTCACATGAGTCTTTAAAGGAGGAAGACATATTGAGCTGAGTTGGAATAAAGGTCCTAAAAAGGAAGGGAGGACCATGATTCAAGATTTAATCTAGGGGCATCCAAACAATAGTTGGTATCCAATTCTTTAGAAGAAGAGTGGGAGTCGAATGGTAGTTTGGATCTGAATTAGAAGAAGAAGAGTGGGGGGAACCTGAATAATAATTTGGATCAAAAGCATCCAAACCATACCACCAACTATGAGTTGAAGGTGGGGAACAAGGTACCCGAATGGGCCCTCTAGCACAAAGAACCAAATGAGGTTTAGTTGTAATGGGAATATTTTGATTTGAATTGCTAAACCTAGGTTTTATATTGTTGTAAATGTGAGAAACCGTGTGATAGTCTATCATTTTCAATGTTGTTTAGGCAAAAATGTCCAGATCTAGATTGTGTGATGGAACTCCTTCAAAGGGAAGGAAGTGACATGTCGATTTGAGAAACATAAGGGCAACCAACTAGACATTGCGTAAGTATGGAGATACGTGTGTGATTTTCCAAAGAGGGTCTAAGGAAAATGGACATTGTGATGACACAAGCTCGACAAGATCAAAAAGGATTTTCCTAGAAAAATATTTCTCAATGAATAATAAAAAGAACAATCATGCAAGTGTGAAACACAAATCCAATCAATAAGGAAATACACCCTATGAAAAATGTATGTATAGAGTGATAGTTGATGGAAAGATGATCAAATGATGAATAGATCTGGATTGTGATGATGATCTTGAAATCAAGATCAAATGGCCATCAAAGATATGAGGACACATCCACATACTTTCGATGTTTAACAACTCATCCACAAACATAGATGAGCGTAAACGAATAAAAAAGTGGTGAACACTATTTATGACAACACTCCCAAAAGATGCCTCTGTTTTCCCAAATGGGCAACAAGAACGAAAAGTTGTAGATCAAAAGATGAAAAATAAACTAAACACCACTTGGGTAGAGCTTCACCTCATCATCGAAGGTGAAAAAGAAGCTAAGATAAGTGAAACATCGTCTAATTTCCATGAGGAAAGGCACTTAGATCTAACTAAAGTGGAATCTTTTCCTTGTTCGAAAAACAAGGTTACGAATCAAACAAGTTATCACTTCATGATGGCTAAGATGTAAAAAGGACTAGTAAAGTGGGCTCCAAAACAAGATGGATTTCCTAATAAGTTCTCTCAACTAGGTGTCACAAATTTATTCATGAGTGGGGTGATTTACCCAAAAATTTGTAATAACTAGTTTGGGATTATCTCGCTTTTCCCCCTTCAAGCATAGTGGGAAATAAATGCATCCATCGCGTACTCTTAATAGGGTTGCGATAGGGAAAACTTGTAACTCTATCTCACAAGAAAAACTAATCAAGTGGGTAAGCATAGCACTTGCTGTTTCATCCACAAGATTACACATGTAGTGGACTCTACTATAGGGTTCTTAGAACCACCCCCATTGTTGTAGCTTAAGGCGTTATGCCAAAGGGTTATATTCCGATTGAGTGGATAGGGACATACCCTTTTTGAAACCTGTAATATAATGTTGTGAATATGGTGTGTTTTTATCTTGCTTGCTTAATGTGGTTTTAATGTGGTTTTAAGTAGCACACCATTTGGTAACTTGTAAGGACACATGTATTAGAAGGTTTTGCATTTTGTCTTAGCTCCTCCTTTCTTTTACAATCGTTAGGTCCTATATGCTAGGAGTTAGCATTTTTCCACAAAAGATCATGATATCAAAATAGAGTTTGCATCTTGCTTTTGATTCCTAAGATCACCAAAAAGGTGTGAAGGAAGAGCATACGCAACACAAAAAATCAACTAAAACAAGTTTTATGAAAAAAAAATACATTAAGTGTGCCTTGTAAAAGATAGGGCTCTTTTTTAACCAACTTTGAAATGTTCATCCATTAGGAAGCGTAATTTAAGTGTTTTTGAAAGTAATAAGATGGTTTTAGAATTGTTTTAGTTCCCAAGATCACCTAGGAAGGTGTGAGGGAAGAGCATACACACTTCAATAAACCTCTATCAACTAAGACATGGAACACTTAACTAAGTAAAAAAAAAAAAAAACCAAAAAACCCTACAAACAACTGATTAGTGTCACAAAACCTTTCAAAGTGTTAAAATGGCCAAGAAAACAATTTTTTAGACTTTACAATATGTTAGAAAATGAATCTTTACCTAATAATGTAAGCCATAAATTTTTGGTAAGTGAAAATCCTAATTTTATGATTCCATTATGCATTTTTCTTCAATACCTTTCAACGCAACAAAAATGGATTTGTTTGAGCTCGAGAGAAAAAGTTATGGTCTCCGAAAGATTGGTGGTGAATGTAGTCTGATGCAGACATGCCTATTATGATAGATACGTGTCTATTTCAATGAGTACACATGCGTGCAAGTTTTTTTCACAAAGAAACAAAGAAAACATAGAAATAATGATCCAGATGTGCTTAGTATGATAGATACATGCCTATTTCAATGGATACATGTGCGTGCAGGTGTTTTTGCACCCAGAAACACAAAAAACATAGAAACTGTGACACAGGCATTCCCAATATGATGGATATGCACCAATTTCAACAGATACGTGTGTGCACGGGAAATTTTATGTCCGAGAAACATAGAAAACATAGAAATAGTGATGCATATGTGCCCAGTATGATAGATATGCGCTTGTTTCAATAGATACATGCCTAGAATGATGGATACATGCTTAGAATGACATATACATGCCTATAATGATGGATACACACCCTGAATTATGGAGCGTGCCCATTTTTAACACCTATGCACACCCTATGAAAAATCTACAAAAAATACAAATTTTCAAATTTTCAATAGCAAAGAAAAAAGTTAGTTACTTAGTCAAAGTGTCTTATTTCTATATCAAACCAACAAAATGTATATAAATGAAGGTCATTTATCTAGGGTTAGAAATAAAAATGAGGAAATAACAAGTGATTTAAGAAAAAAATGTGAAAATAAACTTTAAAAACCTAAAATACCTCCATTAATGGAGGGTGGACATAAGTGTCCCACCAGGCATGCCAAATGTATCCAAAGGAAAGCTTTACAAAGATATGGAATGAGGCTAAAGAGCCTAACATCCCTTATCCATGCCCATGAGATAAGAAATAGGGTTTTCCTTTGCATGCATTTGTTTTTAAACAAATAAACTTTTCCCTGAAAGCTTTTAAGAGGATTGGCAATTTTTTGTTGTTTAACCCTATGAGGGTGAATGAATCTCACTAAATGGCTACATGGCCGTTTAGCTATTCCATTACTAACCCAACATGGGTGTAAGATGAATCTATTTTAATGGTGGATGACCCAAGATCAAATGCCTTATTAGCAGCTAATGCAAATGAGATCTTAAGCTTTCTTAGACTTGTTTTGGCTTTAGCTTATGTAAAGTTGTGACCGCCGCCCGAACTCATTGAGAGTAGGGAGGGTTATGGATAACCAATTGTGGTGATAGATAGCATACAAAGCCATTAGAAGTGGTATAGAGAGAATTAGGGAGGATCTCGAGATGGTGAAAGGAGAAATGTTTAGATAATAAGAGAAATATTAACCAAATAAGTTGATTATAGGAGGAATATGATCAAGAAGGTGTCATAAATGGGCCAGCGAAGTGTTGTTAATTGAATGGATTGGAGGAAATGCTAAGTGTAAGCTTATTTTAGGTGTCTCTGATACCGAGTGGGCATTAATGGTCATTTCACGTTTTGTCGGTGAACATTCTTTTGATGGAACACACGCAAAGTTCAACGCTGATCATTTAGAATTTCCTTTCCTTTTCTTGCCGACTTGAGCATCCATTTATGTTTTTGGTCCCCTGGAATAGTGTTTTTCCTTTGTTTATTGTTTAGGAGTTCGGTTTGGTTATGATTTTGGGTGTTTGAATTCCTATAAATGCATGGTTTGTGCACATGCAAATGGCCCCTCATTCTTGTTTCAAACTCACCATTTTCGACGTGTGAGTTCAATGGTCTTCTAGTTTGTTTAAGTTTGATAGTTTAAATCCTTTACATGCTTGGTTGCATTACTCTTTTTTGGTTGGTAAGCCACCGCCAGATCCAACTTGTGCGGAAAAGCAAAGTTATTATTTTTTTGGAGTAGAATAGTTTAGGCAGCCATTAAAGTTGCAAGTGGCCCTTTTCTCTTCATACGAGACTAGTTTCAGTTTTACGGATGCTTTTTGTTGCATGATTCGTTGGTAAGCCATGAGATCAACTTGTGCAAATAGTATTATTGTTTTTGGAGTAGAGTTTAGGCAGACCCCGCAGAGACTAGGAATTGCATGAGGCCAAGCTCTGTACTCTATGCGCTATCTCTCTCCTATCCACATTCTATTCCATGTCTGCATTCTCAAATTTGTCCATCGATCCAAATATCTATTCCTGTTGATACAAGCATTACATGATTTTTTGGATTCACGTGAGCACAAAGAATGAAGAGATCATACTGAGGGGACAAGAACACACACACCATCGGATTCGCCACTGTTCTGCGAAATCCAGGTTCCATCTTTCAAAGTTTTAGTTAGAACTTATCAAATAAAGTAGTTAATCACTTTATTTCAGTTATTTCCATTCTCGATATTGCCAGGGAGGTTGTGGGGATTGATAGTTTCTGAGAAACTATGATTCATTCCTCACTTCTGAGGTAGGATCGAGAATCTTGCAAATAGATTAGTTATTTCGTTGTTTAGAATAGATATACAAAATTGCACAGACAAATAGCTACACTCGGCTATTTTGTTTGTTTTACGTTATTAGTTTAGTTGTCAATTCTAAATATTTTAAATAGCTGCTTTCTTATAAATTGCCAGAAAATACAAAAAGAAATTATATATGCTAGAAGTGTACTTAGATTTTACTTTATTATAGTTTGTTTCATTCCTTGCTTTTGCATGACAATTACGGGACCTAGGAGCCCGGGAATACATTTTGAGCCAATTGTGCTGACCCAATATCGTAGTGGAAATAAGCGACATTGACCAAAACCTTAGGATACAAGTCTTCCAAGCAAGACACTTCCAACGAGTCAGTCACGGTTGAGAGGGTTAAACATAGAAGACGACCAAGCACACACATTTTGGTCAAATCAGCCAAACTACGAGTTATCCTAGAAAACATCCACATGATTTGTAGAAGGATTTAAAAGAGAAAAATATTCGGTGCGATCCTTTAGTTCCACACCAGGACTTTGGAGACACCTTCGTAGATATAGATACCACTTAAGAATCCAGGTTGCGAGAACGCCTGTAAGGTATTACGAGAAGATCGCACAGTTGTTGGTTCTAAACGTAGAAGGCTGAAAAGGCGTATGATTCTGGATACTAGGGATTAGAACTTGATCTCGCATATGACCATAACGGGACCGCAACAACCAAGAGTCTATGGTTACGATCCACAAATCCCATGACCTAACGAATCCACAAGTCGTTAGATATGACAACGGCCTACACACACTAGTATTTCAGTCCACCCCACTTCCACCTATCATCATCAAACAAGCTGTCTTTGCTAGATATAGCGGATAACGAAGCTAGAGAATTTTGGACTAGGCTAGAGAATCGTCCATAGAGTTGACTATATTCACCATATGACCCTATCAGGAGAAATACACGAAACCATCCCGGGTCATTTTCCACGCATCCCACAACCCATAGATCAAATCACGCCAGAGCTCGATATTGATTGGAGCCTTTGAGTAGTCATCCTGGCTGATCGATCTATCACACCGGTCCAGGTTAGAAGGGCCTTCTTTGCCTTAGATTCACAGATTCCATTAGTGCGTGTCGAAGATATTAGATTGCCTAACTAGTCTATCCGTATACTACCTGTATTCCATCCCCACCGGCTGTCTCGGCATGACCTCGGGAGGTCGGTGCACGCGAGAAGAGTCGCTTGTATATTCCCACGCTTGCTTGTCACTTTTCCGGCGTACAAAATTGGTGAACCCAACATGAATCAAACAATTATTTCACCTTCTCTTCGAGAAGTTTCATCTTCTCTCTTTCACCTTCGCTCTTTCCCATTATTCTGCGGGTATTCATATACCCCCCGAATATGTCGGGATTTGATACATATGGCAGACCCCTCATGGGTCTTGAGGCATACTATGCCCAACAGAATAGCGATCATCACCCTCACTCTCAATGTGGGGCGACAACTATTCAACTAATCAGTTGTCAACGCAAACGCCAAGGACTAGATATAGTTCGTCCTTCCAAGCAGAGGGGTTGGAGCAACTCGCTCAAACACAAACAGAGCCTTCAGGCTCAAACAATATGACATTGACTGGAGAATCTGCTTCATCTCCTCAGGTGCTACTTAGACCACATATTAGCAGACAATCAGATCCATACTCAGTTCTAGATGACGAGTACTCAATACGTTATCCTAGGAATGAACAACACTCTCAAGGCATGTACCCACCTGTAGGAATTTTACAAATACAGCCCGAGTTCTCTCCTCAAGAAAATACCTCTATGCCATCACGTATAGAAAATACTCTCAGAGATTCTTGGCAGGATAGTAATCAGTTCATAGCAGGATATCACATACCTCCGCAAAGCCATGTTATACAACAAACGCCACCAAGGCATGATATCGTGACTTCACCAAACGAAGTCATTTGAACTCTAATATAAAGGTTAGAGGATTAGAACTTGCCCAAGCAAGTCAAAATTTGAAATTCATACAAACAGGAGTTCCAATCCTCCGCACCATCCTAGCCAAGTAGATCTCCTCACAGGAGTAGGCACGTTAGGTATGACTCCTCAGTATTCACAACAAGTGCCAACTCGACCCACTATCGCTAAGACTTTGTTCCTCCTGGTCCGATGACAGAGCAATCCATTCTGGATAGTACCCCTTCGTACTTAAACATGTACTCCAAATCGCCACAAGGGGATATGTACTCATCCCCGGAATGTTTACTCAAATGCGAGGATTGCCTTATGCCCCGCCAACGTACGTTACGCCATATCAACAACCCGTTACGCCACCACCTCCTCAGCGGGCACCATCAATGGTTGAGACATATGTGATAGGGACTTATTCAGAATATTTAAAGGAGCCCTTAGATTTCGCCATACGAAGCGTTATGCTTCCAAGGCCTCTTCCCGATTTGCCCAAATACAAAGGAGAAGGAGATCCGAATGCGCATATCAAAGCTTACACTACTGACCATTCGAGAATTACTCCCATGGGATG
This sequence comes from Taxus wallichiana var. yunnanensis, assembly GCA_018340775.1. NCBI lineage: Eukaryota > Viridiplantae > Streptophyta > Pinopsida > Cupressales > Taxaceae > Taxus > Taxus wallichiana. The sequence goes on along the minus strand of CM031243.1, from coordinate 91,653,697 downwards.
GGGTTGTTGCTAAAATATTCCCCAAAACGCTGGAAGGCATTGCCCTCGATTGGTATTACAGAATACCCGAGGCTTCCATACATTCATTCAAACAACTCGTGTCTGAGTTCATCAAAGCCTTCGACATGAACAAACTATTAAGGACAGGAATCAGGGAGTTCTTGCACATCAAGCAAGAACATAATGAGTCTGTCGCCCATTTCATCCAAAGGTGGCGCACAGTCCTTTATTCCTCGGCAAGCACTCCAAACATGGATCAGATGGAGCTATGCGATTTATTCCTTCATTCTCTTAGCAGAGAAGTGAAGGAAGAAGTCCAGAAGTTCCCACTAAGGACTTATGATGAAGTACTTGAGAGCGCTCTACGAATAGACCAGGCAGCAATAGATAGTGGCCGTAAGACGTATGGAGCAAACGGGAGGTTAATCACCTCTACTCAAAATACTACAACCACCACAAGCGTCAATCAAGGACCCAAAATCCTTAACAAAAATCGTGGGGTAACAACAGATGGGGTAACTGACCAGCCCAAGAGGGTAAATGTCGTTAATACTCCATCACAAACAAACAACCAAAGAAACAACAATTTTACCCCGATGGTCAATACGGTGGATTTTAATAATCCACAACAACAACAACGGCAAAATCCCATGCAAGGACCAAGCCAAAACTCCTTTGGTTATCAAAACCAAAGTCAAAACCAGAAACAACAAAACTTTGGTCCTAATAGGCAACAGATTTGATCGAATTTTAGGCCAAAATACACACCAAACCAATAAAATGGGAATTATAATCCCAATTCTTATTGTGGTTTCCATAAAATTCATGGTCACGACACTAGAACGTGCCGTGACTACAATAAATTTATGCAACGTTTGCCAGAAGAACAAAGACAGTTCTTCACAGACTTGTTTTTGGCAGATCCCGTCTCATCATCACCAAATACTCTCACAGGGGCAGTTTCCCCTCAGAATGCTCCCCTCAGGATCTTTAGCGATCCGCTCCCAAATCATGATAGCAATAGGCTGAATCCAACTGGAACAAACAAAGGCGCAATAACAGGAAACAACGATCACGAGGCCTCAACTTCGCTAAATCCGTTAGTCGCGCCACAACTAGGAAGTCAACCATGACCTAAGGTAGTTGGATTAGTGGAGTTAGACTCCGAATTACCCGTTGAAGCAATTACGAGGACACGAGAGTATTTCTCTCAACCAAGTCCAAGCCATCCGGAAATGGGTAACATCCAAAGAAACCGTAGCAAAACCTATGGGTGCTTATGATCTAATTAATGATCTAACAAAACCTTCTCGCATATTTCCTTCCTTGATTTACTAAAGAATTCCCCTGCTCATAGGGCTGCTCTTTTAGAGGCATTAGGTTTGGGTCATTTAATTAGTATCACTCCACCACCAGAAGCACAAGTAAATCATATAGACTTTGATGTTTATCCTCCAGGACAGGCGGATAGGGATGTCGAATTCATATTCGAAATAAGTAAAATGCCTACAGATGCTGAGATCGCACGCCGAGGTGATCCAGCCCTACACTGCAAGTATGGGTTTATAATAATTATGTAAAACGGGCAATGGTTGATGATGGAGCTGCGGTTAACATAGTCCCTTTCTCTTTTCTCCAAAAATTGGGATATGGTGAAACAAACTGTTCCACTACTCGAAATACCTTGAGAGGCTACGATAGCCTTAAAGCCACATCGATAGGAACCATAATACTACCGGTCACTTTGGGACCTAAAACAATCCTGACTGAGTTTTATATTATAGATCGGGAAACTAACTATAATATGATCCTCGGCCGACCATGGATACATCGAATGAAGGCAATCCCTTCCACGCTATTTCAAGAAGTAAGATTCTTGCATCTGGGAAAGGTATTTGTAGCCAAAGGCGACCCAAAACCTTTCGATTTGCACCTAGCTGATTTAAAGAAAAGACCAGGGGTGCACTCAGAATTCGAACTGCCAACAAATCAACTTAATAAACCCTCTGACCCAAAGCCAGAGGAAAAGTTGATACCTACGATGGATCTTGAAACTACCAACATAGCCAAAACAATTCCAACCCCTAAAAGTAAAACTAAAGAAACAGTATCATTAGGGACTACTGCGAAGATCGTTGAGTTGATAGAACAAGATTCACCAATGTTCTTACCATTCGATTCAGTAGGCATGGGATTTTCCCTAGGTGTTGGTTCCTTGCCAGCAGAAGATCTCTGTATGGTAGAAGTAGAGTGTGCAAACACAGTAGATACACCTACATCCATACTCCCGGCTAAGTATTGGACTCTCCATTTCGATGGAGCTAAATGCCGCTATGGAGCGGGGGCAGGTATAATTCTTACCTCGCCCGAGGAAAAGGTCCTCCCATTCTCTTTTAAGTTGAACTTTGAATGCACAAACAATGGCGCTGAGTACGAAGCTCTCCTCCTTGGCCTTACCTTAGCCAAAAGAATTGGTATTGATAACATCAGAGTCCTCGGAGACTCGCAATTAGTAACAAACCAAGTTTCTGAAATATATGAAACTAAAGCCGAACATTTACAACTCTACAAAGACGCTGTGTTAGATTTAAGCAAAGCGTTTAATTTCATATCCATTGAAGCAATCCCACGAGAGAAAAATCTTCTCGCCGATTCAATAGCAACTTCGGCATCACGCTTCACTCCAAGCAATGAGCTAGAAGATACTCACTTCATAGTATCCATTCGTAACGAACCATTGATAAAAACAATGACAAATCCTCTTTCAAGTGGAAATGAATCTACCGTCCTAGACCATGTTGGAAATGATGCGGCTACTTTGGATTACTTAAATGCCTATGTAGCATTACATCTCTCCTATCACACACTAGATTTATCTCTGATCCCGCATTCATCTTCCTACTTCGGAAATCCCGTAATAGATCTTCCCTCGCAAAGGGAACCTACCATATACGCAATAGAAAATGGGGATGATATAGATCTACCTCCGGCCAGCACACTTGAGTTTGAAGAGGGTAACGCCTCTTTAATTGAAGAAACAATCGATGTCAATATCAGAACGGAAGATGAGCCAAGAATTTTAAAGCTAGGTTCTTTGTTAACCCCAGAGGAAGTAGAGATACATACTCAAGTTCTCAAAGAACATCAAAAGGCATTTACATTTAATTATAAGGAGATGACGGAGTCGCACCCCACATTGTGGTACATAACCTCATCACTAGATCGGATGCAAAGCCAATTAAACAGAAATCAAGACCCATGAAGCCCAAAGTAGCTCTCATGGTAAAAGAGGAGGTGATAAAACTCCTCCAAGTAGGATTCATCAAGCCGAGTTGACTACTCCCAATGGGTATCAAACATCGTTCCCGTTCTCAAGAAGAATGGAAAGATACGCATCGCTGCGTAGATTTCCGGGACATTAACAAAGCGTGTCCTAAAGACGATTTCCCATTACCATCCATAGACATTATTGTTGATGCAACAGCTGGTTTTGAACTCTTGTCTCTCATGGATGGATTCTCGGGATACAATCAAATCAGAATATCCGAGCAAGATCAAGCTAAAACCACGTTTATAACTCCTTGGGGAACCTATTGCTACGCTGTTATGCCATTCGGTCTTAAGAACACGGTGCTACGTACCAGCGGGCCATGACATACATATTTCACAATCTAATTCATAAAATCATGGAATCTTACGTGGATGACTTATTGGCTAAGGCCAAAAAGTGCTGTGACCACCCTAAAGTACTTCAGCATCATTCTTTCACGCCTAATAGAATATGGGGTTACCACGAACCGAGAGAAATGCGTCTTTGGTGTAACGGGAGGAAAGCTCTAGGTTACATCATATCGTCATGAGGAATCGATGTTGATCCAACCAAAATTGGCTGTCCTCAAAATGGTCCCACCTTCAGGTGAATCAGGAATCGGATCATTTCTCGGAGAAAGTGGGTGTAATCGAAGATTCATCGGACACTGAAGCCAGCTATTCATCCAATCAACAACTTGCTCAAGAAAGACTATAGCATTGATTGGGACTGAAGATTGTAATGAAGCTTTTGATGCGTTAAGTTCTTTCATTTGTCACCACCTACGCTAATGCCACCTAAACTAGATCGCCCTTTAATTTTGTACTCACGGCTCCGATGTTTCGTTAGCTTGCATGTTGGCCCAGGAAGATGATGACAAGAGAGAGCGTGCAATTTATTTCATTAGCCTAACATTGCTTCACTACAAAATGCGCTATACACAAGCGAATGAGAATGCCTTGCCATAGTTTTCGCAACCAAACACCTAAGACACTACATGCTAAATCAAGAGACAAGGGTCATGGTAAAAGCCCGACCACTTACGAACCTTCCTCACACAAGGGTCCCTGTCTAAAAAAGGCGGGGACGCTTTATAACCTTAATGGGAGAGTTGAATTAACTTTTGTAAACCAAAAGTCAGTTAAAGGGAAAATCATCGTAGATTGGTTAGCTGATAACCCGCTAGACGGAGGCGACTTAGTAGACTTAGACTTTCCAGATGAATGCGTGTACTACGTCGAAACCCGACCTGCTATATCTGAGTGCCCTTGGTACGCTGATATCATTAGTTATATCATGGACCATAGGTACCCAGAAGGAGCTACACCTCAACAAAGAAGGCGGTTACGCATTATCGTAGCTAAATACGTCATTATAGAGCAGGTGCTCTATCGGAAAGCATTCGATGGAATGCTCTTAAGGTGTGTTGACACAGAAGAGTCCAAGAAGATTCTCCATGAATCCCACAGGTATATGTGGAGGCCACTTTGGCGGCCACGCCACCACTCGAAAAATACATCGAATGGGCTATTTCTGGCCCACTCTAGAACATGACGCAATAGAGTTTGTACGCAGGTGTCATAAATGTCAGGAGTTCTCTCATGAGATCCACATGCCGGCACAAGCTTTGCAACCAATCACTACTCCGTGGCCCTTTTCTACATGGGGCCTAGACTTGATAGGGAAGTTCTCTCCCTCGTCCACAGACGGCCACAATTTTATAATCATGGCCACTGAATATTTCACTAAATGGGTAGAGGCCATGCCTCTTACAACTGTACCTGGTTCTGTAATCGCTAAGTTCATTTTGAACCAAATCATTTACAGGTACGGTATCCCACAAATCATTATCTCAGATAATGGAACTTCTTTCAAGAATGAAGAAGTTCGTGAGCTATGCAACAAATTTAAAATCAGCCATCATACGGCTTCCTTGTACTATCCCCAAGCCAATGGGCAGGCTGAAGCAACGAACAAAACACTGAAAGCCATTCTCCTTAAAATGGTAAAAGAAAACAAATGGGATTGGCATTTAAAGTTATATCCGGCCTTGTGGGCCCATCGAACCTCAATAAGAACTCCGACAAGAGAAACTCCTTTCTCGCTGGTATTTGGGTCAGAAGCAGTTCTCCCACTCGAAGTTGAAATCCCCAGTCTCCGCATTTCGCTACAAGGGATTCTGGATGAGGATGCTTACAGAGAAGCACGTCTTTCTCAATTAGAAAGCCTGGATGAAGCTAGGTTAGATGCTGAACAATGACATAGAGTCTATGCCGACCGAATGTGCCGGCAGTATAACAAGAAAGTCTATGAACGTGACATATACGAAGGTGACCTAGTTCTGAGGTTAGACAGCCGGATCGACAAGAAGACCGGCGAAGGAAGGAAATTCCGGCCCAAATGGTTGGGCCCATACCGAGTCATGAAGGACTACGGGAATGGTGCTTATCTCTTATGCATGCTAGAAGGTGAGGAGTTTGGCAAAACAGTCAATTCCCTCCACCTCAAACGTTTATGCATAAAGCGCAATGGCTTTGCCTATATAACTATCTACATCACATTTTCATATAAATTAGGATCATTTTGTCCACTTGTTCTTACACAAATTGTGATCAAGGAATCTATTCTCAAAGCAATTTATTTCAAACTCGTGATGTTTCTGGCATGGAGTTCTTTAATCATACCTCTCCATCTTCGATATCATCAATCAATTAGAATCTTTTATCTAATAAAATCGGACATGACAAAGTCTTAACGGTAACCATACCAAGCTCTACAAGTTTTTTCTCGCTTTGGTTTCTTCTTAGGATAGGTGTCTTGCCTATGGTCTATTCTAGAAGCTTCATGGTGTCACATCTATCCCATATGCACATCTCTTTGGAAATAAGAATATCTTGACATCTTACTCAAACAAAAAGTCAAGAAGTGATTAAACAGAAAATTTTATTTTTACACATTTCCTTGCCCCACCAACCTTCGGTGATGAGCTTGCGTCTCTTACTAGTGACGTAGGGTTGGGAAAGGATGGAAATGCCCTTACTCGCCTATGCCTTGCCCACGGTGATAAACCCATGCTTCTTACAGGTAGCATGGGGCAAAGTGTAGGGGGTCCTCTAGACAAAGTAAATGTTAAAAGGTCATAAACAAACAATTCAAACTTTGAGTCAAAAACGAATGAATCAGATATTCAAAATTCCAAAAAGAGTTAAAAATCCTAAAAACCCAGATTTTGTCTACTATGTGGCCATCTACGGGTCTAAGTCTGGATAAACCGCAAGGTAAGTTACATCCAAAACTATGAAGTCATTCAGGTAGAGTAAGCTTGTAGTTTTCAATTTGGTTCCACCAAAGCTTCGTCTATCTTTCATCACTATCACTTCACCATATTTCATAACTTGCGCCCTTCTTGGCTCTTGGTGATGAGCCCTCGCATCTTACTAGTTGCGTGGAGTTAAGAGTGGGGCAAGTTAATCTATTCATCATACTGGTTGTTCTCATCACTTTGCCAAAACAAATCATGAGGTATCCAAATTGCTAACAAAAGTTAAGATTCAAGATCACAATATATCTACTGATATCATGTATCAAACATCATGAAACACAAAAGAAAGTAAACATTTACATCATCATTTTCCATTGCATACATTCTAGAAAGCATATAAACATACATCGTAGTATACACAAGCGATTGGAAATAGAAAGGACACACACAAGTGACAAAGTTTTGATCCAAAATCGACGCATATATATATAAATAGTCAATATTTGTATACAATGCCATCATGCACTAGGCATGGTCAAAATGCTCAAAGAGCCCGTAATACACAAAAGAATCTATAATACAAAAATACATAGGAGCCAAGTGGCCTCTCGGCCCCTACGTGATCCCGCGAAGGTGCGCGCCTCACTAGGACTACGGCTACGGCGCACTCGAATGGATGAAGGCTCGGGGTCTCGAGGGGCGGTCATGGTCTCGCCATGAGAATGGCTCCTCATAAGGCGCTCGGGCTGTCCTATAGCTGCCAACTCTATGGAGAGTCGACACCATCTTGGCCACATGCCAAAGCGGGAGCAAAGACGTCGGTATACCCTGCTTGTCAGGCTGGCTTGAGGATCCCGACATCTATGGATAGCTCGCACGCACGAGTCTTATCCATAGGGATCATGAGAGAATCGGTGCATACCCTACGGATTAGATCCCGCCACTCGTCGACAGTCTCTACAAAATAAAGAAGAAAGACGAATTAGAAACTAGGCAAGAGGCTAAAATATACAAGATACAAATATAAGGAGGGATAGCAGTTAAAACAAGTCCTAAATCAAACTAACACTGAAAGGGAGAGAGGATAACTTACTCGGATCACCGGGCCTCCAAGATGGGTCACTAGGGCCAGCACCCATTTGCTGAGATGCCATCGCCGGCGAGGAGCTACTCACTGTCGTTGGGGCAACATGACCCGCATGACGGACTCATCATCTCCACCATGGCCCTAGGAGAGTGGCTCCTCGGAAACCAGAGTCTCTCTCTCTGCGCTCTGCTCCGCCCTCTCCGCCTGCATGATATCCTGAGTGTCATGCCACTCAGGATCACTCTCATCCGTCTGCTCCTCCGACCCTCCCTCTGTGGACTCCTCAGAATCGGAGTCAATATCTATAGGGTCATCGCTACTATGAGCAGGACCCGCGGTAATCTGAAGTAAAGGTGCCCGAGGTGCACCAGCTCTCCCTCTGGCCCGAACTATCCCCCTGGCTGCAATAGGAATGTCAGGGGTAACCACTGTCCAACCACGGCCTCTAGGCCCCCTCTAGCCTCCTAAAGCGATACGCAAAGTGGTGCTCTTTGGAGGAAGCATGCCCACATATGGGAGGCCAAACTGCTGAGGAACCCTGCTGAAGGGATGTACCTCCACCCATCCCACACGGTCAATAAGCTGCCCTGTGATGGAGAGGAGACCAATGTCATGGCCTCCTCTCCCCATATGCCGGCCATAAGGCTGAGTGCGGTGTGGCCTCCATGTCTCTGCTTGTAGTGAGGGAGGCTCTCGGGTGGTGAGGTGCTCTAAGCACCGACATATTTGACCATCGGCCACCCTCACGGCCCGGGATCTGCCACCTCCACGCCTCTGCCATAAGGAATAAAATGCTCATACACCCAACTCATGACTAGAGTTGGGTGGCTCAATGACTATTGTCCTGTAGCGGACCACCCTATATAAGTCGTGATAGGTGGTCCCCAAAATGTTTGCCCCGGTGTATATCCGGCCATGCCCCTCTATCTGTGCAATGATGGGGGCCCAACAGTATAACAAAGTGTCCCCTCCCTTGTCCCCGATCGGTCTCGAGACAAGGATCCCCATGATGGCTTTGCCGAAATATGGGGATGGGCAAAGAAGGGATGGATCTGACTCTCACCCCCTTCTTCGACCCCGTGGAGATGACTGCATCTCCCATATATGTCATCCATTGTGCAATCTATGCCCGTGAGCCTGCTGTCTCTAATGTAAGTCGCCTCCCGATGATCGGGACCCCCAGAATGCGGTAGACGTCCTCTAATGTAATGGTCCACTCACCACGGACCCCTGGCAATCGGAAAGTGTTCGATCTGCATCCCGATATGAGAATAAGTCACGAGTATGATTTGGGACGGAGCAACGTGAGGCACACGCGATATCCGCATGATATCTTTGGCCCTCTGCAATGTGTCCTCCTCATCTGCGAGAGGGCATCAATACCAGGGCAGCCAGTCACACTCCCTCTCCGGCTCCATCTAATATACTCCTCCTTCGCTGCATACACCCAAAAACACACAAAAAAGTAAGTTAGTATCTAAACGATATCAAGAGAGTCATAAAAACATACACAAATGCTAAAAATACAAGTGTAAGTTTTCAAAAGAGGTCATTTGCATTCATGCAAAACCGCCACCCAGGCGGGGCGGATTTTGTAACCGCCTTGAGGCGGTCGTGATCTGAAAACCCGCGCGGGTTTTTAACCCCAAAAAGCCAAAAACTGGCAAAAATGACCATTTTAGCTAAAAACAAAGCCTACCCAGTAGGCGCCCCCTAGATGGACCTTTTAAACCTAACATTTTCAAAAATGACCCCCCCATTACAACAAATTTAGCATTTCAAAATTGAAGAGGGAAAAGCACAAAATTGAAGAAAAACCAACCTGTGATCTCGCGGGGTGGCGTTCCGCACGTGGAGGCATGATCACTATCTCGCTGTGGATGTTTTGACTCTACTCGCGTGAGAAACCGTTACCGTGGGCCCCAGAGCTCAAAATCTATCAAATCGACTCGCGCAAATGAATAGGAAAATGGGCCCACTTTTATATATATAGCGCTCTAATTCATTTTAAATCCCCTTTTCACAGGTTCGGAGCGCCAACGGAGGTAAGTTTCTATCCTTGCACTAATGGTACGTCCTCTTCCCCTATTATTTTAGCATTTATTTTCCAAGTTATTGTATCTATCTGCACTTGAGTTCTCCTTTCATTTTGCAGGTAGCGGGAATTTCGGATGGCGTCATTTCGACACACGGATGTATAAGGTATAACTTCTAGCTTCCCATTTCGGGATGGCCAAACTCGAACCCACCGTTTTACGCCTCTTCATGGCTAAACCGCTTCTCGAGGGGGCAATATGTACGTACCCAAAATTGTAAGGTACTGTACTGCGGAACGGTGTAATAAATGCCCCAATGATGATACAGGTCTCTTCGCAAGGTGTTCGGGATCCAGAGAAGCTTTACGGATATGTGTTAACATCCCGCATGCCCCGCTTCCCCCGTGTGCTTTGTTTTCCCCTTTTTCCCTCTTTTCTTGGCTTTTTGGTCTTAGTGAAACCGCCACCACGAAGGGCGGTTCTATAACTTCGCTGCCGCCACTGAGCGGCGGCGGTCATTTACGTGTTTTCCGAGCGTTCTTTTGTGGAACACACAAAGTTCAACACTTCACCAGCTTTTCTTGCCGACTTGAGCATGCATTTATGTTTTTGGTCCCTTAGAATAGTGTTTTTCCTTTGTTTATTGTTTAGGAGTTCAGTTTGGTTTTGATTTTTGGGTGTTTGAATTCCTATAAATGCATGGTTTGTGCACATGCAAATGGCCCCTCATTCTTGTTTCAAACTCACCATTTTCAGTAGTTCAGTCTTCTAGTTTGCTTAAGTTTGATAGTTTAAATCCTTTACATGCTTGGTTGCATTACTCAGCTGTTGGTAAGCCACAGATCCAACTTGTGCAAACAGTATTATTGTTTTTGGAGTAGAATAGTTTAGGCAGCCATTAAAGTTGCAAGTTTTGCTCTTCATACAGACTAGTTTCAGGTTCTGGATGCTTTTTGTTGCATGATTCGCAGTAGACCCTGCTAGGAATTGCATAGGCCAAGCTCTGTACTCTTGCGCTATCTCTCTCTATCCACATTCTATTATATCGCATTCTAAAGGCTGTCCATCGATCCAAATATCTATTCCTGTTGATACAAGCATTACATGATTTTCTAGATTCACGTGAGCACAAAGAACGAAGAGATCATACTGAGGGGACAAGAACACACACATCGTCGGATTCGCCACTGTTCTGCAAAATCCAGGTTCCATCTTTCAAAGTTTTAGTTAGAACTTATCAAATAAAGTAGTTAATCGCTTTATTTCAGTTATTTCCATTCTCGATATTGCCAGGGAGGTTGTGGGGATTGATAGTTTCTGAGAAACTATGATTCATTCCTCACTTCTGAGGTAGGATCAAGAATCTTGCAAATAGATTAGTTATTTCGTTGTTTAGAATAGATATACAAAATTACACAGACAAATAGCTACACTCGGCTATTTTGTTTGTTTTACGTTATTAGTTTAGTTGTCAATTCTAAATATTTTAAATAGCTGCTTTCTTATAAATTGCCAGAAAATACAAAAAGAAATTATATATGCTAGAAGTGTACTTAGATTTTACTTTATTATAGTTTGTTTCATTACTGCTTTTGCATGACAATTACGGGACCTAGGGAGCCCAGGGAATACATTTTCGAGCCAATTGTGCTGACCCAATATCGTAGTGGAAATAAGCGGAATTGACCAAAACCTTAGGATACAAGTCTTCCAAGCAATAACACACTTCCAACAGGTCGGAGTCACGGTTGAGAGGGTTAAACATCGAAGACGACCAAGCACACACATTTTGGTCAAATCAGCCAAACTACGGGTTATCCTAGAAAACATCCGCATGACTGTAGAAGGATTTGAAAGAGAACAAATATTCAAGGTGCGATCCTTTAGTTCCATGACCAGGACACTTTGGAGACACCCTCGTAGATATAGATACGACTTAAGAATCCGAGGTTGCAAGAACGCCTGTAAGGTATTACGAGAAGATCGCTGGTTGTTGGTTCTAAACGTAGAAGCTGAAAAGGCTTACGATTACTAGATACTAGGGATTAGAACTTGATCTTGCATATGACCATAACAGGACCGCAACAACCAAGAGTCTATGGTTCTGATCCACAAATCCCATAGCCTAACGAATCCACAAGTCAGTTAGATATAGACACTGGCCTACGCACACTAGTATTTCAGTCCACCCCACTTCCACCTATCATCATCGAACAATTGTGTCTTTGCTAGATATAGTGGCTAATGAAGCTAGAGAATTTTGGACTAGGCCGGAGAATCATCCATAGAGTTGACTATATTCACCATATGACCCTATCAAGAGAAATACGAAACCATCCGGGTCATTTTCCATGTATCCCACAACCCATAGATCGAATCACACCGAGCTCGATATTGATTGGAGCCTTCGAGTAGTCATCTGGCTGATCGATCTATCACACCGAGTTCGAGTTAGAAGGGCCTTCTTTGCCTTAGATTCAGAATCCATTAGTGCGTGTGGAAGATATTAGATTGCCTAACTAGTCTATCCATATACTACCTGTATTCCATCCCCACTGTCTCGCCCACGACCTTGGGAGGTTGGGTATGTGGAAGAGTCGCTTGTAGATTCCCACGCTTGCTTGTCACTTTTCAGCGTCTGATCTCTTCTTAATTGAATTCCACTTTCTCTCCTAAATCCCATTTATTTGAATTTCCCACTTTCCTATTTTCCCGCATCATTTATTTTATTTCCCCTAATCAACCCTTAATCCCATTTAATTAACCACTAATCATATTTATTATCCTAATCACATCCCATTTATTATGCCTATACCCTCATTTAATGATTTTCCACCCTCCAACCACCTTTTATCCTTCCTAAATGCCATTTTCGTTCTCCATAGGCCTTCATTTAATAATTTTACCTCCCCTTTTCCTTTATTTAATATTTTCCTACCTCTCACCCACCTTTTATCCATCCCTAGGTTCCCACTACCTTTATTTAATGGTTTTCTATCCCCCAACATCCATATATGCCCTCCTTTAAATACACCCATACCATTCCTTCTTCGAGGATGAAATATTTGAGAGATTGGGTATTTTGCAAATTTATTGTGTTTATTTCTCATTTCTAGAACTAGTCATGACCAATTCAATCTAGTCGCTTCCAACCATGTCTATAGTTATCAAATTTATCAATTTTCTTGCATCCTTTATGTTTCCATAGATTTCCCACATCATGTCCAAGACCTTTTCAGCATTTTAGATCCTTTTGTAAACCTTTTTCTGTACTTTTTGATCCACTCTATTGTGTTCATCATCAACTATACCTATCAGTCTCAGGTCACCATCAAACCAATCATGTTTGGTTTAATATCATTTATTTTTATAAAATTTTCATCTTGTTTTATGTAGTTCATTTAAGATATCTATTTTAGTTCGGTTATTTTTGCATCTTTTCATCTATCCATTATCATATTTTACCTATGTTTTTATCAAAAAGTGGGTTGACATCCATCCTAGGAAGTTTTCACTTCTCGGGACCAAAATTGTTGGGAAACCAACCATCCTATCTACTAATCCATTTTTCATGTTTTAGTTCTCTTTTTGTATAGGTAATCGAAATTTTGTCTATGAGGAGGATATTTTGCGCTTGTATCCACCATCATCTCATCTAGAGGTGATCTTAAATCCTCTCATTTTAGAGTTACTTATTTTCTTTTTGACCATTTCATTAATCTAAAACAAGAGTGAGAAAATTTGTTCAATATTAAAGTACGCCCGGTGGGACACAACCTTATTTCGTGAGTCTTTTCATTTGTCTTTCATTTCCATTTTCTTTTATTCATCTTCTACTAACCTCGTATATAGGATTTTCATTTTCTTGCTTTGCGTGTGGGTTACTTTGCTTGGTTCAATTTGCCTACTTTAAAAACTAAAAAACTAAAAAGGAAAGGCGTTATCTAGGTATTCTTCATTTCCCCCTATTTTATCCTTTCGCATCATTTTTACTTTCTTGCTTGATTGTCTTCATCAAACATAACACTTAATCTTGGATCTTAAAAGAAAATTCATATTTGCTAGGCAATATAGTCTAATTAGAGGGTTAATTCTTTACATACACTTTTATCACATACATCCAAAATGCATGAATAAAAATTACACATCTTAAAAATCTCCTACTAGGTGGAAATATTGGGATTTCATCACCTAATAGGAAAGTCACCATAGTGTTCTAGCCATGTTACAATTTTTTTACTATTAGTATATTGGCTAAGCACCTAACACCTTTATCACTATGGTGTGTGACGTGCGGGTTTAGGCCTAATATCAATCCCGTATTGGTAGTCATCAAAGATTGGAGTCTCACATACCTTTAGGTATATCAAGGATGTCATCCAAAACAACCCAAAACCATCCATAGTTTGGTCATTTCCTAGGTTCCCTTTGAGCCCATTTTCTTTTCTTTTTCACATCATTCTAAATAATCAAGATGATCAAAATTTTCTTACTTGACTTGTTTATTACTAAACCATATAAGTTATTTTTTTATGTTTCATCCTTGTCATCACACATTCTAAGGCCAAGGAAATGCAACAATCTACCTCATCCAACAACATTCTTTCTTCCAATGATCTTTTCCAAAAAAACTTCCACATATGCCACTATTTCTTCTACAATTATGATAACCATTCCTTTGGTCTCCTAACCCCTTGTTTCTATGGTCTCTCTTCACGCGATCCATGTCCACTAAAATGATCCCAATCCTGAAACCAATCTTTTTATCTCTCATCAACCCATTTCCTCTAGATCATATATGCCCATGTGTTCTTTTTATTTAGAAACCCTTGGAACTCCAAATATACCTCATGGATGCTTGGAGTTTCAAGAACTCCTTGATGTTAATCCTATCACCCTTCATGACTATCTTGTATATAAATCCACCATAATCCCACAAGCTCATCAAACCAATAAAGTTTTGGCACCTATTTCCCCAGATTACCTCACACCACCCTCACATATTCAATCCCCATTACTTCTTTGCCCATTGTTTTCATCAATGCCCCTATTCAAAACTATCAAGAATCTACTCAAAACCATCAACCTCCAATCCAAGGTATTATTATCCCAAATTAACCCCCTCTGGATGAATCTAGATTACTCATTTAAAATGGAATTATCCATTTAAACAATGAAGGGACGTTCAAATTCCATTCAAAGGTCTACACCGCATAGAAATTTGAAAATGCATGAAGGACACATGGAATCATAAGCACTTTCCATAGCCAATGTACTTCATGGACCTCAATTCTAAAGAATGAACTACATTTTATAAGGGCATCAGGTTAAGGAAAGGTTGAAAGGTCAAAGGGAAATGTGATCGAAGCAGGAGGTGACACAAGACATAGATCAAGGTGATTAGAGGGGGATACATGTCCTCATTCCAACAAACTTCAAGGAAGATGCACTTGTAAGTGAGGTCTGAGAATCATCCAAGGTTGATATCATTTCTGACCCAAGAAGGGTTGAATGGTCAATAAGTCAAATAGGGAAGGTGGTGAAAACAAAAGGCACCACATGTTGTAAAATCAAAGGTTAAAGGCAGACATGTGGCAACATTCCATCACACTTCGAGGAGATGGACTCCGGATGATCGAAGCCCTAGAATGAATTTTTTTGGTAAAATAGCATTAGGTTTGAGTAGGGTTGAAATTTCAATGGGACACACATTCAAATATGGAGGTGATAGGTGGTGAAATATCAACAGCAACAATGGAAATGCATCACCATTCCAATGTAGGGTGAGTATATGGTCTCCCACAGACATAAATTCCATGGAATGAGCCAATTTTCAAAATCTTTGGTTACGGGTGTGCGGTAGGTCAAGGCATTATTCGTGGCTGTATTTCTATGGAGCAAACAATTTGATGTCTTCCCAAATATAAGTTTTAATGAAAAGATACAACAAATTAAAAGCAAACATGAAATTAAGAGAGATCTAACATGAGAAATATTTGGAGCCTTCTTACTTGTTTGTGCTTTGCGAGGGTTGATTTGATATAATTGAATACCGACATTGTGATATGCATGGAGATTTCTCATTGGTTTATTCTTTATAATGGATAGTGGAGATTTTATAAGGCCGACCTTCGCAACCAACGAGAGACCAACATGTGGAAAATTCAAAGCGAGTAACATGTAGAAAGGAAATCTTTGAGTCTAATCAAATATTACCACATGTCACTCTCCTATTCATCCTAACATGTAGATATTCAAATGTTAATATCTTTCGATTCCCTGCTCCAAATCATGTAAAATTAGTCTTGTTTGAATGGTCTCCTTGATGCCTTCGACTTAGCATAATTTAAATCATAAATTGATGGCATTTGGTGGGTGAAAAGGAGGAAAACAAATGTTGGCATTAATGTGAAATTCTAGACGACTCAACCACCTGAAATGATGAAGTATGGGGCTCTATCTCACCCTACAAGAAAAATGACATTGGGGAATGGTCTTGCAAGGATTTTCATGTTATTTACCTGAAATTTAATATATGATTAATGTTGGTTTAAGCTTGGAATCTGTGTTGTACGAAACAAGTTTTTTCATTTATGACAAGATCAAATCTGATATCTTTCCCTCTCTTTTTCCTCTTCTCTCTCTCCATTCTTCTATATATTATAAATTTGTGCTTCTTTTAGAGAAAAACTCTCTTTTGTAATGACACCATGCCAAAATGGTGGCCAACTTCCCATGAGTTTTAGACCTCAAATTTGGGAGTTGTAATGTACTCATGCCTTCTACCATGAATGTTATGAAATTGTGCATATTTTAAGTAAAAAAATCTATTTTGTGGCACATTTTGTTTGCCCTAGTGTGTTTTATTTTCAATCTTGTCTCTCTATTCATTTTTAGCGTGTTGTGTGTATTTCTTGATTGGAGGTTCCATTTTTTGTGTTGTTAATGCATGGGTGAGGAGTATACATGGTTATGATATGTGATATGTTTTTCATCCCTCTATCATATAGTTTATCTCTTTCCTTCCCCTTGTGGAGATCGATTCACCCCTTCCTCCGATGTTATCACCACCCTTTTAGCTTAGTATTTCCCTTTCACACATATTTCTAACCCTCTCTCTCTAACTATGGACCCTTAGAATTTTTATATTCATATTAGTTATTTGAATTTCCTTACCTATGTGTAGTGTTAGAACTATATTTAGGTAGAGGAACTGGCCTTCTCTAGATTTCTGTCTCAGTTCACAAGGTCCCACAACTTAAAGACAATCCCATCTTACCTCAAAATCTAGGTTGCCTATGACTTAGGGAAAGGTGAAATTTTTAGCTCTAGTTCTATCACACCGGTGGGATGGGCATTGAAAGCTTAAATTTCATCATTTCTAACATATGGTATGTGACTTAGTGATTTCCATCCTTTGGAGGCTTGATTTAACACATCTAGTGATTCCTTTATTCCAACAAACCCATTATCTCATCTATATACCCTTCCTTTGATGCATTTCCTCCTTTCCTTTCACCCTTCAATTCACTTTCATGTTTCCACTTCATTCATGGATATTCATGGAGTTCTTCAATTCTCTTAATTTAGTTCCTCTCCCCTCCTCTTGCAATAATGGGATGATATCCCCAAAAATAGTCTGATAAACTTGCCTCTTTTCCATGGAGATGGAGATCAATATCCTATTGATTATATCTAAGATATATAGCCAACCATTACGCAATTCACAACACAAATGAAGAAAATGTTTTCCTCAAGATTATTGTTCTATCATTTAGAGGAAAAGAAAAAATATTCATTCAATAGTTTGGCTCCTCAATCCATTTCCATCAACTAGGAGAATGATTATATAATCAGTCAAGAAGAATGCGAAGTCATTTATCTCATGGAACATTTCACATAATACAATGGGATTCAATGGAATACATCTCATATTTAAACATCAGATTTGAGAGGACATGACACATAATTCCTCACTAATTTAGACCCTCACAAGGTTTGACATTCTTGTATTATTTGAGGTCCTTTGATACTGATTTGGCTCTATTAATCCAAGCATTGGGAGGAAACACTCTTCCTCAAGCATTTGAAATTTCTATAGTAGCCGAGAGGAGTCTCATTCAAGCTGGGAAAAGGAAATACATTCCCATTTCTCCCCTTCTTCCATCTTCTTCCACATCCTCTCTATTTGACCCAACAACAAACCAGTAGTCCCTAACACATGTATACTCCCTAGCCAATGTCATCATGTATGATGATTGTAAAACTATTAAAGAGTGGTATGAATCTTATTGGGAAGATGAGATTGAAAAAAGTGTGAAAAGGGGATCTTATTAAAATAGAATCAATTAGACTTAGAGGATGTAGTTTTAGAGGAGGCAAACTTTTTGTAGAAAAGAACAAGGTAGTGATCATCTTGGAAACACCAACCCGCATCAAGAAAGTATGCGGGATGATCCCACTTGTGGGATTGAGCTTCAAAGAGATATGAAAATCACAAGGATCATTCCATACCTAATCAGATATTTAGCTAGTCTAGATCCAAAAAAGGAGTTGCAACCAGTCATGCTCACTTTAGAGTATGAGGAAGAAATTGATGCACCAAGGATCACGTTTAATACATTCAAACAAATGCAGAGCAACTAAAGGAGGTATTATATTTATTTTTGTTGATACCATAAATAATCGAGAGAAGAGAATTGGTTACAAGACAATTTTTCACTCTTATTAAAGGCCATGTTCATTTCCAAATTAATTACATGGCCACATTTTGTAAAAAAGGAAGTTATTTCTCCCTACCTATATCAAGCTTTGTTTAGCTTCTCATTTCTTTGGTTAGAGTAGGGTAGTGTAGGTTTTATTTTTATAGAAGAAGTGTTTGTGCACACTTTGCATGTTTCCACTTAGAACATGTTTATGAATAGTTTTTTTGGGATTTTGTTACTATTTGCATAATCCATTTTGAAAGGTAGAGAAATTTTCATAGTGGAATCGAGATAGTTAGAGCGATTCCATAGATCATTTAGAGCTGCAAAGATCAATTTTAGGCTAGCTTGATTTAGATTAATCAACAAGAAGTTCTAGTTTTAGTGTTAATGTTCTAGAAGATTCAAGAGACAAATATTCAAAGTAAAATATCAATTTATTCAAGGTTAGGCTTGAATCCATGCCCATTGGATGCTTCAAGGATAATATTCTCTTCATCTAGCAGAAAATGTCCCATGGAGGTCACCAAACTAATATCCCAAATTAACCCTTTCTAGGATTAAATTAGATAACTCATTTAAAATGGAATTATCCATTTAAACAAGCATGAGACATTTAATTTCCCATCAAAGGTATACACCACCAAGAAATTCAAAAATACCCTAAGGATGTGTGGAATCATTCTAGTGCTTTCCATAGCCAATTCACTTCGTGTACCTCAAGTCCATGGAATGAATCAAGTTTCATAAGGGCATCAGGTATGGGAAAGATTAAAGGTCAATGGAACATGAAATCGAAGCTAGAGGAAACACATGACATAGATCAAGGTGGTCATAGCAAGAAATGTGTCATCATTCAATGAACTTCAAGGAAGAGTGCCTAATGGATGTGAGGTCCACAGAATCAACCAAGGTTGATATCATTTTGGGTTTAAATAGTGTTGAATAGTCGGTGGCATGAGGAGGATGGGTGGTGCAAATAGAAGGTGTCATATGGTGTAAGATCAATGGCCTAAGGAAAAATGTGGTGGAATTCTATCACACTTTAAGGTTATGGAATTAGGTGGATCTCAAGCCCATTAATGAATTGAATTTAGTAATAGAGCATCGAGTCAAAAGTACGTTAAAGAGGTCAATGGGATACTCTTGTTGGTTCACACCAAATCTAGAGGTGACCGGTGGAGAAATATAAATGGTTGATGGTGGACATATGTCACCATTCTAGTGTAGGGTGAGAAAATGGGCTCTACGGAAATGAAGTCTAGAGAATGAGCCATTTTTTAAAAGACTTTGGGTCCGGGAGGTCTAACAGATCAAGGCATTATATGTGGTTGCATTTATATGGAGCCAACATTTTACGTCCTCCCATAGCTCTCTGCTAGAGATAGAAGTTGTGATGTGAAGGTGAAACCAATCAAAAGAAAACAAAAAAGTAAGAGATATCTAACATGAGACATACGTGAATCCTTCTTGTTGGTTCACACTTCACAATCTTTGATATGGTATAACTAAAGAATGAAATTATAACATGTGTGGATATTTCTTATTGGTTTATGATTTGCGATGAATAATGGAGGTTCTATAAGGAATGACCCCACAACAAAATAGATACCAAGACATTGAAAATTCAAAGGGATTAACATGTAGATAGAGATAATCTCCAAGGCCAATCAAATTCTACCATGTTTCACTCTCTTGGTAGTTGCTCATCCCGACCTACAAATATTCAAAAGCTCATAATTGTTAATTCCCTACTCCAAATCATGAAAAATTGGTCTCGTTGGGAAGGTATCCTCGAGGCCTTCAATTTGGTATCATTTAAATCATAAAATGATGGTGTTTAGTGGGAGAAAAATAGGAAACATAGTTTGGGCAATTTAGAGTTATATATGACTCAACCACCTAAATTGATGAAGTATGTGGCTCTTATATTTTCCTACAAGAAAAATGACATTGAGGAATCATCTCGTATGGGTTACCATGTTATTTTGAAGATATTTAAGGTATGATTAATAGTAGTTGAAGATTATAAGCTATATTTAAGGGAAAGACAAATTTTCATTTATCAAAAGATCAAATTTGGTCCTTTTCCCTCTGTTTTTCCTCTCTCTCTCTATTCTTCTATATATTGTAAATTGATGTTTCTTTTAGAGAGAACACTCTTTGTTGTAATGACACCATGCCAAAATGTTGGTTCAATTCCCATGAGTTCCAGACCTCAAATTTTTCTTTGTAATGTACTTGCACCTTCTACCATGAATGTAATAAAATTGTGCATATTTTAAGTAATATAATCTGTTTTGTGGCACATTTTGTCTTCCCTAACTTATTTTATCCGTAGTATTACCACTATGTTAATTTTTTGCATGTTGTATGCATTTCTTAATTGTAGGTTATATTTTGTTGTGTTGTCAATACATAAGCAAGCAAAGATTACATGGTTCTGATCTGTGGTACATTTTTCTACCCTCTCTCCTATGTTTTCTCTCTTTCCTTCCCCTCATGGAGAGTGATTCACCCCTTTCTATGGTGTTATCATGACCCTTTTAACTTAGGAATTCCCTTTCATGCATCTATCTAACTCTGGTCCCTTAGAATGTTTAGATTATGATTAATTAACTACATTTCCTTCTCTAGGAGTAGTGTTAGTATTAGATTTAGGTAGAGTACTGGCCTTCTCCAATGGTTTGTCTCAATTTGCAAGGTCCCACAACTTGAAGACAACCCAATGTTGCCTCAAAATACTGGGTTGTCTTTGACTCATGGTAGGGTGCAATTTTGAGCTAAAACGAGTATCTTTCAACATGTCCTCCTAATCAAACTATCTAAACATATCAATAATCCCACATGCACATCCCAATTCATACCATAAAAACCTATCTAATATCCCAATCTCTCAATATTGAAAAAAATTTCATCCATCTTATTATGTCCCTATCTCCCAACAACAACCTATATTCCAACCTATTTAGTCGCAACCATTTAATAATGTCCCCCCTTATCAACCACTTCCATAAACACCTATTCATCCTCAAACATACGAACCTCATCCCCAACCTAACCCATCTACTTCATATATTCCATAACCTCATCCTTCAATTTCTCATCCCCATACATCAAATAATCCCATGCATGCATTATTAAGTAGAATGGTAAATATCGAAGCCATTTTTGGGGGTCCAAGACTACTTTCTCCTGTGAATAAATTTTTAATGAACCTACCAACCCATCAATTCCTATAAACGCTATCCTCCTCACTAGGAGTTTTAAAATATTTCCAAGTTTAATAGCAAATACAACCCAAAACATCACCTTCATGCCTTTTGGTACACATGTTACCTCATTGCTCATGACAAAGATATTATGCTTCATACTTTCCCTATGTCATTAACCATAACCACTTTAGACCGGTATAATGGCATCCCCCAACATTCCCTATTTTCCTTCACCCAACTCACACAATTATTCTTAGAACACTTTTCTATCAACATTGCACATAAAATAACAATTACATGCCTCTATGCCATAAGACAATTTGATGACGAATCTATCACATATTCTATCACTATATGATAGGGCATGATTAATCGTTTTCTTGTTCCCTTCCTCGGGCCGAGCTAATCAAAAATTTCATGGTCTTGTGTGAAGCATATCTCTTCTACTCATGAAATACGAGTCATTCTAAACTTGTAAAGAGGCATTCACCATGGATCGTAACCTTGAACTTCATGCCATTGAGAAATTCCATATAAAACTTTGATAAAACAAACCAACACTTGAATTCACCAAGTCTTTCACCCATATTTACAAATCTAAAAACACAGCAACACCATTACCATTATCTTCATCCACATCCACATCTCACGCCGAGCCTCCTCAAAGGTATCTAAGACCGAACCCCAATTACACTCCCCTTGGAGAATCATACAACTCTATCTTTGAAAAATTAATGGTTGTGCATCTCATCCAACTCCCCCTATCCAACCCTGTTGATGAATTACGACCCAAACCCACATGGTATCAAGAGGATCATTATTGTAAATATCACCAAGTCTATGGTCACAACATTGAAAAGTTTCGTTCCTTCAACGACCTTTTACAATGACTCATAGATCATGGTGACCTTCAATTGGATAATCCCAACGCACCTCCCAATCAACCTCTAGATATTTTCAAGCAACCTTTTCCCAACCATGCACTAAATAATCATAATAATCCCCTATATCTCAAGAACCCAATGCCAACATGATCAATACTTTGGGTCAAGATTCAACATTACCACCGACATCTATTTTCCCCTCTACTCTACCTACATCTATTAATCCCATTCCTACCTCAACATTTATCCCCACTCCTACAACCTCATCCACATCCACACCAATGTCCACTTCTTTATCTACATTTGTTATCCCTACATATGCATCTATTACATCCACTTCACCTATCTCCATTCCATCCATACATATATTACATCTATGAATACATCTACCATCATACATCTAACCTCACCTATATCCACATATACTACATCTACCATATATATGTTAATTCCCACACCTACCACAAAACCTATCTCCATATCCATGTCTACTTTTACCTCTTCCCCTTCATCTAAAGTCATATCTACATCTTTATCAACCTTTACATTCATTCCATAGACATCTAATTTATCCATAACTATTTTTCCCCACCTACCTCAATTACATCCACTTCTCCATCCATCTCTACATCTACTACATCTATGCCTATCATACCTAGCTCTCTACCCACATCTACTTTAACCTTTATCTCAACATCCTCATCACACATCCCTACATTTGTATCCACTTTTATACATTTACCTTCAACCACATCCATATTTGTAAATTTGTGTCCACATCCAATTCATCCTCAAAACTCCTACTAATCGACATCCTCATTTGATCCCATTATAAAGGATGTTTGAATCTCATCTTCATCTCCAAGAATTATTATCACTTTTATACCAACATCCAAATATTATGTAACTCCTTCCAATATCATCAAATTATTTATCCGAAAACCACTTCCATCTTAAATCTCAAAATCTGCAACTAAATATACATCATCGATTCTACATCTAAGGATCTTGTTGGAGCTCAAAATTGCACCCGTTTGAGATCAAGTTGAAATGAGTCATTAAGGAAATAATGGCACTATATCCAAGTTGTGGGACCTTGTGTGCTTGAGACAAAGCTCCGGATAAGGCCGATTCCTCTACCTATTTATTCTACTACTGCTACTCCTAATGCTAAAAGGAAATCCTAAGCTTATAATGCTAAGGGACCAGGGATAGAAAGAGACTAAAAAAATGGAAAAATAAATTAAGGGAGGTGATAAAGCCAAAAATAAAGGGGGATAAACACAATAAAATTTGAGCAAAAGGAAGAGAAACACACACATAAAGGATATACATGTGTATCATAGTCTATAACACATCTACGTGTTCATTTTCATGAAGCACAATCAGTAAAGGAGCTGCGAGTGACTTGAGAATACACAACATACACACAATGTGAAGGAAAGGAAAGATATAAGAATAAAAAAATTAAGGTCGAACATAGCCAAAAAATGATGCTTATATTACTTCGAGAAATACATAATCAATTACAATGGCATATGAGGCTGATATCCACATACACATATCAAATCTAAAGGACTACCACTGAAAATGCAAGGCTATATATCTGCAAACTGAAGGATCCCAACCCATTCTACATGCACAATGCTCCTATATTCATAGAAGAATAAGAGAAGATGAAGTACAAGAAGAGGGAAAATATTATTTTGACTCTTCAACTACCAACAAATAGAAATGACTACCTATAAATCTACTTGTAAATCATCAAATGCATTTCCCCATATTTATTTGGCATGAAAGAGAAGGAAGTATGCAAGATCTAAATCAAATCGGGTGCTTGGAGCAATCAGATCATGTATGAATGGTGTGAGGGATGTTTTATAGCTTCTAACTTACCAAATCCTACTGAAATTTAAATTTGAATGATTTGGAGTGTAGCCCATGTTGGAAAATTTCAAATGAGACTAGGCACACATGTTTTAGAGCCCCTGTAGAAAAATTTATGTTTTTCATAAGTCTATAGTGCAACCGAACATGTAGGACACATGGAGCATGCTAATTGACTAAAATATCAACCAAATGTGCATCTTCTTTTTCATTTCTACCATGTTTCACACCTTTGGTTTGTTGCAAGGATTCAACACCCGGTTGGTGTAAATTTGGTATTATATTTCACATGATAAACACAAAAATATAGCTGATAATAAATCAAATAATCTACTATTTTATAATTCAATCTGGGACATATTATTATGTTGAGAGCTATTACATTTATATACTTTTCCTTCTCCATCATACAAGGAGATAGACCTCATCTTGAAATCCCCTAAATCTCTCAACTACAAATCCCTAACATGTCTCCTTCAATCTCTAACACCTCACTAATAGTGAGTTGTTCTCACAACTCACGTACAAATGTGTAATAATGTTTTATTACACACACACTCATATTATTTTAATTTCTAATGTTCACACTAACATATTAATTCCTAACATTCACCCCCTTAGTGTGAACATGGGGCAAAGTGGAATTGAAACTAGAATCATATGCCACCGCATACTTTTAGGTTTGCATACTATTGTCGAATATTTCTATTTGGCTCTTGTTGCACATGACCACTTTGCTATGTGAAGAATACATCCCAAATTTATTCCATGTGAATGAAATGAGGTCATTTCACTAGCCAATCATCTTCATAAATAAGTATGATAGTCAGAGGATCTCTATAGTTAGTTTCCCTCCTATACAATTGTTTCACTATTCTACACCTTCCATGCCATATCACAACATGTTCAAGAGTTTACATTAGGAAATCTCGCATGTGTAACGCCCCATGCTTTCATTATTGTTGTCAAAGTAATGATAGGAAAAATGGTTTTATCCTATGTTGTTGGCACCCTTGCATATCAAAAATTAAATGGAAACTTGATGTGAACACGTAATCACAATATCAAGAATAAGCTAAGGATGATCTCCTTAGATGAGAACCCTGCTAATCTGGGGTCTATCTTATTGATGAACTGTTTTCACTAAGGTGACATTATGTCATTTGTAATATTGTATGTCATAAAATACTTGGTGTAAATTTAATCCTCGAAAGTGATTTGCGATGTTGTTTCTTATCTCTATTAAATTGTTAACATTATAGTTTTTATAACTAAGTTATGTTGAGGATTTGAAAATTTTGATAGTTCGCTTAACGAATTAATTTGAAATGCGATCAAGACTTCTTGTTGGTTTATAATAGGTCTTAAAGTAACTATCTCATAGTCTTCCCATTTGATGACTAATGCCATCATGATCATATTTCCAGGGATAAAGGGGATATAGTCGTCAGTCATGGACCTAATTATTAAGAATTAAGGGCATCAACTCCTATGAGTATACATGAGAAACTTTCTTGATCAACGCTAACATTATAACATCTATATATATACATGTGGATATATATATACATATACATATATATAGATTTAGAAAAGGGAATTTGTGAAGATTAAAGTAGTTAAGTAACTACTATTGAAGATTTATTAGCTAATGTAAAAATAGGACAATCTAATCCTAGTGGTATAGTTCTAAACTTAACATATGAGCCTATAGTTGAGAAGATTGACTTGGGCATTACTTTAGCTATTTGAAAGGATGTATATGTATATGAAAATAGTATGAAGCCTTAAGTTATGCTAAGAAAGGACATACGAATTTCTATTTGTATAAAATATTGGTTGGTCATTTAAAAATGATATAAGGTTGCTCAAATTCAAACGATTGATGAGGTGGCACCCACCGCCTAATAGTTGTACTCACAATCCTTAATTATCTCTGCCAACTGATTTTGAGATGAAGTATTTTAGTTATCTAAATCACCTTGCATGGCATGAAGTATGAATTTACTAAATTTAAATGAGAGCTAAGAATAGTTGGTTTGTAAATTGGTGGCAAGCTTCATTAACTTTGCATTTAATGTCTTTTATTTCCCACCTTCCTCGGGAATTGCATGGATGAATTGGAACAAAGGGGAAGTTTTTGGTATCGATTCATTTCATGGCTAGAAACTCATATTAGCTCGGCATGCAAGGAGGAAGTTTAGTTGTGTGTTGATGCGAGTTTCCATGAAGAAAACATCATTTGAGTAGATGGAACAAGTAAGTTCCCAGACTCATTAAAATATCACAGAAACTTTGTGATATGTTGAGTGAAGGAATTCCTTTCAAAGGTCTGGGGATTTTCTTGAGTAATCATGAAGTTTTGCAAGGAAAGAAAACAATGGTGTAACAGGAATGATACACTCTAAAATTTTCATAATTTCTTACTCTATTTAGTAATTTCACAAAAATAACCTTGCCTTGTATGGAATTTTGTGTTTATAATTTCTGAGATGTAGAATCGTTTAATAATTACTCTATAGAGTATGAATTTTTATGGCTTCGTGATGTATGTTGTTAAAAGTGATTAACTAAGTACAGAATCCAATAAGGTTTATTATCGTTAAGGAAAGAATACACTCTTGAGATGTTTGAGGACTACTGTTAAAATGATTACTGGGTTTGATCTGATACGCCAGCATTGTTGAAATCTTCTTGCAGCTATGAATTGATATCTACCCATATTGTAGAAAAATTTATTTAATTTGTTACCCATCTCTTCAAGGATATGAATAAATATAGCAAGATATTGTGGTATTCTTGAAATTGTTTTGTGTGAGTTTTTGTTACAAATGCCTTTCCTTGACCTATGGTTATTGGATTTACACAACTAGGTTTGATTCTTTAAAATAAATATATGCCCGTGGAGTTGTGATGGTCTTGTAGGAGGAATCTTGGTACTTATAATAAACCTGGTTTTATTTAAAATAAGTATTTATCAAGAAAAATAACTGAATTTCATATTATCATCGGGTTGTACATAATAAGGACATATGTAATGATTACATGGTCAGCCTCTTCAGCCCTTGAATAGGCGGTTTAGAATGGAATTTATGGTCTACCCCAAAGCCACTTTTATGGCTCGAATAAATCTTGAGTCTCCTAACAGATTAACTCATTGTATCTTGTTTGTAATTAAAATTGTATAAGATCCAAAAAATTCATTCTATTATTTCATGTTGATCTCCTTATTTCTTCTTAATAAATCTAGAACTATTCCGAATCCTTCGGGGTTTAAATTTGGTTGCGGAAATGTTATATTGAGATTTGATTACTTGTGATGGTTAAGACAAAATTGTTAAAATCTCGTCACTTATGTTCCATTTTAACCTCTATAACGAAGGATGGAAATTCTCTTGTGAAACCTTATATGTTACTTAGTGAGCTAATTTATTCACTATTATTACTAAAGCTTGGTGTTTCTTGAAATTCTTGTTGAGTTGAAAGTGATGTCGACTTTGAGTAAGAATCTCCTTCCTCTTGTAAGAGATGTAGTTCTTTGTTGTATATTAGGAAACCATCCTAGATAGTGAGCTGATCTTCTAGAAGTTTAAGCATTAGATTTTATGGTTGAAAATTTGTTTAACAGTTCCTTTTAGTGGGTATGCCTCATCTCAACGTATGATCTGGTAATGATAGTTGAGTTTGCTTTCTTTGACCCTTACTCTTTTATCTATGCTTGTTGGGTTTATTGATTACTGTTCAAAGATTTAAATTTGTAATAAAGGTTTGATGATACCATTAGTATGAACCACCATTTAATTAGTTGTTAGAAGGTTTAAGGGAAATACCTTGACATATCCCTTGAGTTCTTATGATCTTTTTCTATGGGCTGATCATTTTATCAAAAGATGAGTTTATGTTCTAAATGTTGGAAATTGAGTCATTAAGTAAGGATGGGGATTAAATTTGTCCTAAAATAGGAAGTCTCTTGGCTTCAAGGTTGTAAAGCTTGGTGGTATTACCCCTCTGTAGTAATTAAAACATTTCAAGTTTTTTGATCACATTTTCATACTATGTGTTCTATTAAGAAACTGGAGGCATTAATTTTGTATGGTAACCTAATATGGGACCAAATGGTTAAGCTATATACTCCTACTCTTATAACAGATGATAACTAGATTCATCATTTAACCGATTCCCTAAGATATGACAGATCTTCACCGGGTGTAATATTTATGATTTGAATTATTTTGTATCTTAGCAAACCCGAAAGTGACTCTTTCTCTAACAATAAACTGTACTTGGTTTCATTTATTAAATACAGGGTTTCCTTGACATTTTGAAAGTTCCTTATTGACCTCTCCTAGTTGTGTCATGAATTTAGTTTAGTATGATCTAAAATTGTTCAATAGAATGGTATTAGGAGATTGTTCTTAAATTCAGAATCATGTGAAGTCTTGACTTCTTTGGGAAAAAGTGGGTTGCTAGAAGTTGCAATTCATGTTGAGAAAACTCATGGGATATTAAATGTTTAGATGAAATTTTTGGGTTAAGTAACAATTATTTTATCTCGTCAACACATGGTACCTACTCTCTTCTATACTTTTAAAGACTTAGTGTTTATTAGGTCTTGATATGTTGAAACATATCTGAAGAAGGGAATTGTGTACTCTTTTCTAGTCTTAGAATGTTCAATAAGTACTTAAGTTGAGGTAAGTATTAAATATGTAGCATGTTACTCAAGTTATACTTGATTGCTATATGGCAGGATGCCATGAATGTTCTCTCTCTATTATCCTCGAGGTTAAACACTCTAATATCATATTTTTTAGCCAAGTACTCTTGATGTTTTGGTATTATTTCTTGAGCCATTAACAGTCCTTATGGGTGTATGAAACCCTCATTAGATTTGTTGTGAAGATTTGAGAGATTGGTTGAATGTGTTATTGATATTTATATGGTTACTTAATGGTTGAGTAAAAGCGATTTCAGGCATGCAAGTATGGGATTACATGAGTGAAATCTTGTTACTCTTATATGGTAGTATTTAAATACTTATAACTCTCATATATCTTATGAATTGTATGATTTTTCTAAGCGAATGAAGTAGTTATATGGAAAATTAATTCTAAAATTGATTTCTTCCATGGTTCATTAAATTGTTTAATTTAGTCATGTTATACAAAGAATTGTTTATCTAGTTAAGCTTTGCAATATTGATTCATAAAAATAATATGGGTTATTTCTATGAAATAATTAAGTAGAGTATCATGCTTATTTTTTGTGAACTAACTCATTCTAAAAATTTTTAGATAAACACGAGAGAAAGAAGGGTGAAATATTTAGTTTTGTATATAATTTTGATCAAGGAAAGCTTGAATATATGGTGACTTGAATGTTCTTAAATGAAATACTTCTTCTTAGAAGGGAAAGGCCTTATTATTGAATATAATTGTTTTATTCAATTAAAAGAAAGATTTGGATCATGCTTAAAGGCATGAGTTGTATTTATCTCATAAATGTAATTAAGATAGATTTCCTACTGCTATATATTGTTTCGTAAGTGGTTGATTGTCGATTGATGAGTTATGAGTTGTAAATCTATCAAGTTAGGAAATCAACATCTACAATACTATTGTATTAATCATTAGTATCAAGCATGTAGTAAGTGCTATACACATCTTATGTGTGAGATTGTAAGGATAATATAAGGGACTATTAGAGGAATGTTTCCTGAAAATATATTGTTCTAAGTAATTCTATGTTAAGCATACATGGAAATAATTGAGGTTTAATGGATAATTGCCTCATTATAAAGTGCAAAGTATATCAGCCTACTCATAAAGTTGTGTTAAGTTATCCAAAGGTTTTGTATATAATGTACACAACCAAGTAAAAGATATCTAGAAGTAATATTGTCTAATCTTAATGGTCACTTTGCTAAGAAAGAAGCTGGATTATCATGAAACCATGGAAAGGTTATGATAATCGGGTAGTGTTGTGCTCTAGATGTTTCATAAACTTAGGTTATACTAAATCCTATCAAAGATATAATATTTTAATATTGATTTCTAAGTGAAATCAACATTAATTCCTATACAAGGATGATACACATAAGCAACAAGAGGATGGGCTTATGGTAGTCTAACATGACTATATATTGATTATGGTTTCACTTTCGAGAATTGCATAATTGTGATAAATTGTGTTATGAAATATTTTGCTCTAAGAGATGGAATGTTTTTAATTATGGTTGTTCCATGATGCATTTTTATGAGAACATAAGCATGTCGGACACAATGGAAGTAATATGAGAACATGATTACTAAGTTAAAAAGGAACATAAAATTTGAATCTCATACCTAGTCAATATGTAACTCTCTCTAAAGAGAATTATAGAGTGATATTTTAAAGGGACGTGATAGGGAAATCTAAATGGGAAATTGGTTCATCAAATCTACCATATCAGATACCCCACATATATAATACTTTTTGGAGATAGTAAAATAAATGAGCACTCTTTACTGAGCTATAATTAAGTAAAGTGATGTGCTTAAACTGAAAGGATGGTTGGCATTGATAGCCTATGACACTTAATTCAAGGAATGAATCATCCCTAAATACTTAGCTTCATATAATAACATATCCCTAGAATATGAAATAAGAAACATGAGCCTAAATGTTAAACCTAGGACAATTTTTGAAACTGTAATAATGATCATAGACCTTGATAGTATCGTTTCTATCAATGGTTAACATGGGTATGAGATTTTGAAAGGTAATTAAGTGTTATAGAGATTGGGGGTCCTGGGATCAACTCAATCCAGACCTTAGGTATGACCCATTCATGGAGAAGGTGTTGTAAGTCCTAGGCTATTCTATAATGATTACCTTGAAAATATTAAACACCATGCACGAATATAGGATTCTAGGTGGGTGAACTCATTGCATATAGTACACATTCCTATCCCTATGGTGATAATTTTCACCATTAAGATCTCGCCATTTAACACTGTATTGAGTTTTCTCATCAAAAGACTAGATTGTAGTATGGTGTTTTCCTAAGTACAAACCTTGATAGAGTTACAAGACAAATTGGACCTCTTGGGTACACACCCTTATATTAACCTATGATGACTACGGGAAGATATGTGGACGAGTAACAAGGTGAATTGTTATGAGAACAATTTCTTTCCCATAGGCATCACAAGATGACATAGAGGTACGTCTTCATGTAGGTTAAACTGGTTTGTACCTTATTCAAGGCTTATAGTTGTTTACAGTATTTAAGTTGTGAATCCATATAACTGAATAAGTGATTAAGGTGAAATGAAAATTTCCTTATGATGAGTGTGTCATCATGGAATTGAGCATGGCATACATGACTCAGAAACTTTGCGTAAAGTGGTGTAAGTTGTTGATTACACTTTTGAGATTTCCCTTTAATCTAAGTTGTCGGATGCCTATGGATTTCATAGGTGGAACCCAGGTAGACACTTAGGAGCATTCACTTATATATCATACCTTGAAAAAGGAGAATCAAAGGTTACATTACGTGTAAGGTCTCATACAGAGCATTGATGGAGAATGAGTAGGTTCAGCATTATCTCATACAGCTGCACATGGTTCATGACAATTATCAGAAATGGATTGCATTAAGGTTTATGTATATTTAAATATATGGGTATTTAAATCAGCTACATAAAGTTAAAAAAATTGAGACAAAGTGACAAAAAGTGGATGTTACATTTTGGTATCAGAGCTAAAGGTTACAACTCTTGGACTTATTGGGTCCTTACGCTAATTAAAACTTTTATTTTGTTTTCAGAATAAAAATGGAAATGGGAAGGATGCACCGAGAAGAAAGAACCGGGTCTTATTTTGCTATGGTTTCAATGGTGCTAAAGTTAGACAAAATTCTGGAAATCCTTCAATATACTCGGAAGAGATAGATGCCTTGGAGCAGCTAGTGATGGGTGAAAGTGATAAGTTGGACAAAGGAAAACTTAAGTCTGTTGCTAATAAACAACAGGAGATTTATTTAAATAATGAACTGATCATTGATGGCAAGTTTTGGACTTACCAATCCAAAGATGAACTAAACCCAAAATTGGGGGAAACATTGGATAAACATGGATCTTCTTATGATAAGATGATATTTGGAAAAACTAGTGGGTTGAAACCAAAATGCTAGACACTCCCACTCATAAAAATGAAAAGGGAAATAAAAATGATAGTTCTTCTTCATCTCAGAATGCTAAGAAAATTTGGTGGAAAAAGCATAGCAAGAAAATGTGTTCTTCCAAAAATAAATTTTCCAAAAAATTATAGTGATAACCTACAGGAAAAAGCATAATACTATTGCAAAAGTTAAAGTTAAAAGTGGTCAATCGGGACCTATTGGTGGATGTTTCATGTGTGGTAATGGGCATTATGCCAACAAATGTCCTTTAAAGAAGATGGACAAGTCTCGAATGATGAAGCATGCTGTAAGGGTAGTTAACAAAGGAAAGGAACATGTATCCCTAGCAAGAGACAGAGAAAATTGTGAAGAGATCCATGAGATTAGTATTCTTCAATACTAAAAGAAATAAAATATGGATTTGTTGTACTCAATGAAAAACTAGTCAACAATTGTGAAGCCTAACTCTTTCTGGTAATATGGAATAAAAATGCTCAATTTTCAGCTTATGTCTAGTTAGGTAGCATTGATCTGAGTGATTGTTCTGTATTCTATCAAATATTTGATTTACATAATTAATATTTCAATTCCAAGGAACTGAAAATATTATAATCTGTCTATTGACTTTTAACAGTGGTTGTAATATATATATTTATTTTGGTATATGTTACTTTTGGGTTATGTTACTCAAGTACCCAATTTTTGGGGTATCATCACGTTAAAAGGAGGATCTTAGGTTTGAACCTGGGAGCTCGACAAGCTATCGCTTAAAAATACTCAAAGGGTTTGATGATGGCTCGTTCTGGGTCAACTCATCTAAAAGCATAGATAGTATGAGGTTATATTTAGCTTCTGGTAATATCTTGTACCTCACGAGACAAGATTTCTTTTATGTTACCTATCATGACATGATTCCCTTCTGTTCACCTATCATGACGTGTTGTGGCTATGTGGAAATTCTAGTTTATGAATTACTGTGAAATTTCATGGGTTTTTGTGGTCGATTCCAATATTTATAGTTGAACCCAGATAAGGGAGTTCACACTTAACTAATATGAACCCTACTATAGAAATGTGCAGGTTCAGGATCAAGGGATGTATTGTGAAATCCCTCTCTTATGACAATTCCTATGTAACTCTGCATGGCATCTTCGAGCCCTTAGAGTTTCAGGCTTAACTTGTATGCTTTATATTATGTTGGGAAAAGTATATGACAACTTGTAAGTTGGAGGACTATTTAGAGCTTCCAAGAGAATTTAGTAAGTCATTAAATAACATAAGTAAGTCATTTACATACTTCTATATATTAAAGTAAAAGGTTTTACAAACAATACACTACTTATTTGAAACCCTCGTGCAAACCAAGTGGAATTTGTACATGACCTTGGTAATATTAGGATCAGTACCAATTCTGTGAATCCACCAAGGAGGTTTAACAACGGAATAAAAATGTTGTGGATGTCAAAGTCTACATCTAATAAGGTAACTTTGTTACTTAACACTTTGAGAGGTTTTGGCAAACTGGTTTTCTCAAACATCTATAAACTTGAAGACCTCTTGTTTGAGGACAAGAAAATGTGTTGTCAGTACTCATTCATGAGTTAATATTTGTTAAAAAAATTAAATTTGGTAGATCCATAAGCCTAGATAACCACATCGAAAACATTCTTTAATTAGACCAGGTATAGAAGATAGAAAGTGTAAGACATATTGAGTTAGTTGATAACTGAAATAAGAAATATTCAAGTTCAGCTGAATGAATGAATGTTGGTACCTTATCTTTTTGAACCCAATGTTGTAGAGTTTTGGAACCTCAAATCAAAAGTATTTAACAAAGATGAGGAAAGAGATCTATCTAAATGAACTACCACAGATCCATACGCTGTAATCCCAGTAGAAAGGAATAGTTTTTCCTTAAAAGGTACCAGGTAAGCTTGTTTTAACTATATCCTCTTTATCAAATATATAAATATTGTACAAAAATGATTTACTTTAGTAAAGTAATCATGAAATAATTCAGACTGCATGACTATTTACAGTCTAATAAGTTGATGTAGCTAATGAATTTAAAGTTTCAAATATGAAAACCATAAAATTTCGGGAATAGTAACTATTCTGCAGGAATTATTCTTATATCATGTGTGGAATTGTTTGATTTTATTTAGCAAGGACCACATCATCGGGATGATGATGATTTTAAGAGGGGAGGTATGTAATGCCCTATGCTTTCATTATTGTTGTCAAAGTAATGATAGGACAAATGATTTTATCCTATGTTATTGGCACCCTTGCGTATCAAAAATTAAATGGAAACTTGATGTGAACACGTAATCACAATATAAAAAATAAGAAAAGGATGATCTCGTTAGATGAGAACCCTGCTAATCCAAGGTCTATCTTATTGATGAACTATTCTCACTAAGGTGACATTACGTCATTTGTAATGTTGTATATCATAAAATGCTTGGTGTAAATTTAAGCCTCGAAAGTGATTTGCGATGTTGTTGCTTATCTCTATTAAATTGTTAAAATTATAATTTTTATAACTAAGTTATGTTGAGGCTTTGACAAATTTGATAGTTTGCTTAACAAATTAATTTTAAATGCGATCAAGACTTCTGTTGGTTTATAATAGGTCTTTAACTCGACCATCTGATAGTCTGTCCATTTGATGACTAATGCCATCATGATCATATTTCCAGGGATAAAGGGCTATATTCATCAGTCATGGACCTAATTATTAAGAACTAAGGGCATCAACTCCTACGAGTATACATGAGCAACTTTCTTGATCAACGCTAACATTATAACACACACACACACACACACACACACACACACACACACACACACACACACATATACATGTGGATATATATATATATATATATATATATATATATATATATATATATATATATATATATATATATATATATATATATATATATTTTAAAAAGGGAATTTGCAAAGATTAAAGTAGTTAAGTAACTACTATTGAAGATTTATTAGCTAATGTAAAAACAAGACCATCCAATCCTAGTGGTATAGTTATAAACTTAACATATGAGCCTATAGTTGAGAAGATTGACTTGGGCATTACTTTAGCTATTTGAAAGGATGTATATGCACATGAAAATAGTATGAAACCTTAAGTTATCCTAAGAAAGGACATACAAATTTCTATATGTCTAAAATATTGGTTGGTCATGTAAAAATGATATAAGGTTTCTAAAATTCAAATGGTTGATGAGGTGGCACCTTTGTGTGCATGTATACTTTTCTTAATGCTAAATCAAATGAAGCAAGAACTACCAGCTAAAATAGTTCTACAATTTAGCTAAAACAAAGCATAAACACCATCATGATAAGAATTAAACAAGGGTTAAATGCTATCATTCATCAATACAAAGTTTAAAACTAACAATGCTAAATATCTAAAATCCTCTATTCTCTAACAACAAATAAATGAATGGACCTAAGTAAGCTCCATGGCTATAATGTTCCAAGAACTTAGGAGTGGAGGCTAATCAAAGTTGGGCAACAAGACCCTTTTACACCTCCCATATGACCCAAGCACTTTAAGAAAGAGGCTTAACTCTTCAAGATGATGAACTCTCAAAAGGGAAAGATGCAAGCTCTTAGTCTCTTTGCTATATGCTTTGCATTTGCTCTCTAAGGAGTTTAGGTGTAAGTAACAAGGTAGGTGGAGGGATCTTTATATAGCCCAGAGGATAAGGATTCAACACATTCTCATGAATGTGGGATAAAGATAAAACATGATTAGAAATGGATATGGTTGCTTTATTAAAGGTAACCTTACTTTAGAAGAGTTTAATACATGTTTAGCAAGTCATGGGAGTTGGGGGGTATTTTAATTAATCAAAGGTGATTAACTAATAGGTAGATGTAAGCTTATAGAAGCTAATTAGAGGAATATTAGTACGATTTAGGATATTATAAGGGGATTAAATCAATTAAATATTGATTTATTGGTTAAATGTAAGGGAAAGCTAATTAATAATAATTAATTAGTCTAGGTAGAAGGGGTGATTTATTAACGAAAGGTCATTAATTAGGGTATTTTTTGGATATGAAACTTAATTAATTAGCTTAGTGTAATTAATTAATGATGATATGAGGGAAAATGAGTGATTTTAATGATATGTCGTTGATTTGTGAGAAAGGGGATAATTAGTGTAATTTAAGTATTTAAATTGCTTGGGCGTAATTATAGGTGTCTACATTTGCCCCTCTTTGGGGTGGCGTAAGTGATGCCACTTCAAAGATAGTAGACGGAAGAGATTTTGAAGGGATAGAAGAAAAATTAGTAGGAGGGAGAGATGCCCCTTCGAGTGTCGATGGGGTGATGAACGAAGCCGATCGACAATCGAAAAAGATGAGAAGTAG
This sequence comes from Taxus wallichiana var. yunnanensis, assembly GCA_018340775.1. NCBI lineage: Eukaryota > Viridiplantae > Streptophyta > Pinopsida > Cupressales > Taxaceae > Taxus > Taxus wallichiana. Next base: position 91,616,737 of record CM031243.1, on the reverse strand, counting down.
GCAAAATAATGGGGACGAGGCAGGATGCCCCGATGAGAGGGAGAATTAGGGGTGAAAGGGAAGTGGTGTAGAAGAAATATGGATGAGGGGAGAGAAGAGCTTAACCGCTAGCCACTTATTTGTTTGGAACAATTTCGAGTGTCATCATATGGCCATAAGAGCTACGTCATCGGTCCTTATGAAAAATATAAGCATACGAAAAAGGTAGAATGACATGAAAAGCCATACTACGAATGATTTTCCATTGCTGAAAACACAAACTCCATGTAACATACAAAATGCAATGTAATACGAGAAAGTGAAAGATGCCTAACTCCATGCAACATACAAAATGTAATGCAATATGAGAAAGTAAACAAGCTAAACTAACAGAGAAACATAATATAATGTTTTTATTATCGAGCTTTAGTTACGACCTATGTAAATTAACGACAAGGGTTGATGATGGTGCCCCAAGCAAGGATACATGCAAGGGGAATAACGGAGGACACTTGGGTCCAATGGAAAAGCAATGTGCACTACAAAACAGTACCAGACAACTCGTTGTGCCCTAGAGTATGGACGAAGTAAGCAACCTAGCTTTTGCTGATGGAGGTAGATAAAGATGATCCGCATGTCACACACATGAACAAGTGAGAACCAAAGAGTGACGTTTTGTAGGATGATTTTCAATTTTTAGAAGTTTTCTGAAACATATTTGAATGTTTTGGTTGATTTTAAAAGTTTTATGAAACTATGTATAGGAAGATGAGAAAGCGTGGATGCCCCCAGTGATAGATGGGATGTACAAGGGCATAAGGCCACGTGCGTACCTGAAAGGTGAAGATGTAAAAATGTCCCAATGATAAGGTGGGAGTATTCAAAGGTAAACTCTTCATAGGTAGAAGCGGGACCCAAGGCCATTATGGATAGGTTCAACATGATGATGAACATAAACCAATGAAATGTTGGGAAGAAGCAAGGATGCCCCTAGCATAAGTTGGCCTACAAGCACATGATAGAAAGGAAGGAGAAGATTGTTTTTGTGAAATGGGACAAAGGTGTCTCGAAAACATGGCAAAAATTAATCTTATACACATGGATGTTTTGAACGAAGTAGAAGAATGATGTGAATGATATGAATGTAGCTTAGAAGCCTCATGATGAAGAAGTGATTAGCCAAAGGCATAAATTGTGAGACGAGATATGGAATAGAGTAAGAGTCTGAACAAGGTCCAAAAAAGACACTTGGTAACATAGTAATCCTGTTTACTCATAGAGATCTAGTGTGTGCACATGGATTTTATTACCTCTTGAAGTGAAGATTTAATAGACAACAAGTGAAGATACCCTAGCCAATGTGTAGGAATGATTTATTTTGATAAGTGATTTTGTGAATGGAGGGTGAAAGGATAGCCGTACATTGCTCCACTGCCAGCCAAGTGTCCATAGCCCGACGGAGATGTATTTGATTCTAATCACAACATTGCTCTACTACCAATCAGTGTCCATAGCCCTAATAGAGATTATTGGAAATACCCCAAGAGAGAGTTATATATTAATTTTCTTTTTATTTGTAGCTTTTAGCTTTTGAGTTTTGTTTGATTCTTTTGCTTTCTGAAAACTTATTTCAGCTCTCTTGTTTGACAAGGGGTTAAGAACCACTGATGGCTTGATGGAAGGAGGTGGAAGTGATTGTGATGATGACATTGGCTAGTGTCAACAAATATGTCCAAAATTTCTTCACAACAAGTTTATTAGATGTTTGAATGTGATAGGATCTCCATGAGGTCAGTCATTCTTTAATTTACCAAGGTGATAAAAGACCAAAGGAAAAAAAAGATACCATAGAGATAAATGTCGCAAAATGCATGCAAATAAGCTAACCAAAATATCACCGAAGGGATGAAAATGGTAGGAAGACTTGCAGAAGAATAGCAAGGAAGGGAAGAAAGAAATATCCATGTGTACGCAACACCTGATTGCAATGTTTGATCTTTGTACCTTTGATTTTTTTTTTTTTTAATTTTTAGATTTTTTTTATATATATATATATATATTGAACCATTGTTACTAACAAAGTCACTCTGTGTGATAGGATCCAACAATGATGTTTGCGACTTCCTTGATAAGGGAGACTAAGCGTGTTTGTTTATCAAGAGTCATGTTTTCCCCAATCTCAATAATCGTGGTGAGTTCACACTCAACAAAAGACTGTGATTTATCCTAAAACATGGATTTTATATGTGGAAGCTTGAGTTCCCTATCTAGAGGTTTATGCACTTTACGCCATACTAGATGGTTATGTTGATGTGCATTCTTGAATTACGCTTGGTTTATAACTTTGAGATTGTTCCAGTTGTTGGGGATTTTGAGCTCCAAGAAGTTTTGACGAGAAGCTTGATAATGAACCTGTTTGGGTTTCTTATAAGCTGATGCTTGAATTTTCTTGACCTCAAGAAGGAGAAGAATGTGAACATTTATGATTGATGATAGGAATGATAGAAATGGTAGTGGGCTTGCCACAACCATTGATAGAAGAAATATGTGATAGATGAAAATGATACGGTCCAAGAATTGAAGAGGATGGGCTACCAGGAGGTGAGCCACGGATAGAAGGTGAAAGGCTACTAGGATGTGGCCCAAGAATAGAAGAATAAGGGCTACTAGGATGTGACCCATAAATAGAAGATGAAGGGATACTAGGATGTGGCCCAAGAATAGAAGAAGAAGGGATATTAGGACGTGACCCATAGATGTAAGATGATGGACTACCAGGATGTGGCCCAAGAATAGAAGATGATGGACTACCCAGGGGTGATTCATACATAGAAGATAAGGAGCTAGTTATATGTTCCCTAATAATCGAAGATATTGGGCTACTCGAAAATGTCCCACAAATAGAAGAGGGAGGGCTACTAGAAGGTGACCCACACCTAGATGAAGATGAAGGGCTACTTGGCCTGACCCCATAAGAGATTGTGATTGAGGAATTATGATAGACGAAGAGTTATTGGGTGATGAGAAGATAGGCCATGGATCTATGCAAGACCAAGGAGTTTCATCACATAATGAAGAATATGAAGATGGAAGAATAAGAGGAGGATCAAGTTGCATGATCTGAGGCTCTTCCCGCATTTCTTGATTAAAGGAATCAATCTTTTCCTCACAATATGCAAATGCATCAAAGTCTAAAGATAATCCATTTTTGTAATCTACTAAAGGAATATCTTTATATGCCCCTATAAATACCCCGATTATTTCTTCATTCTAAAAGAGATCAATCAAGTATGAGTTTTGATCGATCCCTAGGGGTTGTATTGGAAGAAATAGGTTCACTTGGTGTGGAAGGCTTAGAAGATGTTTGATGATTATTGATAGAAGAAGATGGTGTGGGGGACAAAGAATATGTGTAGATAGATGTCTCAAGACTAGAAGAAGGTGGTGTGGACCTACCTATACAATGGTATGTCATATGTAAAATAGTAGGATTAAGTCCAAAGTCTGTAGATTGCGACACATGGGTCGATTCAGATGTTTGTCTCGAAGGAATTTGAGTCACATGAATCTTCACAGAAGGAATATTCCGTGGGGGTGATTGATGAAGAAGGTCCTGCAAAGAAGGGGAGGACTGTGATTCAAGCATCACATTAGATGAATGATGACAAGGGTCTGTAAAGAAAGAGAGGACCGTGATTCAAGAATTGTATTATACTTCTGATTGGAGGGATTTGGAGTTGCGTGTATCTTCAAAGGAAGAAGACATCATTGGGGTGACTGATAAAAGGGGTCCTATGAAGAAAGGGAGGACCGTGACATAAGAGTTGCATTAGATGATTGATGAAGAGGATCCTGTAAAGAAAGGGAGGAATGTGATTTAAGCATCACATTAGATGAATGATGACAAGGGTCCTGTGAAGAAAGAGAGGACCATGATTCAAGAATTGTATTATACTTCTGATTGGAGGGATTTAAAGTCGCGTGTATCTTCAAAGGAAGAATATGTCATTAGGGTGGTGATAAAAGGGGTTCTGTGAAGAAAGGGAGGACTGCAACATAAGAGTCATATTAGATTATTGATGAAGAGGATCTTGCAAAGAAAGGGAGGACCATGACTTAGGAGTCGAATTAGATGAATCCGAATAGTAGTTTGGATTTAAATCCTCAGAAGAGTCAGAGGAAATATTTGGATTGGAATCCTCAGAAGAAGAGGAAATGTTTGGATTAGAATTAGAAGAAGAGTGGGGGGAACTCGAATAATAATTTGGATCAGACGTGTCCAAATCATACCACCGACTATGAGATGAAGGTGGGGAACGAGTTACCCGTATGGGCGCTCTAGCACGAAGAACCAAACGAGGTTTAGTTGTGATGGGAATCCTATGATTTGAATTGCTGAACCTAGGTTTTTTATTTTTGTAAGTATGGGGAACCGCACGATAGTTAGTCATTTTAGCACTTTTTTAAGCACAAATGTCTAGATCTAGATAGTGTGATGGAACTCCTTCAAAGGGAAGGAAGTGACATGTCAATTTGGGTAGCATAAGGACAACCAACTAGACATTGTGTAATTATGGGGATGAGTGTGTGATTTTCTGAAGAAGCTCTAAGGAAAATAGACATCGTGATGATGCAATATTGATGAGATAAAAGGGATTATCCTAGAAAATAAATTTTTGAATGAATAATCACAAGGAACAATCATGCGAGTGTGAAACCCAAAGCCAATCAATAAGGAAATACACCATATGAAAATGTGATGAAAAGATGATCAACAAGATGTTTTCACTTATGCCAAGTTCAAGGAAATGAACAAAACGTAAGTAAAAAAAAGAAGTCAATGTGATCTCCCAATCAAGATATACGATGAGTGAGCTCAAACTTGATTAAGACCTATATCTCAAAAAGTTCCAATTTCTGATTCACGAATGATAGAACAATATCACCAAGATATGTTAACCCACTTTGCGAGAAAGTGAAGTATTGATATCTAGGTGTTATTGATATAACACGCACAAATAGTAACACCTAGCACTCTTTGAAATCAAGGTAATAATAGAACCAAACTAAAAATTTCAAAGTATAGCTAGGAATAGTTAAAAATGTGTGCAACGTAACCATACAATATAGGTATTTATGTTGAGTTTACAAGAAACAAGACGTAAATATCAAAATTGTAGTGATACAATACAAACAAGCTAACTCTTCTAAGGAAGTCTGCAGTGATGAACCACGCCTAACTACAATGATGACCTTGACATGGGTATTAAGATCACAATGGCTACTAATGACATGAAAATGCCTCCGCACACTTTAGATGTTTAACTAACCCAGCCACAAACATGGATGGGCATAAACGGACATAAAAGTGAGAGAAACAGTCGATTGGTAACACAAAGGTAGTCACCCTTCTTTTGATCAACAAAGTGTCAAAAGAATGTGAAGGAAGTAAATAAAAAAATATGAAAAATGTTAGCCTCACTTTGGCAGAGTTTTGCCTCACCCTAAGGAAAGTAAAAACTAGGCAAAAGTAATACGTCACACGTTTCTCAAAAAGAAGGTTCACAACTCAACACTGTTTTAAAATGGTCAAAGTGGGCTCCTGGCCAAGGTATATTCTCCTAGGTGGTTCTCTCACCCTAGGTGTTACAAAGTTGCCACGATCAAGTGTGATTTACCCAAAAAGTCACACTGACTAGTTTGGGAGTATCTCGGCTTTACTTTACCCCCTTCAAGAACAGTAGGCAACTAGTGCGTCTACATGTACTATCACTAGGGTCACCACAACGGACAACTTATAACGCTATCTCACAAAGGAATCACTAGTCAAGTAGGTAGTGCGGAGCACTTCCCATTTCGTCCACAAGGTTCCCTCTTGCATGGACTACTTTGGGGTTCCTGGAACCACCCCCATTGTTGTAGCTTAAGGCGTTATGCCAAAGGGGTTATGTTCCAGTTGAGCGGAGAGGGATGTACCCTTTTCTGAAACCTGCAATATAGTGTTTTGAATATGTTGTTCTTTTTATCTTGTTTAATTAGGTGTGGTTTTCTTGAACACCTTTTGGTAACCTGTATAACAACTGTATTAGTAGTTTTTGATTTTGTTTTGGTTCCTCCTTTCTTTGACAAGATTTTTAGGTCCTACACTCAAGCGTTAGTAGTTCTCCAAGAAAATCACATTATTTAAAAGAGGATTAAGAGTTGCTTTTGATTCTCAAGATCATCCAAGGATGCAAGAGAAGAGCATACACAACAAATAATCCAACTAAAAAGTAAAGAAAATCTTTTCAATCAATGAACCATACAAAATTCTTGATAAATGTTCATTCCCCTAAACCAAAAGTGAAAGATGAAGTTTCCAATTTACCAAATGTTATAAAATGAAGACTAAAGTTGTTTTTGATTCTCAAGATCACCCTAAGGTGCAAGAGAAGAGCATACACAAACTTTATCCCAACTATAGAGAAATGAAAAACTTCAAATCAAATGACCATTGAAAAATGTTTTGTAAAAGGTTCATTCCCTTAAGCAAAATGAATAATCAAGTTTCCAAGTTTAATCCCAATGTTGACAAGATAGATATAAACGTTGTTTTTGATTCTCAAGATCACCAAAAGGTGCAAGAGAAGAGCATACACATGCTTTGGTCTAAATCGAGTAAGCATGGAAATACAACATTCATCAAAACATTAGACATGTTAGAAAATGACTAGTTTTAAAATAACAGAAAAACCTGTAATTTCTATAAGTATAAATCCTAAATTTATGTTTTCATTGCATAGTTAACTTCAATACCTTTCCAACGCAAAACAAATGGAGTCATTTTGATTTTGGGAGCAAAATTTATGGCCTTCGGAAGATGGGTTACGCATATGCTCTTATGCTCATGGGTATGCACTTGACATGCACTAAAAAAATGTCAAAAAAACATCCCTTAATCTACAAAATGGGAAATTTTTTCCAACCAAGATTCAATTTTGACAACAACCCATCACATTAATATATGAATAGAAGATTCAATGCTATCAAACATTAACATACATGCTCAAGAATTTAAGATTTTCAAGAAATTGACAAAACTAGCATGTAGAATGATGAAAAAGTAAGCTCTAAAAATGAAAACATGATGAAATCTTGAAATTTTCTCACCAAGATTAAATTTTGACAGCAACCCACCACATTAATATGTAAATAGAAGACTCAGCACTATCAAACACTAACCTACATGCTCAAGAATTGAAAATTTTCAAGAAATTGACAAAACTAGCATGTAAAATGTTGAAAAAGTAAGCTCTAAAAATGAAAACATGATGAAATCTTGAAATTTTCTCACCAAGATTAAATTTTTATAGCAACCCACCACATTAATATGTAAATAGAAGACTCAGCACTATCAAACACTAACCTACATGCTCAATAATTTAAAATTTTCAAGAAATTGACAAAACTAGCATGTAGAATGTTAAAAAAGTAAGCTCTAAAAATGAAAACATGGATAAATCTTGAAATTTTCCCATCAATTCCAATTTTGACAGCACTTCACCTCCTTCATACCTACAAGGAATACCCAACACATGCAAACTCAACAAAACAAGTTAGATCAACATGTGTAAAAGAGGGTTAGTAACCAAAAATAAAACTTAACTACAAAAACTTGAAATTAAGTGCAAAGGACAATGGAGTAAGTCCCACCGGGCATGCCAAATGTGTGCATGTATACTTTGCTTAATGCTAAATCAAATGAAGCAAGAACTACCAGCTAAAATAGTTCTACAATTTAGCTAAAACAAAGCATAAACACCATCATGATAAGAATTAAACAAAGGTTGGATGCTAGCATTCATCAATACAAACTTTGAAACTAACAATGCTAAATATCTAAAATCCTCTATTTTCTAACAAAAAATAAATTAATGGACCTAAGTAAGCTCCATGGCTATCAAATTAGTTGTCCTTAATGTTCTAAGAACCTAGGAATGGGGGCTGATCAAATTTGGGCTACAAGACCCTTTTAACACCTCCCATATGACCCAAGCACTTTAAGAAAGAAGCTTAACTCTTCAAGATGATGAACTCTCAAAAGGGCAAGGTGCAAGCTCTTAGTCTCTTTGCTATATGTTTTGCATTTTCTCTCTAAGGAGTTTAGGTGTAAGTAAAAGGTAGGTGGAAGGATCTTTATATAGCCTAAAGGATAAAGGATTCAACACATTCTCATGAATGTGGGATAAAGGTAAAACATGATTAGGAATGGATATGGTTGCTTTATTAAAGGTAACCTTACTTTAGAAGAGTTTAATACATGTTTAGCAAGTCATGGGAGTTGGGGGGTATTTTAATTAATCAAAGGTGATTAACTAATAGGTAGATGTAAGCTTATAGAAGCTAATTAGAGGAATATTAGTACAATTTAGGCTATTATAAGGGGATTAAATCAATTAAATATTGATTTATTGGTTAAATGTAAGGGAAAGCTAATTAATTAATAATAATTAATTAGTCTAGGTAGAAGGGGTGATTTATTAACAAAAGGTCGTTAATTAGGGTATTTGTTGGATATGAAACTTAATTAATTAGCTTAGTGTAATTAATTAATGATGATATGAGGGAAAATGAGTGCTTTTGACGATATGTCATTGATTTGTGAGAAAGGGGATAATTAGTGCAATTTAAGTATTTAAATTGCTTGGGCGTAATTATAGGTGTCTATAGGCACCCACCGCCTTTAATAAATTGTACTCACAGTCCTTAATTATCTCCACCAATTGATTTTGAGATGAAGTATTTTAGTTATCTAAATCACCTTGCATGGCATGAAGTATGAATTTACTAAATGTAAAGGAGAGCTAAGAATAGCTGGTTTGTAAATTGGTGGCAAGCTCCTTAACTTTGCATTGAATGTCTTTTATTGCTCACCTTCCTCGGGAAGTGCATGGATGGATTGGAATAAAGGGGAAGTTTTTGGTATCGATTCATTTCATGGATAGAAACTCGTAGTATCTCGGAATGGAAGGATGAAGTTTAGATTTGTGTTGATGTGAGTTTACATGAAGAAAACATCATTTGAGTAGATGGAACAGAAAGTTCCCAGGACTCGTAAAAATATCATAGAAAATTTGTGATCTATGAATGAAGGAATTTTTTCAAAGGTTTGGGGATTTTTTTGAGTAATCATGAAAGTTTTATAAGGAAATAAAACACGGCGTAACAGGCATGATACACTATGAAATTTTCATAATTTCTTGCTCTATTTAGTAATTTCACAAAAATAACCTTGCCTTGTATGAAATTTTGTGTTTATAATTTCTGAGATGTAGAATCATTTAATACTTGCTCTGTAGAGTATGAATTGCTATGGCTTCATGATGTATGTTGTTAAAAATTATTAACTAAGTACAGACTCCAATAAGGTTTATTATCGTTAAGGAAAGAATACACTCTTGAGATGTTTGAGGACTGCTGCTAAAATGATTACTGGGTTTGATTTGATATACCAACATTGTTGAAATCTTCTTGCAGTTGTGAATTGATATCTACCCATCCGTAGAAAATTTTTTAATTTATTACCCATCTCTTCAAGGATATGAATAAATGTAGCAAGATATTGTGGTATTCTTGAAATTGTTACGTGTGAGTTTTTGTTACATGATGTATTTCCTTGACCTAGTGTTATTAGGTTTACTTATTTGGGTTTGATTCTTTAAATAAATCTATGCCTATGGAGTCATGTTGGTCTTGTAGGAGGCATTGTCGATACTTATAATCGACACGGTTTTATTTAAAATAAGTATTTGTACTGAAGAAAAACAACTGAATTTAATATTATCATTGGGTTATACATAATAAGGATAGTTGTAACGATTACATGGTCTACCTCTTTGGCCCTTGAATAGGCAGTTTAGAATGGCATTTATGGTCTACTCCATAGCCACTTTTATGGCTTAACTGAATCGCTGAGTCTCCTAATAGTTAACTGTTGTATCTTGTTTGCAATTAAAATTGTATAAGATCTAAAAACTTCATTCTATTATTTTATGTCGATCTCCTTATTGCTTCTTAATAACTTTGGAACTATTCGACTCGCTCATAGTTTAAATCCGGTTGTGGAAAGGTTATATTAAGATTTGATTCTTTGTAATGGTTAAGAACAACTTCTTAAAATCTCATCACTTATGTTCCATTTTAGCCTCTATAACGGAGGATGGACATTCTCCTGTAAAACCTTGGATGTTACTTAGTGGGATAATTTATTCAATATTATTATTAAAGCTTGGTATTTCTTACAATTTTTATCAAGAGTTTGAAAGTGACGTCGACTTCGACGAAGAATATCCCTCCTCTTGTAAGAGATGCAGTTCACCATTGTCCAATAGGAAACCATCCTAGAAAGTGAGTTGATCTTCTAGAAGTTTATGCATTATATTTTACGGTTGAAAAGTTGTTTAACACTTCCTTTTATTGGGTATGCCTCATCTCAATGTATGAGTTGGTAACGATAGTTGAGTTTGATTTCTTTAACCCTTACACTCTTATTTATGCTTTCTAGGTTTTATTGATTACCTGTTCAAAGATCTAAACCTATAATAAAGGTTTTATGATTAATTATCCTTAGTATGACCCACCATTTAATCAGTTGTTAGAAGGTTTAAGGGAAATACCTTGAGCTATCCCTTGAGTTTTGATGATCCCTTTCTATGGGCTGATCATTTTATCAGAAGTTGAGTTTATGTTCTAAATGTTGGAAATTGAGTCATTAAGTAGGGATGGGGATTAAAGTTGTCCCAAAATAGGAAGTCTCTTGGCTTCAGGGTTGTAAATCTTGGTGGTATTACCCCTCTGTAGTAATTAACACGTTTCAAGTTTGTTGATCACATTGTCATACTATGTGTTCTATTAAGAAATTGGAGGCATTGATTTTGTACGATAACCCAATATGGGACCAAATGGTTAAGCTATATACTCCTACTCTTATAATAGATGATAACTAGATTCATCATTTAACTGAGTCCGTAAGATATGATAGATCCTCGCTAGGTGTAATATTTCTTATTTGAATTATTTGGTATCTCAGCAAACCCGAAAGTGACTCTTTCTCTAACAACAAACTATACTCGGTTTCATTTATTAAATACAAGGTTTCCTTGACGTTTTGAAATTTCCTTATTGACCTCTCCCGATTGTGTCATGAATTTAGTTCAAGTATGATCTAACCTTGTTGAGTAGAATGGGATTAGGAGATCGTTTCTCAAATTCATAATCATGTGAAGTCTCAACTTACCGGGAAAAATTGGGTTGCTTTAGAAGTTGTAATTCATGTTGAGAAAACTCATGGGATATTAAATGTTCACATGAACTTTTTGGGCCAAGTAATAATTATTCTATCTCATCAACATAGGGTACCTACTCTCTTCTAGACTATTAAAGACTTAGTGTTTATTAGGTCTTGATATGTTGAAACATATATGAAGAAGGGAATTGTGTACTCTTTTCTAGTCTTAGAATGTTCAATAAGTGCTTAAGTTGAGGTAAGTATTAAATATGTAGCATGTTACTCAAGTTATACCTGATTGTTATATGGTAGGATGCCATGAATGTTCTCTCTCTATTATCCTCGAGGTTAAACGCTCTAATATCATATTTCATTAGCCAAGTACTCTTGATGTTTTGGTATTATTTCTGAACCATTAGCAGTCCTTATGGGTGTATGAAATCCTCATTAGATCTGTTATGAAGATTTGAGAGATTTATTGAATGTGTTCTTGATGTTTATATGATTACTTAATCATTGAGTAAAATGTATTCAGCATGCAAGTATGGGATTACATGAGTAAAATATTGATACTCTTATACGGTAGTATTTAAATACTTATAATTCTCATGTATCTTATGAATTGTATGAATGTTTCGAGAAACTAAAGTTGTTGTATGGAAAATTAAGTCTGAAATTGATTTCTTCCTTGGTTCATTAAATTTCTTTCTTGGTCATGTTATACAAAGAATTTTTATCTACTTAAGCTTTGTAATATTGACTCATAAAAATAATATGGGTTATTTCTATGAAATAATTAAGTAGAGTATGTCATTATGGTAAGTTGGTGCTTATCATGCCCAGTTCTTGTGAATTGACTCGTGCTAAAAATTTTGTAGATAAACACAGAGAAGGAAAGGTGAAGTATTTAGTTTTGTATATAATTTTGATCGAGGAAAGCTTGAAGATATGACTGACTTGAATGTTCTTAAATGAAATACTTCTTCTTGGAAATGGGAAAGGCCTTGCTACTGAATATAATTGTTTTATTCAATTAAAAGAAAGATTTTGGTCATGCTTAAAGGCATGAGTTGTATTTATCTCATAAATGTAATTAAGACAGATTTCTTGCTACTATATATTGTTTTATAAGTGGTTGATTGTTGATTGATGAGTTATGAGTCGTAAATCTATCAAGTTAGGAAATCAGCATCTACAATACTATTGTATTAATCATTAGTATCAATCATGTAGTAAGTGCTATACACATCTTATGTGTGAGATTATAAGGATCATATAAGGGAATATTGGAGGAACGTTGCTTTGGAAAATATCTTGTTCTAAATAATTATATGTTAAGCATACATGGAAATAATTGAGGTTGCTTAATGGATAACTGCCTCATTATAAAGTGCAATATATCACCCTACTCATAAAGTTGTGTTAAGTTCTCAAAAGGTTTTGTATAGAATGTACACAACCAGTAAAAGATATATAGAAGTAAGATTGTCTAATCTTAATGGCCGCTACTAAGAAAGCAGCTAGATTATCATGAAACCATGGAAAGGTTATCGAATCGGGTACTTCTATGCTATTGATATTTTATAAACTCAAGTTATACTAACTCTTACCATCAAAGATATAATAATTTAATATCGATTTCTAAGTGAAATCAACATTAAGTTCTATACTAGGACGATACACATAAGAAACAAGAGGACGGGCTTATGGTAGTCTAACATGACTATATATTGATTATGGTTTCACTTTTCAGAATCATAGAACTATGATAAATTGTGTTATGAAATATTTTTCTCTAAGAGATGGAATGTTTTTAATTAGAGTTGTTCCATGATGCATCTTTATGAACACATAATCATGTCGCACACAATGGAAGTAATATGAGAACATGCTTACTACGTTAAAAAGGAACATAGAATTTGAATCTTATCCCTAGTCAATACTGTAATTATCTCTAAAGATAATTAGAGAGTGATATTTTTAATGGACGTGATAGGGAAAGATAAATGGGCAAGTGGTTCACCAAATCTAACATATCACATACCCCAGATATATCTTACTTGTTGGAGATAGTAAAATAAATGAATGCTCTTTACTGAGCTACAATTAAGTAAAGTGATGTGCTTAAACTGAAAGGATGGTTGGCATTGATAGCCTATGGAACTTAAATAAAGGAATGAATCATACATAAATACTTAGCTTTATATAATTACATATCCCTAGAATATGAAATAAGGAACATGAGCCTAAATGTTAAAGCTGAGAAATTTTTGAAACTACAATAATGATCATAGACCTTGATAGTATCATTTCTATCAATGGTTAACATGGGTATGAGATTTTGAAAGGTAATTAAGTGTTATAGAGATTGGGGATCCGGGATCAACTCAATCCAAACCTTAGGTACGACCCATTCATGGAGAAGGTGTTGTAAGTCATTCTTTGTTCTATAATGATTACCTTGAAAACATTAAACACCATGCACCAATATAGGATTCTAGGTAGGTGAAATCACTGCATATACTACACAGTCATATCCCTATGGTGACGATTGTCACCATTAGGATACTGTCATTTAGCATTTGTAATGAGTTGTCTCATCAAGAGACTAGATTGTAGTATGGTGTTGTCCTAAGTACAAACCTTGATAGAGTTACAAGACAAATTGGACCTCCTAGGTACGCACCCTTATATCAACCTATGATGGCTATGGGAAGAGATGTGGGTGAGTAACAAGGTGAATTGTTACGAGAACACTTTCTTTCCCATAGGCATCACAAGATGACATAGAGGTACGTCTTCATGTAGGTTAAACTAGTTTGTACCTTATTCAAGGCTTGTAGCTATTTACAGTATTTAAGTTGTGAATCCATATAATTGAATAAGTGATTAAGGTGAAACGACAATTTCCTTATGACGAGTGTGCCATCATGGAATTGAGCATGGCATACATGACTCAGAAACTTTGTGCAAAGTGGTGTAAGTTGTTGATTACTGCACTGTCAAGATTTCCCTTTGATCTAAGTTGTCAGATGTCTGTGGATTTCATAGGTGGAACCCAGGTAGACACTTAAGAGAATTCACTTTTATATCATACCTTGAGAAAGGAGAACCAAAGGTTACATTACGTGTATTGTCTCATATAGAGCATTAAAGGAAAATGAGTAGGTTCAAGCATTCTCTCATACAGCTACACATGGTTCATGAAAGTTATCAGAAATGTATTACATTAAGGTTTATGTAGATTTAAATATATTCGTATTTAAATTCAGCTGCATAAAGTATAAAAAAATTGAGACAAAGTGACAAAAGTGGATGTTACAACATGATCCAAGAGAACAGCACAAACATTTGTTCTTATTCTGCATATCAAAGAAAACACACAACTGAAAATGAAGTCACCATAGTAAAATGTGGCCCTATCATTGGTGACTGACGAGATGCATTGATCCCCTCCTTCCTCTATTTCCTTTGACCTCCATCGATGCTACTTACTTAGCTGAATAGGATTTGAAGCTGATTTGATAAAATACTCCCTTCTACAATGTGAAATAGATCTAATTTACTGGGCGTCATTTACCACCAAAAATGATTTCACAAGGTAATTTTTTTAATTTTGCAAACATTTTTACACTTTTGACACTAAAAAAACAAAAAGCACCAAAAAAATAGTTACAATAAAATTAGATTAAAAGACTAAAATTAATCACATGTGATCATATATCAAATGAAGTAATAATTGACTAAAAAATATTAAAGCTTTGAGAAAAAGAAAAAGAAAATAAAGACATTTGTAATTTGGTCAAAATATAAAAGTAAAGTGAACATATATAATCACGTATGAAACTAAGTCAAAAAAATTAATAAAATAAAAAACCTCACTACCTAAGACCACTTTTAAAATAATGACATTATTAAAAAATACATGACTTTACACTATTTGTTTTATTCGGACTTTAAGTATATAAAAAAACAATTAAAATATTATGCTAAAGAAGATAAGGTGTGACTTTTAACAAAACATAATACTAAAAATTAAACACAAACTAATAACACCAAAACTAAATCGACCTTTTAATAAAATTTACTAAAAAAGCGTAAACTATAGACAAAATCTAAACTATATTTTCATCTCGCAAAAATGTATGGCATCTAATAGAAATAACAACGAGGTTTTGAAGATGAAGGCTGA
Organism: Taxus wallichiana var. yunnanensis; assembly: GCA_018340775.1. Taxonomy (NCBI): domain Eukaryota; kingdom Viridiplantae; phylum Streptophyta; class Pinopsida; order Cupressales; family Taxaceae; genus Taxus; species Taxus wallichiana. The sequence continues at coordinate 91,601,300 of CM031243.1, read as the reverse complement.
AAAAAATGAAAGATTCATATAATGCAAGGTTGAAAACTTTAAGATCTCACATTAGAGACATTGGTAGAGAGCTCTGAGAAATTTAATGCAATGATATCATGACTTAGAGGAAATCACTTCTCCATTCGTAAGTAGATCCTCCACAATTGGTTGATTAATAGCATACAAAACCAGTGAAATAATGTAGGCCAAATCTGATCTTGTCAATGTTGATGCAATTCGCTAAGGATGATGGGTTGTTATACTTCTCTAAGGAAACACACACCTTCACAAAGCTACAATGTCAATCAACTTGGGACAGTTTTGAAAATTGACCGATCCACGAGTTCATAATTTTTAGCAACAAATATAAAAGGAAAATATGATGAATGGACACCCACATTAACAAATTTTATCACAAAATCTCATATTTGAGCCCCTTGCTCGATTCCAAATGTAAATTTGGTATTATATTTCACATGATGAACATAAAAATATACTTGATAATAAATCAAATAATATACTATTTTGTAATTCAATATGGGACATATTATTATGTTGAGAGCTATTACATTTATAGAATTTACCTTATCCATCATACAACGAGATGGACCTCATCTTGAAATCCCCTAAATCTCTTTACTAAAAATCCCTAACATGTCTTCTTCAATCTCTAACACCTCACTAATAGTGAGTTGTTCTCACAACTCACATACAAATATATAATAATATTTTATTGCACACACACTCATATTATATTAATTTCTAATGTTCACACTAGCATATGAATTCCTAAAAGTTGGCACACTTTGATTAGTTGCATTTAGCACACTTAATGTCTGAGATATACCACATGATGCATAATGACATAGAAGGAATGAAGATGTCTGTGGAAGTGGAAGGCGTAGAAGGAAAATAGAGAGAAGGGTGCGGAAAAGTATCACGCACATTAGAAATAAAAGCATACTTGTAGGAGACAAGTAGGGGGAAGCACACAAGCATCAAATGATAATGCATGGAGACAAGGAAGGGGAAGCGAGGTGTAGAGGAATACCAAGGACTTATCCAAATATGGGAAGTAAGCAAGAGGCATGCACGGAAGGAAAATAGACCGTTGGGAAGAAGGTGGATGCATAAGGAGTGCATGTAAGGGGAAGTGAAACAGATAAAGCAATGAGATGTTGAATATTTAGATCCATAATGGGGATGTAAGTTGTCAAAATGACTAGGGGAGTTATTTTGGACAACATTTTAATGAATTTCGGGGCCATCTACTGCTAGTTGAAGGAGATCGGAGCTGGAGCATCCATTGGGAATGGAGTCTATTTAGGAATATGAAATTCTTATACGTAACCTTGAAGAACTTCCCTTGAAGTTAATTGATGAAACTTCTCGAAATCTATTTTGAATAAAATTTAGAAAGAAACCATGTACTAGATTGGTGCCTAGAAGTAACAAAATAGTGTGTGCAAGGAGTGCACTGAGATGCACAAGAAGAAATAACTATGTACAAACACAGATGTACGTGTAGTGCACTTAGAGGAATTGAAACTATTATAATATTTAGAATGATACAACAAACTTAATGAAATTGATTGAGATATATCCCATTAACTAAGATCAGTAGCGCACCTCCATCAAGATGAGATAACTCAAAGGACTTAGCCTCCTTACAAGAATTGATGATAAATGGGCCACTCCAAAGTGCATCAAACTTTGAATGGCACCCTGGTTTAGCTCTATCAGCATCCCATTTTAAGACTAAGTCACCAACTTTGAAAGCTTGAGGCCTAGCCTTCTTGTCAAACCATTTCTTTATTGATTGTTATTGGGCCCCTAAAATATTAACTAAGTATAGAAGGCATGTAGGCGTGTAAGGAAAAAGTGTGCAAGGAAGGGTTTAAGAAAAGGGTTTAAGGAAACCTTTAGAACGCACAAACATAACCAAGGGTTTAGGACTTAATCATTTTGGGCATTTGGGGTAGAACATGTGAAAAGCATGACCCGATTGTGCATGGATAAGGTGCTAGCCTAGTGATAGGTTGGCCTAGGAAGGAGCATGCCTGCAGTAGAAGCTTCTAGAATCACATCATGGTATAAAGTAGGCATGGAGGAGCATGCTCGCATGGAGGACCACATTCAGACACTTGGCATCAGATCTAAGGGCATTGGAGGATGAGTTGGTAGTCCAAAAAGGCTATAAATACAAGTGCCTGTAGAGTAAAAAGAGAGGAGAAGAGACTTAGAGATCAAGGCGAGCTCGTAGAAATCTGCAAGAACTTTGTTAGTGGGTAATTGCATTTGGGAAAGGATGTATGGGGCAAGGGATTGTAATTTTTCTTTTTGGTAGCATAGTTACATTAGTCTAGTTGTAATGCATGATTGTGGTCTGCTTCTCTATGACATTTTGTAAATGGCTCCATGGATGTAATGAGGTTACCAGTTTATATATATATATATATATATATATATATATATATATATATATATATATATATATATCAATGATTCTAATGCATACATATTTTCATAGGTTCTCTTTCATTTTATGCTAAGTATGGATTCTTATATACTTCTTTCTATTATGGTACAAGTTATATAATTTATTAAGTACTCTGTCTAGAATAACTGCAAGGATCTAGAGGCCGTTCTAAGCTCTATGGTTCTTATTTGTCTTAAATCATTTGAAATATCTTAAACACTAATCATAGATGATGTTTCCCACTAAAATCACATAAAAGAGAGTCTCGGTACCCATTATTGCCTCGGGTGAGTGCTCGGCATCTGCTAGATGATAGGCCAACGTGCATGGGGTTCCTTTCTTTCATGATAGGGGTAAGAAAGACTACATTTTGGTTCCATTCTTTGGGACCTATTTTTGAATTTGTAGTGGGAAATAACATTCATCATGATCTGTGTAGTGAGTAATGACAGAGCGATTAAAATTGTAAAGTGTTGAATCATGGTTCAAGATCATGGAGGATGAATTTTCTCAAAGATTCGGCACTGGACCTGAGTTTGATGCACGTAGATGGGTAGAATATAACCTCTATTATGATCTATATGAAACTTTTTCTCTGCTTCCCAAGAATTGTATGAATGGCTCTCAGCCTATGCATCTAGATCAAGTTGGCATTATGGATCACGTGTGTGGACCTAAGAAGAATACCAAAGGTTGTAGGATGTAGATCTGATGTGGACCCATGCTGTGGATCATTGGTGGAAAGGAGTACTAGATAGCTACACTTTGGAGTATGCCATTTCCACATATTCTTGTTCGAGAGGTTCTTGAGTTTACATTTTGAGGAGCCCATAAGATTATTTCTAAGTGTTTTTCTTACGGTTATGAAAATTTTAATAGTTACCATGAGTTTAGAGGTATTCCTAATGGCGAGCTAAACCATTACGAAGAGTGTTAGGTGAGGAAGCTAGGGTGGAGGAAGATGGTAGATGTTGTGATAGAGAAATAAAGGGAGGAGAGATGACTCAAGTATGGTGAAGCGCATGAAAGGGAGATTGCTAGACAACGTGAGATTGCAGGTGCAATGGATGTATGGAGGTAGACATTACGGGAAGGATTTAAGGTTCACGCAAAGGACATGGAACTTGAGCAGTTAGTGTGACCCCAACTTGGCGAGTGTGTAATAGATACCCCTTTAGATTCTAATGAGATTTCTTTACTCGAAGAGAGAAGAACCATTAGCGCGCATTTGAGCCCACCTAGTGATCAAAACCTAGCACTTGGTTTTCCAAATTAGGGGGAAAATATTGGTAGTCAGGTTGGTTACATTGGAGATGATCGGTCTACACCGGGAAGTATAATTTCTTATTCGAGCCTTCTATGGCTAAAAACACCAACCTAGTGTTAGGAATTTTCATGAAAAGTATAGACACACAAGATTTTGGTCTCATTTCTAGGAGTGGCATGGGGTATACTATTGGTTGTGGGGCATTGTTGTAGACCATAGGTGCATAGTTTAGTGGATCTATGGGGACCTTTGGCATGACCACTATAGGACCTGGTGGGTCTGGTGGTTTAGGAGGAATAGGAGCTAGTGGGTCTAGTGGATCTGGTGGTTCAGGGCCTAGTGGACCTAGTGGATCTGGTGGTTCAGGACCTGGTGGACTTGGTGGATCAGAGCAGCAGAGAGGAAACATAGGTAGAAACCAAGGCTTTAGCTCAAGAGGTTTTAGGCCCTAACCACCCCCACAAGTTATCTTTGAAATGTCTCTACTTTTTCCGATTATAGAGGTATTGAGGATGTTACAAAACATGTTCACAAGTGTGAACTAATATGGCATGCAAAGGGTATCACAACCCCGGATGGAAGGCTAGTCAGTTTGTAACCATGTTGCAAGGGTGCATGCATAACTAGTATAGGAATTATGACCCTCATCAGATAGTGGTGGACTATAATTCTTTAAAGAACACATTCTTGGTAGAATTCCACATTCCTAAATTTAAAAGAAGATTATCAATGCTTTGAAGGAGATTCAATAAGGAATGGCAAAGAGTGTGTGAGAGTATGATGCATTCTTAAAAACTATCTTGTCTAAATTATCATATGATATACATGCTTCACAAAGCATGCTCGGTGGTTTTTGGATGATTTATCACCCCTTTTAGAAGGTCCTTATCTCGTAAAACTTTACGAGACCTTTACAAGGCATTAGAAGCTACTATGTACGTTCGAGGCTATTGGTAGTGTTGATCTTTGGTGTTAGCCCATTCTGGAGGCTTAGATTATTGCTATGACCAAGCAGTTGGAAAAATTTTCTGGAAACTCAGCCCATGAAACTCGTAGTGGTTTATGGTACACATATTGTGAAGTAGAGGGGCACGTTAAGGATAATTTCCCCTAGAGGATAGTATGCACCATGGCAGTAGATTATGAAATTTTTCATGGGGATCATGATGCAAGTAGGTTCCCCTTGCTACAATGCACAATCTAGAAGAATGTGTCTTGTTATTGCAAGATCTACACCTCTATAACCCATGATACTAAGGAATGTAGGCTCATTGATCAGATCCATGAGGCCATTGATCATGGGGTGTGCCAAACTAGCATTTGTAGTAGTTCCAAGGGTGATGATCACCGTTATGAGGAGCGCATAGATGGAGGCATGCATGGAAGAGGTTTTCACGGAGGATTCTATGGTTGTGGTAACCGTGGAGGAGGAAGGAGTGAGTTCCTGTGTGGAACCTGTTTCAATTGTGGATCTATAAATCATTATAAATGAGAATTTCCAGACCTGTTATAGTGCTCATGATGGGGAAAGAAGCATAAGTATGAGGATTTATTGGATTTGTTTTAGCACATGAATCAACAACATCATAAAGACAAGGGCACTACAATGGTCAATATTAAGAAGGAAGACACATAGTGGATGCCTCGGGTAACATGAGATGTAGGTTTGGAGCATGTCTTGGTAACAACAAGAGTAGAATCCATGCACACACAAGAGATACCAAGGCAGAAGAACCTGGTTTCAAGGGAGGAAGTAGTTCATGGAAAGTACCTAGACCCGCATGTCAAAAGGAGGTATACCAAGACACCATGGATGTTATTCAAAGTTTACAAGGGGAAATCTAGTGTCTAAAGGAGCAGTCCAAGAGGGAGGAACAAGGGAGGAGAGTCGAGGCACCAAAGGATGACCTAGATGAGGTCAAGGAGGTGTGTAAAATGCTAAGGCAAGAGAATATCATTCCCTTGCTAGGATCATGGTTGAGAGAGAAGGTACCATGCACTGGAGGAGAGTGCGAGAGGTAGGTCTTACACACAAACCTTCCCCCTCACAGCATTGACTATGACAAGGAGATCACATTGAATGTAATTATGGATGGATGGCTCCTTAGTAATATCCTCATTGACACGACTCAAAAGTTAATTTTCTAACTTTGGATGCATGACATTATATGGAAATACACGCATTACTGACCATCTTCGAATGTGTTGTATATGGAAAACAAGACTAAGGTGATGTCCATGGTGTCTTAAAAGATGAAGCTATCACCATCTAGGAGAAAAGTTTCTTGGGGACTTCAAATTCTTGGCGCTTGCCAAGGTAAGAAATTTCCCAGCACTACTTGGGTGCCCATGATGTTACAAGAACAATGCAGACCTTTGGTTCAACAAAGGGTACATCAGCTTTGAAAATAAGGAGGAGCGGGTCATTATACCCCTGCATGATGGGAATTCAACACCCTATAATGAACCCACAGGAGAAGAAGTTCGAATAGGATATATGTGCACTCAATCGGGGACCCGAGAGATAATACATCCTACTAATGGAGTTATCTAGTTTAAGGATGCTCGGTCATGAAGTGATATCGCTGAGGCTAGCATGTGACAATTGGGCACATGGAACTTATGAATTGATGGGATAGCAGTTGTGAGGGTTAGTTACAAGGTAACAAAGGCGCGTATAGTTCAACGCTTAGGAGGAAATGAGTTGCCTAAGTATTCGGGAGGAGCCATCCTTGAGATATTTTTACGAGAAGATGGAATCTCGGTATAAGAATGAGAAGGAATGGAGGGGATGTTAAGCTATGTCATGCTTGGCATAACTACACATTGGTGGGTTACACATTAGGAGATCCTTTGGAATTGCACAAGGTAAGAATTTCTCTCTCTGCCGATTCTCAGGAGAAACATGCCCACCACCATCAAGGACTACCATGGGAAGGAGCCCGACTCTTTCCATATCAAGGGTGTGAAAGGATGCGGAGAGAAGGTGCGAAGCTTTGCCATCATCCCTCTAGGTGCACAAGTTGTACTATACACTACAGGGTTATGTGTGTGCATGGTACATTCATTCAGAGACACGGCTGTCGAGACAGGGAATTGGGTGGCAAGAGCTCGTGGTGACCTCATTCAAACCTTTAGTATCAGTACAAGCCATCGGTTGATAAGGGCTTGTAGGGTATCAAGCACCTTACCATAGGGCAGGGTTCATTTTAAGAGACCTTTTGGAAATCAGAGGTGGAGAATACAGCGAATATCTCCAGGAAAGCTTGATTTAGCGAGAAGGTGAATTTTTGGGGTTGTATGAAAAATTTCACTGATTGTCAAGTGTCATGACGAGAAGGCTGCAAACGCACGACGGGATATTTTTCTATCACACGTCAAAAATATGCAATGACGCACGTCAACATACCTCAGTGACACACGTCATTGGATTTTTTTGACGCGCGACAACAAAATATCCTGTCGCGCGTCTACAGGCTCCGACCTCTACTTTCTCATCAAAAAATCTCCATGTCGCGCGTCAACAAACTCTTTTTTGTGCATGTCTGCTATGCGTCAATATCTGTTGTACCTCCTTTTCATGTATCAACTATCCGTCAAGGTCGCGCATCAACAAATAACCCTCATTGACATCGCGCCGTGAGTCCTCTTTGACACGCGTCAACAAGGTTGTTGACGTGCATCGAGGTTTGTTAGCGTCATTACATTTTTTTGACGCGTGATAGCAAAATCTCTGCCGCACGCCTACGACCTTCAACCTTGGCTTTCTCATAAAAAAATCTCCATGTCACACATCAACAAACTCTTTTTCATGTAAATCTCGTTATACGTCAATATCATTGTACCTCCTTGTCGCGTGTCAACTATCCGTTAAGGTTACATGTCAACAAATAATCCTCATTGACACACGTCAATAGACCTATTTGACGCGTGCATTAACAAGGTTGTTGACACACATCACTGAGGTCTATTGATGTGCGTCATTACATTTTTTTGACGCGTGACAGCAAAATCTCTTGTCGCACGTCTGCAGCCTCCGACCTCTGCTTTCTCATAAAAAAATCTTCGTGTCGTGGCGTCAAAAAACTCTTTATCGTAAATGCGCTCATTATGCATCAATATCTGTTGTACCTCCTTGTCATGTGTCAACTATCCGTCAAGGTCACGCGTCAACAAATAACCCTCATTGATGCGTGTCAATAGTCCTCTTTGACGTGTGTTAACAAGGTTTTGACGCGCGCGTCATTGAGGTCCGCTGTTGAAGCAGCGTCATTACATTTTTTTGATGCATGACAACAAAATCTCCTGTCGCGTATCTACAACCTCCGACCTCTGCTTTCTCATAAAAAAATCTCCATGTCACACGTCAACAAAATCTTTGTCGTGCGTCTGCTATGCGTCAATATCTGTTGTACCTCCTTATCGCGAGTCAACTATCCATCAAGGTCCCGCATCAAAAAATAACCCTCATTGATGTGCGTCAGTAGTCCTCTTTGACACACATCAACAAGGTTGTTGACACACGTCACTGAGGTCTATTGACGTGCGTCAATGCATTTTTTTGACGTGCGATAGCAAAATATCCTGTTGCACATCTGCAGCCTCCGACCTCTGCTTTCTCATCAAAAAATCTCCGTGTCACGCATCAACAAACTCTTTGTCGTGCGTCTGCTATGTGTCAATATCTATTGTACCTCCTTGTCATGTGTCAACTATCCGTCAAGGTCGCGCATCAACAAATAACCCTCATTGGCGTCGAGTGCCAGGCGTCAACAAGGTTGTTAACGTGCATCACTAAGGTTTGTTGACGCGCGTCATTGCATTTTTTTGATGCGCGACAGCAAAATATCCTTTCGCACATTTGTAGCCTCCGACTTCTACTTTCTCATCAAAAATCTCCGTGTCGTCGCGTCAACAAACTCTTTGTCATTTATGCATTATGCGTCAATATCTATTGTACCTCCTTATCGCACATCAACTATCCATCAAGGTCACACGTCAACAAATAACCCTCATTGACACACGTCAATAGACCTCTTTGATGCACGTCAATAAGGTTGTTGATGCGTGTCAATGAGGTCTGCATTGACATGAGTCAATGAGGTTTGTTGACGCACATCAATGCATTTTTTGACACGCATGACAAAACAAATATCCTGTCGCGCGTCTGTAGCCTCTACCCTCTTCTTGCGCATCGAAAAAATTTCCATGTTTCTCGTAAAAAAACTCTTTGTCATGCATCTACTATGCATCAATATCTACAATATCTCCTTGTCTACAAACCCTCTTTGTCACGCGTCAATAACTTACCCCCTTGTCGCGTGTCTATAATACGGGATATATCATATTGTTGAAAAATGTGAAGTAGAAGTGTTCTACCTGGCGAATAATCTAGGTTTATATAGGGGATATTTTTCAAGGGTAGGCGAAGCCGACCCCTAAAAAAATTAAAGTGTAATTTTTAGGCGAACAAGTCACTGACCCGTGCAAAAAAATTCACCTTTTCAAAATTTTCAAAAATGGAATATTCACCATATTACAAATATTCACCACTAAAATTTTCCCTTCCATAGGGGATAGTGCCATGGTAGAAGATAGATTGTTGGATTTACTAGGTGGACTAGGTTTGGAGGTGCGCTTTGAAGAAGAAGTAGAGGAAACAGAAGAGTTACAACTTGATTGCATGTGTTTGGAAAAGGAGAAATGAAAGTTGGTATATGTGATTGATGGAGAGAAAGTGGAATGCTTGTATGTTAGCCATTATGTATAGATGTGCAAGGTGATGGATAGTCTTGATACTCGTGCATGTTCCTACCATGAGCCCCTAAAGAAAAATAAGGTTAACATCGGTTTGGGAGAATAACCTAAGGAAGATATTAATGGAGATTACTGGTCAGAGAAGGAAGTCTCTAAGATCATTGATATGTTGCTCGAATTTGATGATTTATTCCTACATGGGTACCATGAGCTCAAAGTTTTCACCATTCCTTAGGGAGATGAAGATAAAGCGAAGGATAGTGCATTCCCGGTCGGAAGAGGCCCTACCAGATGAATCCCAATTTACGCGTAAAGGTTAAAGAGGAGATAGAAAAAATGATAGCTTACGGGATCATTGAAGAATTAGAAGAATTGGAATGGATAAGTTAGATGGTAATTAGCATCAAGAAGGATGGGTGGATTAGGATCTGCATGGATTATACGGTGCTTGAATGCGGTTTGTGTCATCGATCCTTTTCCAACCCCCTTCACTGAAGAAATTTTGGAAGGATTATTGGCACAATATCTATTCCTTTATGGATAGATTTTTAGGGTACCACCAAATCCAGATTGCAAAGGAATATCAGGAGAAGAAAAATTTTGCCACTGAGTGGGGAAGTTTTGCATATACGATCATGCCCTTTGGGTTGAAGAATGTGCCTGCTATTTTTTCATGCATAGTAGTGCAAGCATTCCAGGACTTCATCCATAAGTTTCTTTAGGTATATTTAGATGATTGGACATTGTATGGTCTAGTAAAATACCATTGTGATAATTTTAGGTTAATGTTTGAGAGGTGTAGACAGGTTTAGGATATCCCTCAACATTAAGAAATGTGTATTGCTACACCCTTTGGAACTTTATTGGGGAATATCATATGTAAGGAGGGCTTCTTGGTAGATCTCGCTAAAGTTACTGAGATATTGTGGGGTTAGGGAAGCTTACTAGCCAAAGTGCAGTACATGGGTTCCTTGGGCATATGGGTTATTACAGTTGTAACACCCTTGACAATTGTTATTTTCCTCCTTTACATTTCAAGTGTTGACATGTGATTTTCCTTATAAAGATATGTTCTTTTGATTTTTGGAGATCATGCTTGATATGGATAAATCATCTTCTATTCTTAAGATCCTTTGACTGAATTGGAATGGATTCCTTGAATCCATTTTTCACTTCTTGTAGGTGAGTTGCAATCTAGTTTAAGAATTGTAAACTTATCTATTAATCTAACTCATCCTTGGATCAATTTCAGTGATCCAAGGAATGTTTTAAAATCTGCTCTATTGAATGAATGGTAAATCGACATTCCATGAATTAATAGACATATGACTGAACTTTGTTGGTTACAAGTTCTTTGATTGTTGTGTGAACGTGTTTCTATTCATTCGTACGTTGTTCTTGGATTTTTAAATCAATCGTGGGGAAGACAATGTTGACACAAATGAACTATAGCCTATTCACGGCATAGGAAACATTCTTGTTCCTAAAACTAAAGGGACTTTTCTACAAAATACTAAGCTAGGTAAGAATATACATATTTTCTACCCAACTATGTTAATTAATTGAATTTTATCCTAACCTAAGCTTTTTACTAAAGGATTATGGAGAGGTTACTAGGTTATTTAAATTATCCTAAAACCTAATGCTATATGGTTGTGTGATGATCTAACCTAATGCCTAAAAAATATTATGTTGGAATTAATCTAACCTATGTGGAAACTACCTAAGGTGGTAATTTATTGATTGGGTTATATCCTAAGGTTACCTATCCTAAGCTAACCTAAGATCTAACCTAAGCAATTATGTCTACCCTAAACTAATGGGCATGAAGGGGGAATTGGTGGTCACATGTATCATAGGTGACGGTTCTAAGGCATTTAAGTTGTTGATAAGGTTTTTAAAATCTCACATACGCCAATTGTGGCAAGGTATAACTGACTTGGTGGAGGATTATGTGGAAAATTCACTAAAAATGGAGTTGCATGTTAATTTTTATTTGGCATTTGCCAAACTTGGAAGGTGGTGGCAAGGAAGGATAGGCGGGAAAATAGGAATTAATGGAATTTATTGTTTTTGGTTTTTGTGCTCAAACCATTTTGGAAAGCATGCAAATGGGATTGTATGGGGTCATTTCACTTTGCATACCTCATGATTTTTTCTATGCATGCTCTCTGGTTTTTTGAACCAGAGATTGAACTACACTTAATGGCTATTCTTGAGATTTTTACCTATTTTTGGTTTGTGGGATATACAAGAGGCAGTGTGGAAAAAGAATGTGGTTATTTGATTTTTCATGGAGACGAGGAGACATTTTGAGCTTGGCTGGAGGTCTCCTTCAATTTTTCAGAAGCACTATCAGGCATGATAGGCTCTAATATTTAAGATCTCTTGCTTTCTTATAAATGTTTCATTAAAATGATTCTACTCTTTTGAGATTCTTGGATTGCATATCTTATCGATTATTTGCTTGTTGGGTTTATTAAATCTTGTGATATTGGTTATGAATCCTTGGTAAATGATGTTCTATTTAGAAACTTACCATGTGTAGTTCTTAAAAAAGGAGAATGCATGCAAAAACGTATTTCTGTAACTTGGCTTTTTCATTCTGGAACGGGTAATGGAAGTATTCTATTTAGATAATCTTCGTTGCTATTTAGATATGGTTTAGAGTTTTGAGAACCTTGGGTTCTATCTGATCTTGTTGGAATTTTTGTTTTGTTTGATCGTGAGCTTGTGTTGAGCTTATGTTTTTGTAGAGCTTGTATTCGAGCTCATATTTGGTTTGGAACTTGGTTCTGGTTTTGTGTTTGTTGAGAACTGTTGATGGAGGTTCTTGTTGTTCTGAACTCATGTTGGAATCTTGGATATCCTTGGACTGTTGTTGAAGTCCATATATAGCTCGGTGCTTGTGTTTTATTTCCTTATGATAATCTAGAATGTTAATGCCAGTTCATAATGTACATGGTACTTGTATGTTATTACTCATTTTGGGGCTCAAACTTTGGTGAGAAACTTGAGTTCTATTTGGGATAATATTTGGTTTCATGTTTTGATAGGAATTTGTGTTGGAGCCTCTAGTTGTTCTAAACCAGTGTTGAAATCTTGGGTAACTTGGGATTGTTGTTGAAGATGTATGTGGCTATGTACTTGTGCTTTACTCTTGTGGTATTTTGGAATGTTAATGGAAGTTCATGATTTCACCACACTCTTATCTTGTTATTTGTTTGATTCTGAACTCTCATTGGAAACTCATGTTTCGTTTGAGATAGGAATAGGACTCCTTGTTTTAAATATGAAATGTTAATGGATATTTGTATCTTATACTACCTCATACTAAGATATTGTGCATATCTGAGCTCATGTTGAGTTTTTGTAATTCGACACTGTACATGAAATTTAGTACTTAGTGTTTGGAAATAGTAGCAAGAACGATGTGTCGGTTTTGTTCGGTATGTTGAGTTTTCTTTATTAATGATTTAAACTTGGATGGGAACTTGTTGTTTCCCTAAACTGTGAATAATTTCTTGGGTAGTCTTGTACCTTTGTAAGAAGCTTGTGTTCATCATTGTGCTCAGATTTTGTACTTTTGAGCTCTGAGATGGTAGTATTATTGACATGTTCGATTTGGTTTTGGGATTTGAATTGGGTTTTCTTAACTTCTTAAAGAGTTTAAAACTTAGAAATTTTCTAATCGAACTACTTACTCAAGGAAATCTGGGAGAGTAGATTAAGTGTTCTGTGTAAATATCCTTGGGATTTAACTGGAAACATTTTCTAAGGATAATGGGATTTCAGTCTGAGTTGTTGATACTTCTGATCATGTTTAACTTATTGATCGGTTATTTTTCTATCTCTTGTTGGATATAGTAAATACACCTTGTGTCTTTATAAAAGAAAGGAATGTGATTCATTTAGAACAGACTGTGTTTAGGATAATTATTTTTATTTCATTCTCGGTCTGGAATTGAAACTCATGTTCATTAAAAGTAAAGAAGTGTAAGGAATATGGCAGTGTGCTTTCTTATTATTGGATAGATCATTGGTTGAACTTTTCTATTTTGATTCTCTTTTTATATAGAGATTTCTTTATGAGTTGTTTGGTCTTCCTTTACCCAATCATTTGTAGAAATGATGTTGGAAGAGATTATATTATTTGGTTTTATTGAGTTGGAAATGCCAGTTTGTTTGGTAGATTGTTGTTTGACAAGACTTTACTTGTTTGGTTTGAGATGAGTAAGTTTGTCTCTTGCACTCTATCTTTTAAGAATTCTCCTTAGATGAACTAGAGTAGAGAATAACTCCTGTATGAGTCTACCTTGATTTTTGAACGTTGTTTTAGATATTTAAAAGTTAACTTCTATATGTGGAAGTAGATTTAAACTTGCAGGTAGACCGATTGATTCTCTATTCCTTCTTGGATTAAAATGAAATTCTGTTTTGATGAATATCTTAAATGTTAGATTTTAAGGTAGTCATCTTTTAAAAGAAACAGTTAAATCACATTTTGAAACTGTTTTGTTCTTGGATGTTTTGTGTTGGGCATAGTTTGTAATGGTTCTTCTTCTTCTTTTGTTTAGGAGTTAGATGAGTCATCCTAATAAGAACCATGCTTTGAATCCCTTCCTTTGGCTTGAATCAAAGATAAATGTTGTATTCTTTTATGAAATATTGGGAACAATGAGATATTATGATCTGTTGTTTGCCTAAGGATAATTGATAGAATCAATTAGACTCTATTTTGTAAGGCTGATATGGTGGATTATATTATGTCCTTTTCTTGAAAGTGAATTCAATTGGTTAAAATGTACTTCTTTTCCGTTGCTTTTGATATATTGATTTTATGATGTAATAATTGTCTCATTAAAGTAGAGTTGTTTTAATGGAACAATTTTTGGAATGAACTTCTTTTTAAGGCTTAGTGCTTATCATGTTCAGTTCATTGAATTGACCCATGCTAGAAATTTTTGTAGATGGACTTCGTAAGTGATAAGGAAGGCAAAACTTAAGTGATGCATTGGCTGATTTAAGTCTGATTTTGTGAAGAACTCTGAAATCGTTCTTGTGATTGTATTGAAAAATAAAAGTAGTATTATTTTGTAATGAAGGAAGTTGTTATGTAGCATGCCTAAATGTATAAGTTTTAGAGATGAATTAAATGTTGAGAATTTATTTACATTGGATGTGTAAATTATCTTGTACTTTCATTACATAGATGGAATCCTATCTTGTTGATATTCTCCATATTATTTATATGCTTAATGGGGTATTCTTAGATAAGTTTGACAGTGGGAATTGGAATAATCTCCCTAAATAGGATGCAGCTTCCTAAGTTATAGAATTTGATGGTCATAACTAAACAATTCAATATAGTAATATGATGTGAAATGAACATTCAGTAATAACTATTGAATTTGTAAATGATTTATAGGGGTGCTAGGCCCTAACACTTAATCATGTAAAGGAAGATTCTTCCTCTATCTTAACAATGCAACAAAATGGAAGAAGTGACTCCTAATCGTTAGACTTCGTTAATAAAGTCTACTTAGTTACAACCTAGATGGTTGTTACACTTCCTTAAATGGTTAAGTCATAATAAATGGAACTTATGATGTTGATATCCTATTATGGTTAACAACTTATTAAGTTCATTAAATAACATTAAGGCAATCTTAAGCTAAGAAAGTTATTTAACAATCAGTTGAATCTATTATAGAGATGAACTTAAGGAGTGTTGGATTAGGGTTAGGAAAGGTTGCTGGAATCTATTTTTAATAATCCAAATTAATTAAATTTATAATAAACTCCTTGAGGTATGTACATCTCGATGAGGCTATTCTGTAGGATGTTGGCACACACCAATAATGGGGCTATACCTTTGAGAAGATTAGGATCTTCTCGAGGATATAATGATGCAGTCGACATGTGGAAACACCCTTCTACATTGATCATCTAGATCTACACACATGGGACTTGATCTTAGTTTCTCTCTAGGTCTGGTTAGTAACATGTCTAAGATATGGGGTAGCCCCCTAAAACTCAGGATACCTTGGCACATGGGGTTGACTTAGGTTGACCCAGTATGCCAACTTACCCTAAGTATTAGTGAGCCTCCCCTATCATAACATATGTTGTTAACTCAAACTAGGGTTAAACCTTGGGCAAGTGGACTGATGGAAGTTAGTAAATGACATTCTAGATAACAATAGAGTGGGGTGAAGGACATATTCTAGATTGACGAGTATGTCATCAAGGAATAGTAATATGAACAATATGTTAGAAATATTTGGCCAAAGTATCATAAGCTATTGGTTGCGTTGTCCTATGTCACCTAGTCTAAGGTTTGTGATGTAGATGAATATTGGTAACAAATATTTAGATAGGTTCCTTAGATAGAGCACTCAATACCCTGAATAGGGAAAGAGAACCAATTATAAGTAGTATATAGAAAATTATTCAATACTTAATGTTAAACATGAATAGATTGGTAGTTTACCGAGTCATTAAATGAATAGATTGGTAACACACCACTTCATTACAACTGCATATGGTTATCTGTTATATGAATGGTTGATAAATAATGTGTGTTCTAAATTAAGAATTTAGAATAGAGAACATTATTTTAAAAAAAAATCCCCTTGTTTCTAAAGTCCTAAAATGGGAATGTTAAATCTTGGTA
Source organism: Taxus wallichiana var. yunnanensis (assembly GCA_018340775.1). Lineage (NCBI taxonomy): Eukaryota > Viridiplantae > Streptophyta > Pinopsida > Cupressales > Taxaceae > Taxus > Taxus wallichiana. Next base: position 91,585,139 of record CM031243.1, on the reverse strand, counting down.
TCATAGCTGAAGGTTAGCAGCTTTTGGACCTATTATGTCCACAATCTGATTAAACTTAAATTTTCTTATAACATAAAATAGTGAGAACAAGAGGAAATGTTACAAATAACCCTCCACATGAGGAAGGAGTGGCAACTACCCAGAAACTTGATGAGATCCTTGCTACCCTATTGGACACAAGAGATCATTTGGTTGTTCTTGAACAACAAGTAATGGGAAATGAGGAGGAAGAAGAAGATGATAACAATAATCAGCCACCTCTAGGGGACAACACCAATGTGGGTGTTGATAATAACAATGTTAACATACTTGTTCAACCTGAGAACAAAAAGGCTAGACTAGCAAAGCAGAACTCACTAATGACATAAAAAGGATAAGTCCACCCAAGTTTGATGGCACCACATTAGGAGATGGAGCTGAGAATTGGCTCAATGAAATGGAGAAGTAATTTGCAATAAGGAACTTCTCAGAGGAAACCAAGGCTATATAAGGAGCTTATCAGCTTTCCCATGAAGCATCTTCATGGTGGGACAACCATAAGGCTGAGTTAAATATTGATGAAACTAACATCACTTGGGACCAATTTAAAAGTTATTTTAGGCAACGATGGCTGCCACAACTCTACTACGATAAAAAAATGACTTAATTTCAAAACTTAGCTCAAGGAAAGCTAATAGAATCGAGTATTGGGAGCGATTCATGAAACACCTCAAGTATATACCTCGAGTATCAAACTAATGAGAAGTTCAGGATATGGAAATTCATTATGGGATTGAATCCCATTATTGGGGGAGAAGTTGATGTTCACAGCCCAACCACTATGGAAGGGGTTGTTGAAAAGGCCATAAGGTAGGAATAGAAATTAAAGGCTATTTTTGCTCATAACGAGGAAGTAAGGAAGAAAGTTCCAAACCCCTCTACAACTTCTCTTGCACCTAATAAGGGACCTGTTGATTGGATATTTTGTCACACCAAAATATGAGGTTTAACCACAGTACATGGGATTAAATCCCTCCTCAAAGACAGGTGAGGCTGCTTGTTTATTACTAATCTAAAACAAAGTGAAAATAATATGTATAGTATTCACACTAATCTAACCATTGGGGTTCGGATAGAATCCCAAAATTCATATCCATAATAGGTGAAGATATTGCTCTTTCGAAAATGAAATGGATTAGAAAGGAAATTACTATTATGGATGAAACACAATGGAAAGGAAATGAGAGGAATGTATTTTATTTCAAGTAAAAATGGAGTGCGAAATAATCATATGAGATTTAGATAACAAATGTAATGTTTGAAATGATTAGAAAAATCAAGATGCTAAACAAAGAATAGCTTAAGATTATGAACATAAGAACAATATCTTAAGAAATATACATCTCACAACACGAAGTTTGTAAAATAGCATCAGCTTCTATTCCTCAAATGATTAAAAGAAAACACAAAGTCTTTCTTCTTCACAATAGATCTCAATATTCCAAAAATCTCAAACCTTTGGAATGCATAAGCATCCCTTATTTATAATAAAAGGAGTTGAGAGAAAATAGGATAAATCCTAGAAAATATTCTTTATAATGAGAATCCTACTTTGCATGACTCTCACACAAGAGACCAAGTCAAAATTTTCTTCTAATGTTATGAAACAAAAATGAAAAAGACATATTTATTTTAGGATTGAAATGACATGCAACATTGTGCCTATTTTGTTTCATCATCTTTGTATTCCTCCCGGAAAGCCTTCTTATCTTGAAATTATTGGAACTTTCTAATTATACCCTACATCTCATTTTCATCAGGTGTGGTGGAATGATCACTCAGAACTTCACATGTTTCCTAAGTATCAATATCATTGTAAGGAAGATTTTTAGTCTCTTGTTGAGTTTCCTCAGGGTTTCCAAAGAATGTTCAATTTTCACAAACTGTCAATGATTTCGGACCGAATCCATAGGTTGGTTCATGCTGAATTGATTCTTACATCTGATTGTAAAGATCATCAATAGGTAGAATACCCGAGCTTTCACTCAACACCTTAGCACAGATCTTGAATAGCTCTTTTTGATGTCATTCGTGCCATCGACCAATTGATCTCTTGATTTCCTCAATTTTCTGAAAGCTTCATTGAGAATATTTATTCTGAATCTAATGGATTTGGTTAGTTGAAAGTGTTTATCCCCATGTGCAAGATGCCTTCTTTGACCAAGATGTGGGATGGAACTTGTTTCAGCATTTGGAGAGCTTCAAAAGTTACCTCTAGGTTCCCAATCTCTTCTGAAAATTCATCATCCATTTTCTCTCCATCCTTCTTTATATCCTCTAAGAATTTTTAGATTTCCACATTGTCCTCGATGACGTCTTTTCTTTGCAGGAGCAGCCTTTAGATCCATTCATCAACCATTCTCCCCTTCTCATTAATCCTCTTGATCAAGGGTACCGATGAGAAATTAAACCGATAAGAGTAGAGGATGATGGTGTTAAATCGGGAGGATTTGAAATTTTGAGTAGCACTTACGTCACCTACTATAATTTCTCTTTTAAAAATCTGATCTGCCTTAGTTTCCTTTAGCTTCTCGTACAACACATTCATAGCATCTTGTGTGTCATGTTGTGCTCCCTCCGTTGTTACTTTCCCTAGAGCCACCCTTATGATTTGATAATCTGTGACCATTATATCATCCTTAACTTTATCACCCGAGAGTAGCAATTTCTAAAAGAAAGTATCGTTCACTCTTCTGAATTGATCCTCTAACCCTTCATTGTCGTGTGAGGAAATGCTTGATATATGTTTTTTGTTACCCTATCTCCTTTTTCATCCAACCCTGGATAATTTCTCATGCCGGCTACTGCATAGGTGACATATGACGACATATAGAATTTTCCAGTAGTCAAGACTGTCTTCATCTGGGAATCAATCTCATCACTTATAAGACTACTCCAATCGATCCCTTGTTCGTTCTTCTTCATAATGAAAATGAATTGATACATCCATCCTTGGAAGTTTCTTGACTCAGGGATTCCAAATAATTGACTTAGCAAGGTGATGATGTCACTAATTTTAAGGATGAAATCACTCTTGGGGAAAAACTTGGGAAACCTTGAGACAACTGGCTTGGCCTTGATCAAGAACTTTTTAGTCACATGCCTGATGTAGTCTTTTTTGATCTTTGCCCCAAGCTTTTTGTGCTGAGTTAAGATCTACATCGACATATTCCTAAAATTTGGGTAATCTTAAGAGGTCATCAAAGTAACCCCGTCCAACTTCACTATGACTTCTCCTACTTGATTTTACACTGAGCGAAAATTTGAGTCATAATTGGAAGCACAAGCCAAAGCGAACTTGTGGAATTGAGCAGACATTGGGAATCCTACTACAAGAGGGAGGCCATTGTTGGTTATTGAGTTCATCCAGGGACTCTGAGAAGAGTCGTTGGTTCTGTTCCAAAATTCTTCTATGTCAATGTTACCAAGCTCCATATCTCGGATGTCGTAATTGCAATCTATGTAGGAGGGGATTCCATTTTCTGGTACTTGTATTTCATCTTCCCTGACCTATCTGACTTATCCTTAGATGATCCAGGATCTGACATGAGAAATCCTAAAGAAAGAATGCCTAGAAAACTCCTATTTGAACAATTGGACTTGGAAGCTTGCTGAGAAACCCCATAGACCCGCCACACTATCCAAATTTTAGAACTTGTAAAGCACCTGATGAAACCCAACACACTAGAATGTATGTTAGAAATAAGGTCTTGTCGGACACTTCACAAAACCCGACAGACTGTAGAGAGTGTCAAAACTTAGTAGATGTTGATCACTTTGTAAGACCCAACACAAAGCAGAGATCAGAGGATGTCAAACACTCAAAGAAACCCGATACATGGAATGTATATGTCAGAGGTTGATAGATGTCTAACACTTAGAACAACCTGATAGAAGGGTGGAACTTGGAGATTGTTAAGCACTCGATGAAGCCTAACAAATGACGAGAAGCAAGAAGATGTTGAACACCCTGTAAAACCTAAAAATAAAGGAATCAGGTTTTTGAGGTGTCAGGACATGTAAAATTCCTGCCATTTCACCAGTTAGGAATTTTATATTTTTCAATAATTAACAGGGTATATTCCATGGGATAAAATAAAGAAACACCCTAGGGGTGAATTCCAAACAATAAATTTCATTGGAATACAACATAAAATGAAGAAAACAATCTAAAACCCTAAACCTAGAGGAAAAATAGGAAAGGAAGGAGAACACCAAAAGAATATCTCAAAAAAAAATGCAAAAGACCTCAAATCGAGCAAGAAAAGCAAAATACCTTTAGTAATCTTGAAAAATAATCAAAAATGGAACATGAAATCAATCAAGAAGCTCGATCGGGTTTGGAGGTCATAGGCACAAGTACAAAAAATCCATGCAGTAAAAGTACAACAGGTAAAAATGACATGTAAAATTGGGCTATTTATAAAACCCTAGCATTTATTACACTTCACCTGACACGTGTGCCAACTACCCGACAACTCGGCGTTAATGCCATGTCATCATGCTTGGAGTGCCCAAAACCCGATACAAAGGATTAGCTATCAATTCAGGTTTTGGGTTTTGGGAAATAGGTGACATGAGGCATGAGATGTTTGGATGTTCCAAGGTCCTGAAAACCCGACACAAAGGAACATATCGGGTTTTGGGTTTCGGAAGTCAAGCAACATGTAGCATGATTTTTGCAAATCATGTTCCGATGTTTGTGAGTTCGAAAACCCAACAAACTGACTTGTCTCAGGTTTTAGGTTTTGGTAAAAAAATTTCCTGTAACATGTAAAAATATGTTTTCATGTTGTTGAAACCTGAAAACCCAAAAATCTCCTCAAAAGGGAATTTTAGGATATTTTTCCAAAAATTTATATGGTTATCTTAATTTTAGCTAGAATCACTAAAATGAGATAATAGTTGGCTCTAGTTGGGGAATTTCTTGGTGACATCAAAGGAAGAGAACTCAGAATCTCTAGTTTTATCCATTGGGCTATGGAGTTTAAAGAAGAAAAACCAAAAACAAACAAGGAAAGAAAGAAAGAAAGAAAACACACAACAGAAAATAAATTATGGTACAATGCAAGATAGCATCTTATGTTACTGGTGGAACATCTTCAAATGTTGGCCACTGAAAGGTAGAGGGAGAAACTCTCCATCAAGGTATGATAGACAGAAGCTATTTTCACCATTCATCTGATGTATTTTGAAAGGACCTTTCCATAAGGAGTCAAACTTGCCATGCATCCCTTTCTGTTCTATTCTCTTATCCATGAGAAGTACTAGATCTTCGACTTGGAAATCAAGTTTCTTTGATTTCTTGTCAAATATTATTTTGAATTTGATCTGATAGTTTGTGATGCAATCCACCACCTTGCTTTGTTCTTCTTCTAGCCTAGCTAGGTACATTATCCTTTTCTCAATAGAACTTTGAAAAGTTTCATCCTTCAATTACTTTAGCCAATCGTAAGGCTAGCAATTCTACAGAGATAGGTATCTTACCGTTAATCCCATACAACACCTGGAATGGGGCATCCCAATAGCTCATTTAGGATTAATCCAATTGGCCCAAAATGCATCATATAATGCTTTGTGCCATGTTCTCTGATTCTCATCAACCAACTTTCTGATTATGGTCACCAGGTTTTTGTTGCTCGATTCAGCTTGACCATTGCCTTGTGGGTAGTAATCAGATGAATGAGCCAACATGATCCCAAATCCATAACAAATTTCTATCAACTCATGGGATGAGAACTTGGAGGAGTTATCGGAAAAATCTTATGAGGCACATTGAATCCAATAATTGTATTTTCTTTGAGAAAATTACAAATAGCTTTGGAGGTAGCTTGTTTGCGGAGAAGCTTCCACCCACTTAGTGAAATATTCGGTGGCGGTGAGGATGCAATTATGACTGACACTAGAGGAAGGGTTTATTACCCCAATGAAATCAATTCACCATTGGTGAAAAGGTTCTTCAATCACCACGGGCTTTAAGGGAAGAGCTGTCAGCTTAGGATGACCAATGAAATGTTGACAAGCTTCACATTTGGAAACCCATTTTGTTGAGTCTGAAAGAGAGTAGGCCAATAGTACCTAGCCCATAGGATCTTATAAGTTGTCACGGAGGAGGAGAAATGTCCTCTACATGCTATATTGTGGAAGGAATCTAGCAACCTCACCTACTGAGACTTATCAACATAGTGTAGGAATACACCATCAATACCTTTCTTGTATATTCCATTATCCCACATAATGTATCTTGCAGATCTTAACTTAACTATCCTCTTCTCCTTTTAACTTAAATGCGGGGGGAATTTTCCATAAGTAAAAATAAAGTAATATATGTGTACCATTCGTTGGTTGTGCTCACAAAAAGCACCATGGGAAATTCCGAAGAGGTATCCTTGGTTTTTTCGCATTTTGTCTTAGCATTATTTTCTGCAATCAATTGGCATAAGCCCCTTCCTCATACCAACTTGGTAGGTCTGATGTCCAAGTCATACTCTTAGACTTTAGCTATCTAGTTTCCCCATTGACTACCCAACTCTTGTTGAGTCAAGATGGATTTAACTGCAGTATCAAGAATGAGAATGAGGGTATGAGAACTCAGCACATAATACCTGAAATGTTTCACTGCTCTTACCACCACATAAGCATGCTTTTCAATTTGTGACATTTTTAATGTGTTCTTTCAATGGAAATCTCATGAAAGTGATGGGAGCTTCAATTCCTTCTTCATTTTCCTGCATTGGGATGGTTGATACTGTATGAGTAGAAGCATATCTGTACATGATGAAATCTTTCTTGAAGTCTGGACATACTAGAACAGGGGCATGTGCAATTACCTTTTTGACTTCTTTGAAAGAAAGCTTCCCTTTAGTGCTCCATCAAAATGGTGTTTTCCTTTCATCATCCCAAGGATATCCTTGGTTTTATAAGTAAAATTAGGTACAAATATTCTTAGGAAATTAACCTTCCCGAAAAAGAAGTGCACCCCAGTTTTGCTTTTGGGTAGGGTAAGGCTTTGAATGGCCTTCACCCTCTCTGGGTCGATCTTGATTCCTTCTCTAGTCACAATATGACCCAAAAACTTTTCCTGTCACTCCAAACATGGAATTTTTAGGATTTAATGAAATCCCATGATGCCTGCACCTTAAGAGTACCTATTCCAGGTGATCATAATGATCACTTCATTTTTTAGAGAAGACCATCAAGTCATCCAAATACACAACTATGACCTTTCCCATTAAATATTTGAAAGCTAAGTCCATATCCCTTTGAAACATGGCTCCGGTGTTAATCAAACCAAAAGGCATTCTCCTATAAGCAAAGGTTCCCCATGGAGTGGTGAACGTTGTTTTATGTTGATCTTCAATAGCTACCTCAACCTGATTATACCCCAAAAATCCATCAAGCATGGATAACATTTCTACTCTAGTGACAGTTTGTAATACCTGGTCCATGATGGGCAATGGATAATTTTCCTTTAATGAAGATTGGTTGAGATTTGAAGTCAACACAAATCTAGATTTCACCATTCTTCTTTCTCATAGGGACAATGTTCGCAACCCAGGTGGAATGATGGATTGGAAAGATAATCCTTGCATCTAACATTTTTGAATTTCTACAAGAATAGTCCCTGAGATCTTTGGGTTGTAATGTCTCTGCTTCTACCTATAGGGTTTAACTTCAGGCTTCAAAGGAATGCTATGTTACACATCCTTGGGCTTGAAATACTTTAGATCCGTATATGACCATGCTAGGACATCCATATATCTCTTCAAGAGTGAAGATAATCTTTCTTTTCCTCTAGAGAATAGCATTTACCGATGTTTACCATCCACGGTTGATCAGTGGAGCCCAGGTTAACTTGATCTACCTCTGATGAGGAAGCACCTTCATCTTGCCTTTTATCCTAAATGAACTGGTCATGCTTATCAAAAGGACCATCTAGATAAACTAATCCTTTCAGAATCTTATTTCCTTTAAGATGGATGAATTCATCATCAATTTCTTGATATGAATTAGATACGGACTCACAAAAATATGATTCGATCCTTCAAAATAAAGCTCACTTTGAAATAATCAGCTTTCTCGAGAAAAGATAATACTTGTTGGTCATCATTAAACACCAACCAATGAGTGAGTTATGCGGAACACTTGGATGATACACAATCTCAATGGTATATGTGTCTGTTTGAACTATGGGTGAGGAAGAAGAAGAGATGCAGAAACATCTAAGGAATTATCTTTATCATTGTAATCTCTTAAGACTGATTTAATGGAAAAAGCATCAAAGCATTCTATGTTGTCCCAAACCTTGTTTCTGTAATGTTTTAGATGATCATTTTTTACCCGATAAATTCCCTTTACCTGATTCACAATCAAGTTAGCATCTCCTTTTAATTTGAGATTTCATATTCCTTTTTGTCTTGCTATTTCTAATCCTAATAACAAAGATTCATATTCAGTTGTGTTATTAGTATTATCAAACTGTAACTTGAAAGCAAAGGGAAAGATCTCAAAATTTGGAGATATAAGAACTACACCGGCACCTAACCTAGTAGTTGAACAGCTCCCGTCGAACTCAAGGGTCCAAATAGCGTTAGGATCTTCTTCTTTCACTTCTATAAAGGGCACCTCAGATGTCAGGAAATAATTACCCAAGCCTGCATCTTCAAAGAGAATTTGAGCCTTAGGGTCATCTGATTTAGTAACCAGGTACTTTGCTTGTGCTTTGGGGTGAAGAACATGAGGAACTCCATTTACTGGAATTTTAGCCTTGGTCCAGTCCATATTGATCTCTCCTCCGACATATTTACAAAAACTTCTTCCTAAGAGAATACTATAAGTAGCTGGAATATCAGTAGCCAAAATAGTCATTTTTACTCTCTTCTCCGGGAAGGCGACAAAAGTAAATTGTGCATCTTTGATTTGACCAATCAAGGGAACTTGCTTGGTTTCCATTGAGTAACACCATCCATATGATTTAGTCAAAGTAAGTCCAAGGGCATGAGCTACTTTTACGGGCATCACGTTATCAGAAGCTCCTGAGTCAATTATACAATTGTTGAGTTTGAACCCATTTATGAGTAAGGAAAAAAAAATGGTTTGATCTTTCCTAAAGAAGAAATAGAGGTCATATGTTTTTGAGGCAAAGGTTGAGTAGGACTTGAAAAAATGCCTTTTGAAGATGAAGGGATAGTAGCCTTGCTTCTAATGAATTTGGTAAGATTTTCAAATTTCTCAGGATTTGACTGAAGATATTCTACTTCTGACATTTGGATCTTAGTTATTTTTGCATGGTCAATAATGTCAAAAGTAGTATATGAAGGAATGATGGTAGGCTCAGTTCTGGTTATATTGGTTTGAGTTGAGGTACTAGTCTTGGGAGTAGGAGAAGGAGAATAAGAAGAAGTTGTTACCTTTTTAGTTGTCTCCTTTTTAATTTGTGCTGAGATAGGAGAGCCTCTCTTGGCCATGACCACGGGAGCTTCTTTATTCTTCTCCTTAGAGCCTTCAACTAGTTTTCTAGGATTATGAGATTGGGATCGAGTGAAGACCACAAATGACTGACCATCATGTTCGCATTTGTCTTCATCATATTCCAAATACCCAATGCTGGAGTCACCAGTTGAAGTGTCATAGGACTCATCAGCATATCCCGAATCTTCAAAAGCTTCATGAAAGTCTTGTTCTTCTGGTTCTTCATCTTATTTGACTATCTCTACTCTAGCATTAATAGGAGGGGCTTCGATAGCCATCCTTGGTTAAGTAGTAGTCAACCATGGTCTATCTCTTATGGGAGTACCATTGGTATTATTGAAATTCCATCTAGGAATATCCTAATATGAAACGTTGCTCACCTATTGAGACATTTGATTTTTCAAAGTGATCAAGTCATTAGCCATCTTCTAAATCATTGGATCAGTAGTACTTTGAGAAGAACTCTAATTTTTAGGCTTGGATGATTCTTTTCTGATCTTTCAGCCAAAATAAGATCATCTTCTATTTCGGTGGTTGTAGCTTGAGAAGTGGCCAAATCAAGAATAATAGATCTTCTCAACAAGAAGCTCACATCAGGAGGTTGAGTGTTGATGAAGAAACACTTCTGATTTTCAAGAGTAGGAACAACGAGGTCTAGAATCTTATGGATCAGCTTGTTGAATTTGGCTATGAAGTCCTACATGGGTTCGTAAGACTCCTTCATGTGTGTAAGTTGTGCTAACAAGGCATGATAATCTTTAATTGGTTTGAACCTTGCTTCAAATATAGATCTCATGGTAGCCTAGTTGGTAATGCAGGCATTTGGGAGATGGTAAAACCATTCCACTGCTACGCCATGCAATGTTTTGACAAAGATTCAAATAGAGACATCTTCATGAGCAACCCCAAGAACACCACATGCAATAAAGAATGAGGCAATGTGTTCATCAGGATGCTGTTTTCCATCACCGTTGAACTTAGGAATATTCTTCTCGTGATCCATGAGGTAGGTCATGCAATGGTGAAGTAAGGTAAAGAGGACCAATAGCTGTAGTCAAGGCACTTTGGTTCTATTTTCATTCTTCTAAATGACGTGCGTATAGGAATATGAATATCTGAAAAGAATAATGCATGAAAAGTTACGAAACTTCTTTTTATTGAGAAACGAGTCCTTCGGATGGGCAAAGAACTTCCTACCCAACTAGATGCAACACTATTGGGTGAAAGCCTAAAATTATGTTGTTGAAGTAGATCAAAGAATGGATTAGTTTCACCCCTAGCTCAGCTTAACCGAGTGAAGATCTTCTGGCCAGCTTGAACTAGAAAATGGATCTTCTTGAAAATAAGGAAAATATGGAGTCACCAGACACCAACGAGGATAAGAACAATCTTACAATCTGTATTCCCTAGTGGAGTCACCAAAAATTATTGGTTGGATATTTTTCACACCAAAATATGAGGTTCAACCACAGTACATGGGATTAAATCCCTCCTCAAAGACAGTGAGGCTACCTGTTTATTACTAATCTAAAACATAATAAAAATAATATGTACAGTATTCACACTAATCTAACCATTGGGGTTGGGATAGAATCCCAAAATCCATATCCATAATAGGTGAAGATATTGCTCTTTCAAAATGAAATGGATCGGAAAGGAAATTACTATTATGGAAGAAACACAATGGAAAGGAAATGAGAGGAACATATTTTCTTTCGAGTAAACACGAAGCACAAAATAATCATATGATATTTAGATAAAAATGTAATGTTTGAAATGATTAGAATAATCAAGATGCTAAACAAAGAATAGCTTAAGATTATGAACATAAGAACAATATCTTAAGAAAGATACATCTCACAACACAAAGTTTGTAAAATAGCATTAGTTTCTATTCCTCAAATGATTAAAAGAAAACACAAAGTCTTTCTTCTTCACAATAGATCTCAATATTCCAAAAATATCAACCCTTTGGAATGCATAAGCATCCCTTATTTATAATAAAAGGAGTTGAGAGAAAATAGGATAAATCCTAGAAAATAGTCTTTTTAATGAGATTCCTACTTTACTTGACTCTCGCATAGGAGACCAAGTCAAGTTTTCTTCTTATGTGATGAAACAAAAATGAAAAATACATGTCAACTTCAGGATTGAAATGACATGCAACATTGTGCCTATTCTATTTCATCATCTTTGTCTTCCTCCAACAAAGCCTTCTTATCACGAAATTCTTGAAACTTTCAAATTATACCCTACATCTCATTTTCATCAAGCATGGTGGAATGATCACTAGAACTTCACATGTTTCCTAAGTATCACTAGCATTGCCAGGAAGCTTTGTTAGTCTCTTGTTAAGTTTCCTCAAGGTTTCCAAAGAATGTTCAATTTTTACAAACCTATCAATGATTTCAGACGAATCCATAGGTTGGTTCATGCTGAATTGATTCTTGGATCTGATTGTAAAGATCATCAATAGGTAGAATACCCGAGCTTTCACTCAACACCTTAGCACATATCTTGACTAGCTCTTCTTCTATGTCATTCGTGCCATCGACCAATTGATCTCTTGATTCCCTCAATTTTCTGCAAGCTTCATTGAGAATCTTTATTCTGAATCTAATGGCTTTGGTTAGTTAAAATTGTTTATCTCCATGTGGAACGATGCCTTCTTCGACCAAGATACGAGATGGAACCTATTTTAGCATTTAGAGAGCTTCAAAATTTAACTCTATGTTCCCGATATCTATTGAAAATTCATCATCCATTTTCTCTCCATCCTTCTTTATATCCTCTAAGGATTTGTAGACTTCCACAGTGTCCTCGATGACTTATTTTCCTTGCAGGAGCAGCCTTTAGATCCATTCATCGACTGTTCTCCCCTTCTCATTAATCCTCTCGATCATGGGTACCGATGAGAAATTGACCTGATAGGAGTAGAGGATGATGGTGTTGACTCAGGAGGCTTTGAGAGCTTGAGTAGCACTTCTATCAACTACTGTACTTTCTCTTTTAACTCATCTTTGTTTTCCTTAGTTTCCTTTAGCTTCTGACACAACACATTCATAGCATCTTGTGCATCCTGTTGTGCTCCCTCCATTGTTACTTTCCCTAGAGCCACCCTTGTGATTTGATAATCTATGACCATTATATCATCCTTAGTTTTATCATCCACGGGAGTAGCAATTTCTGCAAATTTATGCCTGAGGCATCCACTAAAATCCTTGAAACTATTTTGGGTTTCTTGGCCGACTTGGTAGGAGTGACCTTGAGGGAACTAAAATCAAAGGCTAGTAATGGGACTACCACCTTCCTCTTCCTTGGAGTCTGATCTACTAACCATTGAGGTATATTGGAAGAAGTTTCTCCCATTATAGGTGTTATGGTCACATCTTCAGGTGGAGGAAGGTTAGCTTGTGGAGTGGTGACCACTGCAAGTGTAGCATCTGTGGTAATGGATTTAGGGAATGAAGGTGCAATAGGAGGAGGCATGTCCATGGTTAACTGGGGTCTAGTGGGGAGAGGTGAGAGGCAGAGAAGATACTAGCCATGGCTGAGGAACTTGGTGAAGAAATCTAAGGCAAGGAAGGTTGAATGGGAGGAGGAAAGGATTCTGAAATTAGAGCTTGAGAGGTAAGAGGAAGACTTACCTCTGATGAACTGTCGACCAAAAGAGGAATGGATGGTTGAATAATCTCTTCTCTTGAAGGAGGATTCCCTTGTTCTAGTTGTGGAGGTGAATCAGAAACCTCAACTATTTGTGGGAGAGTGGCCACTGGTGTAGTTACTTGATCTTCTCCGTTTCTCACAAACATAACCTTCATTGGCCTCTTGGAAGGGTTATTATCCTTTTCCTTTTTTCCCTTGGAGGGTCCCACTTCCAAAGTATCTAGCTTTGCAAAACTCCCTTCTTTATAACTCATTCCCCAAGAAATGAGCCACACCTTAGTACAAGCAAGAATTTGAGTAGCTCTTCCCATGATAGAAGCTTTCTCAGCAATGGACCAATCAATGGCTGGGAATACATATTGGTCTTCATTCAACCCATCATATGAGGCGTCAAGGACACTCTCATTGTCCTTAGTGCCTTTTGGGATGTTAGATAAATCCAGCATCTAGATTTCTTCAATTTTCAACCTGCTATTGTCCTTTCTTTGGATGAAAACCTCATCTCGAAGATCAACCCAAATATCTTCTATGTTGGGAACATGTAGATATAAAGTCCCATATGATTTAAGGACTCCTCAAAAATCAAATCCATCTTTGTGCTTCATGTGCTTCTTCAACTTGTCCTGAATCTCATGCACCACATTCTTAGCTTTAACCACCATCGAGCACGTGTACCTTCGATGGAAATAGGGAAGGATACAATAGCCTTGTGTTTGCTTTGTTGGAATTTTTGGAAATCCAACAATTGTCTTACTAACTCCATTAGGATCAGCTTATCACCTAGGAATTTGGGAAATCAAAAAGGATCACCGGGTACATGACCACCTGAAGGTATGTGAACTTCTTGAACTGCAAGAAGATATAACCCCATTTTGATACTTTGGCCCATGCTTCGTTAGAGACTCTTCTTTTCCTTAGATCAGGGTTCATCCTGTAGATATTTTCATAAAATAAAGCATCATTCACTCTTCTGAATTGATCCTCGGAACCCTTCATTGTCAGCTAAGGGAAGTACCAATATATGTGTTCTATTACCCTATCTCCTTTTGCATCCAACCTTGGATAATTTCTCATGCTAGCTGCTGCATAGGTGACATATGATGACATATAGAATTTTCCAGTAGTCAAGATTGTCTTCATCTGGGAATCAATCTCATCACTTATAAGACTACTCCAATTGATCCCTTGTTTGTTCTTCTTCATAATGACCATGAATTGATACATCCATCCTTGGAAGTCTCTTGACTCAGGGAGTCCAAATACTCGACTTAGCAGAGGTGATGATGTCACTGATTTCAAGGATGAAATCACTCCTGGGGACAAACTTGGGAAACCTTGAGACAACTAGCTTGGCCTTGATCAAGAACTTTTTATTCACATGCCTGATGCAGTCTTCTTGATCTTTGTCCTAGGATTTCTATGTTGACTTAAGATCTACGTTGACATATTCTGAAATTTGGGTAATCTTAAGAGGTCATCAAAGTAACCCCCTCTAACTTCACTATGAATTCTCCTGCTTGATTTTTCACTGAGTGAGAATCTAAGTCATAATTGGAAGCACAAGCCAAAATGAACTTGGGGCATTGAGCAGACATTGGGAATCTTTCTGCAAGAGGGAGGCCACTATTGGTTATTGACTTCATCCAGGGACTCTGAGAAGAATCCTTGGTTCTATTCCAAAAGTCTTCCATGTCAATGTTACCAAGCTCCGTATCTCGGATGTTGTAATTACAATCTATGTAGGAGGGGGATTCCATTTTCTAGTACTTGTATTTCATCTTCCTTGACCTATCTGACTTATCCTTAGATGATCCAGGATCGACATGAGAAATCCTAAAGAAAGAATGCCTAGAAAACTCCTATTTGAACAATCAGACTTGGAAGCTTGCTGAGCAACCCCACAGACCCACCACACTATCTAGATTTTAGGACTTGCAAAGCACCTGATGAAACCCGACACACTAGAATGTATGTCAGAAATAAGGTCTTGTCGGACACTTCACAAAACTGATAGATCATCAAGAGTGTCGAAACTTAGTATATGTTGATCACTTCACAAGACCCGACACAAAGCAGAGATCAGAGGATGTCGAACACTCGAAGAAACCCGATACACTGCAAAGTGTATGTCAAAGGTTGATAGATGTCGGCACTTGGAACAACCCAATAGAAGGGTAGAACTTGGAGATTGTTAAGCACTTGATGAAGCCTAACAAATGGTGGAAGCAAGAAGATGTTGAACACCCTACAAAACCCGAAAATAAAGGAACCGGGTTTTGAGGTGTCAGGACATGCAAAATTCCCACCATTTCAATCAGTTAGGAATTTTATATTTTTTCAATAATTAACGGGTATATTCCATGGGATAAAATAAAGAAACACCCTAGGGGTGAATTCCAAACAAGAAATTTCATTGGAATACAACATAAAATGAAGAAAACAATCTAAAACCCTAAACCTAAGGGGAAAATAGGAAAGGAAGGAGAACACCAAAATAATATCTCAAAAACAAATGCAAAAGACCTCAAATCAGCAAGAAAAGAAAAATACCTTCAGTAATCTCAAAAATAATAATAAAAAACGGAACATGAAATCAATCAAGAAGCTCGATCGGGTTTGGAGGTCACAGGCACAAGTACGAAAAATCCACGCAACAAAAGTACAAGTAAAAATGACATGTAAAATTGGGCTATTTATAAAACCCTAGCATTTATTACACTTCACCTGGCACATGTTGTAACTACCTAAAACTCGGCATTAATGCCATGTCACCATGCTTAGAGCGCTCAAAACCGAAAATAAAGGATTAGCTATCAATTCAGGTTTTGGGTTTGGGAAATAGGTGACATGAGGCATGAGATGTTTGGATGTTCCAAGGTCCCAAAAACCTGACACAAAGGAACATATCAGGTTTTAGGTTTTGAAGTCAAGCGACATGTAGCATGATTTTGAAAATCATGTTCGATGTTCGTGAGTTCGAAACCTTTGACTAACTTGTCTTGGGTTTCGGTTTGTGAAACAATTTTTCTGCAGCATGTAAAAATATGTTTTCATGTTGTTGAAACCTGAAAACCCGAAAATCTCCTCAAAAGGGAATTTTAGGAGATTTTTCCAAAAAAATTCTATGGTTATCTTAATTTTAGCTGGAATCACTAAAATGAGATAACAGGACCATGGAAGAATTTTGGTAATAACAGTAAGTTTTCAGCTAATAATAATAAGAAAACAACAACAAATAAGACTACCTGAAATGCATGAAATTTTTGCCAAGAATAATAGCAATGGACAGAAGTCCTATGGAGGTCAGAATAATAAATTTAAGGATGGAAACAATTCCGAGTCTAGAAAGGGACCTATAGGAGGCTATTATAATTGCGGCGAGGATCATTACATAAATCAATTTCCTTTGAAGAAGGATCATCATAATCAGTAGCACAAGTTACATGCTTTGCACTAGGTGATAAGCAAGCTAAAAAGAAAGAAATTAAGTTATTTGGCATACATGTAACTATTATTTTTGATATGGGAGCTATTGAATGTTTTATTTCTAGTAAACTTTCTTTGAAACTTAAAAGAAAAGATGGAAAAATGGATAAATCATGGACTGTACATTATGGTAATAATGTTGTTCATATGGTTAGTATGTGTCTTTTTGGAGCAATCCTTGAATTACCTAACTTTTCCACAGAGGTTGATGTTTATGTTACACCTTTAAGGTCTTATAACAGAACATAAGGCTAAAGTGGACTATTTTGAAAAATGCATTAGTTGTTTAGACAACCTATAGAAAATAGTAGAGATCTAGGGTGTGAAACATGATATTTCTGTTAGGAAACTATCAGCTATGCAACTTAAAAAGGCCAAAAATAAAGGATGTACCTTATATGCAGTAAAAATTTTAGAAATTGTAGAGGAAAACAATGATTTCATGGATCGATATCCGTTGTTACGAGACTTCAGTGATGTATTTCGAAATAATTACCAGGTCTTTTACCTAAAAGGGAATTTGATTCCACGATTGAGATCAAGCTTGGAATCGAACCTATATCTAAGGCACCGTATCAAATGACTACTATAGAATTAGTAGAGCTTAAGCTTAATTGCAAGAAATTTTGTCTAAAGGTTTGATTAGACCAAGTGTTTCACCTTGGGGAGCACTAGCGATTTTGTGAAAAAGAAAGATGGAACACTTAGATTGTACATTGATTACAAAATGTTAAACAAAGAAACAATCAAGAATATATATCCACTTCCTAGGATTGATGATTTATTTGATCAGATGTGTGGAGCATCGGTATACTCCAAGATAGATCTTCAATCTAGGTATCATCAATTACAAATTAAGGATGAGGATATTCATAAAATAGCTTTCAGAACAAGGTATGGACATTATGAGTTTATGGTTTTACCTTTTGGATTAACTAATGCACCTACGGCATTTATGAATTTAATGAATAATATCTTTCAAGAATACTTGGACAAATTTGTGCTCGTATTCTTGGACAACATTCTCATATATTCTAAAAGCATTAAAGAGCATCATGAGCATTTGAAAGTAGTTTTGGAAATTTTGAGAAAGAGATGGTTGTTTGGTAAGCTATCCAAATGTTCTTTCTATGACATAGAAGTCCACTATTTGGGTCATGTAATAAGTAAAGATGGAATTGTTGTAGATCCTTCAAAAATTACAGCTATAACAGAATGGCCTGCACCAAAGAATGTACATGAAGTTAGAAGCTTCATGGGACTTGCTAGCTACTATAGGAAATTTGTAAAAGACTTTTCTAAGATAGTAGCACCAATAAATTCCTTACAAAAGAAAGATAAAAAGTTTGTTTGGAGTGAGAAATGTGAAATTGCATTTAAAACCTTGAAGGGACAAGATTAACTTCAGATCTATTCTTGCTTTGTACAAGATCCCGATGGAGATTTTATGGTGGTAACTGATGCATCTAGTGAAGGTCTAGGAGGTATTTTGTTACAAAGTGGTCATGTAATAGCATATGAAAGTAGAAAACTTAAGTTACATGAGTTGAATTATGCTCCACATGATTTAGAGCTTGTTGCCATTGTTCATGCACTTCAAGTTTGGATGCATTATCTTTAGTAAACCATTTGAGTTAAAAACTGATCATATTGGGTTGAAGTACATTTTTACTCAACCAAATCTGAATGCAAGACAATGAAGATGGTTAGAGTTTTTGTCTCAATATGATTTTGACATAAGTTATATAAAGGGTAAATAAAATAGAGTGGCTGATGCTCTAAACCATAGGAAGCACATTTGTGCTCTTATAACACTAAGAACTCAGTTTAAGGATGAAGTAAAAAGTTTTATGGAATATTATTCTTACTTTCAACAAGTAAAAACAACACTTGTTGTAGATTCTAATGATTTGAGGTATAAAGGTTTTCTCTTTGATAAAGAAGGAATCTTACTATTTGAAAGCAGAGTTTATGTACCTTTGCTTAATGATTTGAAAAAGAAATTGTTAGGTGAATTTCATAATTCACCTTTCTCTGGACACCCTAGCATTACAAAGATGCTTACTGATATAAAATAGAAATATTTTTGGAAAGGAATGAAGAAAGATGTTATTGATTATGTAACACACTGTCTTGAATGTCAATGTGTAAAAGTGGAACATATGCACCCAGCCAGTTTATTGTATCCTCATAGCATACCACAGTATAAATGGAAAGTAATAAGCATGGATTTTGTACAAGGGTTTCCTATGTCAAGAAATAAACATGATGTTATTTTGGTAGTTGTTGATAAAATAACAAAAGTAGCTCATTTTATTGTTGGAAATCTGAAGGATGATTCTCTTGTTTTGGCTAAAAGATTTATACATGAAATTTTCAGATTACATGGAGTACCTGAATTAATCATATCTGATAGAGATCCTAGAATGACGTTAAGATTTTGGCAAACACTTAATGCAGCTCTAGGAACTAAGCTAAATTTCAGTTCTGCGTATCACCCGAAAATGGATGGACAAATTGAAAGAGTAAATCAAGTTTTAGAAGATATGTTACGGATGTATTATATGGATCAACAATATAAGTGGGAAGAATATCTTCCATTAGTTGAATTTTCTTACAATAATACATATCATGCTTCTCTTAAGATGGCACCTTTTGAGGCACTTTATGGAAGAAAATGCAGAACCCATGTTAGTTGGGATAGCATAGAGGATAGAGAAGTAATTAGACCTGAAATCCTTATGGAAATGGAACAAGTTAAGTTAATTCGTAAACAATTGAAAGATGTAGAGATAGGCAAAAGAGTTATGCTCACTAAAAGAGGGTTGATAGGAAATTTGAACTGGGTGAGAAAGTCTTTCTTTAGGTTAAACTAAAAAAGAGTTCTATAACTTTTGGCAAGGATGCCAAGTTATCACCTCATTATGTGGGACCTTTTGAGATAGTTGAAGTAATCAACCCTGTAGCTTATTGTTTAGGATTCCCTCCTTCTTTGTCACAAATGCATGATGTTTTCCGTATTTCTTTGCTTAAGAAATATGTTACAAATTTATCACACATGTTAAATTGGAACTCCTTGCAGGTCCAATACCAAGGAATAATCATGGTTAAACCCATTCAAGTGTTAGAAACTCACCAATTGCATTTAAGAAATCAAGAAATAAGTCAATGTAAGGTCCAGTGGGACCAGTTTAACGAAGAGAGTGCAACTTGGGAAAATCTAGAGGATATGAAAACTACTTTTCCATATCTATTTGAACAGAATTTATTTTTTTGACTGATAAAAATTTATGATTTTATCTTTACATGACATTAAATATGCCAGTTTTGGGAAGATATTTATTTTATTTGGATAAACAACTATTTAATGCTGATTTCTTGAACTATAAGATTCTAATATATTTTGACTTATGGTAAGAGAAGTGAATGAAGTAATTTTTTTGAGGTATATTGTTAAAAAAAAGGATTAATCATCGGGACAATGATTCCTTTAAGGAGGGGAGCATGTAACACCCTTGCTAGTTTTTATTTTCCTCCTTTACATTTCAAGTGTTAACATGTGATTTTCCTTATAAAGATATGTTCTTTTGATTTTTGGAGATCATGCTTGATATGGATAAATCATCTTTTGTTCTTAAGATCCTTTGACTGAATTGGAATGGATTCCTTGAATCCATTTTTCACTTCTTGTAGGTGAGTTGCAATTTGGTTTAAGAATTGTAAACTTATCTATTAATCTGACTCATCCTTGGATCAATTTCAGTTATATAAGGAATATTTTAAAATCTTCTCTGTTGAACGAATGGTAAATCGACATTCCATGAATTAAAAGACATATGACTAAATTTTTTTGGTTACAAGTTCTTTGATTGTTGTGTGAATGTGTTTCTATTCAGTTGTATGTTGTGCTTGGATCTTTTCAGTTTGATCATGGTAGGACAATGTTGACGCAAACGAACTATAGCCTATTCACGGCATAGGAAACATTCTAGTTCCTAAAACTAAAGGGACTATCCTACGGAATCCTAAGCTAGGTAAGAATATACATATTTACTACCTAGCTATGTTAATTAATTGAATTTATCCTAACCTAAGATTTGTACTAAAGGATTATGGAGAGGTTTCTAGGTTATTTAAATTATCCTAAAACCTAATGCTATATGGTTGTGTGATGATATAACCTAATGCCTAAAAATAATAGGTTGGAATTAATCTAACCTATGTAGAAAGATGTTATTGATTATGTAACACACTTTGTCTTGAATGTCAACACATAAAAGCGAGAACATATGCACCCACCTGGTTTATTGTATCCTCATAGCATACCGCAAAGTATAAATGGCAAGTAATAATCATGGAATTTGTATAAGGGTTTCCTATGTCAAGAAATAAACATTCAAGAAGAATTTGTGAGAAGACGTCTTGTGAAAGGAGTATCCCAGTTAGGGTTTGAAGAACTAGGGCATGGGTTTAAATTATTTTTCTTCACATGTTTGAGATCTAAGGTTGGAGAGAGTGGAAGAACAGAGTAACACAAAGTGATTGAAGTGGGAAGAATACCTAGATAATGGCACCCAAGAAACTAGTTAGTACACCCAAGAAGGGAAAGGGAAAGGGAAAGGGAAAGAAGTAAGAAATTGAAGCAAGCACAAATGAAGAGTGGTATGTAGAAATGCAGTACCCAGATGGAGTGTTGTTGGGGAAGGAGTGGGAGTCCCATCTTAGGGACATGTCTGTAAATGATTATAATCATCAGACAAGCACAATTGAAAAGGAGTTGGCGCTGGAGTTAGTGTGCCCAACAAACAAGAGGACACCAGAGGGTTTGCCCATTTATAATGATGACATGAAGGTCAAGTTGGAAAAGTTGGGGTTACCACAACTCTTTAATTTTCCATACTTCAGAAACTTGAGTGATTGTTTCAAAGTGGATGATGTTGTGCATATATGAGAACTATTTCCACTTTGCAGGTGCAATATGCATATAACTCCTTAGCTAATTTCACATTTCACAGACCTCATCTATGAAGGAGATGGTTTGGAGGTTGACCTAACCGAAAAGAAGTGATTAAGGAAACTATCACCACTTTCGCATGTAAGAAGGGGTCAAGGTATTATGATGTTGCAGACATTAAGGATCCAGTAATGAAGATGGCTACACACCTGGTGTCAAATATAAATGGCTAGGAGAGATGGACCCAAGTCAATAAGCCATGGTTGAACGTTTACAAAAAGATTTCAGAGGGCACCATCTATAATTTTTCCACATTCATTGTGGATGAAATTATCAACTATGTGAAGGAAGGTGATAGGATTCATTTTTGAAATGTTTTTCTAACCATCATGTTCTCAGAGATCGGGGTACCAGATGCATTAGATAATTTTGTATGGGAGTACCCTGTTGAAGACCCCTCACCCACCAAAAGGTTTGAGAAATACACTTGTGACACTATGACAACAGTGCATAAGGCGCGCTTGGAAAAATGGTATACACACCTAAGGAATGAATTTAAGGAAGAATGGATAATTCTTGAACAATTACCAATAGCACTAGGGGAGAAGCGAGAATTTGCTATGTACCATAATTTCTATTTGGGAAGATTCAAACTATCAGATGGGACATGGAGCCCATGGTGCAAGCTCCCCTTTGCCTTCACATCTCAATACTTCCAAGCAGGAGTAAATAGGTTCAAGGAGTCCAAAATTTTAAGTTATACCTTGGTAATATGGACCAGGACCACAGGGAAATGTGTAAATGGTTGGTGTACCTTGGCAAGCGCATGTAAATGGAGTGGTATGTATCATATGAAGTTCAAATGACAAGGCCCATGGCTCGCCATTATAAAAGGATCCACGATGCGCATGTACATTCACATAAGACCCAAGTTGGAGAAGGGCACATATCTAGAGAACGAGGTATCTATACCTCAGGATCCAACTGGGAGGAAAAGACCCATGCCCAAATGGGAGGAAAAATAACTAGAAAATAAAATTCCAAGTGTGGTGGAGACACATGCAATAGGTTCCCCTAAGAAAAGCACCAAAACTAGTATGTACGCATGTAAGAAAAATCCCATAGTAAAAGAGAAGACTCCAGAACCAACCATCAGATAAGGAGTCATCATAAGAGGAAGAAACAAAATCACCTACACTAGAATCTCTGGTTAGGAATAAGTAGAGAGTAAAAGAGGAGACCACCTCAAAATAAGTTGGAAGTTTAGACAAATGCATAAGATAAAAGGAGGGAAGAAGTAAGTGGGGAAGAGGACCCGGGGAAAGATGAAGGGCCACCTGTTTTCAATGTACATGATTCGAGAGGAGGAAGGCGGAGAAGAAGAACAAGGGTTCTTTTATTTGTGGCGTAAGGATAGCCAAGTAAGAGGAAGAACCTAGGAAATGGGAAAAGATGAGGAGGTAAGCACACAAAATCAATAGGTTCCAATCTCTACACAGGAGTAGATGACCAAGGTGGCGAAGAAGAAGAGATAAGAGACACCGAGACCCCGGTGGAAGATAAAGAGGAACACGATAGCACTAGATGATTTGTTTTAATCGTAAGTATACCCAAGGGTATGCACATTGGAGGAAGACATGCAGAGGGGGAGAGGCTAGAGATGGGTTATATTGATGACCCCAAGAAATTGTTTCGCACGTGGCTCTAGAGTACACTTCCAGTGGAGGAGCTTGTAGGCATGTCATCTTTTGACAAGGAGGCTGCCTATCCATGGAAAAGGAAGATGATCTCTTGGGAAATTGAGTCCCACCTTGATGAGTTAGAGTTTGAGGTAAGCCACAGGGAAATAATAACATTTCCAAGACTAGGAGAAGATAACCTAGTGGTGGATACCCAAAGCATCTCTCGAATGAACAATTGTGTAACGCACTTAACAAGGTCTCTGTTGAGATAAAATCTAAGCTCTTCGAGAAAAATGATAGGATCAGGGATCTGGAAGGGGAGCTAAAGAAGAAAGAGGAAGAGCTAGCTAAAATGACCAAGGATATGAGCCAGAAAATTTGATCGGTTCAGGCAAGTGGGAATTGAATGATGAAAAGGCCAAGGTGAGTGTTGTGTACAAGAAAGTAGAATCTATCAACAAGGATATACTATTGAAGCATCTAGACCTAGCATCACCCACGTAGAAGTATGGATCTGCCTTGGGATGCTTAGAGGATTTAACAAGGGTGCTCACCATGGAGAGACAAATTCTAGCCTTAGAGTCTATAGAAGAAGTGGCCACATGCCTAGAGAAGGAAGACAAGTTGAATATCGTAGCACTCATCACAGAGTAAAACAAAATGCTTGTTTATGTAAGGTCTGCTTCTTAGACTATTGAGGCTATGTATGATAATTACAAAGATAAAGACAAAGTGGCATGTGCCTTGGTTTCCACTCATGAAGTGGAACTCAAGGAGTTCTAAGAGAAAAACAAGGGGAATAGGGTGGAAAGAGACAAAATCCTTTCCGAGGTTGAGAAGAAATCAGAGGCCATTGAAACCTTAAGGGTTTCAATCAAAAACTAGTTAAAGGAGCTATATCTGCATATCACATGAAGAATGGATGCACTGGAGGATATATGCAAGGAATTGGAGAAGATCACATATACTATGAGAGCGGAAGGAGATGGATTAAAATTTGAGGGGGTGAGCACCTTGCCTGGTGACCCCTGTCGAGAGAGCACATGACGAAGTCAATGCCTCGGAATAAATTGGAGGCTTAATTGCAAATGGTTTTTCCCGATCATTGCGCAGTGATTCTTTCACTCTCCCATTCTTTCCTCTCCCATTCTTTCATCTTTCCCCATTATTTCATCCCCTTATTATTTTTCCTAGGCGTAAGTCTGTTGTATTATTTCTCTCTCTAAGGGAAGTGTTCCCATAGATGGAGAACAAGCATAGTGTGGGGTGATGTTGGGCCCCTAAAATATTAACTAAGTATAGAAGGTGCATAGGCATGTAAGGAAAAAGCACGCAAGTCGTGGTTTTAGAAAAGGGTTTAAGGAAACCCGTGGCACCCATGGCACACACGGACGTAACTAAGGGTTTGGGACTTAGTCAAATTTGTAATTTGGGGTAGAAAACGTGAAAATCATGATCCGATCGCGCATGGATAAGGTGTCGGTCAGTGACAAAGTTGGCCCGGGGAAGGAGCATGCTCGGTGGAAGCTTCTAGAAGCACATCATGGTATAAAGTGGAAAGCTCAATCCTATAGGAGTATGCTCACATGGAGGACTACTTTAAAACACTTGGCATCATATCTAAGAGGGTGCTACATGATGAGTTGGCGATCAGTAAAGGCTATAAATATAAGTAGATGTAGATTAGAACAAAGAGGAGAAGAGACTTAGAGAGTGGGCGGAGCTCTGCAGAAATACTACAAGAAATCTATTAGTGGGTAATTACATTTGGGAAAGGATGTATTGGGTAAGGGGATTGCAATTTTTCTTTTTGGTAGCATAGTTACATTATTCCAGTTGTAATGCATGACTGTGGTCTGCTTCTCTGTGACATTCTGTAAATGGCTCCATGGATGTAATGAGGTTACCAGTTTATATATATATGAATATCAATGATTCTGATGCATACATATTTTTCATAATTTATCTTTCATTTTATGCTAAATATGTATTCTTATATATACTTATTTCTATTATGGTACAAGCTATATAATTTGTTAAGTACTCTGTCTGGAATAACTGTAAGGATCTAGAGGCCATTCTGAGCTCTATGGTTCTTATATGTCTTAAATCCTTTTGAAATATCTTAAACACTAATCATAGATGATGTTTCCCACAAAAATCACATAAAATAGAGACTCTACACCCATGCATGCCTCGGGTGAGTGCAAGCATCCATTTGGGTGATAGAGTCGGCACGTATGGGGTTCCTTTCTTTGTGATAGGGGTAAAAATGACTACAATTGCTGATGTTTTTCTAGCTTGATCATGGTAGTGTTTTAAAGTTCTTCAAGTTGAACCATCTCTACCATTTTGATCTCTATCTAGTCTATACCCTCAAACTCTAACAGTTGGGTAAGTTCTAATGAAGGGAATTCAAGAGATAAAGGGTTTCTAGGTTCCTTACCATAAAAAAGTTTGCAGGGAAAAGTGTTGATTTCCTTATTTATTGTGATTTTGTCTACCCATAGTATGCGTGAGACCTTTATATGGCACTATCTCTATTTGATATTCATCATCCACTTCATGATTCTTATCAGGTTCTTATTTGTTGATTCTACATAAGATTTTACTCGAGGGTAATAGTTATAAGAAGTCTTTATATAGATGTCAAGATTTAGTGCCCAAATAGAAATATAAGTACTAAGAAAGGCCTTTGTATTATCATAGATAATGGTTTGAGGAACACTAAATGTTGTAACAATATCCTTGAGAAATACCAAAATGACTTACTCATTGGATTCTTTGAGTATGACAACTTATGTCCATCTGGTGAAAAAAATCTGTAGTTATCAACACCCATTTGTGGCGAGTGCTCAAGGGAGGATTGATCATGCTTATGAATTCAAGACCCCATTACATAAAATTTTGATCACTTAGATTGTTTGGAGGGGAAGCACTTCTTATTTCTTCTTTCATACAAAGAAAGAAAAATCTTTTCACTTTGTGACCCACTTGTGCACATCGAAAATAGGGTAGGATAAAAATATCTTACCTTGATTATCTTCATTCTTTGTAGCTTTTAAAGAGAAGTGTTCACGAGAGAATCCATCGTGAAATTATGCTAAACCTTTTTAGTCTACACACCATTGATATACTGCACCAACATGCCATTAGATTCCTTTTGAAGAGAAGGCCATTGATTAGCGTAAATGGAATAGAACAGCCTCATAAGTCTTCTCTTTACTTTGTTCAAACTAGCAGGGTATGCAGCCTTAGGAAGGAATGTGATAATTTCCTTCATCTAGCTACACATGTTAGGATCTACATTATGCTTTTTTCTACGCGTAGAAGCTCTTCATCTAGAAACACTTAAGTCTCAAGTTCATTCTTCATGTCCTCAATAAGTTGTTTGTAGAGCGTGCTACCTCTTACCATATCTTAAGATTTGATAGTAAAATTATACTCCATGATTTTGGTTACCCATATTGGTCTTTCCTCATGGATTTTTAATCCCATGATGAAGTCTCTAACACCGAGTGATAAACTTACACCTTGATATGATATTTGGCGAGAAATCTTTTGAATTTCTTAAGTGTGTGCATTATAGTGTAGAACTTATTTTCCATGTGACTCTATTTCAAATCATAATACTTAATTTTATAACTAAATAAAGCCACTTTGGTTATTATATTCTTAGGTCATTTTCTTGTGTCAAGATAAAAACAACACTCACATAAGCTCCATAAGCATAAAGGATGAAATACTTTGAATAATCTTGATTGATGAGTGTTAGTGTATAAGAATTTTTTTCTTGATCTTGTTGAAACTTTCTTTTCCTTATGTTATCTAATTGAAGACTATGTCCTTCTTGAGCATGAGAGTGATAGGCTGAACTAGTCCTACAAAGTTAGTAATGAAGTGCCTAAGGAAATTAATTTTTCTAAGAAAGTATTTCAAGGCTTTCTTATGTGCGATAGGGAAAGATCCATGATGGAAAAAACACTCTCATGATCAATGGAAATTCCATCCTTTGTAACAACATGGCCCGAAGCTTTCCTTGTGCCACAATAAAATTACACTTATTAGGGTTAAGAGGCATCCAAAAATTTCTACATCTCTCAAATAATTTCCCAGTGCTTCATATGATCTAGGCCCTGATTTGAGAAGACATTTATATCATTAAGGTAAACCAAGATGAACTCATTGATATATCTTTTGAAGACAATGTCCATGGTGTGGTAGAACATTGTGCCTACATTTGATAGAACAAAGGGCATCTTTTGATAAGAATATGTTCCCCATTTGGTTGTGAATATTTTTTTTAAATTTATCCTCTTCCTTGACCAAAATATGATTGAAAATAGAATACCCATCCAGCATATAAAATATCTACATGCCACCACAGTCAAAATATGCTCCATAGAAGGTAAAGGATAATGATCCTTCAAATATGCCTTGTTTAGATCTTGGAAATCAACGCATATTCTAATTTCACCATTATTCTTGCATCTTTGGAACAATATTTGTTACCCGTGGTAGAGTTCTTGATTGGAAATATTATCTTCACCTCAATGAGTTTAGATAAATCTTTCCTCATGAGGGTCTCTATCCTTAGATTTACTTGATCTCTATTTTTGTCGATGGGCTTGATGCTAAGATCAAATTCAATGGAGTGTTAAGAAACACTTGGATAAAATTATTTTAGGTCCTCATATTCCTATGAAAAAATGACATTATATCTTTTGTGAGAGGGAAATCAAGGATTTCTTTTCATCATGCACGCAAGATTTACTTAGCAAGTAATTCCTTGCCACACATAATAGTGACTAGGGTAAAATCTTCTTTTGTAGTGTTTATATACTTTTCTACACCCTTGAATGCATCATCAAGGATAAAAATTTACTCTAAGGTGACCATCCCTTTAGGAAACTTATTTTTCTTAAGTTGGATCACTTGGTCACTATAGCCATCATGCAAGTCAACTTCGCATGCTTAAGGATAATTATTCTTCATTTTAAATGAACTAGAAAATCTACATGTCACTGTTAAAAACTCACCAAGCTAGATTCGTTATCTGGAATAGATGGCTTGATAACCATCTTGACATGCTGCATTTTCCTTTGATAAATTCCTCATCTGGAGAGAATGCAAACCCAAGTATGCGCAACCATCCGATTCGATTATTTGTTTGTCTTCCTTGGCCCCACCTATAGATTCAAAGCATCAAAGCTCTCAAGAAGATCCCAAACTTTTTTTTATCATGCATTTTTGGTGACTTGGTGGACGACTAATTCTATGTCCCCAAAGATCTACAACACCTTAATATGATTTTTCTCAATAATTAGAAGACCATGCACCAACGCTTCATACTCTTCCATGTTGTTGAAGAATGTAAACTACAATGTGTGTGTGAAGATTTTTTTCATCCTTAGGAGAAACGAGGATAACACCTTTACCCACACCATTCCTCCTTTTAGAGCCATCGAAGTACAACTTCTACTGAGACTAGAATTTTATTTATCTTCCTTGAGTGTGAGTGGAAACACAACTTATTCTTCAAGGATATAATAAGTGCTAATCCCAATTTCAAAATCTTCAAGCTCTTCAGCATATAGATCCAATGTTTTATGCCTTTTTTCCCACTCATCTAACACTAAATTAGGTAGAGGAGGAGGAATAAGTTTTTGTTCGAAACTTGTTGTTGGCCTTCTTAAATTTGGAAATTAGCTTGGAAAGTGGATGAGTCATATGATCTAACATGATAGGAAAATATTGGCTCATCTTTTATGGTAAAGTGGGTACCATACCTTCTTTTGAGTAACATATGGGACTAATCACAAGACAAGTAACATCCCACTTTTATAGTAAAATCCCTTGTGACGTAAAAAAGGAAAACAAAGGAGGTAAGTCAATAATTGACACATCTTGAGTTATTTTGAGGCTAAGACATACATGGAGGGTTAACTCAAGATACTTGATAAATTCTTAAGTTATGATAGTTGATCCATCAAGCTATAGGATTCCTTTAGACAAAGGGATGTAATTACGACCTAGGACATCAACAATTTTCTTAGGTGTAATAGAAGTACTAATGCCTGATTCAATAATAAAATTATGCATAAGGTGTTTACCTATGATCCAAGACATAAATAAGTTCATGGTTTTGAAAACCTTACTTACTCCTTCTCCTTTAATTGATAGATATTGACAACACCACATGGTTTTTAGACAATTGGTTCAACACATAGAAGTTGGGCTAGAGCTTCATGTAATAGTTCACACTAAGATGAAATGTCAAGGGCATCCCACATTGTGAAATTCACATTTTTCTTCTTCATCTAGTCCACAATTTTGAATGGAAGGCACATTGACTTGTGCATTTAGGGCACAATAACATCCTTTCTTGTTTTTCAGAAAAGAGATAGGATCCTTATCTTGTGTAGAGGCTTGACCTACCAAAGCAAGGGCACATGTTGCTTCTATAGAAACATTACACAGAACCTCACACGCAAGAATTTTTGCACCTTTATTATTAGGTGAATGTGCTTCTTCCTTTTAATTTTTATGATTTCTTGATGTAATAGGTGCTAAAGGTTGCACACCCAATTCTAGTATTCTCTTTGAGTACCTTGTGTTATATGCAAGCTGGGTGCATGGTCCATTTTGACTATTTGTAGCATAATAGATCACATAGATTTCCTCAACGCCAAATAACATAAGGATGACCTCAAGAGGAACCTCTAGAATTTCTTGGTTTTTGCTTCATCTGCTTTAGTGGAAGGCTCACAGTTAGAAGCATTTTGGATCATATAATATTGTGCATGTATGGCATTGGTGTTATGGTGGTGACTATGAAGCATATTGTAAGGAAAGCACCGTCTCGATTCTTGAGCCATGTTGTTTTGAATGTAACTTTTTCATGAATTGTATTGGGAATTAGAACAAGTTGTGTAGAAGTAACTACTTATAAGGGAAGATCCGCGCTAGCATCCCATATATCATTTTTGGTTCTTCCCATATTTATGGTTTACATATTGATTACACCAAGGATGATTAATTTGGTTATGTATTTGATTAGAACTATTTATGAAGGATTGTTCCTGCTACTTCTCTAAATATATGACTTTATTGGACAAGTTTCTAATTAGGGATTTCATTTCCACATATTATTTCCACTACACAGAGAGTAGGATGTGGATGTAGAAGGTTTCACTCTCTTCTCGAGAACAAGAGCAACATAAGATAAGGGCACCTAAGACATCTCTAGGAATAAGAGCATAGGTGGCTTGAGAGCTAACATTTTACCATAATGAGACTATTTTATGAGGTTATTGAAATATTGTAAGTAATAGGTAGATTTCTACCTCTCATTGATAGAATCATGACTAAGATATAACTATTTAGATCCCTTAGATAATATAAGAAAGTATGTTTTGTTGTAGACCTTACCACTCGAAGGATTTTGTCCCAAGTTTTTTTGAATCTAGTACTGAAATCTATTGAGAAAATAATGTATAACACTTAGCAAAATGCATATAGAAGATTCGTGTGGAAAAAAAAGTGCATTTGAAGGCGTAGGAGGATCGGGAAGAAATCGCGGATGGAGGATGACAGAGATGGGTTCGAGACTTAGCCTTTTTCACGAATGTGATCTATTTTTGAAAGATGGCATATGAAGCACATCAAACGGGAAAATAATTGTGTGACACACATTAGATATTTTGGAAGAGTGGCTATGGAGCGCTTTGCATGGGTACGAGCTAAGAATAGGATTACTACTACCAGTTAACTGGGAGAGGTCCATTGTTATCATTCTTACATGTAAGCCTATTATTGTAAAGGCACATGGCTATTTCCAACATGCGATCTATTTTGGGATTATATAAGCGATGAAGGAAAGGTCCCCACCCTTATAAATATGTAGTGAACTATGTAGTATGAGGGATATAGATGTAAGAACTGAATTATTGTGAGGTTATGCTACCAAATCGATACGTGCATAAGCTATGGTATTATGTTTTATAATGAGCTTATGTATATTTATCATGTTTGAATAAAATGGAGTGTATAGGATGAATCGAGTATTAAATCCCGAGTATAATTGGATCATGTATCTTGACTTCATAATGATTATCATTTAAATTTTTATTCATGAGAATTAGATACGAACATGCATTGTAGAATGATATATTAATTATGGATCTCGAACGTATTAAGTCTTCATCATGTAATCATGCTACAACAAGAAACCTAAATAGGGCACAGTACCTTTCCGCACTTTGGGTGTGTTATCCTCTCAAAATTTCCCTCTTTTGAAAGTCTTAAAATTTGAAAATTTTGAGTTGGCACCCTTCAATAATGTTTCGGTGAAAAGAAATTTTTAAATATAGTGAAAATGTCATTTCTTGGGGTCATTTTAGTAGCTTGCAGGGTCTGTTGGACATTTTTGTCCCTCATGTCCCAAGTTCCTTTGGGATTCCTATTCTACGATTCCCTGCATCACCCACATCGGCCAAATCGGGTCCTCTTGTCCCACATGTCCCAAATTTCAATAGACCTTTTGTTTTCCGATCGTGATTTTCTCATAAGTTCTTATCTATTGGCTTCAGTGCACTTTTTCAGCCTATATGCCCCATGTTATTATGGGCTTCTGTTCACCGCTCACCCGCATCGATGAATCAAGTCCTCACATCCTTTACGTTTTTGTGTCCCTAGACCATCCGTGCTCTTTTGACCCTCTTCACCCACATCGACCGAATCGGCTATTCATGTCCCATATGTCCCAATGTCCCATGGACCATCTAGGCAAAGTTTTTCCACTTTTCCCACATAACACATTTTTGATTCGATATAAGGGGTACTTAATGCACATTTATGATATTCTCTCTCCTGAATGGCTATTTAAAGGGACCATCATCTATGCATTTGTCACATTATTGTAATTGAGTCATTTTCCTATATCCCTTTGCATTGTTTATCGTGAATATGTTCTTCAAAGACCGTTCCTCTATGCACTATAAAAATCAAGATCAAGTTTCAAGGGCATGAGCATCTGTCACCTCTAGAGACCTCTATGCCTAATATTGCGGATAGTGAAGTTCGACACTTAGATTTTGATGATTTTTATGGTAGGTTAATGTCCGAAAACCCTCCTCCTATAGGCCAAATGATCGATTACAGTGGAATCGTGTATCTTCTTTGGTTTTCCCATTTCTATGTAGTGTGCCGAAACTATGCTCACTGTGGATCCCATTTCAACCCGGATACCAAGGAAATTGTTAATGTGCATGGAGAATTAATTGAAAAACTAGATTTTCCAACCATTTTCACTATCCTACACATTACTTGAGATAGAAGACTCCATTGTTCTTACTCTTGCTCAATCTCATGCCCTATTTGACAAGGACAACGAGAAATACAAAGAACGAGAGGCTAAGTCATGGCTAAAGTGTCCTAAGAAGGGAGTGTCTCGACTCTCCAAAGCATTAGACAGGTTGATTTCAATGAACAAGCTGTGGTATTTCATCATCTTGATTTCCCATATTATGGGGATGCCCTCTACCAATTATTTCCATTTTGGGATGTGTCCTTTCATCAGTATCATCTGTGAGGGAAAACAAAACATAAACTGGGCTAAGATCATCTATATGAACCTGACTGAACAATTGACAAATGTTCAACAAACTAAGAAGTTCTACATGACTTCTTATCTCATGTACACCCTGGTAGCATCTCGGGAGTGGTTTGGCTTCACTTACATTGAGGGAAAGAAGGATGAGCCCATATACACATATTGCCCTCAATTTACCCTCAAGGACAACAATCATAATTTTAGAAGGGTGAATGATGCTTTCACCATGTACATTGTGAGACTTTTGGAGGGTGACACTACTAGGAGATTTTCTGATGAGGTTATGGCTCTGATAGCCAAGTATGGGGATTTCTTCATCCAGTTTAGAAAGTTCTCATACATCATATTGGCCTATTTTGAAATTACACCTCTCAAGCTGCCCATGTTTTGTAATGATAAGATGGATCTAGTTAAGGTGTGCAGGTAGTTGGACAAACTCCATAGAACATGTATAGAAAAAAATATCACATAACTTCAGTTTCCTATTTCCTTGCGGAAATATACATGCGAAGACAACCCTAGATGCCTAGAATATAGAAAGGGCTATTACTCCTCTTAATATTCATTTCTTCAGGTCTAGGACTTGTTTTGATCTGAAGAAATTCATCGATCGATTCTCAGAATAACCTATTATCATTGTTTAGACATAGAGGATTATTGGGCTGATTGTATTGATGATTTTTAATCTAGGAGGAGACATTTTGGTAGATTATCTCTACAAAAAATCTTGGATCTTAATCTTCACCAGGTTCTTGAAGGGCTTGTGGATGATAATGAGGGCTTACAATCCTTTGAGTATGAAAGATCCATCAAGCACACACTCTAGAAACCCTGGATTGGTATGTGAAGGAGAAGGATGATTTGAGTGATATAATTTCCCCTATCATTGTCGGAACTAAAGTTTGGTTTGACAAGAAAGTTCGTGAGTTCATAAAGAACTAGGTAGATCTTTGAGAGAGAAAATTCCACACCTAGGAAGGAAGTACATACACCAAGTCTTAATATTGAGGTACTTGTTTTGAGAAGACTCCTCCTTCTTCCTCATTAAAAGAGCTTGAAATTTTAACTCCTTCCACTCAAGTGTATTAGCGGAGGAAGGTGTGGAGGAGGTTAAGAAAGAACCAATCGAGGAAGAGACTCTTCTAGAGCACTCAAACTTTCCTGTTGGACCAAGAGAACTTGAAGACTCCTTTTTTCTAAGTGAAAATGAGGATGATGAGACAACAGACTAGAAGAAACCCTTGCAGAAACACTTCGAGATGGAGAAGGAAGAATCAAGGCCTAAATCTCCAAGCTTAACAAAATCCTTTGTGAAAGAAATCCTTGAGATTTCATGCCCTTCCCCACCGGAGGCAACATTAGTTTAGAATTTGAGTGCCAAGAGTTATCTTGCACTCGGACCTCTTGACTCCTCTATTTATTCTTCTTCCTTTTCTTGGGTGTAGCCCCTAGTAGACAACAAGAAAGAAAGTTTTCTTCCGATCAATCGGGCCTCGATTTTTATGTTGTGGCAGCTTTTCTTGGAACTACTCCCCCTCCTCCAACAAAAAAACAAAGAATACTTCAAATTTGGTATCCGATGCTCAAGGTCAATAGTTTCTTGAGGTTTTTAGACCGATGGAGTATAAGGAGGATAAGGATCTCTTGATCTCTCGACTTAGAACTTTCCTAGAATTCCATTGGGAGAATCTACACTTGAGAGTGAGGTTCATAACCTTTGAGAAACTATCACTAAGGTTATTGAATGAGTTGAAAAAGGAAAACAACCATGGAGTAGTTGGAAGAACAAAACTAAGTTCTTTCCAACTTTATCAGATCATTGTTAACAAAAGATAAATTTTTGGATCCATCTCCATTGGCTACTCTCCCACCTCCCATGGTTCTCAATCAAGATGAAGTTCAAAGAATAAGGACAAACATAGGTATTCAGCTTATGGGAAGGTTATTGAGGCCGTGGTTGATGATATGACTATAGCAGGTTTGAATTTCATTGAGGAAGCCTTCAAAACTAATGAGAAGGTGATCAATTTGCAACAGAAACTCACTTCCTCAATCAAAACCATGGACAAGGAGCTGAAGGTCTAGAGTGGATGTATTACAGACCTCCGTCTAATGGGCCAAACCAATGAGAAGATCTTCTGGCCAAAAATGTGTTTGATGATGCAAAGAATAACTTGTCAAGAACATGGATCTTCAGTATTGAGTGGAAGATAAAGGTTTTGGAGGAAGCATTGGGAGAATTGAGAAATGTGTGGCAAAAAGGGGAGTCCTTTAAAACCTATGTTTAACCTACCTTCAAAGATATTCATTGCCATCTTCAGGATGAAACTATAGGTGTTCCCTTTTATCTTAAAGAAATCAAGGCCCAGTTCAAAACGTTTGTCAAGGATGATCTATTCAAGAAGATTCATTCACTAAGGAGAAGATAAAAGACATTTGTTCTCTTTATTCACCTATTTCCAAGGATAATAAATAATATCTAGAGCATATCAAGTTTGTTAAAGATATGGAGAAATGTTTAGGCATGTGGAAACATGAGACCTCTAACACAACAATTCCATGTGGTATGAAAATAGCTGAAGTGTTGAAAAGATTCAGACATCGAATCCTGAAATCAGTGGGACCCCCTCGGTCATAATCGGATGTCTCTGCTTCTA
This sequence comes from Taxus wallichiana var. yunnanensis, assembly GCA_018340775.1. Classification (NCBI taxonomy): domain Eukaryota; kingdom Viridiplantae; phylum Streptophyta; class Pinopsida; order Cupressales; family Taxaceae; genus Taxus; species Taxus wallichiana. Next base: position 91,549,571 of record CM031243.1, on the reverse strand, counting down.
GATCTTATTTCTCTTCTTCTCTTTTTTGTGCTCAACTCTGGTAATTTAATTAAGGACTTTGTATTATGATTTTCCTTAATTAATATTTTGGTTAAAAGAAATGGTTACCAAATGTAACCACTTTGTAAGCTATTTATTGAGCTCTCCTCGCCATTCCAAGGGGTTGGAACTCATCATTTTTTAAAGTGTAAAAGGATTTAAAGCTATCAATACAAAATATTTTACCTTCTTGTTTCTATCTACATTTATTTATTCCCTCTTATTTGTCTAAAATTGTTGAATCATTAATCTATTTTCTTTAAGAAGCTTTGTATTCTTGTGGATGTCATCTCTGTAACTTTGTGTCTGTGAAATAACATCTGGTGGTTTTAATATGAATGATTCTGTTCTATAAATTGTCCTTACTTAGCATTTATAAGGAACTATTTTTCTATCTATACTTCCTGAAAAGTGTTGTTCTACCTTTTCCTTCCATGAATTCTTCTATTCTCTTATATTGATAATCTATCTTAGAATTAAAACACTTTCATGATGTTAGAGTTCCTCATTAAAGTTGGAAGTTGTGCATTTGTAAATAGTTGTGTCATTTGCTTTCAATAAAGGAACTTCTCCCATTAAAGAGGAGGGAATTTCTATCCCCGACTATTTCTTTCATTGAATTACCTGAGTTGACAACCAACAATTTTGGAGACTCTATTGGGATTCATTTTAATGAATTCTCGTTTCAAAGAAAAATTCTTGATTATTTCTAATTGGCGACTCAAAGATTTACTCACGGAAGAAGGACCCTTAGAATTGAAGATTCACAATTTCAACTCCTAGAAGTAAGGATTTCCCCTTTCTTCAACAAGAGAGAGAGAGAAGGACTCGTTCCACAAGGACCACCTGTTGAAGGTAGAGCTTTTAGGAGTGGTGTCCCTCAAGAGAAACCTAGCCCTAATCTTCATGCTTTGGTTCTTGTTGGTGTTTCAGTCCCACTTCAAGTAATATATCCAAGGATGGTAGTTCCATTACCTTGGGGCCAATAAGTTGTGCCTCTTGCCCTTATTCATCCTTTCCATGAGTTACCCAAGGGTAATAGAAAGAAATTTCCCAAGTTCAGAGGAGATGGCAAGGTACATCCTGACGAACACACATTGCATCCTTCATACAGATCATCTGGAGTCCTTGGAGTTGAACACGAGGATGTTTCTTTGAGGGATTTTGTGGAAACTTTGTAGGATAATGTTATATATTGGTTTTATCATCTTCCCGTTGGGGCCATCACCAATTGGACTACCATGAGAACTATTTTTGAGAATCGTTTCAAACTTGTTGAAGATGTGCATGCTTTGCTAGCTCAAATTTCTCAAATCAAGAAAGAACCAAAAGATCCCATGAGAGAATTTGTGCCTAGGTTCAATAATCTAATTAACAAGATCCCACCAGATACCCATCCCATGGATAAAATTCAAAAATGTTTCTTCCTAAATGCTAAATTTCTTGAAGTAAGTTATGTCTTTGAGGAGAGATAATATTACAACTTTGGATGTTGATCAGAGATTAGCCATCGGTGTTGAAGATGACCTGATCATGTCTGGTAAGTTGAGAAGATATCCTTCCAAATCTAAAGCTTCTTCTTCCTCTTCCTCTACTCCTGGAGCTAATGCAGATCAATTAGTACAGAAGCTTACTAATGACCTCATTACCATCAAGAAACAATTGGCTTAGCATGCTCCTTATACAAATGTTCCAAGGAGAAATTTTCAGCCTAGAAACCATTTTCCTTCTTCTCAGACAAGGCTGGAAATTAAGGGACCACCCATTAAGGTCCCTATTAATGTAACTTGTGAGGTTGAAGAACCTGATGATGAAGAAGTTAATGAAGATTTTGAAGAACCTAAAGAAGAGGCTGATAAATAAATAGAAGAACTTGATGGGTCTCGAGTTAATTTCTTCACCACTGAGGGTGTTGATGAAGAAGATGATTATGATGAAGTAGTAGTAGAGATGAATAGTGAGTCATATGTTGTTATGACTTGGGAGAAGATAAATAAGAAAGAAAAAGTGATGCAGCCCACTAAGAAGTCCAAGGAGCATCTCACGACTATTCCAGTAATTACAAGAAGAGGATATCCTATTCCCACTGCATCCATGTAAAAGGTGAGTTCTACTAATTATTATTCTTCTACTCGTGCTTCTAAAACTTATTTTCTCCAGTTCCTAAACATGATAAGCCTAGGATTCCTAGTGAAAATAGCCCATCCACCTCTATATCTTTTGATATCATTGATCATCTCAAGAAAATAAAAATCTAGATTTTGAAGTGAGTTTTATCGACTCATCCAAAAGCCTTTTCCAAAATGGTCCACTTTGTCAATTCCCATTCCAAAACTTCACCCAACACTTCTAAAGGTATTTTTCCACTCCCTCTTCCACATCCCAATCAAATCTTGTGGCTACAATCACCTCACGAAATGTGAAAATTGAACCATTCTCTATAACCTTCATCATTGTTGGCCATAAACTCAGCAACTATGTCATAGACTCAGGAGCATCAGATAATGTCATGCCTACCAAAGTGGCTCATGGTTTGGGTCTTACTCTCACATGCACTTATGGGTCTTTTTATTCAATGGAGAGTAAGGAGGAGCGTTTCGTTGGAAGAATTAAGGATACACAAGTAGCTTTTTCGATTTACTAGAGAAGAAGGTTTTAGCTACTATTTTGGTAGCTGATATCCCTCCTTCATATGGTATGTTTTGAGTAGAAATTTTTGTAAGGATGTGGAAGGAGAAATTCAAATGGATTAGTCACATGCCCTTATACCAATTAATGGAATGATGAAGAAGCTTCTTCTCGAGAAACAATCGAATATATTTCACAAAAGACAAATGATCCCAAGGCACAAATACTTTAAGATATTGGGCATGACAACTACATGATCATGTCTCAAGATGAGGTGGAATATCCTAAAGTAGTGCCCCATGATCCTAATAGTATTTGGAATTTGGAATTTGATGGAAGTTTTTCTTCAACTGGGTCTCAGGGGTGGTGTGATATTGATATCTTTGAGAAGGTAAGATTCATCCTTTCTCATTTAAGCTGTAGTTTAAAAATAAAAATAATATAGTTGAATGTGAAGCTCTCATCCTAGAACTAAACACAAAAAAGAAAGAGCTGCAAAAGAACCTCCTAGCTCGTGGAAATGTAGAACTATTTGTCAAGAAAGTCAAAGATATTTTCAAAGTAAAGAATAGAAGGTTAAAGTACTTTAGGAATTTGGTCTAGGATTCTATTAAATTATTTTATGCTTTCTCTATTGAAGCAAAGTGCTAAGGAGAAGGACACGGGGCTGACTCCCTAGTCTGTTTCAGGATCTCTGTTGATACCTCATTAGATTTTTATCAAGACAAATTCACCATTAAAATGATCCATAGACCAAGTGTACGGATAATGCAAACAACTGGCAAGTTTTCAATGATAATAAAAATTTTAACTCTTTCCTGGAACTTAAGGATAACTTTGATCAATTTTATTTTGAGGGAAGTGGTAATATGCCTCGAGAAAGTGTCTCTTCCAATGAGGAAGGTGTCCAAGAGGAGATGGATCAAGAGGGATGCATCAAACTCAAAGGCAACAAGATCCCTAAAGGACTGGTGAGCTTAGAGGAACTGTTTGATGAACATGACAAATATGTCAAATCCAAAACTTCCAAAGGACCTCATCAATCTTGAGTATAAAAAGATTAACATTGGGAACCTTATTGAACCCAAAATGGTGAATATTGGAAAGTGTTGTACCCACGAGGAAAATAAGAAGGTGGTGGATCTTTTGAAGAAGTACGTGGATGTCCAAGCTTATTCTTATGATGATCTAAAGGCTTTCTACCAAAATAAATGCAAAATTTCATCCCCTCAAACCTGGGATTAAGCCTTTCAAGTAGAAGAAAAGATAGTACAATCCAAATATTGCTGATACTATTTTCCAAGAGATACAGAAGTTGTTGAAGGCCAAGATTATCTTTCCCATTCATCATTCAACATGGATTGCTAATATTGTGCCTATCAGGAAGAAAAATGGTGAGATTTAGATCTGTGTTGATTTTAGGAATTTGAATCAAGATTCTTTGAAGGATAACTACCCCCTACCCATGATGGACCAGGTGTTACAAGTTGTTATAGGTGTAGAGATGTTTTCCATGCTTGATGGTTTCTTGGGATATAACCAAGTAGAAGTTAACACTATAGATCAGCACAAGACTACCTTTACCACTCCTTGGGGTACTTTTTCCTACAAGAGGATGCCCTTTGGTCTCATTAATTCTAGTGCCACCTTTCAGAGAGAAATGGATTTGTATTTTGGGAGTCTGAAAGGAAAATGTATTTTAGTGTACCTAGATGATTTGACTATGTTTTCAAAATCTAGAGCAGATCACTTTCAGCATCTAGAAACGGTCCTCTTGAAATTTAGAGAGCACAGAGTCCCTCTAAATCCCAAGAAATTTGTATTTTTCTCATGGAGGGAAAGTTATAGGGACATGTTGTCTCTAAACATGGAATAAAGATTGACCCTGAACGATTTCAAGTTATTTAGAAGATTCCTCTTCCCACAAAAAAAAAAGGGAGTGCACTCCTTTGGTAAGATTAACTTCCGAGAAGATTCATCCCCGATTTTGCAGATCGACTTTGAATATTTCCCAAATGATGAAGGGAAAGTAGACATTTGGTTTTTCCTCCGAGGGAAAAGAAGCATTTGAAGGCATTAAGAAATCCATTGCTAAGACTCCTATCTTATCATGTCCAGATTTTAGCAAATATTTTATTGTCTATGCTATGCCACAAAGAGTACCTTGGCCATTGTGTTGACTCAGAAAGATTTTGAAGATCATGAAATCCCAATTTTATTCATGATTTATATTATTAAAACTCATGATTTGAAGTATACTATGATGGAGAAACATCCTTTTGCAGTGGTTAAAGTTGTTAAGTAATTTTGATTTTACATTCTTAACTCTCACACTTTGTTGTGTGTGTGCTTGATATGAATATTAAGTCTATTCTTACATGACAAGAGTTTAGAACTAAGAGAGGAAATTGGGTAGAAAAGGTTTAGGAGTATAATCTTGACATTAGACCAAAAACTAGTTTGAGGTAAAGAACTATGTGAACTCATTGCCAAGGGAGCCTATCATGAAACATGTCGGGATGAAATTAATGTCCCCATTATTTTATTTTTTAGCTCAACAGATGAATGGTATGCTAATATTTCTCACTTTCTCACCTATGGTGAATGTCCATCTCACTAAAATTCCAAGGAGAAGAGGGCCATTAAGCTAAGTTCATCACAGTACGTGTTATGGGAAAATGATTTGTTCAAACGGTGAGTGGATGGAAAATTCTTGAAGTGTGTTGACAAAGTACAATAGAAGAAGTTGTTCTCATCCTTTCATGACTGAGCTTATGGGGGTCATTTCTCATCTACCATTACTACTCACAAATTTCTTCATGTAGGGTACTATTGGCCTCCTTTTTTTAAAGATGTATCAAGGTGGGTCAACAAATGTGAAGCTTTTTAAACCTTTGTGGGAAGACCAAAGTTGGATTCTTTACCACTTAAGTCAGCTGTGATTGAAGAACCCTTTCAATAGTGGGGTTTGGATTTCATTGGAACACGTAACCCATCTTCAAGTGCAGGATAAACTCATGTGTTGACTACCACATATTATTTCACTAAGTGGGTAGAAGCCATCCTAGTTAAAATTACTACTTCAGGGTAGTATGTAATTTCATCAAAAAGAACATCTTGATAAGGTTTGGAGTACCAAACAACATTGTGATTGATAATGCTTCAATTTTTTTTTGTTGAGATGATGGATTTTTTCTATGGGTATGGTATTTCCCTCGCTCATTCTTTAGATTACTATCCTCAAGGGAATGGACAGGTATAATCAACAAACAAAAATTTGGTGACCATTGTAAGAAAGCTTGTCAATGAATCTCAGAGAAACTGGCACAAGAAGCTCTATGATGCTCTCTAGGTAGATAGGATTACACCCAAAAGAGTAATTGGGATGTCCCCTTTTCAAGTGGTGTATGGTGTGGAAGCCCAACTACCAGTGATAGTGGAACTACCAGCTTTGCATTTGATGAAAGCTATTGAGGACACTAGTTTCAGTGATTCTTTGGATAAAAGGATCATGTATATCCATAATCTAGATGAAGAAAGGCTGCAAGTTTTTATAGGATCTTTACACATGAGTAGAAGGTTAAATCTTTATTTGACAAGAAAACTAGATCCAGAGTGTTCAAATTTTGAGACATTATTTTGCTATGGGACAAAAGGCATGAACCTCATGGAATCCATGGTAATTTTGACTCTCTTTATCTTGGTCCTTTCGAGAATCAAGCACTTTGCTAGTGAAAATATTTCTATCTTGATTACATGGAAGGATCTTCTCTCCCACTTTATTATAGTGGGAAGTACTTAAAATTGTTCAATTCTTAGGTGAATAGGAAGTCCTTTGTATATTATGTGCAGTGTGTGTTTGCTTTCCCTTTCCTTTGTTTTGTTGTTTTCCTTCCTTGTTTTCAAAGTGTGTGTTCTTCTCGTATTGCTCGCCTTTTGACTCTTTTGTCCAATGGATAAGGCACTGGTCTTCTTCCCCATAGTTTTCTTGATTCTTGTCTTGCCTTGTTCCTATGATCTAGTCAAGTCATCCCCAGAAAGAGCTAGTTGTTGTCCCCTCAAAATTCCCCTCTTTTGAAAGTCTTAAAATTCTAAAATTTTGAGTTGGCACCCTTCAAGAATGTTTCAAATGAAGAAGATATTTCAAAAGATAGTGAAAATGTTATTTCTTGGGGTCATTTTAGTAACTTGCGTGTCCATCAGGACATTTTTTCCCTCTTGTGCCAAGTTCCTTTGGGCTTCCTATTCTCTGATTCCCCACATCGCCCACATCATCCAAATCGGGTCTTCTTGTCCCACATGTCCCAAGTTCGGTAGACCTTTTGTTCACCGATGGGATGATTTTCCCGCAAGTTCTTGTCTATCAGCTTTTGCACACTTTTTCGGCCCATCTGTCCCATGTTCACCTGAGCTTCCTATTCACCAACCCCTACATCGCCTGAATCAGCCGAATTGGGTCCTCATGTCCTTCACATTTTTGTGTCCCTAGACTGTCCGTGTTCTTTTGACCCACTCAAATCGCATTAGCCGAATCGTATTTTCACGTCCCACATGTCCCAATGTCCCATGGACCGTCTGGGCCAATTTTTTCTACTTTTCCCACATAACACCTTTTTGAGTCGGTGCAAGGGGTATTTAATGCACATTTATGATCTTCTCTCTCTTAAACAACTATTTAAAGGGACCACCATCTATGCATTTATCACATTACTCACTTGATATTTTCTTTCCCATATTCCCGCAATTGATTCATTTTCCTATATCCCTTTGCATTGTTTATCGTGAATCTATTCTTCGAAGGTTGTTCTTCCGTGCATTATAAAAATGAATATCAACTTTCAAGGGCACTAGTACTGTCAACTCTAGAGACCTTTGTGCCTAATATCGGGATAGTGAAGTTTGGCACTTAGATTTCAATGATTTCTAGGGTTGGTTAACATGCAAAAATCCCGCTCCTATCACCCAAATGATCGGTGACGGTGGAATCACGTACGTTTCTAGTTTTCCCATTTATGTGCAGTTTGTCGACACCGTGCTCACTTGTGGAGCCCATTTCAACCTGGATATCAAGGAAATTGTTAATGTGCATAGAGAATTGATTACAAAACTAGATTTTACCACCATTTCCAATACCCTATGAATTCCCGAGATAGAAGACTCCATTGTTCTTACTCTTACTCAAGATCAAGCCCTGTTTGACAAGGTTAGCAAGAAATAGAAAGTATGAGTGGCTAAGTCATGGTTGAAGTGTCCTAAGAAGGAAGTGTCTCGACTCTCCAAAGCATTATACAGGGTTTATTTCAATGAAGAACTATCATATTTCATCATCTTGCTTGCCCATATTATGAGGATTCCCTCTACCAATGATTTCCATTTTTGGATGTTTCCTTTAATCATAATTATCATACGTGAGGGAAAACAAAACATTAATTGGGATGAGATCATTTGTATGAACCTGACTGAATAATTGAAAAATGTTCAAGAAACTAATAAGTTCTAAATGACTTCTTATCTCATGTACACCCTGGTGGCATCTCGGGAATGGTTTGGCTTCAATTACATTGACGGCAAGAAGGATGAGCCCATATACACATATTTCACTCAATTTACCCTCAGGGATAACAATCATAGTTTTAGAAGGGTGAATGATGCTTCCACCATGTACATTGTGAGACTTTTAGAGGGTGACATTGCTAGGAGATTTTCTGATGAGGCTATGGCTTTGATAGCCAAGTATGGGGATTTCTTCATCTAGTTCAGAAAGTTCTCATACATCAGATTGGCTTGTTTTGAAAGTGCACCTCTCAAGCTGCCCATGTTTTGTAATGATAAAATGGCTCTGATTGAGGTGTGCAAGAAGCTGGAAAAACTCCATAGAACCTGTAGAGACAAAAGATCACAGGACTTCAGTTCCTTATTTCCTTGGGGAGTTATACATTCAAGACAGCCTTAGATGCCCAAAATATAAAAAGGGCTATTACTCTTACTATTCATTTCTTCAGGTCCAAGACTTATTTTGATTTGATGAAATTCATAAATCAGAATCTTAGAATAACCTATTATCATCATCCTAGCATAGAGGATTATTGGGCTGATTGTATTGATGATTATGAATCCAGGAGGAGACATTTTGATAGATTGTCTCGCAATGATCTTGGATCTTAATCTTCACCAGGTTCCTGAAGGGCTTGTGGATGATGATGAGGGATTTCAATCCTTTGAGTATGAAATATCCATCAAGCACACACCTCTAGAAACCCTAGATTGGTATGTGAAGGAGAAGGATGATTTGAGTGAGATAATTTCCCCTATCCTTGTCAAAACTAAAGTTTGGTTTGACAGGAAAGTTCATGAATTTAGTAAGAACTAGGGTAGATCTTTGAGAGAGAAAATTCCACACATGGGAAGGAAGTACATACACCCAATACTGAGGTACTTGAGCAAACTCCTCCTTCTTCCTCATTAAAAGAGCCTAAAATTTCTACTCCTTCTTCCACTCAAGTGTATTAGAAGAAGGTCAAAGAGGTTAAGCAAGAACCAATCGAGGAAGAGACTCTTTTGGAGCACTCAGAATTTCCTATTGGACTAGAGAACATTATTTTTCTAAGTGAAAATGAGGATGATGAGACAACAGGACCAAAAGAAACCCTTAGAACCACTGCTGAGATAGAGAAGGAAGAATCAAGGCTTGAACCTCCAAGATTAACAGACTCATCTACAAAGGAAATCCTTGAGGTTCCATACCCTTCACCACTGGAGGCAATAGTATTTTAGAATTTTAGTGCCATGAGTTCTCTTGCACTCATACCTATTGAATCCTCCATTTCTTCTTCTTCCTTTGCATGGGTATCGCCCCTAGTAGACAACAGGAAAAGAAAGTCTTCTTCCTGATCAAATGGGCTTGATTTTGATGTTGTGGCAGCTTTTCTTAGAACCACTCCCCCTCCTCCAACAAAGAAAGAAAATACTACTTCATGGTTGGTTTCTAATTCTCAAGGGTGGTAGTTTCTTGAGGTTTCTAGACCTAGGGTAGATAAGGAGGAGAAGGATCTCTTGATCTCTGACTTGGAACTTTCCATAATTCCACTAGGAGAATCTACACCTGAGAGTGAGGTTCATAACCTTCGAGAAACTGTCACTAAGGTTATTAAACGAGTTGAAAAAAATGAAAACAAAACCAAGTTCTTTCCAACTTTATCGATCATTGTTAACAAAAGAGAAAGTTTTGGATCCAACTCCATTGGCTAATCTCCCACTTTGCCCATGGTTCTTAGTCATGATTAAGTTCAAATCATCAAGGACATACATAGGTATTGAGAATATGGGAAGGCTGTTGAGGCCATGGTTGATGATATGACTATAAATGTTTGAATTTCATTGAGGAAGCCTTCCAAACCAATGAGAAGGTGATCAATTTGGAATAGAAACTCACTTCTTAAATCAAAACCATGGAAAAGGAGCTGAAAGTCTCGAGTGGATGTATTACAGAACTCCATGTAATGGGCCAAACCGATGAGAAGATCCTATTGGACAACAATGTGTTTGATGATGCAAAGAATAACTTGTCAAGAACATGGATCTTCAACATTGAGTGGAAGATAAAGGTTCTAGAGGAAGCATTGGGAGAATTGAGAAATGTGTGGTAAAAAGGGGGTCCTTTAAAACCTTTGTTTCATCGCCTTCAAAGATATTCACTATCATCGTCAGGATGAGACTACAGGTGTTCCCTTTTCTCTTCAAGAAATAAATGCCCATTTAGAACCTTTTCAAGGGCAATCTGTTCCAAGAAGATTCATTCACTAAGGATAAGATGAAAGACATTTGTTCTCTTTATTCAGCTATTTCTAAGGCTAATAAAGAATATCTGGAGCATACCGAGTTTGATAAAGATATGGAGAAATGTTTAGGCATGTGGACACATGCTACCTCCAACACAACAATTCCAAGTGGTATGGAAATAGCAGAAGCATTGAAAATATTCAAACATCGAATCCTCAAATCAGTGGGCCCTCTTAATCATAATCAGATGTCTCTACTTCTAGATCTTCTTTCTCTTCTTCTATTTTTAGTTCCGAGCTCTTGGTAATTTAATTAAGGACTTTGTATTATGCTTTTCTGAATTAATATTTTGGTTAAAATAAATGGTTACCAAATGTAACCACTTTGTAAGCTATTTATTGAGCTCTCTTTGCCATTCCTAGGGGTTGGAACTCGATCATTTTTAGAAGTGTAAAAGGATTTAAAGCTATCAATATAGAATATTTTCCCTTCTTGTTTTCTCTGAGGATTTATTTATTCCCTCTTATTTGTCTAAAATTGTTGAATCATTAATCTATTTTCCTTAAGAACCTTTGTATTCTTGTGGATGTCATCTCCGGAACTTTTTTTCCGTGGAATAACATCCGGTGGTTTTAATATGAATGGTTTTGTTCTATAAATTGTCCTTACTTAGCATTTATAACGAATTATTTTGCTATTTATACTTCCCGAAAAGTGTTGTTCTACCTTTTCCTTCCATGAATTCTTCTATTCTTTTGTATTGATAATATGTCTTGGCATTAAAACACTTTCATGATGTCGAGTTCCTCATCAAATTTGGAAGTTGTACATTTGTAAATAGTTGTTCCATTTTCTTTCAATAAGGGAACCTAACCCATTAAAGAGGAGGGACTTTTTGTCCCATGACTACTACTTTCATTAAAGTCTTGATTTGACAACCAACAGTTTTTGGTGACTCCATTGGGGATTCGTTTTAACGAATTCTAGTTTCAAAGGACAATTTCTTGATTATTTCTAATCTGGTGACTCTAAGATTTACTCATGGAAGAAGGACATTTGGAATTGAATATTCACAATTTAAACTCCTGGAGAAGCAAGGCTTTCCCCTTCCTTTAACAAGGAGAGAGAGAAGGACTCATTTCGTAAGCACACCACCTGTTGAAGGTAGAGATTTTGGGAGTGGTGTCTCTCAATAGAAACTCAGCCTCTAATCTTCATGCTTTTGTTCTTGCTGGTGTTTCAGTTCCACTTCAAGAAATATTTCCAAGGATGGTAGTTCCATTACATTGGGGCCAACGAGTTGGGCCTCTTTCCCTTCCTGAGCCTTTGCATGTGTTACCCAAAAGTAATGAAATAACTTTCCCAAGTTTAGAGGAGATGGCAAGGTACATCCTGATGAACACATTGTTAGCCTTCATAGTTTCATGTGGAGTCCTTGGAGTTGAACACAAGGAAGTTTTTGTGAGGCTTTTTGTGGAAAATTTGTAGGAAAATGTTGTAGATTGGTTTTATCATCTTCCGCTTGGGCCATCACCAATTGGACTACCATGAGAACTAGTTTTGAGAATTGTTTCAAACCTGCTAAAGATGTGCATGCTTTGCTAGCTCAAATTTCTCAAATCAAGAAATAACCACAAGATCCCATGATAGAATTTGTGGCCAGCTTTAATAAGCTAATTAAAAAGATCCCACTAGATGTCCAGCCTATGGATCAAATTCAAACAAAAATTCCTAAATGCTAAATTTCTGAAGTAAGTTATGCGTTGAGGAGAGCTAGTCTTGCAAATTTTGATGCTGCATAGATTAGCCGTCATTGTTCAAGATGACCTGATCATGTCTGGTAAGTTAAAAAGAGATCCTTCCAAATCTTAAGATTCTTCTTCCTATTCCTCTACACCTAGAGCTAATGCAGATCAATTAGTATAAAATCTTGCTAATGACCTCATTGTCATCAAGAAAAAATTGGCTCAACATTCTCCTTATACAGATGTTCCAATGAGGAATTTTTAGCCTAGAAACCATTTTCCTTCTTCTCGAGACAATGCTGGAAATTGAGGACCTCCCCTTAAGGTCCCTATTAATGTAACTTGTAAGTTTTAAGATTCTCGATGATGAAGAACCTAATGAATATTTTGAATAACTGAAGAAAATCTTTGATGAATAACTCGATGGGTCTCGAGTTAATTTCTTCACCACCGAGGGTGTTTATGAAGAAGATAATTATGATGAAGTAGTAGTAGAGATGAACAGTGATTCATATGTTGTTATGACTTGAGAGTAAACAAATAAGAAAGAGAAAGTGATGCAACCTACTAAGAATTCCAAGGATCATCCCACAACTATTCCAGTAATTGCAAGAAGAGGATCTCCTATTCCCACTACATCCACATAAAAGGTGAGTTCTGTTAATTCTTCTTCTTCTACTCCTACTTCTAAAACTTATTTTTCTCCAATTCCCAAACTTGATAAGCCTAGGATTCCTAGTGATGATAGCCCATCCACCTTTGGATCTTTTGATATCATTGATCATCTCAAGAAAACAAAAATCTAGATTTCTAAAGCTAAGTTTTATCAGACTCATCCAAAATCCTTTTCCAAAATGGTCCACTTTGTCAATTCCCATTCCAAAACTTCACCCAACACTTCTAAAGGTATTTTTCCCACTCCCTCTTCCACATCCCAATCAAATCTTGTGGCTGCAGTCACCTCACCAAATGTGAAAATTGAACCATTCTATGTAACCCTCCTCATAGTTGGCCATAAACTCAACAATTGTGTCATAGATTCAGGAGCATTGGATAATGTCATGCTGGAAAAACTAGCTCATGCTTTGGGTCTTACTCTCACACACTTATGGGTCTTTCTATTCCATGGAGAGTAAGGAGGTGCCTTTGCTTGGAATAAGAATTAAGGATACACAAGTAGCTTTTTTGCTTTTACCAGAGAAGAAGGTTTTAGCTACTATTTTGGTAGCTGATATCCCTCCTTCATATGGTATGTTGTTGAGTAGAAATTTATATAAGGATGTGGGAGGAGAAATTCAAATGGATTGGTCACATGCCCTTATACCAATTAATGGAAAGATGAAGAAGCTACTTCCGAGAAACAATTTGATTATATTGTGCAAAAGACAGATGATCCCAAGGTACAAATATTTTATGAAGATATTGGGCATGGAAACTACATGATCATGTCTCAAGATGAGGTGGAACATCCTAAAGTAGTGCCCCATGATCCTAATAGTATTTGGAATTTGGAATTTGATGAATTTGTTCTTCAGCTAGGTCTGGGGCTAGTGTGGTATTGATATCTCCAGAAGGGAAGATTCATCCTTTCTCCTTTAAGCTATAGTTTGAAAATACAAATAATATAGCTAAATAATAATATCTCATCCTTGGAATGAATTCAGCAAAAGAAAGAGGTGTGAAGAACCTCCTGGATTGTGGAGATGTGGAACTAGTTGTCAAGAAAGTCAAAGACCTTTTCCAAGTAAAGAATAGAAGGTTAAAGCACTTTAGTAATCTTTTCTAGGATTCTATTGAATTATTTGATGCTTTCTTTATCGAAGTAGTTCCAAGGGAGAAGAACACTAGAGATGAATCCCTAGCTATTTTAGGATCTCTACTTGATACCTCATCCTAATTTTTCTCAAGAAAAATTCACCATTGAAATGATTCATAGACCAAGTGTACCGGATAATGCAAACAATTGGAAAGTTTTCAATGATGATCAACATTTACTCTCTTTCCTAGAACTTAAGGATAACTTTGATCAATTTTATTTTCAGGGAAGTGGTAATATGCCTTGAGAAAGTGTCTCTTCCAATGAGGAAGGTGTCCAAGAGGAGATGGATCAAGAGGGATGCATCAAACTTAAAGGAAACAAGATCCCTAAAGGACTGGTGAGCTTGGAGGAATTGTTTGATAAACATGACAAATATGTCAAATCCAAAGCTTCCAAAGGCCCTTAGCAGTCTACTGAGTATGAAAATATTAACATTAGGAACCCTGTTGAACCCAAAATGGTGAATATTGGAAAGTGTTGTACCCACGAGGAGAAGAAGAAGGCGGTGGATCTTTTGAAGAAGTACTTGGATGTCCAAGATTTTTCTTATGATGATCGAAGGATTTATAGCCAAAAGAAATGTAAAATTTCATTCCCCTCAAAACTGGAATTAATCCTTTCAATTAGAAGTAAAAATAGTAGAATCCAAATATTGCTGACACTATTTTTCAAGAGATATAGAAGTTTTTGATGGCCAATATTATCTTTCCCATTCATCATTCAACATGGATTGTTAATATTGTTGCCTATCAGAAGAAAATGGTGAGATTTAGATATGTGTTGATTTAAAAATCTACATCAAGCTTCTTTGAAGGATAACTACCCCTTACCCATGATGGATGAGGTGTTGTAAGCTATTACAGGTGTAGAAATGTTTTCCATGGTTGATGGTTTCTCGGGATATAATCAAGTAGAACTTAACACTACAAATCAGCACAAGACTACCTTTACCACTCCTTGGGGTACTTTTTCCTACAAGAGGATGCCCTTTGGTCTCTGTTGATGTCGAATAACATAGCACCCCTGAATGTCTGCAACACGATGGGTTGAGACTCTCAGTATGATTGCATAACATGGAGCTTTTCCCAAGTGTGGGACATTGCGAAAATGGAAAAGCTCTCCGGATGAAGGCCGGTTCCTATTCCTCTGTTTAGATGCACACGTAGAAAATGTAGAGGGTTTACAAAAACCTAATCTAACTTTCCAAGGAGATAGGGTAAGAAAATGCATAAAATAAAACCTAAACTACAAAGGTGATGCACCGAGGAATGAAGAACACCTGTCTTGCCAATAAACACAGACCATTAAAATGCAATGCAAGATCATACATGATAGCCAGATTCACAGTGAAAGATCAAGGGGATGCAAATGAATATAGAGAGGGTTGAGAATCATCCATAGACATGCATTAATTTTCTCCAAAGATTGATACAACACACTGCAAAATGCCAAGAGGCAAGGTTGCATTACAGTTTCAAATGGGAGGTTTTAACTCCACAAGTTCACCTACCAAAGAGAAGAAGGGAGGGGCAAAACAAAATGTCCAACCTTTAGAAAGAAGCCCCTCCTTAAAATTTATAGGAAGAATGAGAGAGAAAAGAGAGAGGAATTCCAAAACTACCCCAACCACCTCTAGGTTGCATTTAATTCATCTCATTATGATGGTAGGTGAGAACCCCAGCGAACCCAAAAGTGGTGAACTGTATTTTGCATTTTTAAGAATTTTTTATCACCCAATTAAATATATCTAGCTTTAGTTAGATAGAGGACCTCGTAAGCTTTCCGAAAAGTCCAACCTTGCATGAATCGAGCTCCCAGTCAAAAGTTATGGCCGTCTGAATATCTGCGCTGGGGGCTGCTTCCTGTCAGCGCTCAAAATGTTGCGCCTCCTGGAGGTGCGCCATAGGCGCATCCGTGTGTGTGTCAACATCCTCTTATGTGCACCAAGGCACAAATTTTTCCCTATTGACACTTTGTGTCATGTGCCATTTCTGTGCGCCAAGGGCGCATCCTTTTCTCTATCGACACTCCGTGTCGTGCGCCATTTCTGTGCGCCAAGGGCACATCCTTTTCTCTGTCGACACTCCATGTCATGCACCACTTCTATGTGCCAAGGGCACATCCTTTACCCTATCAACACTCTATGTCATGCACCACTTCTATGTGCCAAGGGTGCATCCTTTACCCTATCGACACTCTATGTCATGCGCCACTTTTGTGCACCAAGGGTGCATCCTTTCTCTATCGACACTCCGTGTCATGCGCCACTTCTGTGCACCAAGGGTGGATCCTTTACCCTGTCGACACTCCATGTCATGTGCCACTTCTGTGTGCCAAGGGCACATCCTTTACCCTATCGACACTCGTGTCATGCACCACTTCTATGCACCAAGGGCGCATCCTTTACCCTATCGACACTCCGTGTCATGCGCCACTTCTGTGCGCCAAGGCGATAAATGTCAGGGATTTGAGCTTCTTTGATTTCTATATTCTTCTGCTTGTCTATATCTACCTAGGGGAAGATATATACAACAATTTTGTGACTCAATGGGATTACCTGCCTACTAGGTAGAAGATCAGTGGCCTTTTAGCAATCCATTGGGCATGGAGTCATAAGCAATAACCTGAAACCAACCTGATATCTGATCCGATCCTGATATCGCAACCCCTTCTTCGAGAGCACGCTGAACTATAGAAATCCAACCTAGGAGCAACAAAACCTATGCCAAAGCACTTAGGGAAATTGAAACCTAACTACAACAAGACAATGTGCATACGCACTTAGAGGAATTGAAATCTAGGCTAATATTTACAAGGGTAAACCTTTTCCTTTTAGTAGCAATGTTTAAGATAGATTCCGTTAACCGGAATCGGGAGTTCTCCTCCATCCAAAGTAGACAATTGGAAGGCATTACTAATTTTACATCCCGTGACCATGTAGGGGCCACTCCAAATGGCATCAAACTTGGAATGCCTTCCCGGTTTTGCCCGATCTGCATCCCATTTCAGAACTAGGTCCCCTTCCTGGAAGGTCCTTGCTCTTGCTTTCTTATCAAACCATCTTTTACTAAGGCCTGATCTTTCTCAATTGTTTGAATTGCATGTTCTCTGATTTCTTCCAATTCCATCAACTCGCATACCTAGCCTCCATTGGTTCAAACTCACCAACTCCAACCACTTCTTCATGAACTCCAATGCAGGGCGGCTTCTAATGATATAGAAACATCGCCTCTTTTTCATAGACCAACTTGTAAGGGGAATTACCTCGTAGACCTCTTTGGTGTTATTCTCGTCAGCCCATAATGCTGATTTTAGCTTGGTATGCCATGTTCTTTGATTTTCATCCGAGTCCTCCTGATGATTCTTAGCAAATTTTTGTTCGTGGACTCTCGTCGTCCATTACCCTGCGGGTAATAATTTGAAGAGGTGCTCAAATAGATTCCATTCTGATGACAGCCCATTATGTAATCTTGGAACCTATAAATGCCAATGCATTGTCTCGATATGATAGTGGCCGCACACCGAACCCGGTCATTATTCCTTCATAAAATTCTAGTATGTTAGACTCATTTGCTTCCTTGATGCTACCGCTTTCGGTCCACTTGGTGAAATAGTCCGCTGTCGTGAGAATCCACTTGTGGCCTTGGCTTGAGTTTGGATTGATGACCTCGACAAAGTCCAATCCCCATTACATAAATGGTTGGTCAACCTGCAATTGGGTGCAATGGAAATGCTGCTAGTCTTTCTTTGCCTGTGAAGAGTGCACATTTCTTGCACTTTCTTATCCATGTATAGCAGTCACTGAAGACTGTCGGCCAATAATACCCTGCCTTCATTATCTTGAGAGTTGTTACTCGTGGGGTGAAATGTCCTCCAGAATCTCTATCGTGAAAATCTCGTAACACCCTTTTAATTTGATTTGTCCCAATGCACCTCAATAGAACTCCATTGATGTCTTTCTTAAACAAAATACCATCAACAAGCACATATGGAATGGCTTGTAATCTGAAGTATCTCCTCTTTGCTTTGCTCATTTCTGGGGGGCATAGGCCTATCTGTAGGAAGTGTATCATATTCTGAGTCCAACAAGGAGTAGGCACATCATCATTTTCTTGTTCTTGATCATCCTGTAGTACCAAGGTAGTCTCTTTTTCATCACCTACTTCAACTTGTTGACTCAAGGCTAGCTGCTCACATAGTCCCTTCCCACGTACTAGTTTGGTGACCTTGATCTCGATGTCATATTCCATGACACGAGTTATCCATCCTGCACATTTCTCATTCAGATCCTTGTTTAGAAGGAAGTCCCCGACTCCCACATGAGAGACCAATAATTGGATCTTGTTGTTTGAGACTAGGTGCTTGAATTTCTTTAAGCTCCCGACATCGCAAGGACATGCTTTTCAATGAAAGAGTACCTAGTTTCGTATTCCTCCAAGCCCCGATCAAGAAAGCAACTGGTTGTTCTAATCCTACTTTGTTTTGTTGTACCAGATTGCAGAAATCGTGTCCCCACCACCAAAGGCATATAGCATGAAGTCCTTGAGAAGTCTGGATTGACGAGAGTCGAGCTTGAGATATAGCCTCTTTTATTGCCTCAAAACTTGCCTTGCCTTGAGATGTCCACTTAAATTCCATGCTCTTCTTTAACATTAGTGTTATTGGCTTCACAAGAGCAAGCAAAATTTGGAACAAATCTGCAGACAAAATTGATCCTTCCCAAGAAGCTTTGAAGAGCCTTCTTATGACTTGGCAATGGCAACGCTCGAATTGTTTCAACTCTTTTCGGGTCAATCGTCAACCCTTCCTTTGAAACAATATGGCCTAGAAGTTTTCCTCGAGCCAAAAATATGCATTTTTGGGATTCAATGATACCCCAAATCTTCTACACCTCTCAAATACTTGCCTCAAATGATGATGAGAGGTGATCCACCGCATTTTTGAGAATACAAAGTGATGTCATCAAGATATATTAGAACTATTTTATTGATCAACCCCTGAATGCCATATCCATTGCCCTTTGGAAGGTGGCTCCAGCATTTGATAGCCCAAATGGCATTTTCAGTAGGCATAGGTCCCCCATTTGGTGGTGAAAGTCATCTTGAATTGGTCATCTTCTTTCACTATCACCGATTGTACCCTAAGTAGCCATCTAGAGAGAGAATCTCTCGAACCGGATACTACTTGCAATATTTGTTCCATTGAAGGAAGTGGGTAATGGTCTTTGAGAGATGCCCTGATTAGGTCTCAGAAATCCACACACAACCTGATTTCTCCACTCTTCTTCCTGACCGGAACCAAGTTTGCAACCCACTTGAGTGCTTGATTGGGAATATAATGCTTGTCTCTATTAGTTTATTTATCTCTTTCTTCATTAGAGGCTAAATGTGAGGGTTAACAGGTCTCTGCTTCTGCTTGATGGGCTTAGCATCTAGATCTAATTCTATGGTATGTTGTGCCAAATTTGGATCGAATCCTCTTAAGTCTTCATAGCTCCAAGTGAAGACATCTGGAAATTCTTGGCAAAGTTGTATGAAATCTGATTTCTCCTGCTCAGTGGCCACTTTACCAATTTGAAGAGTTTTGCCTTCCCCAACCGGAATTGGCTCTGAATCTTCTCTCTTGACCTATATGTTAGCCTTTTCCTTACGGAACTGGTCGTTAGGGTTGAAGATAGACTCTAATGTTACTAAACCCTTAGGAAGCTTGTTTGTCCGCAGCTGCACTACTTGATCCCCATACTGCTGCTCTAATCTGTCCTGATTCCTAGCTGAGAATTCAGCCTCTTCTTGTAAGAAATTGATGATCTGTTGATCGTTCTCAAACACCTGCCAGCTTGTGTTATTATCTGGAACTGCTGGCCTCACAATCACATGGATATGTGGCTGTGTTTTTCCCCTTCTGATGTTGTCAACCACATCAAACGTTGCTCCAATCTGCGCGAGCCTATCTGCGACTTCATTTTTCTTCCTGGGTATGGACACAATGTTGAAAGCTTTGAAATCCTCAATGAGGTCCCATACCCTATTCTTGTAGCTCTTCAGCAAGTCGTTCTTTGTAGCATGTTGTCCCCTAACTTGGTTGATGATTAGCTCGCTATCTCCAAACACCTGTAAGTTCTTTATGCCCCTTTTCCTGGCCCAATGAATTCCATGAATCAATGCTTCGTATTCAGCCATGTTGTTTGAACAGGAAAACTGGAAATGAAAAGCTGAAAAATATTTGATGTCTTGTGGTGAAATCAACATTGCACCACCTCCAACACCTTGTCTGCTTCTCGAACCATCAAAAATAATTTCCAAACTTTGTTTTCCACCCTTTGTTCAAAGCTGAATGATGTCGGGAATGGGTGAATTTTCTTCGTGTATACAATACACGCCCAATTTAGATTCTTCAATTTCCTCAGATGGGTCAAATTCATGACTCTTGTTTACCCATTCATCCAAAGTTAAATTAGGAATTCCTCAACCTTAGTACCTATTTCTAGATCACTTGAACACTCCTCCTGATCAAAAGCCGAGCAATTTACATTGATAGGATTTGGTACATGAGGCTCAATATGGAAATTGGCAATTGGTTCTAACCTGATTGTTGCTTTAGCTCCATACCTTGTCCTAAAAATCATGTGTGACCAATCTGCAGATAAATATCCACCGATTTTTGCAGTGAAGTCTCTTGATAGACACAACGCAAAGAGTGGCGGAAGGTCAATCATAGACACATCTTGTAGAACTGTAACATTAGGACAGGAATGTAGTGTTAGGCTTAACCCCTTGATGACTCCAACAGTTCCTACTACTGTTCCATCTAGTTGTACTACTCCTTTCAGCACTGGCTCATATTTCAAACCCAGTTGATCCGCTATTTGCTTCGGCATCACTGAACTACTTGCCCCAGAATCAATCATGCAATTGTGTACTAATTTATCCCCGATGATTAATGAAACATAGAATGGAGGGGGTTTCAAAACTTTACCTTGTTGTCCTCCATGATTCCCTTCAGGCTGAGATTCGTGAGGACCTTCTCTTGCATATGGGCCTGCTGGTTCAAAGTTGACCAATTCTTCATGGCAGCTTGTAGAAGATCTCTTTGTCCTAGGATGGATAAAGATTCCCACATTGATATATTCACATTCGTCTTCTTCATTTGATCAATGATGTTGAAAGGGGATGAATTGTCCTTTTGCTGTCCCTTACTTGGTGCAAAATTTTCTGGAGCTTGAGCATGTGCGTGTGTTGCTACAACAGGTACCTTAGGCTGATTTTGCACATTTGGAGTTATGTTTGGTCATCGACCCCTTGTTGTGTAAGAGTGGGTTGAGAAACAATTGGATTACATGGTTGTCCCTCTCTATATTTCTCTTCTTTGACCGTGTGTTGGCAGCCACGCCTTGAAAAGGCTGTTGGTTAACTCCACGAAGTCTTCCATTTGCCAATTTTTCGATGTGGTTTTACAGTTAGAGGTCCTTCTTGTTGCATTTCTTATTGTTGATTCTCCTCCCGGCTTGGTCCTTGAGGAACACCAATGGTTTGCACCATCAAGGCCTGATTTAGTGCACCATTGAAACATGTTGACTGATTGTGAGGTAGATTGCAAGGGTAACACTAGTCATACTCCTGTGCCATGTTATTTTGTGTCGGGACCAAAGCTCTTGAGGACGTCATTGTGTTTGGATCATACGGTTGAAATGGCCTGGCAGCTTGAGGTTGTCCTTGGTTTTGGTTTTGATTTGCAGCCTGAGGTGGTGGTCTATTTTTTTGGTATGGGGGCCTAGCTTGGCATCGTGCTTGAGGTGATATGGTCTCCAAGCACTTTGAGCTTGCTATATTTTGATAGTTACTAGCTCATTTCCAAGGTTTTGTAGTTGTTTCATGACCTCCTGCAATTCCTTTGAAGTATTTGAAGAAGTCGACGCCTCATTATTGCTTTGATTTCTAGGAGTTGGAATGGGATTCAACTCTGGTGCTTGACTAGTTGTAGGATTTCCCATATCCGGATAGAGAGGCATTGGTGGCCTTGGTGCAAGCTTTCCAGCTTGGATCAAATAGTTCTCTACTCTGATAGCTGTGTCGTAGGCCCCTGGCAGCGTTGTCCCTCCCATTGATTGGATCATCATGGCTATGTCTGAATTTATAGCCTTTAAGAAATAAAGGAATGCTCCTTCGGTGGTTGGTCTAATGGCTATTGGAATCCTGTCCCATGTCCATTGGAATTTGAAGTTGAAATCTGTCATTTGTTCATTAGGATCCCTTTTGATTGTTGTCAATTGTTCCAATAAAGACAAATTGTCCGCCCTCTCCCCGAATTGGTTGCAAAGAGCTGAACAAAGTTGGTTCCAATTCATAATAGACCCTGCTGCTAGGCTCCTAAACCATTGTAAGGCCTTACCTTTGAAAGATGAAGCCAACAACTTGACCGCAACATCCATTTCATTTATTTCGTGAATCGCACATGCATTAGCAATATCCTGGATGTGATCAATAGGAGTAGTATGATTTTCTCCTGTAAAATAGGGTATATTCTTTAGTGCTGCAACTGGAATTTGATTATGAGCATTTAGGGCAAGTGGACTACTGCCCATGAAATTGAAAAAGGGATTTGGTGGTAGATGTGCCATTATGATTGGCCTAAGAACCCTGGTTGATGCGAGAAAAGGTCTACTGTGGAGGTGTAGACAAAGTCCTGTTAGGTGGAGATGGTGATCTTTGTGGTCTTCTTCCTCTCCTCTCTCTCCCTGGTGATAGTTGCAAGTGGAAAAATAGCCCCTCTTCTCAAGTATTAGACCTGGTTTGAATTCTTCTCATGTGCCTGGGCAACTTGTGCTACTACACCGCTGAATTCTATCCCTTCAGAGTCGCCAGATGTGTTAGAAAAATGAGCCTCAAAAGGTAGACTTCTGCCAAGTTACACACCAAACCTGACAATATTTAAAAATAGAATTTTGAAAGACCTGTATTTTTGATATTTTAGAGTTTGGAATTTGATTTGGAATGACAGTCCCGAAAATCCAAAAATGCCAGACTTCCGAAAACCCGAAATCCGAAAATAAAAAAACCATGAAATTTTGAAAGTCAAAATCTCAAAAATCTAAGAATACCCTTTTGAAGATTATCCCCGATCTATCAACTGGTGAAATTTTGACTTGTTTTGAGCAAGTTAAGCCCTTGAAAATTGATTTCAAAGATCAGCCTGAAGGTGAAAAAACTGAAATCAGTAAAACCTGCAATTTTAAGTCTGAATTTCTTAAAAATCCCTTCAAATCTTGTAGAATGACATCTTGGTCCCACTGGGTGTGCCAAAATCGTTGATGTCAAATCGCAGCACCTAAATGTCTTGCAACACGATGGGTTGAGACTCTCAGTACGATTGCATAACATGGAGCTTTTCCCAAGTGTGGGACATTGCGAAAGCGGAAAAGCTCTCCGGATGAAGGCCAGTTCCTATTCCTCTATTCAGATGCACATGTAGAAAATGCAGAGGGTTTAAAAATAACCTAATCTAATCTTGCCAAGAAGACAGGGTAAGAAAATGCATAAAATAAAACCTAAACTACAAAGGTGATGCACCGAGGAATGAAGAACACCTGTCTTGCCAATAAACACAGACCATTAAAATGCAATGCAAGATCATACACAGATAGCCAGATTCACAGTGAAAGATCAAGGGGATGTAAATGAATACAGAGAGGGTTGAGAATCATCCATAGACATGCATTAATTTGCTCCAAAGATTGATACAACACACTGCAAAATGCCAAGAGGCAAGGTTGCATTACAGTTTCAAATGGGAGGTTTTAACTCCACAAGTTCACCTGCCAAAGAGAAGAAGGGAGGGGAAAAAAAAATGTCCAACCTTTAGAAAGAAGCCCCTCCTTACAATTTATAGGAAGAATGAGAGAGAAAAGAGAGAGGAATTCCAAAACTACCCCAACCACCTCTAGGTTGCATTTAATTCATCTCATTATGATGGTAGGTGAGAACCCCAGCGAACCCAAAAGTGGCGAACTGTATTTTGCATTTTTAAGAATTTTTTCTCACCCAATTAAAGATATCTAGTTTTAGTTGGACAGAGGACCTCGTAAGATTTCTGAAAAGTCCAACCTTGCATGAATCCGAGCTCCCAGTCAAAAGTTATGGCCTCGAATATCTACGTGCGGTGGTGCGCTCTGCCGGGCCAAAATGTTATGCCTCGGAGGTGCGCCATAGGCGCATCCATGTGTGTGTTGACATCCTCTTACATGTGCCAAGGTGCAACTTTTGCCCTGTCGACACTTCGTGTCGTGCACCATTTCTGTGCGCCAAGGGCGCATCCTTTTCTCTATCGACACTCCGTGTCGTGTGCCATTTCTATGCGCCAAGGGCGCATCCTTTTCTCTTTCGACACTCTATGTCATGCGCCATACGTGCACTAAGGGTGTATCCTTTACCCTATCGACACTCATGTCATGTGCCACTTCTGTGTGCTAAGGGCGCATCCTTTACACTATCTACACTCCGTGTCATGCGCCACTTCTGTGCGCCAAGGGCGCATCCTTTTCTCTGTCGACACTCCGTGTCATGCACCACTTCTATGCACCAAGGGTGCATCCTTTACCCTATCGACACTCGTGTCATGTGCCACTTCTGTGCGCCAAGGGCGCATCCTTTACCCTGTCGACACTCCATGTCATGCGCCACTTCTATGCGCCAAGGGCGCATCCTTTACCCTGTCGACACTCTGTGTCATGCGCCACTTCTGTGTGCCAAGGGTGCATCCTTTACCCTGTCGACACTCCATGTCATGCACCACTTCTATGCACCAAGGTGATAAATGTCAGGGATTTGAGCTTCTTTGATTTCTATATTCTTCTGCTTGTCTATATCTACCTGCGAGAAGATATATACAACGATCTCATTGATGTTGGTGCCACCTTTCGAGAGAGCAATGGATTTGGCTTTTGGGAGTTTTAAATGAAAATGTATTGTTGTGTACCTAGATGATTTTAATATGTTTTCAAATCTAGAGCAGATCCCTTTCAACATCTATGAATGATCCTCTTGAAATGTAGAGAGCACAAAGTCTCTATAAATCCCAAGAAATATATATTTTGTGTCATGGAGGGAAATTTATTGGGACATGTTGTCTCCAAAGATGGAATCAAGATTGATCCTGAATGAGTTCAAGCTATTCAATAGATTCCTCTTCCCACAAGCAAAAAGGGAGTGCACTCCTTCTTTGGTAAGATCAAATTCCTAAGAAGATTCATCCCTGATTTTGTAGAGATGACTTTGAACATTTCCCAAATGATGAAGGGAAAGTAGACATTTGGTTGGTCCTCAAGGAAAATAAGCATTTGAAGGCATTAAGAAAGCCATTGCTAAGACTCGTATCTTAGCATGTCTAGATTTTAGCAAAGATTTTATTATCTATTGCTATGCCACAGAGAGTACCTTGGCCACTGTGTTGAATCAGAAAGATTCTAACTTGATCATGAAATCCCAATTATATTCATGAGTTATATTATGAAAACTCATGAGTTGAAGTATACTATGATGGAGAAACATGCTTTCACAAAGTGGTTAAAGTTGTTAAGCAGTTTCAATTTTACATTCTTAACTCTCACTCTATTGTGCTTGTGTCCGATACGACTATTAACTATATTATTACACATCAAAATTTTGGAACCAAGAGAGGAAATTGGGTAGCAAAGGTTTAGGAGTATGATCTTGACATCAGACCAACAAAACTAGTTCGAGTTAAAGGCCTGTGTGAACTCATTGCTAAGGGAGCATGTCATGAAACACCTCAGGATGAAATTGATGTCCCCCTTGTTCTATTCCTCAGCTCAACAGATGAATGGTATGTTGATATTTCTAACTTTCTCACCTATGGTGAATGTCCATCTCACTTAACTGCCAAGGAGAAGAGAGCCATCAAGCTAAGGTCAGCACAGTATGTGTTATGGGAAAATGATTTTTTCAAACGGGAGTGGATGGAAGATTCTTGAAGTGTGTTGACAAAGTGCAATAGAAGAAGTTGTTCTCAACCTTTCATGACCAAGCTTGTGGGGGCCATTTCTCATTTTCCATTCTTGCTCACAAAATTCTTCATGCGGGGTAATATTGGCCTACTTTTTTAAAGATGCATCAAGGTGGGTCAACAAATGTGAAGCTTGTCAAACCTTTATAGGAAGACCAAAGTTAGTTGCTTTGCCACTTAAGCCAGTTGTGATTGAAGAACCATTTCAACAAGTGGGGTTTGGATTTCATTGGAACACTTAACCCATCTTCAAGTTTAGGACATAATCATGTGTTGAATGCCACTGATTATTTCACTAAGTGGGTAGAAGCCATCCTAGTTAAAAGTACTACTTCAGAGGTAGTATGTAATTTCATCAAAAGAACATTTTGATAAGGTTTGGAGTACAAACAAGATTTTGATTGATAATGCTTCAATTTTTTCTTCCACCGAGATGATGGATTTTTCCTATGGGTATGGTATTTCCCTCACTCATTCTTCAAATTACTATCCTCAAGGGAATGGACAGCATAATCAACAAACAAAAATTTGATGACCATTGTAAGAAATCTTATCAATAAATCTCGAGAGAAACTAGCACAAGAAGCTCTATGATGCTCTCTAAGCGAGATATGATTACACCCAAAAGAGTAATTGGGATGTCCCATTTTGAAGTGGTGTATGGTGTTGAAGTCCAACTACCAAGTAATAGTGGAACTACCAGCTTTGCATTTGATGAAAGCTACTAAGGACACCAGTTTCAATGATTCATTAGATACAAGGATCATGTATCTCCATAAGCTAGATGAAGGTAGGCTGCAAGTGTGTGATAGGATCTCTACACATAGCAGAAGGTTAAATCTTTATTCATCAAGAAAACCAGATGTAGAGAGTTTAAGGTTGGAGAAATTATTTTACGTGGGACAAAAGGCATGAACCTCATGGAATCCATGATAATTTTGACTCTCTTTGGCTTGGTCCTTTCAGAATCAGCACTTTCTTTGGTGAAAATTATTTCTATCTTGATTACACGGATGGATATTCTCTCCCACTTCCTTATAGTGGGTAGCACTTGAAATTGTGAGTTGATTAAACAACTCCACTCACATTAAACAAACTCCTTATATACATTATTGTTACTAACAATAATATTACTAACAATATGTATGCACTATATTTCCTAACATTCCCACCCTTAGTGTGAACATGGGGAAAACTTGCCTTTCTACTTGTACTTGCTCATGATCTAGTGATTTTCATAGGATAATCACAAACCTCACGGATGGTTTTGGAAATGGTTGACCACAAATCAAGAATGGTTGTTTTGCAATTGGTTTACCACAAACTAAAAAGCGATGGTTTTGTGAATGGATTACCAACAACTAAGAATGGTGGTTTTCTTTATTGGTTTACCACAAACCACAAATGAAGGTTTTCAAGTGGTTTACCTACAACCACATCATGATATGCCAAGTACTATTCTCAGCTCTCATCACATCTCAATGTAGGGAATAACATAGGAAATTCTTTTGAAATTTGTTGCTCATACATACATAGAAAAAGCTGACATAATGGAAATGGAACATTGGATCATGTTCCCCCCTTCAATGTGAAATTTCCACTTATTGAAAACTACAAACTATACCACACTGGAAGCACTAAAATCAAATTGCACACACACACACACACATGTCACCAAAGATGATATGTTTGCCTCATCGTCGTTGGAAACTAATGAGAGGTCGTTAAACGACCTCCAACCTCTCGATTCCTCCTACCTCCAGTCAGATGTTGCTAACTCAGCAGAGTGTGATCATGTTGCTCAGTGTACGATTCATCCCCACAAGATGGATGTCACATACAAGTGAAAATGCATCCAATTATTGAAAAGTGAGGCAATTTTTTTTAAAAATTATGGACTTTTACAATGACACGAATTTTGATGACAACTCACAAATTTGATGATGACACTTTTGAATCTACTGAAAAATGAAAAATACGACTTTAATGTTCTTGACAACACAAATACTTTTCTTTTAATGACTCAACTATTTAGATATTTTACAAGACTTTTGATGATGACACTAAACGACGACAAATACACAATTTTGATAACAATAACTCAACGTCTTGGAATTAAATCACACTATGGACACATCATAATATATATATACACCAACGGACTCTTTTACTATGAGACTTGACTTGGACTTAACAAAATAACAAAATAACAAGACCATTATTATATTTAATCTAACTATAGATTAAATAGATTTTTTTTGTGAAATAAACATCAACTATGGACCGACTATAAACAGTAAAAGCATCTAATAAACTAAACTTAAGAACTCAATGACAAAAACATAAAAAGGCACGACTTTGATTTTTAAGGAAGATATCTGTTATAGAGCATATGGAAATTTTGGAAGGGTCTTGAAAGAATATACTTGTGCGCATGGACAGATGCAGGTGGAGATGGATAAATGCACAGGAATGAAGATGGACTGGTCACTCCATACGAAAGTAGAGTCAATGGTGCATGTAGATAGGAGATCCTGGTCGATCCAGGTCTATCAACCACGAAAGTAAAAATATGAGCAAATCAAATTTGATTCTCCACAATTGTTTTCCAACTGTGACGCTAAACTCCACAAGCCAAAGAAGACTGTACATGAATCACATAGTAGACAGATCCAAGTGACTAAAAAGTAATGCTTGGCATGTAAGAACAGTTGTCATTGAATGAAAGGAATACTTCTATGCAATTCTGTTATGAAGCCACTAGGACCAAGGCAGAAAAGTTTCATGAACTCTTGTATTGGCTGTGGTCTGCTCAAATCTGTGCACAAACTGACAAATAATATCTATCCTCTTTGGTAAAAATGGTGTAGTTCCCAAAAAAATTAGCATACAGATCAACTCACCACAATGAATGCTGAGTAATTATATACGTACACTCAAGATCAAACTAGACTGACCCATAATTGAATTTCATAGCAGGGTGTAAGGAGAAAATTTAACACAAACATCCCTATCATATTTTTTAAATTTCTCCAGATCCTGGATGTGGGTTTAGCTGAAATTTTGATAGTATTTTCCACATAAACAACCCTTGAAACCCATTAAAAATCTCAGAGACCCAGATCACGAAACGAAAGTTATGATCTATTTTAGAGACTGGAAAAAAAATAAGACTCTTACTCAATCATGAAAAGTCCATTTTCAGGGTTGCATACTTGCTCTGATACCAAATAATAATTTGGTCTCAGTTTTACACAACGAGATAATAACAATAATTTGATGCTTTCATATTTATGAATAACAAAGTTACAATTATATAGGAGAGGTAGCTCCTACATCTACGGAGAACCTCCATAAATTTCTCACCCAAATCCTATATACATGAGTTGGTTAAACAACTCCACTCACATTAAACAAAATCCTTATATACATTATTTTTACTAACAATAATATTACTAATAATATGTATGCACTATATTTCCTAATGATTTTACCTTTGACTAAGGCCTTTGGTTTTTCCAGATAGATAAGGCTTGTTCCCATGATATATTCAACTCATCCCTTTAAAGAGCCATCTCTGTTCTCTCAAAATTCCCCTCTTTTGAAAGTCTTAAAATTTGAAAATTTTGAGTTAGCACCCTTCACTAATGTTTTAGTGAAGAAGAAATTTTAAAAGATAGTGAAAATTCCATTTCTTGGGGTCATTTTAGTAACTTGCGGGTCTGTCAGACATTTTTTTCCCTCATGTCCCAAGTTCCTTTGGGCTTCCTATTCTACGATTCCTTACGTCACTCGCATTATCCAAAATGGGTGTTCTTATCCCACATGTCCCAAGTTCTGGCAAACCTTTTGTTCACCGATCGGCCGATTTTCCCGTAAGTTCTTGTCTATTGGCTTTTACACACTTTTTCTGCCCATCTGTCCCAAGTTCACCTAGGCTTCCTGTTTACCAATTCCCCGCATCAGCCAAATCAGGTCCTTACATCCTTCATGTTTCTATGTCCCCTGGACCATCTGTGCTCTTTTGACCCTCTTCACTTGTATCACCCGAATCAGCTTTTCACATCCCACATTTCCTAATGTCCCATGGACCATTCGGGCAAAGTTTTCTCACTTTTCTGCATAACAACTTTTTGAGTTTGTGCAAGGGTATTTAATGTGCATTTATGATCTTCTCTCTCCTGAATGACTATTTAAAGGGACCATCATCTATATATTTGTCACATTACTCACTCACTATTTTCTTTCTCGCATTCCTAAAATTGAGTCATTTTCCAGTATCCCTTTGCATTATTTATCGTGAATCTATTCTTCAAAGGAAGATCTCTGCATGCATTGTAAAAATGAAGATCAAGTTTCAAGGGCACGAGCCCCTATCACCTCACGGAGACCTTTGTGCCTAATATCAAGGATAATGAATTTTGACACTTATATTTTGATGAAATTATGGGCTGCATCATTGGTTCCATTTCCAGGACCTCTTTTTTAGTTGCTTTCAAGATGATTCACAATGAAGGCATATCGATTGACCTTTAGAAAGTGTTAAGGAGTGGATATATGACTAGGAAGAAGAATACGCATGGAAGTTCGATCTTGGATCTAAGTTTTATGCATGCACATGGGTGGAGTAGAATCTATATGATTTTTTTATGAGAGATTCTTTGTTATCTTTCTGGTAGAACTGTATGAGTGGCTGGTTTCCTATGCGTATAAACAAAATTAGAGGTATCACACACTTGTTTGGATGTAGGAAGAATTTTAGATCCTTTATGATGTTGATCTAATTTGGAATCACGTTGTGGATACGTGGTTCTATGATGTTTTGAACAACTATATCTTGGAGTACTCAATTTCTACTTATTCATGCCCAGAGGTAGCTGAATTCCAATTTTTAAGATATCTCGGGGAACATACTGCAAGGCATTCCACTTTGGTGATCAAAATTTTGATGGTAACCCTGAACTTGGAGAGTAAAATGATGGCTAACAAAGCCCCACCATGCGCGGGGGAAGGATCAGGTTTGGTGAAAGATGGAAGACCTAGCGAAAGTGAGGTAAAGAGAAGAAAGGAGGGTTGAGTACGGTGAGTGTGGGAGAGGGTGATAGAAGAAGTAGCATGACATTGCAGAGAAGATGGTGCCGAGGAGAGAGATAGATCAAGAAGGATTTGAAGTTCACGTAGATGACATGGGACCTAAGTATCGGGAACTCCCCCATTTAGGAAAGAATATGAGGAACCCCCTCGGCCTCATGTAGAAGCATGCCAGCAAAGACAACTGGGCTACGGGTGTGCATTTAAATCAACTCGAAAACCTTTCCCTTACAGTTGGTCTTCCAAAGTATCTATTATGACAAACAAATCAACAAAATAATTTAGGCAGTGGGAGAGCAAGAGTAAGTCATATCAAGAAGCACATCGATTGTAGCACAAACATCTTCATTATTATTTAGATGTACCTTTTCAGGTGTATCTTATGCACAAAATTCAAGCGTGTAAAATTTTAGACTCTCTTCGAGAAGTAGTAACACTTCACAAACTATAGGCGTGTAGTTTCGTAAAACTATTGGGACATAGGAGAGTACATCTTCCGGTTTGACTCTAGCTACAGGTTTAGGATCATGAGGTATAGGTTTTCTAGTTACGGTGGATCTCGGTGGTTCGGAGGTAGAGGAAGCACCGGAGGTTCTCGATCGGAGTGGGAAAGGTCCGCACCAACCCCATAATATTTACATGGATATTTATCTTCATCTTCTAGAGTATAGGGGCATAAAAGATGTTCTTGAACATGTGCACATCTCTAAAATACTATAGTGAGGTAAAGTAATCATAGCTTCTAAGCATAGGGTAAGTCAATTCACTACTATCTTGCAAGAACGCACACACATTTGGTACCAAAAGTTTGACCCTGATCATAATTGCGTAGACTATGTAGCTTTAAAATATGATTTCCTTAAAGAGTTACACATCCCTGAGTTCGAGTTGAAGAGTATAAGTGCGCTCAAGGATATTAAGCAAGGCACTATAAAGAGTGTTAGAGAGTATCATGCTCATTTCAAAATTCTTTTATCTAAGCTTCCTTATGATATTTATGTGAGATAACATGCGTAATGGTTTTTGGAGGTTTGATTACCCCTTTTACGAGGGTGTTATCACATAAGACATACATTGATCTATGTGAAGCACTTGAAGTAGCCTTATGCGCTGAGGTAGTTGGAAGTATAGACACTGGGGTGAGCCCATTTTTAGAAGCATAGATCATGGCTATGGCGAAGCAGTTGGAAAATCTATTGGAAAATTCAACACATGAGACATGCACGGGGATTCAATGCACAAAATGTGAAGTGGAAGGTCACACAAAGGATAGTTGTCCCCACATATTAGTATGCTCATTACTACTAGACTATGAGATATGTCATTTAAACCATGATGCTAGTCACTTCCCATTATTAC
The DNA here is from genome assembly GCA_018340775.1 of Taxus wallichiana var. yunnanensis. Lineage (NCBI taxonomy): Eukaryota > Viridiplantae > Streptophyta > Pinopsida > Cupressales > Taxaceae > Taxus > Taxus wallichiana. The sequence goes on along the minus strand of CM031243.1, from coordinate 91,517,093 downwards.
AACATGCAATAAGGAAGAATGTCTCTTGTTACTATAAAATTTGTAGGTCCACAACGTATGACATGGAAGATTGCTGGTTGATTGGTCAGATCCATGATTCTATAGACATTGGTGTATGACAGACACAAGTTTTAGATAAATCTAAAGGCAATAATGAGCATTAGGATTAGGATCATAATCAGGCATGCTATGATTAGAATGAAGGGCATTTTGAATGCAGTCATGGAAAAGGTTGAGGATACCATGGTGGATTCGAAGGATGAGGTAGTGGTAGTGGATGAGGCTAGTTCCCTCATGGAACATGTTATACATGCATATATCTTAACCACTATAGGCATGAATGTCCTTAGAATATTACATGTTCTTTCTGTGGGAAGAATCATAGTTATGAGGAATTCCCGACTTTTATGAGCATATTAGTAAGCAGCATAAACAAGAAAACAAAGGTGCGGGGATGGTTAGGATATAATGCGTTTGTGGAAAACTAGTGGATGCCAAAGTTGGAATAAGAATACAAGGCATTGGAAGTAAGGATCACTACTCACGGTAAAGTGACACGCACCAAAGAAACATTGCAGAAAAATACTACCATCACTAAGAATGAGGTTCTACATGCACGGTACCCAAATCTTGCCCATCATAAAGAGGTTTTTTCGGAAACCATAGAGGTAATTAAAAATATTTAGGGTGAAATACAATATTTAAAGGAGCAATCACAAAATATGGATCAAAATAAATCATTAGAGATGGTCCAATCTGATATGGATGACTTGAAAGAAGTGTGCAAAATGTTGCACCAGGAGAATATCATTCCACTTTTAGGGAATTGGTTAAAGGAAAACACTCCACATGAAATTATTGAGACTGGATGAGAATATCCTACATGTAAATCTTCCCCCTCATAGCCTAGATTATGACAAGGAGATCACTCTGAACGTTGTTTTAGATGGGTGGCTTTTGAGTAATGTGTTTATTGATACAGGCACAGAAGTCAATGTTCTTAATTTAGATGTATGGGTACAAATGAGGATACCCCCATTACAGCCAACCTCTAATGTTTTTTCATGGCTAATTAGACTAAGGCCACTCCCATCGAAGTTTAAAAATATGCCTCCATTACCATACAAGGAGCCAAGTTCATTGGTGATTTTGAGGTATTAGCGTTGGTAAAGGAAGATAGCTTCCCAGCTCTACTAGGGCATCCTTGGTGTTATGCAAATAATGGAAATCTTTGGTTCAACAAGGGATATATAATCTTTGAAAACAAGGAGGAAATGGTTATTATCCCATCAATAGATGGAAAATCTATGCCCTATGTTAAGCCCTTGAGTGTAGAAGACCTGAATAGGATTTATATACATGTCATCTAGGATCCAAAGGTGCATGAGCCATCAAAAGAAGGAATACTTCGGTGGGAGGATACATAGTATATTAACAATACTACAAGTGTTGATTGTGATAATTGGGCTCATAGTACTTATGAGTTAGTAGGGAACAAACTAAATAACATATCTACTAGGGACAACAAACCACGTTGTATCGGGAGTATAGATAACAACTTGGTACCTCGTTACACCGTAGAAGGATACCTTATGGTGTTCTGTGCACCATGGAGGAATAATGGATAGACCAGTTGGAGAGACAAAATATGCTAGCATATACCCTACGTGGGACATTAGCACACTAGTGGGTGGTTCACAAGGATAATATTGTAGGATGGAATGAAATTTTGATTACTCTTACTACTATTTTCCTTAGGGGTAATGCACCTACTCAAATATGTACTTACCATGGTAATCAACCTATTTAGCACCATGTTCAAGCGGTGTAAGAGACTCTTGATAGAGGGTAGGAAGATTTACCACCTTCTCTCTGGGTGCACAAGTTTTATTCCACTTTACAAGGTTGCATGCATGTTTGGTATGTATATGCAGGACTCTATTGAGAGATTGGAAATTGGGATTTAATTATAGGAATGGCAGGTGTTTGACTTCTTCTCTTTTAAACCTCCAATGGAAGAAGCATTAAATTTTATAAAGGGATTAAATATGGGGGATAGTGCTAAAGGCGAGAGGAACTCCTCAAGATTTATTTAATGAAGGAGATTTAGGAGCACATTTTGCTAAAGAAATAGAGGCCGATGCCACACTACTTCAATGCACTTTCCTTGAGAAAGAAAAAAGGAAAAGGGTTTACTTAGTGGATGATGAAGAAGTAGAAAATCTAGATGTAGACCATTCAACTAGTAGATGTGAGGTTTTGGATAGTGCGAGATAAGACCACGCGCACCTATCATGAACCTATAAAAAAAAAAAGAAGGTAAATATTGGATCATATGTTGAACCTAAGGAGGCCATAATTTGAGACTATTGGTTAGACTCTGAAGTGGAAAAATCATTGAGTTACTATAGGATTATCGGGGCTTATTCCCTTGGGGATACCATGAATTTAAAGGAATGTATACATTATTTAGACAAATGAACATAAAGCTTAAGAAAGGTACGTGCCTAGTTAGAAAGAGACCCTACAAGATGAACCCCAACTTGTGTGAAAATTTCAAACAAGAGATTGACAAAATGTTGAAGTTTGGAATCATCAAGCCCCTCGGATGAGTCGGTATGGGTTAGTCCAATGGTGATTGTTATCACCAAATCATAAAGCACCCTTCTATGGTTTATACAAGTGCATATACTTGAACTCACGGTGTGATTGGATAACATGGGTACTATCTCCAAGTTGTGGGACTTGCTACTTGAGATAGACCTCCAGAGAAAGCTGGTTCTTGCTCCTAAACTACCTACCACAATCTACTCTAATGCAGGGGAAACTAACTATTCTAATCTAAATTTCCAAGGGACTAGGGAGAGAATGCATAAAATGAAATCCTACACTACAGTGGTGATACACCAGAAAAGGAGGGTGTGAGAGTAGTCTTCAAATGCGTGAGATACAGAAGCAAGATGCATGCTAGAAGGGGTGATGACAGTTCTCTATAATCTAGCAAAATGTATTTTACAACAATATTTCAAGCATACAAAATGATAATGGATCCCTGCAAGAACATAATAATAGACACAATATTCTTGTAATCAAGGTTGAAGGGCAAGAAGAATGAAAGAAAACACAGCAAGAGGAAGATGCATCCACAAACTTATATTTTATTGCTTCTGGTATGCAGTTCAATCGATTACAAAAAAGGGCTGGATCACCATGCAAGGAGTCCACAACAAGGGCTTATAACACATTATCTTCACAAAGCGATTTTGGCGAGATCTTTGCTATAAAAACTACCTCCCTTTACAAGGAGCCCAACACTCCAATTTATAGAAAAATGAGAAGGGAAAGAGAAGGAAAATTAGAAATCCCAAAATCTATCCTTAAAGCACTTGTAAGAGGCATTAAATGGAATAAAATGATTATATATTACTTGTAAAAGGCTCCCCATACTGTCCCATGTGCTGCAGCAGAGAAAGAATGATGACCATGCCTCTTAATTGCACTCCCAACCACCAAATAAAACACTGTTATGAACCCAGCCACGTTTTCTAAAAAAATATCAACCAATTTCTCATAAAATCCAGAATTTATTGATTTTTTTGCATCGATCTCAGAGACACAATTCCAACGGTGCCAATTTTGTGATATTTCGTTGAGAAATGCAAAAGTTATGGCCTTCTGAGTGCGGGCAGCTATTTTGGGTCTAGCAGGCGTTTTCTGTCATTTGACAGAATGAGCATTAACTGACTGGAGCCGAATATTTTTATTTTATTTAAATATATCTACCCTTGTTAAAAATAATAAATCCAATTTTTTTGGCATAGAGGACATCGTGCTCGTTCCAGAAAGTCCAATTTTGTGAAAATCGGAGCTCGGAGTCAAAAGTTATGGTCGTTTGAAGTTTCACGGGTCAAATGTTGACTTTTCTTCTTTGCCTTCAGCCACTTCAGCTTTTCACGTCCCTCGCATCCCATGCGTACCTTTTTCCCAACTGTCCCAGATGAAAATCTCCTGCTTTGGCCGATTTGGGCTTCCTTGTTCCTGTTTGCGGCTTTTTCACCTTTTCGCGTCCCACGCGTCCCTCGCGTACTTTTGTCCCAACTGTCCGCGACTACTACCGGGACAAATATTTGAACCACCCAAAATGGACTGTCTATTGGTGAATTAGGTGGTTCATGTCCCCCATGTAATTTTGTCTCGGATGTCCCAAACCGTGCGAAAACAAAACTTTGACGATTTTTCCCACTTTAATTTGTTTGGCTTTTCGAGTCCGGCGTCTGACGTCCCAAGCTGTCCATGAGATCGCTTGGGACAAAAATGTCTAACTTAGCCAATTTTCTTTGTATTTCGGCCCCAAACTTGGTACGACGAACCTCGGTACGACCCGAACTGGTATGACCCGAACCCTTTAGACCCGAAATGCTTTAAAACAATCTTGCAACCATATTTTTTACATTTTTTCCATTTTTTCTAACTCGTTGGGATTTCTTCTTGGATGGGAGAGTTAGAGAGAGAAGCTGAGGGGGCCCCAAAAACATTATTTCAGACCTTGAATCAATTTACTTGCTCGGGACTGAATAATTTGATGCATGTTATCAAAATTACCTTGAGGGGTGAATTTTGGATAATAGTGATCAATATCAAGAAGGATGGTCGATTAGGATTTGTGTGGACTATAGGGAGGCTGTATGTTTCACGTGTGGTGATCCCTTTCCTATGACATTCAATAACAAAATACTAGAAGGCGTTACGGGGTGTAAAATCTATTCATTTACTGATTGGTTCTTTGGATATCACCGAGTTAGGATTACCCGGGAGGATCGGGAAAAACCTATTTTTAGTCTTAAATGGGGTAGCTTCACCTATACTATGATGCCTTTTTGTCTCGAAAAATGTGCCTCTTTGTATTTTTGTGAATAGTTATTCAAGCGTTCAAATATTTTATTCATAACTTATTGCAGGTTTATTTAGATGATTGGATGGTGTATGGACTTGTTAAGGATCATTGTGACAATTTGTGCTTAATGTTTGAAAGATGTAGACAATTGATTATTTCTTTGAACATCAAGAAGTGCATATTTGTTAAACCATTTGGAATACTTTGTTAGCAAACATAATTTGTAAGGAATTTTTGATGGTTGATCGATCTAAGGTTACTGAAACATTATCGGCCTAAAAGAACCTACCAGTCAAAGTGAGGTGTGTAGATTTCTAGGTCACATGGGGTATTATAGAAATTTCATAAAGGGATATGCCAAGGTTTCTACATCTTTGGAGGAGTTACTGAAAGGAAAATGTACATTCTACTATGGGGAACCATAAAGAACACGCATTCGAGACATTAAAGGAGAAACTTACTACCATGCCTATTCGGCATTTTCCTTTGTGGGACCAACCATTTCATGTACACGTGGATGCCTCTGGCATGACCATTGGCGCAGTGTTGGATCATCTTAGAGAAGGTATTATAGATCATCCTATCCATTTTGCTAGTAGAAAGTTGAGTCCATGAGATAATAATTACACAACTACAGAACACAAAGATTTTTCAATGATCTATACATTACATAAATTGAGCTGTACACTGCTATCTACACCATTTGCATTTTATATAGAATCACATGGAATTGAAGTATTTGGTAGACAATCCCATTTTATAGGGGTGCATATGCAGCTGGGTACTCTTATTTCAAAAAAATTGTATAGTTGTGGTAAAACAAGGAAAAGTAATTACGGACTAGACCATTTATCTAGAATATAGTCAAGAGAAGAAGCACATGTAATTAATGATACCATGTCAAATGCAAATTTATTCAAGTTACAATGCGCACCATCAAAATTAGAAGATAATGTTGTCTTTTTCCAAAATAGATATGGCACCAAATGGAATGAAATCCTTAGAGAAGAAATAACTTTCTATACACATGACACCCTATATGTTGATTAGCGGTGACCTGTACAAGTTAGGTTGGGATGAATTATTGCACTATTGTGTACTTGAACATGAATGCATAGACACCATGGAGTAAGCTCATGGTGGTATTATAGGTGGCCAATATGCAAGTGATGTCACTTTGGGCAAAAGATTTTACTCACTGGATTATGGTGGGAAACCCTGTATAAATATTGTAAGGCATATTGCAAGGCTTGTGATCACTATCAACACCTTGGGAAACTAGGTAAATGAGATGAGATTCCTCTAAGACCTATTACTAGTGTAGAACCATTTGAAAAATAGGATATAGGTTTTTTTGGTCCTATTTCACCAACCATGTGCAAGACTAGATTGCACTATATCATAACTTACATAGGCTATCTGATAAGGTGGGTAGAAGAAGCACCTACAAATGATTGTACCGTGACTACATCAACCATGTTTCTATGGGAAAATATTATTACATGATATGGATGTCCTTTGATTTTGACCAGTGATAGGGGTACACATTTTTGAATTAGACAATGAATTTTATTAGATGAATTCATGATTACACACCATAAGACTACACCATATCATCCTCGGGAAAATGGAAATGCTAAGGCTTTCAACAAGATTTATAGTCAGACATTGACATAAATTTTTATGTTGGAAGAAAGGATTGGGATGATAAAGTTTTGCATGGTGATTTGGGAATATCTAACAATATATAAAATGTTGAACAAGGCCACACCATTTCGGTTAGTATTTGGCGCAGAAGTAGTCCTTCCTATAGAATTCATGCTCCCTTCTTTGTGTATTACATGCGGTGGTGGTTTAGCTAATAAAAGCATTAGAAGAACAAATTGAAAATTTAATCAAGATGGATGAGTGATGAGAAATAGAAATATGGAGTTAAAAACAATAAACGGATAGCGAAAGCATGGCATGACAGACACATCAGGGATAAAAAGTTTACAATTGGACATATGGTGCTCCTTTATGATTCTAAGTTTTTGTGCCATCCAGGTAAACTCAAGGTACATTGGTTGGGGCCATATGTTATCACTCACATACTTGAAATAGGTACTTTCCAATTAGAGGTGCTTGATGGAACACTGCCACCCTAGTACTTTAATGGGGGTAAGTTGAAGCCCTACTATAAATAAGTCTTCTTGGTGTTTGTAATAAGGCATTTTTTCCATTTAGATTAGGTTTTCAATTCTTTAATTCTTGAATGTATTTCCTTCTTTGCATGATGCTTTGTTAATTTTTTGGTGTTTTTGTGTAATAAGCATGCTTGCACACCATAAGCTAATTATTAATTAAAAAAATAATGCATAGAGGACTGCACATACCATTAGTGTGGGGTGGATATTGATATCCAGGTATAGGACTATTGAAAATAAGTGCACATGAAAGGAACAAACTGCTATGGGTGTTATTCAAGTTGGAGAATTTTTAAAATGGAGATTACCTCTGGAAAAAAGGACCATAGGTGGAGATTAATGAAGAAACAAGTATAACATGAGGTAAATAGGGGTCATGGGAACTACCAAGGGAAGGCACAGTGATGAGGTACTTAGGTGCATGGAGGTGTGTTGAAGAGAAGTCCACAACTAGAAGGTAGGAAGGTGTGCTAGAAGGTTATAGCTTAGGCATGAAGATGTACCACATGGAATGAACAAAAATGGTCGATTAATGAGAGGATTGGTGGTAGGTGAAGGAGAAATAAATGCACTAGCTTTTGAAAATCTTTTTGAAAAGTGCTAAGTGTGAATGAGCTGAGTGAATCATGTTGAGGTGCGAAGAGTGTGAAACCAGACATGGAGAGAATATTTGTGCATAGGAGAAACTTGCCTCCCATAAGTGAAGGGTTTGAGTGAATCGGACATGATACAAAAGAACTAGGGCATGAATATTTGAGCTAGGGTTTTAAATTATTCATTATAGAGGGTTAAAAGGAGAGATTTATAAATGGTGTTGAAGAAAGCACCCTGTAGTAAAAGTAAAGGGGAGGAGTAAAGGAGGTAAATGATACAATGTAAGAGACTACTTAGGGAATAGCAGAGAAAGCTCCAAATCTTGGTGCTCAAGTTTATAAGGGGCCAAGATTGAAGAGGACAAGTGGAGAATATATTGCACCTTTGGTCTTGGGCTACTACGAGGACATAACTAAAATTTCTCGCACCCATTTTCAAAGCACGGTGGGCCTTAAGGAATTGTATGGATGAGGACATGGCCATAGTATGAACAAGGAAAAACTATCTTGGTCAATGTAGATACATATGGATGAACCAGAATTTGATGTCCGTGAAGAATCGTGTATATCTAGAAGAGTGAAGAAGCTACCTCAAGCTAGACACATAACAATAAATCCTACTATTATGTCGATGAAAAAGTAAGTAATGCCTTGGTAAAGGTATCAAAAGAGATGGAAAGGAGGAATGTGGATAAAGATATAACTATTAGGGCATTGAAAGAAGAGATCAAGGCCAAAGATGCAGAGATAGCATGCTTGTGACAAGAGAAGGACTTAGAGAAGAATAAGAACAATGGTTTCATTAGAATGAAAAAGGAAATTAGAGACCATGTCCTAAAAGGAAGACCACATTTGGAGTCCAAGGTACTAGAAAAATTTCCTTTAGTAATGCATTATGTATGTACCTTCGTAGATTTTGTGCTTGAGGATGGACCTACACACATGCCGGATCCGAGAGATCCTAAGAAGGAAGTAGAGTGTACAAAGGCTTCGGTGATGAGGAAGATTACATCTTATGAGGCATTTCTTCAAATATTACAGGAGGAGATGAGAAAAGTAGACATGGTATTGAACATTTGCACAACTTTGGAGGTGGTCATCAGGATAAGGACCATGGTAGAGGACAATGAAGTCCTAAAAGTGATGAAGGATGAGACATTGGGTCATGCAAAGAGGTTGGCATTGGTAAAACAAAAGCATGAGGCCCTTGTAGTAGCATAAGAACCCCATAAGGAAAGGTTAGATGAGTTGGGGAAGATTATAGTGTAGAAGATGGATCTACTAGAGGGAAGAATGTTTGTAATGTCCAATATTTTTTTAGTTTTGCATAATGAAAAGGGAGACATTGCCCAATATGAGTTGGATTCTATTGCGGTAGATATTCCAGAAAAAGTAGAGGCTCTGATGAGTGAATGACAAACATTAGAGGCGAGAATAAAGGAATAATATCAAAAACTCATTCTTCCAGGTTAAGCGAGAAAATCTTGTTGAGTAAATCATTCTTTTGTATAAAAAAATTCTTTACTATCTTCTATTTATATTCTTTCTCATTATTTGAGCATTCAAGAGGTAACCATTACCGGGCGTAAATTTAGTTAGTGTGGGGTAATGTTGAGAAGATAATGTATAACACTTAGCAGAAGGCATACAAAATATTCATGTGGAAAAAGCAGAGCACATTTGAAGGCGCGGGAGGATCGGGAAGGAATCATGTGTTGAGGACTAAGAAGGGTTCGAGACTTAGATATTTTCATGACTATGATCATTTTTGGAAGATGGCGTGCGGAGCACATAAAATGGGAAAAGACTTGTGCGACACACATTGGCTATTTTTGGAAGAGCAGCTATGGAGTGCTTTTCATGGGTACATGATAAGAATAAGATTACTCTTGCCAGTTAAGCGGGAGAGGTCCATTATTAAAATTCTTGTATGTAAGCCTATTATTGTAAAGGCACATGGATATTTCCAGCATGCAACCTATTTTGGGATTAGATAAGCGGTGAAGGGAAAGTCCCCACCCTTATAAATATGTAGTAAACTTTGTAGCATGAGGGATATAGATGTAAGAATTGAATTATTATGAGGTTATGCTATCAATTATAATGTGTGCATAAGCTATAACATTATCTTTTGTAATGAGTGTTTGTATATCTATCATGTTTTAATACAATGGAGTGTATTGGCTGAATTAGAGTATTAAATCTTGAGTATAATTGGTTTGTGCATGCTTGACTTCGTCATTATTATCATTTAAATTTTTATTCTCTAGAATTAGATTTGTACATGCACCGTAGAATGATATATTAATTGTGGATCCGAACGCATTAAGTCTTCATCATGTAAACATCCACAAACAACAACCCTAAAGAGGGTCTTGGTACCTTTGCACACATTGGGTGAATGCTTAGTCTAGGTGAGTGATGTGCCAACATGCCTACACCTTTACTAGTAAATTCTATGTTGCATCAAAATCAATCATTTGTTCATTGGGTTTAATATTTGTTGTATTCGGTTGCCCCACTAGTGAAAGGTGATCCAATTTGTCTTCAAAATAATTACATAGAGATGTTCCAAGATCATCCCGGTGGTGATAGATGCAACTCTCAAACTTATATACCACTGGAGTTATTTTCCTTTGAATGAAGTTGTAAGCACTCTAATTACTACATCATTGTACATGATCAAGTAGACAAAGCACATGTTTACTACATCTTGGATGTGTTCAATAGGGGTACCTAATTCTCATCAGTAAATTATGGGATACTCTTGAGCACACTTGCTAGCATATGGTGTTGTGCATTCGTAACAAGAGGGCTCATGCGTGATGTTGGAAAATTTCCTCATAGGAGGAGGTGTTTTTAGTGTCATGGTAGGGTGTACAGGAGTACTATGAGGGTGAGTAGAATGTGCATGACATGTTGGATATCGAAACACACATGTGGGAGTTTTACGTAATCTTCTTCTTAGATATAGATGGAGGTATTCAAAAGACACTAAAACTACTTTGATTTTTTCTTGTATGCACTCTTCTCATGAAAAGAACTCAAGAAATCTTTAAAAATTAGATATGGATGTGTTGGGAGTCATCGGATGTGTTGAAATAAGCCTCAGGAGGGTGGAAATCACTAATTCACACACCATAACTTAAAAATAATTAAATTAAATATTTCAATGTTTATCCCACTTGAGCATGTGAGAAACTATTAGATCTCAAACTTACACCCATCTTAGATAAGGTTGAACTGAGTTATTGAGGCAATAATGAAACTTTCTTCATGTTGGGGACCTTGCGCATTTAAGACAGGCCTCAGGAAAAGGAAAGTTCCTCTACCTATTTCTGTTGTTATTGCTAATCCTAATGCTAAAAGGAAATCATAAGCTAATAATGTCAAGGGAACAGGCTAGAAAGATAATACGAAAATGGAAAACTAAACTAAGGGAGGTGATCACACCAAAAAATAAAGGGGGTGAACACAATCAACTTTGAGCGAAAAGGAAGAGAAAACACAAAAACGATAGACACACATATCACATCTATAACACATCTATGCATTCATTCTCTTGAAGCACAATCATAAAAGGAGAGGTAATGGAATTGAGAAGACACAACATACACACAATGTGAAGTAAAGGAAAGAAAGAATAATGAAAACAAGTTAAGGAAAAATTTATCACAAACGATGCTTCTATTACTTCCAAAAATACACAACCAATTATAATGGAATATGAGGCCGATATCCACATGCATAGACTAGATATAAAGGTCTTCCAATCAAAATGTAAGGAAATATATTTGCAAAATGAAGGATTCCAACCGTTTTTACATGAGCAATGCTCTTATAGTTATAGAATAATAAGAGAAGAGGAATAAGGAGAAGAGGGAAAATATGATTTTGAATCTTCAACCACTAAAAACTAGCAATGAATGCCTGTAAATCCACCTGCAAAGTTGTCAAATGCACTTACCCATATCTATTTGGAAGGAAGGAGAAGAAAGGAGGTTAGTCTAAATCAAATTGGGTGGTTGGAGTAATTAGATCTGTATAAATGGCATGAGGGATATTTTCTAGCTTCTCACCTACCAAATCTTATTGAAATTTGAATTTGAATTATCTAGAGTGTATCCTACATTGCCATATGTCAAATAAGACTAGGTGCATGTGTGTTAGATACTTGTAGTAAAATTTATGGCTTTCAAAATCTACAATGCAAAATGAATATGCAAGACATGTGGTGCACGTTGATTGACTGAAATATCGGCTAATTGTGCATCTATTTTGTCATTTCTTCCATGTGTCAAACATTGGTTTGTTACAAATATTTGGTACCGGTTTTCATGCTTTGATTACTTACATGTAGCACACTCAATGTATGACATATACCACATGGCGCAAAATGGCACATAAGAAGGCACAAATATGCACGTGGAAGAGGAAGGAACACAAGGAAAAAAAAAAGGAAGGGCATGTAAAAGTATCATACACGTCATAAGTGAAAGTATACTTGTAGGAGATAAGTATGGGGAAGGGCACGAGCATTAGATGATAATGTGTGAAGAAAAGTACTAGGAAAGGAGTGTAGATGAATTCCAAGGACTTAGCCAAATATAGGAAGTAAGCGAAAGGTGTATGCAATAGGCATATAGATTATTGGGAAGAAGGTGGATGTATAAGGAGTGAGCACAAGGGGAAGTGAAATAAATAGAGGAAAGGGAAGGAAAGATGGAAGGCATAGAAAAAGGGAGTGCACTGTACACGTGAGGAACTACCATAAATAAATTTTTCCAAGGGATAACTAAAGTGTGTGTAACTTGTAATGTTGAATCCTTAGAGTCGAATGGGGATATAAGTTATCAAAATGTATAGGGGAGTTATTTTAGACAACATATCCCCTAGTTGAAATCATTATAATTCCCTCAAAGTGTAAATTTTTGCAGCAAAAATATAAAAAACTTGTCATTCCTACTCAAAAATATCTCACCCATCCAAAATAAAGCGTTGGAGCTCCCTCCTCCTAAACCATATCATCTAAGAAATCTCATGTCCCATCATCAATATTAGGAGTGCCTTCATCTATTTTGGGACTCATCCTTTCATCTAAATCCCCTACCATTAATCAATCAAAGTCAAAATCAAAGTTACCTTTTCTTTCTCCTAATTCTAAATCAGCATCACAACCATCTGTCACCGCATCTACCAACATCAAATAGATTACAACACTCACATAAATCCTCATAAAACTAAGAGGCCTATCTTACTTTCATTCACCATTCTCAAATCCAATCAATATACAACCAAAAAAACTCTTTCAAAAACCCAAATTAGATCATATAGTGAAATATTTTAGCAACTCCTCGAAGATTAAGTAATCAATCTTCCTCCTATCAAATCCTTCAATTCACCTAGATCTGAAACCCATGTGGTTTTATTCTAATGTTTTTTGTGCTTATCATCACACCCCTTTCCATGATATGAAACACTGAAAGGCACTCCAAACTATCCTCCATAATAACAAATAAGAAGATGACCTTCTCATCAACAAAGACCACCCTCTTCCTTCTATATCATCCACATTCAAATCCACTCCTTCAATATAATCCTCTCATCTTAAGGAATATAATTAAGGTATTCCATATAAATCATTCATCATAATCCCTCCCTCGATCTCTATTTCTCCTAAAAGGATTCCCCCTCTCTTCATTGACGCCATCCGCATTATCAATACTCCTCACCCTCATGATCCTCAATCATGTATCTAATAAAAACATAGATTCATCATCGATTCTCCTTCCAAAAATCCTACCCCATCTCCCTCAACATCTACTAGTTCATCCATATCTGCATGCAAGTTTCCTTATGCAATGCAACATATCTCACTGGGGGAGTATCTACTCCTCACTCTTAATCCTTTCAACTCTCCTTTCTCATCCACATCTCCAATGTACATCGATCCATATCCTTCTTCATCTAACCATTCCATGGATACATATGACATTGTTTCTTTTCCCCTAGGAACTTTTGATCTCTATCACTACTCTAGAAAGGATCCAACATGGAAAGCTTGCTCTGAATTGGATTGTGCCATATATTTCCACACATAAGTATGGGTTTGGAGCATATCGTTTAGCTTCTATTAATGGTAAACCAAAAAGGAACCTCTCAACACCCTGCACTTGCAACCCTTCTATTGTTAACATACCTACCAACATGAGTGTAGTCATACTAATGACATTAATTCCATCATTATCCTCTTATATCCCTCATCATAATGATTTAAAACTATGTGGTTTACCATCACTTTCCTATCTATGACCTTAAATATGGGCACCATGGCTATGCTCATAGCATATTCCTTATGGAAAATTTCCTCCTTATAGGTGGGAACCACGAAATCATTACATCCATCACCCTCTTATCTACCTACTAGAACCATGCTAAGGGTCCATCGGTGTCTCTTGTACATTTTAACATACCCTCCTTAAGTGGTTTACTAGTTATCCCTGACTCTATCCTAAAGTCAAAATAATGTATTCCCATATTAAAAAGTTATCATATCCAAAAAATATCCTGCTCCCTCAAAGGATAGTTGTTCATATAAAGAAAATTATCAAAAGTATAGACTAATCCCTCGAACAGTAGCTATCATCCATGTCATATCTTGCCATCTAAAAACTCAAAGTCAAAATAAAAAGAAAAAATCTAAATGTAGACCACTCCCTCGGAGGATGGCTACCATACTATATAATGATGGTAAAGGATTTACGCATTGATCAACCTTCCAAACCTAGAAGAAAAAGAAAATATCAAAATTAAGGAATCCTAAGAAAAATTCATCAATTATCAGCTATCCTATCCTCCACAAACTTCCAACATTAATCAATTTACACCATATTGCTTAGATTTGGGGAATAGACATAGGAATAATACCTAAGGAGAACCCATCTTCCCCATATGAGATCCATCTAAAACCCCATGTCATGTCTACAATGTATATATAAGCACACCTTCCATATTTTATTTCATGATCATAAGTATGACTAATTATAGTTAGTTTTGTGTTAACACTTGCCAATGGTCACAAGTGCATTGCTCTGTGTTGTTCCCTTTCATGTTTTCTTCCAATCCAATCTATAAATCATCTATCCAATGTGCACTAATTTCTATGATGTAATTTCTTTTTTATTGTTTCGTCTATCCTCATAAAGTCATGTTTTATCATCTCATTAATTAATTATCCCATCAATCTCTTATCCAATTTTTTTCTCTTTTTTTGTCTTTATGCTTGTGTGTCACCCATAACACATTGATCTTTGATTTACCTACCCCATCTTGTTATCCTTTCCTATCATCTTATCTAGGAGCACATTCTTAATAAAATCTCAAGCCCACCACTCGTGGACATCTTTATGTTTCCTTTTAGGATACCATATCTCATCATTAAGCCCTTTTCATGGCCATCTTTGTGTTAAATTTAGAGGCACTATGCCTCATATTAAGCCCACTATTGTGATCATATTTCCATTGTTTTCCCACTTGGATGCATAATTGATCGATTCCTCATGTATGCAGTATATTGTATCTAATATTTCCACAATATTTCATTAAGACCATTATGTTGACCATCCTCACATTTATTTGCACATTTTTTTCATGTCTTCCTTTGACCCATTTGTCCCACATCTTGAACATCCTTTCGAGCGGATTCTCATTGGATTCCCTCAAATTTTAAGTGGTTTTTTATGACTCATAGGTCTGGAGGATCTTAAATTATCCTCCATCACAAGTTGTGTTATGCCTGTACCGATGTGTTTCTAGGATCACCACCATATTTTTATTTTTACTTTTTTTTGTATCTTATCAATGGTCCTTCGAGTGCTCTTTAGGAATCATTTTTATTATTTTCTCATCATGTCTCTTATTTTCCATCATTTTTCCTCTTTACCCATCCATCTCTTTAGAACTTGTGACCGATTCTCCATCGTGTTGTTGATCCCTAATTTGAGGGGAGCACCTCATCAATCACATTTTCATATCTTCTCATTTTTTTCTCATGGATTTCCCAACGCAAACCACTCAACAAAAGGGAAAAATTTAGACACCAATTTTTGGTATCACTACCACTCATCCCCTATTCACTCCCCTTCATCTTTATCTAGCATATACATATCTCTTTTCCCATTCAAATTCCCCTTTCCCTCCTAAATCCCATTTATTCAAATTTCCCACTTTCCTATATTACCCCATAATTTATTTTATTTCCCCTAATTCACCCTTAATCCCATTTAATTAATCCATAATCATATTTATTATCCTAATCACATCCCATTTATTATCCCTAGACCCTCATTTAGTGATTTTATGCCCTCCAATCACCTTTTATCCTCCCTAAATTCCCTTTTGGTTCTCCCTAGGCCTTTATTTAATAATTTTACCTCCCCTTTTCCTTTATTTATTATTTTCCTACCTCCCCCACATTTTATCCATCCCTAGATTCCCACCTACCTTTATTTATTTCTTTCCTCTCCCCCAACATCCATCTAACCTCCTTATAAATACGCCCATACCCTTCCTTCTTTGAGGAGCCAATATTTAAGAGATTAGGTATTCTTGTATATTTTTGTGTTTATTTCTCATAACAAGACCCATCCTTCTCCGATCTAATCCAGTCATCACCAATATAGTCCATTCACCACCGACCCTATCTATAGTTATAAAATTGATCAATTTTCTTACATCCTTTCTTCCCACAGTTTTCCCACATCGATCAAAGACCTTCTCAATATTTAAGAGCCTATTCAGAAACTGTTTTCTCTATTTTATTATCTACTCTATGCGGTTTCCATTGACTATACCCATCTATTTCATATCATCATTGACCCAATCACGTTTGGTTTGATATCATTTAGTTTTATCATAAATGCATCTTATTTTATCTAGTTCATTTCAGATCTCTATTTCGATTCAGTTATCCACTTGCATATTATCGTTTATCCATTATAATATTTTATCTATCTTTGATCAAAAAGTAGGTTGGCATCCATCCTAGGAATTTTTCACTTCTTGGGGCCAACATATTTAGGCTATGCAAGATCTTATCTCCTAATCCATTTTTCATGTTTTAGTTCTCTCTTTGTGCAAGTAATCAAGTGTGCTTTAGGAGGATATTTTGTGCTTGTATTCATTTCATATCATCTAGAGGTAGCCTTAAACCCTATCATTATGGAGTTACTTTATTTTATTTGTTACCATTTAATTAATATGAAACAGAGTGAGAAAATAAGTTCAACATTCTCACACGCAAAGTGGGACACACCCTTCTTTTTGTGAAACATTTTATTTGTCTTTCATTTCCATTTTCATTTATACATCTTATACTAACCTCGCATGAGATAATATTTTTGTTTTCTTGCATGTGTGGGTGGGTTTATTTTCTTGGATCAATTTTCCTCCTTTTTAAAAAATTTTTTAAAAAAAAAGGAAAAGTGTTATCCAGGTATTCTCGAGTTTCCCCTTTTTTCTCCTTTTTCATCATTTTTACGTTCCTTGCTTGATTGTCTTCATTAAACATAACACTTCATTTTGGATCTAGAAAGAACCTTCACGTTTTCTTGGTAATCTAACTTAATTAGGGAGTTAATTATTTAAATACACTTTTATTACACACATCCAAAATACACACATCAAAATTACACATGTCAAACATCTCCTACCATGTGAAACTATTGGGATTTCATCACCCACTAGGAAAGTCATCACGGTGTTCGCCGCATTACAACTTATTTGACTATCAATATATTGGCTAAGCACCTAACACCCTTATCACTATGGTGTGTGATGTGTGGGATAGGCCCCAATTTTAAGCCCCATACCGGTTATCACCACAAATTTAAGCCTCGTGTGCCTTCATAGGTACCCTTAGAGTCCATTTTCTTTTCTTTTTCACATCATTCTTATTGGCAAGAGAAAAATTTTCTTATGGAAAAATTGGTGGGTTTCAAGCCAACACTATGGAAATAAAGTCCCTCTACTTGAATGATGTAGCTTCTGTATGTGCATGCTTGGAAAAGTGGATTCCAATGGTGGCCTTTCGACCAAAGATCCAACAGGGGCACTCCACTGACCCTGTGGAAAAGCTAGCAATTTCTCACTAGAGAAGAACTTTGTCTGAGAAGGGGAAAGGGAGTGAGAATGGAGGTAGGAGATATTAATGTTGTGATTATAATATCAGATGCCACACACATTAATTATAAATTTCATTCACATGCATTTAGAGTAAGAAGAAAAATAAATCTACGGAGGAGAAGCTACAAGACCGAATGAAATTCATTGGTCGTAAGGTACCAATCAATCCCTCAATCAAAAAGGTGAAAATTCCTTATTTTATTATTAAAGCTAAAGCATAATTTGTACAGAGCTTTGAGAATAGAGGAAAATCTAAGGAGAAGGGAAAATAGAAGAAATATGGTGTTTTCTATATTTCCAGTACATAGCACTCTGGTCTTTTTGAAATCAATTGCCCGCTCTTGGAATGACATCAAGAATCCATTATATTATTCAAAATAAATAATTCTACAACTTCAAAATCCTCAACATCTTTTCAAATTCCTCTGTTGTGAAGAAAACACTCATGGCGGGTTAAAACCAGATCTTGGAAAGTAACTATTACATTCAATTTTCTATTTTAAATGTAGACCATTTTATTTGCTCCTTTAAGTCTGAAATTGGTCCATCCATGTGGCGGGGAAAGGATTGGAGTGGTTACTGAGGGGAATCCTTTCGCATTTTTTGATTTTCATGAGATTTGGCAATTTGGAAAAAATTGGCCCGTAGCCCTGCTTTTGACTTTTCAACTTAGACACATGGCACATGTTGGTTGGAGACGAGGTTGTGGCTCTTTTCTAAACATTTTAACCTTTTTGGAAAAAGGCTCAAAAATAGATTTCCTCCACCGCCCACGTCTTTGATTTGACTAGGACACGTGGCATGTTCAGTTGGAGATGGGGTCACATCTCTTTTCTAGACATTTTATCCTTTTTGGAAAAAGACTCAAAACTCAATTTCCTCTACCGGTCAATTGCTCGATTTGAATCTTGACACATGGCATCCTATGATTGGAAATGGGGTGCAGCCCTTTTCTCAACATTTTAAATTTTTTTTTTTTGGAAAAAGGCTCAAAACTCAACATTCTTCGTCATTCCGCTCCTCCACTTTGACTATTTAACGGTGGGCCTCGGACCTTGGTGGAGCCATGGAGCATTCTAGAAATTTTACTTCACTTTTGGGAATTTGGTTAAATTTCCAAAAGTGTCCCGATGGTCCACTCATCCACTTTGACTTTTCAAACAAGAGGCTTCACCTTTGAATTTTTTTGCTTTATGCTTTAACTTTGACTTTTCTTTATGGGCTCTAAATTTGAATTTTTCCTGTGGGCTTCAACTTTGACTTTTCTTTGTGGGCTCAAAATTTGAATTTTCTCTTTATAGCCTGATCGGGCTGCGGGGAAAATTACCATTTTTTCCAAATGTGACCAAAGGTGTTAAGTTCACCAAAAATCCTATTCCTCCCCATCAATGGGGCTTGACCACGTACCTTCATTCATTGGGGTCAAAATTTGATGGGGAAAAGATGCCCATCATCTCGACTGTGGAAAATACATAGAAGAAGAAAACTTCATTGTTTTGAGTCTAATTTTCAAATTTCCTTCACGAACCAGAGGTGTGGAGGAAAAAAATGATTTGTGACCCATGCCATAGAACACGTGAACAATTTCAATAAAAATGGAGGTTACAAAGAGGATATTACATACACATACGAGGGAAAGGAGGATTTCTAAAAATGAGAAAAACAAAGGTTTGAACAGCTTTAGGGCACAACTTTTGCTAATTTCTTGAATCTCTAACTTGGCTTAAACACCAACAAAGGGCATGAGCTCAAAACATTTGAATTTGTCTATGAAAACGTAAAGTAGTTTTTTGGGAGACAACAATTCTAAATAATCAATATTATGAAAAAAATTTCATCCTTATTCCACTTGAAACTTGCTTGAGGCTTCATCATGGAAGTTATATGCTTAGTCAATTCAGAAAACTCACACATAAATGACGAAGGAATTTTACCTTTCCAAAGTATGAATGAACTCCCTTCTTGCTGGTTGGTAAGGCTAGTGCTTGGATAGCTCGATCCTCTTAGGATTAATGTGTGCTCCATATTTGTTCATAATGTGTCCTAAGCAACTTACCTTCGTGACTCCAAAATTCACTTCTTTGTATTTAGAGAAATGCCATGTTTGCTACACCTTGCAAGGACTTTCTCCAAATGAAAGATATGATCTCCCCTCCTCTTTAAGAAAACCATGAGGTCATCAAGGTAAATGACAATGCAATATTTTAAATATTTGAAGGCCAATTCCATTGCTATCTCGGAAAGTGGCCCCGGGATTGATTAACCCAAAAGGCATTGTTGTAGGAAAAAGTGCCCCAAGGTGTTGTGAAGGCTATTTTGTTGCAATCCTATTCTACCACCTTGATTTTTTCTACCCCGAGAATCCATTGAGCAAAGAGAGCATTTCAGATCCACCATTCTTCGCTTGCAAAATATGATCCATGATTAGAAGAGGGTAGTTGTCCTTGAGAGATGCCTAATTCATATTTTGAAAGTCTACACAAATCCTTATTTCCCAATTCTTCTTCCCATCGGCCCAATGTTAGCCACCCATGTTGAATGGTGGACGGGGAAGATGATTCTAGCATTGAGCATCTTTGTCACCTCTTCTTTGATAACATCAACAATCTTTGGATTGTAGGGCTTTTTTCCCTACAGGGCTTAGCTCCTTGCATCAAAGGAATAGAGTGATGCATTTATTTTATCTTAAAATATTTGAGTTCATCATAGGAATAGGCAAGGGCATTTGAGTAATTTTTAGTAGAGAAACAAACCTTCTCTTCTCTTCGGTGAACAAAATTTACCAAAGATAACCATCATTGGATTCTCTAAAGTGAAAATGTTTTCTTGATCAAAATTAGATGGACACTGAGAATACTATTTTTCTTTCTCTTGGATGAACCTATCATGTTTGTCAAAGAGATCTTCCAAAGAAACTAGGCCTTTGGGGATTTTGTTTCCTTTCAGTTTGATTACTCCCTCTTCATAAATTCCCTCAATTCATTCCTTCTCTTCTTTGGGGACTGATTCACGGTGTGGGTTTTCACTTCCTTCAAAGAAAATATTATTAAAGTTATCTCTTTGTTCTAAGAAGGCTAGGATCTGATTGTCATCATTGAAGACCTGCCAGTGATTTGCATTGTCTAAGTAAGTTTGGGTCTAAACACCATCTCAATGGTCAATTTATCCTTTCAAAATAAGGATGAGGTGTCACTAAGGAATCGACACTTCTAGAGAATCAGCCTTTGCATTCTACTCCCTAGGATATATTCAATGGAGAATGCATCAAAGGATTCAATGCAGTCCCACACTTTGTTTCTATACTTTCGAGTCTAGGATTCTTCACTTGATGTTACTAGTGGACCTACTTTACCACAACCTCTATATCACCTTTTCATCTCAACTTCTTTATTCCCATGTCCTCTATTGTATTCCCGCCTAAGATTAATGCTTCATACTCTTCTATATTATTTTTATTGTCAAATTGCAGCTTGTAGGAAAAAGGATATATGTCATCGGAGGAAGAGTATAATAACACACCAGCTCTTGAACCTACTCTAGAATGGCTACCATCAAACACCATTGTCCAAATCTGATCTTCTTCTTCATCCATGAGTAGTGGGAAGTTATCTTACTTTTTGATGTAAGGAAGTAGTTTCCGAGCCCACAATCTTGAAAGAGGATGTTAGCTCTTGGATCATCAGATTTCCTTCATCGTGATTTTCATTTTCTGACCGGGCAACAACTTCTTCATTTCTTCTTTCACCGGGATAGTTACAAAGGACCAATCCATTTTTATTTCTCCACCTAGGTCTCTGTAAAAACTTCTGCTCAACAACATACCAAAAGAGGTTGGGATGTCTACCACCAAGATGGTCAGGAGTATCTTCTTGTCTAGATAATCAACTAGTGCAACCTAAGCATCCTTGAAATGGAACTTGTTTTGATTCCATTGAATAGCATGTGTCATTTACCTAGGTCAAAATGAGGCCAAGAGAATTTTTAACTTTTGCTGACACCACATTATCTGAGGCTCTAGAGTTTATGATGAAATTGTTCAACTAGAAGCCTTTGATGAGAAATGACAGGTAAAAAGGCTCAACTCTATTGGTGTTGGAGGAAATGCGGGCTAACATGTTTTGAGAAGGTGGTATGGATGGTGTGGGTAATAGGCCTTTAGAGATTGGGCTTGAAGAAAATTGGTTACTACCATGAACTTCCTTGATGAATCTCAAATTGGGCAGGATGTGTTTGTAGGTATTTAATCTCAGAGAGCTGAACTTTGGTTTTTCTTGCATGCTCCACAAAGTCAAATGGAGTTATGGTAGATGAGGAAGAGGTTCTAGTAGTGGGAGAGGATTTAAATGATAGGGGTTTTGTTACTTTTGGTGTTGGGTTCTCCTTTTCAAATGTAGCAATTGGCTTGGAAGGAGGTGAGGGTGTAGCCTTTGATTGAAATTTAGATGTTCTTGTAAAACCAAAATTTAGAAGATACTTGTAGACACTTAAAATTGGTTACCCAATTTAGTGTCCCTCCCATCTCATTTACTTGCCTAGGTAACCTGGGGCACGTTTACGTCACCAACTATCCCCTTGGGATATTATCCAATTTGTGATTTAATCACTTATTCCAAATTTAATTCACCCCATCACATCTTACCCATGAGTAATTAAATATTAAACATTTAATTACGCTTCTTCCCATGTATCTTAATTACTTATCTACCCCAAATTTATTCTATCTATGCATCACATCCATTTTTAATCTTCCTAAGTGGGATATTTCCGTGGTCGGGATAAGTCTTGTCTTTCTCGAATCGATCAATTTGGCCATCTCGGGAGTCTTCTCCGCGATCGGCGTGACCCATATGGTCGGCGCCGATTTTCTAGGAGCGGCGCCGATTATAAAAACAAGTCCGAACTCAGTTCTAAGGGCGGGAGAAAGAACGGAAGAGACCGAAAAAAGAGACTAACGAGCGAAAGAAAGCACTTACGCACATGAACAGAGAGTGGAAAGATACGGGTTAAGAAGGAGAGATCTTTTTAGCATCAATTGTCTCGGCTAGGCAGGCAGATCTGTCCTAATCAATCCCTCGAGAGGAGCAGTTACTCGCTGTATCATATCAACATCATACACCACCATCTATCATCTAAGTGACTCTGCTCCAGCGTCTCTCCATCTTGGCACATCCTGCAGACTACATTCTTGTCCAATCTCGAATCTCATCGCACAGTCCCTCGATTGGTCGATCGCCTTCGCTTAACACTCGATCTTATCGATCGCCGACGCCGATCGGTCCCGATCGACGCCGATCGAATCGATTACCCGATTATACCCGATCGACGCCGATTTCACTGCAGAGGAGGTAAAGGTCACGAGGTAATATAAATCAAATTATTTATTTCCAGTTTTCGTCACTTTCTGCCTCTCTGGGTTGTTTTACATTTTATCTGCGCAATCAAGAAAATCTAGTCTTTATTTACATCTTTTATCATGTATGCTTCTTTTCTTTATTGAAAACGTGGATCGACATCCACCAGGAAGCTTATCGCTTCCGGACCCGCTTCTCAGTGCAGTCCCACCCAAATATCTTCTAACGCCATCTTTTTCACAAGCACGGTGTTTTGCAGGTTACTCGGATCTATTGTGCAGATTGCTTGTGTGCGCCCGTCTTGTCTACATCGGCTTCCTCATCCGTCCACATCTTCATCAGGTATCGATTTCATTGGAGTTTTTCAGGGTTTTTGTGTTTAGTTTGGTGCATTAACTTGGACAGGTAACAAGCGCAAAATTCTTGATCTACATTCTGGCACGCCCGGTGGGACCTAACCAAAGTCCCTTATTGGTAAGTTCATTCCTTTTTTAGTTTTGAACTTTGTTCCTTTTCTTCACTGATTCCTATCAGTCCTATTTGAGCATTTCTGCTCATCGTATCAATCTTGCTTTTTTAGGCGAAAGCATTATCTTGAAATTTTTCTATTTCCTTAAAATAGAAATTTTTCGTTTCACCATTATCTGGATATATCTTTCCGGATCTTGTTTGTTGTTTGCTTAACCTCTTCTTGCGGAGCACTTTGCTTGTTCGTGGGATTGTTCGAGGGGAAGAGCTCAACAACGCGCTTTTTGAAGTCCACACACCTTGGAGAGCTAAATCTACAGGTATTCCTCTTTTACGGTGTTTTCTCCTTTTTTAGGATTTCTTTGTTGGTTGTCTATCACATCCAAACACTTCAATTTTTGGTGCTTAAAAGGAACTTAATCGCATTTGGGAAAGAATCTGTTTGACTTGTCTTCATCGAAATCAAACATTTCGTTTTAAGTGCTTAAAAAGAACCTTTTCTTTATCATTGCTGCATGCTTTTTCATCTAGTTTTATTTAGGTTGGAAAATTGATCAAAATCGGTAGTGACACTATTTGATTTTTATTTTTCACCTCGCACACAAAGCCAAAATCACTAGATATAAAGCATTTAAACAAAACTCCTTCCTCGGCCTCACCTACTTGGAAGTGATATCCAAGAGGAAGAGCCTCACGCGGTACTCGGGCCTCGCTATAAATTCACGAAAGATTTTGGTATATATTGGCAAAGCACTTTGACTCCTTATCGCAGCGGTGTGTGAAGTGCGGGGTAGGCCCCTATATCAAGCCACGCCGGTCTTTTCTTGAAGTGCCTTCGGGACTCCTCACCAAACATTACCCAAACCATCCTTAGTTTGGCTATCCGAGTAGTTCTGTTCTAAAAGCCTTCCTAACATTTTCTTTTCTTAAAAGCATCAAAATTTAAAGGAGATAATCACTTGCGCTGCTTGAATTGTTTGTGCATTAGCTAGGACAATCTTCTTTCTTGCTTGCTTATGACGGTTATCACCCGGTCACAATCTAGGAAAATGGCCCAACAGGTTCCTTCTTCCTCCGAAATCACCACCAGCGTGGATGTTTCGGCACCCCTCCAATCTTCCTCGGGACCGCTGTTAGTTGGTTCCCCCTCATGGTCGTATAATCCTTTCCATCAAGCCAAAACAATCCCATCACGTCCAGCTTCTCCTAGTCCATCAGAAATATCTTCTGACTCGGAGTCTATTCCTCGCGGGGATCCTGAATTTCAGGCTCTCCTTGATCGCAATCCGGTAGCCCTCATGGACTACCTAGTACACAAGTCCATTCGAATATCTGATCAAGGACCACCAATCCAACAAGTGTACGATTATCCTCGTGGTCCATCCCAGGCCTATGTAGAACAGTTTTCATCCTCTCTCCCGCCTCGAGCCACGGAAAAGGGGGAGGCTCTTGTGCCTCCTTTTTCTCTTCCACCAACCATGTTGACTAGTTCTCAAATTGCCTTACCTATTCCTAATACTGCAGTTACCTCAACTATTCCTCAACCTACCTTTGAGAGGTCTTCTGCCTTGGCGATAACGAGTGCGTCTGTGCACCCGCATATCGCTGTTAATTCATCTATGCCCTCTATTGTGTCTCAAGGTCAGTACCTCTTCATGAGCCAACCCCCTCCGGCTAGTCAGTTGGTTCCTACTTCTCGTCCTCCGGTCAATCTTTCTTCCAATATTCCAGCAACTGTGACCTTCGCCCATCCCCTAGTATCGGCACCCCTGGTACCAAATCCGGCGGTAGAAGGCCCCTTTCAGGTCTTGTTCCCCAACATGACCAATCAAGTCGGTACTCACGTTCCTCAATCTGTCCCTATCCAATCAACAAACATGGGAGTCCATCAATCACAGGCTCCATCCGTCTTCCAACCCTCATTTTCCCAATCCCTTATTATCTCACAGCCTGCCTATACGCAAGCTACCTCACAACAAATACCTCACCAGGCGTCACCCAAAACACCTGGTTATTCCTCTTACCATCCCACCAATCAACAGATCAATCCCCCATTGACACCTCAACAACATCCATCACTTGCTCCTTATGTAGGACATACCAATGTGCCTACTCCTCAATCTGATGTGGTTCAACTTCTCTTCAAGAAAATTGCAGACTTGGAAGCCTCCACCAAAGGAGCTCGTCCTTCATATTCCTTTGAAGAGGTGTGTAATGAACCCATTCACCCTTCAGTGGCTTTTAAGCCTTATCCTCCCCAATGGGAACTTCCAAAATTCTCAAAATTTCATAGTCGGGAAGACCCTCAACAACATCTGCGAGCATTCAAACATGCTTGCTACCTTATCGTCCAGGACCAGGAACTCATGCTCCGTACCTTTCCTATGTCTCTAGCGGGTCCCGCTTTGGACTGGTACAATAACATCCCTCAACATTCCTTATTTTCTTTCTCTCAATTGGCCCAGATGTTTGTCGAAAACTTTTCAATAAATATTGCCCATAAGATCTCAATTACAGATCTTTACAACATTCGCCAATTCGACGATGAGTCTATAGCAGACTTTGTCGCTCGTTGGAGAGGGATAATCAACCAATTGTCTTTCTCCCTTCCCCAATCCCAACAGATCGAGTTGTTCACCCGATCTTGTGCTAGTCACATTTCTTCCACGTTAAGGATCCAAACTTTTCATACCTTTGAAGAGGCCTTCACGATGGCACGTAAACTTGAATCTCGCGCCATTGAACAAGGGAAGTTAAAACTTCGCTCCAAATCTAAACCAGATTTCTCTCGCTTCACCAAACCTAATTCTTCCCCCTCTAAAGACAAAAATCAAGGATCCACCAATGCCATCGTATTAAAAACATCACGAACTGACAATACCTCTAATCAAACACCACGAAGAGAACCCTCATCTTCTCGGAAAGGGGCTTCACCATCCCGATCCTTCGCTCCTTTGGGGGAATCATATGCCTCTATCTTAGAAAAAATGCTGGAAGTTCGCATGATCGAACTTCCACCCATTAGGGATATTGATGAAAGTCGAGAACGTCCTTTCTGGTATAGGGAAAACGATTTTTGTCATTATCACAGAACCAAAGGTCATGACATCGAACGATGTCAGACTTTCAAAAATCTTGTCCAAAAATTCATTGATAAGGGCGAGCTTATTTTGGATAACCCAAATGCTCCCCCAAATCAGGCACTCGATGTTTTTAAACAACCATTTCCCAATCATGCCCCAAATCATAATTCTTCAGAATCTCAAAAACCAAACACCCACACTATCAATTTCATCTCCACTGAAGAATCCGTCTCTGAAACCACATCATCTGCAAACACATCAATCGAATCAGATCCTCATTCCTCTTCATCAATCACGGGAGTTCCAATATCTTCAGACAACCCGTCTTTGAATATCCCCACATTACTAAGCACGGAGTCATCTCTCTCCGCTCCTTTGTCTGACCTTCCATCTATCCCTGAGACAGTGTCATCCGCATCTGTCTCATCATCAGACATTCTTTCAATGCTCGAGGCAATCACATCCCTTCGAGTTTCCACTACGGACACATCTACTTCCGTTGCTCCCATTCCCGCCGCAACTATGCCTTTGGTGAACGTACCCATAATTGTGCCGACTTCGACGGAAGTGTCTTCGATTTTGACCCTTCCTATCTCTTTTCCTACAGTAATTTCACCCATGATTACTGCATCAGAAGTTCCCCCTCCGCAAGGAACTCCTTCTTCATCACCCCCTTCTCCCATCAACAATGTTACTCCCCCTATTAAGGAAAAATCAAAAGAAGTAACACCAACACCTGCACACTCGATTTCTCAACCTAAACCACGACAACCAAAATCTAACACTACACCATCAGTACCTCTCCACTTGCTTCCTCCGAAAAGGTTACAATCACCTTATGCCGTGGAAGTTGTCACCATCCCTGAAAAGGGAAAACCCATATTTCGAACCATCAAAACTCTTGGTGCTCTTCCACAAAAATCTCTCTCTACGCCTCATAAACGATTGGATTTGTCCGCTGAAAAGGCGTCTTCCTCTACACACCCATCAAAGCTATCATCTCCTCCTATAACACATTCTTCATCAATAGACTTACCCACTAAACAGACGGCACCTCTTCTATCAAGATCCTCATCTTCGTTACCAAAAACCAAAGCACCCTATATTCCTCCTATTACACCTACCTTGGGAACTTCTTCCTCATCTAAATCAACATTATCTAAATCATCCGTAAATCCGACTAAGCAATCCCCTTTGTCTCCAAAGACCGCCAAATTAGTCACAACACCATCATCCTCAAAATCTATCTTAGGGGCTCCCCCTCCACCAAAGTCAATCATGTCTCATCTACTCCCATCCCAAGCACCCAAGACTGTTCCTCCAAATGTCCAAACAAATAAGAGGATCCCTAATAAAACTGTTAAACCTAACATGCAAATTCTTTTACCTAGGCAGTCGGTTAATGTACAAGAACCATCCGCATCATCTCTATCCTCATCTCCATCTACCGGATTTTACACCGAAATCCTTCATCAACTTGTCCAATCTTCATCTATAACCCTTCCTCCGATTAAACCATATAACCCGAAAGGAGTGAAACCTGCTTGGTTTAACTCTGATTTGATTTGTGCCTACCACCGTACTCGGGTCATGATCTTCGAGGGATGTAAAGCTCTCAAGCCGTTATCAAGAACCTTCGAAGAAAGTGACCTTTCTTTGGAGGAGGAGGAACAAGTACCTCCTGCCACCTTAGCCCCATCCAAACCTCAACCATCCACTCAGACCTCTAGTGGTTCCACGCCGCCTGATCTTCCACCTTCTCAAATTGACACAATTTATATCGCCACTAGAACCAAACATTATGATAATCCATCTTCATCTTCAGCATCTAGACCACGGGTTGTCATTTCTGCAGCCCCTGAAGGCGTGTCTCCTTCCTCATCGGCCCCACGACCTAGGGTCTCTATTCGTGCTGCACCTCGGGCTCAAGTTCCCGTATCTGTTGAGGAGAGTGTCATGAAACAACTCACCCAGGCTCCGGTCAAAATGTCTCTTTTTGACCTCATCCAATCCTCCCCACAACATCGCCAGGCTCTAATCGATAATCTGCGTCGCATCGCAGTAAATTCCGATGAGCCCCAGCCCTTCGAGTTGGTTGTTGGGCTGAACGGTCCATCGACCGCCATTTCTTTTGAGGATTCAGAAATTCCTCATCTTCCTTCAGAGGATTTGGAGGCTCCCCTCTTCATCACAGTCCAAATCAATAACACTACCTTAAAACGTGTTATGATCGATAGTGGAGCTGCTCTCAACGTCATCTCCTCCCACACATTCGAACAACTTAAGTTACCTAAGAATGTGGTGTCACCTCCGCCTTTCGCCCTTCGATCATTTAACGATCAGCTAGCAGTCACTCTGGGAACTGTGGTCTTACCCATCCGAGTAGGTAAGAAGCTGCTCCATGAACTCTTCTATATTGTCGAAGGGCAATTCCACTATAACATGATCCTCGGACGCTCCTGGATTCGCGCAATGCATTGTGTCCCATCCACCCTCCATCGATGCCTAAAATATCAATATGAGGGCAAAATATATACCCATCCAGGAGATCCTTCTCCTTCTGCACAATGCGACATGACCACAAGGTCTGCCCCTTTAAAAGAAAATACATCTTCTCCAGATGAGGCCTCATCTTCTTCCATACCTGCGACCAAACTACCGGATTTACAAAATCTGGAGGAGACATTGCAGCGTTTCTCACTAGGGGAGCTTCCTCTCTTATCTTTCGATGCCCATCTCAAACCTAATGAGTATGGTAGACCGGACAAGCAACTTGAATATCAACCAGGTCTCGGTCGCATCGTCACCATTGGTCCGCTAATCAACAGACCAATTTCATCTACGGTGGTCTTGATACACCTCATCATCACCGGATTCTCCTCCTAGAGCCAAACCTTACCTAACAGGGTTTGATCACCTACAGAATCCCACGTTTGCAAAGACTTATCTACATCGATGTGCGTGGAAAGGTTTTGGCCTTGGAAAATATGAACAAGGTATACATGACCTCAAATCCATTCCTACTCTCATGCCACATCAGAAATTTGGTTTGGGATTTAAACCTCTTTCAAAGGCCACTGTCACTATTCTTGATGAGCCCCTTCCTACTGAAGAACCATCTTCCCCCACTAAGTCAGAAGCATCACTTGATGTGGATGATGACATTTCCATCCCACCTAACTTTTTTTTTTGATCAATACCATTTCTTTAGGGCCGTTGGTCTATGAGACTAACAATCGGTCCGCTCCTATACCATTAATCTTCCCTGAAATAGTGGGAGACGACTCTCCTACTATCAACACTATCCACTGTGCGGATGATGATTCTGTCCTCACCTATCTAGGGGCAGAGGACTCTTATCTTCCCAAGACTATTCCTTCTGACACGTCTACCCTTCTTAACGAAGCCACTATCGACCTTAATATAGGGACTTCTGAAGACCCTCGCATCATTAAGGTTGGCCAATCCCTTAATCCACAGGAATTAGGGGACTTTACCTCTTTTCTTTCCAAACATCGTCAAGCCTTTGCTTGGTCATATGAGGATATGCCAGGGCTCGATCCCGATATTGTGGTCCACAATATCGTTACCCTTCCCAACATCAAACCAGTCAAGCAAAAATTACGTAAAATGCACCCTAGAGTAGCCCTTCTTGTTAAAGAGGAATTACAACGCTTGCTCTCGGCTAGTTTCATCCAACCCATCGATTATCCGCAATGGGTGTCCAATGTAGTACCAGTAACTAAGGCTACTGGAAAGATTCGAATTTGTACCGACTTCCGGGATCTTAATCTTGCTTGTCCAAAAGATGATTTTCCTCTTCCTAACATCGACCAACTCGTAGATTTAACTGCGGGTCATGAGATGCTTTCTCTTATGGATGGTTTCTCTGGATATAATCAAATTCTCATCGCACCAGAAGACCAACATAAGACCTCCTTCATAACTCCTTGGGGGACCTTTTGCTATCGTGTCATGCCTTTTGGCCTTAAGAACGCAGGGGCAACCTATCAACGAGCAATGACATACATCTTCCATGACCTCTTACACAAAACTGTAGAGGATTATGTTGACGACCTCCTCGGCAAGTCCAAACGCCGTCAGGATCATCTTTTCATCCTTGCACCTCTCTTTGAGAGGCTTATCCGCTTTTGTCTTCGTCTAAATCCAGCTAAGTGCGTGTTTGGCGTTCTCACTGGTAAACTTTTAGGTTTTATCATTTCCATCAGGGGCATTGAAGTCGACCCCGCAAAAATAAAAGCTATCCTTGAGATGCCTCCCCCTTCTAACTTAAAGCAACTCCATGAGTCTCCAAGGGACGTCTTGATCGGTAGGCGTCGTTTTATCTCCCAATTGTCGGACCGTTGTCAACCTTTTCACCATCTTTCTATAAGAATGTTCATTTCGAATGGGATGAGCATTGCAAAAGGCCTTTGATGATCTCAAAGCTTACCTTCTTTCTCCACCGTGCTTACACCTCCACGCGAGGGGGAGCCTTTCTATCTTTATATCTCGTGATGACCATGCTCGGGAGCCATGATCTCGCATCAGACACTTGTGGTAAAGAACAAG
Source organism: Taxus wallichiana var. yunnanensis (assembly GCA_018340775.1). Lineage (NCBI taxonomy): Eukaryota > Viridiplantae > Streptophyta > Pinopsida > Cupressales > Taxaceae > Taxus > Taxus wallichiana. The sequence continues at coordinate 91,485,764 of CM031243.1, read as the reverse complement.
CTGTCTATTACATCAGTCGCACCCTCCATGAGTATGAGACACGTTACTCCGGAGCTGAAAAACTATGTTGCGCTCTCTTCTTTGCAACTTCTAAGCTTCGTCATTATCTCCTTAATCATAAAACTTACATTGTCACAAGTGTCAATCCACTTAAGACAATTCATGCAAAGCCTTATCATAATGATCGTATCACTCGTTGGCTTATGCTCATGACAGAGTTTGACCTCGAGTTTATCCCGCAAAAGGCTATCAAGGGTCAGGTTATTGCAGATCAATTAGCTGATGCTCCTCTTCCGGACACTCGTGACCCCCTTGCTCAATTCCCCGATGAATACATCCAACAAATTGACTTTGGTCTATCTCCATTTAAAGTAAAACTCTTCTTTGATGGATCCAAATGCCAGCAAGGGGGAGGTGCGGGTTTCGTGATGATTCCTCCTTGGGGTACGCCTATCCCAGTCGCACATAAATTAAACTTTGAGTGCACCAATAATATGGCTGAGTACGAAGCTCTTGTCTTAGGTCTTCAAAATGCCATTAATCTCGGCGCTCGCCATATTGACATCTTTGGTGATTCTGAACTCATCGTTAACCAAGTCACGGGTGTCTATCAATGCAAGAATGATATCCTTCAGAAATATCGCGACATCGTTCTTGCCCAACTCCAATCTTTCGATAACTTCACTATCCAAGCCATTCCTCGTACTGCAAATCGATTCGCGGATACCATGGCTTCTTTAGCCTCCCTTATCCCGCCTTTTACCGAAGACTCGCGTCTTTATGTGGCTGTGCAACGATTAGATCAACCATCTTATCTTCAACAACTAACTTCAATCAATACTGTCACAACTCATTCTCAGGATGAGTGGTATCAACAGATAGTTGATTATCTATCTCATTCGGTCCTTCCTCCAGATTTGTCTCCCAATGGTAGAAGGTCTTTTGTCCAACGCGCCAATCGCTATACTATTCTAGGCGGCCTTCTTTACAAACGTGGCTTTGATGGTATTTTGCTTCGATGCCTCAAAACCCATGAATCTTCTAAAGCTATCCAGGAGGTCCATGACGGTATCTGTGGTGGACATTTTAGTGGCTTAGCTGTAGCCAAGCGCATCTTACGTTTGGGGTACTATTGGCCTTCTCTTAATCGAGATTGTTGTGAATACACTAAGAAGTGCGTCAAGTGTCAGCAGCATTCCAATCTCACGCACATCCCTAGTCAAGCTTTGCAACCCGCCGCAGATTTGTGGCCTTTTTCGCAGTGGGGTCTTGATCTTATTGGTCTCATCGATCCCCGTTCTTCACAAGACATCACCATTCTATCATTACGCCATGAGTACTTTACTAAGTGGGTAGAAGCTATCCTCTTTCTTCAACAAAGGCTAAGCCCATAGTTGATTTCATCTATCGAGACATCATTTGTCGCTTTGGCGTTCCACACAAGCTAATCACGGATAATGGTAAGTCTTTCAAAACGCTGATTTGCGAGAATCTCTCGCAATGCTTTCAATATCAAGCTCATTTTTTTCTTCTCCATACTACCCTCAAGCCAATGGTCAAGCGAAGCTTCCAATAAAATTTTGCGTAGCATCCTCAAAGTAACTAGTCGAATGGTAGGGATTGGCATCTACATATCCCTTTTTCTCTCTGGGCTTATCGGACTAGCATTCGTACTCCCTACCGGTGCTACTCCCTTCTCTCTCGTCTATGGGTTCGAGGTTGTCCTTCCTTTGGAAGTCCAAATCCCATCTCTCGTGTTTCTCTCGAGAGAATTTGTCTCGATGAGGATTATCGTCAAAATCATCTAAAGCACAACTCGAACTATTAGATGAGCGCGTCTTAACGCTCTTGATCATCATCAGGTCTATCTCGAGCGTGTCAAACGTGCTTATAACAAGCATGTGCAGCACCGTGACTTCAAAATTGGTGACCTTGTTCTTAAAGAAAATCAAAATGTCACTACACTCGAAAGAAGTCAACGTGGTAAGTTTGCTCCCAACTGGATGGGCCCCTACATTATCACTCATAAATATGGGTCTGGGGCTTATCGTTTATCTTCCATGGATGGTATCCCTGAAGCGGAACCTCTTAATGCCTTGCATTTACGGCCCTTCTACTGTTAAAATCTATCTTATACAAATCTAGTCGCAACTCAAATCTTCAATCCGTCCTAATAACCAGTGATCTACTTTCGTGGTGATTTGAAATTGTGTGGTTCTCCACCCATTGCCTCGTCTACCTTCAATATGAGTATCGCGGCTCTACTCATTGCACGTTTCTTTTGGATATGTTCCTCCTCATGGTAGGAATACCTTAATCACCACTTCATCTGTCCCAAGTACTTATCTTCATCGGATCTACTCGGGTCATGAGGGCATGTTCTTTATGTTCTCTTCCCTCCATCTGATCTATCTAGGTCTCGAACTCACTTCTTCCAAAAAGTTTCTAAAAATAAAAAAATTAAAAATTAAAAAAGAGAGAGAAGATGCTATCAAAAGATAGGTGATCCTCTTGAAGGACAGCTATCCATACATTATCAAGTGAATCAAAAGAAAATAGACCATACCCTCGAAGGATGGCTATCATTAAAATTCACAAAGCAGACCAGCTCCCTTGAAGGATGGTTGTTTTCAAAGAAAAATTCAAGGCTTCTTGGAATTAATCGGCCTTCCAGTCGGCTTTATAGCATCATCATCGAAAGACTTCCCGCATCGATCGGTCTTTCCATATCAAGCAAACTTCCACATTGATCGGTTTGCCTTCATCAAAGTCATGAAGTTGAGATTTAGGACCTTTTGTCGATCATATGGAGAATCCTATTTCCCCACTATGGACATGTATTCTATCCCTCGTAGTTCCGACAAGATACTTACTTACTTTTCTTTCCGTTTCTATCCTAGATCGGTTTTGCGACTAGTTAGTGTCAGATTTATTTTAATCTTATTTAGGGCCTTGTATGCTTGGTCTTTTGGTTTCCTTTCTGGATTTTATCTATGGTCGGTTGGAAGTCCAACTTATCATTTTTCTTCTTCTCCGAGTATCTTCTCTTCTAAGTCACGGTTGTTTCCGCTTTCATCTTTGGCTCTTGCAAGGAGTATTCTCCATTTCTTTGTCTTGCATCCTGTTAAGTTGACATTTCACATGTTAATTCAATCAAAATCTATCTTCTATCAAAATTCCTCTTATCTATCAAAACATCTATCTTTATTCATTTCTCATTAAAATTACATCTATCTATATCTAAATCTATCCATCAAAATGTACATCTAAGGTACATTACATCTATCTTTATCTAATCCATACATCAAACACATCTGTCTATATATCCATCAAAATATTTAAACACATGTGTGTCCAGTGTTACATCATGTCCATCTATCGAAGTTCTATCCACATCACATCTATCATCTATCATTCTATATCTATCCAATCACATCTATTTTATCCACATTTCAATCTATCTAATCACATCTATTTCTATCATCTATCAGTCTATATCTATCCAATCACATCTATTTTATCCTCAATCGGTCTATATCTATATCCATCACAATTATGCTACATCTATCAATCTATCCATCAAAACATCTAAAAACTTGTGCATCCAAGTTACATTACATCTATCTATCTCTCTTTTTCATCAAAATTTTATCCACATATCAATCACATCAAATCACATCTATTTCTATCCTCTATCGGTCTATATTTACCCAATCACGTCTATTCATCATCTATCAGTCTATGTCTATATTTCTATCGATTTATACCCATTTTTGCCCGTGGATTGCGGTATCGCTTCTCCACGTCGTTTACTTCCATCTGCTATTATCTTTGCCATAGTGTTGATGCTTGGCTTATCTATCTGATCATTATTGTGCGCTGAATGTTGCCTTTTGGCACATCTTTTCGATATCATTGTCTATTTCGAGTTTGTTCCCTTTGCGTGGAGCACTCGCTTTTTGTTTAGCCGCTTAGAGTTACGCGGGTCTGTAGGCACTAACGTCGTCTGATTTATGGACCGGCTAGTTTTCCCTACCAATGTGTCTCTCTCTAGATGCTGACTATTTTTGCAGTTCTCCTCACACTCATGGGTCTGTAGGCACTAACGTCGTCTCATGAGGAGACCGGCTAGTTTTCCCTACCAATGTGAGTTCCTTAGGTTGCTGCCTTTTTGTTTATTTTTAATGCATCATCAATGATCAGATCTACTCCAGCCATCCAACTGGGGCATCCTGCATTTTTCATCTACCTCTTTCAAACTCGGGACCGTCTATTCTCTCATCCATCCCATCCCTAATTTGAGGGGGATCACATCACCACAAATTCTTCTCTTCTTCCATCTCCTTGTTTTTGTCTCATAACCTTGCTTATCGCAAGTTACTTGACAAAAAGGGGCAAAATGTAGACACTTAAAATTGGTTACCCAATTTAGTGTCCCTCTCATCCGTTTACTTGCCTAGGTAACCTGGGGCACGTTTACGTCACCAACTATCCCCTTGGGATATTATCCAATTTGTGATTTAATCACTTATTCCAAATTTAATTCATCCCATCACATCTTACCCATGAGTAATTAAATATTAAATATTTAATTACGCTTCTTCCCATGCATCTTAATCACTTATCTACCCCAAATTTATTCTATCTATGCATCACATCCATTTTTAATCTTCCCTAAGCGGGATATTTCCCGTGGTCGGGATAAGTCTTGTCTTTCTCGAATCGATCAATTTGGCCATCTCGGGAGTCTTCTCCGCGATCGGCGCCGACCCATATGGTGGCACCGATTTTCTAGAGCGGCGCGATTATAAAAACAAGTCTAGAACTTAGTTCTAAGGACGGGAGAAAGAACGGAAGAGAGAAAAAGAGACTAACGAGCGAAAGAAAGCACTTACGCACGAACAGAGAGCGGAAAAGATACGAGGTTAAGAAGGAGATATTTTTTTAGCATCAATTGTCTCAGCTAGGGCAGATCTGTCCTAATCAATCCCTCGAGAGGAGCACCATAGTTACTCTTGCCCATATCATATCAACATCATACACCACCATCTATCATCTAGTGACTCTGCTTTCAGCGTCTCTCCATCTTTGGCACATCTGCAGACTACATTCACCGCCCAATCCCGAATCTCATCGCACAGTCCCACGATTGGTCGATCGCCTTCGATTAACACTGATCTTATCCATTCGACGCCGATCAGTCCCAGTCGACGCCGATCGAATCGTCGCGCCGATTATACCGATCGACGCGGCGATTTCACTGCGAGGAGCGGTAAAAGGTCACAGGTAACATAAATCCAGCATTATTTCGCAGTTCCATTTTCGTACTTTACGCTCTCGCATTGGATTTCTTTTATTACTCGCAATCAAGAAAATATAGTCTTTATTTACATCTTTTATCATGTATGCTTCTTTTCTTTATTGAAAACGTGGACTGACATCCGCCAAGGAAGCTTATCGCTTCCCGGACCCGCTTCTCGGGCAGTCCACCCAAATATCTTCTAACGCCATCTTTTTCTGTCAAGCACCGGTGTTTTGCAGGTTACTCGGATCTATTGTGCAGATTGCTTGTGTGCGCCCGTCTTGTCTACATCGGCTTCCTCATCCGTCCACATCTTCATCAGGTATCGATTTCATTGGAGTTTTCGGGATTTTTGTGTTTAGTTTGGTGCATTAACTTGACGAGTAACAAGCGCAAAATTCTTGATCTACAATACTTGCTCTTAACAACTTTTGAGTTGGGAGAAGAATAAGATAACTTACTTGGTACAATAGTGTGATCCTTGACAACTAAATCTGATTTCTCTTTCTTGATTCCATGAAATGTGGTAATAGCGATCCTCTCGTTGATGATCTTGTTTAGTGGAGGCTTTGGAGAGCTATCTTATTTGTTCTTCCTACTCTCAATTGTAGCTATTGAGGATGAAACACCATTCTTAGATTGTGCACATCTGAAAATAGCACATGAAAAACTTGGAGCTTCTTCATCACTTTCCTCCTCATTAGTAATGTATTCAATCGGGGCATTGTGTATGCTAACCTCTTCAATTTCAAGATAGTTTTCATAGTCATCCATGCTTTCTTCTTCATTTTCCTCAATGTTTGCTCCTTCTTCGATTCCCCAATGTCACGGATGGCATTGATGGTAGTGCTTTAAGAGCAATCCTATCGGGGTGGATCAATTCTTGGTCTATTGGGAAGATTTGGTCTCCTTGGAGCATTCCTCATTGTGATTTGTGACTGTTTCTTCAAAGTAACTAGGTCATTTGCCATTTTTTGGAACATGGGATTGGTGGTAATAGAATTTGAACTCGACTGTTTATTTCCCATTTGGTCTTTTCACTTTTCAAAAATAATTAAATCATCATCAATCTCAATTAAAAAGTCTTTAGCTTCCCTTAATGTTCTTGGTTGGGCTCTTATGAGGAAGAAACCAACTTCTGATGGCAAAGCACTAATGAAGAACCTTTTCAAGTTATTTTTAGAGGGTACCACATCTTCGGGATCTGTCTTGTCAACCTATCATACATTGCTACAAAATATCTCATTGATTTGGTGGTCTCCTTCTTCATCTGAACCAATTGGACTGTAGATCTTGACAATCTTCTGTGCTCTTGAACCTATGTTCAAATGCACTTATTATATCTTCCCAGCATGTGACAGATCTTGGGGGAAACATGTAGAACCATTCAACAGCTCTTCCTTGGAGTGAATCCACAAAAATCCTAATGAAACCATATTCATATTTAACTCTAAACACTCTACAAGTAGTGATGAATGCTGCTACATGTTCTTCAGGGAGCTGAGAACCATCCCCTTTGAATTTTGGGAAGTTCTTTCTTGAGCCTCTTGGGAGCTCATGAAGTGGTTGTGGAAGAGAAAGTGGACCAGTATTTCTTCCCCATGGTACATTAGGCCTATGTACTTCATGCTCATGATCACCCATTCTATTCCTTTTTCTAGCCTCTGGTCTTTCTAAGGCTGCTTCTGCTGCTGCTCTTTCTTCTGCTTCAATTTGGAGTCTTTCTATTTCTTCAAGTTGAGCCCTTATCTCCTCTTCATCTCTTACCTCTCTTTCAAGCTCTTTAAATGTGGGATTAACTTGTCCTCCTTATCTCAGCTATCATATGTATCTTCTATAAGCTAGCTTGAAAGTTTATGCTCTTCTCTGGGGTGTTGGAATTTGTCTCTGCTCTCCAATTCGACAACACATTCCTCTTCCAGCTCCAAAATCCTTATGGAAATGAAGTATTGATTGAAACTTTGTCTATTATACCAAATAGCTTCCCTCAAATCAGAAGCAATGTCTTCTTGGATGTGAAAGAGTAAATTAGGTCCCTTAACAAGAGGATTTCCTAGAGTAGCCATGATTTACCTCTAGAAAATTTTCCTATAGAATCTTTTTTTTTTGTATTTTATGACCCTAAGGTCATTTTTAGGTGTAAATGCTACAAAATTTTCCCCACGGTGGGTGCCAAAAATATTGGTGAGAAAATTTATCTTGTGGACAATTTGGTGGGTTTCAAGCTAATGTTATGGGAATCTAAGTCCCTCTACTTGAATGGTGCAGCTTCTATATGTGCATGTGTGAAAAATTGGATTTCAATGGTGGCCTTTTGACTAGAGATCCAACAAGGGCACTCCACTGACCATGTGGCAAAGCTAGCAGTTTCTCACTAGAGAAGAACTTTGTCTGAGAAGGGGAAAGGGAGTGAGAATGTAGGTAGGAGAAACTAATGTTGTGAGTAAAATATCATATTCCCACACACATTAATTAGAAATTTCATTCACATGCATTTAGAGTTAGAAGAAAAACAAATATGTAGGAGAAGCTACAAGAGCAAATGTAATTCATTCTTTGCAAGGTACCAATCAATCCCTCAATCAAAAAGGAAAAAATTCCTTCTTTTATTATTGAAGCTAAAGTAGAATTTGTACAGAGCTTTGAGAATAGAGGAAAATCTAAGGAGAAGGGAAAATAGAAGAAGTATGGTGTTTTCTATCTTTTCCAGGTACAGAGCACTCTAGTCTTTTTGAAATCAATCACCCCCTCTTGGAATGATGTCAAGAAGCCATTATATTCTTCGCAAGAAACCGTTATAACTTCATAAATCCTCAACACCTTTTCAAATTCCTCTATTGTGAAGAAAATGCTTGTGGCGGGTTAAAAACTAGATCTTGCAAAGCAACCGTTACATTTGATTTTCCAGTTTAAATATAGACCATCGATTTGCTCCTCTAACTTTGAAATTTGGCCATCTACATGGATGGAAGGGATTGGAGAAGTTACGGGGGAAGCCTTTCACATTTTGTGATTTTTCATGAGATTTGGAAATTTGGAACAAATTGGCCCATAGCCCCGCTTTGACTTTTCAACTTAGACACGTGGCACATTACAGTTGGAGATGGGGTCGCAAATATTTTCTAAACATTTTAACCTTTTTGGAAAAGGCTCAAAAAATCAATTTCCTCCACCGGCTCACTACTCCGATTTGACTAGGACACATGGCATGTTCTGGTTGGAGACGGGGTCACGCAGATCTTTTCTAAACATTTTAACCTTTTTTGGAAAAAGACTCAAAAGCTCAATTTCCTCCACTAGCCCAATGCTCCTATTTGAATCTTGACACGTGGAATCCTCTGATTAGAAATGGGGTCATGACCCTTTTCTCAACATTTTAACCTTTTTGGAAAAAATGCTCAAAAACACGAAGTTCTCTATCATTCTACTCCTCCTCTTTGACTATTCAATGGGCCCGAGACCTTAGTAGAGCCACGGAGCATTCTATAAATTTTACTTCACTTTGGGAATTTGGTTAAATTTCCAAAAGTGTTCCGATGGCCCACTCGTGCACTTTGAATTTTCACAGCGGGCTTCACCTTTGAATTTTTCCTGCGAGCTTCAACTTTGACTTTTCTCTGTAGGCTCAAAATTTGAGTTTTTCCCTAAAGGCTTCAACTTTGAATTTTCTCTACGGGCTCAAAACTTGAATTTTCTCTTTATAGCACGATCGGGGATGCGTGGATAATACCATTTTTTCCAAAAGTGACCAAAGGTGTTAAGTTCACCAAAATCTTGTTCCTCCCCATCCAATAGGATCGACCACATACTTGCATTCATTGGGGTCAAAATTTTACGTAAAAAGATTCCCATCATCATTTGTGGAAAATATGCAGAGGAAGAAAACTTCATCATTTTGAGTCCAATTTTGAATTTCCTTCACAAACCAGAGGCATGAAGGAAAAAAAATGATTTGAAAACCCAAGCCATAGAACAAGTGAAAAGTTTTGATAAAAAATGGAGGTTACAAAGAGGATATTACGTGCACAGACCGGGAAAAGGAGGATTTCTAAAAATGAGCAAAACAGAGGTTTAAATAGCTCTAGGGCATGACTTTTGCTAATTTCTTGAATCTCTAACTTGGCTTAAACACCAACGAAGGGCATGAGCTCAAAAAATTTGAATTTGGCTATGAAAAAGTAGAGTAGTTTTTTCGGGAGACAAAAATTCTAAATAATCAAGATTATGAAAATTTTGTTGTTTGACTTGTTTATTATAAAACTATGTAAGTTCTTTTTTTTTTTGTTTATTTCCTATTATCACCCATTCCCATGCTAGAAAATGCAAAAATATGCCTCATCCAATAACATTCCTTCTTACAACACATTTTCCCAAAAAAATCCACATTAACCACTTTTTCTTTTATACCTATGATCACCACACCTTTTATCTCCCTATTGGTGAGAAAATTTGTCGTGGACAAACTTGTGGATTTTTGCCAATTCTCTAGGAATCTAAGTCCCTCTACTTAATCGGTGAAGCTGTCATATATGCATGTGCGTGAAAAGGTAGATATCTATGGTGGCATTTTGACGAGAGGATCCAAAGCAAGGAAAATCCACTCGACCTCTACAACAAAGATTGCAGATACCAATAAGAGAAAAATTTATATGTAGAGTGGGAAATAGGAGTTAGAAAATATGTAGAAGAGCTAATGCTATAGGTAGGAAAATAGATTCCTGCAAACACCAGTTAGAAATATAATCACATGAATTTATGAGAAGAAACAACTTTGTAAGCATCATTAAGACCAAATGAAATTTGATGAACACAAACTATCAAGAAATATCTTAGTCAAAGAAAGATAGAAACTCCTTTTTCTTGTATTAATTTCTCAAACAAAGTTGTACATAGTCAAGAAATGGAGAAAATTGAGAAGGGGGATGGAATAAAATGGCTATCTCCTTTGTTCTCTCAAACTACAATATACTCTTGAGTTTACAAGATCAATCACAAAAGCTTTGAAATGGGAATCTTTATTACAATTTATAGAGTAGAATATGACTCTTCATATACCCCCTAATGCCTTTTCATATGTCCTCACACAAATTAAAAATTTCAACTTCCTAGGAAACTTCTAAGTCCTTTTTATAACATAAAGGTGACTTATTACATTAGGAACATTAGGACATATGAAAAATTGCAATCCCAATGTGAAATTAGAATATTGGAAAGTGAGAGAAAGTTGGGGGAAGAGGAGAGAGAAAGAGAGAGAGAAGAAGAAGAGGAGATGTCATTTTTATGAATTTTGTTGATCCTTGTTGATGGAAATATCCAAATGCAATGAAACTCTAAATCTTCAAATTCCTTGCACACTATGAATCTCCTTCAAATCAGCTCATGAATGCTTTCCAAGTTGAGTGAACTATTCCGTTGATGACCACAACTCCCAGCCTACATATGATATACTATTTTTAGTGAGAGGTGATTTTTTCCTCTTCTTGACCATCGTGATGTGATGAATTCCCTCACTCGATCTTGTGCACACTACCCTTGCCTCAGCCACTTCTTTAGGGTGACTTACTATTTTTAGTAAGAACCCATATAAGGGACTTACTATTTTTAGTAAGTGGTCATTTTCACTATTTTCCGCTATAAACCATCATTTTATCTTCCTCATGATCTTCAATGACCTCTACCTTTGTCTTAGCTGCTTTTGATGATGAATTTCCAAACATAGCAACTCTATATACAAAAACTTACTATTTTTAGAAAGTGTATTTCCATTGCTCGATTTGCAACAGAACATACTTTTGGATTCATCTTGTCGTTATGATCACACCCTCTGAATTTCACATAGTTTTTCCCATTAGAATTATTGCAAATAAAATTTAAAATTTTGACTGGGAAGTGGCTTGGGCACAAAGCTACCATGGCAGCCATTAATGGAGCTTTAAATTTGTAGGTCTCATTTTTGTCTTTGTTTGTAATTAAAATAACTCCATTGTGATAGGTAGTTTGTTTGGATCCCATGTGCAAGTTTTTAGTTCATTTTTTCATTGCCGGAGTGATGGGAAATCCGACAAATGTGAGCCAAAGTGCATGAAGTGAGGATTTTGTTGGAGAAAACTATTCTAGGCACCATTTGACCTCTTTTTTGTTGCATCTTCATTTTCTTGCAAAATATGAAAGTTTGTAAAATATGGAATCTCAATCCACCTTGTAATTTGCATGATATGTATATTTTTTGATCGGGGGTTTCGTATTTATCTCACGAAAAATATTCATTTTCTCTTCATTATTCATCATCTCACTCCATCTTTCTCTAAGGCATGCATATTACTATGCATTCATGGTATGGAGAATTTGGTTATCATTATGGATCTATTTTAGATCAGCAATGGCGGACCGGGTGTTTGGACAAGCTTGAGCAAAGCCATGGCATGGTGAGGAGCGGTGAAGGAGAAATGAGGGGGAAGAAATGACTAAGTGCCGGATTTGAATATTAAAAAAATGCACATGGAGGGGTTGGGTACATTTTTGTGTCCTTGACATCCCTCACCTTAGGGATGTGAGGGACATCAATTTCCATAGTGATCCTGGAGGTGACACGTGGCACTTAATTTGATGGTAGGGTATTTGAGCAAAAGGGCCTGACAAGCACCTAGGGGCTGAAAACTAGTCATATGGGTGACCAAATTACTCTCCTAGAGGTATGGGTGAATTTTTCCATTTTTGGTGTCCCTCACCTTAAAGGGACATGAGGGACATTAAATTTCATGGTGGTCCTGGAGATGACATGTTTCTTCGATCCAACGATAGGGAGTTTGAGCTCCAAAAATGCACTTGGGGGCTAAAAGTCAGTCACGTGGGTAACAAAAGATCCCCATAGGGCTTGGGAACATTTTTCAAGGGCTGGTGTACATGACCGTGAGAGGATGTTGGGGAAATTAAATTCTACTAGGCTACAGTGCTAACACGTGTCCTCCCGAAAATTGACTAACTCCTAGACTGTCTCAAGAGGGTGACATGGAATGATGATAACTTGAGCTCTCGGTGGAATTTATTTGTGAAATGTTATATGATATTGACTAGAAATGGAAATTTTAATCCAATGGTGGGGATCTCATGTCTTTCTTTAACCATATGATCCATAAACAAATGGATATTTTATTTGAGACTCCACTTGTGCCTAATAAACACTTTGCTTTCCAATCCTATGCACCAAAGTGTTGTGAAAAATATTATTTCACCATCATGTAGGTGTTTGAATCCTATTTATGGTGATGTTTTGTTTTACTTAATAAATCCACCAGAGCTCCCATAATCTTCTTCTAAAGCCCAGTAGCTATTTTAGGCCTGTGTATTACCTAGGCTTGTGAACCCTATTTTTACTTAGACTGTTCCAAGACATTCAAAAATTCCCCAAACGTTCCAAAATAATTTACATGATGTTCTAAGGTCTTCAATTAACCTCCATTTTTAATTTTTTTGTTTTGTTCCACTCTAGGGGTTTGATCCAATCCTAGGAAGGCCAATGATAGCCCTTCCTAATACTTCTAGAAGATAACATCTTTTTGAGAATTCTCTAAAATCACCTAGGGGAAAAATTTGAAATCACATAGGGGGTGACTATATAAATGATTTGATCGGGGGTGCTAGGAATGATAAAAATGAAATTTTTGGCAAAGGGGTATAGTTTTCGTGGTTGGAAACTTCTAATTTCCTATTTAAAATTTGCACAACACTAGTGGCTCTAGCTTGGGGACAAGGCATGGATGAGTGTAATGAAGACATGACATGGGAATCTATAATCTCAATCATATACCATATAATTTGTTGACCAGTGCCTTATCCATTGGGCCTTGTAGAGTCATGTACAACTTACAACAAGAGAGAAAGATAGAAGAAGGAAACACACACACACACACATGAAAAGGAAACGACACACACAATAGGAAGGGAAACACATGCAACAGAAAGGGAAACACACCTAGCAATCACCCATGGTACAAGGCAGGTACAACCCTATTTAACTATAGTTTTTTTCATTTTTAAAATTTACCCCTGAAGAGAAATGCCAAATGATCATGTTCGGGAAGCCGTTGACGGGTTCTAGAAAGTAGCCTCCCCTCCTCAATTGTTTATGGAATCTAGGTGCTTCCATGATTGTTTGTATACTTGGTAGGAGTGATTCCATGTGAGATTCTTGATTCTCAGGTCCTTTCTTGGAAATTCCATTTCCTTCATCCTCTTTGAAATTGGTTTCATAATGTTAGTTTCATTCCACATTTATCCACATAGATGATTCTTCGCTGAGCACACTATCGCTGCCCCAAGGCTACTTTTCATTCAAATTGCTTGAACATTTTGGATTCTTTTCTTTCCCAGGTCTATGCTCATTGACCTCTTTTCCATGAGAAACCTTAGACTTATCCTTTTCCTTTACTCCATTGTGAAGTGCTTGAGTACTGATGGAAGGATTGGACATGACCTCATACTTGTCTTGTATGTCCATGACATGAGTGAAGAGATCAAGAATCAGCTTAAGGTCTTCCATAACTTCTATTACATCTAATATTTCTTGCATGGAGTTATGCTTCGTCATTTCCTATAGCTCCTCTTTGTATGCCTTTGGGGAATCTTTATTTTTCATCTCAACGCAACTATCTGGAGGGATTACCTCATCATCTTGGGAATTGATATGTTTTATCACTCCTTTGTCCATAAGGGCTTTAGCTTCAAAGGACTCAAAACTTCTTGCTTCTATTTATTCATCATGGAGAGAATATTCTTCTACAAATGGGAAAGAAAATATCTCCATTTCATCATCATATCTACCAACCATTGGCTCGAGAGGGACATCATATTTCTCATCTATATTTATTTCAACATAGCCCATCTTCACACTAGTTGAGGTTTCCAAGTGAGCTTCACACTTGTCTTTAGGAATCATGGTTTGCATTAAAAGTTCAAGACTGATTTGGGGACTTTTTTCTTCCGCAACTCTTAGTAGTCCTTTTACAAATAGTTCTTTCCAATTTCTCGAGGGTTCATTATAGACTATCTTGGTCTCTTCCTAGGTAACATGATCAAGGGATTCCTCATCTTTGAATGGGAATGAGAAAATTTATTCATCACGAGATAAACACATAAGCTGATTTTTCTGTTTGAAAATTGTCAAGAACCATTTCCTCTTCTTCATGGTTTACATCATCTGGAAATTTAGAGCTTCCCTCTTGTAACTCAAATATTCTTGATGCTTTTTCAAAATCCAAATATCTCTTGGAATACATGTCTAGACCTATCAATATTGGAATATCCTCTTCCTCGATTTTCACAAAGTGATTCATCCGCCTACTACCTTGGTACAAAAGCGTTAGCTTTTGGGCTTCCAAAATTTCATGTTGTGTACCTCATCTTATTCTCGGGAAGAAAAATCTCCATGTCTCCTTTCACTGGTATGGTTGCAGAAGACCAATTCATCTAAATTTTCCCTCCCAAGTCTCTACAAAAATTCTACTCAACAACATTTTGAATGATGCTAGGACATATACTACTAAAACCATTGCTAAAACTTTCATGTCTAGAAATCTAGAAAAATCCACTTGTGCATCTTTGACCTTTCCTACAAGTGAGACCTCTTTTGACTCCAAAGAGTAACAAGAGCCCTTTAGGTGTATTCATGGTAAGTTTAAGGCCTTAGCAACCTTTAAAGGCATCATGTTTTCGAGGCACGAGAATCTATTAGGAAATTGTCTAGTACATATTCTCCAACAAGAAGGGAGACGTATAAAGGTTCAAATTTATCAATCTTTGATGCACTCAATAAAGTATGTTCTATGAGAGAGGTGTGGTTGGGTTTAGTAGTATTCTTTTAGGACAATGAGTTATATCATTGGGTGTTATACTACCATTCCTAATGTATTGAAAAAACCTCTCGAACTATTACGGATGGGTTTGCAAATATTCCATTTGGTAATATGCACTTTGGCTTTGTTTTCATATTCTATGAAGTCAAAGGGAGTAGATGTGGACAAGGGGGGTGAAGGGACTGATTTTGGATTTAGGACAGGTTTGGAAGCAAGAGTAGATTTTTGGGGAATAGAGGGTATTTTGAAAGTTACACTAGGAGATTTCAAAGTAATAGATTTTATAGGAGAATATTTACATTTAGACTTGGAAGAGACATCAAAATACTTACTTGGGATTATGGGAGTCTTCTTACTTGCTAAAGGGTTAGGCTCCAAAAATGCATAATTCATGGAAGGAGGGAGTGGTGATCCTTTAATGATTTTTTTTTTGCAGAGTCACCACAAGAGGATCATCAACCCTATTTTATTTTGTAGTATTGAGAGGAGACACATTTTCTTGGACTAAAAAATGAGTGAATACCGTGCATGAGAAGCTAAGTACATCTTCTTCGTCTTCTTCATAACCTTCGGAATACTCACAAAATCTGATTTGTGTATCATTCTCAAACTCATCACTTTATTTTTCAAAATCTTCTTCATTTTCCTTACTCCTACAACTTACATTGACAAGTTGGGCCTCAAGAGAAAGCCTTTGTGGTGCTCCTACAATTTTATTTTCATTTCTTCTTTGGGAAGAAACTCATTCAAATATTTTCCTCTTCAACAATGTCATTTCATTTGCCAATTTTTTCACCGATGGATTAGTTCTCTCATATTCTAGATGTTGGGTCTTGCCATTTGATGGATTCTTTATTTTTCCATAGAGGATGAGATCATCATCAAGTTCAATGGCCATCCTTTATACTTCTACAATGTTCCTTGGTTGGGATCTTCGTATAAAAACTACTACTTCTGATGATTGAGCATTGATGAAGAATCTCTTGACATTGTTTTGAGATGTGAATCTTCTTCAGGTATCCTAAAAATAAACCATTCGAAATGAGCCATGAATTCTCTCATGGTTTCATTTTATCCTTTCTCTATTTGAGCCAACTACACCAGGAGGTCCTGACAGTATTCACTTGATTTAAATATTTCCTCAAAGTTAGTCTTGATGTCATTCCAACCAGTGATGGATCAGGCAGGTAGGAGGTAGAACCATTCTTCTACTTTTTCTTGCAGAGAATCCATAAACAATCTTACAACAACATCTTCATTTTGGACACCAATAATTCCACATGATGTCATGAAGGCAGTGATGTGTTCTTTAGGATGTTGTTTTTGTCACCTTTGAACTTTAGAAATTTATTGTGGGAACTTGTTGGTAGATTGTGGAGAGGTGGTTCAAGAGAAAGTGGGCATGTATTCCTTCCCCATGGAACAATGGGTTGAGGTCTTTCTGCTTCATCAGCCATCATTGTTTCTACTTCTGCTTTAGCCCTTGCTTCTACAAATTCTTCTTCAAAATCTTCTTCTTTCGGGAACTCAATGCTTAATGGTGATGGAAAAATGGGAGAATTTGAAGGGGTAGTATCAATAGGAGATTTGATATAATTACCGGGTGAACTACTTGAATCACCTAATGGAGAGGAGGCTTGAGATAATAAGTATGGATTATCTATAATTTGTCCTTGCTGATTTTACAAAGCCTCGAAATTGGAATCAACAATGCCTCTTGATCTTCTCAACCTAGTGTATCTTCCTTCAGCCATATTTTGGAAAATATTGAAGTGGAAATATGAAAGGACACTATGGAATATGAAAGGTAACTTGTGGGAATTGATAGTGTATCTTTCAACAATAGATGTTCATGAACTCTTCTTTTTTATTTTTTCAATATTTCAATTTTTTTTAGTTTTTGGACCTTACAGTAATATTTTGGGTGTACATGCTTTATAAAATCTACCCCATGGTGGGTGCGAAAAAAATGTTGGCGAGGAAAAATTTTGGGTGGAAAAACGTGTGGATTTCTTACCAACATTCTAGGAATCTAAGTCCCTCTACTTAACGGTGTAACTACCATTTATGCATGTGCATGAAAAGGGGGATTTATGTGGTGGCCTTTTGATTGAGGATCCAACAAGAACACTCTAGTAACCCTATGGAAAATCTTTTAGATACTTGCAAGAGAAATTTGTCGAAGAGAGAGAGAGAGTGGAGTGAGAAAAGACGTATGAGAGTTAATGCTACAGGTAGAAAAATAGATTCCTACACACACTAGTTAGAAGTATCATCACATGCATTTATGAGAAGAAACAAATTTGTAAGCATCATTAAGACCAAATGAAATTTGATGAACACAAAGTATCAAGAAATATCTTAGTCGAAAACTAGAAAATCCTTTTTAATTTCTCAAACAAAATTGTACATAGTGGAGAAATGGAGGAAATTTAGAAGGGGGAAATGGAAGAAAATGGTTATCTCCTTTGTTCTCTCAAAGTACAATATACTCTTGAGTTTACAAGATCAATCACCAACCCTTTGAAATGGGAATGGCGTTACAATTTATAGAGTAGAATATGACTCTTTATTTACCCCCATTTTCTTTTTTCTATGTCCTCACAAACTTTAAAACTTTTCAAATTCCTTGGAAACTTTTAAGTACCTTAAAATAACATAAAGGTGACTTATTACATTAAGAAAATTAGGACATATGAAAAATTGCAATCCCAACATGCAAAATTAGAATATTGGAAAGTGAGAGAAAGTTGGGGGGAAGAGGAGAGAGAAAGAGAGAGAGAATAAGAAGAGGAGACATCATTTCTAATGAAGTCTGTTGATCCTTGTTGATGGAAATCTCCAAATGCAATGAAACTTTGTATCTTCAAACTTCTTGCACATTGTGAATTTCCTTCTAATCAGCTCGTGAATGCTTTCCAAGTTGAGTGAATTATTTCGCTGATGACCGCAACTCCCATCCTATGTATGATATACTATTTTTAGTGAGAGGTGATTTTTCCTCTTCTCAACCATCATGATGTGATCAAATCCCTCATTCGATCTTGTGTGACAGTACCCTTTCCTCGGTCGTTTCTTTGGGGTGAATTACTATTTTTAGTAAGAAACCATATAAGGGACTTACTATTTTTAGTAAGTGGTCATTTTCACTATTTTCTACTCTGAACACTCATTATGGCTTCCTCGTGATCTTCAATTCCTTTTGCCTTTGTCTTAGCTACTTTTGATGATGAATTTCCAAACATAGCAAGTCTATATACGAAAACTTACTATTTTTAGTAAGTGTATTTCTAGTGCTCGATTTATGATGAGAACAAACTTTTTTGGACTCTTCTTGTCGTTATGATTACACCCTCGGAATTTCACACAGTTTCTCACACTAGAATTATTAGAAATAAAATTTAAAATTTTGACCTCGGAAGTGGCTTCGGGCATGAAGCTACCATGGCGGCCATTAATGGAGCTTGAAATTTACAGGTTTCATTTTTGTTTCCATTTTCAATGACAACAACTCCTTTACTATAGGTTTTTATTTGGATCCCATGTGCAAGTTTTTAGTTCCTTTCCATTGCACGGAGTGATGGAAATCCGAGGAATGTGATCCAGGTGCATGAAGCGGGGATTTTTTGGAGAAAATGATTTTGGGCACTATTTGACTTCTTATTTGTTGCATCTTGATTTTCTTGCAAAATATGAAATTATGCAAAAGATGGCATCTCAATCCACCTTGTACTTTTGCAAGATATGAAGATTTTATTATTAGGTGGCTTTGTAGTTATACGGTGAAAAATCTTCATTTTTTTTCTTTGTTCTTCATCATATCACTCCATCTTTCTCGAGGCTTGCATATTACTATGCATTAATTTTTTGGACCATTTTGTGATCATGATGGAGAGTTTTTGGAGAAGCAATGGTGGACTGGGTGTCTGAAAAGCTTGAGCAAAGCCATGGCATGTTGAGGAGCGATGAAAGAGAAATGGGGAAGAAATGACTAAGTTTTGGATTTGAATATTAAAAAAAATACACATGGAGGGGTTGGGCATATTTTTGTTTCCTTTACATCCATCACCTCATATATGTGAGGGAAATAAATTTCCATGGTGATCCTAGAGGTGACACGAGGCACTTAATCAAACGGTAGGGGATTTGAGCAAATGACAAGCACCTAGGGGCTAGAAACTAGTCATATGGGTGACCAAAACACTCTCCTAGAGGACTAGAAATTTTTTCCATGTTTAGTGTCCCTCACCTCAAAGGGATATGATGGAAATCAAATTCCACAATGGTCTGGAGCTAACACATGTCTTTGATCCGATGACAAAGAGTTGGAGCTACAAAAATGCACTTGGGGGCGAAATTCAATCACGTAGGTTACAAAAGACTCCCATAGGGCTTGGGAACAATATTCAAGGGATGATGTTCCTGACCTCGGGAAATTAGGGACATAAAACTCTACCGAGATCTGGTGTTGACACATGTCTTCCGAAAATTGACTAACTCCTTGATTGTCTCCAAGAGGATCACTTGGAATGATGATAACTTGAGATCCGGTGGAATTTATTGGTGAAATGCTATATGATCCTGATTTGGAAATGGAATTTTAATCCAATGGTGGGGGTCTCATATCTCTACTACACAATATGATCCTTGAAAATTTGTATTTTTATTTGAGACTCCACTTGTGCCTAATAAAAACTACCTGCTAATCCTATGCGCCAAGGTATTGTGAAAAATATTATTTCACCATAATGTAGGTTTTAGAATCCTATTTCCATTGATATTTTGTTTTACTTATAACTCCATCCGGAGCGGCTGAGAATCTTCTTTTGAAGCCCAACACGGTTTTAGGCCTATGTATTTCCTAGGCTTGTGAACCCTATTTTTACTTAGACTGTTCCAAGTCCTTCAAAAATGCCCCAAACCTTCCAAAATAAGTTTCATGATGTTATAAGGTCTTCAATTCACCTCCATGTTTAATTTTTCTCTTAGTTCCACTTGAGGGTTTGATCCGATCTAGGAAGGTCAATGATAACCCTTCTCAATATTGCTTGCTAAGATAGCATTTTTGAATTCCCTAAAATCACCTAAGGGGAATGAATAGAATTTTCTAAATCACCTATGAGACAAATTTAACATCAAATAGGGGGTGACCGGTGTGGATTTGACCGAGGTGCCTAGGAATGATAAAACATGAAAAATTGGCACAAGGTTATAGTTGTCATGCTTGGAAACTTCTAATTTCCTATTGCACATTTACACAACAACAACTGGCTCTAGCTTGGGGACATGTCATAGAATGAGTGCAGTGAAGACATGACATGGGAATCTATAATCTCAATCTTATACCATATAATTTTTTGACCAGTGCCTTATCCATTGGGCCTTGCAGAGTCATGTACAACTTATAATAAGAGAGAAAGAGAGAAGAAGGAAACATAAACACACACATGAAAAGGAAACAACACACACAATAGGAAGGGAAACATATGCAATAAAAAGGAAACACATCTAGCAATCACCCATGGTACAAGGTGGGGTACAACCCTCTTTCATGAAGTTTTTTTCATTTCTCAAAATTTATCCCCGAAAGGAAACACCAAATGATCATGTTTTGGAAATTCGTTGATGGGTTCGAAAGTATCCTCCCTCCTCAATTGTTTATGGAAGCTAGGTTCTTCCATGATTATTTGTGTACTTGGTAGGCGTGATTCCATGTGAGCTTCTTGATTCTTAGGTCCTTTCTTGGAAATTACATTTCCTTCATCCTCTTTGAAATTGGTTTCATAGTGCTAGTTGCATTCCACATTTATCCACATAGATGATTCTTTGCTGAGCACACTATCGCTGCCCCAAGGCTTCTTTTCATTCAAATTTCTTGAACATTCTGGATTCTTTTCTTTCCCAGGTCTATGCTCATTGACCTCTTTTCCATGAGAAACCTTATACTTATCATTTTCCTTTACTCCACTATGAAGTGCTTGAGTACTAACAAAAGGATTGGACATGACCTCATACTTGTCTTATATGTCCATGACACAAGTGAAGAGATCAAGAATCAGCTCGGGGTCTTACGCAACTTTCACATTGCATCTAAGATTTCTTGCATGAAGTTATGCTTCGTAATTTCTTGTAGCTCCTCTTTGTATTCCTTTAAAGAATATTTATTTTTCATCTCAAGGAAACTATCTAGAGGGATTACCTCATCATCTTGGGAATCGATGCATTTTATCACTCCTTTGTCCATAGGGGCTTTAGCTTCAAAGGCCTCAAAACTTCTTTCTTCTATTTCTTCATCATGGAGAGAATATTCTTCTGCAAATGGGAAAGAAAATATCTCCATTTCTTCATCATATCCACCAACCATTGGCTCGAGAGGGAAATCATATTTCTCATCTAGATTTATTTCAACATAGCCCATATTCACATTGGTTGAGGTTTCCAAGTCAGCTTCACGCTTGTCTTCAAGATTCATGGCTTGCATTAAAATTTCAAGACTGATTTTAGGGTCTTATGTTTCTTCTGTGGCTCTTGGAAGTCCTTATATAGATAGTTCTTTCCCATTTCCCAAGGGTTCATTACTGAATAGCTATGTCTCTTTCTAGGTAACAGAGGATCGAGGGATTCCTCATCTTTGAATGGGAATGAGAAATTTTTTTCATCATAGATAAACACATAAGCTGATTTTTCATTTTCAAAATTGTTAAGAACCATTTCCTCTTCTTCATGGTTTGTGTCATGTGGTAAGTTAGATTTCCCTCTTATAAATTGAATCTTCTTAATTCTTCTTCAAAGTCCAAATATCTCCAAGAAGGCAGGTTTGGACCTATCAAGATGGGAATATCCTCTTCCTCGGTTTTCACAAAGTGATTCATCTACCTACTACCTTGGTAAAAAATGTTAGCTTTTGGGCTTCCGTACTTTTGTACCATGTACCTCATGTTTTTCAAAGAGGATAAGCATTCACTAATGGATGACCACATAGACACTTGGTATGCAATCTGATCAAGAGCTAAGTCATGGTAGTGGATGGTGATCCTACTTAAAGAAGTTTTGGGATAGGTAGAAGAAGAGAAAAATAAGAAAATGGGAGAAGGGGAGATGGTATTGCAAGCTTATGGGAAGGTACAAGAGTGATGAGAGAAGGAGGGTAATGAGGTGTTGCAAAAATATTAGGAAATGCTAAATTTTAGATTTCTTGATGTTAGATTTTTGTAAGGGATATCATTAAGCATAAGTATGGGTATTGGGGTCTATAACAAGGGTTATAATGGGAAATCATAGTTAGGATCTTTGATAAGATTAGTCTTTAGGGGTTGGATCTTTTCCAATTGATGTATATGGTGCGAGATGGCCCTTTTAAATGTAGTATGGCTACAGAGAATATTTTTAAGTCAACATGTTATCCAATTTTACGCACATGGAAAAATTGGAAAACAGGGCCTTATTACAATCAAATCACGACATTGGTCCGGGGACCCACTTTTGGTGATCAGGTGAGATCGCTCATTTTTTCCAAGAATGCGAGCTATCGAGGAGTTTGACAAGTTTATCTCGCTCGGTCGAGCTAAAACAGTGTCAAATCGGGAATAAAGAGACGAGTCATCAGAGGAGTTCGTGCCTTCTCCTAACTCGGTCATAACTCAGATCACAAGCCTTAGACGAGTTCATGAGTAGGAAATGTAAGTTCGGTTGTCCAACTTTGGCTTGTCATAGAAGAGTCTCGATAGGAGTGGAGGATGTTTCGATGGTTGGCTCATTGAGGCAGAGAAATGACGAGCTCGACTCGGTTTAATTCAACATGGAGAGATTGATGCTTCCTTGTTGGAATATGAATTCACAATCTCAGCCTCATTCGCAAAACTTGTCTCAAGATTTGATCGAGCTTCTTCCATGGAAGTGACTTTCCAAAGTGAAAAGGTGAGACAACTCAACTAAAACTTTATCTCATCCTTCTACTACAGCAGCAAGATTTTACAACGACTTGATCACATGGTGCCGTCCCATGCAACTTAGAACATCGGGATCAACACCAACGATTCCTTGGGATCGCAGCCCTGTGGTAGCCGCAATTAATTAACTCTCTCTAGAGGCGATTGTTTCTACGAGATAAAGTTTACTTTCTACCATGTAGGCTGCTGCGTATAGCCAATTCAAATTGCTAAAAGTATGGTCCCATGTGGTGGACTAATGCATCGATTTTCATGGAACAGATGGTCTTATGAAATTTTTACAGATCCCGCAATCGCTTAAATTTGAATCTTTCCTGAAAAATTCAAGCGGCAACTGTTCAGGAATCAATATTAAAGCAGCATGTAGAGTGGTTAATTGAAGATAAGCAAGCGACTACATAAACTATTTCGCCATTTGCCAACTATTCTCGAAAATTTCTACTGTGCCATTTTGCTTTAAAAAAATTATCTACGCGGTGCATGGGACCTCACAATAAGTGAAGGCACGATCTTGGCAAGAGAACGATATTTCCGCGCATGGGAAATATTTCACTTGATTTCCAAGTGGATTTTTATGAATGGCGGGCCAAGCTGAAAATCCCGCTCGCTGGTGGAAATTGCGGAGATAAGGAGCGAACTTGCCAAGGTTGCGCGGCAAAGCTGAGGCCGGGGCCCGTGGATTAGTTTGTCCAAGCCGTTGGACGTGGGAAATAAGGAGCAGCACTGCCAAGCGGGTTTTTTGTGGATGGCAAACCAAAGAAGAAACTCCGCGCGGGGGAGATTTGGAGCAGCACTGCCAAGTGGAGATTTGACGATGGCAATCCAACATCAAACTTCCGCACGAGCCGTTTAAACGTGGTCCGAGTCTTTGGGCGAGTCACACGCAAGGTAAGTTGGAAAACGTGGAATGAAGCAGTTGAAGTGTTTAATCGGATTAAACGTGGTTTATGTCACAGTCGGCCGTTTGTATGCGAAGGTTGTTTGAAGGAGGTTTTACACATTCCGCATCCACGCATAGCATTCGGTGGTCGCGAGAAGCTCCCACGCACAGTTGCAGAAAACAAATATTCACTGCCATGCACGATGGATTGGAGTCACGCTGTTCGAGGCTTCATAGAATTTCCATGAACCAGGAGATGAAGGTTTATTACGTGCAGAGCGAAACGATTCATATTGCTCGGCATTGTTTTCCCCTAGAAACGAATTGAATGCGAAGGTCAACTCTGAAGATACCCGGTCAGCCGTTTTGCCTGCTACATCCTTGTTACTCGTAAATGGTCTCTTCGAGAAAATCCGAGAGCAGAGGCAATATTTATACCTTTCCATTATGTGCGTTCAATCAGACAATAAAATATTCTTTTACCAGGTTCAGAGAAGCTCGTTTTTAACAATGGACGATTATACTGTAGTTTCGAGCCGGTTTTATCGGCTTATTAGCTTTGATCCACGACTAAGGAAGAATTCATATAGTTGTTACTGTACATTTTTTCCAAGGTCCTCTTGGCTGCCCCAGCTGTTCAATGTATTTTTTGAAGGACTCCTTTTATGTGTTGCAAATTGTAACATGAAGGATCTTTTTAGTTTCTGAAAAAATGAGTATATTGTATAGCTCACGGCTACCTATGCCATAGGTTCCAATAGTAGCATAATTGTCGATTGGAGCTGAGATTTCCGGGTGCACTGCCAAAATACCAAGGGGCTCTTTGGCCAAAAAATCAGTCTTAGGGTGTCTATCAGACATGTTATGGGCATGAGACTGTGTCATCATCATGGCAGCATTAGGTCTTTATTAATAATGGCATTTTCTCATCGTTTGGAAGGTACAAATTGTGCTTATTATGGCAAAGCTAAACATTCTTACTACAAGTGTTATATGATAAGGAAGAAGCGTAAAAGTGAGCATTGTGGTAAAACCATTCTTAGAGGCGTGAAAATGTGAACATGATCGAACAAATCTTGATATTTCCCGCAGATACAAAGCACAGAATAGCTCAAGAGATCGACCGAATCAAAGAAGAGCTCAATGCATGAGCTAGTGCTTGAGTTTATAACCAATGAGCATAGACCCATTGTTGTTCAGGGAGTAAGGAAATCAGATGTGCAGGATGGTAAATATGAGCTCGGTACATAGACATGTGAGAGTCCGAGTTGAGACCGGGTGCTCGGGTTGATATGCAAAACAAAGCCAGGTCGAATCAGTTGGGAGCTCGTGGTGATGTTTCATGAAGTTTGAACGAGGAATGCATAAATGGTTTCGAGTTAACAGAGCGAAATGATAAGAATCAAGTTTGATAGTCCACCATTCGGAGGACTCAATGCAAAAGGGCCCGATTGCCAAGACGAGGAAAGAGTTGGTGCGGGGTCAAAAATCGAGTGCAATACCGAGTTAGAGGATTCGAAGCTCATCAAATTTGGCTATGTGCAGATTCTATCCACATGGACCCCCCTCCTCTTCAAGTCAAACGGGTCAACGGGGGGTCCCAACATTATGTTAATTAAATTGATATTTTTATTTAAATATTTTAATAATAATATTTATTATTATTATTTAAATATTTTATTTAAATATTCTTTTAATTAATTGAGAAGACTTGGTCATCGAGCAATTAATGACCCATGATGGAACCTTCTCGGGTAGTTCAACTAAGCTGCAATAAATACATCATGGGCCTTGATTTAGGAATGTAATTATGACCATTTCCTCTTCTTTCTCACATATTATTCTATAAATGTAAGTTGGAAGCTCATTTCAAAGGGTTCCAACAGTTCAGACAAGTTGGACAGTTAGATATCTCAGGCGAGTGTATACTTTTCAAGAATCCTCTCTCTTACTAAGTTGTTCTTGTGTGTTGAGAGAACTTTCAAGCCTCCTCTTCAAGGTATGTAATGGCAACTATTGCCTCTTCTGAATGTATGATGCATTGTGCATGTTATTGAAGCAATAAAAGTGTGTGTTTTGTGACTAATCTCGGTCCTTTCATCCTTCTATGCTTCTTTGTGCCTTTCTCATACTTGCAGGTACACTGTGCAAGTTTAAGTTTCTATTGCGGAGTTCTTGGAGTTACGTGTGCTTATCGAGTGGTGAGTATTGCATGCGGTTGAGTTGTGGTGTCTATTCACCCTTCTTGAGTTCATCCTTCTTCTTTGGGAAGCTGGTATATTTCTCCGGTCGATAAAGTTTAACCAAAGGGAACGCGTGTCTCTTAGTTTGTGGTATCATGTACCCTCTCTAAGTTACGGTAGGTGAAGTTGACTGTGGTGCACACACCCTCTTCAAATTAACCCTTCTGAATCTGAAGACACCCTTTATTCGGTGCATCACCATCCCTAGTATAGTTTCATTTCTGTAAATCTCTTTCCTAAAACCCCATGAAAATGTTAGCATAGGACTAGATAATCATTTTTGTTACACTAGGAGTAGTACTGACACTTAGTTTAGGAAGAGGAAGCCGGCCTTCTCAGGAGGTTCATCTCGAGCCCAAGTCCCCTGGCTTGAGAGGTGATCCCATGTGTCCCAATCACACCGAACGTCCTATTCACATCCTGGCCATTCGGAGGGTGCAGTGATTTGGCGACAACAGTTTTTGGCACGCCCGGTGGGACATCACAGTTAGAGTTTCATCTTTCAGAGGTGTCTCATTATCAAACAGTAAATCTTAAGCCACCGTGCGACCACACACAACAGTTTTTGGCACGCCCGGTGGGACAGAGTTGGTACTTCTCTTCTCACTTACACAAGTCAAAGTACCTGGCGACTCCATATCTCTGGATTCCAAATCTCAGTGCGATAACTTATGCGAAGAATTCAAACAAGAGCTTCTTCAAAGAAAGGAAATTATCAGCATATCGAACTTTCCTTGTCTCCTCCAAAGAGAAGAAGAAGAGGCATTTCCACATCCCGATTGCAGATTTACCTAGTAGGGTCATTCAACTCCTCCTTACGGAAGATTTCCTCCTTTGGGAACAATCAACCTTTCGTTCTTTATGGCGAGGAACCAAGTTTTCCCCCTTTCAATGCAAGCGAGTCCTCTCGTGTTGGCTCAGCGTGACCCGATACATTGCGGCACTCAAAAGTTTACCCTTCTACATGGGGAAACTCACGTTACTCGAGTGGAGCATATCTTTGATGTAGATGCATCTCACATGCGATACATAATATCACGAAGACAACGTTGCGAGTTAGACTTCTTGCTACCTCTTTGAGGAAAAGCGCTTGATGGTTTCGCGGGTTAGGTGTTGGCACTATAACCACTTGGGACGAGTTGGGAGAAAAGCTATGTAAACAATTTGAAGACAAAAGTGATCACCTATCACTTTTGGAACAACTACTACCATAAAGAGAGCTCCCAAGAATACATGAGTGATTTCAACTTCCGATTCCACGGGACTTGGAATAGGATTTCCGGCGCTCATAAAGCCTTACGCACATAATGCATTCTTGTACTATTCATGAGCCTTGAATAGCGATGTAGCAGTTATGATCTAGTCCATGGGAGGGACTACACTTCACGATGCTTACGAAGTTGCCATAAGTGCGAGAGAATTCTTTGATTGAAATTTGGAAAGATAGCTCCACGACCACCAATGCCCTTTTCTCCGAGATCTTACGAATCATCACCTATCATTTCTCCTCTTCTAGTGGACTCAAGCAACCATCTCAATCTTCCCTGCCTCTTCAAATGACCTATTTGAAGTCAAGTCACTCTTGCAAAATTTTGGAAATGAGCTCGTTGCACTCAAAGGCAACAATTTCAATACAATCGTCAGTATCAGCCACAAAATCAGCGGTATCGGGCTAACCATCCTCCTTTCAAGGAAGCAATCAGCCCCAAAATCAAACTACAAGTCAAGTTGCAAATGTCGGGCCCTTGAACTTCAGGAACCCTCTTGCTGACTAACTCATCTAGAGCTATAGTACATTGAGAATAATCTAGTTCAAGACTACGAATGGTGTTATCCTTGCTCTCAACCTCACAATCAAAATCTTTGTCCCAATGGGGTTCTTAGCTTGAGCCCTTATGGTTCAAAGTGTATCTCCCCCTTGAGTTAACAAATAATTCATCTACACAAGAAGCGGCGAGATCAACCACGGGCACACAGAAGAATCCACTTTACTAAAGCTGGCAAGAAGAAGATTTTTGTGGGTTGAATATAGATTCTTCATCGGTGGCGTAGCAAAACTCGTTCCAAGAAGAGACAATGGAGCCTCAACCTCCGAAGCTGATCTAGCATCCACTTCTCAACATGGATTACAAATGGCGGTTGATAGAAATGAGGGAAAGAAATCACGAAACATCGACTAGCCACATGAGGAAAGATGGTTCTCCAGGCATCACGGTACCCAACAAACATTTTCCAAAGGAGGACCCCAATGCCCAAAAAAGTTTCATAAAGTTGGAGCGATTCCCTTCAGCATAGTAGAACAAATGAAGAAAACCAATCTAAGCGTTACCATGTGGGATGCACTCTCGATTCCTTCTCAAAGAAACCTGTTGCGAGAAGCTCTGAACAGTTTTAGTAAAACCAACGGATCACCAAGCCATGGAGTGACAAATGCTACAAATTTGTGTCAACCGGAAGGGAAAATCATTCCTACGGCAAACAAACCACCACCATTCTACATTTCCCTGATCATTGGCGACCACCTGGTACATAATTGTATGATCGATTCTGGTGCCAGTAGCTCTGTCATGCCTAAACAAATTGCAGATGTACTAGGCATACAATATGCGCCAGTTGCAAGAGGGTTGTTCAAGCTAGATGGCACAGTTGTTAAGACTATTGGGGTTATCAAAGGACTTCAACTTACCATCCACGCATGCCCAAGCTTGTCATTCACCCAAGATATATCAGTCATTGATCTCCCTCCCCTCTTTGCCATCTGCCTATCACGGGATTTCACCGCCAAGATGGGTGGTTACCTATCAGCCGATTGGTCACATATGATTCTCAGGACTCGATATGGAACCAAAGTAACTATAAGGGCTAGAACCAATCTGCCATAATCATGTAGAACCCTACACTTCTAATCCCATAAATGGAAATTACACCATCGGTGATCCAGAAGAGGAAGGTGCCGATCATGAACCAACCACCCTTGTTGAGAAGTCCACATGATACTTTCTGCTAGATGAAGTAAGTAGAGATCATCGATCGATCCCTACGCTGATGTATTGGTAGAAGAAGAAGAAGTTGGTTTTTTGGTCTTGGAAGAAACAGGATTAGGTACCTACTGTATCCATGAAGAAGATACGATCATACCACAACTTGTCAAAACACCAAATGATTCTAAAGGACTATGGCAATTGTTCTTCGATGGCTCAAGAAGTAAGAATGGATCCGGTCTTTGGTGTTATGTTAATTTCTCGAGAGGAGATAAGTACTTCTCATCTTTCGGTTGCGGTTCGGTTGCACTAACAATGTTCTTTGAATACGAGGCTCTTGTGCGAGAATTCAGCTAGCCCAAAGGAAGGGAATCAAGGCCCGACTGTTTTTGGAGATAGTGAGTTAGTTGTTCATCAAGTTTCAACACATAGTGCATCAAAAATGATCTTTTAAGATCATACAAGAAGCGAAATCTGGGACTGATTGAAGATTTGAAGCTTTTGGGATCCATGCAATCCCTAGAGATCAAAATCAAGATGCAGATAGGCTTGCTACAATTGGTTCACAATACAACATACCGATTGATATCATGAAATAAGGGCAGCAATTTGTTAAAATGGTGGTTCGACCAGCAGTCCCTGATAATGTGAGTAGTTGGCAAGTGTTCGATAGTGACAAACAAATTGTCCTCTTCCTACAAGAAGAGGCGGAGTTTGCTGCAAAGAATCAAGATAAGTTGCAAGAGTCATATGGTGAGCAAATTATCCAATTGAAAAGCAACAAGTTACCAAAGGGTTTAGTCACTTTGGAATCCATTTTCAATTCAGATGACCAAGCCACGAGACAAAGCCCTAACATGGTGGTCAAAGAAGAATATTTCGAGGAAGTCGAAGTATCAAATGAAAAATTTCTTAAGATTGGAAAAGTGTGTACTTCTGAGGAGAAAGAAACTTTCATCAAACTTTTTCGAGAGTATCATGACATCTTTGCATGGAGCTATAAAGATCTACGTGGTTTTGATCCAGGTCTAGCACTGACATACCATTGAGGTTGGATCCTAATGCTAAGCTTGATTAAATCGAGAAAGAGACCAATTAATCCCAAAATTGAGCCACTAATGAGAAAGGAGCTAACCAAGCTCATCGAGGCCTGTATAATTTTTCCCATCAAGCATTCCTCATGGGTAGCCAATTTGGTGCCCGTGAGGAAGAAGAACGGAGAGATCCGGTTATGCGTAGATTTCAGGGATTTGAATCGTGCGTCATTAAAAGATCATTATCCTCTTCCCTCGATGGAGCAGATCCTTCAAACGGTGGCAGGAGCTCAAAGATTTTCTTTGCTCGATGGATATTCAGGTTACAATCAAATCTTAGTCCAAGAATCCGACCAATTCAAAACGGCTTTCACTACCAAGTGGGGCACATATGCCTACAATAAAATGCCATTCGGATTGTCAATGCGGGGCTACTTTCCAAAGAGCCATGGACATGGCATTTAAGGGACTGATCAACGATATTATTTTGGTTTACCTTGATGATATAACTGTATACTCTAAGCATGCAGAAGATCACATCACACATCTAAAGAAAGTTTTCCAAAGGTGTAGGGAATTTGGGGTTTCACTTAACCCCAAGAAATGTATTTTCACAGTGCACGAGGGAAAATTGTTGGGGCATGTTGTTTCAGCAGAAGGATTATCAATCGATCTAGCCAGGATTCATTTGATTATGTCCTTATCTCTCCCAAGTCACAAGAAGGGCCTCCAGAGCTTTTTGGGAACCATAAATTTTGTGCGGAGATTCATCCCTCAATTTGCGACATTGGCTAAACCACGACTTGACCATCTTAAAGAAAAACATGCCATTCTCATGGACAAAGGAAGGCGAGAAAGCTTTGAAGCCATCAAAACAGCCATTTCCAAGCTCCCACACTTGTGAACCCCGGGTTTGACAAAGATTTTATCCTTTATGCTTTTGCGAGTCAAGAGAGCATTTAGGGATCCTCACCCAACAAAACGACAACTTTGATGGGAGCAACCAATCGCTTTCTTGATCAATCCCTCAAAGACTACGAGTTTAAATACTCATTCATTGAAAAGCAAGTCTTTGCGGTTATTCGAGCTTTGAAGAAATTCAAGCACATGTTGTCCAACAACAAGATTCATCGATGGTGTCTCATCCGGTGTCGAGGAGTTCTTGTTGAACAAAGAAATGACGAAAAGCGTCTTTGGATGGATCACGAAGGTAATGGAGTATGACGTGCATATCAAAGTCACTAAACTTGTCAGAGGTAAGGGTTTATGTGAGCAACTTGCTGCAGACATGAAATCAAAAGGTAATGAGGACGTGACACTCCTAAATACTGATGAGGATGTTGATCAAGCTGACTGGTTATCCAAAATGAAGAATTTCATCTTCTCAGGAGCATACCCGGCAAACATGGATAAAAACCAAAGACGAACTTTCCGTCTTCAATCTATCCCATATGTTTTGGTAGATAGCATTCTCTTTCGAAAATATTTGAACGGTGTTCTCCTTCGGTGCATAGGACCGGAACAGGTAAGTAAGATACTAGAAGAATTTCATAATGGCCTATCTGGAGGACATTATTCCGCATGAACAACAGCTACCAAGATCATGCGAGCTGGCTACTATTGGCCGGATTTATTCAAGGATGCCCATCTCTGGGTAAGGAAGTGCAAGGAATGTGCCTTTTCATAGGTAAGCGAGAAGGTGGCTCTTCCGCCTGCATCAATTCAAGTGGATCAACCCTTTGTTCAATGGGGGTTGGACTTCATCGGAATGATTAATCCTCCATCTAGTGACGGACATAAGTGGGTCCTTACCGCAACAGACTATTTTACTCGATGGACAGAGGCGGTAGCATTAAAAGAGAGCAATGAAAAGGTAGTTCTAGATTTTTTGGAGGGTATAATGACGAGGTTTGGTGTTCCATTTACAATCATTTCAGACAACGCGCTAGCTTTTCTTGGTATGAAATTGAGTGAATGGGCTGTTAAAAATGGGGTATACCTCAAAACTTCATCCAATTACTATCCGCAAGGAAACGGATTGGCTGAGTCTAGCAACAAAAACCTCATAAGGATTATTAAGCGCACAATGGAGACTAACAAGAGGACTTGGCATACACAGCTTAAGACCGCCTTATGGGCAGATCGAATCACACCTAAAAGGGCCATCGGAAATTCTCCTTTTGTTCTTGTATATGGAAGAGAGGCAAAACTCCCACTCTCATTGGAGTTACCTTCTTTGGAGTTAGCTCATCAACTTGAAGTTATAGAGAGTGATCCTCGACGGAAGGTTTCTTTGAACTCATGGAGTTAGAGGAAGTACGAGACAAGGCTATGAAAACTTTGGAGCAGCATCGGGCTCAAGTTAAGAAATCTTTTGACAAGAAGGCATCAAGCGGGACATTTTCAAGAGGAGATTTAGTTCTCAAATGGGATGAAGACGAGGGCCAAACCAGGCGTAAGCATGCCAAGTTTGACGCTCTCTGGAGTGGACCATACATCATCACAAGTTGCGAAAGAGGCAAATTCATTTCATCTATCTAGGCTCGATGGAGAAGAGCGCCCATTCATGTGAATGGGATACATCTCAAAGCTTGTTTTGAGAAGCGTTCCACCTGTCTGATTAAATTAGGTGTTTTCCTCCAAGTGCTTATGCACATTGTTGTGTGTTGTTGTTTTACTTTCCTTGTTGTTGTGTTTTGTGTTGTTCTGCACATTGTTTCATCATTGGAAGGTGTCAAGGTAAAAAAGGTTTAAGGTCTCTATATGATTCAAAAAAATGCTTCGTTCAAAATTTTGCAGTGTTCCATGGATGTCAAGCATTCAATAGATTCAGTATACTTCATGCTTAGCATTCCAGGGAGGCCCAGGATATCATCAATGTTCAAGGAGATTCGGGATGTGTCAAAGAAAATCATACTACTTTCGAGGATTCCAACATAGACTCCATGCCCAATGGATGAATTAAGGCTCTTTGGAATCATGCTTAGCAGGCAAATCATCCCGAGAGGTCGCCAAAAATGTTATCAATTTCGCACATGGAAAAATTGGAAAAAGCGAGAACCTTATTACAATCAAATCACGACATTGGTCCCGGGGACCCACTTTTGGTGATCGGTGAGATCGCTCATTTTTCCAAGAATGCGAGCTATCGAGGATTTTGACAAGTTTATCTCGCTCGGTCGAGCTAAAAGCAGTGTCAAATCGGGAATAAAGAGACGAGTCATCGAGAGGAGTTCGTGCCTTCTCCTAACTCGGTCATAACTCGGATCACAAGCCTTAGAGCGAGTTCATGAGTAGGAAATGAAGTTCGGTTGTCCAACTTTGGCTTGTCATAGAAGAGTCTCGATAGGAGTGGAGGATGTTTCGATGGTTGGCTCATTGAGGCGAGAGAAATGACGAGCTCGACTCGGTTTAATTCAACATGGAGAGATTGATGCTTCCTTGTTGGAATATGAATTCACAATCTCGGCCTCATTCGCAAAACTTGTCTCGAGATTTGATCGAGCTTCTTCCATGGAAGCGACTTTCCAAAGTGAAAAGGCGAGACAACTCAACTAAAACTTTATCTCGTCCTTCTAACTACAGCAAAGATTTTACAACGAAGCGATCACGGTGTCGTCCCATGCACGGACTGAGAACATCAAGATCAACACCAACGATTCCTTGGGATCGCCTGTGTGGCAGTATCATGTAATTAACTCTCTCTGGAGGCGATTGTTTCTACGAGATAAAGTTTACTTCTCTACCATGTAGCTGCTTGCGTATAGCCAATTCAAATTGCTAAAAGTATGGTCCCATGTGGTGGACCAATGCATCGATTTTCATGGAAATGTGATGGTCTTATGAAATTTTTACGAGATCCCATGATACCGCTTAAATTTGAATCTTTCTGAAAAATTCAAGCGGCTGGGAATTTCAGAATCAATATTAAAGCAAAGATGTAGAGTGGTTAATTGAAGATAAGCAACGACTACATAAACTATTTCTGCCATTTGCCAACTATTCTCGAAAATTTCTACCTTGTATTGCTTTAAAAAAAAATTATCTGCACGTGCAGCATGGGACCTCACAATAAGTGAAGGCACGATCTTGGCAAGAGAATGATATTTCCGCGCATGGGAAATATTTCACTTGATTTCCAAGTGGATTTTTATGAATGGCGGGCCAAGCTGAAAATCCCGCCGCTGTAAATTGGTGGAAATTAAGTGGAGATAAGGAGCGAACTTGCCAAGGTTGCTTTGCAAAGGAGGCGGGACCGTGGATTAGTTTGTCCAAGCCGTTGGACGTGGGAAATAAGGAGCAGCACTGCCAAGCGGGTTTTTTGTGGATGGCAAACCAAAGAAGAAACTCCGCGCGGGGGAGATTTGGAGCAACCGCCAAGTGGAGATTTGGCGATGGCAATCCAACATCAAACTTCACGAGCCATTTAAGCGCGTGGTCCGAGTCTTTGGGCGAGTCACACGCAAGGTAAGTTGGAAAACGTGGAATGAAGCAGTTGAAGTGTTTAATCGGATTAAACGTGGTTGTCTGGTCGGCCGTTTTGTAAACAGAAGGTTGTTTGAAGGAGGTTTTACACATTCCGCATCCACGCATAGCATTCGGTGGTCGCGAGAAGCTCCCACGCACAGTTGCAGAAAACAAATATTCACTGCCATGCACGATGGATTGGAGTCACGCTGTTCGAGGCTTCATAGAATTTCCATGAACCAGGAGATGAAGGTTTATTACGTGCAGAGCGAAACGATTCATATTGCTCGGCATTGTTTTCCCTAGAAAGCGAATTGAATGCGAAGGTCAACTCTGAAGATACCGGTCGGCCGTTTTTGCTACATCCTTTGTTACTCGTAAATGGTCTCTTTGAGAAAATCCGAGAAGCAGAAAGCAATATTTATACCTTTCCATTATGTGCGTTCAATCAGACAATAAAATATTCTTTTACCAGGTTCAGAGAAGCTCGTTTTTAACAATGGACGATTATACTGTAGTTTCGAGCCGGTTTTATCGGCTTATTAGCTTTGATCCACGACTAAGGAAGAATTCATATAGTTGTTACTGTACATTTTTTCCAAGGTCCTCTTGGCTGCCCAGCTGTTCAATGTATTTTTGAAGGACTCCTTTTATGTGTTGCAAATTGTAACATGAAGGATCTTTTTAGTTTCTGAAAAAATGAGTATATTGTATAGCTCACGGCTACCTATGCCATAGGTTCCAATAGTAGCATAATTGTCGATTGGAGCTGAGATTTCCGGGTGCACTGCCAAAATACCAAGGGGCTCTTTGGCCAAAAAATCAGTCTTAGGGTGTCTATCAGACATGTTATGGGCATGAGACTGTGTCATCATCATGGCAGCATTAGGTCTTTATTAATAATGGCATTTTCTCATCGTTTGGAAGGTACAAATTGTGCTTATTATGGCAAAGCTAAACATTCTTACTACAAGTGTTATATGATAAGGAAGAACCGTGAGCATTGTGGTAAAACCATTCTTAGAGGCGTGAAAATGTGAACATGATCGAACAAATCTTGATATTTCCCGCAGATACAAAGCACAGAATAGCTCAAGAGATCGACCGAATCAAAGAAGAGCTCAATGCATGAGCTAGTGCTTGAGTTTATAACCAATGAGCATAGACCCATTGTTGTTCAGGGAGTAAGGAAATCAGATGTGCAGGATGGTAAATATGAGCTCGGTACATAGACATGTGAGAGTCCGAGTTGAGACCGGGTGCTCGGGTTGATATGCAAAACAAAGCCAGGTCGAATCAGTTGGGAGCTCGTGGTGATGTTTCATGAAGTTTGAACGAGGAATGCATAAATGGTTTCGAGTTAACAGAGCGAAATGATAAGAATCAAGTTTGATAGTCCACCATTCGGAGGACTCAATGCAAAAGGGCCCGATTGCCAAGACGAGGAAAGAGTTGGTGCGGGGTCAAAAATCGAGTGCAATACCGAGTTAGAGGATTCGAAGCTCATCAAATTTGGCTATGTGCAGATTCTATCCACATGGACCCCCCTCCTCTTCAAGTCAAACGGGTCAACGGGGGGTCCCAACATTATGTTAATTAAATTAATATTTTTATTTAAATATTTTAATAATAATATTTATTATTATTATTTAAATATTTTATTTAAATATTCTTTTAATTAATTGAGAAGACTTGGTCATCAGGCAATTAATGACCCATGATGGAACCTTCTCAGGTAGTTCAACTAACTGCAATAAATACATCATGGGCCTTCAATTTAGGAATGTAATTATGACCATTTCCTCTTCTTTCTCACATATTATTCTATAAATGTAAGTTGGAAGCTCATTTCAAAGGGTTCCAACAGTTCAGACAAGTTGGACAGTTAGATATCTCAGGCGAGTGTATACTTTTCAAAAAATCCTCTCTCTTCTGCAAGTTGTTCTTGTGTGTTGAGAGAACTTTCAAGCCTCCTCTTCAAGACCTGTAATGGCAACTATTGCCTCTTCGAATGTATGATGCATTTTGCATGTTATTGAAGCAATAAAAGTGTGTGTTTGTGACTAATCTCGGTCCTTTCATCCTTCTATGCTTCTTTGTGCCTTTCTCATACTTGCGGGTACACCGTGCAAGTTTAAGTTTCTATTGCGGGTTCTTGGAGTTACGTGTTTATCGAGTGGTGGAGTATTGCATGCGGTTGAGTTGTGGTGTCTATTCACCCTTCTTGAGTTCATCCTTCTTCTTTGGGAAGGCGGTATATTTCTCGGTCGATAAGTTTAACCAAAGGAACGCGTGTCTCTTAGTACGTGGTATCATGTACCCTCTCTAAGTTGCGGTAGGTGAAGTTGACTGTGGTGCACACACCCTCTTCAAATTAACCCTTCACGAATCTGAAGACACCCTTTATTTGGTGCATCACCATCCCTAGTATAGTTTCATTTCGTAAATCTCTTTCCCTAAAACCCCATGAAAATGTTAGCATAGGACTAGATAATCATTTTTGTTACACTAGGAGTAGTACAACACTTAGTTTAGGAAGAGGAAGCCGGCCTTCTCCGGAGGTTCATCTCGAGCCCAAGTCCCACAGCTTGAGAGGTGATTGTCCCAATCGCACCGAACGTCCTATTCACATCCCGGCCATTCTGGGTGTGCGGTGATTTGGCGACAACACAACATACATGGATCTATTTTTATATCTTTTTATTGGTGTAAACCCTCATGTTATTTAGCATGTCCTCGAGATTTTGTTTCTTATGCTTTATATAATGTTTATTTACCTTTTTGATGCATTGATGTGTAGATATATTATACCTTTTGTCTTTTTGAGTAGATGCATGTACTAATGTTTTTGCAAATTATCCTCCATTAATGGCATAAATCTCTTGCAAATATCACATAAAGGAGGGATCAGCTCCCATTTGTGTCTTGAGTGAGCACCGGTGCATGCGGGGTGATAGGCCAACACGTTTGGGGTTAGAAAGAAATATTGAGGGTAAAATAATGACTACATCTTGGTTCGTTTGGGGTTAGAAAAGTGGGGCCTCTTTTGAAGCTATCATTGTGAGAGAGGTTTGTAATGATGGAGTGCTTGACCTTGGCCAATATTGATACCTGGATTAAAATCATGGAGGATGAGTTTTATCAAAGGTTTAGTACTAGATCTGAATTTGATGCACAAAAAATGAGTGGAGGAAAACTTGTATCACAAACTCTATGATTCATTCTTATGTTGTTTCCCAATAGAGTTGTGTGAATAGATATCAACATATACATCAAGGAAAATTTAGTACTATAGACCTCATGTTTTGACCCATGAGGAATATCAATGGTTACATGATGTTGATTTGATAAGGACCTATGTTGTTGATCACTGGTGGATTAGAGTGCTGATTAGTTATACCTTAGAATACACTATTTCTACCTAATATTTCTTGGAGATTGCTGAGTTTGAATTCTTTAGGGAGCCTAGAGGATCATTATTTCATGTTATCCTAATGGCTATCAAGATTCTTTTCATTTCATTGATTTTGGAAGCATTTCCCATGATTTTCTAAACTCCTACTATGTGTGGGGCGCAGAAGTTGGCATGGTAGAGGATGGAAGACCTTGTGGTAGAAATGGAGAGAGAGGAGAGGTGGCTCAAGTATAATGAATATTGGAAGAGGGAATTATAAAGATAATGCAAAGCTATAGGATTGATGGATTTATGGAGGTAGAAGCTGTGGGAAGGATTTGAGGTTCATGTGGAGGATGTGGAACCTGAGAAGTCTGAGCCACCCCATCTTGGTAAGCACAAAAGAGAAACCCCCTCAGCTTCTGGGGAGAGCTCGACATATGAAGAGATGAGAAGAGTCATAGGTGCACATCTTAACCCACATGGAGATTAGACCCTTGCACTTAATTTTCTAGTTCCTGAAATAAGTTTTGATAATCCAGTTGTTATCGTTATTCATATTTGAGTGACACTTAAGAGGTATAATTTTTCATTTGGTACATCTATGGCTACACATTCATTTCCTATGTTTTGGGGTATTTTTTTGGCACAGCATTTAGGTAAGGTTGTGGATCACAAGGTTTTCATATCACCTCTTAGAATAGATTAGGAAACACATTTTGGAGTGGTATGGTATCAAATACGTTTGTCGGTGCAAAATTTAGAATGATGTTGGGTTCACATGGCGTAATTACATTAGGCCCTTACCTATGAAGGAGGAACATCTAGTGGATCTGGAGGAGTTAGCACTAGTGAATCTAGTGGGTATGGTATTAGAGGTAATATCGGAAGAAATCTAGTCCTTGGATCTAGTGGACAAGGTCCACAACACCATCAACAGTGTCTTATGAGATATCACTCCACTTTCCCGATTACAAGGACATTGAGGATGCGGCGGAACATGTACAAAAGTGTCAGTTACTATGGCATGAAAAGGGGAATTACTACCTCAGACTAGAAAGCAATTCATTTTGTAACCACGTTGTAAGGACGGACACATAGTTGGTATAAGAAGTATGATCCACACCAGACAATGGTGGATTAAATTGTGTTGCATAATACATTTTTGGTAGAGTTCCACATACTTGAGTTTGAATAGAAAAGCATCAGCACAATGAAGTAATTTCAATAAGGAATGACAGAGAGTGTGTGGGAGTATGATACACATTTCAAGACTCTCTTATCTAAGTTATCTTATGAAATTCACCCTTCACAACATGCTCAGTGTTTCATCGGAGAAATGATCACACCATTTAGGACAACACTTTCACATAGTACTTTCACATATTTGTATGAGGACTTGGAGGCTACCTTACGCATTAAGGTAGTAGGAAGAATTGATATAGGAGTTAGTCCATTCCTAGAAGCCCAAATTACTACAATGGAAAATCTACTAGAGAAATGTCTAGGAACTTGGCTTATGCAACTTGTAGTGGGTTATGGTTTAAAGATTGTGAGGTAGAATGGAATAGGAAGGATATTTTTCCTTACAGTGATTGGTATGTGCGATGATGGTAGACTATGATATTTTCCACAAAGATCATGATGCAAGTAGGTTTCTGCTACTACAGCATGCGATCCATAAGAATGTGTCTTGCTATTGTAAAATTTGAACCTCTACTACTCATGACACTAAGTATTATAGATTGATTGACCAAATACAAGATGTCATTGATACTGGTGTATGCAAGACTAGTATTGTAAGTAGTTATAAGGATGAGGGTCATCATTATGAAGGGTGTGCAGATGGAGGGAGCCATGGAAGAGGATTTCATGGAGGATTTAGAGGCCATAGATACTGCGGAGGTGGAAGAAGTTAGTTCTTGTGTGGAACTTGTTACAACTTTGGGTTTATAGAACACTATAAGCATGAATTCCCCAATCGATTACAATTTCTTAGTGTGGAAGTATGAGGAATGCCTGGAATTATTTGAACATATGAGCCAAAAGTAATGGAAGGATAAGGGTGTTTAGATGGTTAGTGTAAAACATGTTGATCGATAGTGGATGCCAAGAATGGTGCATGAATGAAAGTTAGAACCTATAGTGGTGATGATGCGAGTTGAGGCTACGTGTACCAAGGAGATACCAAAGAAGAGACCACCGATTATAGGAGAAGTTGTACATGGTAAGTATCCGGACCCTACGCATTATAAGGAAGTATATCAAGACACCATGGACATAATTAGAAGTCTTCAAGAGGAAATTTAGTGTCTAAAGGATCAATCACGAAGTTTGAGAGAAAAAAAAGTGTCGAGGCTCTGCGAGAAGGATGTGGATGAAGTTAGGGAGGTATGGAAAATGCTAAGGCAAGATAATATCATCCATTTTCTAGGAGAATGGTTATGGGAGAAGGTCTCACGACCGGAGGAGAGCATGGGAGACCCATCTTACGAGCTAAAATTCCTCCTCATAGAATTGACTATGATAAGGAGATTACCTTGAATGCATTTTTTGATGGATGGCTCCTAAGTAATATTCTGATTGACACGGGCATGGAAGTTAATGTTATCAACCTAGATGCATGGAATCAAATGGGAAGGCCCCCATTACAACCATTTTCAAATGTGTTTTATATGGCTAATAAGATAAAAGGAATGCCCATTAGTGTTTTAAATGATGTCGTTATCACTATACAAGGGGCAAAATTCACTCAAGACTTTGAATTCTTGGCACTTGCTAACGTAAAAAACTTTATAGCATTACTTGGTCACCCTTGGTATTATAAGAACAATGTTGACTTAAGTTTCAATAACGTGTATATACATTTTGAGAACAAGTAGGAATATGTTATCATTCCTTTGACAGATGGGAAGTCGGTGCCCTATATTGAGCCCTTAGGAGAAGAAGACTTGTTATCTCAATTTTACCCTTGGAAAAATTGATCAAACATGACCCTGTGCAGAAAGAAATTCAAGGGATGGTTCCATCGTATGAGCCCACATTTTAAATCCAAAAATACATTGTAGAAAGGCTCTAAAATGGAATACCAAGGTCAAGGAAGGAAGCAAACAAAATAAAAGAAAACCAGAGGCTCAAAGGAAAATAAATGGGAAAAAAACACCAGGTCTTTGAGACTTTATGAATGATTCAAAATGAGCCCCAAAATTGGCTAAGTATGAAGGAATCAGCAGAAGCTTCCATGTGCCTCATCGACGCATCTCCAAGGGTTAAACTCAAAAAGTAGACTCAAATGAGCATGGAGCTTCCACGTGTCCCAGGCCTGAAAAAGGATAGAGTCGGCCATTGAAAAGTCCAAACAAGTGGAAAGAACCACATGTCATCATGGCGCAATTTCAAGATGAGAGCCCAAGGTAGAGACTCAAACGTACACCAGCCCTCCATGTGGCTAGGGGTCAACGGAGGTCAAATTCAAAGTGTGCCTAAATTTGTTAAGTATAAGAGTGTAGGAGGAAGGTGCCACATGTCTTAACAATGCACATTCAAAGGCATGGCCCAAAGTGGAGACTCAAATGAGTACAAGGCTTCCACATGTCATCCTAGCACATCTTCAAAGATAAATCTAAAAGTAGGTCCTTAGATAAGTGCCAAGCCTCCACGTGTCCCTGGTCAGATGTATGGCCCCGCCAAAAAAAAAAGACTTAGTCAAAAACATAAAGGAACAAAGAAAAGCCACGGAAGGAGCCACGTGTCAGCCCGATGCAACTTCAAAAGAAAAATCCAAAAGTGGTCCCCAAATGAGTGCCAACCCTCCACGTGGCCATATTCCAAGTCAAAGTGGGAAGGTGGGTCACCAGAGGTAATTTTAACTTTTGGCTTCATTCCCAAGAGACATAAAGTATAAAAATAAGTCATGCCTCCACCGATACCTAAGGAGCCACATGTAAGGCCTAAATTAAATGCAGGCCTTGTAGTGATTTCTTTCCCAAATGGAAAATACGGATCGACGGCCCGAGGATGGTTTTTGACAAAAATGGTATTATGATTTTGTAGGGAAAATTTTGCATTTTTGTATTTTGGTGCAAAAGGGGCATAAAGTGAATTTTGGGCCATGGACCCATTCTACTACTGATTTTTACCCTTTTTTTACGAACTGATTCAAATACTAAAATTGGCATATCTTTTGATCATGTGCTCAAAATCTAACAAATTTGGCACCATTGGAGAGATCTGACCTCGTCTACACCATGGAGATCTAAAACTTTAATTTTGACAAGCTTAGGTGGGGAAAAATTTTAAAACATATTTTTTCCATTAATATAGGATCCATTTTCTCCACTAACTAGATCGTATTTGATCGATTCATCATTCTTCCTCCTTGATGTGTCGAATAAGTAATCCATGTAGATTTGATAGATTGTGGGTGGATTTATAGGGGCATTGATGGCCAGTAGTTGAGTTTCAAATTAGTTTTCCCACCTCTCTCCTTCTTCTCTCTATGTTGAATCTATAAAAGAAGGGGCAGGCTCATTGTAAAGGGTTGAATTTTTTTTTGCACCCTCCCTTCTTCCCTTGTCTGCAAGAGAATTTGTGGAGCTTTCGAACCTCCCATTCGAGTTGTAATAAAAAAATTTCCTCTTGATACTGTAGTGTACTGTATCAACTCTGGAGCAATAATATATGTATGTGGATGATTCTCAACCCTTTCATGTGTTCATTGTTTCCTTCTAATCTCTCATTATAGTTTGGTTATCTGTGCATGGTAGTAGTATTACATTTCTATGGTCTTGTGTTCAATTGCAAAATAGGTGTTTAACATTCCTTTGGTGCATCACCTTGTTAGCTTAGGTTTATTTTTCTCATATCTTCTCAACCCTATCTCCTTTGTAAGATAGAGTAGGTTTTAGAATAGATCCTATGTAATTTATTTGTGTTCACCTGAACATAGTAATAAGAACCGACCTTAATCCGAAGAGCTCTCTCAACTCATAATGTCACACACTTTGAGAGATGTTCCATGTTGTTAAATCACACTGAGAGTCTCAACCCATCTAGTTGTATACATTTAGGGGTGTTGTGATTCTTCACTAATAGTTTTGGCACGCCCGGTGGGACAAGAAGTCTCCATTTTTTTATTGTAGCAAGATTGATGTGCACTTGTTGCAAGTTTTCAGCTTTCAAGAAGCTTTGAAGTTACACATATGATGATTCCCAAAGAAACAAAATCCAAAGGTTTCAACATTCCAAGCTTGTGAAGTTCATGAGAAGAATACAAAAATGTAAAAAAAATAGAGAGAGGGGGACTATTTGTCTATCTGTACTTGTCCCTAGATAGAGAAAGAAGGGGAAGAAGATCCAGAAGGTCTCCATATCCACCAAGAAGAACCTTGTCAACACCTCCACCTAGTAGGCCATTCATTTAATCAACAAGGGTTCTTAGGCCAATCATAATGGCACAACCACACAACCACTATGTCGACTTCACTGGCAGTAGCCCACTCATTCTCAATGCACAATATCCAGTCCCAGTTGTAGAATTAAAGAGCATTCCCCATTTTATTGGAGAGAACTGGAATTCTCCTAGTGACCACATTCAAGACATTGCAAATGTCTGCACAATTCATGAGATCACTGAGATGGACATTATAGTCAAGTTTTTCACTTCTTCACTCAAGGGTAAAGCTTCATGATGGTTCATGATTCTAACAAAAGGCTCTATTCATACTTGGGACCATATGTGTAGAGCTCTCCATACCAATTTGGAGAAAAGGGAGATAACCTATACTTATTAGAGCATTTGGCAACCATCAAGAGGGCCCCTAATGAGCAGCTAACAAATTTCAACTTTAGATTCCAAAGGACATGGGATAGGATTCCATTGGCCATAAGGCCCACAAATGAAGGTGCTTTCTTATACTTTCTTAGAGCTCTAAATTCTGATATTGCTTTAATGATTCAATCAATGGGAGGAACCACCTTACCTACATCTTATAACATTTACATTAGAGCTAAAAATTGTCATATTCAAGATATCAAGCTTGCTCCTAGGCCACCTATGCCTCTATCAAAACAAGGAGATCCAAGCACTAGCCAGACACCCACATTAGGTCATATAACTACTCCTAGGAATCAGAGTTCAAATGAAGCCTCCACCTCATCTTCTAGCACTTCAAAAGAGCTACAAGAAGTC
Source organism: Taxus wallichiana var. yunnanensis (assembly GCA_018340775.1). Classification (NCBI taxonomy): domain Eukaryota; kingdom Viridiplantae; phylum Streptophyta; class Pinopsida; order Cupressales; family Taxaceae; genus Taxus; species Taxus wallichiana. Next base: position 91,441,473 of record CM031243.1, on the reverse strand, counting down.
ATGAAACAACTATAGAACCTAGGGAATGAGCTAGTGACTATCAAAAGGCAGCAAGCTTAGAGTTCTAGGACATATCAACCTCAAACTTAGTATCAGGATAGACCCCCATATCAAAAAAATAGACAACCAACTCAAGATGCAAATCTAAACCAAAACCAAGGAAACCTCAAGCTGCTAGGCCTTTCCGGTCATATGATCCAAACACAACTTCAACATCAAGGGCCTTGGTTCTAACACAAAATAATATGGCACAAGAATATGATTGGTGTTTCCCATGCAATCAGCCCCATAACTAGTCAATGTGTTTTAATGGTGCAATAAACCAAGCCTTGATGGTACAAACCATTGGTGTGTCCCAAGATCCTAGTAAGAGGAAAATTAGAAGCAAGGAGTTCAAAAGGAAGCATCTCTAAGTGAGACCATGCTTGTCAATTGGCAAGATGAAGATTTATGTGGTATGAATTAAGCCCCTTATCAAAGTGTCTTTGTTAATACATGGTCTAAGGAAAGGAATATTAGAGAGAGGAAAATTACCAAAATTAGGTAATCCTCAACCCTCCATTACTCCACAAGGTATTGGCACTCAAAGTGTAACTCCTAATATGCAGATTCAGCCCAAGCCACCTTCCAAACCCACTTAGGCACCGGTTGTAATGACCCATGTGCAAGAGAAATGTACTAGGAAAGGGGCAAAAAGGATAGCTCATTTAACATCATTGAACAAATGAAGAAGAAAAATGTGAATATTTCAATGTGGGATTCATTGGCCATTCCAGGATAGAGAGATCTATTACAAACTGCTATGGCCAATTGGTCAAGCTCAAATCATCCCCCTAACAGCAAGAGAAAGTGTTTACCAATGTGGTTTGGCCTAAGGGAAACCATGGAGAAAAACAAGGTAAGAATCTGAATCCCCCTCCATTCTATGTTTCATTGATCATTGGAGACAAATTGGTACATAATTACATGATTGATTCAAGGGAAAGTAGCTCTGTAATGCCAAAACAAATAGTCGATCAACTGGGTCTTCAATACGAAGTCATCTCCAGGGGTGTAGTGCAATTGGATGGGACAACGGTAATAACGGTGGAGTCATCAAATATTTGAGCCTCACATTGCACACCTACCCTAATGTGACTGTATTATAGAACGTATCATTCATAGACCTGCCGCCACATTTTGCATTGTATTTTTGAGAGACTTCACACTTGCTAAGATTGGAGGCTATTTGTCTATTGATTGGTCACACATGATTTTTAGAACAAGGTATGGAGCTAAGGCTATAATTAGATCTGAGCCCATTATAGATTACCATATTTAGTCTTATGTACCCAACCCGATCAATGCCAATTGTTCAACCTTTTATCAGGAGGACCTCCCTAACACTTGCAAAGTAAACACCAAGGTGGGTGTATCCCAGACTTGACCCTCAATGAGTGGGTGAACAAGAGGCATGCTTTTGAACCCTATAAAGAAATGGAGGAATCTGAGCTAGGATTCTATTGTTTACATGAGGGGGATCATCCTCTTCGATATCACTAAGCCAAACCAAAAGATGATAATGAAGTATGGCAGTTATTCTTCAATGGCTCAAGGAGTAGACAAGGATCCGGAGGAGGGGCTATGCTTGTTTCCCCCCAATGGTATTAAATACTACTCATCTTTCCGTTTCTAATTTTCCTGTTCAAACAACACATCAAAGTATGAATCCTTGGTACATGGACTACATTGGGAAAGGAAAAGGGGTATAAATAATTTGTAAGTGTTTGGTGATAGTGAGCTAGTTGTGAATCAAATACGAGGATAAAATGTTGCCAAGAATGGTTTGCTAAATAGCCACAAGAATTAGGTATGGGACCTCATCGAGGATTTTGAAAAATTCAACATCAATTCCATCTCGAGGAAGAAGAATAAAGCAACAAACATATTGGCAATAATTGGGGCATCATTTGATGTTGTAGAGAGTATCAAGAGTGATAAGTCGCAGCCCCATATTAAAGTGGTTGTGAGACCGATTGTTTCCTAATAATAACACAAGTTGTCAGGTCTTCAAGAATGACCAACAAATTATCAACTTTCTTCAAGAAGAGGCTGAGTTTTCCTCTAGAAACCAAGACAAAGCTGGAGCCGCATATATGGTGCCAAGTAGTGCAGATGAGGACAAAAAAACTATCGAAGGGTCTTATTACTTTGGAATCAATCTTCAACCCAAATGACCAATTCTCGAAAGGATAAGGCAAAATTCGATTAAAGGGTGAAGGTTTAGAGCCCATTTTCATAGGAGAAAGAAAAAATTACACATTGGCAAGGTAAGTACTCAAAAGAAAAATTTGAGTTCATTCAACTTTGTTCAAGAATTCCCAAATGTCTTTTCCTAGACTTACAAAGATTTAAGAGGTTTTAACCCAAAGTTGGCACAACACACTATTAAGTGGATCCAAGATCCAAGCCTTTTAGATAGAAGCAAAGGCCAATAAATCCTCACATTGATCCTCTCATGAGGAAAGAGTTGAACAAGATAATTGAGGCCAACATCATCTTCCCTATCAAGCACTCAAGTTGGGTTACAAACTTGGTGCCTATGAGGAAAATAAATGGAGAAATCAGGCTATGTGTGGACTTTCATGATCTAAAAAAGCATCACTTAAGGATCACTATCCACTCCCATCAATGGAATAGATCTTATAGGTTGTAGCTGGCTCTGAGAGGTTTTCATTGCTAGATGGATATTCAGGCTATAACTAGATAATGGTGAAAGAGGAAGACCAATTTAAGATAGCCTTCACCACCAAATGGGGTACATGTGCTTATATGAAGATGTCATTTGGATTTTCAAATGCCAAAGAAACATTCTAGTGAGCTATGGACATATAATTGAAAGGATTAATCAACAATATTGTCCTAGTATATCTAGATGATATCATCATTTTCTTAAGGAATGCTGAAAACCACCTCTTCCACCTCGGACATGTAATCTAGAGATGTAGAAGATTAAGGTGCCATTAAACCGAAAGAAGTGTGTTTTCTTAGCACATGAGGGGAAATAGTTGGGCCACATTGTCTTAAGAGAGGGGTTGATGATTTATGTTGAAAGAGTTGAAGCCATCTAGACACTTCTATTGCCACAACACAAAAAGTATCTCTAAAGCTTCTTGGGGAGGATAAACTTTGTTCGCAGGTTTGTACCTAATTTTGTCACTCTTATTAAGCCTTTAACAATGATGTTAAAGAATATTCTTGCATTTAAATGGAAAGTAGAAGGAAAATAGATTTTTGAGGCCATAAAGCTCACAAAATCACAAGCCCTAACTCTCATTAACCTAGAATTCTCAAAATACTTCATGTTGTATGCTTTTGGAGGGTCGGACACCATATCATCCATCTTGGTCAAGCCCAACAAGGAAGGTTTAGAACATCCCATAGCCTTTTTCAGTCAGATCTTGGAGGACTATGAGGTAAAGTACCTTTTCATTGAAAAACATGTCCTTGTTGTTATTAGGAGCTTGAAGAAGTTCAGACACTTGGTCTTGAACAATAAGATTCAAATGTTAGTATCTCATGTTGGTGTTAAATATTTTCTCATAAACAAGGACTTGAATGAGAAGAGAGTAGGTTGGATCACTCATGTAATAGAATATGACATTGAGATCAAGGTGAAAAAACTAGTTTGTGGCAAGGGTCTATGTGAACAGCTCACCTCCAAGAAACAAGCCGAGTCAGTGGATGAAAAGAGGTTGTCCTATTACTACAAAATGATCAAGAACAACCATCTAATGATACACCTATTTGATGTTAGACTCAAGCCTTGTTGCATTACCTCTAAATAGGTTTGTGCCCTCTAGAATGGAATAAAGCAAAGATGAGATACTTTAGGTTACAATCCATTCCATATGTGCTTGTTGGTGGTGTCTTGTTTAAAAAGGATATCAATAGTGTTCTGTTGAGGTGCATTGGGACATGCCAAATTGAGAGATTGTTGCATGAGTTCCATGATGGATAAGAAGCAAGTCACTTTTCTCCTCAAGTAACAACTCTCAAGATCATGAAAGTTGGTTATTATTTGCCTACAGTGTTCAGGGACTACTACTCATGGATCAAGAAATGTAATAAGTGTGCATTCTTCATAGGGAAAGAAAAGTTAGCAGCCCTACCCCTTCACCCAATTTTAGTGGATCAACCATTCATGCAATGGGGACTAGACTTCATTGGGGTGATTAACCCAAATTCAAGCTAAGGCCACAAGTGGATACTTACAGCAACAAATTATTTCACCAAGTGGACTAAAGTGGTGGCACTAAAAGAAGCAAATGAATCCAATATCTTGGATTTCTATGAAGGGATAGCCACCAAGTTTGGAGTCCCTACCACTATTATATCAGATAATGCATTGGCATTCCTTGGTACATGGATCACTGAATGGGTAGTTAGAAATGGTGTATACCTCAACACATCATAAAACTATTACCCTCAAGGTAATGGCAAAGAAAAGCCCACAAATAAGAACCTATTAGGGATTATTAGAAAGAATCTTGATGAAAATTAGAGAACTTGGCATACAAATCTCAAATCAGCTCTATGGGCTAATAGGATCACATCCAAAAGATCCACAAGTAGCTCCCCATACAAGCTTGTATATGGAAAAGATGTAGTATTTCCCATATCATTGTAGTTTCCTACTTTGGAGCTCATGAAACAGTTGGAACTAGCTAAGTTTAGACCTATGGAAAATAGGTATGCAGAGCTAATGGAAGTAGGAGAAGTAAGAGAGCATGCAATGCAAGTCATGGAGAAGGATTAAGCATTGATCAAGAAGAGATTTGATAAGAAATCAAGAACAAGGACCTTTCAAGAAGGGGACTTAGTTCTAAATTGGGATGTAGATCGGGAAAATCCAGGAAGTCATTTCAAGTTTGATGCCATTTGGAGTGGCCCATACATGATCACAAGGTGCTAAAGCAACAATACCTTCTAGCTGGATAAATTGGATGGAAAATAATTGTAGATCCTAGTTAATGGGATCTATCTTAAACATTGCTACTAAAAGGGAAGGTTTCACCCTTGTAAATATTAACATATAATTTTTTATTTCCCTAAGTGCATATGCACATTGTTTTGTTGTAACGTAGGTTTTGTTTCCCTAACTGATATGGCACAGGTTTTTGTTGCTATAGGTTTGCATTGTTATATAATTAAATGTGCCTCTAGGTGAATGTGTCGAGGCCCTTCAACATTTGCTATATAGTGAGACCCATAGTTGTCATAATAGTTGCTCATTTTCTAATAGAAAAAATATAGAGCAATTAAAATTGGGTCCCAAAGGTCCATTTTTAGAAGAATAGGATCAATGTCGAGTCAACACCCATGACTCCATGCCTAATACATACAATAATACAGCTGGTCTATTCATCTAGCAGGAAGACATCCCGTGAGTCACCAAATTTTTATCTCAATTTTACCTCTGGAAAAATCAAGCAAACATGAACCTGTGTAGAAATAAATTCAAGGGATGGTTCCATCATACGATCCCACATTTTAAATCCAACAAATAGGTTACATACAAGATCTAAAATGGAGTAGCAAGGTTGGGGAAGGAAGAAAACAATGTCAAATAAAACCAGAGGCTCAAAGGAAAATAAATGGAGAAAAAAACTTAAAGTCTTCGGGCTCTACGAATGATTCAAAACGAAGCCCCAAAATTGGCTAAGTATGGAGGAATCAGTGGAATCTTCCACATGCCTCATCAGTGCATCTCCAAGGGATAAACTCAAAAATTAGACTCAAATGAGCGCAGAGCTTCCACATGTCCCAAGTCCAAAAAGGATAGAGCCGGCCGTTGAAAATTCCAAACAAGTGGAAAGAACCACATGTCAGCTCAGCGTAATTTCAAGATGGGATCCCAAGGTGAAGACTCAAACTTGTTCTAGCCCTCCATGTGGTCAGGGTTCAACGAGAGGTCAAATTCAAAGCGGGCCCAAATTGGTTAAGTATAAGAGTGTAGGCAGAAGGTGCCACATGTCTTAACAACGCACATTCAAAGGTGCGGCCCAAAGCGGAGACTCAAATGAGTGTAAGGCTTCCACATGTCATCCTGACGCATCTTCAAAGATAAATATGAAAATAGGTCCTTAGACAAACACCAAGTCTCCACATGTCCCTAGTTAGATGTATGGCCCTGCCAAACAAAAAGACTCAATAAAAAACATAAAGGAACAAAGAAAAGCTATGGAAGGAGCCACGTGTTAGCCTAGTGTAACTTCAAAATCAAAATCCAAAAGCGGTCCCTAAACGAGTACCAACCCTCCACATGGCCATGTTCCAAGTCAAATCGGGAAGACGGGTCAACGGAGGTAATTTTAACTTTTTGTTTTGTTCCTAAGAGACATAAGTATAAAAATAAGCCATGCCTCTGCCAATGCCCAAGGAGCCACGTGTTAGGCCTAAATTAAATGTGGGCCTTGTAGTGATTTCTTTCCCAAATGAAAAATATGGACCGACGGGCCCGAGGATGGTTTTTTGACAAAAAGGGTATTGCGGGGCTAGGGGGAAATTTTTACATTTTTGTATTTTGGTACAAAAGGGGTGTAAAGTGAATTTTGGGCCGCGGACACATTTCGTTAACTATTTTCTAAAAAAATTGTATGGACCCGATTCAAATATTCAAATGGGCATATCTTTTGATCTAATGCCTGAAATTCAACAAATTTGGCACCATTGGAGAGATATCGACCTTGTCTACGCCATGGAGATTTGAAACTTTAATTTTGATGAGGTTAGGTGGGGAAAAATTAGAAAATGTCTTCGTGCCATTAATATAGGATTGATTTTCTCCAACAACCAAATTAGATTTGATTTGATCTGTCATTCTTCCTCTAACGCACCGAACAAGTAATCCAAGAAGTTTGATGATTGTGGGTGGATTTAGGGAATTGATGGCTAGTAGTTGAGATTCAAATTAGTTTTCCCACCTCTCTCCTTCTTCTCTCTGTGTTGAATCTATAAAAGAAGGGGTGGGGCTCATTGTAAAGGGTTGGACAATTTTTTTGCACCCTCCCTTCTTCCCTTGTCTGCAAGAGAATTTGTGGAGCTTTCGAACCTCCCATTCAAGTTGTAATACAAATTTTTGCCTCTTGGCTATTGTAGTGTATTGTATCAACTCTAGAGTAATAATATATGTCTGTGGATGATTCTCAACCCTTTCATGTGTTCATTTTTTCCTTCTGATCTCTCATTATAGTTTGGTTATCTATGCATAATAGTAGTATTACATTTCTATGGTCTGTGTTCAATTGAAAAACAAGTTTTTGACATTCCTTTGGTGCATCACCTTGTTAGCTTAGGTTTATTTTTCTCATATCTTCTCAACCCTTTCTCCTTGTTCATTTTATAATAGATCCTCTATAATTTATTTGTGTACACTAACAGAGGTATAGGAATCGGCCTTAATCAGGAGAGCTCTCTCAACTCACAAGGACCAAAACTTTGAGAGATGGTCCATGTTGTGTAATCACACCGAGAGTCTCAACCAATATAGTTGTAGACATTCCAAGGTGTTATGATTCTACACTAAAAATACCTAGATAGAATCTATGTGTGCACTATCGGAGTTCCCGAGGTTATGCAACCGAAAAGAAGGCATTATTCGGTGGGAAGATGCTCAATCTATAAGTGATACAACTAGTATGTCAATTTAAAATTGGGCACACGAGACATATGAGTTAGTCGGAAGGAAGTTAAGAGGCCATGTGATAAGAGTAACAAAGGTACACTCGGTTAGGTGCCTTAGAGGAAAATAGTTGTCAAGTTACACTCGGGGATCCAACCTTTATGTTTGCAAGAAATAGAGACCCGGTGGTGATGTGAGGTTGAAAGCATAAGTTTTCTTAACTATACCTTACTCGGGACCACAACACATTGGTGAGAAACCCATCACGATAACCTTCTAGAGTGGAGTGAGGTGTGAATCACATTCTCTATTAGGTTTCTCTAAAGTAATGCACTCTTGTTATACAAGATTATCATCGGAAGGAACATGCCTCATTTCATGTCCTGGGAATTTGAGAAGGCCTAGATGAAAATTTTGGAAGCATTACTTCCATATTTATGGTGCATAATCTTTACTCCAACTTACAAGTCTGCGCGTGATGGTACATTCACTCAGAGTTGTGCCATCGTGACAGAAAGCGACAGGATTTAAAGGTTGTTCTCCTTTAAGATTTGACTATTGAAGTACTAAACCATTGGTGAATGAGGCACTACAGGTTTTTAAGTGCCTGAGTATGGGAGATTTCTCCATGGTGGAGGAAATATTAATATAGTTTTTGTTGAACTTGACTTGGAAGTGTCCTTTGATGAGGAAGAATCAAAGGAGGTACATTTTGCATGCGCATGCATGGAAAATGAGAAAGTAAAATTGGTCTATATTATAGATGGTGAAAAGGAGAAAAATTTGGATGTTAACCATATTATGGGCACATGCAAGGTTATGGATAGTGATGATGAGCAAGCAAGCACCTAACATCAACCCCTGAAAACCAATAAGGTTAACATTGGTTCGGAGGTAGAACCTAAGGAGGCTACTATTAGAGATTACTGGATAGAAAAGGAGGTTTTAAAGATCATTGATCTGTTGTGTGAATTTCAGGATTTGTTTCCATGTGGGTACCATGAGCTTAAATAAGTTCACCACTCCTTGGGAGAAATGAATATCAAGTTAAAGGAAGGTGTGTTCCTAATTTGGAAGAGAACTTATCATATGAATCGAATCTACACGTTAAATTCAAAGAGGAGATTAATAAGATGATCTCATCATGAATCATTGAGGCTCTTGAGGAATTAAGTGGATAATTATGATGGTCATCAAAATTAAGAAGGATGAAAGGATAAGGATTTATGTTAATGACAAGGATTTGAATGTGGTATGTGTCACTGACCCTTTTCTAACCCCCTTCAGTGAGGAGATATTGGAAGGAGTAATAGGGCACAAGATCTATTCTTTCACAGATGGATTCTCAGGATTACATTAGGTTAGAAACTCAAATGAGGACTAAAAAAGATAATTTTCACCATTGAATGGGGAATTTTTTCTTACATGGTCATGCCCTTTGGACTTGAGAACGCACATGTTGTGTTTTCACACATTGTGGTTCAGGTGTTTCAGGACTTCATCCATAAGTTTCTTTAAGTATACCTTGATGATTAGATGGTTTATGGACTAGTAAGAGACCATTACGACAATATGCGGTTGATGTTTGAGAGATGTTGATAGTTGAGTATATATCTCAAGATTAAGAAATGTGTTTTCTCTACTCCTTTTGGAACCTTTTTAGGGCATATCATATGTAAAGAAGGCTTGTTAGTGGATCCTACCAAAGTTTTTGTTATTGTGGGATTATGGGAACCTACCAATAAGAGCGGCATGTGAGTATTCCTTGGGCATACAGGTACTACCAAAAATTTACTAAGGGACATGCCAAGATCATTGTGACACTAGAGGGATTGTTGAAGCATAGAACTACATTTCATTAGGAAGAAGCGTAATAGATGGAGTTTGATACATTGAAGAATAGGATTATCATTGTGCCCATAATATGCTTTTCTTCTGGGATAATCCATTCCATGTACATGTTGATGCCTCAAGGATGGAAATTGGAGAAGTGTTGGCACAACCTAGTGAGGGGATTGTTGATCACCCTCTTTTTTTTTGAAAGTAGGAAGTTGACACCAGAGAGCAGAACTATACTACTAGCAAGAACGAGGCATTATTGATGATCTATGCATTGCAAAAATTTAGGTAGTATTTGTTGGAAACACCCTTTATATTCTACATAGACCACATGGCATTGAAGTACTTGGTAAACAATCCCATTTTACAAGGGCACATATGTAGGTGGGTCCTATTATTTCAAGAGTTTGAGTTTATGGTTGTTGTAAAACTAAGTAAGAGTAATTTTGTTCCTGACCATTTATCATGGATAGAATCAAGAGAGGACGTATAGAGCATTGATGATACAATGTAATATGGATAAATATTCATATTGGAGTGCACACCCTCTAACTTGGAAGATATTGTTGTGTTTCTCAAAATGGGTTCTACGCACCAGAGGGAATGAAGACTTTGGAAAGGAAGAAGTTAGTCATACGGGTTGTACCCTACATGTTAATTGGTGGATACTTATACAAGTTAGGTCATGATGAGATCTTGCGTTGGTGCGTGTTAGAGCATGAGTGCGTTGTAATCATGGAGGAAGCACATGGTGGAATTATAGGAGGACACTATACTGGAAATACCAATCCGCAAAATATTTTACTAGAAGGTGGGATTGTAGGAGGAAACTCTAATTGGTGGGAAAGAATTTACCAATATTGTAGCAAGCATTTCAAGGCATGTGACCATTGTCAATTCCTTGGTAAACTAGGGAAAAGAGATGAAATTCCATTAAGATCGATTTTTAGTGCAGAACCATTCAAGAAGTGGTAAATTGACTTCATAAGCCATATTTATCTAGCCACATGAAGGATAGGTTTGTGATATATAATTACATGCACAGATGCCTTATAAGGTGGGAAAAAGTGATGCCTACAAGAGGATTGCATGTGTGGCAACAAAAAATAGGTTCTTGTGGGAAAATATAATCAACAAATATGGATTCCCACTGAGCTTAACAAGTGATAGGGGTACTTATTTTTAAATGAGAAAGTTAGAATATTATTGGTAGAATTCATGGTGGCCCATAAAAAAACTACCGCTTATTACACAAAATCTAATGGGAATATTGAGGCATTTAACAAAATTATGAATCACATGTTAACCAAGATTTGTGATGTGGGAAGAAAGGATTGGCATGAAAAAGTTTTTATTGTGTTATGGTCATATGAGAATACTTAAAAGAGATCGAACAAGGCCACACCATTTCAATTGGTGTTTGGCATGAAATTTGTGTTACCTATTGAATTCATGTTAGCATTGTTGCATATCGTACGTGCGGGAGGGCTAGATGATGAACAAGAGCTTGAGTAGAGGATTGATGAGTTGATGTAGTTAGATGAGAGGTGAGATGTTGCTTCGTGGAGTCAAAAATAGAAAAATCCATGTAGAAGGCATGACATGATAGAAAAATGAAAAAAGTAGTTTGAGGTTTGGCAGATGGTTCCATTGTATGACTCCAAGTTTTTGTGCCATCTTGGTAAATTAAAATTCCATTGAATGGGATCATACATAGTATCTTATATAATTGATTCAAGAACTTTCCGATTCAAGTGTTGGTTAGAACACAGTGCCGAGCCATTTAAATGGTAGTAGGTTGAAGCCCTACTATAAATAAGTCTTCTTTGTGTTTATAAATAAGGTAGTATTGCCAGTTAGCCTAGGCTTTGTGTTGATGCGGTTTCTGTCTTTGTGTTTTACTTTCTTATTCCTTTGTTTTGTGTGTGTTTGTGCACTAGTAGCCACTTATTATTTTCAAAAAAATTATATGTGCAAAGGACCATGCATCCATTTTTGTGTGGGGTGGAGTGATGTGAAAAGTGCTAGAAGCTATGGTTATTGATGGCCTAGGTTGAAAAATAAAAAACACATGGATTGGAAGATTGCACATAGAAGAGGTGAACATGAGGGAAGGATGGTGTCAAAAGGCTTTATAAAAACCATGTACAGGAATGAAAAGTGTAGGAACAACATGAGTTAGGAGATGTCAAGAAACCGGATTAGGACATAAAGGAAGAATTCCTTTAGTGCTATACGCACATGGGTAAGGATCTATGGTCAACAAGGGATTTTTACGTGCTAAAGGTTTTGATTTTTTTGCGTATGAATGAGCATGGAGGAAAAGTGCTAAAGACTGGAATTGGAAAAATCCATCTTTATTACAAAAGTATGTTGGTAGGTGGCATTGCATTTATTACGGATAAAAGAAAAAGTTATAAATATAAGATCGGGTGCGTTATTTCCTACCTTGTGTTTTAAGTTATCAAATATCTCTCGTGAACTAGGGCATCCTTATGAAGAATTTTTAGAAAATTTGTGAATATTTATGTCTATAAATAGTTTTATTAGCAAACTAGAGTGGAAAGGAGTACACAAGTGTAAGCGAAGAAGGTTGTGTGGAAGAATCCCATAGGTGTTACGTCGTCTTGTGGAAAAAGGGTTTTCCAAGTTAGGGTTGCATAGCTAGGGCATGGGGTTTGAAATAATTTTTGCAAAGGAGTGGAGCTGCGAAGTTGAGTAGAGCCAGGACTAGAGAGAGGAAGAATTTTTAAGGACTCAATGAAGGAATGACACCAAGGAAAGTAGCAAATGTTTCACCAAAGAAGGGAAAGGGAAAGGGAAAATAAGTTTTTCTACCAATTTTAATGAAGAATGGTATGTGGAAATGTAGTACTTGAACAACATATTACTTGGTAAGGAATGGGTGTCTCATGTCAGAAAGATGGCCATAAGTGATTACAACCATCAAATAAGTACCATAGAGAATGAGATGACCCTAGAACTGGTTCATTGTACAGAGAAGAGGACACTAGATGGAATTCCTATCTATGAAAATGAAGTGAAGGTGAAACTGGAGAAGGTTGGGTTATTGCAACTCTAAGAGTTTCCCTATTTTGGAAAGCTCGAGTGACTATACAAATGGTTGATGTCACGCATGCATGAAGACCACTTCTATTTCAAAGGTCAGAGAATGCAAATAACCCACTAGAAAATTTCTAAGTTGACCAGCCTTATCTGCGAAGGAGAATCATTAGATGATGATTTAGATGAAAAATAAGCCATTAAGAATCTTGTTGAAGATTATGACTACAAGAAGGGTTCATGCTACTTTGAAATTTCTATAATTACCACCTAGTGATGAGGATGGCTGTGCACTTGGTCATAAAGTTAAATGGGTAAGAGAGATGGAAACCAATCAAAAAGGCCTGGTTGAATGTATGTCATAAGATCTTAGAGGGGACCATCTATAACCTCTCATATTTTATTATAAAGGAGATTATAAACGCTGCGCATGATGAAGAGAAGATCATGTTTGGTAATGTTCTCCTCACTATTGTCTTTTTCAGAAATTTGAGTGCATGATGGGCTAGATAAGTTTGTTTAGGAATACCCAAATGAGAACCCCTCCCCCACCAAGAGGTTTGAACAATATACTTATGACACCATGATGGCCACTCATAAGGCGTGCCTAGAAAAGTGGTATAAGCAGATGTGTAATGCATTTGGGGTTGAATGGAGAATACTCGAGTAGTTTCCTTCACTAGTACAAGGAGAGGTTGATTTCTCCGTATACCAATTTTTTGTATCAGTAGATTTACTTTGGTCGATGGAACCAAGAGTCCTTAGTGTAAGTTTCCTTTCTCCTTCATGACACATTACTTTTAGGTGGGGTCAATCGATTTAAGGAGGCAAGGAAACTTAGGTTTGATCTAAGTGTAGTGGATCAATACTACTACGAGCTGCACATGAAGTTAATATACCCCAAAAATTGTGCCTATGTGGAGAAGTATGTCTCACATGACGTGCACATGTTAAAACTAGTAACCTTATACATTGTAAGGAGGAAAATAATGACATTGTATTTATGCATAAGGATCAAGTATGAAAAAGAAGCTTATATTGAAGATGATGTCTCCATTCCTAAAGACCCCATCACAAGGAAAAAGGCTATGCATAGGAAAAGAGAAAGACATGAGGCTCCCTAGAAATAAATTTCGAGCGCGTAGATAGTACGAGACACTCAGGGCACAGGAGTTGGGTGCGGGCACAAGTAATTACATCCCGCAGAAGATGTCTTCTATTATAAAAGACACATCATAAAAGGAAGAGTTTTTGGTAAGGGAAGAGTCTCCCGAAAGAGAAGAAGAAAAGAAGTCCCTTGAATTGGAGTCACCAGTAAGGAAGAATAAAAGGGTGAAAAAAGGGTGACCCACATCCTCACCATGGAAAGGTGACCACTCACATTAGAGTCAGTAGAGGAGGTGATGACATGCCATACGGAGGAGGAAAAGCTGAATATTGGGAGATAATGACTTGGTACTCTGAGCTCCTTGTCACAATAAATACTATTATGCAGATGGATGAAGTTGCATATGAAAATTGTTTCAATGAGAGACATGGTAGCATGCATATTGACTACTACACATGAGGTGGATCTAAAATAATTTTAGGAAAAGAACAAAGGAAATAGGGTGAAGTGTGATAAGATCCTTACCCAAGTTGAGAATAATTTAGAAGCAATCAATACCTTATGGGTTTTTATTAAGACTAAGCTAAATTAATTATACCCCATAGTCACTCACAATATGGATGCGCTAGGAAGTCTTAGTAAGAAGTTAGAAATCATTGTAGATACGCTAAAAGATAAGGGTGATGAACTAAGATTTGATGAAGAGCATTCTTTGGGTGACCTACTCCAGTAGGGTGAGGGTTAATTGGATGCTTGGGAGAAGATTGAGGCATCTCAGTAAAGAAGAATTTCCCACTCCTAATATAGTATTAGCATATTCTTTCATTCTTTATTTTAGATTATTTTAATTCCACTATTATTTATTCTTTGAAGGAGAAGAATGTTTCCGAGGATGGAGAACATGCGTAGTATGGGGTGATGTTGGACCCTAAATATTGGCTAAGTACCAAGAGGTGCATGTGCACAGGATTAGTAAGTAGAAGGGAACATAGGGAAAATAACGTAGGAAAAGGGTTTAATTTAAACCAAGGAGCACGGGGAGGCGGAAAAAGGGTTTAAAGGACTTAGCCATATTTGGCATCATGGATTCACTTGAGGAAAAATGTGAGGACTGAACTAGATGTGATAAGTTGATAAGGTGTCAGCCTGGAACCTTGGTGGAAAAGAAAAGGATATTCCATGCAAGTAATATTTCCGAGTCATCATTACAATTAGTTGAAGGTTTTGCAAAGAGGATTAAGATTGGCCAATAGAGGACCAAATTGACACTTAGCACATGATCTATTCAAGAGAGAATTCATGGTGGTGGAAGGTGATCCTACTTAAAGAAGTTCTTGGGATAGGGAGAAGTGGAGAAAAAGGAAAAAAGGGGATATGGTAGTGCGAGGTATCTAAAAGGTACGGGAGTGCTAAGAGAAGGAGGGTAATGAGGTGTTGTAGAAATGTTAAAAATGCTAGGGTGTAGAGTTCTTGGTGCTAGAGGGTTGTAAGGGATATCATTAAGCATAAGTATGGGTACTAGGGTTTGTAACAAGGGTTATAATGGGGAAAGCATAGTTAGGATCTCTGATAAGATTAGTTTGTAGGGGTTGGATCTTTTTCATTTAATGTATATGGTCTGAGATAGCCCTTTTGAATGTAGTATGGCTACCAGAGACTCTTTTTAAATCAATATACATGAATCTATTCTATACATCTTGTTTATGGTGTAAACCCTCATGTTATTTGGCTTGTCATGACTCAGATCTAGTTTCTTGTGCTTCATAAAATGTTTATTTAGCTTTTGTGATGCATTGATGTGTAGATTTGTTAGTTATATCTTCTAATTTTTTGAGTAGATGTATGTACTTCTATTTCTACAAATAATCCTCCATTAATGGAAAAAATCTCTTGCAAAGCTCACATAAAGGAGGATCGGTGCCCATGCATGCCTTGGGTGAGCACCCAATGTATGTGGGGTGATAGGCTGGCACGCTTGGGGTTAGAAAGAAGTATTGAGAGTAAAATAATTACTACAAGTTTTAATAATCCTTGACATTAATCCTATTTCCCTTCATGAATATCTTTTCTATAAATCCACCATGATCACCCAATCCCATAAAACCACTCAATTGGTGGTGCCTATTCCACCCAACTTACCCCACACCACCCCCACATATTTCATCCCCATTACTTCTTCATCCACTATTTTCATCAGTTCCCCTATTCAAACCTATCAAGAATCTACTCAAACCCATCAATCTCCACTCTGAGGTATCATTCAACATGTCCTCCCCAATCAAAATTTCCAAACATCTCAATCATCCCACATGCAAATCCCAACTCATACCATACAAAACCAATATAATATCCCCATCTCTCAATAACCAACACAATCTCATCCATCTTATTACGTCCTTATCTCCCAATGACCACCTATATCCTAACCTATTCAAATCAAAACCATTCAACAAGTTCTTCCCTTATCAACCACTACCACAAACACCTATTCCTCCTCAAACATACCAACCTCATCGCCAACCTAACCCATCTATTTCTTATATTCCAAATCCTTATCCTTCAATTTCTCATCCCTATACATTCAATGATCCCATGTTTGTGTTATTAAGTATAATGTCCAATATCAAAGCCGCTACTTTGGGGTCCAAGAATACTTTCTCCTATAAATAGATTTGTAATGACCCTATGAACCCATTAGTTCCTATCAAATCATATCCTCCTCAATGGGAGATTCCAAAATTTTCTAGGTTTAATACCAAATAGGACCCACAACAATTCCTACATGATTTTAGTCATACATGTTACCTCATTGATCATGACCAAGATATAATGCTCTGTAATTTCCTCATGTCATTAGTAGGACCCACTTTGGAGTAGTACAATGGAATCCCCCAACATTCCATATTTTCCTTCACCCAAATCATGTAAATATTTCTATCAAAATTACATGTATAATCACCATTACTGAGACCTCTACACCATTAGACAATTTGATGAAAAAGCTATTACGAATTTTGTCACTAGATGGTGTGGCATGATCAATCAATTATCATTCTCCCTTCCTCGGGACAATATAATCAAACTCTTTTCACGGTCTTGTGTGAAGCATATCTCCTCTACTCTTCAAATATAATCATTCTAAACCTTTAAAGAGGAATTCACCATGGCTTGTAAACTTGAACTTTGTGCCTTTCAACAATTCCATCTCAAACTTCATTCCAAAAATCCAACACCTAAATTCACCAAGTCTTTCACCCATATTGACAAATCTAAAAACACGGCTAACACCATTATTGTCAAGTCTTCATCCACATATGCATCTCACATCGAGCCTCCATAAAGGGCTCTAAGACCAACCCCTAATTACACTCCCCTTAGATAATCATATAGCTATATCTTTGACAAATTAATGGTTGTAAATATCATCCAACTCTCCCTATCAAACCCGTTGATGGCTTACGACCCAAACCTAGATGGTATCACGAGTATCATTACTATAAATATCACCAAGTCCATGGTCACAATATTGAAAAGTTTCATTCCTTCAAGGACCTTGTACATAAACTCATAAATCTTGGTGACCTTCAATTGGATAATCTTAACACACCTCCTACTCAACTTCTAGATATTTTCAAGTAACCTTTTCCTAACCACACACTAAATAATCACAATAATCCCCCTATATCTCAAGCACCCAACACCCACATAATCAATACTTTGGGTCAAGATTCAACATTACCACCCACATATATTGTCCCCTCTACTCTACCTACATCTATTAAGCTCACACCTACCTCGACATTTATCCCCACTCCTACAACCTCATCCACATCCATACCAATGTCCACTTTTTTATCTACCTATATTATCACTACATCCGCATCAATTAGATCCACTTCACCTATCTCCATTCCACACACACTTATCTTATCCATGCCTATTTTTGTATCTATGACTACATCTACCATCATACCTCTACCCGCACCTATATTCGTGTCTATTACATTTACCATATATATGTTAATTCCCACACCTACCCCAACACCTATCTCCATATCCATGCCTACTTTGATCTCTTCCCCTTAATCTACATTCATATCTATGTTTGTACCAACCTATACATTCATTCCATCTGCATCTACTATATGCATAATTATTGTGCCCCCACCTACCCCAATTTTACCCACTTCTCCATCCATCTCTACATATACTACATCTACACCTATCATACCTAGATATCTACCCATATCTACTTTAACCTCTATATCAACTTCCTCATCACACATCCCTACATCTCTTTCCACTTCTATACCCTTACATTCAACCACATCCATAGTTTTAACCATACCCACATCAACATTTGAATCTTTTTCCACATCCATATCATCCCTCAAAACTCCTACCAAGTAGACATCCTCCTTTGATCCCATTACAAAGGATGTCCTAATATTATTTTCATCTCCAAACATTATTATCACTTTTGTACTAACATCCACACAATTTTTAACTCATGTTAATATCATCAAACGTATTATCCAAAACCTTTTCCATATGTAATCACCACATCTACAAAAAAATATATGTCATCTAATTCTACCTCTAAGGATTCCCTAGTTGAAATCATTATAATTCCTGCCAAGGCTAAATTTTTGCAACAAAATCTAAAAATCCTTGGTGTTACTACTTAGACATCTCTCACCCATCCACATAAAACTTTGGAGCTCCCTCCTAAACGACATCATCGTAAGCAATCTCATGTCATGTCATAAGTATTAGTAGCACCTCAATCTATTTTAGGACTGATCCATTCATCTAAATCCCCTAACATCAATAAATAAAATTTTAAAGTTACCTATTCTTCCTCCTAATTCTAAATCAGCATCAAAACCATTTGTTCCCATATCTCCCAAGATTAAATCAGAATCCAAGGATGCCATAAGGCCTCATAAAAGTAAGACACCTCTCTTACTTTCACTCACCATTCTCAAATCTAATCCATCTACAACCAACACAATTCCTTCTTCAAACACCCACACTTTGGATCATATATTGAAATATGTTAACAACTCCTTCAAGTATCTGCAAACAATCTTCCTCCTATAAAATGCTTCAATTCACGTGGGTTGAAACCCACATGGTTTTATTCTAACATTTTTGTGCTTATCATTATACCCCTTGGCATGATATGGAACATTGTAAGGCCCTCCAAACTCTCATCCATAATCTTATAGAAGAATATGACCTTCTAATAAACCAAGATCATCCTCTTCCTTATATCCCATCTGCATTCAAATCCAATGATTTTTTTTTCGAATCCTTACCTCCTAAGGAATCTAGATAAAGTATTCCATCCAAATCCCTCATCGTAATCCATTTCGACCTCTATTTCTCCTAAAATAAGGCCACCTCTCTTCATTCATGCCATCCACATTACCATTCCTCTTCACCCTCGTGATCCTCAATCATCTATCCAATCAAAACCCAGAGTAATCATCAATGTTCCTTCCAACAAGACCACCCCATCTTCCTCAATATCTACTAGCTCATCCATATCTCCATTTAAGTTGCCTAATGTAATGTAAGATCTATCACTGGGGAGTATCCACTCCTTATTCTTAATCCTTTCATGTCTCATTCCTCATCCACATATCCAAGGCACATCGATCCATATCCTTATTCATCTAACCATCCCATGGATACAAATGACAATGTGTCTCTTCCCCATAACCTCTTTTAATCTCTATCACTACTCTAGAAAAGAGCCAGCATAGAAATTTTACTCCTAACTGGATTGGTTTATATATTATCATGCATAAGTATGGGTCTAGAGCCTATATTTTAGCATCTCTTGATGGTAAATGAAAATGTAACCTCTCAACACCTTGCACTTGTGACCCTTCTACTGTTAAAATACCTACCAACATGAACATATTCATACCAATAATATTTCTTCCATCATTATCCTCTTCCATCACTCATAATGATTTGGAACTATGTGGTCTACCATCACTTTCCTATCTGTGACCTTAAATATGGGGACCAAATTTCTAATCATAGTATATTCCTTATGTACAAGTTCCTCCTTCTAAGTGGGAACCCTAAAATCATTACATCCATCACCATCTTATCTACCTACTAGAACCATGTTAATGGTCCATAGGTGTCACTTGTATATTTTACTATCCCCTCCCTAAGTGGTTTACTTGGCTATACCAAGCTCTATCCTAAAGTCAAAATCATGGATGCTCATATAAAAAATATGTTATATCTAAAAAACCAATTGCTCCCTCGAAGGAAAATTTTTCATATAAATAAAAGTATCAAAATTATAGAATGATCCTTTGAAGGATATCTATCATACATATCATATCCTGTCATCTAAAAATTTAAAGTCAAAAACAAAAACAAAATAATAAATGTAGACCACTCCCTCAAAGGTTGGCTAACATCTTATATAATGGTAGTAAAGGCTTCCCACATGTATCACCCTTCCAAATCTATAAGAAAAAGTAAAATATCAAAAGTAAGGCATCGTAAGAAAACTTCCCTCAATTATCAGCTTTCCTATCCTCCACAAACTTCCCGTATCAATAATTTTTCAACATATTTCTTAGAATAAGGGCATATACCTAGGAATACTACCTAAGGAGAACACATATTTCCTATAAAAGATCCATCTAAAACCCCTTTTTGTGTCTACAAAGTGGGTCTATAAGAACACCTTCCATCGTTTCTTTCATGATCATAAGTATGAATAATTATCATTAGTTTTGTGTTAACATTTGTCGGTGGTTGCAAGTACATTTCTCTGCATTTTTTCCTTTCACGTTTTCCTCCAATCAAGAATAAAAATCATTTATCCTTTGTGAATTCTTCCTATGATGCAATTTCCTTTCTATTTTTTCATTTGTCCTCATAAATTCATGTTCTATTATCTCATTAATAAATTATCCCATCAATATGTCACCAATCTCACTCATCCGCTATTTTTTATCTCTTTTTTCTCTTTCACTTTATGCTTATGTTTCATCCATAACAAAGTGATATTTCACTTACGCACCTCATCTTGCTATTCTTTCCTATATTTTTTCTAGAAGCACATTCTTAATCACATCCCAAGCCCAACATTCGTGGAAATATTTTTGTTTCCTTTTGGTACATCATATCTCATCATTAAGCCCCCTTCATGGACATCTTTATGTTCCCTCTCAGTGCACCATGCCTCATGTTAAGCCTAGCACTGTGGCAATCATTCAAATTTTTCTCCCACCGAATGCATATTTTGTTGATTCCTCGTGTATTGAGTATATCACATCTTCTTTTTCCATAGCATTCCTTCAAGACTATTATCTTTACCAAGACTATTATTTTTTATGTTTTCCTTTGACTCATTGGTCCCATGGCTTTAACATCCTTTTGAGTGGATTCCTATTGGACACCCTCCATTTTGTAGTGGTTTTTTCCAACTCACAGGTCCTTTGGACATTAACGTCACCTCCATCGTAGGTTGTTCATGTCCCTACTGATGTGTTTCTAGGATCACCACCATATTTTTATTTTTATCTTATCAATGGTCCTTCCCCTACTCTTGGGGCATCATTTTTCTTATTTTCTTGTTTTCTCTCTTATTTTCCATTCTTTTTCCTCTTTCTCCATGCATCTCTTTAAAACTAGTGACCAGTTCTCCTTTGTGTTTTCAATCCTTAGTTTGCAAGGTAGCACCTCATCAATCACCTTTTCATCTCTTCTTGTTTTTGTCTCATGGATTTCCCAATGCAAACCACTCAACAAAAAGGGAAAAATGTAGATTTTTTTTTTTTTATCGTTACCCCTCATCCCTGGATTCACTCCCCTTTTCTTCATCTCATACATGTATATCTCTCTTCCTAGTCAAATTCCCATTTCTCTCATAAATCCCATTTATTTGAATTTCCCACTTTCCTATATTACCCCATAATTTATTTTAAATCACCCTTAATCCCATTTAATTAATCCCTAATCATATTTATTATCCTAATCACATCCCATTTATTATCCCTAGACCCTCATTTAATAATTTTCCACCCTCCAACCACCTTTTATCCTCCCTAAATGCCCTTTTGGTTCTCCGTAGGCCTTCATTTAAAATTTTTACCTCCCCTCTACCTTTATGTAATATTTTCCTACCACTTTCCCACCTTTTATCCTTCCCTAGGTTCTCACCTACCTTTATTTAATGCTTTCATATCCCCCAACATACATCTATCCTCCCTATAAATATTCCCATACCCTTCATTATTTGAGGAGGTAATATTTAAGCGATTATGTTTTCTTAAATATTTGTTAAATTTATTTCTCATCTACATACCAATCATCACCGATCCAGTCCATTCACCATTGACCATGTCTAAAGTTATCAAATTTATCAATTTAATTCCATCCTTTTTGTATCCACAACTTTCCCACATTGGATCCAAGACCTTCTCAATATTTCAAATCCTATTACAGACCTATTTTTGTAGTTTATGATCCACTCTATTGTGGTCCCTATTCACTACAACTATTAGTCTTATGTCACCATCGCATCTTGATCATGTTTGATTTTATATCATTTTTTTATCAAACCAAGATCTTATATTATCTATTTCATTTCAAATCTCTATTTCAGTTTAGATACTGTTGTATCTTATCATTTATCCATTATCATATTTTATCTATATTTTATTAAAAAGTGGGTTGACATCCATCCTAATAATTTTTCACTTCTTGAGACCGACATTGTTGGGAAAACCACCATCCTATCTAATAATCCAATTTTCATGTTTTAGTTCTCTTTGTTGTGCAGGTAATCAAGCTTGCTATGAGGATGATATTTTGCAACCATCTCCATCTTAATCTCATCTAGAGGTATCCTTAATCCCTCTCATTTTTTATTTACTTATTTTATTTTTTATTGTCTCATTAATATAAAACAGAGCGAGAAAATTTGTTCAAAAGAGAGATATCTCACCATCCTTATATTCTAATTGGGCTCATGTTATTTAGTAGGTGGATAATCATCATGGCAACATATAAATTAAGGATAACTATAAAAATATTCAAATAGGTTATAAATAATTAATCTACCTCTTATCAACCTTGAAACTTTAATCTAAATGTTAAAATCCATAATCTTGGTAAGCCAGCCAAATATTTTTCATTGATTTCTCCTCCCATAATGTATTTATTAATGCTCAAAAGAAGAATAAATACCATGATTATATTGTTAGAGAGTATATAATCAAATATATTCAAGGCCTTGAGGAATACATTGGTTTTATTCTTAATGAAGTTATAATTACCTTCACAATCGTTGTGAATTTTACTCATGAAGGCGATAGGCCACTCAAGTTCTTATTGATTTAATTGATTGATAACCATAATTATACTACGAAGAGTGTTAAAGGAATAAAGGATGAATTCCTTATCAAAGTTTGTGTTGGCTAACACTAAATCCTAAGAAATGGATTTATTTATGATATTGAAGCTCTTTTCTTATGGGGTCAATTTAAAAATTACAACTTTCCTTAACATAAGTGTGATGGTATTGAAAATTCCCCTGAATTCCATAATAAAATTTCTCACAAAATTTATCTAACCTAAGAATGATCGCAATGTTTTTATGTAAAAATGAAAAGGTGAGAATGTGTAGACACCTTGTTTGGATGATTGGCTAAACCAACCTTCAAAACAACATGAGCTAAAAGCTTACCTTTGAGGAACATGAAGATACATTTTGTGGGATTAAGAGAATCAAAAAATATCTACATTATTGGAAGATATGCTCTATATGATGGTAATGATTACTTGAAAAATTTCATGATATCATACAAGTAAAATAGATTAATTTCATTAATAAGATCTATGAATTACATGTCTATTTATTTATAAAATATTTCTCTAACATTGGATAAAATAAAGAGAATTATTTTCTAGGAATATGTCCCAAACTTGGTGATGAATATTTTATTGAATCTATCTTACTCTTTGACCATCATGTGGTTTAATCCATATACAACATCAAGAATAGATAACCTCTCATATCCTAAAACAATGCAATATTTTCTCCATGGATAGAATATGATTATAATCTTTTGAGGAATCGTTGCTTAGGTCCTTGAAATCAACAAAAATGTGCATATCTTGATTTTTTTTCCTCACTAGCACCAGGTTGACCACCCAAGTTGAATTCTTGACGGGGTAGATGATATTAGCTTCATTTATCTTAGGAAACACCTTCCTCACCAATAACTCGATTTGAGGATTAACATGCCTTTATTTCTACTTAACAAGCTTGACATAAGCCATGAGCTTTATGGAAACTTGGATGAAATATTCATCATATTTCTTGATATCATCATAAGTGCATGAAAATATGTAATCATACTATTTACACTTATTTATAAAGGTTACTTGTTGATCAAGACAACATACCTTTCTCAGTTTGAGAGATTTGTCTAGGTCAATCTAGATTTCCTTGTATCCTTATCTTTGAACACCATGCATATATTTCCTTCTCTCGTATTGGTCATCGAAATTAGAAATCATTGACAAGGTCACAATTCCCTTGGGTAGTTTTTTTCTTAAGATAAATTGATTTATCATCATAAAAATGATGTAATTTGGGTTGAAAATGTTATGAAAATTTAAATTCATACTAGATAAAAGTGGTAATTTGTGTAACACACTGTTACATTAAAACCTCGAGGAATTAGTTAAATTTACACACCATGATTATATCATCCCACCACGCTCCAAAAATTTGACTCTAGACCAAAAAGAATCCTTTTCACATACTCTGTTCCCATCCACAAACCACCTCAAATAACTAGATTTTAGACTCTAGATTCTAGGTTGGCATACGTATTTGTGACCTACTATGTGACTCAAACTAGGGTGAGTTATATGATACCAAATGTTAAAAACTATTACACTACAATATTATAGCATTAGTGAAATACTCACAACAAGATCATATCAATTTTATTTCCAATATCAAACACTTTATAGTGAAATTCATTGTTAAACATAAAATTTATAACCAATAGCTTTAATTTTTGTGCATTGTCTTCCATGAGGTCCTTGTGATGATAATATTGAGATCTAATGTAAACAATTTTAACCTTAATTTTTATTTTGTGTTTTATTTTGAAGGCATAAAATATTTTAATTAGATCCCAAATTCTATGCCTATAATCCTTCAATAATGGATTAATTGTAGTGAAGTGTGATCTAACCTTCTTGATGACCACCTCACTATCAACAAACACTTGCAATTGTTTGATTCATTTCTTTGTAATAATCTAAACACCTTGAATTAAAGCTTCATACTCTATGAAATTCAATTATAACTTGTGGGAGAAAATTTCCTTTTCCACACTAGAAGAGATGAGAAAATGCATACACCTACAACTTTGGATCCACTTTGAAAAAATTATCCATATAGTGTAACTTAGTATTTCCTCTTAAAGTACCTATAAAAATGGTGCTCACTTATTTATGAATACAATATGTATCCATGTCACATTATTGAGAATTATCATGGGGATTAAATTTACAATTTTTTTCTAGAACCTAATGAACAATTTGTTCATTAGGTATCTTTTTCATAGCTCGTAAGGAGTGAAGTTTTCTTCTTCTTTTCCTTGGATGGTGTAAATTATTTTTAAGACTACTAATAAAAATTCTCCACATAGAACCAAGTAATTGGTTAAGTTTGAATGGTCACCTTGGTATCATATCTGGTTATCAATAACATGTAAGACCAATCTAAGGATATGTATCCCTTATCTTGGTAGTGAAATTCCTTAACATGAAGATTGTAAACGTGGGTGAAAGGTTAATGACCATAATCTAATGAGGTACTATTATGATCAAGAAATAATGTCTCTCGATGATGCCTAATTTATTGGCTATGGTGTCATCTAATGGAAAAAATCCTTTGTTTATAAGTGTTTAACTAATGTCAACAATATTATCTTGTTTGGACATTATAGAGGTGTTTTGTTTAGAATCAATCATGTAGTTTTGAACAAGGTGTTCCCCAATAATCAAGGAATTATAGGAATACAAAGGATTCTCTTGAGTAATAAATTTAATTAGGGTTTTATGATGGAGGTTGACCACTAGATTTTCCTTCATTATTTTCTTGAGAGGGAATTCAACTTTTGTAGTGGTTATTTCACGAGATCCATTTTTCTTCATATAATTAACCAAATTTAAAGGATTAATTTGAGGATTTTGTTGATTTTATGAAAACCAATCCTTTTTGAATTTTTATAAAAGGAGAGGAATCTTTGGAAATCCATAACTATTAAAGGTGATTATTTTGGTGATAGAATTACCTTCACAAGAACTCTTCATTTAACGGGTCATAGTATGTTAGGAGTGACAAGGGAAGTTAAATATTAAATAAGGAAACCCAATATTCAATTCTTCACCCATGTCTTGTAATCTAATTAAACTTAAGGGATCAATGAACCAAATATGCTTACATTCATAGTGCATAATTATTATTCCAACCAACATATTAGATTCCCTTTTGGTGGTAACATAGAAGAATGGATTAATTCATTTTGTGGAGCCTATTGTATTAGCTATATTAGTTGTGTCATAGAGATTTACACCATTCCAAAAGGAATACCTATTAGAATAATTAGGCAATCCACATGGATAACACCATTTGTAATATTTTTCCATTTTATTTTAAATAGGAATACGATCTGTATTTACATTAGAGAGTGTGAGGAACTATTGTTATAATGACATAACAGGGATAGTTTGGATTTGATGCATTTTTATTGGATGATAAGTTGGGTTATAAGAATAGACCATACTAGGATCAAGTTGGGTTTTCTATCTTTGCATGGTGGTTAGATTATTTTTCATATATATTCATAGGGATTTAGGTTCATATATCTCATTGTAAGAAGTCATAAGAACAATATTTACACTTTTAGGACTATGAATGGATGTCATACGTAGAGTTGGAATAGGTATACCATTTGATATTTAAAAAAAAAAATCAATTGAGGTCTAGGAGTTGTTTTCTCATCTTTTATGACACTATTCTTAGAAAATATTACAGTCTCATAAGCATTAAGAAGAATAATCTCACCCATGGATTGAATCATGACTATAATATATGAGTTTATGGTTATAATGAAGAAAAGGAATGTTGAATGAGGTAAATTCCTTACTTTAAGTGATAATATATCCAAAGACTATTGAAATATATAATTGAGTCAAAAATAACTTTAGTAGGATTCCTCTTTATGGTTTCCATTTTCTCTATTGGAGATAGCTTATCACTTTTTACTAAAACTGATTTCATATATTTTCTCCCAAATAATCGATAAATCCTTGGAAATTTAGAGGAAATCCTCACATTACAAAATAAAATCTTTTGAGACTGATTTCATTCCGATTTGACAACCAAAAGATAATTTTAAATTTATAGTAAGTCACTACCAGGATGACCTTATAATAATAGCAACCCTAAGAAAGAGGTGATTTTCAGTAACACTATCTTCTTTCTCAAATCCAAAACACTCAAAAAGTGACAATTGTAAAACTTGTTAAAAGTAGACATCTAATTTTGGCTTACTAAAATTAGTAAGTGCTCATATTGTGTTCAAATTTGTCACACTCCCTATCACCCTCCCATGTCATCATCTCTAGTCATCATGAAGATCAAGTACACATGATTTGAGCTAGTTTCCATATTATTCACTGAATGCCCCAATGTAGGAGATAATGATATCTCTCACATGGATCTAGAAAATCTCAAAGAAAGGATATTGAATGAACTGGAGAACCTATTGAGGAGAAAATTGTATCTAGTGGTATATTTTGGGAAGGTGGTCATCAATTTTCATTTCAGAGCATAGAGTTAGTTCTAGCTTGGGCCCAACACTATGACCTTGATTCAAGAACAATTCTCACATATGAAAACTCAATTATTATATTTCTCACTCTAAAGGGAGTTTGAAAATTCTTACATATCCCCACTTAAATCATCACTCAATAATTTTGATCTTAAGAATGGGAATGAACATATTCATACTTTTAGGGAGTGATAGTGGGATCATGTCTCAAAAAGGGAAGAAAATCCTCTTAGATACATAAATCATTGTCCCAAGTGAATTTCATGAGGCCTAATTTGATATAATGTTCCTATTAAACATGGTAATGGGAGAAAAAATAACAAATGACTTCCATGATTGGATGGCCAAATTAATTGTAGTGGTCATCAGAAGGAAATCAGATGATTAAATTGGGAATATCATAAGTAGCAACATTCAAAGATAGCTGGTGTAGTTACCTAACTCCAAGAAGCTCTCGGTGACTTCATATATGGTTTATGATCTCTTATATACAAGGATTTTCAAAGGTATTTTTATTTCCCTAATGTTCCAAAAAATTCTCTTACATTCAAGAAGTACCCTTAGATCACATTCTGAGATAGTAGCTCTCATTTCTTGAGGGTGAATGATGCATTCAACATGTTTGTCATAAGGATCCTTAAGGGAAATCCTGAGAAGAGAATATCATTATAGGAAATTGAGTTGATTGAGAAGTAGGAAGTCACTTCATTCAATTTACCACCTTCACCTATCTCAAAGTCAGAGGTTTTGACCTTGCCCCTCTCCAATTGCCAAAATACCCAAGTGATAAGATCATCATGATTGAGTTGTGTCAAAATTTGTCCCATGTTCACACAAGGTGCAAGAATGTAAAGAGGAAGGGTGTCACATTCCCTATTTCATTAGTAACATATTCATGAAATATTGATGCATCAAACATAAAATCCTCCATTGCATCCTTCAATTTGTATTCTTATGTTTCTAGGCCCAATTGTGACCTTAGGAAGGATCACGAGTCCTTCCTCTTACCAAGATTGAATCACATTTCACAAATTGAGGACTATTGGGAAAATTGTGTGGATGATTTTGAGGTCATAATACGTGACTATATGAGAATGAAAGTGGATCAAATGAGAGATTTCAAAATTGAATGTTTTGTTGAGGGATTAAATGATGATGGATATGACCTATTTGACCTTAAGTATCAAGCGGCGCATGCTTCTCCTCTTCCTTCCAGTCCATGGAACATTTGAGAGTATAGTAACATCAAGGTGAGGACCATGGAAGTAATCAAAGGTCAAAATAATGGTTAAAAGAAAGGAAAAGGTATTTTATCATAGGATGGAATTGAGGTTAGAGAAAGACTAGATTCTTCCGTGAAAATGACCCCTCACTTCTTCTCTAGGAATTGGCACCTAATGTGGAAGTTGTGGCTATATCTAAGGTTAATAAACCTATGAAATAGTTGAAAATATATGACTATGTGATGGAAAAAATTTCCTTGAACCAAGGAAGGAAATTTCTTTAAGATGAGTAGAGATGTGTATAAACCTTTTTCAAAGAGTCTGGAAAACAACCTAATTGCCCATGAGGAGATGTGTATTTTTTCAAAGAGTCTACAACCTAAGCCCACAAGAAATGAAGAAAATAAGAATACTCCGAACAACTTGAGGAGTTCAATGCATCATAACTATCTCATGTAGAATTGATATCTCCTATTAGTAGTTTTTATTCTCATTTGATCAAGATATCCCAAGGATACACCACGCAAGGAAAAATAAATGACAGATGGTTGGATAATATCATTGAAAAAGGAAAGGTTTTGTTTCCTAATGTTCTCTCTCTATTTAATTTTTTTCGAGAAAATATTTTAAAAATCAAAGTGAATAATGGGATATCAAGGAAGAAAAATATATTTAGGATAGTTTTCTACCATTAGTATCTAAGATTAATTAATCTCGACTACTACTCCTTGGTGAAAAAAATGTATTTACATCCATTGCTATGAATTTTTATCTTGTGTGATCACACATGATGAGTGTTAAGTGTGATGTAGTGAATGATGCCATTATAGAGATTGAGTCTGCAAAGGATCATGCATCACAAATCTTAGAGAATGTTATCGAAATAATGTAAGATCTCAGATAATATTCACTCAATGAAAAATCATCCTTAGAGGAACTCCTTAGTTCATTTCAAGAACTTATTCAGAAAGATGTTAGAGACCCATTTTTCTTCTACAAGGATACTCTAGAATCTGTAGAAAAAATAGAGGTTCCATCTCTAATACCATAAGAGAAAACAAAATTGGGTTCACATAGTGTATAACACCCAATAGAATTCCTAAAATTGGATTTTTTTAGAACATGTGTACATTCTACAATTAGATAAGATTATCTTCACAGTGATACAATTTGGCAAGGATCTCAAAGGAAAGGAATTCATTCCTATAAGCATTTCTATAGGATGTCGAGGGAGTTGGCTTTTCTTCATCGCAGGTTCTTCTTCTCACAATGATCATATAATTTTTTTTTCTCTCTCTCTCCCCTATGTTCTATTTCTCCTTTAGAAATATGATTTTTTGATTTTTCATCTTATTCACTTAAGTGACCTTTGATTTTGCATTGTAAAAATTCCCTTTTCTATTAATATGAAAGGGGCTTATCTTTCATTCCTAGAGGAATGTGAAAGGTCATAAGTGGTGGGACTATGAAAGGTCATGTGGGGGGTAGATGAAGAGACATATTATAAAGCTATAAATTGGAATTGTTTCTCCATTCCAAAGGGTTAGGTTTTCTTTGTTGATAGCTCCCATTTTCTTACTACTAGCAAAAAAATTAAATTATTTTACCTCTGTCTTATGTTTTCCTCTCCATCTCAACTTTACTCCATGAGCATGCTTACTTGTGTAATATTATGCAAATAAACTTGGATTTACTTGTGTTTTGTTCCTTTTTCCTTTACATAGTGTCTTCTAATTTTTAACTTGAAAATATTCTAGTTTTATGTCAATTAACTCTGCTTTGTATTTATTGAGTAAAACCCCTTCTAGATTTTCCCCTCTCTCCATACACACACTTTTCCTCCACCTCCTTTTACACATAGGTCTAGTGGATTATTCCTATGTGATCACTAGTTGAAAGGCCACTCATGATGGTTAGAGTAGTGTATATATTTCTTGGTTTCAATAAGTTGAGCTTCCCCATTCCTAATTTGAGGGACATAGTCCTAGAGTGTTGATGAAAACCCCTAATTTTCTCTTATGCAAATTATTTCACCAATAATCTTATTTCCCAATATGGGGAATATTTTGATGTCCTACACCCTATAATGATCCAAAAATAATAAAAATAAAAATATCCTAGAAATCATAAAAACGCAAAAATGCAAACCCAAAAATATGGAGTTCATTTACTAAAAATCAAGTGTTGATTCATGTGAGAATCCCTTCATATTCCAAGCTATTAAATCTTAACTCCTTGTTTCTTGTATATTGGATGAGAAAAGATACAAATGAATTAAATATAGTTTAAGTTGAAAGTAAATTCTTCAAGTTGGTGGAATGAAGATACACCAGAGTTTATCGTGCAAGTGGTCTCACTGATCCCGTGTTTGAAGAGAAACAATAAGTAATTTTCATACTTCATTTTATCTAAATAGTGAGACAAATTGGAAAATAATTCTTCCATGAATTTAATCCTGAATTTCCTCCCAAATATCCTCTTGAAGTTTCAATTTTAACGCCATTAAATATCATTCCTCTATAATAATAAGTAGAAGAATAAATGAAAGAACCTCAACCAATTGTTCCATGGGTAAAGAATCTGGTCCAGTTGCTCTTACACCACTTGTTCATGAATTTATGAAGGTATCTTACAAAAAAATTCCCTAATTCAAAGGTGATGGCACTCAAATTTCTAAATAACATACTATAGTTGTCATCACTACATGTGGATTTCTTGGAGTTAAACATGAAGATGTTTTAGTAATTTTGTTTCTGAGCGACTTCAAGAGAAAATAAATCAAAGGTTTTATCTCTTTCCATCTTGATCCATCATATATTAGGATGATATTAGAACCAGGTTTGAAGCAATATTTAAATCTTATGAAAACTCTAAGGATATCCTTATTCAATTGTCTTAGATGAAGAAAGAATTAAATTAACTCATGAGAGACATTGTGGCTTGATATAATAGATTGCTGAAAAGAATATCTATAGAAGTTTCACCATCCACTAATAATCAAAATATATTCTTCATAAATGTACAATTTCTTGAAGTTGGATTTATCCTACATAGAGATCAACCTCAAACTCCTAAAAATTCCTAGGAATATGTCATTTAAATAGAATATGATCTGATTTTTTCGGGAAATTAAAGAATCCAAATGGTAAGAGAAAGGTCAAATATCAAAATAAGGTGCTACGGATTCTATTGTTCAAAAGTTAGAAAATAATGTGATTTCATTAAAAATTAACTGGCATAGACCATCATTACATATAAAAAGGTCTCAAGCAGAGGATACCTAAATGAAAATAAGAATAAGAACATAAATAGAATAATATGAGGAGAAAGAAGATTTACTCTTGAAGAACCTCATGTTAATGCCACATGTGATGTAATACCAGAAGAGGAAATTGATGAAAATAATGGAGTGTTGGCTATTGAGGAAATTGATTTTATTGGAAACATTGGTTTTTGTTAATATGCCTCTTCTAAAGAGGATGGATTTGATGATACCATTTTTAATATGAATACTCACTCTTGTGTAGTGGTCACTGTTTAAAGTATCAAGAGAAGGTTAAGTCTTACAATAACATGAATGAAAATTTTATGGATTCTCTTGTGATAAATTTACAAAAATACAATAATTGATAGAGGATACATGTTTCCTCCATTTAAAGAGTCTGCAAGGAAGATACCTAAAGTAACTACACTTTACCTTACATATCCTAGTATAGGTAAGTTTATTCATCAAATTTATGCTTCCATTTCTACACTCAAATTTAATGATGTAAACAACAACAACACCACTTCTAATCCAAGAAGTAGTCAACCTCTTGCTACGCATCCAATCCTTCATCCTTCTCATCTGAGAATCATTTTGATATAATTTACCATGTGAATAAATATAAAGTTCAGATAATTGAGGATAAATATTTTCTAACCCATCCCCAAAAAAATTGATAAGGTCATTAAGTTCATAAAAATAAATAATTCTAATCCTTTTACTAACCCTCTTATTGTCGCTCCTAGTACAAAAGGCCTATTACCTACTCCTAATTATTATAATAACAAAAACTTCTTTCCTCCTCTCTATATACCTCTAGGAAATTTTATCTTTTCTACGTCTCAAGTAGTGATTAGTGGTTTTAGATTGAATAACTACATAATAGACTTTGGAGCCTCCAAAATGTCATGCACATAAAGGTTGTTAATTCCCTTAGCCTAAACCTCACTTGATCCTTTATCTATTATTACTCCATGGAAATGAACGAATTCCCCTTGGTAGGAGAATCAAATATTGTCAATTTACATTCATGTCGATCCTCGACAAGAAATTCAAAGCCACCATACTCGTTGTTGACATGCTTGTCACATATGGGATTCTCCTTAGTAGAAGATTTTATAGAGACATGGGAGGATAAATCAAATTGGATTGTTCATCCACAATCATTCTAGTGAATATTGAATTGAAACTACTCCCAGAGCCTAAAATGAAGTATACGAAGATACAAAAGACTAATAATCGACAATCCACAATTCTCTATTAAGATAAAGGTGACATAAACTACTTCATGACATCTAAAGGGAGTGAAGAGACTCCTTTTATTGAAGAAAGGTTAACCAAGATAGGAATCCATGAGCTATGGAAAATTTATTTTTATGTAAGTTTTTCATCTACTGGTCCTAGTGTAGGAATTGTAATCATCTCTCCTAAGGAAGATATGTTTCCATCGTCATAAAAATTATAATTTTCCAACACCAACAAAACAACTGAATGTTCTAACACCAACAACACATTTGAATGTGAAGCACTCATTTTGAGCATGCAAGATGTAGAAGAAAGGGTATCAAGGGGTTGGATGTCCAACATGATGTAAGGCTGATTTTCAAATAGGTATGTAAGTAATTCTAAGTAAATAATTTAAGGCTTATAAGATATAGAAATAGAGTCTAGGACTTTGTTGAATTATTTTTTTCATTAAATCATTTACTCAAGATCAAAATATAAGAGTTGATTCACTAGTTGTGTTTTCCTCATTGATGATTCCACCCCAAATTTCAAAGCTCAAAAAATTTAGTTGAAATGGTGTTCCAGCCTAGTATACCTAAAAACTCTTAGAATTGGCAAGTTTTTAATGATGAAGATTGTTTTTCATCCTTGTTGCAACAAATTGATAATTTTAAGAATCTATATTTTGATGGAAGTTACAATGGTGCTAGAAAACGCACATTTGAAGAAGGAATCAAAGGGGTTGATAATGAGGAGTCGTTGAATTGAATGGTAAAAAAATTCCAAGAGGTCTTGTTTCTTTGGAGGATTTTTTTGATAAGCATGAAAGGTTAATTTTAATTAAACTAATGGGTCAACCCAAGAATGCAACTAAGTTTGATCAAGTGAACATTAGGACACCTAAGAAGCCTAGAATTTCCAATATTGGAAAGTGACATTCTCTAGAAGAGGAAATAAGCCTTACAACCTTGTTGAAGAAGTATTCATATGTTTTGGCCTATTCATATGATGAGATCAAGTCATATAATATTGACACTATGAAGCATCAGATTCCACTCAAGATGGATGCTAAGCCTTTTCAGTAAAAATAAAGACAATATAATCCCAAGATTGTAGAAACTATCGAGAGGAAGTGGAGAAATTTCTCAATGCGAGGATCATTTTTCCAGTTCACCATTCCACTTTAGTAGAAAAAAATATTTCTGCGTGGAAGAAGAATGTAGAAATAAGAATATGTGTATATTTTCATTATCTTAATCAAGCATCTCTCAAAGACAATTACCCATTATCGGTCATGGATAAAATTATTCAAGATGTCACAAGATCAGAAATGATTTTCATGCTTGATGGTTTCTCTGGATATAATCAAGTGGAGGTGGCATGAGAAGATCAATTCAAAACAACATTTACCACCCTTTGGGGAACTTTCACCTACAATCAAATTCAATTCAACATGATAAATGCAAGAACTACTTTCCGAAGGACTATGGATCTATCCTTCAAATATTACAAAGGTAAGTGCATTGGTGTATATCTTTATGATTTGAATTTTTATTCAAAGCAGCAAGAGATAGTCATATAATCCACTTGGAGAAAATGCTATTGAGGTGTCATGAACAAGACATATCCATGAATGAAAAGAAATATATATTTGGAGTAACATAAGGAAATATTATGGGTCATATTGTGAATAAAGAGGGAAATAGTATTGACCTGGAGATAATTGATGTAATCATGAAATTGGCCTTGCCCTCAAGAAAGACCGATGTCCTCTCCTTCTTTATAAAAGTGAATTTTCTCATAATATTTGTTCCCAAATTTGCTGAGATTACAAAAGATATCAATGATATGATGAATCCTAAGGATTCATTTTTCTAGAGTCAAGAAGGTAAGCAATATTTTGAGAACATCAAAGAATCCATTGTTAAATGTTCCACTTTAGCAAGGCCTAATTTTAATAAATACTTCATCATGTATTGTTATGCCTCTGAGCATACAATATTTGTTATCCTAGTGAAAAATAATGATGAAGATATTGAATCACCAATTGCTTTCATGAGCTTACCATTGAAATATCACAATATTAACTATTCACATATGGAAATTAATTCTTATGCAGTGGTAAAAGTAGTGAATAACTTCATATTTCACATCTTGAATTATCATGTTATTGCAATGGTCCCTGGATAAGAAATCAGTCCATTTTGAGACAACAAGAACTTGGATCCAAAAGAGGAAATTGGGTGTCAAAAATTCAAGAATATGATTTAGAAATTAGACCTTAAAATTTAGTAAGAATAAATATACTATGCACATTGATGGAAGAAGAATGGATGTGACATGACACAAGAAGAAAAAGATAATTTTTCAATGCTATGAATGCTTAACCAGATATTTTCCCATGGTTCTCTTTGTGAACACTATTGATGATTTGTAATCTTACATAGCCTATTACCTCACATATGGAGGTTTCCCATCTCATATGAACCACAAGTAAAGGTGGACTATCAAGTTCAGTCTTTTAGTTATGTAATTTGGGATAATTCATTATATAAAAAAGGATATATGGTTGTTTTTTTATATGTGTCGATAAATAACATCATAAAGAGATATTAGAATACTACCATAATCAATCATGTGGTGGGAATTTATCATCCATGGTAACATCTCACAAAATCCTGAGAGGGAGGTATTATTGTCCTACATTGTTCAAGGATGCTCACAAATGGGTTTCAAAATGTGAACCTTTCCAACAATTTGTAGGGAGGCCTAAGATTTCTACTCTTCCCCTCAAGAAATTGGTTAATGAAGAACCTTTTCAGTGGTGGGGATTTGATTTTGTAGAAGTGTTGAATCTAAGCTCAAATACTAGATACTTATATGTGCTTACCACAATAGATTACTTCACCAAGTGGGTAGAGGCCATACCCGTGAAACATGTATATTTTGAAATGGTGTAAAACTTTCTAAAGGAGAACATAATAATCTATTTTGGAGTCTCAAACAAAGTAGTGACTGATAATGTTACCTACTTTTCCTCTCTTGATCTCACTAAATTTTCTACCAATACGGAACATCACTCTCCTATTCATCGACTATTATCCACAAGGTAATGCCTGTAAAATCAAGTAATAAGAATATTATGAATATCATAAGGAAGTGGTGGATATCAATCGAGTAATTGGCATGATAAATTGCTTGATGCCATATGGGAAAATTGGATAACTCTAAAGAGGGAAATTAGAACATAAATTTTTTGGATTCTCTATGGTAGTGAGGAAAAATTCTGATTTCATTAGAAATACATGCATTAAAACTATTAAAAGTTATAGAGGATGTTGAGTACAGTGAATATCTTGAAAAAGGATTTCTACTTGGAAAAATTGAATGAAAACATAACTATTTTAGTGGATCATCTTTAGAACCATCGATGAAGGTCAAAAGGATTTTTGAACAAAAGGTTCGTACATGAGACTTTCAAGTTGGAGATGTTGTATTCTTATGGGAAAATGGAAGGGAGCTTAAGGGTAGTCATGGAAATTTTGATTCACTATGGATTCTTTTGTTTAGGGTTTGGAACTTTTGTGCGAGACAAAAAAATTTACTTGGCCAACTGGATGTCACTCACCTAGAGCTGCCCCAAAATGGGCAAGATTTACTTAAATTTTCAAATAGTAAAGGTTGGTCCTTCCAACTAAAGTGTTGCAGTTGAAAGTGGATTTTCCCCTGCATGTACCATAGGTAATTTAGGTTGTTTTCCTTTTTCATTTTTTGTATTTCATTTATGTTGTGTGTTTCCATTTTTTCGTGTGTTTGTTTTGGTTGTTAGATTACTTATGTGATTTATGCATCTATTTTCTCAAAGGATAACGCATTGGTATACTCACCCACAAGATAAATGAGGTTCATGTTTACTCCATTTTTCATTTATCTAATTAAAAAAAAGTCCCCGAGTAAGATCCAATTAATGTCATTCTAAATTTCTAGTATGTAAAATTTAAAATTTTGGTCATGTAACCAAACCCACACTTGAACTTCTCTGTCCTAGTCAAAGTAAATCTTTCCTCCAGCCAGTATTTCAACTATTTCACCCTCATTATGGCCAAGAGGAACATACTAAAATTATTTTCAATTATGTTTCATATGAATAAAAGTGTACCTAGATTGATTCTTGAAGTTATCTGAAATATATGAAAGAATAATGCTCCTGAGGCTTCAAAATGGCTATTTTTGGTATTTTTTCAGATGAGGACATCCCTAAAAAGCTAAATGTAAGGAAAAACCATCAATAAATTATATAGGAGATTATTGATATGATATAAGGAATTTTAGGAATTTTCTAAGGATCCATGTGAGTTCGGGAACTTTCAAGTAAAACCATGTCTTTTTAGGCATGAAACTAGCAAATGCATGTTTCAAATGATATAGTCACCTTGTTTAACGGGTTTAAAAATCCTCAAGAGTTATTGGGAATCCATATCATAGGAATTGGAAATATGATAGATCCTACTTCATGGTGAAATAATCAAGATAGAATTTTGGGAGTATTAAAATGTAGAAACTTGTCCATCAGTTGTAATACAAGAATCTGTTTTACAAGGTGGAACTTGCTCAATAGGTTATAGACACCTCGGGAGGATTTAGGATCCTAATCAAAGCTCAAAATGGAGATCATTTGACCCTACTCATGGTGCATGTGTTGGATTTAATCATAATCATTATGGAATCTAGTGGCAATTCTTCTTACTAGACGCGCGTGTGTAGGTAAAAGTGGAAAATGGATAGAAAAGGAAAATTTCAAGATTAATAAGGTATTTTAAATATTTTTAATGAACTCAATGTGTCCTTTTGAGTCACAATCATATAAATATTGCCTTTTGAACTCCATGTATTTTTGTCGAAATGAAAATTCACTCCTTAGTCTATTTTCACGTTGAGTTTGATGATATTAGCACAACCAATGAACTTTAAGTAGAGTTTTGGAACTTGGATGTCTCTTTTCCCTTTTAACCTTGATGCAAGGGGACATGGTGGAAACTAAAATGTTCTCCCCTATGGATAATTCAGTTGCATCACTTAAAGTGATAAATTAAGTGGTGTGTTGGTACCCAAATTGGTTCTCCCTTTGAAGTTAAGAAACATCAATGGCTAAACAAGATGCTTAGAGAAAGATAGATCATAATTTGAATCCTTTTGTAGCTAGGGAAGGATCTAACTATCTCTTTGTCACTCAAGCTTGGAAAATTTGGATAAAATCATGCTAAGGGTTTGACCTACCTTGCTAATTTAGGTTTTTCCTTCAACCAGGGTGAGAGGACCCGTTTTGTAACTTGTGTTTGTAAGGGAAAATAATGGATCAAAAACATTTGAATATCCTTTTAAGAAATTTAGAAATAACCTTGAGAATACATGGTCAATGCAACATAATCTAACTCTCATGAACTGTCACCCTAGAAAATGTAGATGTCTCTTAGAAAAGGTTTAGGTTACTAAAGAAAATAATAAAATCAGCTCGCTCCTACATATTTCAGGTAAAGGATGGGTAAATTCAAAAAATATCCTTAGATTTTATGGATAAGCACTATAAGAAGGGTTGGTTCTTGTAGGATTTATCAGTTATAGATGTATTTTGTTGAGGAATTAAGTAGGATAAAGTTGATTATACAAATATTTGAGAACTTTTTTAAAATGTTGGAAAATCTTCCAGATGAGAAGATAAAAACACATCAAAAACTAACATTGAACCTTAAACCATAAGATGTGCATCCATGGAAGCCCAAGAATACATGGTTTCACAAAATCTTTGAGAATTTAAACATAAAATCTCATGCCAAAATAAAATAGCAATAATCCCCGATCTATCATACCTAAAAACACTCATAGACTTAAAACTAACCTTTATTAATAAAATTGAAGCAAAGTGAATTTAAATTTTTTATTATGTAATGAAATTAAATCTCTCCTCACAGTGCAATAGAAATTACCACGATGTTACCACAAGGAGAAGATCTTGTGTGATTAAGAGGGACTCCTAACATAATATTGCAATAAGAACATGAATATATATTTTGAAATATCTCAACTTAAAATAAAACACAACAATGTTCATGATCAAACACAATTTACTCGAACTCATCAAATTCATCGTCAAGAAAAAGTTTCATTTGCATAGTCTCAATGTTTTTCAATGGATGTACACTTGCAACCATCTTGACATGATTCAATTTAAAAGATAAAGAAATTAACAAGTTTCTCAAACAAGTTCTTGGAAAAATGGCTTCTCTCAGTTTACACCTTTCTTTTCTAAAATTTCATAAAATTTTAACCCCCTTATGTGAGAGTATTCTCAAGTGCATTTATACAATCTCAACCACTCACTCACTCTTTAATTTTTCCCCAAAAGCATGAATCTTTGAAGAATATTCTTTATTTACAGCACATAGTTTAATCCACCTCTATTTTCTTGAAAATATTTTGTTTTATGTTACAGGTGGAAGAATCATGGGTCATTCACATTTTTCACTCTCCTAGAATGACTAAGATGCCATATCACTTGTTTAATGTTTTTTTAATCATTAAATCTTCAAGGGATCAAAAACCCATTTTTGATAATTTACAATCATCTCCAAGTGATTATATTTGACGTGTAATCCTTTTTACTTACTGATAAACAGTCTTGGGAAATACACGTTTCCCTTCATGCCTTTTTGGGATGATTATTCCTGCATGGTTTTTTTCATATAAGACCAATCATCATCTTCTACCTAATGCCAACTTATTTCATATTTATTTCTCCTATGTGGATATCACATATGGATCTTAGAGGCTATCTTACCATGATTACACTCAGCTTGACTTGCCTACCTCAAATTTCTTATAAAGGCATACCATTTTCCTCTACCAATTCACATTTTCTTTTGTGAGTGTAAGAATTTTGGGGAAATTTATCTACAACATGGCGAGAACACCAGTATCAACCATCTTAAAATACATATCCACCGAGGATTTTAACTCAATCCTTAATATATCATATCCTCATGAGGCATTTGTAAGAATGTTATTTGAAATTGTTGATCTTGAAGATTATACTGGGCCTCTAACAACTCAAGTTGTTTAGGTTGCATTAGTGAGAAGACTTATCAAGATAAGCCCTTATTTTTTTTCCTTCCATATGATGTATTTTCATCTCTTCAGACTAGAGCATCAAAATAATCCTAATGAATTGAAGAATTTTTGGCTCATAAATAGGCCTAGTGTGCAAGGTTTGACCAATTATAAATTCCCATTCATTTGTAATGAGGAATTTTTGTGAAGGAAATCCCCTTAGGGTCCTATGTGCTTGATGGAGAGATCTCACTAGGTATTGTGCCTACCCTCTTTTGTAGGATGAATGAACTAGAGCAATATGTCTCAATCTTGGAGAAAAAACCATCAAGGATCATACCTTCTCAGCCTCTTGAAGCATCACCATTTTTTGTGAATAAATGTAAGGGTGAGTCTAGCTCTCAGGCCTCCTCCATCTGCTCTAGGATAATTATTTGTTACACTTCCGCTCAAGTTTCCAAGCCATCCTCCATTTTCAAAGCAACGGGAAAAATGCCTTCCTTAAAGGAGGTCTAGACATGACTGAATGGGTTGCATATTATGAGAGGAGATCACAATTTCTTAGTCTGTTGGATGGTCCTATGACAACTATTGATGAACTCGGGTCTTTGGGTATGTCTTATTTAATGGAAGGAGACATTGTGTTTGTTCAAATGACATTGGGGATAGATGAATTTATTCATAGGAAAAATAAGCTAGTGAGGAAACTTCCTCTTTGTAGAGAGTATTTTTCAGTGTTGGATGATTAGGTTTCTTTTTCGTGTTTCCCTTTTTTTGATACAATTCACAAAAATGTATGTAACTTTTTCTTCATGTGTTAGGGCCCCTATAGAACCCCACTTTGCTTTTTTCCATAGTATAAAAGGTAACAAACAATTTCATTAGTGTACATACTTCATGGTGAATTTGAAATATTATCAAAGCAATATAAAATTCTAATGTATTGTATCAAATTACATGTGTTTGAAAATAACAACTTCAAAGTACATTTCAATTTTTTATGAAACAAGAATAAAATTTGAAATAGGATGAAACAAAAGTTCAAGGAAAACAAGCCTAGGTTTGTTCATCAGTATTCACATTTGTATCTTTATCTTCTTCATCTCCTTCTTCCTTGGGTTGCTTATCCACATATGCATCATACTTTTAGAATAAATCTTTTATATCATTCTCATCTAGGGCTGTATGGTGCTGAAATATCAAGGATTTCCTACTCATTACATCCACACATTGATCCATCTTTTGTTTATATTCCCATGGTTTTGATTTTAACTCTACAATTTTGGTTTCTATAGTCATTATTGTCTCAATGACATCATAAGAAAAGTTTTCTCTTTAGAAATTTTTCTCAAAAGAATTGATTAAGAAGCCAGTTTTCAGATCACCATAACTATATTTGAATTTATAAAATACCATGTATTCTAACTTTGGGTAAATATTTTTCATACTCTTCTCAACTC
Source organism: Taxus wallichiana var. yunnanensis (assembly GCA_018340775.1). Classification (NCBI taxonomy): domain Eukaryota; kingdom Viridiplantae; phylum Streptophyta; class Pinopsida; order Cupressales; family Taxaceae; genus Taxus; species Taxus wallichiana. The sequence goes on along the minus strand of CM031243.1, from coordinate 91,399,617 downwards.
ACTTCTTCTCTCTGTCTACATTTTTTCTCCGATTCCATTCAAAACCACTACTCTAAGTTTTTCCAAGTATTCAATTAAATATTGAGTTCCCATGTGTTTAATCTGGAACAATTCCTTCCTTATCAACTAAGTCTTAATCTAATTGAGTAATATGATTCGATGCTGGGAGAATACCCTCAAAATAGAAAATCTCATTATCACACTATTCGATTAGATCATCAATTTAATTGAGCTTATCCTTAGGCTCTTCATATTTAATCCTACCTTTATCAATGGCTTTCTTCCCCTTTTCCATTAGCTTCTCCACCCAAGTATCAAAACCTTTGACCTTTTTAACAACTTGTTCAATATGTCACACAAATTCAGGAGTATCAGAGAGATTTCTTCTTGGAATTCACTCGATTGGCCAACAAATTGTTGTAGAAATGAACTCAATGATCTAACTTGTTCTATTAACAACATTTTTTATATGTTGTATTCATCCAATTTGTGCAACAAATCATGGATTGCTTATAAAAGCCCTTTCTTTATTACATCCCTTGATTTTATTCCTAAAGGAATAAGTTGAACATTATAGTCACTTGCAGTTATATCACTTCTTTATTTGCTATCATGTGGGATTTTCACCTCCAAATTTTTGGATGCATACGGGTTAGTATGAGTTTTAGTAATAACCCTATCCTTTTTGGAGCCTTTGTGGGTTTTGGGAAATCCATGACTGTAAGATCTATGGATTTCATGGTACATCATCATCTTCTTATTCTTCTTTTGAAATCAACTCTCCTTTCCAGGCTTTTGTAAGAATAGTTCTCACCTTTGTCTCTTGTAATACCGATTAAGGTTTTACGGGGACAACCACTATTTTCTTAGACATCTCTTGAAATTCTTGCACTAGTGGGTCTTTATGCTACACTTTTTCCACTTCTAATGTTGATTTCTTGGGTTCATCTTGTGTTGGAACTTCCCCACTTTCTTATTTCCTTGATCCTAAACTTGGGGTTGACTAAATTTATATTGAGTCATATCAACATTTGGAACATTTTCTCTATTTGTCTCCTCAACGAATGTAGTCATAACCTTACTTTTTACATGGGAACCTCTTTGGCTGGGGTTGTTTCTTTAGATAATTCTTTTTCTTCTACATTTACTACTTCCTTTGAGGTTGTTGTTTGGTGGAGATATCCTCATGAACTGGTATATCAATTTCCTTTTGGTCTTTTGATACCTCCTTTTATTGTGCAAAGTGTAATGGATCCTAGTAGTTGGTCCTTTACCTTTATCAATACCCCATACACTCTGATTATCATAAATGTATTCATTTGTAATGGTTTCTTTTGAAATTTCAATCACCCTTTCTTTATTAGACTTTTCCCTTTGAGGTGATCCATTACCTTTTGTGACTTTGGTTTCCTTTCGGGATCTTTTTCACTTGGTGCCCCAATATCCATAATTTCTTCACCAGAAATTCCTTGAACTTTTGAATTTATCATTTATAAAGTAGTTTGGCCTTTAGAAGATACTTCTAATAGTGGAATTTCTAACTCAAAAATTGGCACATGGGTGGATTTGTTCAGTCCTTCCGACCTGGAGAATACCTATATCTTTTACCACTTGTATTTTAACGATACTTCAAATGTCTCAAGTATAGGGATCTCCTCATTTGTTTCTATGTCCATTATTTCAATAGGGATTTTGGTTGATTCATGAAATTTATCAAAAATAGGTATACTCACACATTCAACTGGTGTTGCATTAAATTTCTTCAACCCTTATTCCAACACATAACTATCTAGTAGATTAGATGGGATAATACTTTGGGATACTTTTTCTTAAGTAATATCAGTTGTTACTCCTCTTGGAAATAAAGTTGAAGCTTGAAACACTGGTTATATACTTGGACTTACTTGAACATCATTTTTTTCTTATGGTGGAGTTTTCAGATGAACCAAGGAAGAAAATATTTCTTCTTGTTCCTTAGTGAGTATGGGATGATTAATCACTTTAGGATTCTTATGCTTGTGTTTCTTAGATGCATGATCACCTTCTCTTACCAAGGGTTGTTGAAATAAAACTTTGTATCTTTTCTTTTCCCTTTCAAACTGTTTGATATCTCGGTGTTACCCTTTCCTCAAAGACATTTTGACTTAGATTAGATATTGGCACTTTTCATGGTTCCTCTCATAAAAATTTCAATACTCGGGGATTTTGGTAAAAATTCTAGAGGGGAATTTTGTGTAGCTAAGTCATTTCATTTTGTTTGGATTGGTACTGCAAAAGTGATAAGAGCATTTTCCAGAGATTTTAGAAGCATTTTTTTTGTTTTTTCTTTAAAGAAGACATGGAGGTTCCTGTCCCACTAGCTCCAGTGGTCTACTCATCAATAATTCCTATAGTAGGTATTTTTAAAGGTAATTGATGGGTTCTTACTCCTAATGGATCTATCTTATCAACTCCTTCCTTCAAAGGGGAAGATATTCCTTCAAAATCTATAATTCATTGAACTTGTTAAGAACCCTTGTATTTTGAATGGATAAATCTATGTTATTTTTTTTACCCAAGTCAAATTTCTCCTCATCACATGAGCAATCCCGCCATACTAATCATATGATTCCGACTCATCCCATTTTATGTGGGTTATTGGTTTTCCTTCTATATTTTGGTCAATATAAAATTGACTCACAATCTGTTGGTCATCCATAATTACCTTAGGAACCACATCAATTTTACAATAAATTATCTTTTAAGGGTCATCGTTGAGAAATCCCGAGTCTAACTTCCTCTTCATCTCTACAATTCATCCAATAGTCATCAAAGTGAGGTTCATGCTCATTTTTTTTTCCAAATTATTGACCACACATCTAATGTCATAGCTAAACCTCACCTTAAATTTCTCCATATCAAACCTTTCCATTTCCTCCTCCATCATCCTAGATTTTATAATGGAAAGTCATGAATATCTCCTAATTCTAATAGGGAACTTCATATTCATTTTTGTGTTCCAGTAAATCAACTTATGAACGTGTATTAATTGTCTTTCCAACTCACATAAAGACATCTTATCATCTAAATACCTTTGTAATTTACATGATTATATTTCAAATCCACTAGATCTTATGTAAGTGAATCTCCCATATAGAATAAAGAAGTAAATATATTCCATTATTGTATTTGTATTTTCTTTTGATATTCTATATTTCTCCCATTCAGATTTGACCAAGCATATGACATGTGAAAGAAATGTATCATTCATCAATATTACATTTCCCTTCCAATTTCTCATTTATAGTTGGGGATAAACCTCATGTATTTTTGTGATTTTTGTAATGGGTTGTGGTATAAGGCCAGGGAAATGTCTATGTCTTGCAATATTGTAAATCAGATATGTCATCATGTAAAACTCAAGCTCCCCAACACCACCCATATTTATCTTTACAGCCAAAGTGCTAGAAGATTCTCATGAATTGAATCAACAATAAGGGTTGCCCAAAAATGATCCCTTTCCTTTCTAAAAAAGCCACATATACAGGCACATCCATTCTTTGAATTCATTTTTGTTTCCAAACCATCCATCCTACTTAGCATCACAACTACATCTTATGCTTCTTCCATAAAATATGCCCTAACCAATTTCTTGGAAATTATGGTAGTCACCTTCTTGTTTTCTAACAACCACTCAAAGTGTTTATAGGTTTAGCATAGTTTCTATTCTTAGCTTCATTGTCTTTAAGGGCTAATTCAACATGTAGGATTATAAGTGTTTTGATTATCTTGGTAAGTTCAATATTATCTCAAGGCCTTAGGTGTTAAAGTCAATATTGCTTCACCACTCCTATCTAAGACTTCTCTCTTTTCTGGATTATATTTCACAGCACAAAGCCTCACCAATTTAGAGCAATGCATAGAGAGAGGTATAGCACCAACTAAGAAAATGTTACTAACCTTTATTGCTTCTATGAGTTCACTTTTGTCGGGTTATTCAATCTTTGTAGGTTTTCATTAAAATTATCATTCATTAAATTTATGTATGTAATCTTATCTAAATCACCTGGTAACTCTGGATGTTACATGAAAACCCAATGGAAATGTATTAATATTTTATGCCCTAACTTCTACTTTCAATCTCTTTACAAATTGTGGAGTAAAAATAATGAAAGTATTAGAGTAAAGTATGATCCTTACGATTCTCTCCAGTAAATGTCTGTAGTTTTTCCTCTTCCTCTTAGATCTTCAACACTTCAGCTCCCGGTTAATTCTCTCTAATTGATTTCACTTCGATCCTCTAAAAATTTTGTTAGTAAGGGCATCCGAATCTTGACATATGATAGTAAAACTCGAAGCATTTGAATACTTTAAACATTCTTGCCTCGATTTGTGAAAAAAATGCATTAATGATGGAATCCATAAATGCATTAAATCATGGCCATATGTCATGCCTCCCCTTTTTTAATGTGGACCATACACGTGGAGAAATTCCATGTTATACGGGCTTAGAGAGTCTTTTTGTATTTTCACTACTTTTTTAAATGTGAACAAGTTTACTTATTTGACCCGATCACCTACTCTTTACTTTTATTGTGATCATGACACATGTTTAAATATTGAATGTACCAGATCTATGTGCCACTTTTGAATATCTATCTATTTTCCTAATTGAGTACAAAATTACCAATTCAACATCGGGACTCGCTTCTCTAACCTTTTCTTAAGAAAACACCATGTATCCTTGGCATTTCTCGAGAGATTTTTTCTGCATTTTACACTTTGTCAACTTAACATTAAGATAACATTATTGGCCCCGATACCCTACTCCAATTATCTTTTCACACATGCACCTCTTCAGAGCGGGTCAACTTCTTGTTTTTCATCCTTTGACTTTGAATATTCGTTGGGCCTTGGGGCTAAGTTTGCATTTTGTAAATATTATGTAATTGTTTTATCTTTAAAAATAATCTTGTAACACTACAACCAATGGGAATATGCCACATATCTGCAGCATTAGAACAGGTATGATATTTGTTGTAGTGACCAGAGGATGAAATATAAGGCTATTTTTCAAGATTAAACCCTATTCACGATAAAATTTTACAGGGATTTATAGAAGAAACAATTACCATTACATTCCTCAACTAAAAAAGAGGATTTACGCCTAAAAAAGGTTTTTCAATCACATTCATCATTACTATATCTTCAAAAACACATTTTTACATGAAAAAACTAGTCGACCAATTCGTTTGAAGGTAGGAACTAGATGAGAGGGTGAGATCAAAATGAGCACTAACACTGGCTCTAACTTGGGGATGGGTACCCCGTGTGGGCTCCATAATAACCATAAAAACCAAACATACAACGAACCAAGTGCATAAATCCATTGGGTTAGGAATTCATTCAAAGCATACACTAGGTCAAACAACACCAATGTATTTCACAAAAACAAACCAAGAGATTGAGGAAACTAGTCACTGTAGACCAGGAAAATGAAAAGGGAAACAAAGAAAAAAATAATAATCAAAAAGGACTATACATTCTACAATGATTCCTACCTTTTTTACAATCAATTCAAGAAGTGTTTCAATTCTTGCCATTAATAAGAAATTCAAGTAACTCTCCATCTTGGTCCTTCAGGGAAAAGGTGTGCTCACCAATTCTTATGTCAATGGAATATGGACCCATCCATAAAGAATCAAATTTACCATGTTTCCCCTTATCCACATGCATGTTATCCCATAGTAAGACGAGATCTCCAACATTTAAATTTATGGGAGTCACCTTTTTATCAAAAAATTCTCAAGTTTCTCTCTGAATCTAAGGTTTCTTTGGTGATAATCCCTTATCTCTTCATCCAAATCAACTATTTGATTAATCCTAGTCTCATAGGGTTTCAATTCTTCATCCTCAACCCGCTTTATGAACTGATAAGAAGATACTTGCATATGTAGGGGTAAAAGATCCTAGACTCCATAAACTAAGTCAAATGGACTCTTTCCGGTGGCTCTTTTGCAGTAATTTTCTATACCCATAAATAAAATTTCAACTACTCACCCCACTTTCTTTTATTAATCTCCAATGTCCTCCTAATTATCTTGAGAAGATTCTTATTGCTTGATTCAGCTTGACCATTCCCTTGTGGATTGTAATTGGATGCATATGTTAGATTAATTCCATATTCTTGGCACATAGTCACCAATGGCTTGGCCCTAAAAATCATGGCATTATCAACAACTATTTTTGCAGGTACTCCAAACCTATAGATTATATGATTCAGGATAAAATCCATGATAATTTGATGCGTTTCTTTTTTAGTGGGGATATCTTCAACCCATGTGGTAAAATAATCATTGCCATTAGCATCTATTTGTTCCCCCGCACTTGAGGGATCTTAGATCACTCCAATAAAATCCATGCCCCATTTTTTAAAGGGATAGTCTATTGACCCTAATTATAGGGGTAGAGCACCTAAATCTTTCATTCTTTGAAAGAACCTCGATAACTTTCACATTTTCTAACCAAAAAGGTTACATCTCGAAAAGTGTGGGCCACCTGTAACATGCCCTTAATATCTTGTGAGTAGTCACTCTTTTAGTAAAGTGAAATCCACATACTCCCCATGGAATTATGCAATCAGTTTGGGATCTTCTTTTCGTATGATGCATCTCAAAATAATACCTTTAGGATTCTTCCAAGCCAACCCATAATCAGTGATGATATATTTTTGGGAGGCTTGTTTGAGTTTCTTATTTGTTTTTATCTACATTCCCAAACACTCCAAATTCCCGAGGTAAAATATTATGTCCTTATACCATGTGGAATTGATTAATTTCTCATGGACATCCATATTTCCTTCTTCAATTTCATTGACTTCCATCACCTAAAGATGCTTTCGACATGAAAAAGATGCAAGAGTATGACATGGATATACAAACCACTAAGCCGGTTAGAGGTCTAGGTCTTGATTTCAGATCTGAGTAAGACCATGCTAAGAAGTCTTGGTACTTTTTCAACAACTCAAAATAGGACTGCTTTTCCTCCTTACTCAAATTACTTCCTATAAAAAAATTCTAGTTTTTCTCTAGTTCCCAAATTAAATTATTCAACATCCTCAAGGTATATATGTCTATGAACTCCTTGTCATAGTTATCAAAATTATATTCTAAAGCCACCAATCCTCTAGGAATTATATTGGTTTTCAATTAAATTATATCCCTGCTAAACAGGGTTTTTTTACCATCACACACTACAACCATTGGTTCCCAATCCATGCATTGATTAGTGAATTATCCTTCATTCTATAAAAACCTCTGAACCTAGGCATCATCATCAAATACTTTCCAATGTTTCACATTATCAAGGAAAATGGTCTTGACAATACTTCAATATCATATTCACAATAGGGAGAAACAATGCAATTTTCAAACCTAGAACCAAACATTTCCAACTTATCTACTGTAATATTTTGGGTTCTGCACATGATACAATATGTTCAAGGACTCAAACATTTCAATAAAATTCTACACTTATGCTTATACTATTGCATCCTTTAATTCTTTATAGCATACAATTTTCTAACTTGTTTGACCACCAACTCGAGTTTCCTTTATATCATACCTCCTTATAATCCTTAAACCCAAAAGTAATGCCCCAAACTCTATAATATTATTTGTGCACTAAAATTTAATTTTAAAGGATAAGTTAAAAATCTATTGGTTTTAAGACATAAGGAAAATCTATCACCATTTCTCAAATCGAGCAAGCTCCATCAAACATAAAATTCAGGGGGATACCAACTTGTTCAAGACACTTTTATTAATAACATGTTCCTAAAAATCCACATAGCCAAAAAAGTTGTTAACATCTACATCTACATATAATACTTCATAAGAAGCATTGTTAGGGTATTCAATTAGATGCAACATATTTTTCTCACCATAGAACTTGAAAAGGTCCCCTCTAGTGGTATGGTGGCATATGAAAATCCATCTATACAATTTCACCCATAGTACCAGCCCAATTTCTTGATAGTAACATACCCCATTTAACAGGGCAATCCACAATGACTACATTCATGGTTAAAAACTTACAGGATAAGTTGTCAATTGCACCACTAGACCTTTCACATACCCAATCACTAGTACTTCCCTTGAATCCATAGCAGTGCACTTTTCAAAGGTTGTTGTTACCTTGATGTTCAATTCATTCATTACTTCAAGAGGCATCACATTACATTAAGCCCCTGAATCAAACATACAATTATGAACAAGTCTATCTTTAATAATCGAGTAGTGTAAAATGGTTCAATATCAAGTTGGGATTCAACAAGGGAAGTGCCTAGATATACTTCAAGGGGTACCCCAAATTCTCCAATGCCGTGGAACTTCCAATTCTTTAAGGAAAAGACATATATCTACATTGTTAACATCTTTTCCCGGGACTATTACCTCCTCCTTAAATCCCAAGTACTCAAATGATATTATTTTGTGCTCGGGGATCTTAAGCAACTCAAAAATGGTTACAAAGTGAACTTGATTTGACTCAAAATTTGTGCCATATCACAAGGGGTATACTTGGGTAAGGATGTATTAAGAGGTAGGGTAATTTCCTTTTCTTTTTAGTATAAAATTTTTCATAGCTTGGGAAGGGTTATTAGGTTTATTTGCATTAGTTGGGATTTTGATTGGAACACCATTCTTGGGGATCCTTTAGAATAATAGTGAGGAGAGGATTCTTTGGTTTGGGTTTTTTCCCTCCCATCTTAATGGTTCTATTTCTTAGGTTATATTCCTTCTCTTGGGCTCCTAATGCATTCATTAATAAATGTATATCCTCCTTAGAAGGGATTCCTCCATCATATTTCTTAATTATCAATGCCCTTAAGTACTCAAAATGTAATCTTGGAAAGTCAAAATCCTGTACCATATCATCTTTAAGATCACTAGTAGAAGGAAGAGTAAATACTCAATCTATGTAGTTCCAAAAACATTCCATAGTCCTAACACTCAGTAATTCGGTAGAAGTGGCTCCTTGTTGTGGAATGTCAAGGCACTCCATCACACACACATCATAAAAATCAACATTATCATCAACCACTTAATTTTATTCATTAATATTACATGGGAAATGTGGAAAGAAACATTTATCACACCACTCAATAACATGATTTTATTTTATCATAAAAACTCTAGCAGTTAAAAGGTCAGGGACTAATTTGTTTTCTCTTGATTGTTGTTGTTTATTTATTGATCCCATGGGCCTTTTACCTCTCTCATCTGATCTATGATCACCCCTAGGATGATTACCAAATCCATTTTGGTTTCAAGGTTGGTGTTTTCCATGAAAAATCTTTCATATTCCCTTGTTTTCTCTAGCAAGCTTATAGGAAATTTCTTTCACTACCCCTGCTAAAGTCTTAACTACCTCATCAACTCCCTTACTATCTTGAGGATTTTTAGGATTTACTAACTTGACACCATCCCTCTTAGGAGGTTTCCTTGTTGCCTTTATATTGTTTTCAATATGTACTGCCATAGAGAAATCCTGCCTCAAAGTCCTAGGGTTTTTGTCCCTCAAATAATATGCAAATTTCTTATCAAACGCATTAGAATATTTTATCGGATGGGAGTCATCACTTGGCCTACAATTATAGGTAGTTTAGTAAAGGTTTTGTTAAATATAGTATTGAAATATTGAATAGGCTCATTATGATTCTTCTTTATGTTCTCAAATTCATATAGAAGAAATATGGGGTCAGTCTTATCCCCATATTGTGATCTAAATGCATTCTTCATCTCATTCCATGAGTCAATTGAATTATCTGGTAAGGATTTATACCAATCCCGAGCATCCTCTTCTAAGGTGTGAATAAATAGTTTTACATAAACATCCTCATGTTCAATCTTGAAATACTCCATAATATTCATGAAAAGTCTTAGGTGTTGATCACCAATAATAAAATTATTTCCTTGAAACTTTGGCAACCTATTCCTTACTTCTTGTGGAATTAAATTAGGATAATCCACCATATCGTGAATATATATGGGCACAAAACATTTACAACAAATGGAGGTCTAGGTGGAGGCTGAGCCATGCTATTTTGAAAAGGTCTCCCAATAGGAAGATTAAAAAGTGTGGGACAGGGGGTATTTGGGGAAATCGTGTATGATATTCAAAGTACTGATCCTTTAAAGATTAGTTTCATAGAAAACTCTATTACTTATGAGTAGCAATGGAGGGAGATGAGGAATAACTATACCAGTTGTAAATGAAGGCCCCTCACTAGTTGGAGTGTAAAAATGTGTTCAGGAACTACTTGATCCAAAACTATCTGAGGAGATGGAATAATCCTCTATCAAAGGATGATCAATTTCAACCATAGGCACTACTTTCTCTTCCGACCTTTGATATCCCAAATCTCTCCATATTTGTTTCTTAGTTTGATTGTCCTTCCTAGCTCTAGAAAAAAATTATAACAAGATTTGTCTTAAAATAAGGACCTTATTCCTTCAATCTTTATAGATCTCAATGAAAAATTTTAATTATTAAATCCTAAGGCACTAGTATTTTCTAGAAATTCAAAACAATGTGGATTTTCCACTAAAGTCTTACACCTTAGATGTGTAAATCACTAAAAATGACTTGTCAACTAAAACTTAATGATTAATTTCAACAAAGCTTGAAAAATCTCAGAATATTTTGTCATTATTTACCCCTAGCAAAGAAAATTTAATAGAAAGCTTACTTGGACTAGGAAAATAACAAGCAAATAACTTATAATCAAGGTCATTTTTAGTAAAGATCAACAAAGGATGATGTCTAGATCATGTATTTGCATATAAACATATTTAATATGTTACTAAAGATCGATATTTATCTATATTTACACAAATATTCCCTGGAAATGATGCCAAAGTGGTTTGGTACCCAAATTAATTCTCCCTTTGAATTCAAGAAGCATCAACAGGCTAAGTAGGATACTTAGAGAAATATAGATCAAAATTTGAATTGTTTTGTAGGTAGGGGAGGGATCTAACTATCTCTTTATCACTTAATCTTAGAAAAGTTGGATAACACCACTCTAAAGGTTTGACCTACCCTACTACTTTAGGTTCTTCCTTCAACTAGGGTGAGAGGACCAATTTTGTAACATGTGTTTGTAAGGGAAAATAATGACTCAACAATATTTGACTATCCTTTTAAGACATTGAGAAATAGCCTTGAGAATACATGGTCAATGCAACATAATCTAACTCTCATGAGTTGTCACCCTAGAAAATGTAGATGTCTCTTAGACAAGGTTTAGGTTACTAAAGACAACAATAAAACCAGCTCACTCTAACATATTTCGGATAAAGGATGGGTAAATTCAACAAATCTCCTTAGAATTTATGGATAAGAAGTGCAAGAAGGGGTGGTTCTTATAGGATTTATCAGTTATGGATGTATTTTTTGGGGAATTAAGAAGGATAAAGTTGATTATACCAAATCTTTGAGAAATTTTAACAAATGTTGGAAAATTTTCCAGATGAGAAGATAAGAACACTTCAAACAACTAACATTGAACCTTCAACCAGAATATGTGCATCCATGGAAGCCCAAGAATACATGGTTTCACACAATATTTGAGAATTTAAACATAAAATCTCCAATCAAAAACTCAATAAAACATCAAGAATCCCTAATCTATCATGCCTAAGATACACTCATAGACTTACAAACAACCTTTATCAATAAAATTGAAGCAAAGTGAATTTAAAACTATTTATTGTATAATGAAATGAAATATCTCCTCACAATGCAATTGCAATTACCACGATGATACCACAAGGACAAAATAATGTGTGATGTAGAGGGATTCCTAACATAATATTGCAACAAGAACATGGATATCTATTTTGAAATATCTCAACTTAAAATTAGACACAACAATGCTCATGATCAAACATAATTTACTCAGAACTCATTAAATTCATCAACAAGGTAATGTTCATTTGCAATCTCAATCTTGTCAATGGTTGTACACTTGAAACCATATTGACATGATTTGATTTGAAAGATAAATAAATTAATAGGTCTCTCAAACAAGTTCTTGGAAAAAAGGATTCTCTCAGTTTACGCCTTTCTTTTCTAAAATTTCATAAAATTTTAACCCCCTTATGTGAGAGTTTTCTCATCAAATTTATACAGTCTCAATCACTCACTCACTCTTTAATTTTATCCCCAAAAGCATGAATATTTGAATAATAATATTTCTTTACATCACATAGTTTAATCCAAATCTATTTTCTTGAGAATATTTTGTTTTATGTTGTTAGGTGGAAGAATCACGAGTCATTCACCTTTTTCACTCTCCCAGAATGAGGAGGATGCCATGTGACCTCTTTGATGTTTGTTTTAATCATTTATCTCTTCAAATGATTAGATAAAACCATTTTTTATGATCTCAAAGCTTCTCTAAGTTATTTGATTTGACGTGTAATCACATTTACGTTTTGAGAACCAATATTGGGAAACACACATTTACCTTCGTGCCTTTCTGGGTTGATTATTCCCACATGGTTTTTTGTCATATCAAACCAATCATCATCTTGTACATAATTCCAACTTATTTCATATTTATTTCTCCCATGTGGATATCACATATTCATCTTATAGGATATATTACCATGATTACACTAAGCTCGATTTGCTTGCCTCGAATTTCTTATAACAACATACCATTTTCCTATACCAATTAACATTTTCTTTTCTGAGTGCAAGTATTTTGAGGAAATTTATCTACAGCATGGAAATAATACCAGTAGTAACCAACTTAAAATACATATCCACCAAGTATTTTCACTCAATCCTTGATCTATCAGGTCTTGATGAGGCATTCGTAAGAATGCTATTTTAAATTGCTGATGTAGCCATATTTTATACCCTTAGACCGATACTCTAAACCCATGCATGTTGGCCTATCACCCACCTAGCATTGGGTGATCACCCAAGGCATGCATTGTCATTTGAGTCTCTCTTTTATGTGAGTCTTATGAGAATGCATCATCTTATAAAATATATTTAAATAGAAATGAGTAGAAAGAACCATCCCATATCCTAGAAAAATTTATCTTATTACATCCGTAAAAGGGAAATAACAAGCAACATAAGGAAATAGCTCATATAGAAAGGAAGTACATTAGTATACTTCTAAACACATAGATGATTTATAACATGACATTGTATTCATATTAAGAGATTCAATAACAACATTACAATCCCTTGGTTTCATAACATACCCCTATATTATAATGTAGAACCAAGTCATACATCGAACTATACCATGTTCATCACATTACAAAGAAAATTCAGACCCATTCCCCTAAATGCACCGGGTAAGTACACCAAGCTGGGGGACAATTAAGTGGACATCAAATCCTGAATTTTACATTAAAAACAACAAAACATCAAATTTAGTCTTCGCGGACTTGAACCATGCCGAAAAGTAAAAAATATGTCATAAAAATGGTACCATTGCGTAGGGGAGACTATTAGCTTTGTAGAAATACTGATTTTAAAGTGAATAGAAGAGGATAAATATCATTTTATAATTTTTTACTAATAGTAGGTCTTTAAGACACTTTTTCCTATGAATGTTTGTCTACGTTTAAGACTGCAAAATTTGTTTCACTTATTAGAATGTGATAAAACTTATACCATCCCAACCGTGGTGAAATTATATACATGTTAAAAAAAAAATATTTGATTTCAATATTTTTTGATGAAGTTATGGCGGGAAAATGGAAAGTGCTCTGTTTTCTTTATGTTTTCATACCACTTTCACGGAAAAAATCATAAAAATAAAATATTACTCAAAAAATACAAAATAAAATCCATCCCAAGATAGATAGTGGCATATAACTTCTCACCAAAGGAAAATATATATATATCAATTTTTGGTCATCCAAATTGTGGGCAAACGGACTATAATCTTATCGGCGTTTTAAAAAAAAAAAATACCAAGTCATTGAATTTTAAGTGTTTAATATAGCTAATCTTGTCCATTGTTTACAAAAATTAGTATTTTAGAAACTAGATTCGGATGCTACGATTCATATTAATATAATTTTTCTAATTTTGAGTGTATGTATTTCTAATAATGCCTACAAGTTGATATTATGTTGGTATTTGCAATATGATGTCCACGGATGACCCTATATTTGTCCATCAACTTCCCGCACTTACCCCACCATTGTCCCTATATGTTCCTATTCCCCACCCATAAAATCCTCCATTAATTTTTGTAGAGCTTTGCTTCTCTTTAACTATATATCTTTCTTCTACTAGGCACTTGTATTTATAACCTTAACACCCACCGCCATGCCTTTTAGAAGTTATAGATTGGTTGCAAGTGTTGAAGTGGTCCTCCATGGGAGCATGCCTTCCCAGATCTGAGCTCTCCATTTCTTGCAATGATGTCTTCTGGAACCTTCTATCGTATGCCTAGAATATTCCCTTTTGATCCACAATCACTAGGCTTGCACCTTATCTACAAGGGTCATGCTTTTCTCGTGTGATGCCTCGGGATGCCGAATGCATCTAAGTACAAAACTTGTTTTTCCTTGTGCATGTTTGATGTGTGTTCTACAAAACCATTCCAGAACCCTTCCCTATGCACCTTCAACTCGTGCACCCTTCTTTAACTAGGTCCCACATGCCCAGGTGCCTTGTTGTACTTAGCTAATCTTTTAGGGCCCAACGGCTGATCCTAAAGATTATATTAGGCCTCTAACAACTCAAGTTGTTTAGGTTGTATTAATGAAAATACTTATCAATATAAGCCCTACATTTTTTCCTTTCTAGATGATGTATTTTCATCTCTTCAGAATGGAGCATCAAAATAATCTTGATGAATTGAAGAAGTTTTGGCTCATAAGTAGGCCTAGTGTGCAAGGTTTGACCAATTATAAATTCACATTCATTTATAATGAGGTATTTATTGTGAAGGAAATCCCCTTAGGGTCCTATGTGCTTGATGGAGAGATCTCACTAGGTATTGTGCCTACCCTCTTTCACAAGATGAATGAACTAGAGCAACGTGTCTCAATCTTGGAGAACAAACCATCGGGAACATACCTTCTCGGTCTCCTAAAGTATCACCAATTTTTGTAAAGAAATTTTAGGGTGAGTCTAGCTTGAGGCCTCCTACTTCATCTGCTCTAGGATCATTTTTGGTTGCACTTCTAGCTCGGGCTTCCAATCCATTCTCCACTTTCAAAACAAGAGGGAAAAATTCCTTCCCTAAGGAGGTATAGATATGACTGAATGGGTTTCCTCTTATGAGAGGAGATCACAATTTCTTAGTCTATTGGATGCTCTTATGAAAATGATTGATGAACTCGCGTCTTTGGGTATGTTTCATACATCTTTGTCGGATACATTATGTTTGTTTAAATGGCATTGGGGACAAATGAATTTTTTTCATAGAAAAACTAAGCTACTGAAGAAACTTCAGCTTTCTTTGAGAGGATTTTGTGGTGTATGATGATTAGGTTTCTTTTTATTGTTTCCTTTTTTGGATACAATTCGTGAAAATGTATGTAACTTTTTCTTCATGGGCTGAGCTCCTTTATAACCCCATTTTTATTTTTTACACATTATAAAAGGTAACAAATAATTTCATTATTTTACATGCTTCGTGATTGTAGTTTCTTTTCATCGCTTGCTTTAACAACCAGCCCCAAATGCATTAGCATATCATCCAGATTGGTTTAGAAGCTCACCAAGGCACACAAAGGCATCAAGCCCCTTATTTATGTGATATTTGTGAGAATGATCACCCTTGGTAAAAGAGTTCTTTCATAAAAATGGGATGAACATACCCATTCTAGTAATTGGGATAAAGAAATAGTTCTAGTCTAATGCATGAAAGCATGGTATAATATGATCAGCTAATTGGAAGTAGAATCAAACCATGAATAATATCAAGAAAAACTCATAACACACACATGAACATAAGGGAAATGTATAGATCAAGATCCATCACATGAGTGCTTCTGAAACTCTTCATTATATTCATTAATCAAATACAGAGCTCGATATTACATCAATAAGGGTTTTTATCTCTGGGAATATTCATAGTAATAAGGATTTTATACATTACAGAGCCCGCCATTACACATTACACAATACCTCTATATTTTCCTTTCTCTTATCCTTGCCTAAATCTACACACCCATACTAACTAATCTATTCTCTTAAAATTTTGAGAAAACCATCCATATGAATAATTAAGAAGGAGTATTCTCTTAACCATGCATCATTACCTCGTGAAATCCTGAAGGAATTCTCTCAATATTTCTCTACCACTACCCAGGAATATACCAGACGTCATCATGTGCTACCATAAACCGAGTTCCTTTAGCATGAATGTACCATCAAATCCTTAACAACCTAAACTCCTTATCCTTTCATGATAACCATATTTATGCACAAGAATATCCTTTCCTTGAGTTGCAAGTCTCTATAGCTTACCCATATATGTATTTTTTCACTTTTCTATTTTTTCCCTATGCACGTCTTTTCATGTTTTCCAAAACTCCCTTAGTCCTAAATCCATCCTTCCTAGGCACAAGCCTTTGCACCTCTCCAAAAAGTAATTCTTTGTGTGCCTCCATGCCTTGCTTTTGCACAGCACAAGGCTCCATGCCTTTTGTACTTAGTTATTTTAGGGGTCCAACATCACCTAACACAAAACCTATTTCCGCATCAAAAATCCTTCATGCTTCCCCGAACAAAAACTTGTCAACCCAAATCTATTAAGGACATAATTCTTCCCAAATAATAAATAATAGTTATTGGGAAATAATATGAATAAAGAATTGAATGATGGGGAATATGTTATGTAACCAATTAAAGGAGTTTGGGAACTCGTATTTATCTCATCCATTAACATTTCCAAGGCCCTAAATTCGATACAACCTTTCTTGACACTTCTCCTATGATGTTGGCCACCTGGTGTGGGAGAATCTCCTCCACCATCCATTTCCTTATGTTGATAGCCAACCCTAACTCCACGCAGACACCTTCAAACTCATCCATTCATTCATTTATGGAGTCTCAGAGTTCATTGATTCTAAAATCCAGATTCTCGTGCTTTGTCTTGATTTTATCCTTCTAGATCATGGTGTTAACAACCAAGTGTGTGCACTCCACCTTGTTTTTAGGGATGGTATTTAACAAAACCTTTAGATCATCCTCCTCTTCCATCACCCTCACATCAATAATTGGCTCGCATTTCCTACAACTATTGAAGCCCCTATCTACTAGTATATTTGCTTCCTTGAGTTGGGAGAGAAAGTCTTCCAAATCAGTGATCTAGGATTCAATGGAGACCTTGTTCTCTTATTTTTCCTTTTGATATCTATAGGAATGGTACCCATGTCATCCTTGATTTTAATGAGTAACATTCCCACGAGGTATTTGAGGTACTCCATTTCATCCCTGTAATTGGTTCGCCTCTGGATTTTTAATGCTGAACATTGTCCTATAATGATTTTTACTAGGGTGCTAACTTGGTCATATGCCTCCTTAGTTCATGCTTGTTTGACCTTCAATCCTTGGTGTAATATATCTACTTCCTTTGAATTCTCTTACTTTTCCATGACCAAGGTTTGAACAATGGCTCCTACATCCAAGTTATGCCAAATCACTTATATAGATATCTTTTGCAATGCATTGCATGCTTGTTCATCTATTAGGTGGTTAAGATCTACCACCTTATATGGATATCCTCCTTTCTTATTTAAATGAATGGTCCTAATTTTGTGATCGTTGACCTCAAACTCCAATTCTTGGGAGTGATAGTGTATGTTCTAGGTGAGCATTTTCCTAGTCCCCTGGCACACCCCTGTCTTGGTCCATCAAATCCTAGCCATGCAAATTTTCTTGTGGGAGGGTAGCCTAGAACCTCACATGCAATACCTTCATGGGTTCATCCATGAAGTCCATATATGGGGACATGGGTATACACTTCTTCCTTATTTCCTTGCGCTCGGTCCTTTGCATCTTTGATCCTAGGGTAAATCCTTTATCATCCCCTATAATGAAGGATTCCCTTTATCTCCTCCTCATGTGTCGGTCTATTCTGGGAGGCCTCATGTGTTAGAATTTTATCTATTTATGTAGATTTCTCATTCCATTTCTCACGTGCCTCACCCTTAACCCTCATGCCACTTTGGCTTCCTTCTCCTCAAGTTATGCCTCTAACTCAGCCTTGAAGGTGGAATTTTCCTCATCTTCTCCTTTTTTTGATCCTCGTAGTGGAGCTCGATGCATATTATTTTTCCACTTATTTTCTTCAAGATCCTCCTCTTCCCTCCCTTCCTTATGATTTGGAAAAGAATCCTCAGTGCTACCTTGAGAAGTTTTGGCACCCTTGCTCCCATTTTGGCGCTTGTAGTACTTCCTTTTCCTAGAAGTATCTAACTTTCCCTCATCATGTTCCTCTTCTTCTTGTAATGCTTTCATGGATGAGATTGGTGTCTCACATGGATTTGGCAAAGGAGATTCTATAACCTCCACCTCAACCCCCCTTGTGTTTATTCATGCAACAATATGAACACCCAATGGGCATACCCCTTGATGGTAACGTTTATTTGAGAGTGTAATTCAAGAAAATATGGATCAAAAATTTGATGTAAGTAGGTCAAGTGCCAAATTTATATGCTATGCATAATGTGTGGATATCAACATCTACCTTGTCAGCATAAAAAAACTCATTCTGTACTTGATCTTATTGATGGTGCACTTCAAATATCCGATAAAGAAATGCAAAGGGGATTTTACACCATGGCCTCATATCTCCTTGGCCATTACAAATTTTACTAGAAAAAAATTTGTGTAATGGAAAAATTTACCTGGTCACCAAAAACTTGGGGTAACTCATGGGTGATGTAGAAATCATTCTCAAAATCTTCACAAAATTTCTCAAACCATCTGTTCATATGATCCTTGTAAGCACTCAAGATGTTCTCATTGTAAGTGAACCTTGCGAATTTGACTACAAGGGATGTATGTGTGGGTAGGTGACCCCAAATATTCCCAACTAGTCCTTATAGGACCCCAATATCCTAGAAAATGATCAATAGTAGGATGGAGCTCTATGTGATCTTTACTCCTACCTCGATTTCTGCACTCACGCTTCCTCAACAATACCCTTTGTGACGGACTCTTCAAATTTGTAATGTGCCCACTTAGACACTCTATAGGCCATGCATAAGACCTTCTTGTTAATGTTATTCCATATCTCGATGCACCCAATTTGTAGTGAATGAGTTGGAAGGTGACTCTCAATGACCTGCGCCCTACCTCCCTTCCCGTAGTTCAACTTCTTTGTCAGCTCCTCAATCTTGGCAGTGGCACATAAATCAAGTGTCATGTCCTCAATGGTGTTTTTCAAGCCTGTAACTATCCTAATCAAGTGGCATGTTATCCTCATCCTTCACCCCACAAAATAAAATAAGTCCTCATACACCTGCGACATTAACCATCTAAACAATGGGGTGGGTTTCATAAAGAAAGGAAGCTCCCACGATTACAAGACTCGATCTTCTACAATTCTAACTATCTTGATTCATCAACCCTAGGTTTCTAAGATCATCTACTATTAAAGTGTTTAAAACCAAGTCTTCCCTCATCAACTTCTTGTTGTCACTTGTTCTATGGTTAGACTACTGTCGATTTTGAATTTGTATAGGTTTGAGCTCCATTTTTCTTCCTTAATAACTCAAGGAGGGTACTACATTTCTGAGTAAATTTCCATGAGACCCTCCTTTTCCACCACTTGTCTCTTTGTATGTGCCTTCTTTGGTGCCATATTCCTCATTTCCTTCATGTACTAGATGCTCTTAATGTCTCCTATGTCTTCCCAAACTCGTCGAATTCCATGGTTTTCTCTCATGTAACTCCTTCCTGCCATGTTGTCTTGTTTGCACCACAAAAGTATTCCATAGCTTCACACAATCACACTGGTTTGTGACAAGTTCTTCACTCACCTTCTTAAAACCCTCATCGTACTTCAAACTCCTTAGAACACAAATAAATTCTCTAAGGAGAAGTAGTTGAAATGGCTACCCTTACCCTTTTATGTATATTTTTCTAGCACCTTAAAGTTATTCCAACTATGTGTCTCAATGTCTCTTTTAATAGAGTACTTTATTTGACTCAACTTAACTTTCCCAACCTCCCTTTGCACATCATAGTTATAACCTTCTAGTGCTCCAACACTACTTCAATTCCACAGACCTCCTTCGTGTGCATCACTATGCCAAAATACATAACCTCTATGTTGACTACCAAGTAATTTCCCATGGTGTTGCCTACCTTATGTTATATTGTGTGATCTTTCTCCTCTTTGTGGTCTTCAAAATTCTCTCAAAACACGTTTATAACCACCCAAATCTAAACACCTTAATCCACCATACCACCCATTCTTTTGTCTTTAGAATGAGTTTCCCAATAGTTCCTTGTCGAAGGAATTTGTTTAAACATATCCAAGCATATATACCAATCCACCCCACAAAAAATGTATGCATGGTCCTCTATGTATAGAACCAATTCTAATGCAATTAGCTACTAGTGCACCAACATTTAACACAAAACTAAAAATGATGAAAAAGGAAACAAGCTGAAGGGGAAATCATTAAGGAAACCTAATATAATTAGAAAATTTGCCTTATTTTATAGACACATAAAATCCTTATTTATAGTAGAGATTCAGCCTAATCCCATTGAAATATCCTAACAACCTTGTCCCATCTAGCACTCTCAACTGACATGTTCTTGAATCAAGGATTTAAGACACATTATACAACCTTAACCAATGGACTTGGAGCTTCCCAGGATGGCACAAAAACTTAGAATCATATAGTAGAACCATTTTCCCAACCTCAAATTGTCTATTCTTAACGTGATGATCATGTCATGATTTATGTCTTGCTTCTCATTCTTCTAATTCTATTTGGAAAGTGATCGCCTTTCATCCAACTACATTAACTTATCCATGCGTTCTTATAATTATTGTTTTTTTGCCAATCCTCCCCGCACACAATATGTAGAGAGGGTACTATAAATTCTATCAATAAAATTACTTATATGCCAAACACTAATTGAAATGACATGGCTTTGTTCAATATCTTGTAGGTTATTCTATACGCCCATAGCACAACTGAGAATTTTCCATCCCAATCATGTCTCCCAACATCACAAATCTTGGTCAACGTGTGACTTAGTATCTTTTTCAATGCCCTAGTTGTTATATTAGCCTGAGGGTGATAAGGGGTAGTCTTGTGATGAGCCACCATGAATTTTTCCAATAAGATCCTAGTTTTCTCATTCAAGAAATTTGTACCCCTATCACTAGTAAAACTCAAAGGTAACCCATACCTATTGATTATATTTTCCCATAGGAATATTTCTATTGTGGTTGTGGTGTAATCCCTTATAGGCACTACCTCCACCCACCATGTTAAGTAATCAGCATAGGTAATTATATAGTATGAACCAATATTTTATGTGGTAGGTGAAATAGGGCCTACAAAGTCAATTACCTACTTCTCAAATGGTTGAGCTCTAGTTATCAGCCTTAATGGAATTTCATCTCTTTTCCCTAGTTTACCAAGGCACTGGTAGTGGTCACATGCCTTGTAATACTCGATACAATCTTTGTAAATCATTTCCCACCAAAATCCTGCTAGAAGGATCTTGTGTGTGGTTGCATTCCCTGCATAGTGTCCTCTTGCAATTCCACCATGTGCTTCCTCCATGATTGTAGCGCACTCATGCTCTAACACACACCATCACAAAACCTCATTGTGGCCTAGTTTGTATAAGTCTCCATTAATTAACATATAGGGTGTGGCGCATATAGCTAATTGTTTCCTTTCCAAAGTATTTATTCCTTTGGCACCACACATGTTTTAAGAAACATGGAAATATCTTCCAAGTCGGAGGACACACATTGCAATATAAAAGTTGTGCATCGACATTGTATCCTCAACGCTCTATGCATCTTCTCCTAAGTCGATCCTTGATAAATGGTCAAGTCCCAAATTAATCTTACCCAGTTTCACAATAACTATAAACTCAAACTCTTGAAACAACAAGACCCACCTTTATATGCACCCTTGTAAAATGGTCTTGTTTAACAAGTAATTCAATTTCATGTGGTCGTGTAGAATATAAAAGGTGTTTCCAATAGATACTGCCTAAATTTTTGCAATGTGTAGATCATTGACAATGCCTCATGCTCAGTAGTAGTATAATTTTTTTCTATTGGGGTTAGCTTCTTGCTTGCAAAACAAAGAGGGTGGTCAATAGTTCCCTCACCTAGTTGTGCCAACACTACCCCAATTGCCATCCCTAAAGCATCAACATGCACATGAAATGGTTTTTCCCAAAAAGGAAAGCGTAATGTGGGCACAGTAATAAGTCTATTCTTCAATGTATCAAATGACATCTATTGCGCCTCTCCCCAGTGAAATGTAATTTTATGTTTTAGAAAACTTTACAACGGCACAGTGATCTTGGCATACCCCTTAATAAATTTTTGGTAATACCCCATATACCCAAGGAATCCATGCACAACGCTCTCAATGGTAGGCTTCCCAAATCCTACAATAATGGCAACTTTGGCAGGATCCACTAGAAAGCCTTCCTTACATTTGATATATCCCAAATGTGTTTCAAATGGAATAATAAAAAAACATTTCTTAATGTTGAGGGATATCCTCAACTTCTAACATCTTTCAAACATCAGCCTTAGATTATCACAATGGTCCCTCACTAATCCATATATTGTTCAGTCATCCAAGTAGACTTGTAGAAACTTGTGGATGAAGTCTTGAAATTCCTAAACCACAATGCACGAAAACATAGTAGTCACATTCTTCATTCCAAAAGGCATGACCATGTAGGAAAATATTCTACATTTAGTGGTAAAATTTGTTTTTCTTGGTCCTCCTTTGCAATTCTAACCTAATGATATCCTAAGAATCCATCTATGAAAGAATAGGTCTTGCACTCGCTACTCCTTCCAGGATCTCTTCAATGAATGGGGTTGGAAATGGATCAATATCACAAACCACACTCAGATCCCTATAATCAACAAAAATCCTTATCCTCCCATCCTTCTTAATTCTAATGACCATTGGAATTATCCATTATGATTCTTCAACAACCTCAATGATACCTAAAGTTATCATCTTGTCAATCTCTTCCTTGAGCTGATGTATAGATTCAAATTCATCTGGTAAGGTCTCTTCCAAATTGGGCATGCCCCCTCCTTTAATTTGAAATGCATATTCCCTAAATTTTGGTGACCTCCCTTAAGCTCATGGTACCCACACAAAAATAAATCTTGAAACTCACATAATAGATTAATGATCTTCGAAACCTCCTTCTTTGACTAGTATTCCCTGATAGAAGCCTCCTTAGGTTACGCCTTAGAACCAAATTTAACCTTCTTAGTTTTCGTGGGTTCATGATAGGTGCAAACTTTCTCATTAACATTATCCATAACCTCACACTTACCCATAGTATGGTTAACATCCAAGTTTTCCACCTCTTCACCATCGATCACATAAACCAATTTTCCTTTCTCTTTTTCCATGCATGTGCACTCAAGTTGTATCTCCTTAGATTATTCCTCATCAAAGCACACTTATAAGATAGTTTCACGTAGTAATTATAGTATTCTATCCTATCCCCTGGCACTTTTTCCCATAGTTAGGTGTTTAAAAACCTATAATGCCTCATTCACCAATGGCTTAGTACTCCGATATTTGAAAGCTTGAAGGAGATCAACCATAAACTCCTGCCAGTTTCCTATCTAGCGGCACATCTATGAGTGAATGTACCATGCATGTGCATAGCCTTGTAAGGTGGATTACAACTTATGCACCCATAAAGAAGATGGAAATGATTTTTTCCTTCCATCCAAGCCTTCTCACATGTTTTGATGTGAGACAAGGCAAGTTCCTTCCCATGATAATCATGTATGATAGTAGGTGCATTGCTGGAAAAACCTAACAGAGAACATGATTCTCACTTTGTGCCACTCTAGAAGGTTATCATGATGGGTTTCCAACCAACATGTTGTGGTCCTGAGTAAGGTATAGCTAAGAATCCTTCTCCTTTAAATCTCACATCTCCACTTTGGGTCACCATTTCTCACGAGAAAAACATCGGGGTTGACTCCCCAAAAAATAACTTGGAAACTTATTTCCTCCTAGGTGATTGACTGAGCATGCCTTTATTACTCTCATCATAGAGCCTCTTAACTACCTTCCAACCAACTCATATGTCTTGTGCACCTAATTATCACATGCTACACTAGTGATATCACTTAGTAATTAAGCCTCTTCTCACTTTGAATAACTCCTTCTATAGGATACACAACTTTAGGGTCTCTGATAGTGCACAAAAATATTTTGTCAATATATCCTTCTCCCAAGGGTTTAGTATAGGGCACTAAATTTCCATCTCTCAATGGGATGATAACACATTCCTCATTATATTAAAAACTTATATACCTCTTATTGAAACATAAGTATACATTCTTCTTATAGGACCAAGGCCACCACGTAATCTTGGAAAGTTTTCCGATTAAAGCAAGCACCAAGATTTCAAAGTCTCTAGTGAATTTTTCCTCTTGTATAGTGATAGCACCATCCTTAAAAACTCCAATGGGAATTTAATTTGTCTTGTTTTACATATACAAACATTCAAATATGGCTGTAATTGGGGCCTTCCCATTTGATTCCATGTGTCCAAGGTGAGAACGTTAAGTTCTACACCCGTGTCACTTAGGATATTTCTTAGGAGCCATCCATCAACCACGTCACTCGGGGTAATTTCCTTATCATATTAAATGTTATGAGGAGGTAGATTAACATGTAAAACCTACCTTGCGTGCTCTGCTCCAATGCTTGGTACTTTCTCTCTTAACCATTCTCTGGTAAGGGGATGATATTTTCTTTCCTCTACATCTTGCATACCTACTTGACATCATCCAAATCCTTTTATGGAGCCTTAGCACTCTTATTTTTCTCTAGATATCCTAAATTATCCTTGAGGTAATGGATTTCTCATTATAGGCTTTGAATCACATCCATGGTCTTGTCATCACCAATTCGGCACTATGATAATTCTTCACCAGGAACTCCTCGTGCTATGATTATTTACTAATGCACAGCGTTTAGTTTGGTGGATGTAATCTGGAAACAAAACAACAACATAAAACAAGAATACCATCAAATATGATAAGACGAATGATGACAAATCTGAAATATCAAAATAAATTATAATATTAACATGAAATCATTACAATCTCACCCATGAGGTACTTCAAGTGTTATTGACTTCACTTGCCTTTCACCAAGACTATGGGAGAAACTTTACAATTACACCTCTTAATGGCTTCTTCAACACACCTTTAACTGATGGCTTCCTTTGCACACTTCCTACAATATTTCTCACTACTTCTTTCTATGCTAAATGAGGGGGGTGGCCTCTCTATTTATAGAACTTCCAGGCTTATCCATCTTATCTCTAAGATAGGATAAGAAATCCACTGAGAATCATATTCCATACCTTAACTCTTATCTGTACATGTAAGCTTATCATTAAGATAAGATAAACATTATCATTTTACATGGGTTCCACATTTTAGACTTTTTACAAATAAAATACACAAAATATTTATGACCTCACTCCTTGTCTTTATTACCAATATAATATTTCTAATTCCTAATCATGTAGACCCTACTTCTCTAATTACCCAAACTTTGACATTTTAACATTACGGACCACTTATGAAAATATTTACTTTTTCCAACATTCCTATTGTACTTTGACTATTACCGTACTCCACATTATTGGCGGCACTGCATCGATGGTATTTGTTATCTTCTATCGAAACTACTACTAATTATACTTAACAACATCCTATTCCTAATACATACATTAATGAAATAGAAATTACGGAGGAAAATTTTAGTGTCGACATCTTCCCCCTTCCTAGCTTCTACTCCGTCCTCGGAGTAGACTATTTGGTGCTTGGAAAATCTTCAACTTGTCGTGGTTGACCCATTTCATAATGGGAGTGCCATCCAATTCCTCCATCAATGCACGTACCATTTTCATGCACAGCTGCTATTTTGTAGGGCCCCATCCATTTTGGAAGAAATTTTCTGTCTTCTTTTTTGTATCTGGAATCATATACTAGAACCAAGTCATTCACATGAAATGGAGACCACTTTGTATCTTTTGATCAAAGTATTCCTTTTGCTTAATTTTCTTCATTTTCTATTTCTCTAATTTCCTCCAGCAAATGAATATGTACCAACCTTTCTTTTCTTGAATCACTTTCATCCATCCTTTCATTTTCATAACTCTCACAAAGGTGGGAATATCAAACTCAATAGGAAGAGCTGGATCAATGCCATAGACCAACCTGAAATGGGAGTATCATGTTGCTTTGACTTTGATGTTTCCTATATGCCCATAATGTTGCATGAATCCTTTTATCCCATTTATGTACCTGCAAGGCTGCATCTTTTGCTAGAATTTGACACAACACAAAATTTGTTCATTCCACCTATCCATTTGTGCTTGGCTTGTATGTTGTTGCCTTCCTGTGCTTAATAGAAAACTTATTGACTAGGGCTTCTACCACCTCATTAATGAAGTGGCTTCCTTGATCTATTACAATTTCTAATGGGCAACCAAATCTGGTGACAATGCGTTCATACATGAACCTTGCCACTTCATCCATGGAATTTGTTTTCAATGGCCTAGCTTCAACCCACTTGGTTAAATAATCTGTGGCAACTACAATATACTTATTTTGGCGTGATGTAGTTGGAAGTGGACCTACAATGTCTATTCCCCACTTTTCAAAGGGACCAAGGGGAAGAATAGGACATAATGGAGCTGATGAAGTCTTACGGTTACCATGTGTTTGACAAATATCACATGTCTTACAATAATTATAACAATCTTTAAAAAGAGTGGGCCAGTGATAACCTGCATCCAAGATCCTTCTTGTTGTAAGTTGTCCAGAGAAGTGCCCTCCACATGTACCATTGTGGAATTCTTCTAGCAGTTCCTTCCCTTGATCACATCCAACTGCCCTCTTGTATTGTCCATCAGGTCCTATTCGAAATAATACTCCATGCAGAATAGAATATGGACGACTGGCTTGAGTAATCTTTCTCTTAGTCTTTGCATTGGCACCATCAGGAAACTTGAATTCATTCAGATAATTCCAAATATCTATGTATTCACTAGGGATTGTGTCAAGGGATAACAATGTTGCATCGGGGAAATCATCATCATCACAAGATGATCCTAAACCATCATAGGCTCGAGAGAGTGCATCTGCATTGACATGCTTCTTTCCTGGCCTATCTATAATATCAAATTCAAACTCTTGTAGAAAAATTATCCATCTTGCTATCCTCCCTGATGGGTTAGGCTTATTTATAATATATTTTAGAGCCTGATGATCTATTACAACTAGAAATTTTTACCCTAGCAAGTAATTTCTAAACTTCTTTACAAACAAAAATGATAGCCATAGCCTCTTTTTTTAGATTACTGAGTATAATTTACCTCAAAGATTTGCTCATTTGTCTGCTCCCAAAGTAAATTGGATGTTCATTCCCATTTTCATCCTTTTGGCTCAAAGTACTTCCTAGTGCTGCATCTAAGGCATCAGTGTACACAATGAATGGCTTGCTCTAATCTGGATTCTTCAAAACAGGTGAAGACACTAGGGCTTCCTTCAGTTGTCCAAAAGCTTCATGCGCCTTATTTCCTGGTTCATAAGTAACATCCTTCTTCAAGAACTGGGTTAGTGGCTGTGCAATCTTTGAGAAATTCTTGATGAACCTTCTATAGTAACCCACATGGCCTAAAAATGATCTCAACTTACTTCTATTAAGAGGAAATGGTAAATCTTTGATTTTTGAAACTTTATCAGGATCAGTACCAATACCATCTCTGGATACAACATGCCCTAACAAAACACCTTTAGAACATCCAAAGACACACTTTTTAGGGTTTAGTGAGGCTTGTGCTTCATCTAACCTTTGAAATGTTGTCTCCATTTGGTGCAGGTGGTCTAACTTGCTCCCATAGATGCAAAAATCATCCAGAAATACTCTGATGAAGGTCCCAATGTAGGGTTCGAACACCCTATTCATCAAACACTCGAATGTTCTTTGGAGCATTACACAACCCAAAAGGCATAACTCTATAAGCAAATGTTCCCCAAGGAGTGGTGAACGTGGTCTTGACTGATCTTTCTCGCTATATGAACTTGGTTATAGCCATTTATATCCATCAAAGCAAAACTATAGCACTCTGACGCCAGCTACTACGCCGCCCAAGATCCGATCTGAAAATGGAAGAGGGTAATGATCCTTCTTTGTTGCCTTATTGATCTTCTTGTAATCAACACAAATGCATAACTTCCCATTCTTTTTTATTGAGATCACAATGGGAGAAACCCATTTTGAATTCTCCAGCAAATATGAATCTGCATCAAGCAACTTATCTATTTCTTCTTTTACAGTCTTGGAAAAATTAGGATTCATTCTATATGGCATTTTCTTTATGGGCTTAGCACCATCTACCAGCTCAATACAATGTTCTACCCAACTTACTTGATGGAGTTCCTTGTAATCAAAAGTGAATAGGTGTATGTACCTTCAAAAGAGCTGGAGATAGGATTCCTTCTCACTCTCCATCACAGCATCACCAATCTTTATTTGTTGGAGACGATCATCAACTTCTTCTTCAGATAATTTTATGGGGTCATGAGTTGGTGTGACTGGAAGGATATCCATGACTGAAACATCCACCTCACTTTCTTCATCTTCAGTGTCCACTTCACTAGTACTAGAGTAATCAGAGGATGTCCAATCATCAGTTTCATCACTTGAATCCACAGGTTCTACCTTATGATGTCGAGGGATCACATTTATCTTCACCCTCTCTCTACCATGTCCAAGTGTCATGAAACCTTCATTCCAGTAGTTTCTTGCATGAACTCTCCTTAGCCATGGTCTTCCTAAGCAACATTGGGTGCAATGCAAGATTTTACCATTTTTCATCACTGAAATTCTACCACACATACCACACCCATGAGATATTGCCACATTTGAAACTACACCTTGGTTTAGATTTTCCTTTATTTAATGACCTTAACATAAGTGTTGAAAGGTGATCAATATTTAAACCCAACATATTCATTCTGATTCGATCATTACATTAAGCGCAGCAGACTCCATCAACTAAGACATCATGAATTGAAATACCATTACATAATACCTCGCTTGTGGAGCATAGGGATCTTCCTCTACCTCCAAAACAAGGACCTCAACCTCCTTCCTTCTTCGAGCATTGGTCCACCTCGCAACTCCCGCCTCTTCTCGAGAAGACATAGCCAAGAGTTGACCATATGTAATATTTGCAAGCCTTTTGGATAGATCTTCCAAGATGGAGTATGGTCCTTGCCCCTGTGAAATCAAAAATCGCACACCCAACTTTCTTCTCCTATGTTTATTACTAGTTTCTTCTTTCATCTTCTTAGGATCATTTCCATCTTGATTATCTTTTTCTTTCTTTCTTTTTGTTACAAACACATCTACTTCATTATTTCTACTCTTATCCACTACATCAAAAGAATTCACAGGTGCTTTTCCTTTATCATTATCTCCTTTACCAGATGTAGAAGCTCTATCTGGACAATTATACTTATAATGACCCTTTTTATAACAACCATAACAAACAACTTCAGAAATATTTCTTTTTGGACCTCTATCTCCTCCCTGAGAACTAAATTCCTTTCCGTGAAGAAGATTAATAGTTAACTGACCCATCTTTTTGAGCATATCTTCATACTCAGTAGATGTACTAGGAGAAATATTTGTGCTCACCGGGAGTGGTTGTGGATTCTGGACCAAAGGTGCTAGTGTAGGCTCTACTTTAGCAACAATTTCTTTGGGCTCCTCTTCCATACTTTCTTCTTGCCTTCTTGTAATCTCCTTTGCTTGTTCAATGGTAGTGGGAGGTCATACTTCACTCGTTGTCTCGATCTCTCGGCTTCATCCCAAGAATGAAGTGCTTATATAGGAGATTATCCACGCCATCCATCAACCCATCCACTAGTCCTTCCTTCCGGATCGGGCATCGAGCTTCCTCCTTAGCTCTAGAACAAGAGCATGATAATCCCTTATCTTCTCCTTCTCTCTTGGGATAGCTTTGTGATCTTGATCATGAGATCTGCATATTTCGTTGCTCACCAAATTCTTCAAGAAAACTTTTAGTTAATAAATCCCATGAATTTTTCACATTATCACCTAGTGTTTCAAAACCACCTAAGTGTTGAACCATCCAAAAAGGTAGGAAAAATTCAGTCCATTGTTCCCTTCTTATAAGGCCATTAAAAATACAAGATCGCTTAAACTCTTGAATGAAAGAAGAAGCATCTTCATTAGATTGAGCTGAAAAAACAAGAATCTTTCCCATTTTCAAAAGTAACCACCGTGAAATACCAACTCACAAGTACAATCAACAAGACTTATGTGTACAAATAATTGGAATCACTATACTAGAAAGTGACTTTACACCTTTCTACAGTAAAATAGAAATGACCACGGTAAACTATGGTAAAACTTTACTTATGCGGTAAAACTAACTTTCTTTGTGGTAAACACTATTCACGGTAAAAAGTGAAGTTACTGCGGTAAATACTATTCACGGTAAAAAGTGAAGTTACTGCGGTAAATACTATTCATGGTAAAAAGTGACTTTACTGCGGTAAATACTATTCCAGCAAAAATGACTTTACCATGGTAACTACTATTCATGGCAAAAATGACTTTACCATGGTAACTACTATGCACAGTAAAAACAAGGTTACCCTCTAATTGATTTTTGACTAAGTGGGAATATTTCTCCAGAAAATCCACCAACGAGGAATGGTCCTGGCAACGGAACCAAAATGTCATCACCAATCCGGCACTATGATAATTCTTCACCGGGAACTCCTCGTGCTATGATTATTTACTAATGCATAGCCTTTAGTTTGGTGGATGTAATCTGGAAACAAAACAACAACATAACACAAGAATACCATCGACTATGATAAGACAGAATGATGAAAAATCTGAAATATCAAAATAAATTATAATATTAACATGAAATTGTTACAATCTCACCCATGAGGTACTTCAAGTGTTATTGACTTCACTTGCCTTTCACCAAGACTATGGGAGAAACTTTACAATTACACCTCTTAATGGCTTCTTCAACACACCTTTAAACTGATGGCTTCCTTCGCACACTTCCTACAATATTTCTCACTACTTCTTTCTATGCTAAATGAGGGGGGTGGCCTCTCTATTTATAGAACTTCAGGCTTATCCATCTTATCTCTAAGATAGGATAAGAAATCCACTCTGACGAATCATATTCCATACCTTAACTCTTATTTGTACATGTAAGCTTATCTCGTTAAGATAAGATAAACCTTATCATTTTACATGGGTTCCACATTTTTAGACTTTTACAAATAAAATACACAAAATATTTATGACCTCACTCCTTGTCTTTATTACCAATATAATATTTCTAATTCCTAATCATGTGGACCCTACTTCTCTAATTACCCAAACTTTGACATTTTAACATTACCAAACCACTTACGAAAATATTTATTTTTACAAAATTCCTATTGTACTTTGATTTATTACCGTACTCCACATTATTGCGCAAATCTTGCATCGACGGCACCATTATCTTCTATCAGGATGCTACTACTAATTATACTTAACAACATCTTATTCCTAATACATACATTAATGAAATAGAAATTACGGAGGAAAATTTTAGTGTCGAGCAGTCTCCTAATAAAATTCCTTTTGATGAGCGAGGTCTAGATAATTCCCATATACCACATCTTCCTTGTAACCCAGTGGTATCTACTTTGGTATTTCCCGGTTTTTGTAGCCTCATCTTACATCATCACCAATACATGTTCTAATTCTGACTCACATGCCACCCTTGGCATCCACTACAATTCTTATTTCTTCACATTTACCATCCCAATGCCCTTGTCTTTCCATTGTTGTTGGATCATGTGTTCAAATAATTCTAGGCACTCCTCATACTTGTGCTTCTTCCCACACCAAGAGCACTATAACGAGTTATAAAATTTGCATTTTTAATGCTCTATGGACCCATATTTATAACAAGTTCCATAAGGGAATTAACCTCTTCTACCTCTATAATTGCCATGGCCTCTAAATCCTCTACAAAGCCTCTTCCACGAGCCCTCCATCTGTATGCCCTTCATAGTGATGACCATCATCCTTGGAATTATTTGCAATGTTGGTTTGGTGAACACAAATATCAATGGTATCATGTATCTAGATCGATCAATCTATAATCCTTGGTGTCATGAGTAGTAGAGATGAAAATCTTACAATAGTAAGACACATTCTTACGAGATCACATGTTGTAGTAGTGGACACCTACTTACATCATGATCTCTATGGAAAATCTCACATTCTACCATCATGGCACGTACCAATCTCTCGAAGACAATTGTCCTTCATATGCCCCTCTACCTCATAATCCATGCAACATAGGCCACTACGAGTCTCATGTGCCAAGTTGGCGAGATAGATTCTCCACCTAATTTTCCATGGAAATAGTCGAGATTCAAGAAAAGTACTAACACTAGTAACCACGCTTCCCAAATCCTCAACACAAAGGGAAGTCTCCAAGGCATCACGTGGGTTTGTAAAATTCTTATGTGATAGTGCTCCCTAAAGGTAATTATTAATCCCCAAAAAAACCATTGAGCATGCTAAGAAGGATGAATATCATAAGACATTTTTGACAAGAGAGTCTTAAAACATGCATTATACTCTCACACACTCTCTACCATACCTTGTTGAATCTCCTTCATCATGATAATGTTATTCTGTTCAAACTCAATAATATGGAATTAAGATAAGAAGGAATTACACAATGAGGTATAATCTACTCTTTGTCTCGGTGAGGGTCATACTTTCGGTACTAACTATGCATGTGCTTTTGCAACGTCGTTGTGAACTTACTTACCTTTCATTCTAGGGTATTTATCCCCTTCACATGACATAATAACTCAAATTTTTGTACATGCTCTACAACATCCTCAACACCTTTTTAATCTAGCAAATGTAAAGACATTTCAAAGAACACTTGCTGAGGTGGTTGAGGCCCTTGTCCACTTGATCTAGAACCTAGATTACCCCCAGTGTTTCCTCCATCACCGAACCACCACCGGTGCCTATTCCTCTAAACCCACTAGATACTCTAGATCCTCAAATTCCACCAATTCTACTAGTTCCTATTCCACCTTACCCACTATATAAACCTCTCGTAGTTGGAAAATGTCCTTAATTGATCATGCCTTGTGTCCTCACTATGGCGCTAAACTACGTGCCAATAATCTACGATGTTGCACCACTACCAGATGTGTGTTATGAGCTACTTCTAGATGAAATACCCAAGCTTTTTGTATCCTTACTTTGTCCAAATTTTTACCAAGCAATATACCTCGAACATAGGAAATGATTATACGACCATGGATGTACCAAATGAAAACTTATGCCTTCTAGGTGCTAATTGGTTACTTTTACCAATACCAATTGGGTTAGTAATACTTATCTCTTGATTTGGAAAACTAAGCACTAGGGGTTGGTCACCAAGTGGATTCAAATGTGATCCAATGACTCTTATCCTTCCTTCATATGACTTGCTTCCTCAAGAAGATGAGTGGGTTTCTCTTCCGTGCTTGCCAAGATGGGGTAGCAAAGACTACTTAGGTTCGAACCCTCCATGTGGACCTTATATCTTTCCTACAACATCTACCTCCATAAATCCATCACACCCACAAATTTTCATTATCTTGTCAACCCGCTTTGTCGATTCTCATTATACTTAAGTCATCTCTCTTCCCTCTCCTTTTTATCCGCAAGGTCTTCCATCTTTCTCCACTCTAGCTTCCTCACCTAGTTCTTAGAAGAAGCTTATTCATCCATAGGAAATGATTCCAAACTTAATGTTATGATCAAGATATTTATAGCTAAAATGATAACATGCAATAACAATCCTCTTGCCTCCCTCAAGAACTCAAACTCAAGCAATATCTAGACAAGAATACGTAGAAATCACATACTCCAAGGTGTAACTCATCAACACTCTACTCCACCAGTCATCAACATCACGTGTCCAAGTCAGATCGACATCATGCAACCTCTGATACTCATCTTAGGTCCATACGTGAGGTTTATAGTACTAGCTTGATCAAGATGCATATGCCAAAATCCATTCATACAATCCATTGGAAATAATAAAATAAGGTCTCATACAAATTTTCTTCTACCCATTTACGTACATCAAACTCGGGTCCATTACTAAATATTTGAGCAAACTCAACCTCTCGTGATTTTAAGCCATGATTCAACATGTTGAAATTTCAAGTGCTCTGTCATCACGAACCATTCTCAAAACAAATTTGAAAATAGGTCCCCACAACAGAACCAAGATGTAGTCTCTTTTCACCACTTGCTTTAACAACCAACCCCAAATACACTCGCTTATAAACATATTGGTCTAGAATCTCACCCAAGATGCGTGAAGGCACCGAACCCCTCTTTTATGTGAGATTTTTAGAATGATCACCCTTGGTAAGGGAGTTCTTGCATAAACATGGAATGAACATACCGATTTTGGGAATTGGGATAAATAATTAGTCCTAGTCTAGTGCATCAAAGTATGGTATAACATGATCAACTAATTAGAAGTAGAATCAAACCATGAATAATATCAAGAAAAACTCATAGCATGCACATAAACATAAGAGAAAGGTACAAATCAAGATCCATCATATGATTTCTTCTGAAACTCTTTCATTATATTCATTAATCAAATACAATAGCCAAGATTGCATCAATAAGGGTTATATCTCTAGGAACATTCATAGTAATGACTTTTTTATATATTACTGAGCTCTGATTGTACATTAGAAAATACCTCTATATTTTCCTTGCATATATCTACACACCCATACTAACTAATCTCCTCTCTTAACCTTTCTAGAAAACCATCCATATGAATAATTAAGAAGGAATCTTCTCTTAACTACCCATCATTACTTGTGAAATCTGAAGGAATCCTTTCATGATTGCTCTACCACTACCCAGAATATGCTAGATGTCATCATGCATTTCCCTCAATTAAGTTCCTTTAGCATGCATGTGTCAACTAAGCATTAATAACCTCGACTCATTATCATTTCATGATAATCATATTAATTCCCGGAATATGCTTTCCTTGAGTCACAAGTCTCCATAGCTTATTCATATTTGTATATGGTTAGTTTTCCATTCACTCCCTATACACATCCTTTCCTATTGTCCAAAACTCACTAAGTCCTGAATCCATCCTCCATAGGTGTTAGCCTTCACACCTCTGCAAGAAATAATTCTTCGTGCCCTACTTCCGCATACCACAAGGCTCCACGCCTTCTATACTTAGTTATTTTAGGGGTACAACAATGATGGATTTGAAATCTTATCAAAGTAATATAAAATTCTAATGAATTTTATCAAATTACATATATGTATGAAAATAACAACTTCAAAGTAAATTTCATTTATTTATGAAACAAGAATAACGTTTGAAATAGGATGAAATGGAAGTTTAAAGAAAAAAAGCCTAGGTTTTATCATTAGTCTTCACATTTGTATCTATATCTTCTTCATCTCCTTCTTCCTTGGTTTGTTTATCCACATATGCATCATACTTATAGAATATATCTTTTATATCATCTTCATTCGGGTCTGTATGGTACTAAAATATCAAGGATTACCTACTTAGTACATCCATGCATGTATCCATCTTTTGTTTATATTCCCATGGTTTTAATTTTAACTCTACAATTCTGGTTTCTACAATCATTATCATCTCAATGACTTTATAAGAAAAATTTCTCTTTGGATATTTTTCTCAAAATAATTGATTAAGAATTTATTTTTAGATCACCATATCTCTTTTTGAAATTATCAAATACCATGTATTCTAACTTTAGATCAATAGTGTCCATACTCTTCTCAACTCACTTCTTGATGTATCCATTTTTTCTCTAATTCCATTCAAAACCTAAACTCGAGTTTGAACAAGTATTCAATTGCATACTATGTTCGATGTGTTAAATTGGCACAATTCCTTCCTTATCAACTAAGTATTCATCTAATTGAGTAATATTATTCAGTTTGGGGAGAATTCCCTCAAAATAGAAAAGCTCATTATCACATTGTTTAATTACCTCATAAATTTCATTGAGCTTATCCTTAAGCTCTTCATATTTCATCCTAGCTTTCTCAATTCCTTTCTTCCCCTTTTCCATTATATTTTCCACCCAAGTATCAAAAAAATTAACCTTTTCAACATATTTTTCAATATGTCCCACAACTTCAAGAGTATCAGTAGAGATATCTTATTAGAATTCACTCAATTTGGCCAACTAAGCTTTTTGTAGACATGAACTCAATTATATGACCTATTATTCTAACTACCTTTTTTATATCTTTCCTTCATCCAATTTGGGCAGAAAATCATGGACTACTTATGAAACTCCTTACTTTAGTACATCCATTGATGGTTTTCCCAAAGGAATAAGTTGAACATTATAGTGACTTGGAGCTATATCACTTCTTTATTTTCCCTCATGTGGGATTGCCACCTCCAAAGTTCTAGATCCATATGGATCAGTATGAGTTTTAGTAATGACCCTAGCCTTTTTGGAGGCTTTGTGGGTTTTGTGAAAGCCAAGGCTGTAATATCTATGGATTTTATAGGAAAAACCTCTTCTTCTTTTTCTTCTTTTGAAATCGAATTTCCTATCGATCCTTTGGTAAGAAGCAGTTCCAACCTTTTTCTATTGGAATACCACTTGATGTTTTTCATGGACAACCACAAATTGCTTAGACATCTCTTGAACATCTTGCACTAATGGCTCTTTATGTTTCACTTTGTCCACTTCCAATGTTTATTTCTTAGGTTCATCTTGTGTTAGCACTTCCCCTACTTGCTTCTTTCCTTGATCCCAAACTTAGGGTTAACCAACTTCATTTTGAGTCATATCAATAGTTAGAACATGTTCTCTTTTGTCTCCTCAACTGATGTAGTCATAACCTCTACATTTTCCTTGGGAACCTCTTGGGCTGGTGTTATTCCTTTAGATAATTATTTTTCTTCTGTAGTTTCTACTTCCTTCGAGGTTGTTGTTTGGTGGAGATATCCTCATGAACTAGTATACCAATTTCCTTTGTTATTTTCATACCTCCTTTTTTGGCATGGTGTGATGGCTCCCAGTAGTTTATCCTTTAACTTTATGAATACATCATACACTCTAATTGTCATAAATCTCTTCCTTTGTAATGATTTATTTTATAATTTCAATCACCATTTCTTCAAAGCAGAATTTTCACTTTGAGGTGATCCATTACCTTTGGTAACTTTGGTTTCTTTTGGGGATCTTTTTCACTTAGTACCCCAATATCCATAATTTCTTCACCAAAAATTACTTGAAATTTTGACTTGCTCATTTCTAAATTAGTTTTTCCTTCAGAAGATACTTGATAGTGGAATTTCTAACTCAACAATTGGCACATGGGTGGACTCCTTGATCCTTTACCGTTGGAGAATACTTGTGCCTTATACCACTTTTCTCTCAACTAATACTTCAAATGCCTCGAGTATAGTAATATCCTCATTTATGTCTATGCCCATCATTTCAATTGGGATTTTTGTTAATTCATGTAATTTATCAAAAAGAGGTATACTCACACCTTCAACTGGTGTTGCATCAAATTTCTTCAACCCTTATTCTAACACGAACTATCTAGTAGATTAGATGGGATATTACCTTGGGATACTTTTTCTTGAGTAATATCATCTATTACTCCTCTTGGAGATAAAGATGAAGCTAGAAACACTGGTTGTATACTTGGAATTACTTAACAATACTTTTTTCTCGTGGTGGAGTTATTTCATGAACCAAGGAAGAAATTATTTCTGCTTGTTCCTTAGTGAGCATGGGAGGATCAATCACTTCAGGCTTCATATTCTTATGTTTCTTAGATGCATGATCACCTTCTCTTACCAAGGGTTGTTCAAATACAACTTTGTATCTTTTCTTTTCCCTTTCAAACTATTTGATATTTGGTGTTACCCTTTCCTTGGCACTTTGTGACTTAAATTGGGTATCAACACTTGTCATGGCTCCTCTCATCAAATTTTCAGTACTCTGGGATTTTGGTAAAAACCCTAGAGGGGAATCTTGTGTAGCTAATCCCTTTAATGTTTTTGGATTAGTACTGTAAAAGTGATAAGAGCATTTTCTAGATATTTTAGAAGAATTTCTTCTATTTTCTACTTCAAAGCAGACATGGAGGTTCTGTGCCACTAACAACAATGGTCCACTTATCAAAATTTTTGTAGTAGGTATTTTTGAAGGTAATTTAGGGATTACTCTTAATGGATCCATATAATCAACTTCTTCCTTGGGGGAGATCTTCCTTCAAAATCTCTAATTTCCTATAGTTTTAAAACACCCTTGTATTTTGAATGGATAAATCTATTTTTTTGTTTTAACCAAGTCATATTTATCCTCATCACATGAAAAATCCTTACATACTAATCATCTAAATCCTGCTCATCCCATTTTATGGGGGTCACTTTTTTTCCTATCTTTTGGTCAATATAAAATTGAATCACAAACTGTTGGTCATCCAAAATTCCCTCAGGCACCACAACAATTTTAAAATAAATGATCTATGTGAGGATCATCCTTGAGAAATACCTGAGTTTCACTTCCTCTTCATCTTTGTAATTCATCCAATAGTACTCAAAGTGATGTTCATGCTCAAAATAATTTTCCAAAGTACTGACCACCCATCTAATGTCATAGCTAGACCGTGCCTCAAATTTCTCCATATTAAACCTCTCCATTTCCTCCTCCATCAACATAGCTTTTATAATGCAAGGGCAGGAATATCTCCCCATTATAATAGGGAACTTGATATTCGTTTTGTGTTTCACATTAATTAACTTATCAACAGGTGTTAATTATCTTTCAAACTCACATAAAGTCATCTTATCATCTAAATAACATGGTAATTTGCATGGTTGTCATTCAAATCCACTTGCTCTTATGTAAGTGAATATCCTATGCTGAATAAAGAAGAAACCATATTCCATTATTGTATTTATATCTTCTTATGATATTCTATATTGCTCCCATTCAAGTTTGAACAAGCATATGATAGGTGCAAAAAATGTATCATTCACCAATCTTATATTTCCCTTCCAATTACTCAATTGTAATTGGGGATAAACCTCATGCATTTTGTGTTTTTTGTAAGGGGCATGTGGTATAAGGCTAGTGAAATGTCTATGGCGTGTAATTTTTTAAATCACATATGTCATCATGTAAAACTCAAGCTCCCCAACACCACCCATCTTGTTATTTACAGCCATTGCTATAAGATGCTCATGAATTGAATTAGCAATAATGGTTTCCCAAAAAATGATCTATTTCCTTTCTAAAACAATCCACATATATGGGAAAATCCATTCTTTGAATTCATTTTTTGTTTCCAAACCATCCATCCTACTTAGCAAAGATACCTACATCTTCCACTTATTCCATAAACTATGCCCTAACTAGTTTATTGTGAATTCAGTAGTCACCTTCTTGTTTTATATTAGCCACTTAGTGCTTATAAGTTTATCATAGTCTCTCTTCTTGGCTTAATAGTCTTTAAGGGATAATTCAACACCTAGGGTTATCAAAGTTTTGATTATTGGTAAGTTCAACATTATCCTAAAGGCCTTGGGTATTAAAGTCAATACTGCTTCACCACTCCCATATAAGACTTCTCTCTTTTCTAGATTATAGTTCATGGCACAAATCCTCACCAATTCAAGGAAATTCACAGAGGGAGGTATAACACAAACCAAGGAGATGTTACTAGCATTGATTTCTTCTATGAGTTCACTTTTTTCGAGGTTATCCAATCTTTGTAGGTTTTCATTCAAATTAGCATTCATTAAATCTATGTCTGTAATCTTATCTAAATCACTGGTAACTCTAGATGTGACATGAAAACCCAATGACAATGTCTTAATATTTTATGCCCTAGCTTCTACTTTCAATATATTTGAAAATTGTGGAGTAAAAATAATGAAAGTACGAGAGTAGTACAATCCTTACTAGTTTCTTGTGTAAATGTCTATGTAGTTTCACCTATGCTTCTTAGATTTTCAATCCTTCATCTCCCAATCGATTTTATCTAATTGATTTCACTTCATTCCTCTAAAAATCTGATAGGAAAGGCATATGAATCTTAACATACAATAGTAAAAAGATCGAAGCATTTGAATACTTTAAACAATCTTACCTTGATTTGTACCAAAAAGGCATAAATGGTGGCAGCCATAAATGCATTGAATTCCAGCCATCTGTCTTGCCTCCCCTTTTTTAAATGTGGGTCATCCACGTGGAGCAATTCCAAGCTATGTGGACTTGGGGAGTATTTTT
This sequence comes from Taxus wallichiana var. yunnanensis, assembly GCA_018340775.1. Lineage (NCBI taxonomy): Eukaryota > Viridiplantae > Streptophyta > Pinopsida > Cupressales > Taxaceae > Taxus > Taxus wallichiana. The sequence continues at coordinate 91,358,927 of CM031243.1, read as the reverse complement.
AATTTTTAAATACTTTTAAACACAAAAAGTGTACATATTTGACCCAATCATCTGCCTTTAACTTTTATTACGATCATGACACCTATTCTAATCTTGAATGTACTAGAGCTATGGACCCTTTTTGCATATCTATCTATTTTCTTGATTGAGTACAAAACTACCAATTCAACCCGAGGCCCTGCTTTCCAACCTTTTCTTAAGAAAACAACACGTGTCTTTGGCGGGTCTTGGAGATTTTTCTACATTTTGTACTTTTGTTGACTTAACATTAATAGAATATTATCGGCCTCGATTCCCCACTTTGATTGTATTTTAACACATGTACCTCTTTAGGAGTGGGGTCAACTTGTTGTTTTTCATCCTATAACTTTGAGTATTCTTGATAATATTCGTCAGGCCTCGGGGCTAAGTTTTCATTTTGTAAATATTATGTAATTTTTATAACTTTGCAAATTAATCCCACAACACCATAACCAATGGGAACATGCCATGTATCTTTGGGTGGTGATGCAGAGTATGCAATTTGTAGCACCAGCCAAAGGATGAAATACAAGGCCATTTTTCAAGAGTACACCTGATTCATGATCAACTTTTATAGGGATAAATAATGAAGTAACAAGGACCATTACATTCCTCGACTAAAAAGGGGATTTAAGCCCTAAACGAAGGGTTTTTCAATTGCATTCATCATGAATATATCTTCAAATAATTTTTACACAAGTGAACCAAGCAAAGAGAATTTTTCAAGGTAGACACTAGATAAGAGGGTGAGATCAAAACAAGCACTAACATGGCATAGAAAAAAATCACGCACTTGAGTACATTTTTAGGTCCTAAAATCATACTAGTATATGTATGATTCCAAAGCAAGAAAATTAGTGGTTAAAAACTATATTTGGACTCTTTTATTTGTCTCTTGTTTTGTAGTTTGTCTTCCAAACCCTATAACCCACTCTAAACTTTACTTTTAAAATCTTTCATGGCTTTAGAAACTAGGAAAATAATGCCCAAGCGCTCCTGTCTCTCCTAGATGCCACCGACCCTCTCTTATATTACTCACTCATTTTGGGTCTCTTTTATATTTGGGGCATCTTATTCACTTATGGGTCATCCTTCCATTTGTTAATTACAAAATTCAAATAAGGGAATCATAAATATACATAGTTATAGCTCTCAAATAAGGGAACAAACACTAAGAATTTATTATTATCACCTAAGATTGCATCAAAAAGGCACCTAAAGCACTGCAAAGAATCCATCTAGAATCCATTCAAGGTTCAAGGGTTGCATCAACTTTGCATACAAAACACGGGAAGGGGAAGTTCATTTTATTCCATTTACACATGCTATACATTTCTACATTCTAACTATAGCACACTATCAAGTGTAGCTTGCACAAGGTCATCCTAAGTCATAATTTCTATAGATACACACAAGAAATACATGGATTCTAAGATGTAGTGTAGTGCTCAGTCATATGTTCACTCTTGGGGTGACCACCAGGGTCAATTTGACTCCTAATTCTGCATTTTCTTTTTAGGTTTGATGTGGTTTGTGGGCTTGTGCAGGTGAATTTTTTTTTTGCAGGTTATAGGTACCCTCGAAATCATTGTGAGACTATCGGGTGATCAATGGAGAACAATAGAGAAGACCCCGTGACACAAAAAAATCAGATCTAGGGAGTTTGTGTGGTCATGGAAGCCCAAATCTAGTCAACAATGCCTAGGTACCCTTGTCTTGTGTTAGTACCAAAATTTGTTCTCCTTTTTAGTTTGAGAAGCATCGAGAGATATGGCATGAAGCTTGAAGATAGATGGATCATGATGTATTCCATTTTATATCTCGGGGATGTGATCTAATAGGCACTCAGCATTAGTGGAGAGATGGATAGCACTCAAATAGGACTTGATCTTGACCTAAGCTGTTTTAGGTTGTGCCTTTCAACCAAGGTAGGAGGAGCTATTTTATAACCCTCAAATGGTGAAGGAGATGAAGATATACCTCAATTTGTGCAAATAGTATGAAGGGGCCTTGGGAAAATATGATCAACACTTCAAATCTAACTTTCACAAGTTGTCACTTCCAGATTATGGAGATACTTTCAATGCAAGACAAGGGTTACTAAAGGCATTTTAAAATCCTAATCTGTTCTACATACTTTAGCAAATGGATTTTGATCTTCTGTGGGTATCCAAGTCAAAACAAGGGTAGTATGGGGTAGGATTAGTTGTTTAGAATGATTTTTGGTGGGATATTAACAAGATAAACTTGACTATGTTAGATCTTTGACAACCTCTACAACATTTGAACAACTATCAAATAAAATGCTTCAAAATAGTCATGATGTTCTTTTAACCAGAAGAGATTCACAAATGGAGGCCCATGTTTTCACTCTTCACACAATATTTTAGACCTCAAAGCACAAAATCTTGAGTTAAAGGACTCAATTAAACATTAAAATCTTTGATCAAATCATGCTTGAGGTACCCCCAAAGGCTTACAAGAAATCTCTGTCAACAAAGGAAGGTGAAGTTATTTTAAACTGATTATTTTCAATGCCGGATGAAAGCTCTTCTAATAAAATAAATTGTAAATTCCACTAAACTATCAATAAGGATGATATCTATGTGATTCCTAAAGATTTCAATACAAGATTGCAACAAGAACAAGGAAAACTATTTACTGAGAACATTTAAACATGATAACATACATCATATTGCCCAAAATAACATAGATTAATTCAAAATCATGTTAGATTCATAAGCAACGGATATTTTTAGGAATAATCTCAAAGTTGTGTGATGGTTATACACTTGTAACCAACTCAACATGAATGAAGATCTAACACGAGAAGATATTAACCAAGTTTTTTGGAGGGTTTCTCAGAAGATGAGATTCTCTCAAAATTTTCCCATGATTTTCAATTTCCTGACCTTTTACATGTCTCAAAACATGTATTTTATATCTCTCTATTACATTTGATCCTTCTTTCCCAAGAAAATAATGTGCCCAACATCAAGTTTGTTACAAAATTCCATCATGATTCGCAGATAGGGACGTTTAACATATTTGCAAAAAAAGTTTCCAGGTGTTTTGAAAAAAGGTGAATCATTGCAAAATTTACATCATTATCCATTATTGAGGCACATTTTTCATCTTTAAAGCATGAAGACACCTTTCCTTTCATTATTTCATCCTTATCCCTCCAAAATTTGACTCTGTAACTTTTGGATTTGATATTTCACGTTTTTAGATGGGTTAGGAAACAATTTATTCCCAAAACATCTCTAATATTCAAATTGATCCTCAAAACCAATTGCATTGGTCCTTACAGGAATAATCAACACGAATTTGCCAAAATTTTGATCAAAATTGATGTAAAAATGCATTTCCACACTTCTTGGAGCAAAAATGGTGGCCAAACTGAAAAATGCACAATTACTATTGATCTACCCTTTTTCCCTTCAATCTGATCCCTCCACCTATTATAATGTGATTGGAAATGGGTTTGGGATCATGTTTTGATATTTTAACAGTTTTCGAAAAAAGTGAAAATTTGACATTTTTCTCCCCCCAATGAAAATGGGCTCGACATGTGGCACAAAGTGGGCCCCATTGGAATTGTGGTTCGATTCTTCACATTTCCACCTTTTTTGGAAAATATGAAAATTTTCACAATTATCCCCGTGGACCACACCTCCACTTTTGTCACGACACGTGGTGATCACCGCTTTGCTTTGCATTGGGGCCATAACTCCCTTTTTGCTTCGTACTTCCTTCAAAAATTTCAAAGTTTTCAAAACTCATCGGTGGCCCGCACTCCCCTCTACCATTTTCTTTTGACACATGTCTCCCTCTGATTCATTATGGAGCCACGCTTCAAATTACCACTTTAACTCATTTTGCCAAAAAGGAAACATTTCCTTTTTCCTTTGGTGGCTCACCGACCCACACAAGCCTTTAATTTTCTTCTTTTTTGGGGCCACGCCTTCTTTTAAGACTTTAACCCTTTTTAGGAAAAAGGTTAAAAATATCAAACTCTCTAGATGTCTGCCACTCCACTCTGCTCGAATCCTACCATGTGTCCTCTCCTGATTGGCCCGATGGATCCGCAACCTTTTTCACAAATTTTTCTCCCTTTTGCCAAAAAGTAAAATATTATAAGTCCTTCCAGCCTTCCATCCTACTTTTGATGAAAACATGACACATGTCCTCTTGTTTTGACTTTTCTAACTGCCACATATGAGAAGATGTTTGAGCTAAATTTTGACAGGAAAAGGACGCCTGTATGACCATAAAAAAATGTAGAAATTTCCAGTGATGCCCTAGAATGCCAGAGATGAATTTGATGGGAAAATGACATCTGTTTGACCATCAAAACACATAAAATGCCAAGGATGCCCAAAATCAATTTTTCCTTCATGGGTGAAGAAATTTTCGATCAAAGGACAAATGAAAAGTGATTCAAAGCAATTTAAGACTATGGCAAGGGATATTTGAGGGAAAATATGTACAAATCAAATGATTTTGAGCTCCAAAGGTTGGGAAAACACGGGAAAAATGGTAGAGGCATTTGAATGGGAAAAATTAGGGCAAGGTAATGAGTTTGCAAACAATCCAATGCACAAGAATGGAACTACAACTTCACATCATCGATTTCATGAGGAAAAAACATTTCAGAGCACAAAGAGCAAAGGGGAAACATGGAAAAATGGTAGAGGATAAAAATGGGAACCAAATTATTTTCATGGGCACCCTGTTTGTCTTTTTAATGAGGTACATAATTTACGAAATCAATAACAATGTTTCTTGCATTCTGTTCATCACTTCTCCCTACTTAAATTAGTTCCAAATTGCATGGAAATCAACTAAGTTCTTCTATCTCCTTCTCTTACTTAGGGTTCCTTATTTTATATCTTAATTTTTGTGTGTCATTTCTATATTTTAGCATTTATGCATCATTTAATTAAATATTGACTCTGTAATATTAGATTTAAGTCAAATAAATTAAATCAAGTGGTTTAAATATGTTATAAACTCACCTAACTTGATGTTTGACCAAATTTTCATGACATCCTAATCCATGGTGTCCTTTTGGAGTCTTTATATCCCCTTTTCCCAATAGCTAAGGGAAAATGGAACACATTAAAATTTTCTCCCTTATGGAGGAAAATTTTCTTCACTCAAAATAATGACTTGTGGTGTTAGAAAAGTGTTATCAACACACTATTTTCACAAAATTTGACCCCCTCCTCATAATAACCTCACCCATGGAACACTTTGGATAGGTTAGTGTCCCTTTTTCCTTTTTTATCCTATTTTTTAGGGTGTAACCAATCCTCTAACCTCCACCATACCTATATTAGCTAGTTTGTGTTTTTTTGAGTTAAATGGTGCTAGTGAGAGGGAAAATAAATTTAAAATATGTATAACTTCATACTTAGCCATTTTTATATTTCATTATGATTTTATATCCACTTATTTAATTTTTAGTGTTTTTATGCTACAAAAATATCTTGATACATCCTTCATGCTCAAAAACCCTTTTTGCTCATATGTTCTAAACCACATGCTTGTTTTCCGAAACTTGGACTATATGTTCCTCTACAAAATGACTTTAAGAAAACTATAAAACTATTTCCATTGATGCTCTATGTGTTTTGATACAAATATTTAAAATTTTCAGCCAAGAAAATTTTCTTTTCAGATCTACAAAAACTAGTGATTGAAATCCCTTGAAATTCAGAGAAAAGCATCACATTACAAAACAAAAACTTTTGAGGCTGATTTCATTCCAATCGACACCTAGAAAACTTATTTCTAGTTATATTATTTCACCACCAAGATAACCTTATAATAATTGTAATCCCGAGAAACTAGTGATTTTTAGTAACAATATCTTCTCTCTCAAATCCAAAACAGTCAAAAAGTGGCAATTGTAAAACTTGCTAAAATTAGACACTCCAATTTTCACTTACTAAAATTAGTAAGTGATCAAATTTTGTTCAATTTTTTTATAGTAATCCATCTAATTCTTGTGTCACCATCTCCAATCTCCATGAATATCAAATAAATGGGATTTGATCCAATTTCCACATTATTTATTGAAAACCCCAATGTTGAATGAACCTCAAGAATCTATGGAGGAGAATATTTTCTCAAGTCGTCTATTTCAGGCATATGGTCATCCATTTTCAGTTCAGAGCATGGAGATAGTTATAGCCTATTTCCATTATTATGACCTTTATTAAAGAACAATTTTTGCATATGACAACTCAATTATGCCATTTCTCACTCCCAAGGGCATTTCAAAATTATTACATATTCCCACTTTTAATAACATGGTTATCATTACTAGGGATGTTTCCTCTCGGGAATGGGCATAAATATATTTATACTTGTAGGGAGTGACTATGGGGTCATGGATCAAATAAGGAATAAATCCCTCTAAAATTCCTAAATCATTGTCCCAAAGTGAATTTCATTAGGTATACTTTGATGGAGTGGTCATACTATATAGGTAATGGGAGAAGAAACCATGAATAGATTCTATTATTGGATGTCCCAACTCATTATAGTGGTCATAGAAGTAAATTACATGATTCACTAAGGGAAAATCATAAGTAACAACATCCATATGCAGTTGGTGCATTTTCCTACCTCAAATAAGTTCTCGGTGACTTCATATATGTTGTATGCTCTCACATATATAATAAATTTCCAAGGTCTCTTTATTACCCCAAATGTGCCATGAAAGTCTCCCATATTTGAGAAGTATCCTTGTCTCACATTACAAGAGAGTAGATCTCATTTCTTGAGGGTAAATGATGCATTCACTATTTTTTCATAAAGCTCCTTGAGGGAAATCTCAAGAAGATAATCTCATCACAGGAAATTGAGTTGATTGAAAAATATGCAAGTCACTTTATTAAATTTCACACCTTCACATATCTCATAGTCAGAGGTTTTGACTTTTCCCATCATCATTTGTCAAATATCCTAGTGACAAGATCATCAAGATTGAGTGTGATAATAGTTATCTGTGTTCACACCATGTGCAATAATGCAAAGAGGAAGGGTGTCTCATTCCCTATTTAATTAGGAAACTATTCATGTAAAACTATGTTTTATACATCAAACATCAAATCCTCCTTCGTGGCCTTTAATTTGTCTTCGTGTTTATGTAGGAAAAAGTGTGACATCACGAAGGATTATGATTCCTTCCTCTTATCGGGATTGACTCACATCTCACAAATTGAATACTATTGGGCCAATTTTATGGATGAATTTTAGGTCGGGATATGAGACTATATGAGAATTACAAGGTAGATCATACAATAAATTTCAAACTTTAATGGTTTGTTGAGGGAGTGATTAATGATGGATCAATCCTATTTGACCCTTTGTATCAAGTAGTGTGGTCATCTCCTCTTCCTTCCACTCTATAGAACATTCGAGTCGATGACATCAAAGAGAGGACCATGACAATAATCAAGATGTAAAAATAATGGTTCAAACAAAGAAGGGATTTTAATCATTGAGAGTGGAGAAACACTATATTCTTCCAAGAAAGTGTCCTCACTTCTTCTCATAGGGTACCTAATAAAGACACTGTGTCCTCTCATTCAGAAAGATCATCCAATAGAAACATTATAGAAGAGTAGGGAATTGATATTTCCCGCTGTGGATATTCATAAGAGGTAAAAGGTTAAAGAAATTCCTATGGAGTAACTTGAAGTGGGAGAGATTGAACCATCTCAATATCTTAATCATCATAGGAATCCAATTGTCTTCTTAGAGGTAGTGGAGTAATCTCATATCGGTCATGTTGTGGTTTCACATCAAGCACCTGAGATGCCTAACTTCATGTGAACACCTTCTGAGGCTTTCACATGGGTAGATGAGTTTCTTAGAGGAGATTTAATAATGGTGAAAAAGAAATGGTACCTAAATTTGAGGTTATCTCAATGTACATCAAAACCAAGAAAACCAAGGAATCTCAAGTAACTTTTTGTTTATTCACCGAGGCTTTAGAGCTCAATATGTGGAAGTTTCACATCCTAAAGTGAATAAACCTATGGAATAGATGAAACTGAATGAACTTTTATTAACAAAGGTTTCTTGGGGAAATATACACATGAGCGAGATGTGTATTTGTTTAAAGAGTATGTATCATAATTACTCATACGAAATGAAGAAAATAAGTAGACTATGGAATAACTTGAGGATGTCAGAACCTTGACTCTTTATGTGCAATCATTCCTAGATCTCAATACATAAAATCTTCCTCTTATAGAAGTAATATATCCTATTAGTTATTTTTATCTCTATTTCATCAAGAGGTCCCAACTATAAACCATTGAAGGAAGATCCAATGATATATAGGTGGATAAGATCTTTGCAAATAGAAAGGTTTTATTCCATGAGGTTCTATCTTCATTCAACTTTGTCTCGGCCATTGTTTCAAAGACCAAAGTGACTAAGGGGGTATCAAGAAAAAAATCCCTTTAGGATAATACTATACCATTATTTTCTAAGATGACTTTTTTACTTCTAATCCTTGATGAACAAGAATGTATTTCATCCATCTCTAATAATTTGTCTCTTGTGTGGTCATGCATGATGATTGTAAGGTGTGATGTAATGAATGATTCCATTTCGGAGCTTGACTCCACAAAGGAAAATGCATTAGAAATATTGTATTGTGATGTAATGAGTGATATGTATGATAATGTTTCTTCATGATTTCTTTATGTATTCAGTGATGTAGATGTTTGACCCATGAGGAGCACGGTGATTGTAAGCTTACAAATAAGGTAAAATCAAGTTTTGGTTGAAAATTTCAAGGTCTTGAGCTTGTATGAGATATTTGGTTGATTTTTCTAAAAAAATCATGACATTATGAATTTTTGAAGATGAATAACATGTTGGTACAAATATCCTTTTGCATTAATGTAAAAAGGGGAGAAGTTCAGGTAGTTTTCCATCAATGAAAAAGGAGGAGATTGTTGGCATGTGGTCCTATAAGTGTTTTCATTGATAAAAAACCAAATTAATGAAAAAGTGGATGATGGAGTAGCATAAGATGATGTTGTGGATGATTTTGAAATGAATGTTCAGATGTGTACTTGATGACATAAGGAGATTCAGTGAGGATTTCTTGCTCTTGCAAGCCCATTCAAGTGCCTCGGTGATATAGCATGGTGATATGAGATTATTTGTAACTTGAGAAGAATTTTTCATGATGGATAGTAGGTTTGAAGAGTTTTGGGTACTCACATAAGTTTTAGGGTACAGATTTAGGTTGGTCACCAAGTTTCAAGTGCTCATTTAGAGCAGGTATGGATGTTAGGAGGTATGAGATTGAGGTATAGAGATATATAAGGTCATTAATGCATGTATGTAGGTGTAATATGGTGTACCAAGTATTTTTGGCTATTTTGAGTGATTTCATGATAAGTTATTATGTTCTTTTAGTTGACCCTAGATTTTATAGTGTAAAACCCTAAGGGTATCCGAGGAAAGTCTCGGTGTATAGAGATTTTGAGAGATATTGATGACCTTATAATGATTTGAGATATTTATGATGTTTCATGGTGCTTTGAGAAAAAATTGAGGATGTTAAGATTTGAATTTGTAAGATAGGTAAGTTTTGGTGAGACAATGTTAAGAATAAGGCCATTTCCAGCTTGAATTTGAGCTTTTAATGCTCACCCTAAATTGTGTTATTTCAAGGGACATCGTGTCTTTCTAGGATGTTTATAAATTGATTCTATAATGTTTCACATAAGTAATGAGGTTTTTTCATCATCACATTTTTATGAGTGAATGCTAAGAAGGTAAACAACTATTTATGAGTTTAAAACCCTAGCTTGAAAGTGGTATGAAATAATTTCTTCCTCGGTGGCCATAATTTCTTCCTAGTGCATATATGATTATTGTATACTATATAATACTCCTTACTATTTCCGGAAAATTATGGTAGAGGTCATGGTGATGAGTGGGGCCCACTCAAACAAGTCATTTATCAAGAAAAGTATTTTGTGACAAGTTTTTCCAAAAGATTTGTAAGATAAAATTTCATTGTATGATGTATGTAAGGTTTTAATGATTTAAAATGAGGTTTCAGGACATTTTGATATAATTTCATGCTCAAATGAGCTTCGTTGAGGTTAACTTAGTCAAAGGGCAATTTTGAGATGATAAAAAGTAGTCTTCAATGAAATGAGAATAACATGAGCTACAAGAGGTGTTTGGAGGTGATTCAAGTTTTTTTGAAAATAATATTCAAATATGTTTGTATTGATATAATTTTTGTCTCGTGATAAAAAAATTTCTAATTTTTCCAAAGTTAGGTTTTAGATAGAAATGTTTTTACCAAAGTAGCAAGACAAGAAAAGATCCGCTAAATGTTTTGAGTTAATTGGAGCATGAGATGGATTATGTGATGATTTCTATCACCTATATTATTAATAGGGATGAATTTTTCATTCAATTAATCCATTTATATCTCTTGATTATTCCTAGAAAGGTGTTAATCAACTTATCTTTGGAAACAACCTTTTGGGCAAGTTAATTTGGTGAAGACAAACGCGGTTGAGGTTTGAATAGGTGATTTTTAAAGGTATAAGTGTTATAAAGGTCTTGTAATTTTTAAAAAGTGGTCACATAACACATTTTGGATGTTTTGGAGTGATCTAGTGGTATAAATATGTTTTCAGGGTCCTCAAGGGTGTAGGAAATGACTATTTTAAGAAGTTCAAAGAACAATGGTCCCATTAAATTGAATATTATGTTTGGTTGGGATAAATTGGTACCATGTATGATGTTTAAATGTTAATTTAAATTGTTTTGGTGATTTATCAATTATTTCTAATTATGGTTTTTATGATAGGGAATTTTTCTCTTTGTGCCCATGGGGATTTGAGTCTTCTTGGAGCATGTAATGATAATATTTACTAGTCCGATCTACTTGGGTCACTTTTGAATTTTATGTTCTAAATTTGGGATGTTTTATAATGTATGGGTCAATCCAAAGGAAGGGTAAAAAAATTTAATCTGAAATGAAAAGGAGCTTATAAAAGCATTATTTTGGGTGCTTTTTGGAGCTAGTTGAGTGAGTGGTGTGTGTACAAGAAGTGTGATCTAGGTGAGTGAGGTTTATAGGTATTCAAAGTAGTGTGTTACATGTTGAATAATATTGTAGTCATTTTTACCCAACAAAGAGAAAGGGAATCCCATGCGTGTGGCCTATCACCCAACAGCCTTTGGATGCTCGGTAGAGGCACGTATGGGCATCGAGTTTCTCCTTTATGTGATTTTAGTGGGAAACATCATCTATGGTAGGAACTTAAGGAGAGTGAGTAGAAATGAGACATGTAATCATCATAGAGATCAGAATGGATTTTAGACCAATGTAGTCATTCCAAATAGAAAGATACTTAATAGATTATAAGACTGAACCAAAACAGAAAGGAAAATGCACAAGGATTCATACTCATTCCATAAACATACATGAAACAAAACTATGAAGATATATATGGACCAGAATCATTAATGATCATATTAAAATAACTTGTTAACCTCATTAAATTGATTAGATCCTTTATAGAATATCACAATATGGCAAACCAGAGTCATACATCATAACTGGATTTACATCCCTTAGCTCTCAAAAATAAAATTTACAATCCCAAGCCCCTTGATGCATCCTTCTCCTATATTTTATCTACCCAACCCAATACAATTCCTCACAACATTTCGCAGGTCTCTCGCCCTCTATTGATCTACCTCCCTTTTTCTTCTATGGGTGATTGTATTTATAGGCCTCTTGAACTACCAACTCATCTTTCTATGGCTTCAGATCTAGCGCCAAGTGTCCCAATGTGGTCCTCCATGGGAGAATGCTCCTCTAGGCCTGAGCTCTCTACTCCTTACCATGATGGTCTTCTAGAAGCTTCCAACATAGGGTATATTCCTTTCGAGGCCAACCTGTCACTAGGTTGGCACCTTATCCATTCATCATGCGCAGGTGGGTCACACTTTTCTCATGTTCTTCCCGATATGCCAAATACGGCTAAGTCCCGAGACCTTGTTTTGTGGCGCGTATCATGGGTCCTTATAAACCCCTATAACCCTACCTTGCATGCCTTCTTCTTGCACACCCACCCCTCAACTTATGTCTTGTGTGATCATACACCGCTTGTACTTAGTCAATATTTTAGGGGCCTAACATCACCCCACACTTTACCTATTCTCCACCCTCGGAACACTTCTTCAAAGAATTACAATAGACTTAATGTCTTGGGAAAAGAATAAGGGAATGAAGAATTGGGAAAGATGAAAGAATGGGGAAGTGTTGTTATTAGTGTAATGAGAGAGGAAAATATCTTTGCAATTCAAAGTGTCCAAATTATTCCGTGTATCGACTTTATTTTGCACTCTCTAAAGAAAGGTCATCGACTAGGTGCTTACCTCCTCAAAACCCAGTCCATCTCCTCAAGTGTTCATTATTTCAAAAATTCCTTCCAATTCCTTTCCCACATCCTCAAGCACATCCATCCTTCTTGTAATCTGTGGGTACAACTCCTTCATTGGTTTTTAATTGAACCTTGTAAGGTTTCAATAGCTTCTGACTTCTTCTCAACCTCGGCTAGGATCCTCTCCCACTCCACTCTATTTCCTTTGTTCTTCTCTTGGAATTACTTGAGCTCCACCTCATGCACGAAGACTAGAATACTCACCACTCTATCTATGTCTGCGTAATTATCATACGTGGCCTTAGTAGTATGGGTAGTAATTTTCACATCGAAAGAACTTTGTTGTACTCAAAAATGATTGCTACAACCTTTAATTTGTCCTCTTTTTCCAAGTGCACTGCTACTTCTTCCATGGATTCTAAGGCCATAGGTTTCCTCTCCATGGTGAGGATGTATGTTAAGTCCTCAAGGCACTCTAGGGTAGATCCATACTTCTGTGTGGGTGGTGTTAGATTTGGATGCTTCAACATAATGGAATTTGTGATGGATTCTACCTTCTTATATACCTCACACCCTTGCCTTTTCTTCCTTAGTTCATGCTTTAGCTGCGTGGTAATTAGTTCCTCCCATTTTAAGTCCTTGGTCCTTTCTTTGAGCTCTTCTTCCCTCTTCTCTAGCTCTACCTCTAGGAATTTTACCCTATCATTCCTCCTGAATAACTTGGCTTCTAGTTCAACTGAGACCTTATTCAATGCATTATAGAATTTTCATCCAAAATTTGTTGGGCACTCACCAAGGGGTTGTATCCTTTTGACTTAGGCATATTCATTATTGTCCCTTCGCTTACCTTGAATTCTGGCTCATCGATGTGGGGCTCAATTAACCAAGAAATCATTTTCATCATCCAAGGGTATACACCTTCTTCATAAAACAAATTCATTACCAAGAGTTGATCTATTAGTATTGTGCTTTGGAAGTGCATGTGCAACACCTTGTTTGGATCATCAATATAGCTCATTCTTGGTCTCTAGATCTCCATGCACTTTCCTCCTGTGTGCGTGCCCTTAGGAACAATTACCATCAGACTGGGGCCTCCTACGCTTCCACGATATTTTCCTACACTTCCTTCTTTTTCTTTGTTCATTATCAACTCAGTGATGTGATCCAACTCTTCCACCACTAAGGTCTCAATGATCTTCTCCACTTCTTTCTCTATTGCTTTATTTGCTTCATCCTTAGTGAGGCTTGGAGTCCTCTGATTCTTCATGCTAACCTCTTCACTTCCTCCCATGTCCCGGGAACCCTCCTCCTCCTTGATTCCCTTACTTCACACAAAGTGATAGTCATTCTTCTCCTCTTCATCTTTCTCTCTCGAATCATGAATGCTAAAAACAAGTGGTTCTTGGTCTCCTTCAAGTTCATCTTCTTCATCATCATCCCTCTCACCCTTGTATTTCTCCAAGATCTTTGTGTCCTCTAAATCCACCTCCTCCATTACCTCTTTTTCTTCCTAACTAGGGATTCTAGTATAGGGGATCCTATTTCTTCTCTCTCTAATGACTCCTCCTTAGTTATGGGCTTTTTAGTTCTGGTGTCTTTTCCTTGACTAGAGGCTCTTTTCTCGCTCAAGTAAATACTTGTTCTAGTGTTTTTTCCTGGGGCGCCCACCATTTGTGTACCTTGGAAACTTTGTGCCTTTTTCTTTATCTCTTTCATCTCCTTTTTCTTGGGCACAATATTCTTTCTACATGTTGGGTCTTCAGGTATATATACCTCATTTTCAAGATATATGCCCTTCTCAAACTTGGGCCTTATACGAAGATATACATGTGTCATAGACCTCCCTGTAATAGGAAAGTCAGAGCTCTCATCATCTAAACTTCATGTGATACGTAATTTTCCACGTACGCACACTTGTTGGGGTAGACCAATGTCCTGTGCATCTCCCTGTGGTCCCGATCCATATCTCAAGGTCAAAATTCAGCTTCTTGGATTCCTTGAATCTATTTTACTCCCACCTGGAAGTACTAAGCGGTGAAGGAAAATGGAATTTTACACCATGGGCTCATGTTTTCATCAACCAACTTAAATCTTCCAATGCAGAAGTGTTGGTATATTGCAAATTCAGCTTCTCCCTCTGTGAGCACTTTGGTAGTTGTTCTAGGATCCTCCACTCTACCTTGAACGCATTCCTCAAGCACATATACCACTTCTCAAGATGTGCCTTGTGAATGGCCGTCATGTTATCACAAGTTTATTTTTTGAATCTCTTTACGGGTGAGGGGTCTTCCTCTAGGTACTCCCAAACAAACTTGTCCACCACATTTGTTACTCCAATATCTAAAAACACAATAGTTAAGAGGACATTTCTAAAAATTATCTTGTCACCTTCCTACGCACTGTTGATGATCTCATCCATGATGTACGCAGACAAGTTGTAGATGGCACCTTCTGATATCCTTATGCAAACATTGAGCCATGACTTGTTCACTTGCGATCCACCTCTCTTGGTCATTAAGTTTGGTTACTAGGTGCATGACCATTCTCATCACCAGGTCTTAGATATCCGTAATATCAAATTACCTTGACCCCTTCTTGTATGCATATGCTTCTTTGATGGCTTATTTTTTCATAGGTTGTCCTCTATACTTTCTCCTTCACATATGAGACTTGTGAATTTTGAAATCAGCTGAGGAGTTATGCACATCTTACACCCCGTGAAGTGAAAGTGGTCTTCATGTACATGTGACATCAGCCATTGATAGAGGTGCTTAGGATTCCCAAAGTAGGGAAACTCATAGAGTTGTAACAATCCCACCTTCTCTAACTTCACTTTTACTTTTCGCTATAAATGGGTAACCCTTTTGGTGTCCTCTTGTTTATTGGGTGCACTAACTCTAGTGCCATTTCTTTTCAGTCATGTTTGTGCAATGGTTATAATCACTTACTGTCATTTTTCTTAAATGGGACTCCCACTCCTTTCCAAGAAAAACCCCATCTGGGTACTACATTTCTACATACCATTCTTCATTGGTACTTGTGGTAGTTTCTTTTTGTTTTCCTTTCCCTTTCCTTTTCCCTTCTTAGGTGTTACAGTTGGTTTCTTGGGTGTCATTGTGTAGGTTATCTTTACACTTCAACTTCTCTTGCTCTACTTCTCTACCCTTTCCAAGCTTAGATCTCAAACTTGTGAAGAAAATCCTTTTCAACCTGTGCCCTAGCTGTCAAACCCTCACTGGAATATCCCTTTCATAAGATGATGCTTCTCCACAAATCTCTCTATGCCTATGAACTACTTCCCTCCTGGTTTGCAGATCCAAACTAGTAACCCACAGGTTAAATTTTTCTAATTTTTCTTCACATGGATCAACTTTGGAAATCCTAGTTCACAAAATCTCTTCCTTATTCATATTTTTAATGTAAATAATGAAATTTCCAACCTTCTATTTATAGTTTTTCCCAATTTTAACATTAAATTCTACCTCACCTACCACCATACTTCAACACTTAATGCAGATTTTTCAACAAAACTTGACTTTAGCACCTTAACTCACATGCCCAACCTTGCGCAAACAATCCCCCAACCTTTTGGCATGCAACCAATCCATCTTGATAGGAGATTCTTGTGTGTACGTCACCAGCACCAAAGGTACTTCCATCATGATTTTTTCTCTCACCTACCTCATGTTTCTTTTGCACTTCTTCCTCTCTTGTATGTGGATCCACAATGTAGCCTTACCCTGACACCAACCATCCTTTTTCACCTTTCCTTCCATGCACTTCCTTTCCAGGGCCATCCAACTAGGATTTCCAATGCAATCCTTCCTAGTGCTTCACACTTTGCAATTTCTTCCACCTTACTCCACCCCACACTAAAACAATGTGCAGTCCTCTGCGCATTCACAACCTTCAAAAAGTAATGAGGTTACTGGTGCCCAAGGCACAACACAAAATAGAAACGAGAAAGGGAAACACAAGAAAAGAAAATGCATTAAAGAAATCCTAATCTAACTAGAAAAACTACCTTATTACAAACACCAAGAAGACTTATTTATAGTAAGGCTTCAACCTACTCCCATTGAAGTGTCCTAGTAATATCGTCCCATCCAGTTCTTGTAACTAGAATGTGCCTGAGTCAAGAATGTATGAAATGATGTAGGGACCCAACCAATGCACCTTCAACTTCCGGGATGACGTATAAACATTGAATCATATAGTAAGACCATCTCGCCCAACCTCAAACTTTTTTTTCTTAATGTGAAAATCATGCCATGACTTTTTTTATTTTTCAATTTTTGGCTCCACACAGCTAATGATCGTCTCTCCTCCAATTGCATTAATTTGTGTATTATTTCCTCTAACACTTGTTCATCATCTAATCTCTCTTGCGCACTATACGCAGAGAAGGTAACAAAATTCAACTAGAAGGATAGCCTCCACCCAAAACACCAATTGAAATGGTGTGGTCTTATTCAACCTCTTGTAGTTTATCCTATATGCTAGAAGAATAGCTGATACTTTCTCATCCCAATCATGTCTACCAACATCACAAATCTTAGTAAATGTGTGACTAAGTATTTTTTTAAATGCCTCAGCAGTTCCATTTGCTTGAGGATGATAGGGAGTAGTTTTGAGATGGGCCACCATGAATTATGATAATAGAATCTTGACGGTTTCATTAAGGAAGTACATACCTCTATCACTTGTCAAATTTAATGAGAATCCATACCTACTAATTATGCTTTCCCATAAAAATATAGTTGTTGTAACCACTATAGAATCCTTTGAAGGTGCCACTTCTACCCACTTCGTCAAATAATCGGTGTAAGTGAGGATATACCATCAACAAGTCCTTCACACCGCTAGTGAGATTGATCGACAAAGTTGATAGCCCACTTCTCAAATGGTTCCATGCTGGCTATTAGTCGTAAGGGCGATTCATCCCTTTTTCTAGGTTTGCCAAGGTGCTGGCAATGGTCACAAACCTTGCAAAACTCAATGCAATCTTTATAAATGGTCTCCCACCAAATCCCTGTGAGTAGAATCTTCCATGCGGTTACATTTCCTACATAGTGTCCTCCTGCAATCCCACTATGCACCTCTTCCATAATTGTAATGCACTCATATCCTAGTACACATCAAAGTGCAAAACCTCATCACAACCCATTTTACATAGATCTCCACTAATTAACATGTAGGGTGTGGCACGTATGGCCAACTTCTTCTTCTCCAAGGCCTTCATTCCATTTGGCACCACACCTATTTTAAGAAATACCACAATGTCCTCCAAATCCGAGGGTATGTACCTCAACCTAAATAGTTATGCATCTGACATAGTCTCTTCAATGCTCTACATGTCCTCTCCTAAATCAATCCTAGACAAATGATCAGGTCCGAATTAATTTTACCTAGTTTGACAACTACCTTGAACTTGAATTCTTGGAATAATAGTACCCACCGACATATGTGCCCTTGTAGAATGGGCTTGTTCACCAAGTATTTTAATGCCATATGGTTAGTGTAAAATATAAATGGAGTTTCCAGTAGATATTATCTGAACTTGTGAAGTACATAGATCATTGACAATGCCTCATGCTCAGTTGTAGTATAATTCTACTCTGCTGGTGTCAACTTCCTATTTGTAAAGCACAAAGGATGATCAAAAATCCATTCACCAAGCTATGAAAGTACTACTCCAATGGTGGTTCCTAAGGAATCCACATGAACATGGAAAGGCTTATCCCAAGAATGGAAATGTAGGATTGGCACGGTGAAAATCTTATGCTTCAAAGTGTTCAAGGCCTTCTAATGTGCTTATCCCCAATGAAAGGAACTTTTATGTCTAAGAAACTCTTCTAAAGGTGTGGCAATCTTGGCATATCCCTTAATGAACTTCTTGTAGTATCCCATATTCCCAAGAAATCTATGCACTACACTTTGACTAGTAGGCTCCCTCAATCCCACAATTCATCGCAACTTTTTGCAGGAGCTACTAGTAGGCCCTCCTTACATATGATGTGCCCCAATAATGTTCCAAATGGGGTAGAAAAGACAAATTTCTTAATGTTGAGGGATATCCTCAACTATTGACACCTTTCAAACATAAGCCTTAAGTTTTCACAATGGTCCTTCACTAACTCATATACTGTCCAATCATCTAGGTAGACTTGGAGAAATTTATGGATGAAATCTTGGAAATCTTGTACCAAAATGCGCAAGAACACAATAGGAACATTATTCAACCAAAAAGACATGACTGTATAGGAAAAAATTCCCCACTCAGTGGTGAAATTCATCTTCCTCTAGTCTTCCTTCGTGATCCTTACCTGGTGATAGCCTAAGAATCCATCTATGAAAGAGTAGGCCTCATATCCTACCACTCCTTCTAAGATTTCTTTAGTAAATGGGGTTAGGAAAGGATCAATGATACACACTACATTCAGGTCCTTGTAATCAACACAAATCCTTATCCTTTTGTCCTTCTTGATGCTTGTTGGTTTCTCAAACGTGCACCCGTGTTTCGGATCTGGAAGGATTAAGGTGTTTGAGACCACAATGGAACCACCCCCAAGTTATGGGACCTTGTGATCTTGGGATGGATCTCCTAAGAAGGCTGGTTCCTCTATCTATTTCTACTACTACTACTACTCCTAGTGTTGGAAGGGAAAATTTAGTCTAAATGATGCCAAGGGAAAATGGATGGAAGGATATCATGAAGGGAATCTACACTAAAAGGTGATACCACCATAAAATAGGGATGCACACTATCTATTTTGAGTGAGAATGAAAGGAAACACATGAAAGGAAGCTAGGCATGATTAGCATAGTGAGACACATATTCACCAGATCATTCTCATGGAACACAACTAAATATGGAACTGTAGGGACCTGAAATAGCACAACCAACATACAACACAAAATAAAAGGAAAGAGAAAGGAATGCCAACACGTTAAGATAGAGAATATTCACAAAATGATGCCTCTATTACTTCGATAAATGCACTGATTTGTTACAATGATGAAGGAGGTTGATATCCACATGCAAGAGCTATATATAGAGGTATGCAACTCAAAATATAGAAAGTATGGAGTCCTTAGCGAAACATGTAAGGATCTCGAGTGTCCAACATAACAAATGAGCCTTTCGTTATATTTATAGATGAAACTATAGAGGAAGAAGGGAAGAAGGAGGGAAAACTTGAATTTGAATATGTTATATGCCAATTTTGACTTTGCAAAATTAATAAAAAATGGAAATTTTGAAATTTTTCAAAAGTGTTACTTTGTGTGATTTATCGCTCTCATCGCGATTGTCTCATTTTTTTATCATTCCAGTCTTCGTTTCATCCATTTCAGGCAAGAACTCCTCCCACCAGGTCTTAAACTACATTAAATATTAATTAATTAATATTTAATTAATTAATTACTCTTTGTTTGATAAAATTAATTTTTAATAACTTTGGGGTTTTTAATTAAATAAATATTAATTAAAATTTCATTCAAAAAGTTTTATTTTAATTGTCGGGGGAAAAATAAGCTTTCACTTCCCATTGCCGGGGATGCCAAATTGGCTTCTTGAGCCCGATTTCCCCTTTCCTAGCAAATTTGTTTTAAATCCCGCTTGTGGGATTTCTTCCCCAATTGCCAAATTAATGAATTGGCAAACAAGAAAAAATCTCCGATTTCTGTATGGGGAAATAAAATGGGGATTGTCAGCCCACCTTGCCATTTCTGTTGGCAATTGGCAATTGATTTCCCCATTTCTCCCTAGTAATTAATTCCACAACCCGGGAAGGAGGGAAGTTGAATTAATCCTCATAAATTCTCTGTCAAAATCATTGGAAAGATTCATGCGAAGCTTTCCAAATTGCTTCTTATTTCTTCTAAAGGAACAAAGTAATATTTTATCACATCCCTCAAGCAATACACTAAAGGCCATTGTAAAAGAGGAAGAGGGAAATACAATCCAACATGCCTTTGTTGAGGAGATTCATACAAGGTAACAAAGCTCATGCAACCAAAGGAAAAGAACACATTCACCAGGAGAATATTCCACATGTGCCAGGGAGAAAGAACTGCAAAAAATAAAAAAATCAGGAGCTCTCCAGGAAAGGAAAATTTTGTAGTTCTCATGCATTTCTCCATGCAGGGGAGGTAGCAAACAAAGAAATCAGTCTCCATGTGAAGAGATAAAAATAGAATACAACTCAGATAAAGGAAAAAGAGGTAAAAATAAAACAAGAAAACAACCCACACGTGTAGAAGGGAGATTTTCCACGCATCCAGAATTCGTCCGAGGAAAAAGAATTCAAAATCATCCACGCATCCATTAGCACAATCCATGCATTGGCCAAGGTAATCCTCTCCACGCATTTAAAGGAAATCAACACAAATTTCACACACAGGTAGAAAGAGGGAACAATCCAAAGGAGGAAAGTCCAAACATTTCAACGCCAAGGAAGGAGGCCCAAAGAGCAAGGAACAATGAAGATTACACCATGCATGCATAAGATATTTTTCCATTTGGCTAATGATTCAACATTCAAAGGAATAAAATAAGAAACTCCACACAAAGGCCAAAAATCCAAAAAAACCATCCACATAGTTCAAAGCACACACAGACCACACATTGGTCAAATAGAATCAAATAACCTACCCACACATTTATTTTTATAAATTCCATGCATTTACCAAAGAAAAGATGCATATTTCCATGCAGGTTTTGAGAAGCAAAATCTAAGCAGAGAAGCATTGAGCCACGCACTAGGAAAATAAAAGAAGCTTCACGATTCAAGATGCAAGAAAGGAGATAGGGAATGTAGGAAAGGAGAGGCTACACATTTATTTTTACAAATCCATTACAATTGAATAATAATAAAAATTATAATTATTTTAACCTTGTTTGTAACTTGAGCTTAGTCTCGATATTTTTCTTGTGTTCACATTTTTAAAAAAATTGTCACTCACGATAAATTATTATTATTATTTTTAAAATAATAATAAAATGAGTCTCATTTCTTTTGTGTTAATGGGGGTTTTGAAGACCGAGAGATGACCCCGCTTACATTGTTTTGAGTGCCTGAGTCATTTTTCTATGAAATTCATAATGATTGAAAAATCTAACATTTCTACAAGAAGATCGAGGAAGCCAAAGTGGAGAAATCGAATAAGTCTTTGCTAAATTACGAATTCAAAGGAGTCATTCCTCCCGGTTCCATCAAGTCAGCATATGAAAATATCCCTAATACAAACTGCAGGTCACATCAATGTGCAACAATTCTGAAAATGGCTGAAAACTCAAGGTAAAACCATATTCTCGGATAGGATTTACCATAGTGGTCTACCCCAAGTAGCAAAGCATTTCTGTCTCAAAGGCAAAGTGTCCAAATCTCGTTATCACTTGTGTGGAGCATTATGATCCTAAGAGATGAGGAATTTTTAAAGGTAATCATGATACTTTCCTCTTAATCACACCGAAGGACATTGAGGAATTTTTGGCATACCTGACTTTCCTAAGAATGTGGATATCACTCACTAGTCGGACAATTATTTTGTGATGAAGAACCCTTTAGGTTGAGAAAGATGGTTAATAACAATCGGTTAATGACCAAGAGGCCTTGAATTGACCAACTTCCTAAAGAAATGTACTTGCATTGAGTTCCTAGTAGAAATTAGGGACATGCTTTCTCTCCTTATGCATGTTTTTGGTTTACCCTCTACTAGGATCTTCCACCCATCGATGTATCAATTCATCCGTATAATCCTAGCCAAGAAATATTTTGTGGATTGGGCCACCATTATCATTAATACCCTTAAAAACAATTGATAGAAGTTAAGATGACTGGATGCTTCTACATGACATCATATCTGACTTATGTAGTAGCAAGAAGAAATCTATTTTCTAGACTCAAAACAAGAGGATTCATGGGTCCATCAAATAGTGTCTTCCATTACTATCCACAACTAAGTTTCAAAAATAGCTCTCACCATTTTCAAAGAGTCAATGATGCATTCACCTTCTCGTGTGCTTTGGAACCGAATCGAATACAATGGAAAGATTTTCTAAAGAATCCATGAATGTCATTTCCCAATGGGGAACATGGTTTATTCAATTTTCATCCTTTTCCTACCTTCCCGTGAGTGGATTTGCTGGTAATCCATGGAAGCTTCCTAAGTACGTCAGTGACAAATGGGCATTAATAGAGCTTGCATGACAACTATTCCAAGTTCATTGTCTTTTAAGTGACAAGCATCATTCAGGAATTCATTTCCCAATCCAAATAAGGGAATACCAATGTCCAAATATTGTTCAGTGCACAACTCATGGAAAAATATTTCGACCTCATCACAATTCATCCATATGTGAAGAGAGCCCAATTTGATATAAATGAATATATGCAGAAGATTCTTAGAGCAAAGTATCAACATAACCCTAACATGGAATATTTTTTGGCTTCCTATTCAAACAAATGAAGTAAGAAGATGAGATTTTTCTCACCTAACCCTTGCTCGGATAAAGGTATTTCGCATTAAGAACCCTCTAGATTCATTCATAAATGATGATGAAGATGTTATTGATCCTTCATATGATGCATTTGATTTTACACCATCGCCTCGAATTGAATGGACCAAAATATATGGTAATGGCTCAATATTCAATTGATATCATGCTAAAGAGACTTGAGAAATATAAGTCTCGGAACTCTCACCAAGGCCGAAAAAAATCAATTAGTGGAATATGTTCAACATATGATAAATCATAGATCATCCACTTTCCCAAGTACTCTAATGCAAAGTGGCTACCCCTAATGAATAAACTCTCAAATTTTCAAAATAAATAAACACATTAGGCCATGTCACTAAAACTTGGATTTCATAGATTCTCTTTTTAGGCCAAGGGACGATCAAAACAATGCTTAAGCACCATGAAGATGTCAATGTGCTATCTTGATCCAGTTGTTTCTTTCAAGGAAACTTTTGTTTCTAATATATTAAATTTGGATGAGATATTGCCCAGTCTAAAAGAGATGACGAGTATGGAATCCTCGGTTTTAGTCATGGAAGGAATTCTCAAATTTGAACATCGAGGGACACTTTTTCTTTGGTGTCTACATCTCAAATCAAGGAATATGCTTCTTGAGGATTCTATGATCCATTATGATAGCATATGGAATGAATCCTTCACTTCACTTTCCTTGATTCAAGAATTCATGGCTGAGATCCTTTGTAACCTCGTAAATGAACATAATCAAAGGCATTCATTGGAATATGTGGAAGAGAAAATTTCACAATTGTTTAAGGACATGTACAATCTTGCCAATAATTTCTCATCACTTTCAATAGAGCGGTGCATAAAATTAAAGAACTTATTTGAGAATTCTCAATCAAAGATTGTTAAGTTAAATGTTATGCCAAGTAGGATTCTTGAATTGTAGGTATTTTGTTGAGGCTATTCTTTGACCAAATGAACCTCCAAAAGAAGAAAAGATGTTTGAAACTTTGGGAATGTGTAGATCCTTTCAACTAGCAAAAGTGGCAGATCCTAATTTCACTTTGGCGGTCCAAGGAGATAGTTTCTTGGTATCTAACAAAGTGGGAGAGTCCATTTCTCATACGTTTGAGATAGGCGGACCCCATTTCAATGGATAAGGCACTGGTTATTATTGTATATTTTAAAAAATGGATTGTCAAGAAAAGGATGTTGTTATTTGCTTTTGGGAAGTTGTGGATAACTTAAGTGATTTCTATTTTTAGTTGTTTTTAATAAAGTTGGTTAGAAAAAGTCAAAGGTCACTTAAGTGTCTTATTTAATGTTCATGTAAAACCCTAACTACTTTGTAACTAAATTTTGGGTTATAAAAGGAAGTGAGGGGATCATTTGTAAAGGTGACTTTGAGAGAGGAGAAGAAAATAATTTTGTATGCACTCTTTACTTCAAAGAAAGAAACTTTGTGTTCTTTTGAGAAGACATTTTGGATTTAATGAAATATGAAATTTGTGTCCTATTCATTGTCTCTTATATCATTTTATTTTCTATGTTCATTATATGTTAGTGTTTGAATCTTGCATGCAAATATTGTCTTTGATCTTATTGTCAACATTATTAATCTATTGTTCTAGTTCACAATGATCAAGCTCGATTATCTACTTTCTCATGTGTGATCCCTTTTACACATTCTTGTTTAGCTAACTCATACTTTTTTTATTTGTGTTAGCTATTCATCTTTCTTCATCGTGTAATATTAGGCTCTATTTTTACCTAACTCTTGCATGTTCTTTCAATTCATTCCATTCCATCTCCCTTATTCACTTTTCTTTCCATTGATATTCCAAAAAAGCCCTGCATACAATATTGAATGTACCGATGTAAATATAGTTTTGGTTTTCAATAAAGGAATCCTCACCTTTATTGAGGAGAGACTTTGTTCCCACACTATTGCATGTCATTTTGCATGTGTGCAAATCCATATGCTAACATTTTTGGCGAATCTCTCTGGGGATTTAAGAATCGTTAACCAATGCTTGGTTAAATCTTTGTGATTATACCCTCTCGCACAAGATCTAGTTCTTTAACCGAACCTTTTCCGAAGAATATTTTCAAGGAGACATCGCTGCCAACCTTCAAACATTATCTTGGGAAAACCGTGAAAGCTTGCAGCAATTTTTGGCTATTGATAGAACCATTGATAGAGAAATCTACATTGAAGACCTTAGAAGAAGAGAACCTGTACTTATGGCTAGAAGACCTCCGGACACGTGTTGATCATTGTTCACTAACGCAGTCCTCTTCCATGAAGGTAATAATTTGCATGACTATTATAGGTGACCTACTTTCTCATAACCAAATATTGTTTTTATAGATACTCAAGAAGACATATTATCATATTTGAGGCAAGCTATTTGGGAAAAGTGCATGAATAACTATCATTTTCATCTAGTCATATATCAAGTACTAGATAATGAAGAAGAGAAATCTACGAGAGTTTCTAGAGTTATTCAGTGTAAATAGCTCAAGAAAGAGAGCAAAGAGAAAAGGAAAGAGCTGATCGAACATATCGGTGATCCCTTCACAATAAAGATTTCAAACTGGCAGGAAAGAGGTTTATGCAAGGAGAAAAATATAAAGGTTGATTTGATCCCATTTTTGACTTTCAAGGAAAGTTTGGTTTCAAGTTATCTCCTCCAAAGAAGAACACACCTAATATATCTACAAGCCTTGCATCAAGCATTGAAAGAGAAAACAAGGAAGGAATCACTACCATTCAAGCACTTGTCCTTGCTCACATTATTTTACCTTTGCATTACACCTTTCCCAAAATGGTAGTTAACGTACCATGGGGAAATGCCATAGGCCCATTGGCCTTACTATCTTGACATGAAATCTAATGAGGATCTAGGAAGATTCTTCCCAAGTTCGATGGATATGGAAAGACATCACCAGATGACCACATTTATTCTTTCTTTCTTTGCATGTGTAGTTTTTAGTGGAATATGAAGATGTTGCTATTCGCCTCTTTGTCGAAACATTACATGATGTTGTTACAGATTGGTTTCATCATCTTCCAAATGGATGCATTACGAATTGGAATGATATGAAAACTAATTTTGAAGATCTATTTTAGATGGCGAGAATATGAACATGCTCTTCTTGCCCAACTATCTCAGGTGAAGAAAGAGCCAACAGAACCCATGAGGAATTTTATGGCTAAATTCAACAAAATGGTGAATAAAGTTCTTATCGGGATTCACTTGAATCCTAATGGAAAAAATGTTTATTTATTAACGCACAATAACCAGAAGTGTGTTATAAGCTAAGAAGGTCTAGAGTGGCTACTTTGGAACTTGATCAATCCTTGGCCATATAATTTTATGATGACTTAATCATGGCTGGAAATTTCAAGAAAAATTCTCTCAAGGGAAAGAGTCAAGAAACCCCCAATGCTTCAGAAGCTATACTTACTAAGTTAGCTAATGATGTGCTAGATTTGAAAAATCAAGTTTCTCAGAGTAGTAAACCCTCTCCTTACAAAGACATTCTAAGGAAAGGCTACGTTCCCAACATATCCAAGATCATGGGTCCTCCGAAAAGTCTCGTTGTTGAAGCAGTTTCCGTAACTAACTTAGAATGTGATGTCATCAAAGAAAGTGACAATGAATTTGAAGTTGTCAAGGTTGATGAGGAAGAGCCAGATTCTAGAACATTTGAACCTGAAGTTGAATATCATGAGGGAGAAAGTAATAATCATTTCTTCGAGTACCATTTAGAAGAAGAAGACGAATACAAAGAAATTATAGAAGATATGAATAGTCAATCCTTCGTTTTCTTAACATGCTCTCATAAAAAGGAGCAAAGTACCACTAAGGTGGAAGATAGAAAGAGCTCCAAGGAAGTTCCTAAAGAATCCAAAATTAAAGAAGCTTCCAAAGAATCAAAGATAGATGAGATTCCTAAGGTCAAAACTATCTTAAAGAAAGGAGAACCTTTTCCAAGTCAATCCATAGATAAATCAACTATGAAGAAAGATTCTTCTTCTACATCAATATCAACCAAGCTCAAACCAAAGGTTAAAAGTGTGCCATCATCAAGTTTGAAATAAATAGTATCTGAGACATCAAGTATGGCTACTTTTCCCAAATTTGATATCATTGATCATATCAATAAAAAGAATTCCATGTGAAAGGAAGAGTACTTGAAGTCTAATAAGGATCAACTCGAGAAATTGGTCCACTTATCAAAGGTGAATCTACTATTCATTCCTCTAAAGTAATTCTAAAAACTCCTAAAGATGGGAAAAATCAAAATATTGTGGAGGCCACTACACCTTCAAATGAAAATATTGAACCTTTATTTGTGTCCTTTACGATTAGTAGATGCAAATAAAGTAATTGCATTATAGATTCTGGAGCCTCGGATAATTTGATTCCTACCAAGGTAGCACATGCTCTTGGGTTAACTTGTACAAGAAAATTAAAATATTGTTACTCCATGGAAACCAAGCAAGTTCCTCTGATCAGGCATATTAAAGACACCCAAATGGTTTTAGTCCAATTCCCTCAAAAGCAAGTTAAGGTGACTATTTTAGTTGCTAACATTCTCGATTCTTATGGTATGTTGTTGAGTAGGAAATTTTGCAGAGATCTAGGTGGAGAGATTCAAATGGATTAGTCTTACACCATGATCCCTATCAATGGTGAAATGAATAAGTTAATGTCGGAAGCTCAATAAAAGTTCACGAGAACTAAAATAAAGATCCTCACGCACAAATCCTTTTCAAGGATCAAGTATGGGTAATTATATGATAATTGCAAAATTTAAACCCCTAAGATCACTTGCCAAGATTCCAATGAGATTTGGACTCTTGAGTTTGATGGAAGTTGTTGCTTGATGGGTTATGGCACAGGAGTGGTGCTCATATCTCGAAATGGTAAAATATTTCCTTTTTCCTACAAAATTGAATTTTCAAATACTAACAACACTATAGAATACAAGGCATTAATCCTTGTCCTCCAAGTTGTATAGGAGAAAGGGATCAAAAATTTGGAATTCTTTGGAGATGTGGAATTGATCATGAAATAGGTAAGAAATCAGTTCCAAGTAAAGAATGATCATTTGAGACACTACAAAAATAAAGTGTGGGATGCAATAGAAGTCTTTGATGATTTTTCCATAAAATTTATCCCTTGTGAAAAGAATGAAAAAGCATATTCTCTAGTAGTCTCAGCTTCATTAATGATTCCTCATTTAGAGTTTGATCAAGACAAATACACCATTAAAATGGTTTTTAGGCCAAGTGTTCCTGACAATGTAGAAAATTGGCAAGTATTCAATGATGATCAGTAAATTATTGCCTTCTTGGAAAAAAGGGATAATTTTGAACAATTGTATTTTGAAGGAAGTGATTCTACATTTCACAAATCAACTACCATTTAGGAAGGAGTTGAGAACAAATATCCTAGTGATGGCATCATTTAAATCAAAGGAAATAAAATTCCCAAAGGATTGGTTTCACTTGAAGAAATTTTTGATAAACATGACAGGTTTATCAAAGAGAAAGAGTAGGTAGGACTTGTGAATTCTACTGACTATGAGCAAGTTAACATTGGTACCAAGGATAAACCTTGCCTAGTCAACATCGGTAAGTGTTGCTCACTTGAGGAGCGTAAGAAATTCATAAGCCTCTTTACTAATTTCTTTTTAATGTTTTGGCTTACTCATATGAAGACTTGAAGTCTTTCCAACCTAGGGAAATGGAGCATGCCATACCCTTGAAGCCTGGTGTAGTTCCATTCAGGTAGAAGCAAAGACAATATAATCCCAAAATTGTAGGGACAATATTTCATGAGGTTCAAAAGATGTTAGACATGTGAATAGTGTTTCCTATTTGAAATTTGACTTGGATAGCTAATATTTAACTCTGGATCACAAGAAAAAAGGAGAAATTAGAATTTGTGTGGATTTCTACAAATTTAATCAAGCTTCCTTGAAAGATAATTATCCACTACCAGTTATGGACCATATTTTACAGGTAGTAACTGGATCAGAAATGCTATCTATGCTAGATGGTTTCTCTAGCTATAATCAGATTGAAGTGGCTAGAGAAGATCAACATAAAACCACGCTCACCACCCTCTAGGGTATGTTCACATATAGAAGAATGCCTTTTGGTTTGATTAATGCCGAAAAATTTTTCAAAGGGATGTGGATATGGCATTCACAGATTATAAAGACAAGATCATCATGATATACCTAGATGACTTGATAGTGTTCTCAAATAAATAAGAAGATCACCTAAGAGATTTAGAGAAAATATTGCAAAGGTGTAGACTTCATAAGATCTCTTTGAATCCAAAAAAGTCTGTGTTCGGAGTTACGGAAGGGAAACTCCTAGGTCATATTGTTTCTAAGGAGGGAACTAAAATTGATCCTGAGTGTGTTCAAGCAATCAAGAATCTTTCCTTTCCTATGAGTAAGCATGGGGTTCACTCATTCTTTGGGAAGGTGAACTTTTTGAGAAGGTTCATGCAAGATTTTGTTGAGATGAATAAAGAAATCGCTGATATGATGAAAGGAAAATAATCCTTAAAATGGTTAAAGGAAGGTAGAGAGGAATTTTAAATAATCAATGGTGCTATTGAAAAATCCCCTACATTGGTGTTTCCTAATTTTAAAAATGATTTCATAATCTATTACTATGCTTCACCACCCATAATCTCTACCATCCTGACTCAACACAATCAAGAAGGATTTGAATCTCCTATTACATTCATGAGTTCTAGGTTCAAGAAACATGAAATCAATTACACTCCCCTTTAGAGGCATGCATACACGGTGGTGAGATCCCTGAAACAATTCAGGTACTATGTGTTGAATTCTCACACCAAATTCTTAGTCTTAGAAACTACGGTTAAATCGATTTGATGTAACAAGAAATAGGATCTAAATGAGGTAATTGGGTCTCCAAGATCTAGGAATATGATTTGGAAATAAATCCTACCAAGTTGGTTAGAGGAAGAGGGCTCTGCCAACTCATCGCAGAGAATGAACCACGAGATGACTCTGAAGGAGAACTAGTCGAGGAAAATTTACCACTGGTAGTTTTTGTCAAGTACCACGAGATAAATGGTATTTTGATATAGCCTACTTTATCACATATGGCAAGTGTCCAGAGAATTTTACAGCTAAAGAAAAACAAGCTATCAAACGAAGAGTTGTTAGGTACATCATTTGGGACAACACTTTGTTCAAAAAAGGAATTGACGACATGTTCCTCAAATGTGTTGATAAAGAGCAACAAACTAGGTTGTTGGAATCCTTCCACGATCATGCTTATGGTGGTAATTTCTCTAGCCCAGATGATAGCTAATTAAATTTTGTGAGAACATTATTACTGGCCCAATATGTTTTGGGTGACGCTCGAATTGTGTGACAAAATGCAAAGCTTGTCGACAATTTATTGGAAGACCAATCTCAAAGCTTTTCCTTTAAAGCCAATTGTTGTAGAAGAACCCTTTCAATAATGGGGTTTAAATTTAATCAGTTTTTAATCCTAATTATAGTACTATTCATACCCACGTGCTCACGACAACCGACTACTTTACAAAGTGGGTAGAAGCTATATCAATGAAACAAACATCTACTACGGTAATTTGTGACTTCATCACGAAAAATATATTGGTTCATTATGGAATTCCACACAAACATCATGACAGAAAATGCCTCAAATTTTTCTTCGTATAGATGATAGGTTTTTGTTATGGGTATGGGATATCTTTATTTCATTCATCAGATTACTACTCTCAAGGAAATGGTCAAGCATAATCTAGTAACAAAAACATCATTACTATCGTGCATAATTTTGTCAAAGAAAATGAAATAACTTGACACAAAATAGTTATATGATGCATTATGGGCTGAGTGCATAACTCCCAAAAGAGTAATTGGGATGTCTCCATTTCAAATTTTGTATGGAACTGATTATCAAATTCCCATCACATTGGAGTAACCAAAGCATTATAATTAGCTAAGGCAGTTGATGATGAATGCTTCACCAATGTATTAGATAAAAGGATCATGTTCCTAAGAAAGCTTTAGGAACAAAGAATTCAAGTGGAAAATAGGATCAAGGAACATAAGTCCAGAGTAAAGAGGTTGTTTGATAGGAAAACCAAAGAGAGGAAATTCCAAATCAATGACTTGGTTCTTCTCTGGGACAAGAGACATGAACCGAAAGGAAAGCATGGGAAGTTTGATTCACTATGGCTAGGTCCTTTAAAAATAAAAAATTTATATGAAGATAACACCTATTACTTGGTGTATCTTGATGGAACTCATTTTCCTTTTCCCTATAGTGGGAAATATCTCAAGCAATACCAAAATTGAAAACGGGTTGTTCCCCGTATGTACATAGGTAATTAGGATTTTGGTTTGTTTCTTTTCCCCGTCTTTCGGTCTCCTCTCTTGTATCACCCCATTTTTTTGTGCCCCATCATTTTGAGATCATGTTCATGAATATTTTGGTCTAGGTCCATTGTTGCATCCATGAAGTCCTTGTCCCCAATTAGAGCCAACTATTATCAGCCAATTTTGACTTCACAAAATTAATAAAAAAATGGAAATTTTGAATTTTTAAAAAGTGTTACTTTGTGTGATTTATTGCTCTCAAACCCGACCGTCTCATTTTTTTGATCATTATGGTATTCGTTTTGTCTATTTCGGGAAAGAACTCCTCTCACCAGGTCTTAAACTATGATAAATATTAATTAATTAATTACTCTTTGTTTGATAAAATTAATTTTTAATAACTTTGGGGTTTTTAATTAAATAAATAAAAATAAAATTTCATTCGACAAGTTTTATTTTAATTACTGGGGAAAATAAGCTTCTACTTCTCATCCCCAGGATGCCAAATTGGCTCCCAAGCCCAGATTTCCCTTTCTTGGCAATTTTGTTTTAAATCCCGCTTGTGGGATTTCTTCCCCGATTGCCAAATTAATGAATTGGAAAACGGGTAAAAAATTTCCGATTTCCCACATGGGGAAATAAAATGGGGATTTCAACCCACCTTTCCATTTCCATTAGAAATTGGTAGTTGATTTCCCCATTTCCCCTTAGCAATTAATTCCACTACCGGGAATGAGGGAAGTTGAATTAATCCTCATAAATTCCTCCATCAAACTCATTGGAAAGAGTCATGCAAAGATTTCCAAATTGCTTCTTATTTCTTCTAAAGGAATAGAGTAATATTTTATCACATGCCTCAAGTAATACTCTGAAGGCCATTGTAAAAGAGGAAGAGGGAAATACATTCCAAAATTCCTTTGTTGAGGAGATTTAGGAAAGGTAATAAAGCTCATGCAGCCAAAGGCAAAGAACATAGTCATGAGGAGAATATTCGACATGTGCTGGGAGAAAGAAGCTGCAAAAAAAAAAAAAAACTCAAGAACTCTCTAGGAAAGGAAAAGTTTGTAATTCTCACGTATTTCTCCATGCGGGGAGGTAGCGAAAAAAAAAAGAAATCGGTCCTCACATGAAGAGATAAAAATAGAATACAACTCCGATAAAGGAAAAAGAGGTAGAAATAAAACAAAAAAACAGCCCACATGTGTAGCAATAGAGAGTTTCCAACAAGAATAAAAACCAATTCCATATCTATCCGTAACAAGAATTCAAAATCAGTCCATGCATCCATTAGCACAATCCACGCATTGGCCAAGGTAATGCTCTCCATGCATTCAAAGGAAATCAACAAAAATTTCACGCAGAGGTAGAAAGAGGGAACAGTCCAAAGGAGGACAATGCAAACATTTCAACACCCAAGGAAGGAGGCCCAGAGACCAAGGAACAGCTGAAGATTCCATCATGCATACATAAGGTAGTTTTCCATGTTGGCTAATGATTCAACATTGAAAGGAATAAAATTAGAAACTCCACGCAAAGGCCAAAAAGCCAAACAAACCATCCCCGTGGTTAAAATCCCACATAGTCCACGCATTGGTCAAATAGAATCAAATAACCTGCCCATGCATTTCTTTTTGTAAAGTTCACACATTTACCAAAAAGAGAAGTAGATTTCCATGCGAGGTTTTGAGAAGAAAAATCCAAGCAGAGAAGCAAGCCACGTGCTAGTGAAATAAAAGAAGCTTCACAATCTAAAACTCCAGCAAAGGAGATAGGGCATGTAGGAAAGGAGAGGCTACACATTTCTTTTTACAAATCCATTGCAACCGGATAATAAAAAAATTATAATTATTTTAACCCGGTTTGTAACTCAAGCTTAGTCTCGATATTTTGCTTGTGTTTGCATTTTTTATTATTATTATTTTTAAAATAATAATAAAATGAGTCACATTTATTTTGCATTAACGGGGGTTTCGGAGACTGAGACCCAACCCCGCTTGCATTGTTTTACGTGCCTAAGTCATTTTTTCTGTGAAATTCATAATGGCCAAAAAATCTAACAAATCTGCAGGAAGATCGCGAAGACAAGTGGAGTAATCGAATAAGTTTGTGCTAAAGTATGAATTCCAAGGAATCATTCCTCCCAGTTCCATCAAGTCAACATATGACAATATCACCGATACAAATCTGGGTCACATCAATGTGCAACAATTCTACGAATGGGTCAAAACTGAAGGAAAAACCATATTCTTAGATAGGCTTTACCATAGTGGTCTACCCCAAGCAAAAAAATTTCCTTTCTCGGTGCAATGTCCAGAGATGGTTATCATATGTGTAGAGCATTATGATCCTGAGAGACAAGGAATTTTTAAAGATAATCGCGAGCCATTCCTCTTAAACACACAGAGCACATTGAGGAATTTATCGGTATACCTGACTTTCCTTAGAATGTGGATATTACTTGCAAGTCAACACAATAATTTTTGGATGAAGAACCCCTTAGGTGGAGCAAGATGGTTAATAACAACTGGTTAGTGACCAAGAGGCCTTGAATTGACCGGCTTCCCAAATAACTATACCATGTTGAGTTTGTGGAAGAAATCAGGGACATGATTACTCTCCTAACTTGATTTTTTGGTTTACCTTCTGCTTGGATCTTCCACCCATGGATGTATCAATTTATCTGTATCATCCTAGAAAAGAAAGATTTTGTGGATTGGGCCACCATTATCATTAATACCCTTCACAAACAATTGATAAAAGTTAAGATGACTGGATGCTTCTACATGACATCGTATATGACTTATGTAGTAGCAAGAAGAAATCTATTTTCTGGACTCGAAACAAGAGGAGTCATGGGTCCATCAAATAATGTCTTCCATTATTATCCACAATTAAGTTTCAAAAATATCTCTCACCATTTTAGAAGAGTCAATGATGCATTCACCTTCCGCGTGATTCGAAACTTGAATCAAAATACAGAGGAAATATTTTCTAAAGAAGCCATGAATGTCATTTCCTAATGGGGAACATGGTTTATTAAATTTTCATCCTTTTCCTACATTTGCGTGAGTGGCTTTGCTAGTACTCCATGGAAGCTTCCTAAGTACATCAGTGACAAATGGGAATTAATGGAGTTTGCGCAACAACTATTCCAAGTTCACTGTCTTCTTAGTGACAAGCATCATTCAAGAATTCATTTCCCAATCCAAATTGGGGAATACCAATGTCCAAATATTTTTAGTGCACAACTCATGGAAAAATAGTTCTCCCTCATCACAATTCATCCATATGTGAAGAGAGCCCAATTTTATATCAATGGATATATGTAGAATATTCTTAGAGAAAAGTATCAACATAACCCTACCATGGAATATGTTTGGGTTTCCTATTCAAACGGGCATGAAGTAAGAATATGAGAATTTTCTCACCTAACCCTTGCTTAGATAAAGGAGTTTCGCATTAAGAACCCTCTAGATTCATTTTTAAATGATGATGAAGATATTATTGATCTTTCATATGATGCAATTGCTTTTACCCTGTTGCCTTGAATTGACTAGACCAAAAGAGATGAATTTTCTCTTGATAGAAAGAATCAATCGATTCTTGAAAGAAGCATATCTTAGTACAATACAGAAATTTCCAAGTTACAATCAATTCAAGATCATACTTCAGGATCACAAAATTGCCAACTCAAAGAGGTATTCATTCAACAAAATACCCTTCTCAATCAATCTCCATACCATCCAATCATAAACAACAAGAAAGAAAGGAGGGGTTTCCAAAATCAACTTCGTTAAATAATGTGCCACAAGGAGAAAAATATAAAGGACCTAGCCCTGGTGAAGGAAGAGAGCATGTATTAGGATTTTCTACTTCAAGTAGAGATTATTCTACTCTAATTGTTAATAGTTCTTAGAAGCTCGTGAAAAATGATCCTCAGCCATGCCTTTCACA
Source organism: Taxus wallichiana var. yunnanensis (assembly GCA_018340775.1). Classification (NCBI taxonomy): domain Eukaryota; kingdom Viridiplantae; phylum Streptophyta; class Pinopsida; order Cupressales; family Taxaceae; genus Taxus; species Taxus wallichiana. Next base: position 91,323,593 of record CM031243.1, on the reverse strand, counting down.
AGCATCCACTCAAGTGTAGGTAGTCCAAATATCAAACACTTTGGAAACTACTAGTTCATGAAGAGATTTCCCAAAATCTCCCAAATGATCAGGAGGTGGATATTGAGGTTATTTCTCCTCAAATTGAGGTCATGGAAAGGATTCTTGTAGGATCTCATGATGTCGAGAACAATGAGAATATTGCTTTGAGCTCTAGGATTTTGTATGTGGAAATAGTGAATGATAATCCTTCCTGGGCTGATTCCGAGGTTAATAAAAGGAAGAGGGTTGTCAAGGCAATTGTGAGTGATTTTGATGTCATTTTCAAACTTTCGAATGACATAATTCCCAAGAATACTAAGGTGCTTTCTCAAATAATGGTGGATAATGATGGAAACATATTTTCAGATATTTCCATCCCACAAATTGATAAGGAGCGTGATGTCATGACACCTGATGATTGTGAAGTTTTCAAAATTGGACTTGGGAGGTTCACATTAGAAAGTGACATGGTAATGGCTCGAGATTTAATTGATATCGTGCTAAAGAGACTTGAGAAATATAAGTCTTAGAACTCTCATCTCAAGGCCGAAAATAATCAATTGGTGGAATATGTTCAACATCTGATAAATCCTATATCATCCACTTTCTCGATTACACTGATGTAGTGGCTGCCCCTGATGAAGAAACTCTCAAATTTTCAAAAGAAATAAACACATTGGGCCATGTCACTAAAACTTGGATTTCAAAGATTCTCGTTTTAGGCCAAGGGATGATCAAAATAATGCTTAAGTTCCATGAAGATGTCAATGTGTATCTTGATCCAATTCTTTCTTTCAAGGAAACTTTTGTTACTAATATATTAAATTTGAATGAGATATTGCCTAGTCTATAGGAGATGATGAGTATGGAATCCTCGTTTTAGCCATTGAAGGAATTCTCAAATTTGAACATCACAAGACACGTTTTCTTTGGTGTCTCGCATCTCAAATCAAGGAAGACTCTTCTCAAGGATTCTATGATCCATTATGAGAGAATATGAAATGAAGCGTACACTTAACTTGCCTTAATTCAAGAATTCATGGCTGAGATCCTTGTAACCTTGTAAATGAACATAATCAAAGGTGTTCATTGGAACAAGTGGAAGATAAAGTTCACAATTGTTTAAGGACATGTATACTCCTGTCAATAATTTCTCATCGAGTTTCAATGGAGTGGTGCATAAAATTAAAGAACTAATTTGAGAACACTCAATCAATTTTTGTTAATTTAAATGATATGCCAAGTAGGATTCTTGAATTGTAGGTATTTTCGAGGCTATTCTCGACCAAATGACCCTCAGAAGAAGAAAATATGTTTGAAACTTTGGGAAGGTTTAGATCCTTTCAAATAGAAAAAGTGGCAGATCCTAATTTCACCGATGGTTCGGGGACATAGTTTTCTTGGTATCTAATGAAGTGAGAGAGTCCATTTCTCATACATTTGAGATAGGCATACCCCATTTCAATGGATAAGGCAATGCTTGGTTATTATTGTATATTTTAAAAAGTGTATTTTTAAGAAAAGGATGTTGTTATTTAATTTCTAGAGGTGTGGATAACTTAAGTGATTTCTATTTTTAGTTGTTTTTAATAAATTTGGTTAGAAAAAGTAAAATGTCACTTAAGTGCCTTATTTAATGTTCATGTAAAACCCTAACTACTTTGTAACCAACTTTTGGGTTATAAAAGGAAGTGAGGGGCTCATTTGTAAAGATGAATTTGAGAGAGGAGAAGAAAATACTTCGTATGCAAGCTTTAGTTTAGAGAAAGAAACTTTGTGATATTTTGACAAGACATTTTGGATTTAATGAAATATGAACTTTGTGTCCCATTCATTGTCTCTTATATCATTTTATGTTCTTATGTTCATTTGATGTTAGTGTTTGAATCTTGCATGAAAATATTGTCTTTGATATTATTGTCAACATTATTAGTTTGTTGTTCTAATTCACAGTGATCGTGCTCGATTATCTACTTGCTCACGTGTGTTCCCTTTTACACATTCTTGTTTAGCTAACTCAAATTCCATTTTATTTGTGTTATTTATTCATATTTCCTCTTTGTGAAATATTAGGCTCTATTTTTACCCAACTCTTGCATGTTCTTTCAATTCATTCAATTCCACTCCTTTCCTTCATTCCATTCCATCTCCCTCATTCACTTTTATTTCCATTTATATTCCAAAACACCCCCACACACAATTTTGAATGTACAGATGTAAATACATTTTGGTTTTCAATAAAGGTAGTCTCACCTTCATTGAGGAGGGACTTCATTCCCACACTTGTTGCATGTCATTTGCATGCGTGTAAATCCATATGATAACAAAATCAAAACCACTATCAAGAAGAATTTAATTCCTACAAAACTTCCTAGAGATCTCGTGAAATATGCTTCCCCATGCTTGTTTGGCGTGTTGAAGAAAAAGGTTGGCGGATCATACCAAATCATGTGGTTAGAGAAATTATATCTTCTCATCAATGCTTAGAAAGATGATTTCCCATTTCTCACCTACTAGATTTGTCAAAAATTTAATTTGATTTTCTAGCACTATAGTTGATGTCGAAGTCGCTGTCTAAAAAGTCTAGGCATGTTGATCGAGCAACCGTGGTTGAAGATACGGTTGTTAGAAGATGTCAGATTTTTCAACACACACAAGACACATGGTGCGTCATGATTGGGTAAAATTATGGCCAATTGTGCAACATTTTTGTTTCTACCATGTGTCACTCACTAATTTGTTGAAAGGATTCGATGCCTTATTAGCGCACTTTGAATGGTTGCACGTGACAAACTTAAGCATGTCAGAAAATGACTTGGCACGAGAAGGGAATGAAGGAGGGTGCGGGGAAGCACGTGGAAGAAGATAGAATGAAGGCACACAATGGCTTGCATGGAGATAAAATAAGGAAAATTGGTGAGAAGAGAACGTATGGTGAAGGTGCAACCATTACAAAGTAATTAGCATGACATGTGAGGGGCCAATGACATAGGTGATAGAAGCAAGTGTGAGGCACGTGGGAAGGGAAGAGAATGATTAAGAAGAAGGTGGATGCACAAAGGTGGGTGTAAGGGGGAGAAGTGGAGGGAGAGAAAGGAAAGGTTCACACAGAAAAGCGTAACCAAGGGAATGTGCTAAGTGATCTTAAGTACTCCTAATATTGCAATGAATAACTTAGAGGCAAAATGTGTATGCAAGTTACCTAAATCGCTAGAAGAGATATTTGGATAATAGTTTTGGAAATTTTTGGGCCATCTTCTGCTAGATGAAGCGGATCAAGAGTGGTGAAGCATCCATGGGCGTGGAGTCCACTTATGAAATCATGAAGCTACCCCTGTAGTCACCTAAGAATCATTTCTTCACTCTATTTTGAATCTTGCAACTATTGAGAGAAGCCGTTGTACTCTGGATGCAATAAAAGAGTGTGCACATACATGAGAGAAAGAATTATGTACAAATAAATAATGTGTGCATAGGGAACTTAGAGGAATTGAAACTACTCTAATATATACAACATGATGTAACAAATCTAATTGAAGGGTTTGAGATAGATCCTGTTTACTTGGATTTATAATGCGCCTCCATTAAGATGGGTTCACTCACAAGAGTTATCCTCCCTACAGGAACCGATGATGTATGGGCCCCTCCAAAGTGCATCAAACTTTGAATGGCATCCTGGTTTAGCTTTGTCAGCTTCCCATTTTAGAACCAAGTCCCCAAATTTGAAAGATTGAGGCCTATCCTTTCTGTCAAACCATTTCTTTGTTGCTTGTTGATGTTGTTATATCTTGATCATGGTAGAGTTCCCGAGTTCCTAAAGACTAACCAGCTCTACCATTTTGATTTCTCTCTAGTTCGTGCCTTCAAATTCCAGCTACTTTGGGAAAGTGCCAATGAATTCAATTCTAGTTTCAAAGGAAGGGTAGCTTCCTTACCATAGAAAATCTTGTAAGGTAAAGTTCCTATTGCCTTTTTACTATGATTCTATCTACCTAGAGCACACATAAGACCTTTGTATGCCACTATCTTTGGCTGATGTTCATTGTGTGTTTCATGATTCTAATCAGGTTCTTGTTTGTTGATTACCTGCTCGACCAATTCCCCGAGGGTAATAGTTAGAATAATTCTTAGAGTAAATGCCTAGACTTAGAGCCCAATAAATTATTTTAGTACTAAGGAAGGCCTTTTCATTATCAGAGATAATGGTTTGAGGAATGCCAAACCTTATGACTATACCCTCGAGAAAGTCAAGGATGACTGAATCAATTGATTCCTTGAGTGTGATAGCTTTTTTCCATCTGGTGAAGTAATCTATAGTTTTCAACACCCATTTATGTCTAGTGCTTGAAGGTGGATTGATCATGCCTATGAAGTCGATACCCCATTGTGCAAAAGGTTGATCCACTTGGATTGGTCGGAGGGGAAGCATTGTCAATCTTTTCTTTCCTACAAAGAAAGTGCATTCCTTACATTTTGTAACCCACTTGTGTGCATATTCAAATAGGGTAGGCCAAAAGATACCTTCCATTAGGATCTTTATCATTGTAGTTTTGGCAAAGAAGTGTCCACTAGAGAATCCATCGTGAAATTCTACTAACACTTTTTCAATCTGCATTCCATCTATACATCTTAATAGCACACCATCAAGATTAATTTTGAAGAGAATTCCATCAATCAACACATAAGGGATAGATTATAAGCTTAGATGTATTCTCTTTTCCTTATGTAAACCAAGAGGGTATGAACCCTTGGAAAGGAATGTGATCATGTCCTTCATCCAGCCACATGCTCCATGGTTTGTATTCTTCTAAAAATCTACACGTGGAAGGTTTTTATCCAAAAACAATGAAGCCTCAGGTTTGTTATGTGCATCCTCAACAATCTTCCTACAAAGCCCACCACCTCTTACCAGCTTTATGGCCTTGATAGTCACATCGTAAAATATAATTTTGGTCACCCATTATTCTCTTTTCTCATTGATTTCTACTCCCATGATGAAGTCTCTGATTGAAGAGTGGGAAACTAACACCTTGATACGATTGGTGGTGAGCATACTCTTGAATTTATTAAGCATGTGCATGATGGAAAAGACCTGTTTCTCTGTGTCACTTGTATTTTAGTTCAAAATCCCTTAGTTTCTAGATCAAGAAGGCTACTAGTTTTTTCAGCCCTTGTTCATTTTGTTGTTTTAGGACAATAGAAACAATTACATCAGCTCTATAAGCATAAAGGATGAAATCCTTTGAGTAATCCGGGTTGATGAGTGTTGGTGCACAAGAAATTTCTTGCTTGATATTGTTGAAGATTTATTTTCCTTCGCTATCCATATGAAGGCTACATCCTTCTTAAGAATTAAGAAGATGGGTTGAACAGATCCCACAATGTTAGGGATAAAAACCTAACAAAATTAATCTTTCCAAGGAAGGACCTGTAGGGCCTTTTAGTGTGCCAGTAGGGAAAGAGCCAGGATGGCTAAAATGTTCTTAGGGCCAATTACGATGCCATCCTTTGAAACCACATGACCCAAGAGCTTGCACCGAGCTACTATAAAATTGAACTTCTTAGGGTTAAGGGACACCCCAAATTCTTTGCATCTCTCTCAAAGACATTTTCTAGGTGTGCCATATGATCCACACTCTACTTTGACAAGATTGTTATGTCATCAAGGTAGAGCAAGATGAACTTGTTAATATATCCTTTGAAGGAAATATCCATGGCATGCTGAAATGTGGCACCCATATTTGACAAAACAAAGGGAATTTTAGATATGCATATGTTCCCCATTTGGTTGTAAATGCAATTTTTAATTGATCCTCTTCCTTGACCGGGGATCCGATTGAAACTGAATATCCATCTAGCATGGAGAATCTCTACGCTAGCCACAATCTACAAAATCTTCTCCATTGAAGCAAAAGGATAATGAGCCTTATTCAAATCTTTGAAATCAACATAGATTATTATTTCACCATTCTTCTTGCACACTAGAACCAGATTTGCAACCCAGGTAGAGTATTTGATAGGAAAAATATTTTTTCCTCGATGAGTTTTGATAATTCCTTCCTCATGAGCGGTTCTATTTTTGGATTGATTGGCCATTGCTTCTTTTTGATGGGATGTGATACCAAGATCAAGGTGAATGGAGTTTTGAGCAATAATTAGATCAAAACCTTTGAGGTCTTCATACTCCCATGATAAAATATCACTATATTTTTAAAAGAGAGAAACGAAGGCCTACTTTTCTTCATCCACAAAAGTTCTACTGAGAAACAACTCTTTCCCACGTGAAATATTGATTGATTAGTAGTCTTCTTGTGTGGAGCGCATGTGATTTTCTTCACCCTTAAACTCATCATCAAGGATAAACATTTTATCTAAGGTGACCAAACCTTTAGGTAACTTGTTTGTCTTCAGTTGTATCACTTGGTCACCATAGTTGTCATGCATGTCAACTTGCATGCTTGATGAGAACTGAGCTTCATTCTAGATAAATTAGATGATCTACGTGTCACTTTCAAATACTTTCTATCTAGTGTTGTTGTCTGCAATGGATGGTCTGATCATGATCTTGATGTGCTAAGTGTTTCCTTTGAAAAATCCTTTAAAGCAAGAGTGAACTATGAACCAAGAGCAACCATCTAGTCACCTCCTTGTTCATTCTACGTAGAACCACCTATAAATTAAAAGCATCAAATCTCTCAAGGAGGTCCCAAACTATGTGTTTATAAGCTTTGAGAATCTTATTCTTTGTTTAGAATTTTTGGTAACTAGGTGGATGACCAATTCTATGTCCCCAAAGATCGAATCACCTTCATTTTCTTCTTCTCGGTAATGAACAATCCATGCACCAATACTTCATATTTTGTCACATTATTAGAGGATGCAAACTACATCTTGTGCATGAAAGAGAATTTCTCATCCTTAGGGGAATGAGAACCACTATTGCTCCCACGCCATTTCTACTTCTGGATCCATCAAAGTATAACTTCCATAGACTAGGTTGAACTTTGTCTTTCTTGAGCGTGCATGGAATCATAGCTTCTTCTTCTAGAATGCAATAAGTACCAAACCCAGTTTCATAAGCTTCCAGTTATTTAGCATAGGGATCAAAATTTTGGTGTATTTCCACTCATTCATCAAGCACTAGATCTATAACTGAGGGTGGAAGAGACTGCTCTTTAGGAATTGAATATTGTTCTTCTTGGATTAAATAGTTGGCTTGGAGAGGGAATGGGACATATGAATCTACATAATAGGAAAATATAGGCTCATCTCATATGGTAAACTGGTTACCATACCTTGTCTTGAGTAACATATGAGACTAATCGGAAAACAAGTAACCACCCACTTTAGTAGTAAATTCTCTTCATAAACATAGGGTAAACAAAGGATGCAGGTCAATGATTGACACATATTGAGGATTTATTATGCTTGGACACACATGGAGGGTTAGTTCAAGATTCTTGATGACTCCTAAAGTGGTGACAATTGAGCCATCAAGTTACAGGACTCCTTAAGACAAAGGGTTGTATTTCAGACCTAAGACATCAACTATTTTCTTAGGCATAAAAAAGTTAATAGCACCTAAGTTAATCATGCAATTGTGCACTAGGTGTTTTCCTATGATCAAATACATATAGGACGGGTGGGGTTTTAATAAATTTAATTACTTGTTTCTCCTCTTCTTGATAGATGTTGATAGAAGCATGTGGCCTCTGCATAAATAGATCGAGTGTGAGTTGCACTAGAGCTGCATGTAACAGATCCCATTGAAATGGAATGGTTAGGGCATCCCACATTGTGAAATTTATGTTTGTTCTCTTCATCTATTCAAAAATACTAAATGGGAGGCCCCCATCCCTGTGCATTTGTATAACAACATCCCTTCTTGATAGTTGAGGCATGAAAGCCTAACATTTAGCTATAACATAGGTTTGGCCTACCAAAGGAGGGGTGTATATTGCTTCAAAAGGATCCTTACACGGGGCCTCCTTTGTAGGGATTTGAGATATTTTACTACAAGAGGTATTTCTTGCTTCTTTCTTCTAAGAATCTATTTGCGTTCTTTGGGATTTTGACGTACTCACCTGACTCTAAAATTATCTTCTTGTATCTTGTGTTTTCCACAACTTGGGCACACAACCTGTTTGCATCTTCTGTAGCTTGATTGATTACATAGAAGTCCTCTGCATAAAATAACATCAATTTTTTCTCTGGAGGAGCTTCTGGTTCTTCTAGGTTATTTTCTATTGGGAACTTATTGAAGGTTTGAAATTTGAATCATTCTAGATCATGAAGGCTTGGGTATGGGAAACATTGGCACAATGGTATTGACTATGAGGCATGTTGCAAGGGAAGCACCATTCTAACTCTTATGCCAAATTTTTCTGAGCTGGAACAAGTACTTGACTAGCACTGGGTGCTAAAAGAGAAGGCATGAGAGGAACAACTTGCAAGGGTAGATGTGTATTATGCTACCATTTTATCATGGGCACATATATTTGATTTCCATATTGATTCCACCAAGGCTAATTATTTTGGCCATGCGCCTGATTGGAATTTCCTCTATAGGCTTGCGCCTGTCATTTTTCTAGTGATATGACCTTGTTTGATAAATTTCTAATCAAGGCATTCAATTATTCATCTTCTTTTTGTTATGATGGAGAGTGGGATTTTGAGGCAAATGATTGCATGCTTTTCTCAAGAATAGGAATAGGGGTCATAGAGGGCTAGGGTGCTTGTGAAATTTTTGGGAATAAGGGCATAGGTGGTCTAAGAGCCAAATTTTGCACCTAAATAAGACTATTTTCTGACCTTAATGAAATAATATAAGAAAATGGTAGGGTCCTACCCCCATAGATTGGGTCATAACTGAAATTTCAATTTTGAGATCCTTTAGATAATACAGGAGAACATGTTGGGCTGTAGGTCTTACCACAAGAGGGATTCTGTCCCAAGTCTTCTGAAACTTGATATTGAAATCTGTCATTTGCTCATTGTGCCCTCCTTGTTTTTATTTGCTCCACAAGAGATAGATGATATGACTTATCTTCAAAGTAGTTACAAAGAGTCATTCCCAACTCATCCCAAGTGGTGATGGATCCAAGTCTTAAGCCTCGGTACCATTGGAGCATTTTTCCTTTGAAAGAAGCTACAAGTCACCTGACTACCACATCATCATATGTGACCAAATAGAGTGAGCACACATTTTCTATATCATGGATATGCTCCTGAGGGGTGACCTGATTCTCGGTAGTAAAGTATGGGATACTCTTGAGCATGCCATTTAGCATATCATGTTGCACATCCAGCAAGTAAGGGAGTCCCTCTAGTAAATTTTGCAAAGTTTATTAATGGAGGAGGTTGTTGATGTGCCATTATGGGGCGTGCAGGTTGTCTATTTTGAGGAGGATTTGAGTGGGTGTGGCACGCGGGAGATGGATATGCACATGAAACTTCTAGAATGGATTCTCTTAGGGGATAACTAGATATACTCAAAAGAATCTTCAACTACTGCACTTTTTCTTATGTGCACTTTTCTCATGAAAGGTTCTAGGATTGCGAAATAGAGATCTTGGAATATTGGGAGTTGCTAGATGTGTTGAAATGAGCCTCCAAAGGCTAAAACACTAATTCCACACACTAGAACTATGAGATATGAAATTTGATCTTTCAATGTTGGTCCCATTGAGCATGCCATAAACTGTTGGTTTCACAAACGTGTACCGTGTTTCATATATCGGAAGGATCGAGGTGTTTGAGACCACAATGGAACCATCCCCAAGTTGTGGGACCTTATGAGCTTGGGATGGATCTCCGAAGAAGGTTGGTTCCTCTATCTATTTCTATTATTCGCTTACTCTTAGTGTTGAATGGAAAACTTAGTCTAAATGATGCTAAGGGACCATGAATGGAAGGATATCATGAAGGGAAACTACACTAAAACATGATAGCACAAAAAAGAGGGATGAAAACTATCTATTTTGAGTGAGATTGAAAGGAAATGCTTGAAAGGAAGCTAGGAACGAGTATCATAGTGAGACATGTATTCACCGAGATCATTCTCATTGAACACAACAAAATATGGAACTAGAGGGACCTAAAATAACACAACCAACATACAACATAAAAGAAAATGAAAGAGAAAGTAATGCCAACACGTTAGGATAGAGAATATTCACAAAACGATGGTTCCTATTAATTCTAGAAATTTGCAAAGTTGTTACAATGATGGAGGTTGATATCCACATGCAAGAGCTAGATCTAGAGGTCTGCAACTCAAAATATAGAAAGTATGGAATCCTTTAGAAAAATGTGAAAGGATCTAGAGTTTCCAACATTAAAAATGAGCCTTGCTCTTATTTTTATAGATGAATCCATGGAGGAAGAAGGGAAGAAGATGGGAAAACCCAAATTTGAATCAAAACCACTCTCAAGAAGCATTCAATGCCTGTAAATCCTCCCTGGAGATCTATGAAATACACTTCCCCATGCCTCGTTTGACATGTTAAAGAAAAAAAGAGGGAGGATCATACCAAATCAGGTGGTTGGAGCAATCGGATCTACTCATCAATCTTGAGAATGATGATTTCCCATTTCTCACCTATCAGATTTGCCAAAATTTGAATTTGAACTCATGGCACTATAGCTAATGTCAACAACACTCTGAAAAGTCTAGGCGCATTGATTAGGGCTCTATGGTAGAAGATACAGTTGTCAGAAGATGTTAGATTCTTCAGCACACAAAACACACATGATGCGTGCAGATTGGCTGAAATGATGGCCAACTATGTAATATTTTCATTTCTACCACATGTCACTCACTAAATGTGTTGTAAGGATTTAGCACCTTATTGGCATACATTGACTAGTTGCACGTAGAAGAATATAGAAGGAAGTAACACAAAGGCACATGTGGAGAGAAAATAAGGTAAATTGGTGAGTAGAGAATGTATGGTGAAGGCACAACCATTACAAAGTAATGGGCACGGTGCATGAGGGGCCAATGAATTAGATTATAGAAGAAAGTCGAGGTACGTGGGAAGGGAAGAGATTGATTAAGAAGAAGGTGGATGCACGAAAGGTGGGTGCAAGGGATAAGTGGAGGGAGAGAAAGGAAAGGGGCCCGTAGGAAAAATTTGATGAAGGGAATGTTCTAAGTGATCTTAAGCACGCGTAATACTGCAATGAATAACTTAGAGCCAGAATGTGTATGCAAGTTACCCAAATTTCTAGGAGAGATATTTGGATAACAATGCTAATTACCATTGGACTTATCCACTCTAACTCTTAAATAGCTTCAATGATGCCCAATGCTATCATCTTATCTATTTCTTCCTTGACCTTCATGCATAGGTTAGGATTCATTCGGTATGGTCTCTTTCAGAATGGGTGCACCTTCCTTAAAATTAATTCTCATTTCCCCCAAGGAATGGTGAACACATTTGATTTCATGATACCGTCGTGGGAATAAATCCTCAAACTCAAGTAAAATATCAATTATCTTGGAGACTTCCTTCTCTCGACCAATAGTCTCCAATGATTACCACCTTGGGTTCTACTTCTGAGCCGATGTTAACCTTTTTAGTCTTTACGGGTTCATGGTAGGTGCGCACCCATTCATCAACACTATATATGACTTTTTATGTCCCTACTGAGTGGTTAACATCCAAGCTTTCTATCTCTTCTCCATCAACAAAATATACCATCTTCCCCTTTTATTTCCCTATACACACACGCTTAAAGCGTAGTTCTTTTATTTCTTCTTCCTCGAAGCATGCCTCCACACTAAGTCCACCTAGCAATACTTGTATTCTATATTTTTCCATAGCACTATCCCCTATTATAAGGTTCTTGAAAAACTACAATGCTTTATGTATTGATGGCTTTGTACTCCGATACTTGAATGTTTGAATGAGATCAGCCACCAATTATTTCCAATTACAGTTTGACGGTGCATCTCGAGTGGATTTACCATGCATGTGCACAACCTTATAGGGTGGCGTAGAACTTTTGGACCCATAATGAAGGTGGAAATGATTCTACATTTCCCATCTAGGCTATCTCACATGCTTGGATATGGAAGGAAGTGGTCTCTTTACCATGGTATCCTTTTATAGCCATGGGCACGTTGCTTCTGCAAAACCTTACAGAGAAGGTAATTCTTACCTCATGCCATTCCAAGAGGTTATCCCGATGTGTTTCCCACCAGTGCGTAGAATTTTCGAGTAGGTTGTATTTGAGCATTTCTCTTATCTCCTTTTCATTTCTCCAATGGGCCTCCATTTCTCACAAGAAATATTCTGGATTAGCCCCTCTCAAGTAACTTGGTGGTTTTCTTCCTCTAAGGTGCTAGACTATATGTGCCTTTGTCACCTTTATAACTGATCCTCTAAAATGTTGTTTGATCAACTCATAGGTCCCATGCACCCAATTATCACATGCTATAATGGTGGTGTCACTTAAGGACTGAGAATCCTCAAACTAGATACCTCCCTCCGAGGGATGAATTATCTCTAGATCCCGATTGATCACACATATATTCTATCCAAGACCTATTCTCCTGGGGGTTCAAAGTATAGGGTGTTGATTTTCCATTAGCTAGGTGTGATGTCATGTTCCTCCTTATTTTCAAAGATTATGTATCCCTTATTGAATTACAGATCCACATTTTTCTTATAGCACCATGGGCACACAAGTAATGCTGGGAAACTTTCTACCTTGGCGAGTGCTAGGAATTCAAAGTCCCTAGTAAAATTAGCCCCCTGAATGGTGATAGCTACATCCTTTAAGAAACCGATGGGCATCACATTTTCTTTGTTTGCCATATACAACACATTCAAAGATGGCAGTAATGTAGGTATCCCCATATGATTCCATGAATCCAAGGTGATAACATTGACCTCTGCACTTATGTCAATGAGGATATTAGTAAGGAACCATCCATCCATGACTGAATTTAATGTGATCTCCTTATCATAGTAAAGGTTGTGAGCGGGAAATTTTGCATGCAAGACCTACCTCTCACACTCTTCTCCGATGCGTGGTACCTTCTCTCTCAACCATGCTCCTAATAATGGATTAATATTCTCTTGCCTTAGCATTTTACATACTTCCTTGACCTCATCTAGGTCATCCTTTTGCACCTCAACCTTCCTTCTTTTCTCCTCCATCTTGGAATGCTCCTTTAGACACTATATTTCTCCTTGTAAACTCCGAATGACGTCCATGGTTTCTTGATATACCTCCTTTTGATGCGTAGGGTCTAGGTACTTCCCATGTACCACTTCTTCCCTTGAAACAAAGTTCTTCTACCTTGGCATTTCCTTTGTACATGTGGCCCATGCTCTTGTTGTTACCATAATAGGTTCTAAGGCTACATCACTCGTCACTGTGGCATCCATTGTGTGTCGACCTTCTTTATGCTTATCATTGCAGCACCCTTGTCTTTCTGGTGCTACTAACTCATGTGCTCAAACAACTCAAGTAACTCCTCATACTTGTGCTTCTTCTAACACCATAAGTACTACAATAAGTCTAGACACTCACATTTGTAGTGGTCTCTAGATCCACAATTAAAATACATTCTATATGGGAACTAACTTCTTCCTCTATGGTTACCTTGACCACCAAACCCTCCGTAAAATCCACTTTCACATGTGCTTCCATTTGGGTGCTCCTCATAACGATAATCGTCACCCTTAGAACCTCTTACAAGGCTAGTTTGGCACACACCAAGATCAATAGTGTCATGAATCGGTAAATCATCCTACAGTATTTGGTGTCACGTGATGTGGATATATAGATATTGCAATAACAAGAGACATTTTTATGGATTACCTTCTTTAGTAGAGGGAACATAATTACATCATGATCCTCGTGACAAATTTAACAATCCATTGCTATAGTGTGTCTTGAATTCCTCGAGATATCTATCCTTGACATGCCCTCTACGTCACAATTTGTACACTATATTCAATGCGATTCTCATGGGCTGAGCTCACAAACAACTTCTCTAGTTTCTTAGCCATAGAAGTGATATGAGCTTCCAGAAATGGGCTAACACCAGTGTTAATGCTCTATTGTCTATTGAAAACTACTCTATGTTTTCATAGCCAAATTCAAAATTTTTTTGAGCTCATGCCCTTCATTGGTGTTTAAGCCAAGTTAGAGATTCAAGAAATTAGAAAAATTCATGCCCTAGAGATGTTTAAACCTCTATTTTTCTCATTTTTAGAAATCCTCCATTTCTCAGTCTATGCACATAATATCCTCTTTGCAACCTCCATTTTTGATCGAAATTGTTCACTTGTTCTATGGCATGGGTCATCAAATCATTGTTTTTCCTCCATGCCTTTAGTTCATGAAGGAAATTTGAAAATTGGACTCAAAATGATGAATTTTTCTTCCTCTACATATTTTCCACAGTCGAGATGACGGACATCTTTTCCCTGTCAAATTTTGACCCCAATGAATGCAGTACGTGGTTAGATCCTATTAGATGGGGAGGAACGAGATTTTTGGTGAACTTAACACTTTTGGTCACTTTTGGCAAAAATGGTAAATTTGCCCTGTGGCCCCGATCAGGCTATAAAGGTAAAAGTCAAATTTTGAGCCCGCAGAGAAAATTCAAAGTTGAAGCCCACAGGGAAAAATTCAAAGGTGAAGCCCATTGTTGAAAATTCAAAGTGGACGAGTGGGCCATCGGGGCACTTTTGGAAATTTAACCAAATTCCCAAAAGTGAAGTAAAAGTTCTAGAATGCTCCGCGGCTCCACCAAGGTCTCAGGCCCGCCGTTGAAAATTCAAAGTGGAGGAGCGAAACGACAGAGAACTTTGAGTTTTTGAGCCTTTTTCCAAAAAGGTTAAAATGTTGAGAAAATTTGTGGCCCCATTTCCAATCAGAGGATGCCACGTGTTAAGAGTTCAATCGAGTAACGGGCAGTGGAGGAAATTGAGTTTTGGAGCCTTTTTCCAAAAAAACATTAAAATGTTTAGAAAAGAGCAAAGTGACCCCATCTCCAATCATAATTTGCCACATGTCCTAGTCAAATTGGAGCGGTGGGCGGGTGGAGGAAATCAATTTTTGAGCCTTTTTGCAAAAAAAAAAAAATTAAAATGTTGAGAAAAGGGCCACAATCCCATTTCCAATATGAATGTGCCACATGTCTAAGTTGAAAAGTCAAAGTGGGTCTTGCAGTCAATTTGTTCCAAATTGCCAAATCTTGCAAAAAATCACAAAATGTGAAAGGCTTCCTCTATAACCGCTCCAATCCTTTTTGCAACATGGATGGCCCAATTTTAGAGTTAGAGGAGAAAATAAAATGGTCTATATTTAAACTGGAAAATCGAATGTTATAGTTATTTTGCAAGATCTGGTTGTTAACACGCCATGAGTATTTTCTTCACAATAGAGGAATTTGAAAAGGTGTTGAGGAATTTGTAACAATTTCTTACGAATAATATAATGGCTTCTCGATATCATTCCAAGCACCTTTGGTGATTGATTTTAAAAATACCGAGTTCTTTGTACACGAAAAAGATAGAAAATTCCACACTTCTATTTTCTCTTCTTCCTCGAATTTCTTCCATTCTCAAGCTATGTACAAACTCGCTTGAGCTTCATAATATAAGAAGGAATTTTTACCTCTTTGATTGAGGAATCAATTGGTACTTTGTGACCAATGATTTTTATTTGGTCTTGTAGCTTCTCCTCTGGATTTGTTTTTATTCTAACTATAAAATCATGTAAATGAAATTTCTAATTAATGTGTGTGGGCATCTACTCACAACATTAGTTTTTTCCTACCTCCATTTCCACTCCCCTTCCCCTTTCCAAGACAAAATTTCTTCTCTAGTGAGACACTGCTAGCTTTGCCACAGGGTTAGTGGAGTGCCCCTATTAGATCTCTGGTTGAAAGGCCACCATGAAAATCTATGTTTTCACGCATGTGCATACGGAAGCTACATCATTCAAGTAGATGGACTTAGATTCCCATAGCGTTGGCTTGAAACCCACCAAATTTGTCCACAATAAAAATTTTCTCACCAACAGTTCTTGATGCCCACTGTGGGGCAGATTTTGTAGCATCTGCACCTAAAAATGACCTCAGGGTCATAAAATACAAAAAGAAATTCTAGTAGAAAAGTTTCTAGAAATTGAATAATCACACAAACTACATGGATGTAAATCATGGCTATTATGGGAAATCCTCTTGTTGAGAGACTTGATTTAATCTTTCACATCTAAGAAGACATTGCTTCTGATATGAGAGAATCTATTTGGCATAATAGACAAAGTGTCAATCAATACTTCATTGCTATAAGGATTCTGGACATGGAAGAGGAACGTGATGTCGAATTGGAAAGTAGAGATAAATTCCAACACCCCAGAGAAGAGCATAAACTTTCAAGATGGCTGATAGAAGATACACCTAGAAACTGAGGCAAGGAGGAAAAATTGATCCCACATTTGAAGAGCTTGAAAGAGAGGCAAGAGTGAAGAGGAGATAAGGGCTCAACTTGAAGAAATAGAAAGAATCCAAATTGAAGTAGAAGAAAGAGCAGTAGCAGAAGCAGCCTTAGCAAGACCAAAGGCTAGAAACATGAATAGAATGGGTGATCATGAGCATGAAGTACATAGGCCTAATGTACCATGGGGAAGAAATATTGGTCCACTTGCTCTTCCACAACGACTTCATGAGCTCCCAAGAGGCTCAAGAAATAAATTCCCAAAATTCAAAGGGGATAGTTCTTAGCTCCCAGAAGAACATGTAGTAGCATTCATTACTACTTGTGGAGTGTTGGGAGTTGAAGATGAAGATGTTTCAGTTAGGTTCTTTGTGGATTCACTCCAGGAAAAAGCTGATGAATGGTTCTACATGTTTCCCCAAGATCTATCACATGCCAGGAAAATATAAGAAGTGCATTTGAACATAGGTTCAAGAGCACAGTGTGTTCAATGAAAAGTTGCAAAAGCCATGGATTTGGGGTAAGAATATCTAAAGAAACCAAAAATGCTTTTAACAATATGATCGATGGACCATGTGATAAGAAATGAGCAAGGTTTTCTTCTTTGCATACATTAATTTTAAGTAAACATACAAACTAAACAAATTAAGTTAACCTCTATTCTTTGAAAGCTTGAAATAATGAACCTAAGAGGATCTAAGTATTCAGTTATGTGCTTAAGAGAAAGAGATCTCCCCATTAATGGCTTCAAGGCCAATGGATCTTCCCTTTTACTCCATATTGGTGTTCTGAAATACAAAAGCAAATGTTATTAGCTCAATGGAAGAAGATGAAATATAATCTAAAGCCTAAACAAAATACTATAATCTATGCTAGGAAGAAGAGAGAATTCTTAGGAAATGAGGGAGGGGGTATAGCCCTATTTATAGTTTTTGGTTTGGGAAAATGTGAGATTTGGGTGCATGTGGGACAAATGCTAAAGTCCAAAAAGCACTTTTAGCAAGTCAAAGTGTGATTTGACTATGTTTTAGGATAATTAACCTAGTTTATACTAATTAATCTCTCTTAGAGAGTAATTAGGGTTCTGGAAGGGTTCTTGAAGGTCTAATCAATCCAACGAAGTGGATTGATATTATAGGGAGCTAATAGAAGTAAAATAGAAGGGAATAAGAAGTTAATGTAGTTAGAATGAGGCTATGAAAATCTGTTTTAAGTGGTTTATAAGAGGAAATATGACCAAAAAGATGTCATGAGAAGGTAGTTAGATAGGTCTAACTGGCGGTGTGTCGTCAATTTGTAAAGGGAAGAATATTTAGTGAAATATTAGGAGTAATAGTGCATTGATCGGACTACGGTGTCTACCTTTTCCCCTCTTTAGGGTGACATAAGCTACGTCATTGAAAAGAAAGTAGACAAATGCAAACGAGTAGAAATTTTTTGAAGGGGTAGAAGAAAACTTAATAGGATGAAGGATGACGAATGCCCCCTGAGTGTCGATGGGGTGATGAAGAAACTCGATTGATGATCAAAAAAGAGAACAATAGAAAGAAAAGTGTACAGAGAAGACGAGAAACTAGAAGAAAAAGGGATATTGAGCTATCCACAAATCAATTGCTAACAATATTTAATCATCATAATGCTTAGAATCCTCCTCATGGGTCCTTATTAAAATGTGAGCATGCAACGGAAGCGTAAAATGACATGAAAATCCAAGATATAAACAACCATCCTATGCTAAAAATGACCAACTCCATGCAACATACACAAATGTAATGAAATATGAGAAATAAACAAAATCACCTAATAGGGAAAAAACTACAATCACACACACTTAAACCGACAATGTTCAAGATAGTTGCACAAATATTTGTTTATCAAGATGAAGTCCCAAATGTTCTGATAAACGACAAGGGTGAAGAATGATGCCCCAAGCAAGGTGTATTATGCAAGGGAAAATATGGAGGACACTTGGGTCCCATGAAAAAACACTATGCACGATGAAAACAATACTAGGCAACCAATAGTGCCCCAGTACATGACTAAGTAAGCAACATAGCTTGTGTAAGTGATTGAAGATTTTGAGGATGCGTGAGTCATTGTTTCAAACTATTTTTAAATCACGTAAAGATATGGGATGAGTGCCATGTAATAGACATATATTTCAGCCACAGATGAACGATTTAACCAATTTTGATCCATCTTTGATGTATTTTACTATTTTTGATTTTTTGAATTTTTAAATTTTTTAATTTTTGAATTTTTGAATTTTTGAATTTTGGAAGTTTTGAATTTTTGATCAGTCTAAAGAATTTCAAAAGATCCAAGATCTTCTAAAAGTACACGTATGGGTGATAGTGGGAAGGTAAGGCTATCAGAAAGATGGAATATATTCCCACAAGAAGAAAAATGGGTCAAGAATAATTTATTTAAAATAAATTAATAAATAATTATCACGAAAGGGAAAATAGATGAAAAAGAGAGGAAAAAGGCAAGAAAAAGATGCTTGAAAGGTTCGTAAACTATTTCAATACAACGGAGAAGTAACCACAAGGTGGCACGAAGTGCCCCAACATGTGAAAATTAGTAAAAATAATTATTTTAACACAAAAATAATTATCATGGTGGATAGAAGAAGGTTAGAACAATCACAACAGAGTAAACATGCCCTGTGAGGCACCATGATGGATTAATATACCACACGGGGTTGGTAAAACAATCAGGACTAGTTCATTTCTACCGAGCTCTTACAAATTTTTTTGCGAGCGAGAGAAATAGCCCTAGAGTGAGATGGCGAGAATACTCGAGCAGGAGGAGACACGTGGATCACATCCGAGAGTTCATACGAGACCTAGTGGATGGACCTTATGTGAGTGGCCTATCCCTCCTATTAATTATGCATTTATTACACTTTTAGGGCTCTTCTAGGGTAGGTAGGATAGATTTTGATGCATGCGTGTGGGCATATGCGTCTGTTTGAAAGGTACGCACATGCATATATGTCAAAATAGACAGAAGGGACATGTATGCGCACGCATAAAAATAGACAAGGACGCATACGCACCTCTCATCGAAATGTGGATACGTGCACGTGTACCCATCTAGAAGGAAAGTGGGGTTAGAGAGGCCTATCCATGTCGACGGGGACAGGGTGGACACGTGCATGCATATGCATCAAATCGTGCACGTAGGCATCACATTGGGTGTGTATGCGCTCTATTTGGTTAGTGAGGAATGGAGAGAAGGTAGAGAGAGAATGTATGGTTTGTTAGGGGGTGCGTATGTGCTCAAAGGGGTGTGTAAGTGTTAAAAGAGGGCGTGGGTGCTGGAAAGATGGCACGAACAAACCCTAGCTAGTAAAATAGCCAAGTATAGAATAATTTAGACTAGATTAGATTAGAAGAAAGGAATAATTAGTAAGCTAGATGATTTAAAAAGAAGTTGTTTCTTTAGAAAAATAGATTAAAATAGGTAAGTGCCAAACACTTGTGTTGATTTTTGCAATCTATATTACCAGTCCTTTAGACTCACAAGTGTTATGGTCGAGTTAGTAGTGATAGAGACCCGATTTAATGACGATGATAGAATGACCCTGGAGAGCCTCCTATATGTGACGAGATTGACACATGTGGTCGAGATGCCACAGATTACATTGGATCATGGACTCTGATAGCCATAGCAGAGTGATGACATAGCGATAGTTAGTGCTTTTTCTTCCCAACCGGGAGACTACTATTACATTAGAGGATGTATGGTGCATTATGTGGGTCACGATTCAAGGGTAGCTTATCCGGACCACAAGATCTTTGGAACAACATTTAGTGATTCATTGTAGAGTTGTTTGGCATTCCTACGATACCATGGCATTGGATTTTTATCAGATTATCATGATGTATCGATGATCCAGAGTTAGACCGAGTAGTGGTCTACATGATGGCCTTTGTCAATGGAGTCTTGCTCCCTGACAATATTGGTGCTTCTTTTCCACTTAGCCTCCTTGGAGTGATACGTAGTTTTGTGGAGTGAGAGACCTACTACTGGGGTCAGTACATTCTAGCGCATCTATACTGGGACCTCCACTTGATTACCTACTACCATCAGAAGATGGTAGGACCAGCTCGCTTGCTACAGATTTGGGCATGGGACCACATTTCCATTGGTCGCCCCTTAGGTGTTTTGAGAGTTTGGGCTCTCGAGGAGCCTTCTATGATGGGCTTGGTCTCGTGGTAGGGGATGATGTGCAGCCTTACATGGGGGATGCATATCATTATTGGCGTGAGTTGGATGAGTTACAATAGATTTCTATGGTTTGGAGGCCCTACAGACACTTCCAGTTGCCCAAGGATGGTTTAGAGCTCAACACTGCCACCGTAGAGCACTTTATCTTAGGTATTCACAACTATATGCGAGAGCTATATAGGGTTGATCAATGTCAAAGGTAGTTTGGCATTACCCGGATGTTCTGGACCGGATAGATGTTATGCTCATAGGGCTCGAGAGATTTTGATATTGGTTCACAGATTGCTCATGACAGAGCACTGAAAAGTTTTCGACAAGTGGTACTTGCTATGTGGGTACCATTGAGGAATATTTTAGATTCATGCACTATGCTTGAGTATGGGCCATGGTACCATGGTGTGATTCCATGCCATTTAACTATTTCCAGGGTGGCGTATAACACCGGTGTGAGAGCCCCTCCAGTGGGGCCTCCTAGTGGTGATGAGGGTGGAGCTATTGGTGGAGTTGATAGTGATGATGATGATGGTGGTGGTGGTGGTGGGCCTAATGCACCTAGGTATGTTAGGGGTAGGATAAAGGGTCCAAAATTGCAATAGCCTCAAGGACAAGGCCCCGTGCTTAGGCCGAGATAGGTTTATAAGGAATTTGATATAGATTTTCCCCCATTAGGCATTCAAGTAGGGATTTACACCCCTCTCCAGTAGGTAAGTCCGAATAGGGCCCGCTACCTAATGTTCTAGAGGGTGATGGTGGATAGTTGGCTTCCTCTTCAAAGCGATTATAGGTAGAGATTGTTATTCGATTACTGGTGGTGAGAGAGAGAGAGATGCAGCCATGGCATAGGTACATGCCCTTACAAAGCAGAGCAAGATCAGGCACATACTTAGGTGCATATTTTGACTATGGAGAGAGATCGGGCCATGACACAAAGCCACTCGAGCACTCACAGTATTCTATGACAGAGTCGATCCGTGAGATGGCCGCACGTAGGGGCTTAGATATTGAGCTTATTACACACCAGTCCCGAGAATCAGGTAAAGAATAGTTGTTTCCTAGAGGGACCATGCACACTCATAGTTACAAGGTTACATTATATATATAGGAACCAGATCTGGGCCCAGTGTGGGCTATCACTTTGTAGATAGAGATTGAGAGGTTCTTTACCTCTAAGTAAGATCAAGTTGATATAGGTAGGGTGACAGGTGAGTGAGATGTTACCCTACAGGAAGCCCTCGCCTCTGGAGATAGATTTGATTCAAGATGCTATGAGATCTAGAGGGGAGGATTTTTACTATAGTACTACCTACTTTAGGGAAGTCTCGGTAGATCGTGGTGGTACCATTCCAATAGTTAGATGCAAGTGCGACAAGCTCTAGTTCATGGAGATCTAACCATTCAATAAGGTCAGTTAGGCAACCTACTATAGCGCAACTAGCTAGATAACATCCATCCAGACAATAGGGTGATACACCTAGTGCAGGTCCATCACATCCACCACTCTTTTGTCAACTAGGTCATGGACTGGAAGCCTTGGTGAGGGTGAGAGATATTGTTGAGCTCTTTATCTTTCTTTGTACAGATGTATTGTATACATGCCTCTTATGAAGGCTGATTTTGATGTATAGTTGTATGTACCATTTTTTTGATGATTCCTCTTGATGAAGGCTCAATTATTTTTGATGTATGCCCCTTTTAGATGGCATATTATATCGATGATGTATATTTTGAGCACTGACCTAGACAGTTATACATGTATATATGGACATTTTGATATACCATACTGTGATTTATGCTTTGTACGAACATTGATTATGATGTATGATTTCTCTTTCCTTTATGTATGTGACATACCTTAGATTTAGAGATGTGTATGTTTCATGCTTTCATATTGATGATGTATCTACAGATAACACCACATGTTTTTAGATTTATGAGATCTTTCTGAGTTTTTATTCTAGCACTTGGGATGATACTAGATGATATTGGTGTGGGGGGGATAGATTTTTTATTATGCATAACCCTCTTGCCCCCATTGATGATACAATATGTGATGATTAGCTTAGCATACATGTATGATGTAATACTTAGCATTTTTGTATATATATGATGTAGTGAATGATGTTAAAAATGTGATGAAATGATAGATGATAAATGTGATGACAAATAATTGTGTAAAACACACAAGCAAAAGTTAACAAAACTAAACAAATATACACATACAAACAACACACAAAAAATACAACTAAGAAAAAGCATGCAAAAGCTAGCAAAATGGTACTCAATCTAAGCAAGTAAAATGAATCCTAATAGATGCACATAACAAACAAAGAAATTTACAACAATTTTTTACAAGCATGAGAGTTCCTAAATGAATGCAATGCCATACACAATTAAATCATACAAGACCTAATATAATGTAAGAAAAATAATCCACTCAAAGAACAAACAACTCAACAAGCAAAGTACATCAAAGCTATACAAACCAATAACCAAAAGTAATTAAAGCATTACCTTGTTTTTGTAAGACAACATTGACATATTTTCTAATGTTTTTGGGTTTATCTAAAAGATAAGTTTTTATAGCTTTCATCTTCATTGTTGTCTAGGTTTCCCTAAGATAATGTTTGTGAAACGAAATTAGCTTTATCCTTGAAAAGGAAATTTTCCAGATGTTTAGGTTTTTGTATATCTTTTCCAAATGTTTTTGTATTTTCCAAGGTCATGTTTGAATAGTAATGTACAAGAACAAAGAAGTGTGGATCCCCCCAACGTGATGTGGGAATATACAAAAGGTATAATTCCACATGTGTATGTACAAAGAAGTGAGAATGTCCATGTGCGCTTATCATTAAATGGGAGTATGCAAAGATA
Source organism: Taxus wallichiana var. yunnanensis (assembly GCA_018340775.1). Classification (NCBI taxonomy): domain Eukaryota; kingdom Viridiplantae; phylum Streptophyta; class Pinopsida; order Cupressales; family Taxaceae; genus Taxus; species Taxus wallichiana. Next base: position 91,299,999 of record CM031243.1, on the reverse strand, counting down.
ATGTCCTCCATGAAGATATAAGAGCAAATAAACCAGATCATGGTATGACAAAGGTGGCTCTAGCAGGATTTCTAGACCTAGCAAAAGAAGTCATACCTAGAAAGTGGTGATGATTACCCATCCTAATGTAAGAGTAACTTACATCCGATGAATCTTCTTGGAGTGCCAAAAACTATTTTTCACTCAAAGACTTGTCCATTTTGCCACAATTGTGTGGTTTTCACATGAGGATGACCTATTTTTTCTTTACTATTTTCTCATTTTTCCATTTTTTTGCTTGTTTTTTAATTTGTTTTTTAAAATTTTTTAGTTCTTATCGATATTCTCATCATGCCTAAGTGTAGAACCACTTGAGGTGCATGGAATTCATAGGTTCTAGAAGCTCTTCACCATCTGAATATGCAAGTTTGTAGGCCCCTAATCCATATTTTGCAATCACTACATAAGGACCTAACCAGTTAGCCTCGAACTTTCCTTTCTTTTCTCTATCTTTGACGTTGTTCTTCTAATTTTCTTTGAGAAATAGATCCCCTATATCAAATTCCCAATGAATGATGCATTTGTTATATCCTCTGGACACTCTATTCTGATAGACTTTTAGGTGATTGAGCGCTCTAATACGCTTTTCATCTAATAGCTCTAACTGCTAGGTGAGAAACCCTATAGTCCTCGTCTTTATTAATATAATATCTAAGATATATTCTCGGGGAAGGAAGCTCCACTTCTAAAGGTATGATCGCTTGAGTGCCATAGACAAGTGAATATGGGGTCACACCAAGTAGTAGGAGTAGATAGAGGTACGATAGGCCAAGAGGGCGGGATGTATCTCAGTAGACACCAATTATGGCCAGTTTTGCTGACCATTTTCTCCATGATCTGTACAAGGGTTTTATTACTGGATTTTGATTATCCATTACCTTGAGGGTAATAGGAGGTAGACCACTAGAGTTGGATATGGAAGCGTTGACACAAAGTTTTAACCATTTTGTTTTTGAAGGATTTACCATTATCCATGACAATGGTGATGGGATCCTATAACAACATATGAGATGATTCATGATGAATTTTTAAATATGCACACCAATGACATAGGTAAGAGGGACAACCTCTACCCATTTGGTAAAGTATTTGGTGGCAAAGTGATGATGTGAGTATGGCCATCGAAGAAGAAGGATGGAGCTTCCCTATGAGATATAGGCCCCATTTAGAGAATGGCCTAGGAATTGCGATAGGTTGTAAGGCCTGTACAAAGACATGTATTAAGCTCCCATATTTTTGACATAGTTCACACTTCTTTACGAAGTGGAAACAATCAGATTCCATGGTAGGCCAATAATAACCTACCCTCAATAGCTTTTTATACCATGCCACTAGTATGCACTCCACAAATACCACCACTTACTTCTTTAATGGGATGGGTAGAATCAGTAACATCCAAATAGTGAAGTAGATTCCCATCGTAGCCACGATGATAAAGGGTTCCTCCTATGAGGTATAATGGGATATGTGGAAAATAAGGGATTTATTTTCAGAATGGGTGATGTTAGGGTGCCATCATGTAAATATTGGAAGATAGGGTCATACCAAGGGGATAAACGACCAACAACTTCACATGCCAAACATGACTCGGCATATCATATGTATGCACTTGTAAATGTTCCACGAAGAAATGTATCTTTCTTTCTTTAGGTACTATGTGTAAGAGAGACCCAATAGTAGCCATAGCAACCATGGATATATGATGTGACCTTGGTGTTTACTCAAATATGACCTATGTGAAATATTCCTTCAAGGTTTCAACAATCTTTTTATATGGAATAAGCTTCTCATCTTTAACCTTGTACTCATCATTAACCTATTTTATGATAAGTTGAGAGTCCCAAATTAATCACGGTTGTTTGATGTTCCATGTAATAACTTGAGACCAGCAATGAGTGCCTCGTACTCTATAATGTTAATTGTGCATGGGAATCCCATCAAAATGCCCATGGTATGACATCACCTATTGGAGTGATGAGGAACACTCCTGCTCCGTATCCATTGAAGGTAAAATATTCATCAAAATGGACTGCCATTCTACGGATTCTTCAATACACATCATAGATGCATCTGGTAAATCTAAGCACAAAGGCTACATTCCTAGGAGAGGAGCTTCTACCAACCGATCAGCCAAGTACCTACCATTTTAAAGACTTCGATTCATAAAATCGATATAAATTCACTCGTAACAATGATCCAATTAGCCATTCGGCCTGTTAAGGTGGGCTTGGATAAAAGGTACTTGAGAGAGTAAACTTTGGATATGAGTTTGGTTTTATTATTAGGAGATAATGGCGAAGCTTTTGAAATGTGAAGACAATTGCCAAACAGGACTTTTCTATTTGGAGACTATTGAACTCGTATGTGATCAAGGTGTGGCTAAGATAATAAACTACTCTCTCTTTATGGTCTAAGCTGTATTAGGCAATCAATGCACCAATAGCAAACTGGGTAGTGGAAATGTATAAGAGGAGAGGTTCACCTAGGGTAGGTGGCATGAGTATAGGTGGGTTGGCCAAGTACTATTTGAGTAATGCAAAGGCTTTCTAACAGTCAAATCCCCGATTGAAGGTGACATATTTCTTGAGAAAATGGGTAAAGTGGTGGCACTTATCAACAAGTTGTGAAATAAATCAAAGGATTGCCTAAATTTTTCCTTATAAACTCCTTAGTTTCTTGAGAGTTGTAGGCAACGGCATTTCTGTAATAGTCGTAACCTTTGCAGGGTCTACCTCAATCCCTCTTTGTGAAACAATTAACCCTATGATTTTTCCCGATAAAACACCGAAGAAACATTTCTTAGGATTCAAGTGAACCTTATAGTCTCGTAGACGCTGAAAAATAAGCCTCAAAACTCCAGGGTGTTCCTTTCTATTCTTGGATTTTTCTAGGATGTCATCAATATAGTCTTCCATGATGTCACTTATCATATCATGGAATATAACTTTCATGGCATTGATAAGTAGCCCCAGCGTTCTTGAGCCCGAAGGGCATGAATTTGTAGAAAAATGTTCCCAAGGGGTGATGAATGTTGTCTTATGTTGATATGCTTCGCAATTCGTATCTAGTTATAACCTAAAAACCATCCATCAAGGACAACATTTCATAACCAACTGTTAAATCAACTATCATGTAAATATAAGGTAGGGGAAAATAAAATTTTGGACATGCCTTGTTAATTTCATGGAAATAAGTGTATATTCTTATGTGAACATGATTTTTTCAGATCTTGGGATTATGTTAGATACCCATTAGAATAGTAAATAGATTTAATAAAATCAGCAGCTAACAACTTTTCCAATTCTTCTTTGACAAAGAGACACCTTAGGATGCATTTTTCTCAAATTTTGCTTGATTGGTTTGGTATCCGGGTTCACAATGAGGTTGTGCAAAAATAGCTCTAGGTCAAAACCAAGTATATCTACATATGTCCACGTGAATATATCTACGTATTATTTTAAAATCTCTATAAAGGTCTTTTGATCTTGAGTTGAGAGTGAAGCTCCCAACTTTATTATTCTAGGCTGCTCCTCTGAACCAATGTTGACGTTGATTGTTTCCTCAACAAGAATTTTAGAAGCATCTTCCATTCATGTAGGATCGGGCGAAGAGTAAGATCAACCTCCTATGGAAGTTCATGATCATCTTTAAATGGATAAATCACTTTATCTTTAGACTCTTCGCTTTGTTTGTTTGTCTATCAAAGAGTTCATACCTTTATTTATAGCCTTCCTATTCAACCATCCACACATCTCTGCTTCTTCCCCGAAGTAGGCATAGGTGTCTAGTTGAATCTTAAATCCTTTCTTGTGGTCTCTAGCCAGAATAAAATCCCTAAGTCCCATGAACTCCACAAATGCCTCATCATTTTTAAGAAATATAGAGGCACGTGAAGTTGTTGATCGTAATCTATGAGTTTAAGATATTCAAGGGCTACTCGATATTTGTTTAAGGGGTGGATTCGGATAAGGTAAGGACCGATGAATTTGGGAATAGGTTCATGGAGGCAAGATCCTCATAGAGGCTACATTGGGAATCTACATCACTATCAGAATGAGATGAAGCATCCTCACATTTAGAAGAGGTGACATCATTCTCAGAGGGTAGAGAGTCATGAGGCCTTATTCCAAGGCCATGTTTATCAGATTTAAAATGAGGGATAGGGATAGACTCTAACCATCCTTGTGCATTAATGCCACATCCAAACCCATTATAAACCATGACAAACATCATGCAAGGACCTTTAATGTACTGAGGTTCTTGATTGCATGAAGCCATGGTGCCTTATGGCACTCTATTGGTAGGGTCTTATAACATTTTCTCCTCATATAAGAGACCACTATGGAAAAAAATTTCCAATGGCTTAAGACATTTCTCAGAGTGCTCTTAAGCTGAAATTAAGGCTTACCCCTTATCTTGGGGATACCAATAACTCGATATCAACAAATATTGTTATAGAGTAAATGGCTTATCTAGGCCATATTTTGCTGATGTTTCCTCCCATGAAGTAAAGGGGTTGACCAATGAAGGAAATTATTGATTGCACGGCATGAGGGACTCTGGATCTACCCATTTTTTCATAGCCTCTATCTGTAGGGGGATAACTACATCTATAGAAGGACATTCATAAGCTGCATGAGAAAAAATGTGTAATGCCCTACAATGTGTGAATGGTTCCAGTCGCCCAAAATGGTAACCACCTAACCTTCATGACATAACTTGATGCACTAATGAAAAGTTGATGGAATAGCTTACATGGCATGGATCCATGGGTGCCCTAGGAGCATGTTGTATGAAAGGTCCAAGTCAAGGACATGGAACGTTGTCTCATGACATTTTGGTCCTACCTCCATGGGAACCACTATAATCCCCATTGATTCTATTTCTTAATTTTCATATGCCATGATTATGATAGTTTTAGCACCTAGCTCTGCTTTTCGAATGAACTAGCTACTTAACTAGCTTTAAAGTGCAAATATTTAGACCAGATCCCCCATCTACAAATACTCTATTTATTTTGAGATGGGTAACCACCACTTCAAGGTACAAGGGTAAGTTATGCTCTGGGTTGTTTTTAAGATTATATTATGATCAAAAGTAATATGATCATTGGATTCTAGGCATGCAATCATGGCTTCAAGGCTAGTGGGGTCTAGATCTGTGGAAATCCCCGAATTTTGCAAAGTTTTGTATTGTATGTTCTTATGAGAATTAGAGATCTTAGGAGATCAAGAATAGATATCATAGTAGGTGTTTTCTCTAACTTATATATTAAATTATATTGACCTTCCGAGGGATATGCATGGGATCTAGTATGACTAAGAGGGCACGTCTTGTCCCTACTACGTAGATTTTTTCTAAAATATGAATGGTGTTAATATGTTCATTAGATGAGCTAATGCATCCAATGAGGTAATCATAAGGGCTATTATTTGTAGGGTAAACATAGGCAGCCGTACTATAGTCATTGTAGGTTTTCCCTTGATTTAGTTTCCTTTTCTTTTTATTTGCATGGTTAGGAAAAGGTTCTTGTAAATACCTATTTTTTCCTTTGGACCTTTCCTAGACTCGGGGAGAATACACAACGATCTTTCCTTCCTCGATGAGGTCTTATATATAATGGCGTAGTCTTAAACATCTACCTGTTTTGTGTCCTTTAACACGACGGAAGTTGCAATATTCATGATCTTTGAACCAAACCATATTTGGAGCATCTTCCGGGTATGGTACTATTGTAGTTGGATATTCCACCATTTTTGCATCATCCAATTATCTTAGGATGGTAAATAAGGACTGTTAAGGATGTAAATGTTCATTTTGTAGGTTCTTTGGGATGAGGTCCTTACGAAAGCTTTAAAGGTGGGCTTTTCTGCATAGCTTGGACTCTCTTGGAGTCCGTAATGCCATCACCAACAACATTTTTATTCTTATTAAAGAATTTAGGCTTGTCTATGGATTTGAATTCATGTTTTCTTTAACACCCGGTTTAAGTGTTCCCTTGGCAATGAGGGCTTTCTCAATTTTGTTGGTGTAGGTGTTTTTTTATCACTTTATTTAATTATTTAGTGTTATTTCCACCTACACCATGTGAGTCATCTCACTTAGGTGGACATGGATATAGGTGTCATTTTAGTTATGACATATTCTCTTATAGAATCTGTCATATGTGTAAGTGTGTCATAGGAGTTACATTCCCATTTGGGAAAGTAACTCCTCTTCTCCATTATGGAGGAATCTTCTCTTATATGGGAGTTACACATTTACTCCCCTATTTGTACTCCTCTTCTTTTTGGTCCATGAAAATCCAAAAGCATTATATTCTGCTCCATTTTTGAATCTTGAGCTTTCAATGCATACACATTGCTTCTTAAAAATTTTCTTGCCTTATCTTGCAACTCCTTTCTTGGTGAAGTGCAGTTGTTTGGTGCACGTGTATTCCTTCCATACCATCTTCCTACACTCCTTCATGGTATCAGAGCTTGGGGACTTAGTAAGTGTATCTTTTATAGATTTTAACTCTTCCTAAATAAGCCACTCCTTAGTAGGCAACATTAAAGGTATAGTCTCAGTGTGTGGATCAAATTGAAATTCACTAAGTCTATTTTTCTCTTTGTCTTTGTATATGTTTCTTCTTGAAGAGCCTAGGTTTGCTAGTTTCGACACAACTTCAAGATATATTTTTAGAGGATCTCCTCCTCAACTAGGGAGTCCTCTTCTTCATCAAATTTTGGAGGAGAGGAATCTTTACGCTCAATTTTTACTTTACGTGAAGCTTTATAGTGAGGTTTTCATGATGGTTCCCCTTAAATAGTGGCCTTATGTTTCCCAAAAGTTGAAACGTGTCCCACATCAAAAGGGTTATTTGTTTCTAACATGAATCTTCATTCTCCTAGGTTAGGATTAATGACCTTTGTTTCTTCTTCGCACTCATGCATAATTTTATCTCCTAATTCTAAGACTCTTGCGAGTACTTGATCTTAATTATAATATAGGATTTCATCAAATCTATTTAGGTCTAACCTCTGTTTTTCTCGAAAGAGTCGACTCTTATCCACTATGGTCAATTAATGCCTCCGTATCTTTGACTTGAGAAAATAGAGGTGCTAAATTATTTCCACTAAATGGGAAGGTTTTGAAAGGGTATTCTCCTATGTCATGCTCATTTGATTTGGTTGCCATTTTTATGGTTTTAGGCATTACTAGCATACATTTGTGTGTAGCTAGCATGAACCCTAAATGTATGATTTTTTCAAGCCACTTAAGATAATGTTTTAACTATACCCAAGGTGTATCCTAGATCCAATGTTATGCACTTGTTTTTATCAAGGAACACTCATATGCACACCTAAATGTAATGATCACTCAATTTTTTATTACCAAGCCTATGCCCTAAAAAAAGACAACAAAACTATTGTATCAATAAGTAGGTCAAGTTAGAACCATAACAAGGCCTAAACACTGGCGTGATGTTATCACAGTCCCTTAACAAGGTATATGTAAAACTAGTCTGAATGCCGATGAAAGCCAAACCTTGAAAAATGGAAGTCACGAATAAATATAGTGTAACAATGTCACCGTGATACATTAACCAAGCAAGCAAGGTGTTAGTACCATGACAACCTTATTACGACACAGATAAGGCATTATCGACACTTTTCAAGAAGACTCAGATGACGTCAAAACTGAAACCAAGTGATAAGTATAACAAGGAGTTTCAAATCGTGTGAGTAGCATAACCACACAATAAAGGGACTTATACCATTTTCTCACAAAATGAGAATACGATGTAAGTACCAAGATTGTGCATCTAAGATGCGAACAAAACTATCAACTCAAGAAGAGACAAAAGATGAACCTGTACCCACAACAGTGAAGATGATCTTGAAATCAAGATGGAAGGAATTTTATCAAATATACAAAAAGCATAACTATGCACTTTAGACGTTTAACAACCCAGCTGCAAACATGGATGGGTGTAAATGGACAAAAAGCTGGTGAGCACTACCTCTTATAAAAACATGCGAGGTATGCACCTTTCTCACCCCGGAAAAGAAATTTACGGTGATAATGAAAAGGTATAGATAAAAATATGAAAACAAACCAAGCACCACTAGGTCAGAGTTTCACCTCGTCCAAAGACAAGAATAAAACTAAGTGAAAGTGGGATGTAGTTTAGTTTTGTGATGAAAGACACTCAGATCAAACTCAAAAGGGTTCTTTTCCTTGTTCAAAAAATAAATTTTAGATTCCAGATGAGTTGTCACTTTGTGATGGCTTGACACAACAATGGACTAGTAAAGTGGGCTCCAAGATAAAATGGCCTCCTTAATAAGTTCTCTCAACTAGGTGTTACAAAGTTGTCTTAAGTGAGTGTGATTTACCCAAATATTCCCTTTCCTATCTTGGGAGTATCTCAGCTTTACTTTACCCCCTTTGAGCACAAAGGGAAACTAGTGCATCCATGTGTGCTCTCCCTGGGGTCACCATATAGAAAACCAATAACTCTATCTCACAAGGCATACTAGTCAAGTGGGTAAGTGGAGCGCTTCTGTTTCATCCACGAGGTTACACAGTGGTGGACTACTTTAGGGTTCCTAAAACCACCCCCATTGTTATATTTTAATGTGTTATGCCAAAGGGGTTATGTTCGAGTTGAGTGGATAGGGATGTACCCTTTTATGAAACCTACAATATGATGTTTTGAATATGGTGTGTTTTTTTATCTTGCTTAACTTAAAGTTGTTTTATGTAGCACACCATTTGGCAACCTACGAGAACACATGTATTAGAAGTTTTCTGTTTTGTCTACATTTCTTCCACAAGAATTTTAGTCCTATAGACAACAAGTTTTAGTAATTTCCTAGTTCGTAGATTGATGTCAAGAAAGATAACTTTACACTTTGCTTTTGATTCCTAAGATCGCCAAAAGGTGTGAAGGAAGAGCATATGCAACGTGAAAATCCTACTAAAATCACATGAAAGTTTACTTCATCCTTTATAAAATAAGTGTTTTTGAGCGTTTGATATAAGTTTGGTATAAGTATTTCTAATCTCCAAGATCACTTTTTAATGCACGAGGAGAGAGCATACACACTTTTACAAACTTAGATTTTTAGGCTAAAAATGAAAAACACTTAATTATGCAAATTGAAAGACCAAAGAAAAATTGAAAGAGAAAAGATTAGATTTTTTTACAGTTTATAGAAAAAATTTCAATCTTTACAAAAACACCTACATGCCTAAACCGACACCAGCGCTCCCTAACCAACGAGTACGTGCCTAACTCAACGTATATGCCTACAAACAAAAATTAGTGAAAACCAGTATATCGAACATAGATGATTACAAACAGACATGGACACTTGCATAATAATGTGGATGCTTAGGTTTTAACGTGTATGCACCCAAGCAAGAAAATAATTTTATTCAATTTTGACACAATCAATCTATTTATGCATACGCTGGCTAGAGAGGTGGATACGCATGCCGATGATGAAGATGAGTGCGCATCCTCAGTAAAGGCAAAATTTTGCAAAGGATAAGGATTTTAAGATAGGTACGTGCCTATTCGATAGAGACACTAGGGTTATAATGTGTACATGCCCCTTGTAAACACCTACGCGCACCTCGTGGAAAACCTACAAAACTCATGGATTTTCAAATTTTCAAGAAAATGCGGGTTAGTTATTAGTCGCTGTCCTATTTCTATATCAAACCAATGAAATTCATGTAAATGAAGGTCATTTATCTAGTGTTAGAAACAAAAATGAGGAAATAACTAGTGATTTGACCAAAAACCTGAAAATGAACTTTGAAAAACCTAAAAGACCTCCATTAATGGAGGATGGTCATAAGTGTCCCACCGGGCATGTCAAATGTGTTCAATGAAAAGTTAAAAATCCATGGATTTTGGGTAAGAATCTCTAAGAAACCCTAAAGGTTTTTAACAATCTGATCAATGGACCATGTGATAAGAAATGAGAAAGGTTTTCTTCTTTACATACATTAATTTGAAGTAAACATACAAACTAAACAAATGAAGTTAACCTCTATTCTTTAAAAGCTTGAAATAATGAACCTAAGAGGAACTAATCATTCAATTATGTGCTTAAGAGAAAGAGATCTCCCCATTAATAGCTTCAAGGCCAATGGATCTTCCCTTTTAATCCATATTGGTGCTATGAAATACAAAAGTAAATGTTATTAGCTCAATGGAAGAAGATGAAATATAATCTAAAGACTAAACAAAATATTATAATCTTTTGCTAGGAAGAAGAGAGAATTCTTAGGAAATGAGGGAGGGATATAGCCCTATTTATAGTTTTGGTTTGGGAAAATGTGAGATTTGGGTGCATGTGGGACAAATGCTAAAGTCCAAAAAGCACTTTTAGCAATTCAAAGTGTGATTTGACTATGTTTTAGGATAATTAACCTAAGTTAGACTAATTAATCTCTCTTAGAGAGTAATTAGGGTTCTAGAATGGTTTTGGAAGGTCTAATCAATCTAATGAAACGTATTGATATTCCATGGAGCTAATAGAAGCAAACTAGAAGGGAATAAGAAGTTAATGTAGTTAGAATGAGGCTATTACAACCTGTTTTAAGTGGTTTATAAGAGGAAATACAACCGAAAATATGTCATGAGAAGGGAGATAAATAGGTCTAACTCATGTGTATGCCATCAATTTGTAAATGGAAGAATAGTAATAGTAATAGTGCATTAATCAAACTACATGTGTCTATACATAGAAGATTGTCAAGATCTGTGGGTCCAATTGGTTCAGATGAAGAAGGAGACCTATGAATCAATGAGAAATTTTGTAGCAAGGTATGATAGGTTGATAAGAAGGATCCCAGAAGATGTGGTACCCTCGAAAGTAACTTGAAAAGGTTCTTCATCGATATTTGTTATCGAAGTTGGTTTCTTCCTCGGAAGAGCCAAACCAAGAACATTGAGGGAAGGTAAAGATCTTGTAATTGAGATTGATGATGATTTAATTATTTCTTGAAAAGTGAAAGGAAAAAATGGGAAGCAAAAAGGTTAGAGTTCAAATTCAGTCACCACTGATCCAATGTTCCAAAAAATGGCAAATGACCTAGTTGCTTTGAAGAAACAATGATTGTCATAAATCACAATGAGGAATGCTCGAAGGAGACCAAATCTTCCTAAGATACCAAGAATTGCTCCACCTACTAGTAGGATTTCTCTTGAAGCAGCACTACGGTCAATGTCATCTCGTGACACTAGAGAATAAGAAGAAGGAGCAGATATTGAGGAAATTGAAGAAGAAAACATGGATGGAAATGGAAACTATCTTGAAATTAAAGAGGTTAGCATGCACAATGTCCTGATTGAATATGTTTCTGATGAGGAGGAAGGTGATAAATAAGCTCCAAGTTTTTCATGTATTTTTTCACTTGTGCATAATCCAAGAATGGTGTTTCAGCCTCAGTGAATTCAACTAAGAATAGGAAAAACAAAGAAGATAGCTCTCCAAAGCCTCCACTAAACAAGATTATCAGCAGGGGATCACCATTGCCGGCTTCCATGGAATCATCTACAGAGAAATTAGATTCACTAGTTTTCAAGGATCACACTACTTTTGTGCCAATGAAGTTATCGATTCTTCTCCCAACTCAAAAGTTATTAAGAGAAATTCTCTTCTAAATACCTGGTTCTACAAGAACATCTAAATTTCAATCAAAGGCTACACCCCCATCTCCTTCCAAGCCAATTACTACATTTGAAAATGAGAACCCAACACCAAAATTAATGATGAATTTTCCATTTAATTCCTCATCCACCGCTAGAACCTCTTCCTCATCTACCATAACTTAATTTGACTTTGTAGAGTATGCTAGCAAAACCAAAGTCCATCTCTCTCGAAATTGAGTACCTTCAAACACATCCTGCCTAATTTGACAAATTCATCAAAGTAGTCTAGGTGGTAACTCTACATCCCCAAACTCTAATTCTAAATGCTTACTTCTTACACCATCCACACCATATTCTCAAAACATGCTAGCCCTCAGTGCCTCCACCAGCAACATATTTGAGCCTTTTTACCTGTCACTTCTCATCAAAGGTTTCTCGCTAAACAATTGCATTATAGATTTTGGAGCCTTAGATAATGTGATGCCAGAAAAATTTGCAAATGCTCTTGGCATCACTTTGACCCGAGTAAATGGCACATGCTACTCAATGGAATCAATTAGTAGGAAGGATTAAGGATGCCTGTGTCGCACTAGTTGATTACCCCGACATGAAGATACTCCTAACCATTTTGGTATGCATGCCCAACATCTTTTGGTATGTTGTTGAGTAGAATTTTTATAGAGATCTAGGTGGATAAATAAAAATGTATTGGTCATCTAAAACTATCCCGGTGAAAGGAGAAATGAATAATTTGTTGCCAATCAAAAAAAAGAATTTCACAAAGAAGTATGATGATCCAAGAGCTGATATCCTTTTTCAAGATTGTGGGCTTGGAAATTACCTCTTTACATCACAGAAGGAAGAGGAATTTCCACTTCTCATGGAGGAAGAAGAAGACCAAATATGGATAATGGAGTTTGATGGCAGCCATTCCAGAGTAGGTTCAGGAGCTGGTGTAGTATTATAATCTCCCTCCAATGAGGTATATCCTTTTTCCTACAACCTAAAATTTGAAAATACAAATAATATAGCAAAGTGTGAAGCATTACTCTTAGGCATGAATATAGTAGAGGACATGGGAATCAAGAAGTTGAAATGGAAAGGTGATGCAAAGGTTGTGGTAAAGTAGGTCCACTAGCAATATTAGGTGAAACAACCTAGACTCAGGGACTATAGAAATAGAGTGTGGGATTGCATTGAATCCTTTGATGCATTCTCCATTAAAGCTATCCCTAGGGAGTGGAATGAAAAGGATGATTCTCTAGCAGTGTCAAATTCATTAGTGACACATCATCCTTCTTTTAGTAAGGATAAAGTGACCATTGAGATGGTGTTCAGACCCAACGTGCCAGATAATGCAAATCACTAGCAGGTATTCAATGATGACAATTAGATCCTAGCCTTCTTAGAACAAAGGGATAACTTCAATAATATTTTCTTTGAAGGAAGTTAAATCCCACATCGTGAATCAATCCCCAAAGAAGAGAAGGAAGGAATTGAGGGAATTGATGAAGAGGGAGTAATCAAACTAAAAGGAAACAAAATCCCTAAAGGCCTAGTTTCTTTGGAAGACCTCTTTGACAAGCATGACAGGTTCATCCAAGAGAAAGAAAAATAGTCTTCTCGATGTCCATCTGATTTTGATCAAGAAAACATTGGCACTTTAGAGAATCCAAGGATGGTTAACATTGGTAAATGTTTCTCACCAGAAGAGAAGAGAAATTTTGTTGCTTTGCTAAAAAAGTACTCAGATGTCCTAGCCTATTCCTATGATGAACTCAAATCTTTTCAGCCAAAGGAAATGCATCACTCCATTCCTTTGAAGCAAGGAGCTAAGCCCTTTAGGAAAAAACAAAGGCCCTACAATCCAAATATTTTTGATGTTATCAAAGAAGAGGTGACAAAGATTCTCAATGCTAGAATCATCTTCCCCATCCACCATTCAACATGGGTGGCTAACATTGTGCCAGTAAGGAAGAAGAATGGGGAAATAAGGATTTGTGTAGACTTCCAAAATCTAAATTAGGCATCTCTCAAGGACAACTACCCTCTTCCAATCATGGATCATATTTTGCAAGCAAGTCACTGGATCTGAAATGCTCTCTTTACTTGATGGATTCTTAAGGTACAACAAAATCAAGGTGGCGAATAGGATTGCAAAAAAACAACCTTCATAATACATTGGGGCACTTTTTCCTACAATAAAATGACTTTTGGCTTGATCAATGCTGGGGCCACTTTCCAAAGAGCAATGGACTTGGCCTTCAAATATTTAAAATATTGCATTGTTATTTACCTTAATGACCTGATATTTTCTTCAAAGAGGAGGGGAGATCATAGCTGTCATTTGGAGCAAGTCCTGCAAGGTGTAGGAAACATGGCATTTCTCTAAATCCAAAGAATTACATTTTTGGAGTCACGTAAGGTAATTTTCTGGGACACATTGTGAAAAACATGGAGCACACATTGATCCTAAGAGGATCATATCTATTCAAGAACTAGCCTTACAAACCAGTAAGAAGGGAGTTCATTCATTCTTTGGAAAGATAAACTTCCTTTGTCATTTTGTGCCTGAGTTTTCTTAACTGACTAAGCATATAACTTCCATGATGAAGCCTCAAGCAAGTTTCAAGTGGAATAAGGAAGGAATAAAACATTTGAGGAGATCAAGAAATCCATTGCCAAAGCTCCAACTCTTGTATCTCCATATTTCAATAAGGAGTTCATCATGTATTTCGTACATCGAACATACCCTCTTTGTTGTCCTTGTTCAAAAAATGATGAAGGTTTAGAAGCACCCATTACTTTCATGAGTTTTCCTTTGAAAAATCATGAGATAAAGTACAACCAATTGGATAAACTTTCCGACATAGTGGTCAAAGCTATTAAAAGTTTCATATTCTACATTCTCAATTCCCATATAGTTGTAATGGTCCTGGAAGTGTAATCAATTTCATTTTGACTCAACAAGATCCGGGGCTAAGAGAGGATTTTGGATTGAAAATACCCAAGAGTATGACTTGGAGATTAGACCTCTAATCTGGTAAGAGGAAATGGTTTGTGCCAGCTGATTGCTAAAGATGAAGCTCTTAGGGCTCAACAAGGAGAAAAGGATGGATTTTTCTCAAACTATTTAGAAGATAGTCCACAAGTTCTCTTTGTCACCACTACTGATGAGTGGTATGTTGATATTGCTTACTACCTCACTTATGGAGAATGCCCTCCTCATCTTGATTACAAAAAAGAAGAACCCTCAAGCTGAAAGTAGCCAAGTTTGTGATCTGGAATCATGCACTTTACAAGAGAGGTCTGGATGGTTGTTTCCTCAGGTGTGTGGATAAGGAGCAACAACAAAAGTTTCTCAGGGCATATCATGATCAAGCTTGTGGTGGAAATTTCTCAGCAATGGTCACACGTGCATAAGATTCTTAGGGGGAGATATTATTGGCCCTCCATCTTTGCAGACACTCAAGATTGGGTTTCCAAATGTAAAGCATGCCAACAATTTTTTGGAAAACCACAACTAGTTGCATTACCACTCAGGCCTGTAGTGATTGAGGAACCATTTCAGCAATGGGGGCTAGATTTCATTGGTGTTTTGAATCCTCATTCAAGTGCAAGGCATACTTATGTACTCATGTGAATCGATTACTTCACAAAATGGGTGGAAGCTATCCCAACCAATAAAGCCATCTCTCGAAAAAAGTCTACAACTTCATCAACGATAATATCATTGTTCATTTTGGAAAACCACATAAAATTGTTGTGGAAAATGCCACCTATTTCTCTTCCAAGGTGCTCACAGAGTTTTTTTATGGCTTTGGAATCTCCCTATCTCACTCTTATGACTACTACCCATAGGGAAATGGGTAAGCTGAGTTAGGAAACAAGAACATTGTGACCATTGTTCATAAGCTGGTAGATGAGA
The DNA here is from genome assembly GCA_018340775.1 of Taxus wallichiana var. yunnanensis. Lineage (NCBI taxonomy): Eukaryota > Viridiplantae > Streptophyta > Pinopsida > Cupressales > Taxaceae > Taxus > Taxus wallichiana. The sequence goes on along the minus strand of CM031243.1, from coordinate 91,284,376 downwards.
ATCAAAGGAACTGCACAAGAAGTTATATGATGCATTGTGGGCCGATAGGCTCACTCTAAGAAGGCAATAGGTATGTCACCTTTCCAAATGTTTTGTGTAGTTGAGGTAGAGATTCCTCTCATAATTGAGATGCCAGCTCTCAAGTTTCTGTAAGAAATAGAAGATGGTCAATACAAAGACTCCATTGACAAGAGGATCCTCTTCCTGGAGAAGCTGGAGGAAAGCAGATGCCAAGTGGTGGATAGAATTAAAGAACACCAATTGAAAGTGAAGAATATATTTTACAAGAGGGAAAAGGCAAGATAATTCAAGTTTGGAGACTTTTTCCTGCTATGGGACAAGAGAAGAGAACCAAAGGGAAGCCATGGAAAGTTTGATTCATTATGGCTCAACCCATTCCAAATTCATGGAGCTTGTGGTGAGAATGTTTTTATCCTCTCATACTTAGATAGAATGCCATTGGAATTTCCTCAAAGTAGAAAATAATTGAAACCATATCATTACTTGAAATTGGGTTGTCCCCGCCTTGTACTATAGGTGATTTATTAGGTGTGTTTTTTCCTTTTTTTGTTGTGTGGTTTTGGTTTAGTTTTGTTTGGTTTTTGTTGTGTGTGGTTTGGCTTGTGTGTTTACTTCTTCTGATATTTCTTTCTCAGAATTTTACATGAATCTGTAAGGCCTAATGGATAAGGCATTGGTCAATGTAATATGTTTTGAAACTTGAGATTCTGGATCCTCATGTTGTGCCCTAGCCATGCCCAATTCACGCCATGTCCCCAAGCTAGAGCCAGTTGTTGTCTCCCGAAAACTACTCTACGTTTTCATAGCCAAATTCAATTTTTTTGAGCTCATGCCCTTCATTGGTGTTTAAGCCAAGTTAGAGATTTAAGAAATTAGCAAAAGTCATGCCCTAGAGTTGTTTAAACCTCTATTTTTCTCGTTTTAGAAATCCTCCATTTCTGGTTTGTGCACATAATATCCTCTTTGTAACCTCCATTTTTATCAAAATTGTTCACTTGTTTGTGGCACTGGGTCATCAAATCATTTTCCCCCATGTCTCTAGTTCATGAAGGAAATTCAAAAATTGGACTCAAAATGATGAAGTTTTCTTCCTCTACATATTTTCCACAGTCGGGATGATGGGTGTCTTTTCCCCATCAAATTTTGACCCCAATGAATGTAGATATGTGGTCAGATCCTATTGGATAGGGAGGAATAGGATTTTTGTGAACTTAACACTTTTGGTCACTTTTGGCAAAAATGGCAAATTTTCCCCACGACTCGATCAAAGTGCTATAAAGGTAAAAGTCAAATTTTGAGTCCACAGAGAAAAGTCAAACTTCAAGCCCACAGGAAAAAATTCAAAGGTGAAGCCCACTATTGAAAATTCAAAGTGGATGAGTGGGCCATTGGGGCACTTTTGGAAATTTAACCAAATTCCCAAAAGTGAAGTAAAAGTTCTAGAATTCTCTGTGGCTCCACCAAGGTCTCGGGCCCATCGTTGAAAAGTCAAAGCGGAGGAGCGGAATGACGGAGAACTTTGAGTTTTTGAGCCTTTTTCCAAAAAGGTTAAAATGTTGAGAAAAGGGCCATGACCCCATTTCCAATTAGAGGATGCCACATGTCAAGAGTTCAATCGGAGCAGTGGGACTCGAGAAGAAATTGAGTTTTTGAGCCTTTTTCCAAAAAAGGTTAAAATGTTTAGAAAAGAGTCATGACCCCATCTCCAACTAGAATGTGCCACATGTCCTAGTCAAATTAGAATAGTGGGCTGGTAGAGGGAATTGAGTTTTTAGCCTTTTCTAAAAAAATTTAAAATGTTGAGAAAAAGGGCCACGATCCCATTTCCAATAAGAATGTACCACATGTCTAAGTTGAAAATTCAAAGCGGGGTTGCGGGTCAATTTGTTCTAAATTGCCAAATCTCACAAAAAATAACAAAATGTGAAAGGCTTCCTTTCAGAACTACTCCAATCCCTTCCTACCCCATGGATGGCCTAATTTTAGAGTTAGAGGACCAAATCAAATGTAATAGTTGTTTTGTAAGATCCGGTTTTTAATGCGCCATGAGTGTTTTCTTCACAACAAAGGAATTTGAAAAGGTGATGAGGATTTTGAAGTTGTAACAGATTTCTTGCAAAGAATATAATGGCTTCTCGATGTCATTCCAAAGGCTTGTGATTGATTACAAAAATACTAGAGTGCTCGTACCTAAAAAAAGACAAAAATGACACACTTCTATTTTCTTTTCTTCCTCGAATTTATTCCATTCTCAAGCTAAGTACAAACTCTACTCGAGCTTCAATAATATAAGAAGGAATTTTTACCTCTTTGATTGAGGAATCAATTAGTACTTTACGACTAATGAGTTTTATTCAGTCTTGTTGCTTCTCCTATGGAATTTTTTTCTTCTAACTATAAATGCATGTAAATGAAATTTCTAATTAATGTGTGTGGGCATCTGATATTCTACTCACAACATTAGTTTTATCCTACCTCCATTTCCACTCACCTTCCCTTTCCAAGATAAAGTTTCTTCTCTAGTGAGACATTGCTAGCTTTTCCACAGGGTCAGTGGAGTGCCCCTATTAGATCTCTGGTCAAAATGCCACAATTGAAATCCACTTTTTCACGCATGCACATATGGAAGTTGCACCATTCAAGTAGAGGGACTTAGATTCCCATAGCATTGGCTTGAAACCCACCAAATTTTTCCATAAGACAAATTTTCTCACCAACACGTTCCCGAAAGAGGGATGTGTGAGAACCGATGTCAAAAACAATGCACCACAATGAAGTTTCACTCGATGGTAACGTCAAGCTCCAACACAATAAAAAGATTTGAATCGATGGAAATAAAATGCAAGTAAGAAAATAGATCTTCTCATCCTCATAGATAAAAAAAAAAAATTAAAAATAGGGGTATTGTGTAACCCCATGCCTAAACAAGTAAATAATATCAATGATGCCATTGACGCATATGATGCCACTAAAGGAGGAGTTACAATTCCAAATAAGGAATGTAACTTTTATGATGCACCGATGCAAATGAAAATGAGAGAATCTGACACTTTTCATTTGAATTCCTAAGACCTATGACTATCGCAAGGAAAGATGACTCTCTAAGTGATGTGGACAATGACTAGGATTTTACACACCAACACCCCCTTCATCGAAGCTGAGGAAGAGGTCATGGTAATCCGTAAGAAAAGAATACTCCCTAGACAACTAAGAAAGATGTGTCAATAGGGCCTGGAAACTAAAGGCATGATAAGGTTCCCATTTACAAACATCATCTTTCTAGAAAAAGAAAAGGAGAAGGAGGACTATATAGCTTGAAGAAGATGGGCAACTGTAGTAGACCTCACCCCAAGAAGAGACCGCAAGTGAAGAAACTTCACCTCAGTGAAGGGCTTGGTGAATATGTCTACAACCTGATCAGTTGTCTGAACATATTATATGTCAATGATGTTTTCATGTATCAGCTCCCATATGAAGTGCATGTGAATCTCAATGTGCTTCGTCTGTTGATGTTGAACTGGATTTCTATAAATTGAGATAGTGCTCATGTTGTCACAGTAGATAATGGTAGGCCACCGAAAGTGGATGCCAAACTCTGTCAAGATACCCTATAACCAAATAGCTTCGGTGGTAGCATTAACTGCTCCTCTGTATTCTACTTTTATCGATGATATGGCAATGGCGTTCTACTTCTTCTTTGGACCAACTGATAGGACCTAAACCAAGAGTGAAATTGTAGCCTGAGGTAGACTTCTAATGATCTAGATCACCGGCCCAATCTGAGTCTGTAAATCCAACCAAGTCAATCTCAGTCCCTCCTAAGTAATGAATGCCATCTGTGTGAGTGCAAAAACATAGTGAAGGATTCACTCTGTTACTTTTAAATACAGCTCATGAGGCTCATGAATAAATCTAGACACGATGCCAATAGCATACGATAGATCTGGCTGAGTGTGAGTAAGGTAGATCAAGATCCCCACCAACTACCGATAAAGGGTACCATAAACCAAGGGGGAAGAGAAATCAGAAACCAAATTAACCCGAAAATAAAAGGAGTAGGTGAGGAATTATTATCGACATGTGAAACCGAGAAATAAAATCAAGAGAGTACTTAGGCTATGAGATCATGATTCCCGAGTTAGATTGTGAAATCTGGATCCCAAGAAAATAATGAATCAATCCTAATTCAAACATGGAGAACTTATTGGCCAAGGAGATCTTCACAGAATCAATGATAGAGGAAGAGCTACCTATGATCAACAAGTCATCAACATATATAACAAGAATAAGCATGGATTTTTCATGCCGTAGAATATACACATTTGGGTTAGAGTGACACCGAGTGAACCTTGATGCAAGTAAAAAGGATTCCATCTTGGTATACCAAGCCCAAGGGGCTTATTTAAGGCCATATAGATAATTATTTAACTTGCAAATGAGGTAAGGATCATGGAAATAACTCGGAGGTTGTTCCATATATATCTCTTCCTCTAGGTCCTCGTTATCCAAAATAAGCCCCTTGCTTATTTTTTGGCTAACTCCCTTCATTCCTCCCTCCCTTGTGCCTCAATTGAATTTTTTACTTTTTAGGAACTCAAAATGTTCTAGAAATGGTTTCATTGGATAGAGAATCTTCTCAGCTTTCCAGAATGGTAAATTTTTCCTCCTAACTCCTTGTATTTTTCAAGTTATGGCCTCGGTGGAGATTTTTGGGGAAATTTTCCCATGAGAGTCCCGCGGCCAATCAAGATGTGCCACATGGCATCGGACAATGGGGCAGAGGCAACTTAGAAAATTTTCATAAAAAATTGGTGGGGTGATCAATGAAATTTTTTGGCCCGAAGCCGCCAACTAATGGGAAGAGACCACGTGTCCTCAGGAGCATCGGGGTTCAGCTCGGTGTAAGGAAATGGAAAAAATTTCCAAGGATTGGCGCAAGGGGAAATTCAAAAGTGCAGGCCTAAGGACCAATTGGAGGGTACCACGTGCCTCAAGAGCATCGAATGGTGGGAGAGTGGAGAAAAAGTTTCTTTTTTCCAAGTGATGGAAAATATTGAAACGAAGGCCCGACCACATAGGCCGTGACTACCAATGGTTGCCACATGTCAGGGGTAAAAAAAATGTTAAGGCAGGCCCGTGGAGGAGAAGAAATTTTAGGCCCACACCAATGCTAGGGCACCATGTGTCCCATTCGGGGAATGGACACAGTCAGAGAAAAATTTGGAAGCATGCCCCCATGACCAATCAAAACATGCCACGTGTCCCAAGAACGTCGGGGCGGCGGAAACTTTTTGGAAAATTTTCCAAAGATCAAAAAGGTGTAAAAGGTCGGGGAAAAGCTCATGACCAATCAAAACTTTCCATGTGTCCTCGGAGCTTCATGTGGCGGAGTTTTTGGGGAAATTTTCCCAAAGTCAAAAAGAGGGAAAATTTTGAATTTTCGGCCCGCCAGTTCAAATTTGCCCTAGTTTTTCCCTAAATCTTCAGAAGGGCATAAATTTTGATCCAGGGCTTAGATTTTCATGTTCTTGGTGGCATTGGAAATATGGTGAAATTATCTACACAATGGAGGGCTCAATTTTGTGTTTTGGTGGATTTTGGGGAGAGAAAAATGGAAAACGCCTTTGGCATGGAGAAAAGAACAGAACTGACATTTCAACCACCATTTTTAATGAAGTATGGCTCGCATTCTCTCCCAAAGATGGTCAAAAACATCGGGAATGGTCTGGCAAGGGAACCCATGCTATTTTAATGTAATTTGGTTGGTGGTTGAAGCATCCACTCACGTTTTCCCGCGTTTCTCCTTTTTAGCTCAAATTTTCATTGTTAAAAGCTAGATTTGGCTCATTTGTAAAGGGTTGGACATTTTTATGTTTTTCAGGCTCCCTCTTTCACCTAAAAAGTGATTTTGTGGATTATGAGACCTCTTCCAGGACTGTAATATGTTTTCTACCTCTCTGTTGTTGTAATGCATGTATTTTTGATATTGGAAATGACAATGCAAGCTCTGTGAATGAGTTTCAGTCCTCTATTTGTGTTGTTTTCTTCATTTCTGATCTTTCATTATAGTTTATCAGTTTTTGCATGATGTTTTGTTACATTTCAGTGATCTGTGTCAATTTGTAGAAGTAAAATGTTCACCACTCCTTTGGTGTATCACCTTGTTAGTATTAGTTTTATTTCTTTTGCATTCTCTATCTCTGTCCCCTTGGAATTTAGAGTAGTATTTTGAGTTTAAACCTCTGAAATTTTCAAGTCATACATCTGATCAAAGGAGTTGAGAAACTAACCTCTAATCTGGGGATTCTTTTCCCATTTTTGCAAGTCCCACACTTGGGGAAAATATTCAATGTTGTGCATTCACATTGGATGTCCAAATATCAAACTAGAAATCTGATAAACATCCAGGGGTGTTGTGAATCCACACTAATAGTTTTGGCACACCCGATGGGACCTGAGAGGTATTCATCTTCATTGCAACAAGTTGATGTTCCTTTGTTGCAAGTTTCATGCTTGAAAAGAGCCTTGATCTGCACATCTGGCGTCTCCAAAGAGGAAAATCAACTATATTCAGCAGTCATAGTCTAAAGATTCATGAGAAGAATCAACACAAGATCAAAAGCCAGAGAAGAAGGGTTGTTTGAGTATCTACGGCTATCCCCTAGAAGAAGGCACGAGAGGAAGGAGGATTCAAAGTTCCATCTCCACCGAACATAACTCTATCAAATCCTCCACCTTCTAGACCTTTCACTCAATCAACAAGGGTTCTCAGGCCAATCAGAATGGCACAACCCAACCCTTATGTCAACTTCACTAGTAGCAGCCCACTTGCTCTCAATGCACAAAATCTAGTTCCAATTGTAGCATTGAAGAAAATTCCATATTTCACTGGAGAAAATCAGACCACCCTGGTGATCATGTCAAGGATATTGCTAATGTGTGTGTAATCCATGAGATTAATGAGATGTAAATTGTTGTCAAATTGTTGGCATCTTCATTCAAAGGGAAAGCATTGCAATGGTTTAGAAGCCTTTGGGCTAGTTCTATTCAAAATTGGAACCAATTGTGCATAGCTCTCCATGAGCAGTTTGGAGAAAAGGGGGATAATTTGTCTCTACTAGAACAATTGACAACTATCAAGAGAGCTCCCAATGAGCAGCTGATAGACTTCAACTTCAGATTTCAAAGGACTTGGGATAGAATTCTAGTGGCAGTAAGGCCAACAGTTAAAGGTACCTTTCTATACTATCTCAAAGCTTTAAATTCGATATTTCTATGCTAATTCAGTCCATGGGAGGTATAACTATACCTACAGATTATAGCATTGCCATTAGAGCTAAGAATTGCTTAATTCAAGTTGGTAAGCTGGATCCTAGGCCTCCCATACCCTTGTATCCAAATTTCAAAATCCAAGCACTAGTCAAGCACCTACTATAGCTCCTATTCCCACTCCTAGGAATCAAATTTCAAATGAAACTTCCACTTCATCCTCTAGTGCTTCAAATGAACTTCAAGAAGTCATGAAACAATTACAAAATTTAGGCAATGAGCTGGTTACACTCAAGAGGCAACAGGCCCAAAGTTTTAGACTGTCTTATCAACCTCAAGCTCAACCTAATAGGTAGCCATATCAGCCTAATAGACCACCCAACCTAGCTACAAATCAAAATCAAACAAGGCCTCCTGCCAATAGACCATTTCAGCCCTATAATCCCAATGTTGCATCTACCTCTAAAGCTTTAGTGCCAGTGCAAAATAATATGGCACAAGAGTATGATTGGTGTTTCTCATGCAATGAACCTCACAACCAATCTATGTGCTTCAATGGTGCTTTGAACCAAGCCTTGATGGTGACAACAACTGGCGTAGAGAGTGAAGTGAGCCAGGAAACAAACCAACAACAAGGAACATCCCAGCAAAATGCAGCTCCAAATGAGACTACATTAGCAAATTGGCAGGCTGAGGATTTTTGTGGTATGAATCAAGCAGTGTCTCAGAGTATAGCAGCCAATACAAGGTCAAAAAAGAGGAATATTGGTGAGGGACATTCATTGGCTCCAGGTGATCCACAACCTTCCATCACTCTCCAAAGTGTTGGTAAGCAAAATGCAGTTCCAAACATGCAAGGGCAGCCCAAGCCACCTTCTAAATCAGCTCAAATACCAACTGTTACAGCCCACGTGCAAGAAAAGAATGTCTAAGACAAGGGGCAGCAAAGAGATGTTTCATCCCCATTTAACATCATTGATCAGATGAAGAATAAAAACGTGAATATATCTATGTGGGAATCATTATCCATTCCAGGCCAAAGAGATCTCCTACAAGCTGCCATGAAGAATTGGTCAACTTCAAATCAGCAAGTTCGTATGCAAGAGAAGGTACTCACCAATGCTGCCCAGCCTAAAGGGAATCATGGAGGATAGCAAGGTAAAATTTTGAAGCCCCCTCCATTCTATGTTTCATTGATCATTCAGGATAAACTAGTACACAATTGCATGATTGATTCTGGGGCAAGTAGCTCAGTGATGCCCAAACAAATAGCTAATCAGCTGGGCCTCCAATATGAATTCATATCCAAAGGGGTAGTGCAACTAGATGGGACAAGTAATAACAACAGTGGGAGTGATCAAATATTTTAATCTTACTTTGCATGCATGTCCCAATGTTACTGTGTTGCAAGATGTGTCAGTAATAGATTTGCCACCACTCTTTGCCTTATGCTTGTCAAGGGACTTCACAGCTAAAATTGGAGGCTACTTATCTATTGATTGGTCACACATGTTATTTAGAACTAGATATGGAACTAAGGCCACAATTAGGTCTGAGCCTATTGCAAACTTTCACATTGAGCCTCATACTCCAAGCCCAATTAACGCCAACTGTTCAACATTTGATCAAGAAGATTATCCAAGCATAGATGAAGCTGATACAAAGGTTGGAAGCATCCCAGATTTAACTCTTGATGAATGGGCAAGCAAGGTACATGCTTTTGATCCCTACCAAGAAATAGAAGAATCTGAGCTAGGAGTCTATTGCATACATGAAGAAAATCAGCCTATGCCTAGCATCACCAAATCAGACCATAAGGATGACAATGAGGTATGGCAGTTGTTCTTTGATGGATCAAGAAGTAGACAAGGTGTAGGAGGGGGAGAAATGCTTGTTTCACCTCAAGGTATTAAGTATTATTCAGCTTTTAGGTTTTAGTTTTCATGCTCTAACAACACTGCTGAATATGCAGCTTTGATATAAGGATTGCATTGGTCAATTAAAAGAGGTTTTAAAAAATCTACAAGTCTTTGGTGACAGTGAGCTGATTGTTAACCAAGTTATAAGACAACATTCTACCAAGAATGATCTTCTCAAGTGTTACAAAAATAGGGTGTGGGACCTCATTGAATATTTTGCGGGCTTTAACATCAATTCCATCCCTAGGAAAGAAAACCAATCTGGCTCTGACAGGCTTGCAGCATTTGGGGCAGCCTTTGATGTCATTGAAAGAATCAATGAAGATAAAGTACAACCAAATATTCATGTGATTAAGGTAAGGTGTTGGTAAGTGCAAATCATCAATTTATTATAAGAAGAAGTTGAGTTCTCAGCCAAAAATTAGGAAAAATTAGAACAACAATATGGTGATCAGGTGGTACAGCTGAGAACCAACAAACTACCAAAAGGACTTGTCACTTTGGAGTCCATTTTTAATCCTAATGATCAATTTAGGAAAGAGAAAGCAAACATCCAAGTCAAGGGAGAAGATTCAATGCCCATCTTGGTGGGAGAAGGTAGATCACTTCAAATTGGTAAAGTTGCAACCAAGCAAGAAAGGTATGAGTTTATGCAACTTTGTCAAGAGTTTCCTGATGTATTTTCTTGGAGCTATGAGGATTTGAAGGGTTTCAATCCCAAGCTAGCTCAACACACCATTGAATTGGATCCAAGTGCTAAGCCCATCAGGCAAAAGCAAAGGCCAGTTAATCCACACATGGAGCCTCTTATGAAGAAGGAATTGAATAAGTTAATAGAGGAAAGTATCATATTTCCCATCAAGCATTCTAGTTGGGTAGAAAACTTAGTTCCAGTCAGAAAGAAGAGTGGAGAAATCAGATTGTGTGTAGACTTCAGAGATTTGAATAGAGCATCTCTCAAGGATCATTACCCACTTCCTTCTATAGAGCATCTCTCAAGGATCATTGCTAGCTCTAAGAGATTTTCATTGCTAGATGGTTACTCACAAGTACAATTAGATCATTGTAAAGAAAGAGGATCAGTTCAAAACAGCCTTCACCACCAAATGGGGGACTTATGCATATAGGAAAATGCCATTTGGGTTGTCCAACGCTAGCTATACCTTCCAAAGGGCTATGGACATGGTGTTCAAAGGATTGATAAACAAGATGGTGCTGATATATCTAGATGATATCACTTTTTTTCTAAAAGTGCAGCAGATCATCTCTTCCATTTGAGACAAGTGTTCCAAAGATGTAGAAGATTTGGGGTATCCTTAAATCCCAAAAAATGTATTTTTCTAGCTCATGAAGGAAAGCTCCTTGGACCTATTGTTTCAAAAGAGGGATTATCAATTGAACCGAGAGAGGGTTGAAGTAATAAAAGCACTACCATTACCAAGCCACAAGAAGGCCCTTCAAAGTTTCTTGGGAAAGATCAATTTTATTTAGAGGTTTGTGCCAAACTTTGTAGCCCTTGTCAAACCAATAACCATGATGTTGAAGAAAAACATGGCTTTTAAATGGACAACAGAAGGTAAGGTAATTTTTGAGGCAATTAAGGAGGCTATCTCACAAGCTCCAACTCTCATTAACCTAGATTTCTCCAAGGATTTCATCTGTTATGAATTTGGAGGTGATGATACAATTTTGCAATTTTAGTAAACTTGGGCAAAGAAAATGTAGAGAAACAAGTTGCTTTCTTTAGTCAAATCCTGGAAGACTATGAGGTGAGATATTCTTTCATTGAGAAGCAAGTTCTTGTAGTAATTAGGGTTTTAAATAAATTTAAGCATCTAGTTTCAAACAACAAGGTTTAACTGTTGGTTTCTCATGTGGGAGTTAAGGAATTCCTCCTCAACAAAGACCTAAATGGAAAGCGTGCAGGGTGGATTACTCGTGTCATGGAGTATGACATTGAGATAAAGGTCACCAAGCTGGTCTGAGGAAAAGGATTATGTGAACAACTGGTCTTAAGCAAATAAATGGAAACATGCAATGAAAAGGATGTTGTTTTGGTGCTATAAAAAAACCAAGAACAAGGTAATGTTCAAGAAGAGAATGATGGTGTCCTCACTCCTTGTTGGACTCAAGATATAATGCACTTCCTACACACAGGCCTATGCCCTCCAAAAATGAACAAAACCAAGAGAAGACACTTCAGATTGTAGGTTGTCCCATATGCACTTGTTGATGGTGTTTTGTTCAAGAAAGATGTAAATGGAGTGCTGCTGAGATGCATTGGAACAAATCAGATTGATAGAACACTAGAAGAGTTCCATGGTGGAACAGTTGGGGTCATTTTTCACCAAGAGTGATAGCCCTCAAGATCATGAAGGCTGGCTACTATTGTCCCAAGGTATTCAGTGATTGTTATGCATGGATCAAGAGGTGCAGGAGTTGTGCTTTTTCATAGGCAAAGAGAGATTAGCTGCCCTTCCATTGCACCCAATTTTAGTTGACCAACCATTTATGCAATGGGGATTGGACTTCATTGGGGTCATCAACCCAAACTCAAGTCAAGGACACAAGTGGATTCTAAGAGCCAGAGATTACTTCACGAAATGGACTAAGGCAATGGCTCTTAAGGAAGCAAATGAATCTAGCATTCTAGACTTCTATGAGGGGGTAGTAACTAGATTTGGTATATCTACCACTATAATATCGGATAATGCATTAGCATTCATAGGATCTAAGGTGACTGAATGGGCTGTCAAAAATGGAATTTATTTGAGCACTTCATCAAATTATTATCCTCAAGGTAATGGTTAAGATGAGTCTACAAACAAGAACTTGTTAAGGATCATCAAGAGGACTCTAGATGAAAATCATAGGACTTGGCATAATAAATTGAAATCAGCCTTAAGGGCTAATAGGATCACTCTCAAGAGATCCACGGGTAATTCTCTGTTTAAGCTTGTTTATGGAAGAGAAGCAATTTTTCCCATGTCACTTGAGGTGCCAATGTTGGAACTTATGAAGCAATTAGAAATTGTTGGATTTTGAACCGATGGAGGTGGGATATGCATAATTGATGGAGCTCTAAGAAATCGAGAGAGCATGCAGTCAAGCAATAGAGAAGGATCAAGCCTTGATCAAGAAGACATCATATAGGAAAGCTAAGGCTAGAACCTTCCAAATTGGAGATCTAGTGTTGAAATGGGATGCAAACTAAGAAAATATAGGAAGGCATTCAAAGTTTGATGCCATTTGAAGTGGCCCCTACATGGTCACAAAGTGTAAGAATAGCAATGCCTTCCTAACTGTCTACATTGGATGGTGAAGAACTGTAGATTCTAGTGAATGGAATCCATCTAAAGCATTGTTACTAAAGGAAAAATATCTACCTTAAACATATTAGCTTAGATTTTCATTCCTCTAAGTACTTGTGCACATTGTTTCGTTTTAGCTTAGTTTTTACTTTCCCTAAGTGCTTGAGCACAGCAATTTGCCTAACCCAAACTCCGTAGTTTTGTAGGCCTTTGTTCTAGATCAGGTGATGATTCTACTCTCACAATCTTCCTCCTTGTAATTTTCTAATCAGTTGGGGTTCCAAGTAGATAATTTTATGACTCCATGCCCAATGGATTACTTTAGGAAACTGGTAACTTCATCCAGTAGGTAGATGACCCCTCTGAGTCACCAAAATTGTTATCCAAAATAAGCCCCTTGCTTATTTTTGGCTAACTCCCTTCATTCCTCCCTCCCTTGTGCCTCAGTTGAATTTTTTTACTTTTAGGAACTCAAAATGTTCTAGAAATGGTTTCATTGGATAGAGAATCTTCTCATCTTTCTAGAATGGTAAAGTTTTCCTCCTAACTCCTTGTATTTTTCAAGTTATGGCCTAGTGGAGATTTTTGGGGAAATTTTCCCATGAGAGTCCCATGGCCAATCAAGATGTGCCATGTGGCATCGGAATGGTGGGGATGGAGGCAACTTAGAAAATTTTCATAAAAATTGGTGGGGTGCATAATGAATTTTTTGGGCTGAAGGCCCACCAGCCAATGGGAGGAGGCCACGTGTCCTCAGGAGTGTTGGGGTTCAGCTCGGCGGAAGGAAATGGAAAAAATTTCCAAGGATTGGCGCAAGGGGAAATTTAGAAGTGTAGGCCCGAGGACCAATTGGAGGGTTCCACGTGCCTCAGGAGCGTAAAATGGTGGGAGAGTAGAGAAAAAGTTTATTTTTGCCAAGTGATGGAAAATGTTAAAATGAAGGCCGACCGCGTAGGCCCGTGACTAATCAACGGTTGCCACGTGTCTAGGGGGTCGGCAAAAATGTTAAGGTAGATCCGCAAGGAGAAGAAATTTCCAGGCCCATGCCAATGCCAAGGCACCATGTGTCCCATTTGGGGAATGGACATAGTCAGAGAAAATTTGGAAGCGCACTCCGTGACCAATCAGAACATGCCACATGTCCCAAGGAACGTCGGGGCGGCGGAAACTTTTGGAAAATTTTCCAAAGATCAAAAAGGTGTAAAAAGGTCGGGGAAAAGCTCGTGACCAATCAAAACTTTCCACATGTCCTCGGAGCTTTGTGTGGCAGAGATTTTGGGGAAATTTTCCCAAAGTCAAAAAAGAGGGAAAATTTGAATTTTCGCCCGTCAGTTCAAATTTGCCCTAGTTTTGCCCTAAATCTTCAGAAGGGCATAAATTTTGATCTAGGGCTTAGATTTTCATGTTTTTGGTAGTGTTGGAAAGATGGCTAAATTATCTACACTTTGAAGGGATCAATTTTGTGTTTTGGTGGAGTTTGGGGAGAGAAAAATGGAAAACGCCTCTGACATGGAGAAAAGAATAGAACTGACATTTCAACCACCATTTTTAATGAAGTATGGCTCGCATTCTCTCCCAGCATGGTCAAAAACATTAGGGAATGGTTTGGCAGGGGAACCCATGCTATTTTAATGTAATTTGGTTGGTGGTTGAAGCATCCACTCATGTTTTCCCATGTTTCTCCTTTTCTCGCGCTTGAATTTTTATTGTTAAAAGCCAGATTTGGCTCATTTGTAAATGATTGGAGATTTTTATGTTTTGCAAGCTCTCTCTTTCACCTAAAATGTGATTTTTGGATTATGAAACCTCTTAGGACTGCAATATGTTTTTGCCTCTCTATTTTTGTAACACATGAATTTTGATATTGGAAAAGACAATGCGGAGTTACGTGAATGAGTTTGAGTCCTCTATTTGTGTTGTTTACTTATTTTTGATCTTTCATTAAAGTTTAGTTTTTTGCAAGATGTTTTGTTACATTTAAGTGATCTGTGCCAATTTGTAGAATAAAAATGATCACCACTCCTTTGGTGTATCACCTTTTTAGTATTCGTTTTATTTCTTTTACATTCTCTATCTCTGTCCCCTTGGAATTAAGAGTAGGATTTTGAGTTTAAATATCTACAATTTCCAAGTCATACATCTGATCGAGAGGAGTTGAGGAACCAACGTCTAATTTGGGGATTCTTTTCCCATTTGTGCAAGTCCCACACTTTGGGAAAATATTCAATTTTGTGCATTCACACCTTTGGATATCCAAATATTAAACTAGAAACACGATAAACATCTAGGGGTGCTATGAATCTACACTAATAGTCCCCATGAAGGAAGGCACTCTTAACATTCATCCGGTGGACTTCCCATCTATTAGTGGTAGTGATGGAAAGGATTAGTTGAATGGAAGTCATCTTCACAAGCTGGAGCAAAGGTTTCCAAGTAATCAACCCCAACTACCTGGGAGAAACCCTTAGCTACAAGTCACACTTTATACTTCTTGACTTCTCCATTGGCTTCTTACTTTGTTCAATATATCCTCCTACACCGAATGAATTTTCTTCCTTTTAGAAGAGGGTAAGATCCCAAGTTTCATTATTTATGAGTGATGAATACTCCTCATCGATAGCTGAATCCCACTCAAAAATCCCATAAAATTCTTGGAAAGACGGTGGATCAAAAGTAGAGGTGAAGGATTGGGGTTAATGAAACTCAAGCATTTACGTCTCTCATCGAAGGATCTCCAACTAAATCTATACCACTCTATAAATTTTTCCTAGCCCAAAGAGGTCCTAAAGGTTCAATCTCAGAGTCAGAAAATTCTTCACTCAAGTGAGAAGGGACATAGTCCTCATCATCACTACTGTTAGAATTATAGGACTCAAAAGTTTGAGGATCAAGAGGAGCAGGAGAGGAGGAACTCACTCAAAAAAATCATCATCTGACAAGTCATCATCTAAATCAGTGGGAAAAATAACCTCATTGGAAGTCAAAGTCAAGGTTGACTCATCAAACTTCACACTCCTCTCAATATAGAGCTCATGGGTAGTATGGTTCAAAAATCAATATCCCTTCACGCCATCAGGATTCACGACAAAGATACAATGTTTGGATTATGGATCCAATGCCAAGTGCATTTCTTCTTGGGAATCTAAGCCATATCCTTGGATCCGAAGACTTAAAAGTGCTCAACATCAGGCTCGTGTCCAAACCAAGCTTTAAAGGGTGTCATACCTCTTCGCCTTGTGTGGAATGAGATTCTAAATGTAACAAGAAAAATTCACTACTTTAGCCCAATCTTGTGGAGGAAGGGACTTCGAGTGAACCATACAAGTGGCCATCTCCTTTAAAGTTTTGTTCTTTCTTTCTGCAACTCCATTTTGGCAAGGGCAAGTAAGCAACTATACGTTGCAAAGAAATCCCCTCATAAGTAAGAAATCCTCAAACATATTGCTCACATACTCGCATCCATTGTTGGTTCATAGAACCTTGATAGACTATTCCACTTGTTTCTCAACAAGAGCCTTAAAGTTTTGAAAATGCTTAAAGACTTTAGACTTAAGTTTAAGAAAATATACCCAATTATAACATGAAAAGTCATCAATGAACGTTAGTATATATAGAGATCTAGTGAAAGAAGGAGATGGAAAGGGGCTAGAAACATCACTATGAACAAGATCCAAGGGATGAGTAGCTCTCCAAGATTTTCCCTTATCAATTTTTTTCAGGGTGCTTTCCGAGGGTGCAACCCTCACAAATACCTTTAGAAAACTTAACTCAGGGTAACCCATTGACCATTTCGTTTTGGCTCAATTGTTTAAGGTAACAATAATTTAGATGCCCAAAATGCTCATGCCATAGCTTGCTAACCTCATTTACATGAGTGAGCAAGGCATTGGGTGTTAAATCAGAAGAGAAGTGGGAAAAGGTATACAACTGTGAATGGTGATCTTCCTTTCCCTCAACCACAATGTAATCAGAGTTAAGCTCATGAATGATCACCGAGTTAGGAACAAATTCCACTTATATTCCTTCACCAAGGTGGGTGATTTGGTAAACCGATAGGATATTGGTAGAGAGATTGGGAACACTCAACACTTGGTTAAATGTTCCACCTTCTATCTCTATCGATACACTACTAGAAACTAACACATGAGTGTCATCACCCAATGTGATTTGGGACATGGTATATGGTTCAATGCTAGAGAATTCAACCTCTGATGAAGCCATGTGGTGCGAGGCACTGGAATCAATAATCCAAATTGATGATGGAGTTGATCTAGCTATGAGGGCCATACCTTTCTTATTTTCATTTTTAGAATCCTTTGCTTTAGAAGACTCACCCTTCTGAGCATTTTGTTTAATAGATTTAGGAACACTTATTTTATTCTTCTCAAGAAAATGAGTTAAGTGATCAATTTTTCCAAAAAAAATGATGCTCATCATGGCCATAATTCTTATAATAGGATCATTTAAACTTTTCCTTCTTCACTTTAGGCTCAGAAGTCAAAGTGTTAGTGTTGGGCTTGATTGGGGGTTGGTTGGTCTTGGTTTCTTTCTTATTTTGGTCCTTTTTTCTTTCTTCTTTTCATTTTCTTACCCTTATTCACCATTAGGGCATGTGAATTGGATTTTAGAGTCCCCATTTGAATGAGTTTTTCCTATTCTCGAATGAGTTGGGATGAAAAACTATCAAAGGAGGGAATTTTCCAAGTACTACCCAAGGTGGATTTCATGGCATGGAAAGTTGAAACGAAGACAGAGTATTCAAGACCTAACTTAGAAAGAATCGACAAGATCAATTGAGAGTCTTTCTTTTCCACTTTACATTCCTTTAGAAGTAGTCTAGTGTGGACAAACTTTGAGAAGAAGGCCTATAGGTTTTCAAAGTCACTAGGATTTAACCCTAGTAATTCATTCTCTAACTCACATGCTCTTGTGTCATCTTTCTTCCCAATCATATTGTCAAGAGTTTTCCACACTACATTAGGAGTTGAGAAAGTTTTGATGTGGAAGAGAAAGTCGGGAGAGATGGACATACAAAGAAGACCTAAGGCTTCATCACAATGGTTGAACCACTTATATTTTTCAAGTTCATCATTAGGTTTAGTATCTAACCCCATGATGACATGGTATAACCCTTTACTTCACAAAACCAATATAATTTTAGATTTCCATTCAAAGAAGTTAAAAGGTGTGAGCACCGGTACTTTAGAGATATCCATAATGAAGAGATAGAACCAAAGGATACAAAAGGAAGGAGAGAGAAAAGAAACAACCACCCTAGAACAATATCACCCCCCCGAGTTTGGAACTTTATATTTTAGTGCATTGATTACAATCAGATGTGACTGTGTGCCAAGAACCAGTCTGTCACTCACCTTGTAATCAGTGTAATAATGTGCAAGAGTGGAGACAACAATCAAGGTTCGTTGGGTGCGTCAGATCGACACTACAAGCAAGCACAAGAATGAGAGAAAACAAGAAGGGGAAGAGAGGGCTTTATGAGAAATAATGTCTCACATCACATAAAATAATCCCTTTGTTGTAAGACTATGGTGGATGCACTCACAAGTCCACAAGCAATAAAAGGGATAGAACAAAGCTCAAGATGATTCGAAATGAGTTAAATTAAGCAATACAAAGACACCCCCTAGAATGCGGCACTTTATAAAATAGTGCATTTATAAAACTGATAATCCCATCAACTAGAGTGCGAAAAAACATGCAACTTTGACTAAATAAGTTCTCAAAACCAAGCAACGAGTCAAAAGTTATAGCAAAAAAACAATTCCCACAACTGATGGAAAAATGCTAATAAGCCTGCAAATGGATTAAAAAAGTGCCCTAAATGCATGCAAATGGTGTCATATGTATGCTCGTTGGAAATGAAATCAAATTTTAGATAGGGTTTGTTTTAATTATGAGGGGGGATTAGCCTCCTACAAACCCCGGACCTCACCCTTCGTCTTCAACACTCGAAGGAAGGTTGAATAAAATAAGCAAAAATACCCCAAAAATGTTTACAATGCCAATTAAAATTTTTACACCTTGAAATATTTAAAAGGAGATTGATTACCAATTAAAAATAATGTTTAGGGGCCCATGTTGACTGAGTTGATGATACTAACCAAGCTGAGCTAGTGTTCCAAGGCAGGATCCACATAAAAATGCTACACGATTGATTATAGGCCATGTACCTGAGATAGTGTTTGTATGAGCTTGGAGAGAATAAAAAAATGGTCATGAGGATGTTGACGGAGCCAGGGGGTATCGACCATGTGTCAGGTGTAATCCCTACAGGAAAATGAAACCTGAGTTGTTGAAGGGAGCTAGAGCCACGTGTGCACAGGGACCAATATTGACGTAGGTCGAGAATCCCTCTGGGTATGCTATAATGTCAAGTAGGAGCCTAAACCAGATTCCCGTGTAAATAACGGTGAACATAGGAATTTGAGAATAAAACCATGAACTAGGAACAACATGGAGTTAACACGGGCCAATGCAAAACAAGCGTCCTCACAAAAGCACAGATAATGCAAAGGAAATAGTGCATGATCTAGTATAACCAATGCAGAGAAGTAGAAGAGAACACTGGTTAGAAAACAGGGTAGAGTGCATAGACCCAAGTGAACTAGAGTAGACCAAGCCACAAATAAGTGGGAGAGGCTAAGTCACCAAAAGCACAAGCAACGGAAAAAGATGTGATGCAAAAAGAGAGTGCCAAAGGAAAATTAGAGCACAATTTAGTTGGTCCAAGCCAAGCCGAGCCCAAACGAGCAGCCAAACAAGGCACGAGTTGTAAGTGATGAAAAATAGAGCATGCAAGCTCAAAATGTGAAGCCCGAATAATGTAAAGATAAGATAAATGAACCTTCAAGCCAAAATATGAGCCAACCCAAACAACCCACCAAGTCAATGTTGAATTGTAGCCTCTGAAATGTAGCCTCAAACTATAATAAAACTGAAAAAAACACTCATGTAAAATCCGGAACACCCAAATAAATTGAACACATGAACCACAACCCAAGAAGGAACCACATGTTTGAGATAAGGAAAAAATGAGCTCATGAGAAAGAAGTGATCATGAACTCAACAACATCATAAAGCAAACCAGCCAAATACATCAACTGCAACTACTGAAACCTCAATATGAGGTGAGCGATACAATTCCAAAATAATAATTGAAAGAAACTTACATGAGGAAATAAGAAGAAACAAGAAGTAATAAATAACTTGATAAATGAAGAGTGCACGTTTTACCAAAACCAGCTCTGATACCATGAAAAAGGGATACGCGAGAACCGATGTCAAAAACAATGCACCACAACGAAGTTTCATTCTAAAGGTAACATCAAGCTCTAATGCAATCAACAAGATTCAAATCAATGGAAAGAAAATGTAAGTAATAAAATAGGTATGCTCATCCTCGTAGATCAAAAAAGGAATTACGAATAGGGGTGTTATGTAATCACCATGCCTAAAAAAGGAAAGAATATCAATGACACCACCGATGCATTTGACATGACTGATGCATATGATGCCAATAAAGGAGGAGTTACAATTCCAAATAAGGAATGTAACTCCTATGATGCACTGATGCAAATGAAAATGACAGATTCTATGATAGAATCGACACTTTTCATTTGACTTCCTAAGACCTATGAATGTCATAAGGTGAGATGACTCACCTGAGTGATGTGGATGATGACTAGGCATGTCACACACACCAACACTCCTAACAAATTCAGCACATAGATCATCTTCCAATGCCTAGTGTGGGTCTACAAAAGTAGTATGAGATAATGCCCTTCTAAATGGTGTTATCAACCCTCTAAAAAACCATTGAGCATGTTGTGAAGGGTGAATGTCATAGGAAAACTTTGATAGGAGGGTTTTGAACCATGCATCATACTCCTGCACACTCTCTACCATTCCCTGTTGGATCTCCTTGAGAGTATTGATGTTATTTTCTCAAACTCAAGGATGTGGAATTCTTCTAGGAAGGAATTTTTCAACACGGTGTAATATACCACCATTTGATGGGGGTCATACTTCTTATACCAGTTATGCACGTGCCCTTGCAACATCATTGCAAACTAATTAGCCTTATCCGCTCTGGGGTTGTGATCCCCTTTGTGCACCATAGTAGCTCACACTTGTGAACATGCTCCGCAACATCTTCAATACCTCTGTAATTTGGAAAATGTAAAGACATCTCAAAGAAGACTTGAGGAGGTGGTTGGGGCCCTTGTCCTCCTGATCCAGTTCCTTGACTTCCTTGATGTTTCCTCCTCCACCGAGATCCACTAGATCCACCAGGTCCTGTGCCCCCAGTCCCACCAGTTCCACCTCCAGATCCTCCTATAGCTAGTAATGGGCCAAAAGCGGTTGTGCGAGGGTCCCCAATGTCTGTTGAACTATGTGCCAATTATTTGTGAGATTATTCCACTACTGAGATGCATGTCCCACACCACTCCCCGATGTGTTACCCAAGCCTTGTGTATTTTCTCCCTATCTAAAAATTCCTTCGAATACTGGAATGGTATGCAAATCCATAGAAGTAGGAAATGAAAATTTTTATCTCCTGGGTGTTTATCGATCACTTCCATCGATACCAAATGGGTTAACGATACTCCTTCCTTGATCTAGAAAACCAAGTGCCAAGGTCCAGTCACTAGGTGGGTTCAGATGTACACCAACGATTCTTCTTTCTCCAAGTGACGAACTCTCATTAGAAGTTGAAGGGGTCTCTCTCCCACACTTTCCAAGATGACATAGCATAGAATGCACGGGTTCTACATCCTCTATGTCAATCTCAAATCCTTCCCACAACATATACCTCCATAAATACATCACACTCGTAACCTCGCATTGTCTAGCAATCTCCCTTTCACATGCTTCACTATACTTGAGTTGTCTCTACTCCCTTTCTTTCTTAGTCACAATGTTTGCCATCTTCCTCCACCATAGCTTCCTCACCCAACACTCAAAATGGTTTATCCATCCATCAAAAATTCCTCTAAACTCATGGTAATGATCAAGATCTTCATTTTCAGGGGAATAACACGTAGAAATGATCCTCTGGGCTCCTTTAGAAATTCAAACTCAGTAACTTCGAACAAGAATATGTGGAAATAGCATATCCCAAGGTGTACCTAGCCAACACTCCTTTCCACCAATGATCCATAGCATGAGTCTATTCTATATCTACATCTTGCAGCCTCTGGTACTCTTCTTGGGTCCACACGCATGATCTATAATACTAGCTTGATCTAGATGCATATGTCGAGATCCATTCATACAGCTCTACTAGGAAGAAATAGAAAAAAGTTTCATACAACTCATGGTATAAGTTCTCTTCTACCCATCTACATGAATAAAACTTAGTTCTAGTGTTTAATCTCTTAGAAAATTCATCCTTTGTGCTCTTAAACCATGTTTCAACACCTTCCAAGGTTAAACGCTCTGTCATCACTCATTGTACAAATCATGATGTATGTCATTTCCCACTACAAATTTAAAAGAGGTCCTGTACAGAACCAAGATGTAGTCATTTTTACAGACCACCAAAGAACAATGGAATCCCATACACGTAGGCCTATCACCCAATGGGTGTTGGAAACTCACCCAAGTCACGCACTGGTGTCAAGTTTCTCCTTTATATGAGTTTAGTGGGAAACATCATCCATGATAGAAACTTAAGGAGAGTGAGTAGAAACGATACATGTAATCATCATAGAGCTTAGAACAGATTCTAAACCAATGTATTCATTCCAAATAGAAAGATACTTAATAGATTATAAGAATAAACCAAAATAGAAAGGAAAATGCACAAGGATTCATACTCATTCCATAAACATACATGAAACAAAACTATAAATATATATGTATGGACCCAAATAATTAATGATCATATTTAAATAATTTGGTAACCTCATTACATCCATTAGATCCATTACAAAACATCACAGTATGGCAGACTGAAGTCATACATCATAACTAGATTTACATCCCTTAGCTCTCAAAATGAAAATTTACAATCCCAAGCCCCTTGATGCATCCTTCTCCTATATTTTATCTACCCAACCCAATACAATTCCTCACAGCATTTCTACGGGGCTACGCTCTCTATTTATCTACCTCCCTTTTTCTTTTGTGGATGCTTTTATTTATAGGCCTCTTGATCTACCAAATCATCTTTCGTGGCTTCGAGATATGACTCCAAGTGTCCCAATTTGGTCCTCATGGGAGCATGATCCTCTAGGTTTGATCTCTCTACTCCTTGCCATGATGGTCTTCTAGAATCTTCCAATGGAGGGTATATTCCTTCCTAGGCCAACTTGTCACCAGGTTGGAACCTTATCCATTCATCATGCATAGGTGGGTCACACTTTTCTTTTGTTCTTCTTGATACGCAAAATATGGCTAAGTCCCAAGACCTTGTTCTGCCGGTGCATATCATGGGTCCTTCTAAAACCCCCATAGAACCCTGCCTTGTGCACCTTATTACGTGCCCACCCCTCAACTTAGGCTTTGCGCGCTCATGCACTTTTTTGTACTTAGTAAATATTTTAGGGGCCCAAAAAATACCATAAATCATTTGTGTAATGGTTTGAAGACTTGAGAAGTGAAGAAATAGCTAGATTGTGTAAGTTTGAACATGTAGGGTTTGTATGCAAGTTTAAAGAAGTGCGAGCTGAACCATTGGTCTCGATTAGTTGTGGAAGAAAAAAACTAGATATCATAACATCATAATGTGCTTAAGTGGGTGCTTAATCATCTTGAGGGGTTATAGCCTCCTTTTAGAGTCGAGTGCTTCATAGAATTAGGGGTTAGTGTTCCTTGTAGGGTTAGTGCTCTACTAAACTAGGGGTTGGTGCTCCTTGTGGAGTTGGTGCTCTATTAAACTAGGGGTTAGTTCTTGTTGTGGGGTTCGTGCCTCAATAAATTTGAAAGAGATACCAATATAAATATTGTGTTTCGGTGGGTTTTCTTCCCCTTGAGGGTTTCCACACATATATTATTTCTTGTGTTTATTCTCTTATTGATGGTTTCATTGCATATATGTTATTTAAGGTGTGCACACATAAATTATTGGTTAAGTGGTTTTGTAATTTAAATAAGAATTTGAAATCTGATTTTATTTTGTAAGGACTGATTCACCCCCTTAGTCCATTGTGCTTCAAAAAATTAGTATTAGAGAAGGTCCTTTTGGAGAATCTTAACAGCTTGAAGGATATATTCTAAAGCATAAATGGGTGGTAAGAAGAAGAATTATCAGAGTAAGAATAACTCTAAAGATGATTGTTGTTCTACATCAAGTGAAGGTATGAATTTCTTAGAATTTTTCCTAAAGTTTACTCCCCCTTAGGAGTTGTAACTTGTGAATTTGGAGAAGGATTTGTTGATTCAGATTCAGATGGTGAAGAGTCACCTTGGGAAGTAGTAAAAAGGGAAATTTCTCATGCTAGAGATGAGAACCAAAATATCACACAACAGATTGATGAAATGATGAGAAACCATGAAAAACAGATTAAGCTCCTTGAAGGAAAGTTAAAGAATGAGAGTAAATAACATGATGAGATCACAAATAATTTAGAGGAACAGTTAGAAAAAGTAGCAGCCTACCTTGAATCCAATGAATATGCTCATGATCATAGTCATGTTATTTAGGTGTTGGAGCCACAAATGGAGGAGTTGTCTAAAACCCTAAAGATCAAAGAGGAATAATGTACTCAACTGAAATCATAGGTTTCTCTGCTCAATGATAGAATCAAGACTAAGGAGGATGAGTGCACCAATTTTGAAGTAAGAATGAAATATTTACATTCAATACTTGACAATATATCAAGAAAAATAAATTTTTTAAGAAAAGTGTAAATAATCTAGATATTCTTCTTAGAAAAAACATATTAGCGAGGTGATAGGGCTGGTTTTGGATTCAATGAGGATCTTAAGGACAAGAAATTGAAGAAATATTACATAGTCTTAAGAAAGGAAGAATTTGAACCATGTACCAAGGAATAAAATGCGGTGACATACACCAAGGAAAATGAGAAGACCAAGCCAATTAGGAAACCTAATGCATCAAGGCATAAAAAAATTTTCAATGGTTATTGTTTTACTTGTAGTGGATTTTTTCATAGGGAAAAGGAGTGTATAAGGTATTTTATAAATGTTCATCCATGGATACATAGTAGGATTCATCAAGATAAGAATTTGTATGTATAATTCTACCATAGATTATCAAGGAAAAATAAAAGAGTTAAAGGACCTAGAGTGCAAGGGGTGGCTTTCAATGGCCTATAATTAACACTCAAGGAAAAATATGGGAACCAAGAAGAGATCATGGTGTTTCACCAAGAGCAGATGTTGATGGAAGAAAAGGTGTAACTAAAAGTTTAGATAATAAGAAGTAATAAGAAGGTGTTCTATAGGTGTCTAAGAGGGCTTAGGTCCTCTTCAAGACCTTATTTTAGGTCTTCATGGTGGTCATATATCTCCATTATGCTTCTTGGAGGTATATTAGTGAAAATGAAGAATTGAAGGGAGGGGAAGTTGTTTATACATGTATGTGTCTCCTACATGATCATAAGGTATGTCTCTCATTGTCTTTAATCATCTTACCATGGTTCAAGTTGGTTGTCTTTGGGTGTGAAATGTCTAGTTCTTAGTTTTGTAATGATAAGGTGTATGAGTATTATTCCTTATGATTTGTGTCTTGCATGTTCATGATAAAATTTATAGTTTGATAGGTTTTCAATATGATCAAGAGTCATTTTATCATGTCATGTGAAGTATTTGTTTCCATCAAATTCATTAAGTGAACATACTTGTCTTTTATATCTAAGTTTAATAATGATTTGTGAATATGTGGTATGTGAAGTTCTATAGTGACAATTTCTTGTCTTATGATATTTCAGTAAATTTATGATGTGTTGTAGATATAGGTTGCATAATGAGTGTGAAGTTGCAAAAATGTCCAAGAATTTTTGAATGATTTCAAGGGTCCTAGAGGGTTCATTCTCTTAGAAAGTTGTCTTGGTATGGTGATAATAATTTTTAATATTAGAGATAAAAAGGGTTGAGGGACCCCGCCCCATACAAAATGCTACTAGTGTCTTACTAAGAGGCCAAGGGATTACCATTTAATCCTAACCAAAAACCTAGAGAAACACAAGACAAACAACACGAGAGATACAACCATAAAGGAAAGTATCCAAACATCGGATAAGCGGTGAAATAACTAATAGAAGCAATATCAAGAAACTAACAACAAAACAACATAGAACTAACAGTAGTAAACCAATATCCCATTTTCTTCATCAATATTTTATCAGGTCCCCCACATAGTTCATATAGTCATTCCATTCTTTGACAAGGAGTCGATGGTAGCTTTAGAAGATTATAGTTAGGTTCAGGATCTCCACTTTGGGGCCTTTTCCTTCTTTTTTTCTTTCCTTAGAAATTTCCATAGAATGAATCATCTTGGCTAAAAATTTGAGATTCTAGATGGTGATTTTAACATTGAGGAGATGGAGATCATGAATGGAAAACAAATTCTTTCATCTTCAACATATCCTTAGCCATCTCAGACTCCTCTCATTGGCATTCTTGAGTTGTTCACTAAGGAAAAAAGAAGATAAATTTTCCACTTTATTAGTCAAATCCTTCGAGGTCCATGGAAACCATACTAATCCTATGTCTTTTAATATATGTATCAATCATGCACTACTGAATTCCCACATGAAAGTATGAGACTTGACAGCAGAGTCATGGGTAGTAAACAATTTAGTTTGGGAAGTTTTAAGAGCATGCAGGCTCTCAATGACCTCCTCCGAGTTCTTGGAATGCTTATCTTCTGAAGTTTCTAGAGCTTTCTCACTCACCATTTCCTTCCTGTTATCCCCTTTAGAAATTTCTTGTCCTTCTTTGGAAACCGAAAATTCTAGGTTCTCTTCTTGGTTCTAGCCCAAATCTAAAATATCCACTTCCTCAACTAGCTTAGGAGCATCCTTATCCCTACTACATTTTTGATGACACCATGACTCAGGTTGGATCTTGTTATTTTATCCATGGGTATGATAAACAAGTCTTCACTAAAACTATCCTCCTTGGGTGCCGAGCATTCAGTGGCAGAAGCCCCAAATTTATCATTTTTCCCCAAAAGGGGAGTTCCCAGCCTAAGAAGGGATTTAATGAGGCCCTAGTGTAGAGGTAAGGGGAAGGTACCTTTCTCGACCATTCCAATAGATTTCACAAGGGAAGTATACAGGAAGAAAGGGAAATTATAGGGCTTAGCATTACGGACATGGTTCAACATAGGGAAGTGGTAACCATATATCACTTTATACCATCCTTCTAAGGTAATGTATGACATAAAAAACTGAGAAATTTCATCAAAAGGATGGGGAAAATTTCCTGAGCATAACCATTATGAAGAGAGATAGGCGCTCCCTTACCTTGCATAAAGCATTCAATCTCCAAGTTGTAGTCGACTTAGGTTTGTAGATGCATCTACCTTCCAGAGCTAAACCCAAGACTTTGGCAATAAGCTTAGGGGAAATGGTAAAGGATAAGTTGTCGACCTGAACATGGCCTTATTTCCATGTTTTCACCACAACTTCACTCATATTTTCATCATAGCCATCAAATATATTGAAAAAGGGTATCATTCCGCCTTTTTGAGTAGGGTCTCAACCTCTATGGACATCTCCTACCTCTTGCTAGGTTCAGTTCTTACTAAGTCACCCCCATGCTTCTAACCCTGTTCTTCTTTTTGTTCTACAAATAGTTACCTTCCTCGATCTTATCATCCCACTTCTAGAAAACAAATAGATCCAACCTGCCCCTTTAAGGATTAGAAAGGAGATTTTGCACAAGTTTAGGAATCATGAAAAAGAGATGTCACAAGTCTGAAGAATTAATGCCTCCTCATTTGTAGGAGTATTATTAGTTATACCTTCCCTTTTCATGATTTCAATAAATTTGGATTGCATCATATTAGGATCCTCTACCACCTTAAGACCCCTAGCATTCACCCCCAAATTGGCCATAAAATCCGCTAGAGCATTTCCTTCACGATACACATGATGAAAGGATATGGCCTCAAAAGAGGATACTAAAATCTTAGTTTTATTTATGAAGTCCTCAACAGAAATAGAAGGTTGAAATTTTCCTTTCAAACATGAATTGATATATAAAGAGTCCCCTTCCACTTCAATTTGTTTTAAGCCTTTCTCCTAGGCTAACTTCACCCCCCAAAACATTGCAGCTGCCTCAACAACATTGTTAGATTGGAGGCCCAGGTCGAAGAAGTAGGAAAGAAGAAATCTTCCTTGGGAGTCCCAAAGAACACCTCCTCCCCCTACTTTCCTAGGATTACCTTTCACAACACCATCAAATTTGAGTTTAAAGAAACCTTCCCTAGGAGAAATCCACTTAATCCCCATACGAGGATTGCTTATTTTGGGTATGGCGATAATAAGTTGTCTAGACATGTCTATTGGTTTTGAAAGTTATTGGGTCTATGTCATGAGCTTAAAAAGTCATAAATTATTATCATAGGTTGTTTTAATATGTTTCAATTCATCAATACCATTAACTAGATCATATCGCTATGAAGAAAAGGTGTGTGAATGTGTTCTTAGAAGTTGTCAATATAAAAAGGGTGGTTTGAAGTAATAAAATGATGTTCATGCCTCTAAATCATGACACAAGTTGTTGAGAGTACTATAAAATGTTTCTTCAATTCTATTGGTAAAGGTTGAGTTCATAAGAATTTTTTTGGTGCATTTTAGATGCTTTTCTTCCCTTATTTGGGTTTTCTCGGTACATTGTAAGTGGTACAGATGGAAAGTGGAGTTTGAATGACCTAATGATTGGTTCAAGAGACAATTTTTTTGTAGAAATCATCTATATTGGATGGTATACAAGATTCAAGTGGTTATAGGCTCTGATAATTTCTACATTCATAGGAATTTATGATATGGTTCATGTTGACTATCATTCTACTTGAAGTGCCTAATTAAGAGGAAGTATTTTGAAATATGGGAATGTTACTTTTGAAATGTGTCATCAAGGCTTATAGATGTGAATTTTCTCTCAAATGGGTATCCAAATCAAGGTTAATATCCTCATAAAGGTATGTACATCAAAAGTTTGATGTAATTCTCATTTTTTCATGGGCTAGTGGATTGTGTGTAAGCTTTTGGTGATGAAGGAAATGTCTTGTATGATCTCAATGATTCTTTGATATTTCTAAGTTTTGAAAAGAATTTAAACCTTGATTAAGTACAATTTGATGATGTATGGTGAGATAGTGTGTTTAGCTTGTCGTATGGGTTATTCAAAGAATCAAGAGAATGATCAAAAGCTGTATGATTGGTCACATGTATGTGATGATTTGGTGTTCCATGTGATGACCTAAATTTGTGTATCAACTCAATAAACTCATGAAGGTATCCTCATTATGTGTAAATATAATTACTAAGGTTGAAAGAAAAAAATTATTCCATTTATGAACTCTTGGAGCTTATAAACTATAGATGAGTCTCTGTGAAAATATAAAAGAAATTCATGGTGAGTCTATGCTACTGTAACAAGAAGTGTGGACCTACATGTATGAGCCTATAAATATTGCAATATTACTATGTATGATTTTATAGAACATGTGAAAAGTTTTTAAATATATCAATGATTACAATAAGATGGTTCAAGGTAAAGGGAACAAGGATTTTTATTTTATAAGATTCATGCATTATGTCTTGATACTAGCTTGTGCAGGAGAGTGTATTAAAAGCAAAGCATGTTGACTTCTACAAGTATGAGTGTATGGAGATGACTTTGAGAAAATATTAGTATCCTTGAAATGATATTGTAAAGATGTCATAGTGGTTGGATTCCTATATGCCATGATTGATAAGATTTAGGTCTCAAGTGTACTTAGAGGTAAGAAGTATACTTCTATAGGTGTTGTGTATTCTCAAAGGTTGAGTATAAAGTTTTTTTCATACTTGTTATGTAAATTGAAGTATATTTTTGATTGAGTTATATTCTTAATTAAATTTTCCTATGATGACTGTAAGAATATTTTATTGAAGCTTGTATTTGATTATTTCTTGAAGTAAGATACTTGATAAAGTGTGGTCGGTTGTAATGCTCAAAATTACAAGTGCTAAAAATGAGGATTTATTTTTAACACATACACATAATAACAAATTACACATCTGCAATCATATAGATTTATTCAATCAAATTCATTAATCAATTTTTCTCTTTTGATCTATCCAATAACATCCATGTAAGCCATGTGCGGCTGAGAAGGGTGTATCTAGATCTCCACGATCTCCCTTCATCACTACTTTGAGTGACAATTCTTACTAGCATTTCAGCTTAACCTTTTAAAGGTCATGGGAACTATGTGAAAGTCCTTGGGTCTACCACGAAGCTAGTTTCCTGACTTCGTATTCTGGTATCCGACCATTTTCTACCTCATGTTCAGTATTTCAACTTCCCATGATCAGGTTACAGATAATTTTTTTATTTAATTGGAGGACTAGGTGATCAAACAATGCACAACCATCAATGCATTACTTTGGCCAAAGTTATCCGCCATGCAGGTTATGGCTAAACTCAAGACAACACACTAGTCTTATGATTTTTAAGTCTTCCACCACCTCACAACTATCCCTTTCACATTTATCTAGATATTTATAGTTTATTTAATTTTATTTCTAATTAAACCTATCTTGCAAGAATTTATATTGAGATATATGTCAAAGGCCAACTAGGATATTTATGAGGTAAGTACATTCGTTATGCTGAAATGTAACTATATCAGAATTCGCATGCACTTATCCCTTGAATTCTGATGGATCTTTTCATCTATTTACCATCCCATTTAGTCTATTTTTTCCTGATGTTTGATTCTTTAACCTTAAATTACCTTTTTATAACGATACTCTTACCATTCTCTATCTACAACAAGATTTACAATCGTATCATATTAATACCAAGTTTACGAAAGGCTGAATTAAATATATATTAAAACATGTATATTTAATTATTCCTTTGATTAGCTACGCCACTAAATAGCTTATTTAATTTATAAATTAAATATAATTGATTTTTACAATAATTGCCCAATTATCGGCTTCATACATTGATAACTATCAAATAAATGTATTCAACAATTTGTGAAAAGTAAGATTTCACAACTAAAGTATTCATCATTTACTCATATTGAGATATTATTACACACAAATTAATCATCTCTTTATTAAAATCATATATTAAATATGCCATTAAGGAAAAATATATAACTGGTATAATAATTCTCACATAGTGAGTCGAATATTTACAATGGGTTCAAGATCCCAATAATTCAGCCAAAAATTCAAGGATATCATCCTTTCACCAATTGAAATCCAAGTATCTCATTTAAATCCATGCTACGATAAAACTTCACAAGACATGAGTTTTCACACATCCGAATGTAACGGCTAATGGTCCTACAAGACTATAGTGATATGATGTCAGTTCAAAATGAATTGGCATGAATATTAACTCCATTTTTTGATGCAATTAATTAATAAAATATGAAAGGATATACATGTTGTTTTATCAACAAGCACATGGTAATACAGCTGAAAATGTATTACTACCTAGTTTCTATAAAGATACAGGTATGGATGCACACAAATAGAACAACCAATTTCTATTTTAGTGATTGTGTTTCCATCTAATCACAAAGGTCAATAAATCCATATTCCAGCTTCAATCAATAAGCATTTGACATTTAAAATTTCTACATAACTTCATAAAAATAATATGATTAAGAAGTGTATTTTTTCCAGTCAATGAGAAGCTCAACAAATTAGCACAAATATCACCATATTTACATCACTTTAACATGTTCTATCTGGTAAACAAAAACCTAACCAACAATATGGTAGCACCATGGTTACATCATTTGAACATACTCTTTTTAGTAAAAGAACAAATATTAATTTCTTTCATAAGATATCATTATTTTAAACCCAATCTATGCCTCCAATTACTCCTTGGTGCATTTTGGTCAAGTTGTCTCGAAGCTTTCATGCCCTTACTAAGACAAGCAATTTATTTTTCACATTCTTACAATAATCCAAGTCATATTTCCAAGCTGGAAGTTACAGGTGAATGCCATTTTTTGTAATTATTCACACATAACAAGACACCCTTATTTATACATGAACCGATTTAGTTGTCCATAATAATAAAATTTCAGGAAATGGCAGCCCTATGCAAGAGCTTTGAAACTCACAAATTATCATTCAAAATATCTCAATAAATTAATAATTAGACCTACATATGACAACCAAGAAGAAAAATACAAAACCCCAACCGATTGCATACCCATATTGATTGGGTTACCCAAATCAATTCCTTTATGGAAATCGATTTGTATACCCAAATCAACCAATTACTGAAAATACACAACTAAATTTTAGTTTAACAAAATGAAAAACCATAAGCACAAATCGATTTTAAACACACAAATTCACAAAACATTTTCCTTCTTCTTGTATAGGAAAAACCCAACTCTTTTCCTTTTGGGTATAATTTATTATAATGTAGAGAAGGAATTTTTAACCTTTCTTTTACTTTATTTTTGCTGATCAAAACCCAAAACCTCATCTGCATATTTTATGGGTTAGGTTAAAACCACACAAAGAAAACTAAAAAGAATACAAAATCCATCAATTTCCTTTTCATACTTCATCTCCAAACAATTAAATCAAAATTTATCCACAATTTCCTTGATTTCCATTAAAAATAGAATGTGTATTTCCTCATTTTTTTACAAATAATGTAGTGGAGAAAGGAGAA
Organism: Taxus wallichiana var. yunnanensis; assembly: GCA_018340775.1. NCBI lineage: Eukaryota > Viridiplantae > Streptophyta > Pinopsida > Cupressales > Taxaceae > Taxus > Taxus wallichiana. The sequence continues at coordinate 91,251,990 of CM031243.1, read as the reverse complement.
GATATTCATGCCTGAAGTAAACCCAGAATCGGAAACCTTCTACTCTTCCCACTCCAACAAGTTGAATCCTTCTTTCCTCTATAACTCATGCAGGTATTCCAGAAGGGGAGAATGAAAATAGAAAAAGGAAAAATAATAGAAAAATATAATGAAAGAAATATAGTTGGGTGGCATATTGAAGAATTTTTGGGCTTCCCAATCTTTGGTATGTGTTTTAGTGCCTACCACACACTTGTGCCATGTGAAGGTGTTTCAGTTTATGAAACCCATAAATTTCAATAACTAAATAAAAAATTTGGCTACATGCCAAATCCTCTAATATATATATATATATATACACACTAATTAATATTTCATACATTTTTACTTTAGTTGTTACCCATCTTAATGGTTAAGTTAAAATTAACCTTCATAATACAAGTCCACATATTTCAATGATATATTACCATAAAAATTATTTGAATTTCTAGGTTTATATAAAACATTCCAATACGAAAATCACCAAGTCCATAAATAATAATTCGAATATTCTCATAAAGTTGGCTTGATATAGCATTGTTAAATAAAAGCAGAGACAATTATCATCGTGATCATGCAAAATTTGAATAAAACAAAAGACAACCAAAACAATTAAAATAAAGTAACTAGAATACAAATAACCGAAAGATTCACTATCATTTATGAACCATTTTACCTATGATTAAGGCCTAGTCATGTTTTAGGAAGGATCATCAAGGTGGGTGTGGGGTTATTCATTCTATAGTGTCATGCCCCGCAACAGAAGCTGTGGGTCATGATACAACAAACCAAATGAATTTTACACCCAATGATGATCTCGTCTAATCCTGTTTAGACTTAATCGTAGTTAATTTAACTTATAATAAATTTTGGGATGTTACACTCGTGTCATGGTGCTTAAAAAGTTGTCTTCTCGGATGAAAAGGGTCTATTAACTTAGATATGGCTTGATTAGAATGAATCAAAGAGGGAAATAAGATTCGAGATAGTTTTTATTCCTCAAATATATAACTACTATTTTGTGATCTATTCTCATTCTTATATGATCATTATTACTCCAAATGCAAACATGAAGGATACTTTTTTAGGTATGATGGTAGTGTTATTAAAGAGATTCAATGTCTTCATTATTTCTCAAAGTTTATCAATGTGTTGGTTTGAGGAAAAAATATTAAGATGATTTTTTGAACCATGGTTAGGTCAAAAGATGATAAATCAAGATCTCGATAAGCTTGTTATAGTGTTTCTAATTTTTTTCTTAAATGTGCTAAATACTTCATGAAAATGAATTGTTGGGCCCCTAAAATATTGGCTAAGTGTAAAAAAAAGATGTGTAGGTGCACAAGGCCTAGTTGAAGAAAGGCATGTAAGGAGAAGGTGCATAGGGAAGGGTTTAAGGAAACCCATGGAGCACACACGGACAAAGCCAAGGTTTCAGGACTTAGCCATATTGGGCATTTTGGGAAGGATATGAGAAAACCATGACCTGACTACACATACGTAGTGGATAAGGTGTCAGCCTAGCAACAAGTTGGCCCAAGAAGGAATATGCCCTATGTTAGAGGCTTCTAGAAGGACATCATGGCATGGAGTGGTGAGCTTAGGCCTGGAGGAGCATGCGCTCCTGGAGGACCACATTCAGACACTTGGTGATGGATCTGAGGCCACAGGAGAATGAGTTGGCAGATCAAAGAGGCTATATATACAAGTGCCTGCTAAAGTAAATAGAACACATAGAGAGAGGGCGGAGCTCTATAGAAATACTATAAGGACTCTGTTAGTTTGGGAAAATAAGGGTAGGAAAGGATGTATCAAGGGTTGGGAATTATAAATTTTCTTTTGAGGGCCTAGTTATATAAGTCTAGTTATAATGCAGGACTACGGTCTACCTTTCTGTGACATTCTGTAATGGCCTAATGAATGTAATAAGGTTACCAGTTGATATGAATATGAGCATTAATGGTTCTGATACATACATCCTTCTTCATAGTTCTTTTTCATTTATGTTTATGAACTAAGTATGAATGCTTGTATGACTTCCTTTCTGTATTGGTGTAAGTTCTTTAATCTGTTAAGCACTTTATGTCTGGAATGACTACAAGGATCTAGAAGTTGTTCTGAGCTCTATGGTGCTTGTATGTTTTATTTCCTTTCTAAACTCTTAAAGTCGGATCATAGATGATGTTTCCCACTAAACCCACATAAAAGACAGAATCGTTGCCCACACGTTCCTCGGTTGAGCACCTAGTGCCCACTAGGTGATAGGCCGATGCGCATGGGATTTATTTCCTTTGTGATGGGGGTAAAAATGACTACATCTTGGTTCCATTTTTAGGACCTCTTTTCAAAGTTGTAGTGGGAAATGACATACATCATTATTTGTGTAATGAGTAATGATAGAACGTTTAACTGGAAAGTGTTGAATCATGGTTCATGAGTATGGAGGATGAATTCTCTTAGAGATTTAACATTGGACCTGAGTTTGACACATGTAGGTGGGTAGAAGAGAACCTTTACCATGATTTATATGAAACATTTTTCTATTGCTTCCCAGTAGAACTCTATGAATGGCTCTCAGCATATGCATCTAGATTAAGCTAGTATCATAGGTCACACGCATGGACCCAAGAATAATACCGAGAGGCTATAGTATGCAGATCGACATGGAATTGTGTTTTGGATCATTGGTGGAAAGGTGTGTTGGCAGCTACACTCTAGAGTACGCCATTTCTACATATTCTTTTACGGAAGTTGCTTTGAGTTTGAAATTTTGTGGGATCCCAGAGGATCATTTCTATGTGTTATCCCTCCGGAAATGAATATCTTGATTATTACTTTGAGTTTATAGGAATTTCAAATGGTGGCTAAACCATTTTGAGTGTTGGGTGAGGCAGCTAGGGTGGAGGAAGATGATGAGATATTACGACAAAGAAAGAAATGGAGGAGAGGCTGCTGAAGTATAATGAAGTGCATGAAATGGATATTGATAGATGATGTGAGGATTTAAGTGTGGTGGATCTATGGAGGAAAATGTTACGGGAAGGAGTTGAGGTTCACGCGGAGGACATGGAACCTGAGTAGTTTGTGCTACCCCATCTTTACAAGGCAAGCACATAAGAGAGACCTCTTTGGCTTCTTATGAGAGTTATTCACACTGAGAGAGAGAATATTTGTTGGCACGTATCTCGAACCCACCCAAAGTGACCAAACCTTGGCGCTTGGTTTTATAGATCAAGGAAGGAGTATCATTGACCCAGTTGACATCAGTGGAAGTGATAGATCTGCACCCATGAGATATAATTTTTCAGTTCCCACTTCTATGGCTACAAATATTCTAGTATTTGGAGGAGTCTTTGGATAAGGAGAAAGTACACAAGCCTTAGCTCTTGCATCTAAGAGTGGCACGGGGTATAATAGTTGTAGTAGGGCATTATCACGGACCATCGGCGTGTAGTTCAATAGAGCCTTGGGGATACTTGCACGACCACCACTACAAGACCCTGGTAGTTCTAGTGAATCAAGTGGGTTAAGAGGAATAGAACCTAGTGGATTTGGAGACTTAAGCGGTATAGGACTTGGTGGACTTGGTGGATCTGGTAGTGGAGGAAACACCTTGAGGGAACCAAGGCTCTGGTTCGGGAGGAAAGGGCCTCAGCCACCCCTCAAGTTTTTTTGAGATGTCTTTACATTTGGTAGATTATAGAGGTATTGAGGATGTTGTAGAACATGTTCACAAGTGTGAGCTACTATGGCAGGAAAAGGGGATCACAAACTTGGAGCAGAAGGCTAGTCAATTTACAATGATGTTGTAGGGGCACGCGCATAGCTGGTATAGGAAATTTGACCCTCATCAAACGGTGGTGGATTATACTACTTTAAAGAACACCTTCTTCAAAAAATTTCACATCCCTGAGTTTGAACAAAAGAGCATTAGGTCCTTGAAGGAGATTCAATAGGAATGGCAAAGAGTGGGTGGGAGTATGATGTTTGCTTTAAAACTCTCTTGTCTAAATTATCAAATGACATTCACCCTTCACAACATGATCAATTGTTTTTGAGGGTTGATCACACATTTTAGAAGGGCCTTATCTCATAAAACTTTCACAAACCCGCATGAGGTGTTAGAATCTGCTCTGCATGTCAAGGCTATTAAAAGTGTTGACACTTTGGTATTAGCCCATTTTAGAGGTTCGAGATCATTGTTATGGCTACAGCGATTTGGAAACATTTTTTGCAAACTCAGCCCATGAGACTTGTAATGGTTTATGGTGTACATATTGTGAAGTAGAGGGGCATGTCAAGGATAGTTTTCCCTAGAGGATAGTATGCACCGTGACAGTAGACTATGAGATATTTCATGGGGACCATGATGCAAGTAGATGCCCTATTATTACAGCACGCAATTCGAAGAAGAATGTATCTTTCTAATATAATATTTGTACCTCTAAAACCCATGATACTAAGGATTTTAGGCTTATTGACTAGATCCATGAGGCCATTGATCATGGGGTGCGCCAGACTAGCATTGCCAATAGTTCTAAAGGTGATGATCACCATTATGAGGAGCACACGAGATGGAGGCGCGTGTGGAAGGGGATTTCATAGAGGATTTTTGGTCGTAGTAACCATGGAGGAAGAAGTGATTTCCCATGTGAAAGTTATTTTAATTGTGGGTCTACAAAGCATTACAAACGAGAGTTCCTAGACCTATTACAGTGCTCATGGTGCGGGAAGAAACACAAGTATGAGGAGTTCCCTGAGTTATTTGAGCACATGAATCAGCAGCAACAAAAAGACAAGGGCACTATAATGGTAAGCATTAAGAAGACAGACACACAATGGATGTCATGGGTAACACATGATAAATGATTAGAACCTATTTTATTAACAAAAAGAGCAAGAGGCATTTGCATGCACAAAGGAAATACCAAAGCAGAGGAATCTGGTTTTAAGAGAAGAAATGGTGCATGGAAAGTACCCAGATCCTTATCATCAGAAGGAGATATACCAAGATACCATAGAATTCATTCGGTGTTTACAAGGAGAAATCCAATGTCTAAAGGAGCAATCCAAGAGGGAGGAGGAAAGGAGGAAGGTCGAGGTGCCAAGAGATGACCTGGATGAGGTCAAGGAAGTATGTAAAATGCTAAGGCAAGAGAATGTTATTCCCTTGCTAGGAGCATGGTTGAGGGAGAAGGTACCACGCGCCAGAAGAAGAATGTGAGAGGCAGGTCCTGCATGTAAACCTTCCCCCTCACAGCCTTGACTATGACATGGAGATCATGTTAAATGTAGTGGTGGATGGATGGTCTGCTGAGTAATATCCTCATTGACATAAGGCGCATAGGTCAATGTTCTCACATTGGATGCATGGCATCAGATGGGAAGACCTACATTATAACCATCTTCGAATGTGATGTATATGAAAAAAAAAACAAAGCAAATGCCCATTAGTGTCTTAAAGGATGCGGCTATCACCATTAAGGGAGCTAAGTTTACTGGGGACTTCAGAGTCTTGGCACTTTCCAAGGTAGAAAATTTCCCAAAGACTACTTGGGAACCCATAATGTTACAAGAACAATACGGATCTTCCATCCAAAAAAGGGTACATCAGCTTTGAAAATGAGGAGTGAGTCATCATACCCCTGGCTGATGGGAATTCAACACCCTATACTGAACCTTTAGGAGAAGAGGTCTTGGATAGAATATATGTGCACTCAATCAGGGATCTAGAGATAATCCATCCTACCAATGGAGTTATCTAGTTTGAAGATGCTCAGTCGGTAAGTGACACCACTAGTCTAGCATGTGATAATTAGGTGCATGGGACCTACGAATTGATTAGATGACATTTAAGAGGATCGGTGACAAAGGTGATAAAGGCGTGCACAGTCATGCGCGTAGGAGGAAAAGAGCTACCTAAGTACTTAGGAGGAGCCTCCCCTGAGGTATTTTTGCAAAAAAATGGAATCTCAGTGGAAGGAAGAAAATAAAAGAAGAGGGATGTTAAGTTACGTCCTAATAGGAACTGTTATGCACTAGTGGGCAACACATCGGGATAATCTATTGGAATGGCATGAAGTGAGAATTACCTTCTGTGTTCATTTCTCTAGAAGCAATGCACCCACCACCATCAAGGACTACCATGGTAAGGATCTGCCTCTTTCCACATCCAATCTTGTGAGAGAATCTGGGGAAGGCATGGAAGCTTTGCCACTATCCCTTTGGGTGCACAAACTATATTCTACAACTGCGGGGATACACGTGTGTATGGTACATATATTTTGAGACAAGCCACCAAACAGGGAATTGGCAAGAGCTAGTGGCTGACCTAGTTCAAACATTTGAGTATTAAAGTACCAAGCCATTAGTTGATAAGGCATTGCATGTTGTCAAGCACCTTACCATGGGGGATAGTGCCATGACAAAAGATAGGCTATTGGACTTTCTTGGTGAACTAGGTTTGGGGATCACTTTGAAGAAGAGGAAATAGAGGAGGATCGGTTTGATCACACATGTGTGAATAAGGAGAAAGGAAAGCTTGTTTATGTGATTAATGGGGAGGAAGCAGAAATCTTGGATGTTAACCATTCTGTAGGGACGTGCGAGGTAGTGGAAAGTGTTGATACTCATGCATGCACCTACCATGAACCTTTAAAGACTAAAAAGGTTAACATCAGCTCAGAAGAAGAACCTAAGGAAGCTATCATTGGAGATTACTAGTTGGAGAAGGAATTCTCTAAGATCATTGATATTTTATGTGAATTTGAGGATTTATTTCCATGTGGGTACCATGAGCTCAAAGGAATCCACCATTCCTTAGGGAAATGAGGATAAAGTTGAAGGATGGTGCACGCCCGATCAGGAAGAGACCCTACCGGATGAATCCAAATTTACACATGAAGGTAAAGGAAGAGATAGAAAAAATGATAGCATTTGGGATCATTGAAGCTATGGAAGAATTAGAATGGATAAGTCTAATGGTAATCAACATCAAGAAGGATGGGTGGATTAGGATCTGCATGGATTATAGGAGATGAACGTAGTTTGTGTCATCGATCCTTTTCCAACCCCCTTCACTAAATAAATTTTAGAGGGAGTCACTGGGCATGAAATCTATTCCTTTATGGATGGATTTTCGGGTACCACCAAGTCCTGGATTGCAAAGGAAGACTAGGAGAGAGAAGAAATTTTTTTCCACTGAATGGGGAAGTGTTGCATACACGGTCATGCCCTTTAAGTGGAAGAATTTTCTTGTTGTTTTATCATGCATAGTGGTACAAGCATTCCAGGACTTCATCCATAAATTTCTTGAGGTCTATCTGGATGATTGGACATGTATGGGCTAGTAAAAGACCATTGTGATAATTTGAGGTTGATGTTTGAGAGGTGTCAACAGTTGAGGATATCCCTCAACATTAATAAGTGTGTCTTTTCTACCCCCTTTGGAACATTATTGGGGCATATCATATGTAAGGAGGGCTTGCTAGTAGATCCTGCCAAGGTTGTTGTGATTGTGGGATTGGGGAGCCTACTAGCCAAAGCATAGTACTGTGGGTTTCTTGGACACGTGGGCTACTATCGGAAGTTCATCAAGGGGTATGCCAAGATCACCACACCTTTAGAAGAATTTCTTAGACATAAAAGTGCCTTCCATTAGGGAAAGGCGTAGTAGAAGGCATTTGATACATTGAAGGATAGGCTTGTCACCGTGCCTATATTACATTTTCCCTCTTGGGATAAGCCCTTCCATGTTCATGTAGATGCCTCCGGAACGACCATTGGGGTAGTACTTGCACAACCTAGTGAGGGAATTGTTGATCATCCCCTATGCTTTGCAAGTAGGAAGTTGACACCAGTAGAGCAGAATTATACTACAACCAAGCGTGAAGCATTGTCAATGATCTATGCACTTCACAAGTTTAGACAATATCTGCTTGGCAACTCCCTTTATGTTTTACACCGACCATATGGCGTTAAATTACTTAGTGAACAAGCCTATTCTACAAGGGTGCATATGCTGGTGGGTGTTGTTATTTCAAGAGTTTGATTTTATGATAGTTGTGAAGCCTGGGAAGAGTAATTGTGGACCTGATCATTTGTCAAGGATTGATTCAAGGGAGGACGCGTAGAGCATTGAAGAGACAATGCCACATGCAAATGTTTAGGTTTTAGCGTGCACCCTTGGATTTGGAGGAGATTGCAATATTTCTAAAGGAAGGTGTGGTTTTAGAGGGGATGAAGACATTAGAGAAAAAGAAACTAGCCATATGTGCCATGCCCTACATGTTGATTAGTGGGGACTTATACAAATTAGGGCATGATGAAGTTTTGCATAGGTGTGTACTAGAGCATGAGCACCTTGCCATCATAGAGGAAGCACATGGAGGAAGTGTAGGTGGACATTATGCAGGTGATGCCACCACACGTAAGATATTAAAGGCAAGTTTGTGGTGGGAAACTCTGTATAAGGATTACAAGGACTATTGTAAAGCATGTGACCACTATCGTCAAGCGTTGGAAAGCCAAGAAGAAGAGATGAAATGCCTTTGCACCCTATCCCTAGCACTGAACCTTTTAAGAAATGGGCAATAGACTTTGTAGGACCTATTGCACCAGCAACACGTAGGAATGGATCATACTACATAATCATTTTCATGGACTATTTGATAAGGTGAGAGAGGAAGCCCCAACTAAATACCACACAATAGTTATAATAGATATTTTTGTGGGAAAACATTATCACAAGGTATGGATGCCCTTTAATTTTAACCAGCGATAGGGGTACACATTTCTTGAATGAGACCGTGAGGATTCTATTAGTAGAGTTCATGGTGGCTCATCACAAGACTACACCTTATCACCCACAAGAAAATGGAACTGCAGAAGCATTTAACAAAATACTGAGTCATACCCTGATAAAAATTTGTGATGTCGAAAGACAAGATTGGGATGACAAGGTATCAATCGTATTATGGGCGTATAAGACAACTTATAAAAGGATGAACAAAGCCACACCATTTCAATTGGTGTTTGGCATGGAAGTTTTTCTACTAGTTGAGTTCATGATACCTTCTCTATGAATAGTGTGTGTAGGAGGGTTGGATGATGAGAAAGCATTGGAAGAGAGAATTGATGAATTGATGAAGTTGGATGAAATACGATCACTTTCTAGGTGGAGCCAAACAACAGAAAAAGTAAATAAAAAAGCATGGCATGATCACCACATAAAGAACAATAAATTTGAGGTTGGGTAGATGGTCTTACTATATGATTAAGTTTATATGCCATCCTGGGAAGTTGAAATTCCATTGGTTGGGTCCCTACATAATCTTGTACATCCTTGATTGGTGTGTGCCAGTTACAAGCATTGGATGGAACAAAATTTCCTGGACACTTCAATGGGAGTAGGCTGAAGCCCTACTATAAATAAGGCTTCTTGGTGTTTGTAAATAAGGCATTTTTTCCAGATAATTTAGAATTTCCTTTATGCATTTCCTTTCTTGTATTTCCCTTTCGCGTTGTTGTTTTGTTTTGCACCTTGGGCACTAGTAACCTTGTTACTTTTTGAGGGTTTTGAATGCGTAGAGGGTCGCACATTGTTAAGTGTGGGGTGGAGTGATGTGAAGGAAAGCATGGGTAAAGTGCCAAGGAGGACTCTATTGGAAAGCCCAGTTGAATGGCCCTGTTAAAAGAGGTGCATGAAAGAAAAGGTGGAAAAGGATGGTTGGTGTCAAGATAAGGCTACTTTCAGATCCCACATATAAAGAAGGAAGAAGCACATAAACAACATGAGGTAGGTAAGAGAAAAAATCATGACAGAAGAAGTTCCTTTGGCGCAGGTGACATGTGCGTAAGAGTCTCCTGTCAAGATGGATTGGTTGTGCACCAGAAGGTTGGAGATTATCCATGCAAGGTTAGGCACGTGAGTTAAGGCATAAAATTCAGGCTTTGTTTAAAAAGCTGCTTTAAATGTTAAAAGTATAGTGGTAGGTGAAGTAGCATTTAATGCTTAAAAATGGGAAAAACTATAAATAAAGGTTCAGAATTTCATTATTCACTTTGCGTATAAGGAGAAAGAAGCGCTTGTGCATCTTTGCAAACTAGGGCTTCCAGAATTGATCCGTGTGAAGAAAAATTTGAAAAGTGTGAGTGTAAGTCACTAGTTTGGATTTGCAAACCAGAGAGAAGGGATTTCACAAGTGTAAGAGAAATTGTGAGAAGATGTTATCTTGTGAAGGAACTATCCTAGTTAGGGTTTGAAGAACTAGGGCACGGTTTAAGGGGTTTTCTTCACAAGTTCGAGATCTAAGATTGGAGGGAGTGGAAGAATAGAGTAATAGGAAGTGATTGAAGTGATAAGAGAACCTAGACAATGGCACCCAAGAAACCAGTTAGCACACCTAAGAAGGGAAAGGGAAAGGGAAAGCAACAAGAAACTGTCACACATACAAATGAAGAGTGGTATGTAGAAATGCAATATCAGATGGAGTGTTGTTGGGAAAGGAGTGGGAGTCCCATTTGAGAAACATGTCTATAAATGATTACAATCATCACTCAAGCACAATCGAGAAGGAAATGGCACTGGAGTTAGTGCACCCAACAAATAAAAGGACACCAGAGGGTTTTTCATCTATGATGATGATGTAAAGGTCAAGTTGGAGAAGTCAGGATTATTGTAACTCTTTGAGTTTCCCTACTTCAAGAATCCTGAGCGCCTATACCAATGGTTGATTTCATGTGTGCATGAAGACTACTTCCACTTCAGTAGGGCACAAGATGCACATTACCCCTCAGCTTATTTCAAATTTCATAGGCCTTATCTGTGAAGGGGATAGCTTAGAGGATGACCTAAGCGAAAAGGAGGAAATTAAGGAGATTTTCACTGCTTATGCATACAAAAAGGGGTCAAGGTACTTTGATATCACATACATCTAGGATTTGGTGATGAAGATGGTCCCGAAATTTGTGACAAAGATAAATGGCTAGGAGAGATGGACCCAGGTTAAAAAGGCGACATTGCATGTTTGTAAGAAAATTTCGGAGGGCACCATATACAACTTATCTACATTCATCGTAGATGAGATTGTTAGTAGCATGAAGGAAGGTGATAAAATAATTTTCATTAATGTCCTTATAACCATTTTATTTTCAGATATTGGAGTATCAGATGCATTAGAAAAATTCATGTGGGAGTACCCTGTTGAGGACCCTTTTCCCCGCAAAGAGATTTGAAAAATACGCCTATGACAATATGATGGCCATGCACAAGGTGCACATGGAGAAATGGTATAAGTGCCTGAGGAACACGTTTCAGGATGGAATGGAGGATCCCTAAACAACTGTCAGCAACCACCAAGGGAGAGGCCAAATTTGTTGTGTACCAGCATTTTTACCCGGGTAGATTTAAGCGCGGCAGATGAGACATGGACCCCATGATGCAAGCTACCTTTTACCTTCATAGCTCAACACTTCCAAGTAGGAGTGAATAGGTTTAGAGAATCCAATAAGTTGAGGTTGGACCTTGGTAATCTAGACCGGGACCATAGGGAAATACACAAAGGGTTGGTCTACCCCAACAAGTTCAAGTACATGGAAAGGTACGTATCACATGAGGTCCGAATGGTGAGACCCATGAATTTTCTCATTATAGTAGGATCCGTGGCATGCGTATACCTCCGCATAAGACCCAAATTTGAGAAGGATGTGTATTTGGAGAATGAGATACCCATACCCAAGGACCCAACTAGAAGGAAAATACCCATGCCTAGATGGGAGGAAAAAGAACCAGAGAAGAAAATACCAAGTGTAGTGGATACATAGGTAATAGGTTCCCCTGGGACAAGCACCAAAACAAGTATGTACTCATGTAAGAAGAAGTCTATAATCAAAGAGAAGACTCCAGAGCCAAAAACATCATTAGAAAATGAGTCATTAGAGGAAGAAAAGACAGAGTCACCTACACCGAATCACGGTTAGGAAGAAGCAGAGTATAGAAGAAGAGACCACCTTAGAAGAAACTGAGATTTTGGAGAGGTACATAGGTGAAAAGGATGATGGCGATGAGGAAGATGACAGTGAAGAAGATGATCTTGGAAGAGATCAAGAGTCACCCGTCTTCGACATGCATGATTCAGAAGAAGAAGGTAGAGAAGAAGAACAGGGGTTCTATTTCATGCGGCGCAAGGGTAGTCGGAGGGGAAGGCACCCAGGACATAGGAAGAAGTGAGGAGTTCAAAGCGAATAGAATCGAAGACTCCAAACCTCATGCAGAAAACACACAACCAAGGTGGTAGAAGGAGAAGCAAAAAATATCGTTGAGACCTTGGTAGAAGAGGGGTTGGAATGCAACACTGAGCTAGTGTTGAATAAGGATAAGGAAGAGAGCGCAAAAAAGGACCATGGCAACACTGGAGGCCCCACTTTGATTGTAGTTATTCCTAAGGGCACACACATGGGAGGAAATCACGTGGAGGAGGAGAGGCCAGGGATGGGTTATATTAATGACCCCAAAAAAGTGTTGCGTGCATGGTTCCAAAGCACAATTCTAGCTAGAGGAGCTCATGGCTATGTCATCTTTTGATAAGGAGGCTACATACCCGTGGACAAGGAAGATGCTCTCATGGGAATTTGAGTCCCATCTTGATGAGCAGAATTTGAAGTAAGCAATGGGGAAATTATAACATTGCCAGAATCAAAAGGAGACAACCCATTGGTGAATGCTCAGTGAGCTCTCAGATGAACAACTATGCAACATGCTCAACAAGGTCTCTATTGAGGTTAAAGCTAGACTCTTTGGGTGGAATGATAAAATCAAAGATCTGGAGGATGAAATGAAGAAGAAAGAGGAAGAGCTAGCTGTGAGGACAAAAAGCTAAGTCAAGAGAAGTTTATTAGCACCCCAGTGGAAGCGTGAGTTAAGAGATGAGAAGGCTAGAGTGCATGAATTTTACAAAAAGGTGGATTCCATTACAGATGCCATAGTGTTGAAGCATCCGGACCTAGCACCTTCCATGTAGAAGTATGCATCTATCCCTGGAATTCCTGGAGGACTTAACCAGAACCCTCACCATGGAGAGGTAGCCACTAGCTTTGGATTCTATAGAAGAAGTGGCTGCACGCTTAGAGAAGGAGGATAAGTTGAAATTCATGGAACTCATAGACAAATACAACAAGGTCCTTACTGATGTAAATATTGTCTCCCGTAATGTTGAGGCCACATACGAAACCTATGCGACAGAGACAAAGTGGTGAGCATGTTGTTCGTAAATGATGAAGCGAGAACTTAAAGAGTTATAGGAGAAAAACAAGGGGAACAGAGCGGAGCGGGAAAAGATCCTAGCTAAGGTTGAAAATAAATTTGAGGCCATTGAAACCTTAAGGGGTTCAATCAAAAAACTGGTTGAAGGAACTATACCCGTAGATTACATGAAGGATGGATGCGCTGGAGGATATAGGCAAGGAGTTAGAAAATATTATTGACACCATGAGTGCACAAGGGGATGGGCTAGGTTTTGATCAGGTGAGTGCCTTAGTGGGTGATCTTTGCTAGAGAGCATAGAATGAAGTTGATGCCTGGAACAAGTTGGAGGCCGAATTACAAAAAGATTTTCCTAGCTTATTGCAATGATGCCATCACTATCCCATTCTTTCTTCTTTCCCAAATTCTTCATCCCCTTATTCTTTTTCCAAGGTGTAATCCTACTATGATTCCTTATTCATTTAAGAAGTATTCCCATGGGTGGAGAATAAGCATAGTGTGGGGTGATGTTGGGCCCCTAAAATATTAGCTAAGTGTAAAAAGGCACGTAGGCGTGCAAGGCCTAGTTGAAGAAAGGAGTGTAAGGAAAAGGTGCACAAGGAAGGGTTTAAAGAAACCTTTAGCATGCATGCAGACAAAGCCAATATTCCAAGACTTAGCCATATTGGGAATTTTGGGTAGGATACAAGAAAACATGACCCGACTACACATGCGGAGTGGATAAGGTGCCAACCACAGTGACACAGTTGGCGCAGAAGGAATATGCCTGCGTTAGAGGCTTCTAGAAGGAAATCATCGCAAAAAGTGGTGATCTTAGGCCTAGAGGAGCATATGCTCTTGGAGGACCACATTTAGACACTTGGTGATGGATTTGAGGCTGCAGGAGAATGAGTTGGCAGATCAAAGAGGCTATATATACAAGTGCCTGCTGAAGTAAAAAGCGAGAAGATATAGAGAGAGGTGGAGCTCTACAGAAATACTGTAAGGAATCTATCAGTTTGGGAAAATAAGGGTAGGAAAGGATGTATCAAGGGTGGGGAATTATAAATTTTCTTTTGAGGGCCTAGTTATATAAGTCCAATTATAATGTAGGACTATGATCTTCCTTTCTGTGACATTCTGTAATGGCCTAATGAATGTAATAAGGTTGCCAAGTTGATATGAATATGAGGATTAATGGTTCTGATACATATATCCTTCTTCATAGTTATTTTTAATTTATGTTTATGAACTAAGTATGAATTCTTGTATGACTTCCTTTTTGTATTGGTGTAAGTTATTTTTAAGAAATTTATGTCTAGAATGAGTGCAATGATATAGAATCCGTTCTCGAGCTCTATGGTGCTGTATGTTTTATTTCCTTTCTAAACTCTTAAACTCAAATAAGAGATGATGTTTCCCACTAAAATCACATAAAATAGATACTCGATGCCTATGTGTGCCTTGGGTGAGTGCCCAACACCTGCTGGGTGATAGGCCGTCTGCGCATGGGATTTCTTTCCTTTGTGATGGGGGTAAAAATGACTACATGAATGATCATGTCTTATTACTTAGAGGTTTTCTTGGGGTATTTCTTATGCCTTAAGAGATGTTTAAATTTTCATAGTTGAATTTTATCTTGGTAAGTTGATAGTTTGAAGTTATTTTAATGCTATAATGGTTTGAAATTTAACTCCTACAAGTGTGCTTATTGGCTCTAGGTGTGTATAAAATTAGTAAACATAAGGGAGAATGAGGCTTTTTGTCTTGAAGGTGAAATGGATGATATTATGAGCCTATAAGGTATGGTGTATGTTTTTCTCCAAGACTAAGTTGCATTTTGATGTTTGATTTCTTTATTTCACCAAATATGACTAAGGCGAGAAGACGGTTTAGGACTGGGAAAAAGTGTCAAAGGTGATTTCTTGACAAGATAGCAAGGTAAGAAGCTCATTTTTGTGCTTGTGGGCTAGAAATAGTGATCTTGAGTCCAAGTGGAGTCATAGATTTCATAGTCAAGGTATGAATGATGTTCTAGGACTTATCAAATCTGGTCCTAAATGAACTGAGAAGTCTAATTAGGGAAATGAGTCCTTGGGTCAGTTTGGTAGAAAGAAAGTGTATTAACAAGCTAAATTTGTTCCTAGAAAAGAAGGTGTAAACTCAAGAAATAAGGTAAGGAGAAATTATAATCTTATAAATGACATTATTGGCATGTTCATGGTGTGGATGATTCGGATGTTGCTTTGCTACAATGGTATCTTGAAGGCTAAAATAGGGTTGAGGTGAAAATAGCTTGTTTTTGCATGCCTAGAAGGTGGATGATGGTTTTATTGGATATAATCAAGGTATGATAATTCTTCTTCATGATTTCTTGATGTATTGAGATGATGTAGATGCTTGGCCCAGGGGGAGCATGGTGGTTGCAAGCTTGCAAAGAAGGCAAAATTAGGATTTGGGTGAAATTTTCAAAGTCTTGAGCTTGTTTGAGATATTTGGTTGATGTTTCTAACAAAATAATTATGTTATGAAGTTGTGGAATATGAAGTACAAGATGGTACATATAACCTTTTTCATTAATTTTAAAAGGGGGAAGTTCAGGTAGTTTTCCATCAATGATAAAGGGGGAGATTGTTGGCATGTGGTCCTATAGGTGTTGTCATTGATGTAAAACCACATTAATAATAAAGTGGATGATGGAATAGGGTAAGATTATTTTGTGGATGATTTTGACATGATTTTTCAGATGTGTACTTGATGACACAATGAGGTTCGATGAGGATTACTTGCTCTAGTAAGCCCTTTCAGTTCCTAGGTGATATTTCATGGCTATATGAGATTCTTTATAACTTGAGAAGCATGTTTTTATGATGGATAGAAAGTTTTTAGAGTTATTGGTCACTCAAATCAGTTACAGGGTATAGATTCAAGTTGGTGACCATGTTTCAGGTACTCATTTAGAGAAGGTATTGAAGCTATGAGGTATGGATATATAAGAGATAATTAATGCATGTATTTAGGTGTATTATGGTGAATAATGTATGTTTGGACCATTTTTAGATATTTCATGATGAGTTAGTGTGTTCTTTTAGTTGACTCTAGATTCTATAATGCAAAACCCCAAGGGGTAGTGAGGAAGGTCTCATTGTATGGAGGGTTTTAGATATCGTGATGAATTTATGATGATTTTATATGTTATTATGATGTTTCATGGTTCTTTGAGAAAAAACTTAGGATGTTAGGATGTGAATTTTTCAAGTTATGTTAGTTTTGGTGAGACAGGGTTAAAAATAAGGCCATTTTCAACTCGAATTGGAACTTTTGATGCTCACCATAAATTTTTTCTTTACATGGATCATTTTTAATTTTAGGGATGTTTTAACAGTTTTTCTAAAAAAATTCAAAAAAATTTGAGGTCATTTCATCGTCACATGTTTATGAATGAATGTTAAGAAGGCAAACAATTATTTATGAGTTTGAAACCCAAGCTTGAAAGTGGTATTCAATAAATGTTTCCTAAGTGGAAATAATTTCTTCCTAGTTCATATATGATGATTTCATTACATATAATAATCCTTCATATTTCCATAAAGGTATGGTAGAGGTCATGGTGATGAGTGGGCCCCACTCAAATAGGTCATTTTTGAACAAAAAAATTTGGGACAAGGTTGTCCAAAAGAGTTACTACATAAATTAGCATTTTGTGATGTACGTGAGGTTTTATTTATTTCCAAAGATGTTTCAAGACATGTTTATGTAATTTCATGGTCAAATGAGCTCCATTTAGGTTGACTAGTCAAAGGGTAGTTTTGAGACAATAAAAAGTAGTCTTCAATGAATTAAGCATAATGGGAGCTATAACATGAGTTTGGAGGTGATTCAAGATGTGTTGGAAAAAGGATGAAAATATATTTAATTTTATATAATTTTGTTTCATGATGATGTGTTTTGATAAGTTTTCCATATCAATTTTTGATATAGATATTTTTACCTATACATGATGACATGACAAGATATGTTGAATGTTTTGAGTTGATTGCAGCATTATATGGATTAGGTGATACTTTATATCATATAGAATGTGAATAGGTATGAATTTGGAATTAAATTAATCCATTTATAGATCTTTATTATTCCTGGAATGGTGTTAACTATTTGATCTTTGAAAATAGCCTTTTGGGCAAGTTGATTTGGTGAAGACACAAGAGGATGAAGATTGAGAAGGTGATTTTTAAAAGAATTATAACTTAATTAGAAATGTTTTAAAGGTCTTTAATTTCCATAAAGGGGTCACATTACATATTTTTTATGTTTTGGAGTGATCTAGTGGAATAAATATGTTTTTAGGGTCCTCAAGGGTATAAGAAACAATTGTTTTGAGAAGTACAAAGAATAGTGGTCCCATTAAATGAAATATTATGATTGGTTGATGTAAATTAAAACCATTTATGATGTTTAAATTTAATTTAAACATGTGTGGTGATTTATGGGTCATGAATAAGTATGGTTTTGATGTTAGGGCATTTTTATCTTTGTGCCCATGGGGATTTGAGTCTTTTTGGAGCATGTAATGATGATTTTTGATAGGGTGACCTACTTGGGAAACTTATGACTGTTATGTTTTGAATTTTGGATTTTTTATGATGCATGGGTTGAGGAAAAGGAGGTAAAAATTTTGTGTTTTAATTTAAAATGAAAAGGAGCTTATAAAAGCATTGTTTTGGGTGCTTTTAGAGCTATTTGAGTGAGTGGTGTGTGTTAAAGAAGTGAAAACTAGGTGAGTGATTTTTGTAGGTATTAATTCATGAATTAAGATCATATAAAGTGTGTTACAATTTGAATAATATCATCAAAAATGTTTGCAATGGTTTGAAGAAGTGCGAGTTGAACCAAAGTGGTCTTAATAAGTTGTGAAAGGAACTATAAGAAGATTATTCTAGGCCTTGAAGATATCAGTTGATCATAACACACCACATTTGTTAAGATGAAAGAAATTCACCAAAATTAATTTACAAAATAATTTTCAAAAAAGAACAATAATATCATATATTATTATGGAACTCTCATGTATGAGTACAATGAGATATTGCCTTGCTTATATTGGCAAGGAAGATCAATCTAAGAAGTAGTCAAGGCCATAG
Organism: Taxus wallichiana var. yunnanensis; assembly: GCA_018340775.1. Taxonomy (NCBI): domain Eukaryota; kingdom Viridiplantae; phylum Streptophyta; class Pinopsida; order Cupressales; family Taxaceae; genus Taxus; species Taxus wallichiana. The sequence goes on along the minus strand of CM031243.1, from coordinate 91,233,591 downwards.
ATCAGGTCATAAATCAAGGAAAGAACTAGTCATCAAAGAACTAGTAAAGACCATATATTTCAGAAAGAACTAGTCATCAAAGGTCTAGTCAATACCATAGATCAAGGAAAGAACTAGTCATCAAAGATCTAGTCAATACCATAGATAAACCATGGAAACGGGAGCGAGAAGAATTTTTTTGAATGTAGAGGTAGGAAATATTGGTTTAAATGGTGGAAGTGGGAGTGATGGAATCCCTATTATTGATTTTGTGACATCTATGAAGCTTCACGGGTCGTTGCAAGAGCACGTGCTTGACCCAAGTAAGGATAATAGATTGGAGCCAGCGGTGGAATCCACGTGGGTGAAAAGATTGGTCAAGAAAATATGGACAAAAATTCCTTGGAAGGATTGGAGCCTTCTAAAGATAAGGGCCTTCTGGCTCTTAAAATGCCGACTCTCTCTTAGAGCGAGCCAAGGCAAATATGGAAGGATCTTTATTCACCAAATGCTTGGGATCTCATCCCAACATTGATTTCTTCTACAGTTGGGCTAAGAGAAGATGGGTGCAAAATAGATCTATTGAGGTAAATGCATATGTGAATGGTTTTTTCTTAATTTCTCTTCCTAGTAAAGACCATGTCTTAAGAATTCTATTTAGAGGGCCTTGGTTCATTGGTAAATCCCATGTGGTGGTGCAACAATGGGAACCGGCCTTCAACCCCTTTGTAAAAACCATCTCTGAATATCCTATCTGGGTGAATCTCCCTAGCTTACCTCTTGAGTTCTGGGAACCTAAGGTCTTGATCGGTATAGCCAAAATTTTAGGAACCCCGATAGTGATTGATCTTGTTACTAAATCTAGAACCAGGATTACACATGCAAGGTTTTGTGTTAATATGAAAGAAGAAGTTGTGTTGGAAGAAACTATCACTTTGATCTCAAATTTTGGGGATTGGGTGCAAAGATTTGAGTATGCTTTATCCCCTTTTGTTTTTTACAAATGCAAATCTATAGGGCATGATCCTCGAAAGTTCCCAACATAGAAGAAGAAGTAGGAATCAGGTCCAAGATTTCATTCTACGGGTCCTAATAAAGATAACATAGAATGGAGAAAAGTGGAGAAAATGGAAGAAATTTTAGGCAGGACCCTAGAAGGGATCAAGAGGTTCCAAAGGAGACTATAGTTGTTGAAACACAAATTGTGGCTGAGGCTGAAGCTGAAGCTGAAGAAGATGATCCAAAGAACAAGGTTGAATGGGGTAAAGTAGAAAATGAGAAGATGTGTGAAGAGGAATTTTCCCCAAATCTAAAACAAAAGGAATATGAGTATCTATCTAATTCAGAAGGGAACAATGCACTTAAAGTGGCTCAAGTATTTTCTCTAGAATATCTATCCATGATTGGACAAAGCTCTTTCAGAAAAAGATAGGAGGAAGTCATCTAGAATTATAATGCTTTTGACCTCTTGATGGGAGGTATTGTTTTGGATTCTATTGATCTAGTGTCCTCCCATGTTACTCCCACAACAGGGTCCAAGCCTATTACTAAAAGTAATTTCAGAGCTGATGTGGGAAAAGATTTAACTCCTAAAGGGAGAAAATATAACAAGGAGAAGAGGGAGACATTGGTTAAGAAAGAAATGGATAAAGGGATAAAGAAACCACTTAGGTTTACTCAATAAAAGAATAAGGGTAAGTGCAGGAAGTTGATGGACAAATATAGGGTCATTCGTGGATGTCATATTGCAAAAAACAGTGAAATCTCAACTTGTAGGGATTATTAGCTATATGCGCACTCTAAATTAGAAAAATTTATATAAATATGAATCATAGCATTTGGAATCTAGTTTCTAAAATACTAATTTTTTAAAAAAATGGACAAGTTTAGCTATATTAAACACTTAAAATTATATGAATTAGGTTTTTTTTTTTTTTTAACTTATAAGATTGTAGTCCATTTGCCCGCATTTTGGATGACCAAATCTTGTTATTTTTTTTTTTCCTTTAGTGAAATGTTAGATGTAGTTGTCTATCTTGGGATGGATTTTATTTTGTATTTTTTAGTAATTTTTTTTTATGATTTTTTCCGTGAAAGTGGTCTGAAAATATTTAGAAAACGGAGCACTTTCTGTTTTCCCGCCATAACTATATCAAAAAATATCGAAATCAAATATATATATTTTTAACATGTATAGAATTTGTCCACACTTGGGATGGTATAATTTTTATCATATTTTAATAAGTAAAACAAAAGTTACAGTCTTAAACATAGACATGAACATTCACGGGAAAAAATGTCTTAAAGACCTATTGTTAGTAAAAACTATAAAACGATATTTATCTTATTATATTCATTTTAAAAACAATATTTCTACAAAGCTAAGAGTCTCCCCTACGCGATGACACCATTTTTGTGTAATTTTTTCAGTTTTTAGCATGGTTCAAGTCTTTGGAAGAGAAGATTTGAGGTTTTTTGACCTTTTACACTTCATAATGACCTTCCATAGCTTTGGTTGGGGAAAAACAAAGATTTTTCGAGGCTTAGGTTTGGTAGATAGATCTATGATCGCAGTTTATAAAGTGTGATCATGTTTTTTAACACAAACCATGAGCGTGTTTTATAAAATATGGCCGCGGTTTATAAAGCACACTCACGGTTCATAAATCATATTTACACACATCCCAATGTCTGAATTACCATGTGATTTTTACTCTCTAACCTTACCGTACAAATTACTATGAAATTCTATCTTTTTCTGCACGTTTTCTTATCACCGGAAGTAAAACATCATGGGAGACAAAAAATGAAGTCAAAAAAGGAAGTCATTAAGTAAAAAAACACCAAACGAATTAGAGGCCAACGAGAATTCAAAATGCCGAGCGAATGCAGAAAATTCATGAATCAAGAAGGTTCATCTTCAATCCCAACTATTGTAAGCAATGAAGAACCGGGTAATATTTCTCTTGCATCAATGATGAAGTTGAATTAAATACTCGTGATGAAAAGTTTTTTTGTCAATGTTGAAGAAGAATTAAATACTCATGATGTAGCAAATGTTGAAATTGAAGGAGACAATGAAAATGTGAATAAGGAAATTCATGTTGAAGCTCGTAGACAAGCAAAATTTGACAAAAACACCTCCTAGGATTTTACATAAAAACCTAATTTTTTTATCGAAATTGATGAAAACATTTTGAAACCAATGTCGACAAACTTTACGAACGACAAATCGGAAGAAAAGCCAATGAAATTTGGGATAATCATTTTGAAATTTTAAATGATTCTCAAAGATGTCGATTTTGGTTAGTTTGACAAAATTGATTAAAATGAGACCTACATTAAACACCTTAGGATTTATAATATCTAATATACGTGGTCAAACCTCTACAATTGTTGAAAACATTCATGATGCATATCACACTGTTGGTGTCAAGAGATGCACTAGGGATAGTAATATTGTGCATCATGTACTTTCTACTAGTGTTGTAAGTGAATTAATAAAAAACAATGTTTGATTACGCAAACAAGTCAAATGTTGCAAGTTAATCAAAAACTCTAATGAAAGTAATTAAAGACGTAATATCCTTCAATCACTCAATAATGCCAATTTTTGGGCATTTTTTGCTAGAGCACCGCGTAAGGACAAAAATAATTTTGATGCTATGAGAGAAGTTATTAAATTTTGGCATGATAACACTAGAGTTTCACCTAATACAAGAGATGTTATAAAACGGAGAGTTGGTTCTACTAATCATGAACCACATCCAAAGCATTTCTTAGATATGACTCAAACTCAATTTTTTCATAAGTTTGAACAAGAGAATCTGGAAATTAAAATTAGTCAACATTTTTTTAAAATGTTGAAACCATTCTATGTGAAAATCAACCACGCTCGCACCACTTGTTGTAGGCAACATGTTGAATTTGAAATGCATTATGCTAAATTTTTACGTATTCATTCTAATTTTCATTCTGAAACTATTTTATCGGAATGTGGTGTTCAAGTTCCACCAATATCTTCTAGGGATTTCATTCCTCTTATATTTTGTGAAAAGAAGTTGGAAAATTTTTTTAAAGTCGGATTGTTTAGATGGAAGTTGTAGTACATGTGGCGGATTACCTAAATTAGAAAGTTACATCCATGAGAAAATTGAAGGTACAATAGGACATAATTTAGTTGAGTTTGATAAATATAAATTAGTTGCATTCTAGTTGAAAGATGGAAAAGATTCTAAATGGTGTGAGCTAGTTCTGAGAACAAATGTCTGTTTTCTAATTTTGAGAAAATTTAAGGATGAAATTGTTTATGAGTATGTGAGGCATACACAGAGCTCGATGGTTGGATGAACAATTCAAGCTATGAAAAGACACATTTCCTATTGGTACTATTGTTTCAAAGTGGTCGATTTTGCAGAGAATAACACATTAACCACAAATGGAGGTTCAATCGCAATATTACAACTCAAGTACAAGTTGCCATTTTTGTGCATATAGCATTTCTACATTCTCCTGATAGTATCAGAGAATGATCAAATTTTTTTAAGAGAGTACCACTTTTATATCAGTGATGATCGTACTCATTCTACTGAATTTGTGCAAGGGTGTTTCCAGTTATTTTATGGAAACTTGTCTGATAGGGACATCCAATTCAAACAACATTATATATGGTTAGATAATTGCATGTCTCAGTTTAAGAATGCATGAATGTTTTATTGGATGAGCAGAATGCACATCAAGATGGGTGTTCAACATATTTGTAGTTTCATTGAGGTTGGGCATGGAAAAGGACAGCATGATGGTGCAGGGGCATGTGTGAAAAGAGCTTTTACATGAGAAGAAGAGTTGAAGTACAAAGATGGTGCTAAATTAAAATATGCAAAGAGCATAGTGGAATGGTGTAATCGACAACATGGCTTGAGGTTCTCAAGAAAATTCCATAGTTCACGAGATATTTTTGGTTGATAGAGGAACAACATATTGCTAACTACGAGGATTGTATGACACTCATTGGGTCCGAGTGATATGCACTCATTTTTAGCTTAGATGCTACTTTGTGGGCCGTATGGACCAAAAATTTGACATGTTTTTGTGCATCTTATATCGAATTTTCATTCTTGAGTGTGATTCACAAGAATGTGTGGAAGGATGGATTTGTAGGCCTCTAACTCCACTTCCTAGTTATCAACCTCCACAAGCATTACGACTTGTTTCTGTAGATGAAGTTGCAACATCCAAGGACTTTGACAAAATTTTGATTTTGGTGTGACATGGTATTTATGGTTATTTATTTAATTTTTGTATTGAGTTATGTCCATTGAAATTTTAATATGTAATTTAAATTTGAGTTATTCAACCAAGTTATTTTTTTGTAGGACATGTGTTTGTAGTAATTGTGACAGAAGACAATGAAGAAGGAACAGACTATTTCTTATGTCATTACATCGAGGAAAGAAAGAAGTTGACTTCTCCTATTATAGATGGAAAAGATATTGTGTATCCTACAGTGGTCGGTCTTGAAGTTCTTGGAACTTGGCTTCGGCAGTATCCATTAAAAACTCCTCTTTTTGGGTGTTTGAAGACTTTGAGACACACATGAAAATACTCTTATATTTACATCTAGTTCTAGCGAAAAATATTTAGCTGTATAGATATTGAAGAAGGCCTAATAACAATATTCTTTGGAAGGTTTGAGAGTCAAATCATGAAGCAATCTTGTCTGCTATTTAGAGTAGATCCGATCCTGATGGTTCATTGGAATGAATTTACAATGCTCATGTCTGGTATATATAATTTCTTTTCAATATATATATAAATTTGTTAGTTTAAAGATCTAGATTTAAGTTTGAATATATTTTATTTTAAATTTGTGTATTTTGTACATATATAGATAGTATATGGTTTTGATTTGAAACTTAAATTTCTTTGACTAACACTTTTATGTTTAGGTTAGTGGTGCTAGAAAAGCTTCCACCTTCACATGGTTAGCACTGTTAGTAGATAATTTTAAATTCTCGAAGCTAAGAGAAGCTTTCATTGTTTGAAAAAATTGTAAATTTTGAAAATGTTGTAAATTTTGAAAATGTTGTAAATTTTGAAAATGTTGTAAATTTTGAAAAAGTTACATAAATTTTGAAAATGTTGTAAATTTTGAAAAAGTTGTAAATTTTGAAAAAGTTGTAAATTTTGAAAAAGTTGTAAATTTCAAAAATGTTGTAAATTTTGAAAATGTTGTAAATTTTGAAAATGTTGTAAATTTTGAAAAAATCATAAATTTTGAAAATGTTCCAAATTTTGAAAATGTTGTAAATTTTGAAAACGACTCCTCCCCAAGTGTTTACAAGACCATATCTACGTGTGTGCATCGATCTAGGAAGGAAAAATCTAAGAGAGGATATTGTAGAGGGTCCCTACACCAAGGTATTGGATCAAATGAGACGTCTCTAGGTGCCATGGAGTCCGAGTAGTCACCGTCGAAGTTGAACGATATTTTGGTCTCAGGGCTCTTAATGGACTACGCACGAATGAAGTAGCTTGGAAGCAACGACCTTATCATGAACCAAAAAATTTCCTCCTCTAGCATTCACACAGCCACACGGACGTCTTGGCACAATTGGTTGGTGCCACGACCCACCGTTTGCAAAATATAGGATTTGAAAACCAATCATTGGCTCTAACTGCACTATTTCACGCATTTTCAAACAATAGGGTAGTGAGAGCACCAAAATGAGAAGGAAAAAACTAAGAGAGGATTTTTTAGAGGGTCCCTACGTTGAGGTGTCAGATTAGATGAGTTATCTCTAGGTGCCATGAAGTCTGAGTAGTCACCCATTGAATTTGAACGATATTTTGGTCTCAGGGCTCTTAAGGGACTACGCCCGAATGAAGTAGCTTTGAAGAAATGACCTTGTTGCACACCAAAACACCACCTCCTATAAAGTTCACTTGGCAACCTAGACATGTCGGTGCAGTCATTTCGGTGCCATGACCCACCATTGCAAAATATAGCATTTGACAACCTTACACTGGCTCAAACTGCACTATTTCACATGTTTGCAAACAATAGGGTAGCAAGAGCACCAAAATGAGAAGGAAAAAAATGAGAGATTCTATTGTAGAGGGTCCCTACGCTGAGGTGTTGGATCAAACAAGGCATCTCTAGGTGCCATGGAGTCCAAGTAGTCACTTGTCGAAGTTGAACGATATTTTGGTCTCAGGGATCTTAAGGGACTACGCCTGAACGAAGTATCCGGAAGCAACGACCTTGTCGCACACCAAAACACCACCTCCTCTAGCATTCACCTAGCCACCTGGACATTTTGGCATAGTTGGTTTGGTGCCACAACCCACCATTTACAAAATATAGTGTTTGACAACCTTGCACTGGCTCGAACTACACTATTTCACGTATTTGCAAACAATAGGGCAGCGAGAGCACCAAAATGAGAAGGAAAAAACTAAGAGAGTGTTTTGTAGAGGGTCCCTATGCCGAGGTGTCAAATTAGGTGAGCCATCTCTAGGTGCCATGGAGTTCGAGTAGTCACTCGTCGAAGTTAAACAATATTTTGGTCTCAGGGCTCTTAATGGACTACGCCCGAACAAAGTATCCGGAAGCAATGACCTTGTCACGCACCAAAACACCACCTCCTCTAACATTCACCTAGCCACCTGGATGTGTTGACGATCGGTTTGGTGCCATGACCCATAGTTTGTAAAATCTAGCGTTTGAAAACCTTAAATGGTTCCAACTACACTATTTCATGCGTTTGCAAACAATAGGGCAGCAAGAGCACCGAAATGAGAAGGAAAAACTGAGAGAGGATTTTTGTAGAGGGTCCCTACACTAAGTTTTTGGATTAGATGAGCTGTATCTAAGTGCCACAGAGTCTTATTATTCACCGTCGAAGTTGAACAATATTTTGGTCTCGTGGCTCTTAAGGGACTATGCCCAAATGAAGTAGCCGGAAGCAAAACCTTGTAACACACCAAAACACCACCTCCTTTAGTGTTCACCTAGCCACTCGGACATGTCAGCGTAGTAAATTCAGTGCCATGACCCACCGTTTGCAAAATTTAGCATTTGAAAACCTTACACTGGCTCCAACTACACTATTTCGCGCATTTGCAAACAATATGGTAGAGAGCACCGAAATGAGAAGGAAAAAACTGAGAGAGGATTTTGTAGAGGGTCCCTACACAAAGGTGTTAAATCAAATGAGCCATCTCTAGGTGCCATGTAGTCCGAGTAATCACCCGTCGAAGTTGAATGATATTTTAGTCTCAGGGCTCTTAAGGGACTACGCCCAAACGAAGTAGCCCAGAAGCAACGACCTTGTCGCGCACCGAAACACCACCTCCTCTAGAATTCACCTAGCCACACTGATGTGTTGACAAAGTTGGTTCAGTGCCACGATCCACCGTTTGTAAAATTTAGCATTTAACAACCTTACACTGGCTCCAACTGCACTATTTCACGCATTTGCAAACAATAGGGTAGTGAGAGAACCAAAATGAGAAGGAAAAAATTGAGAGAGGATTTTGTAGAGGGTCCCTACACTGAGGTGTTGGATCAGATGATCCATCTCTAGGTGCCATGGAGTCCGAGTAGTCACCCGTTGAAGTTGAACGATATTTTGGTCTTAGGGCTCTTAAGGGACTACACCGAACGAAGTAGCCCTAAAAAAGCGATGACCTTGTCGCGCACCAAAACACCAACTCCTCAAGCATTTACCTAGCCACCTAGATGTGTCGGTGTAGTCGGTTTGGTGCCACGACCCACCATTTTCAAAATATAGTTTTGACAACCAATCACTCGCTCCAACTACACTATTTCACGCATTTGCAAACAATAGGGCAGCAAGAGCACCGAAATGAGAAGGAAAAAACCAAGAGAGGATTTTGTAGAGGATCCCTATGCCAAGGTTTAGATCAGATGAGCCATCTCTAGGTGCCATGGAGTCTGAGTAGTCACCCATCAAATTTGAACGATATTTTGGTCTCAAGGCTCTTAAGGGACTACGCCCGAACGAAGTAGCCCGGAAGCAATAACCCTTTCACGCACCAAAAAACCACCTCATCTGGTGTTCACCTAGCCACCTAGATGTTCTGATGTAGTCGGTTTGGTGCCACGACCCACCATTTGCAAAATATAGTGTTTGACAACCAATCACTGGCTCCAACTACACTATTTCACGTGTTTGTAAACAATAGGGCAGCGAGAGCACCGAAATGAGAAGGAAAAAACCGAGAGAGGATTTTGTAGAGGGTCCCTACACTAAGGTGTCAAATTAGATGAGCCATCTCTAGGTGTCATGGAGTCCGAGTAGTCACCCGTCGAAGTTGAACGATATTTTGGTATCAGGACTCTTAAGGGACTACACCCAAACGAAGTAGCTTGGAAGAAACGAACCTTTCGCGTACCAAAACACCACCTCCTCTAGTATTCACCTGGCCACCTAGATGTTCCAATGTAGTTAGTTTTGTGCTATGATGTCCTAAGGCATGAATTCTCACTCCTCGCCTTCATTCATTTCCTAGGACTCAAAACATTCAATTTGTCACTTGTTTACCTTCCATGTCTCTTGTTCTCTTTGGAATTGCCTCTATTCTATTAGACCTACTTCATCAATTTCCTTTCTTTGCTCTATTGAGCTATGTTGTTGTGGTGATCTCTCTCCATCCTCTGCTGCCCCAACTATGTGCTTACATGCTCATTATTTTTGCATTGTAATAGGATTCTTCATCACATATCACTAGACACAAAATTAGGAGTATAAGTACAAATCATCAAACAATTAAGGGAACACATGTGTGAGGACCTTTTATTCATAAGTTCCATCATTGATTACATGAGATTAATCATCTCTGCCTCAAATTGAAGCAATGTCTCCCATATGAAACTTCAACCCCCCAGTCCAACAAGCAAGATCAAGCATTCATACTGTAAAGAAGGACATGTGACCATTAGGTGAGCATGATCCTTGAAAAAGGGAACATGATCTATTTCCTAAGATTATCTCTTTGTTTAGATTGTTCTTGGTCATATTTTTGAAAATCAATAGGAATAGAGTTGAGATCAAGAAAGAGAAATTCCATTGGGAAAATAATCTCCCATTTGTGAGTGAGATGAATAATTTTGATTCTCATTCCTTGGTGAGCTTAGGTGTGTTTTCATCTGACTCAGAGAACTTGTATGACATTTTGTCCCATACCATCACCTAGAGGTTTGAAGCTCTAAAAGAAGCCATTGTGCATTCTTGGCACAAGAATGCATGAGCTTGGTACACCTCTCAGGGAGAATAATTCCACATGAAGAATCTTTAGGATTCAAATTTTAAGAATTGGTTCAGGAAAATATTTGTGACCCTTTCCTTTAATAGTCAATAAGTTTTAGTTCAGCCCTTATAGAGATCATAGGTTATATCTCTAGAATCCTGTGAAGAGTTAAATGAAAAATATTTTAGTCAATTTGGAAATATTAATGCCATTCCTGAGAATTGACTCAACACATTGGAGCATGTGAACATCTTGGAAGATGAGAAAGTTTCATTTATAGTTTCCAGATTCAACAAGATTGTCTATGGAAAAGCCTCATCATTCAAGATCTTCTATGGAGGAATACATGAGTTGATTCTTCATTAGAGGAGGATTCTTCATGCGATGGGTGGAACCTAAGAATACTAATAAGGGCTTACTGTCAAATTTTTACCCAAGTTTCAACTTAGGACATCAGAATGCACCACCACATGAAATCTCTCCCTTTCATCACTTAAGGCTTGTAACATTCTCACTAGGTATTCAATTCCTCAACACCCCAACTTGATTATGTTGCCCCCTCTCATGAATACTTAACCCCTTCTTGCATTATCACCCCTTTAAGTCCCTTTGTCACTTAAGGCTTGTAACCCTACCCTGTCATGCCATGTAACTCGGGTTAATCCAAAATGGTCAAGGATGAGTTAGAAGGTGAGTTAGCTAGGTTAATGTTAAGAGGTGAGTATAAACATACACTTAGCCATTTTTTTAATCCCTTTTAAAAATATTTCCTTTTCCTTCATTGTTGCTAGTATATTTAGTTATGCTACTAAATTTTCAAGAAACCCTATTGCAAAAATCACATTTTTGCTCATATCTCCTTCATTTTTGCTCCATTTCCCCTGTAATTTTGCCCGTAACTTCTACTCATGAACTCCTTGAAGATGATCTAAAAATATTTTCCATTGGTACCCTAATTTTTTATAGCATCCCATTTAAAATTTCAAAGAAAAAACTTACCTTTTTAGATCCTTGCAATTCTAGAGATCGAAAACACTTGAAATTTGAAGCAAGAAACCATATGAAAATACCTAATCTAATGAAAAAATTTCATCTCAATCCAAATACAAGAAGACATGATTAAATATTTAAATAAAACATGTACATATCAGAGAGCTAATTTAAATGGTTATGAAAACATACATAGAAGGATATCATACATGCAATGAAATCAAATCAAACATATATAGTTTAGATTTATCATTATAAAAACCAACACACATGGATATATAAGAATCAAACAAAGTGTGCTTCATAAACATGTCTCTAAAAATATATATGTATAAGTTCATAATGTATGTGTACATCTAGAACTAAGTGTGTCATAATGTACATATGGGACCACATGCGGTCACAAAAGGCTATATATATACAATGGACTATATGAAGAAACATGTTCACTAGGACCAGATGGCCCATATATATATCTATGTACATCCAGGTGGACTATGAATCTACTCATGAAACATCTTCCCTCTCTTCGCCCTGCTAGAAGTAGCACGTCCACGACCTGGGGATGTAGTGGAGGGAGATGCCACTACGGATTTCATTCGTGTGGTCCTAGGTGTCTCTAAGCATGCCTGTAACCTAACCTGCACATTCATAAACAACAAGTTTTTAACACCCAAAATTTTAAAATACATTCAAAATTTAGAAACTTGTACAATTTAGTTAAAATGCATGTGAAATCTTACCACAATGTCATGATCCCTATCAATTTGTTGTTGATGCATTGCAGGGACAACAATAGACTCACAAGGGGTAAGCTACATACAAATAATTAATTTTCAAATTAAATATTTCACATATACATACAAAATTTGATATTGTAGATTTAAGTAATAAGAAATAATGAACCTCCAAAATTTAACAAATTTGAAAAATTGTACCTCAGTTAGTGGATCTGCAGATGCTATGGCAGTATCTATAGCAGCCTCCATAGTCTGCATATATGGAGGAGTCTCTCTAGCAGTCATAAGATATACAAAAAACATGTACAAATCAATATTAAAATCTACATGATTTTACACCACATAACAGAGGTCCAAAGCATGTAATCCACATGAACTTCCAGTAATTAGAAACAAAGTGTAAAGAGATTTACTAACCTGCGTAAAACTCATGTGAGGCATGCCAGTAGCCTCAGTTCCCTGAGCAGATGATGACCCATCAGATCCACGTGTATAAAAGAAAAATATTAATATGTACAACATACACGTGAAACATTATATAATAATCTAGTGCAATCAAATGAAATTAAAAATGTAAGTTTGTACAACTTGAAACTTACGTTTGAAATACGCCCGCCTACTGATGATTTAGCTAGCATGTCAACGCCGGATGTTTCCTTCACCGGCTCTCACTATTTAAAATAAAATAAAAAATTAGTTTTTACATGTATGTACATAACGTACAATTAATATATATATATATATATATTATTTAAATTTATTGAAATTTACCTGTGAAAGACCAATATCAGTGGCACTAGTTCCAAAAACATTCCCCAACATCTCATCTATAGAAAAGAAATCATGTGAACCAGCAAATGATGTCTCGCCCGTAGTGCATACAACACCACATGATCCACAGTGGTGTGGTGCGCTAGAACTGGCACCTCCACCAACATCACCAGATGTAATCTGGTCACTATGCTGGGTCAGAGTGTCAGTGAGCTCCCTCAATGCATGCAATGTATCAATCTCCACAACCTCCTTCACTGTAGGAGGGATAAATAAAGTTAGTGGGGTTTTGGGGCATGGGGGATCCTAGGTTGACCTATGCATGCACCAGGTCTTCTCTGTACAGAGCCACCTCCTTGACCAAAAAGTCAAAATAATTTCGACCTCATTGAGCACAAACTCGCAATATAATTTCTTCAAAAAATAAAGAGAAACCTCATTGTTGTTGCATGGTGGATAATAAAAAACCATCCACCATTAGTCCCAAAAATTGTTTTTGATTCAGTCATCGTGGCATCAATGGATTGGGAATCATTTGCAAGTAACTATGGGGGCATTGGTTCTAGGGTCGGTAAATAATGCAAAAATGAGGTCTTTTCAATTTTTTTGTCTTTTATGGCCGCATGGGATAGTTTATCCACATACCACCGCCTACAATCACCTCTAAAGGTGTTCCATCTATGTATTTAGTTGGTTGCAGACTCGACTTTACCAATTAATGTTTGCAATGTATTGGCTAAAGTCATGCGGGATGGATTTGTAGCATGATTTTGTCTTATAGTTTGAATTAGGTTCTCAAAGACAATTTTATTTTCTCATATTCTTCCAATGATATTATCTTGTGTTCCTGCTGGCTCAGTGGGGACAGAAGGAGCCACAGGAGGTAGATGTATGTTTGGAGGAGGGTTTTGAGGAATGTTTGGAGGGTTTTGAGGAATGTTCGGTGGGTTTTGAGGAATTTTTGATATTTTTCATGATTTTGAGCTTTCGACCAACCGATAAAACAAGAAAATTGTATACATAAACAAACATTTCAAAAAACTCATGAAAATGCAAAAAAACCTAAAAAAAAAACCTAAAATGAAAAAAAATATTACAATTGGGGACTTACCTCCTTGTCTTGGCGGCATGGTTGAATCTATCGCTATCCATAAGTCGATGAGCAATTTTGAGGTGGTATTCAAAGCTCGAGTGAAAAACATTTAGGAAAAATCATGGTTTGAAATGAAAAATGAGAAAAATAAGGATTCACGGGATTGCTAATTTTTGTCTCGAGTTTCACGATCACAATTTATAACCATGCTCATGGTTCTAAAGCGTAATTGTGGTTTTAGGTTTGGTAATTACCGAACCTGGAATTTAGGAACCGCGATCGTGGTTCCTTTATTTCAAGTTTTTATGTCCACAGAATTGTCCATCAACTTCATGCACTTACCCATAAATGATCTTACTCTCTTGGAATTAGAGGGTTCAATAACCCTAGTAAGTAAAGAATCCTGAAATATTTTAGGAACAAATACAAACATGATATGCTGATGATACAAGAAACAAAGATGAGTACGGAAAGATTCAAAGAAGTGGGAAAGATGGTATGGAAATATGGCCTTTGGGCTGGGGTAAGATTGGAAGGGGCTTCAGGAGGCATTGTCACCCTCTAGAATCCCCTCTTAGTTAAAGGCATGGTGCTCCTGTCATCATCCAACCACCTAAGCATGTGTTTACTGATTTAACTTCAAACAAGTCCTAGATTGTTTCTAATATCTATGCCCCCAACTCTGTGATTGGTAGAAGGAATCTTTGGAGAGAAATTTCTAAGAGGATTCCCCTTTTTAAAGATGGTGATTGGATTATTGGAGGATATTTCAATACACCTCTTTCCCTAAGGGAAAAAAATGTGGAACCATTTCCTATACGGATAGCATGGATGAGTTAGCTAATTTTTTAGTTAATAATGATCTTGTGGACCTTGATCTTGGAGGGTCCAAATTTACTTGGGCTAACAAAAGAACTGGATAGGACCTTATACAGATTAGACTAGATAGATTTGTGGTGAGCCATTCTTGTATGATTAATCAACTCTACTCTCTTTCCACTGTTTCGCACAGAAATGCTTCCATTCCTGGAATAGAGTTGCTTCTATCCTTTCATTCCTTTGAGAAATAGATAAGGGTTAGGGCTAGGAGGAATACCTATTGAATGTTGAGAGGGTGTGTGCATACCGTAGAGAGAGATCAGATCGATTGCAAAGAACTCCTTTTTGTCTGGGAAGGACTACCTGCAAGTAAGAATACAAGACCACCAGATTCTAATTAGATAATAAGTGAGGGAACTGCCTTGGGCCCAGGAAATATGAGACTTCCTTTCGAAGGTGGTCAGTTCCCCTACTAATATGAATTAACACAAATTCTAACAAATAAGCTATTGTCCAATTACAATTTATTTACCTTGTTAGAATAATAGAGAAAAGGTTGGTCTTGGTTTTGAATCACAGTGACCGATGCCGGTCACTGTCACCGGTACCGGTTGCTGATAACCGATATCGGTAGGGGTAGTGATTTAGGGGCTTTGGTGAAGGTTGGCTATAAGATGGCTATATGATAGCTATGGTGTTTATAAGGCTGGTAAATGATTGGGGATAGGTAATGAGGTGATGGAGAAGACTCAGAGAGTATGGGGGCTGTTCTTGGGGCAATGTAGGGGTAGAGGAATGAAAGTTAGATGGAGAGTGTTACCTGGGTAGTGGATCTGGGAGTAGACTTGTAATTACTGTGATTCAGAAGTCCAAGAAATATTATTAAAAGAACGTACAAGACAGTACTTACTAGTTCCTGATGAAGATGCGGGTTCAAGGACTGTGATGATGAAGGCAGGGTTCAGGCAGGATGATCTGACAATCCAAGATGAGCTATCTTCCCTCCCAATGCTTGGATGAGTGTCACTGGGCTCTGGTTACTCAGTTGCAGTCTTGGGCTTGATGTCCTTCTCTGCAAACTCCTCTCTTTCCTTCACTTGTCTCTGCTCGGCCAAGTGAAATCCTGATTCTTTCAATGACTTCTGATTCGGATCAATGAAAATCCCACCCCTTGTTTTTGGTTGGGGGAGGTCATTTATAGGGAACCGATGGCGGTCGAGTAGGAACCGATGTCGGTTAAGTCAAAGTGGGCTATTTTTAGTAAAATAACCAACTTTCCCTCCTTTTCTCCCGAGGGATTAATTTTGGGCTTGGTCAAGTCATTATGAGGTTGGTTTTGGGTGCGGGTGGGGAGTCATTAGTCATGGTTGTGGATGTAGACCAAGTTACGGGTCTTAATTAGGTTAGTTTAGGGTTAGGACTAGGTCATAATGAGGTGGCAAGTTTGGAGATGTGGATTTATTAATTATAAGGTAATTAATAAATAATTGTGTAAGGTTTAGGTGATGAGGCTAGATTGTGAAATAAGATGCGGGGCACGGGGGTTGTAAGACACAAATTTGGTGTCTACACCACCTTTCCCAAAATTTAATCTGACCACAACCTGATCATTCTCAAGATGGGTATGGATATTCCTAAAAAATATAGACCTTTCAGATTTGAAAAAATGTGGCTCCAATATCCTAACATCCTCTTGAGAATTCAGGAGTGGTGGGGATCACGGTTCATGGGGTACCGATGTACAAATTAATTTTAAAGTTTAAGCATGTTAAACAAAATCTGAAAACTTGGAATAAGTAATTTTTGGGAAAAAAATCAATCTAAGAGCATACTAGAGGAAGACTTAAGGATTATTAAGGAACTGATGGAGAAAGAAAGGCTCAACTAAGCACTTAAAATTCAAGATCAAGCTCTCCTTATTGAATACCATAATATCTTGGCCAAGGAGGAATTCTCTTTGGAATAAAAATCTAGAGTTAAATGGATAAAGGAGGGTGATATAACCACTAAATTATTCCACTTCTTTTCCACATCCAAGAAAAATCATCTCAAGATCAAGGAGATCAGGAAAAATGATGGTACTCTCACAAAAGATGAAAAAGAAATCAATGAATTTATTTTCAATTATTTTAAGGACCTCTTTCTCCTGGGCTGATCCAAATAGAACATCTTGGGAGAAGGCCCTTAGACTCTTCTAGAATGTCATTTTGGATCAAGAAAATAGAGATCTCATGCTCATTCTTGGGGAGGAAGAAATTAGATATGTTGTTTTTGACATGGAACTGGATAAATCTCCCAGACCATATGGGTTCCCAGCTTTCTTTTTCCAATAGTTCGGGAAGTGGTCAAGAATGAGGTCATTGAGATGATCCAATTTCTTCAGTAATGGTTAGATTCTCAAATAGATCAACAACACTTTCCTAGTCCTTATTCCCAAGATGATAGGGGCCAAGGATGTGAAATATTTTAGACCCATTAGTCTATGCAACACCAGCTATAAATTGATTACCAAAATTATCACTTTCAAGATCAGGAAAGTGTTGTCCAATTTTATCTCTCCTAATCAAGGAGATTTTGTTCCTAGGAGAAAAATTCTTGACAACATTGTGGTCATCCAAGAATCCATTCACTCTATCAAAATTTTAGGAAGATCCGCCATGTTTTTCAAGCTGGATATGCACAAAGTGTATGATAGAGTTTCATGGGCCCTTCTCCATGCCATTCTGTCCAAGTTGGGGTTTGATGCCTTCTTCATCAACATGGTTATGGTCTACATTTCTTCTATCAATTTCTCTGTTATGATCAATGGTAAACTAGAAGGATTCTTTCAAGCTGGTAGAGGTCTCAGATAGGAAAATCCCTCTCTCCCTTCCTCTATACGATTGTGGCGAAACTTTAAGAAGACTCTACAATCAGGTGGTTTCCCTTAACCTCTTACAAGGTCTCAAAATTTCTAATGGCCTTTAACCTACCTACCTCAACCAATTCATGGATGACAATTTCTTGATGGGGAAGGAATCTATACAGGAATCCTATATCTTCAAAGAGGTTTTGAATGAGTATGAGGAGGTCTCTGGCCAGCTGGTCAACTTCCTCAAAAGTGTTATATTCTTCATAAATGTGGAAGAGAATTTCCAAGAGAGACTGGCCCACATTTTTGGTTGTAAGATAAATAATTTTCTTGACTCCTATTTGGGAATGCCCCTCATTCAAAAAACCGAATCATTCCATCTAGAACACTCTACTCGAGATATTTTCCAATAAGCTATATTCTTAGAAAGGATTATTCTATCTCAATTTGTAAAAATTAAACTCCTCTAAAGCTCTCTTCAATGTGTTCCAATCTATGTCATGTCCCTTTTTCAGCTTCCGGGTAAGATTTTGGAAGCTCTTGAAAAAAATTCAAAAAGGTTCATGTGGGCTAGGGATGAGGAGAAGTTCAAATTTCCTCTTGTGGCCTAGGAAAAAGTGACCAAACCTAAAGATTGTGGGGGGATGGGATTAAAGAATATGAGACTCATGAATGAAGCTCTTGTGGCTAAATCTGGTTGGAGAGTGATAAAGGAAGAGGGCCTATGGATTGATATCATCAAAAGGAAATATTAAGGAATATTGGTAGAATAGAGACTTTATTTTTGCAAGACAATATCCCTAAGGGATCATTTTTTGAAATTCTTTTCTCTCTTCTAGGGAGATCTGAGCAGGGGTATTAAATGGAACATTGGGAAAGGTGATAAAATTCACTTTTGGAGGGATTTTTGGATCTCTAATAAACCTCTTGTGGAGGATGATCCGGGAGAACTGTGGTGCAGTTCTTTGAAGACAATGGTAAATTTTGGGTTAGGGACTATTAGAGCTTCTCCAATAATCTTGTTCTTTGGGAGAAGGTGCTTCCCCCTCCCAACTTCATTGGGGACACTCGTTTTTTGATGACCTCAACTCGAAGTTAAAGAACATGTATATTCCTCTTTTCCAAAAAAATGAGGACTCTATTATTTGGAAGGAAGAGGATTCTAGAAATTTCTCTGTTAAATCTTCTTACCTCCTTAACTTCAAGAATTCTAGCCAAAAAGATTACTAGAGTAAACTTTGGGTAAAATACCTTCTACCTAAAGTTAACATTTTCCTATGGTTGGCTACTCAGAATAAAATCCTCACTATGGAAAATTTGAGGAAACATGGCATGCTCCTCCCTAACAAGTGTTTCCTTTGCAAAAAGAGGAGGAAAGTGTCAACCACCTCCTCATCTCATGCCCCTTCGCTGAGTGGTGTTGTCCAAGGTGTTGGATATTTTCAAGGTCTAATGGGTCTGTCCTAAGTCCATTGAAGAATGTTGGTTACAATGGGATTTCCCTTTTAGGTATCCCTTTCTTATGGCTACTTGGAAAATGGCCCTGCCACACTTCTTCTGGAGCTTATGGAAGGAAATAAATGCTCTCATCTTTAGAAATCAGAAGGCCAATTTCAGAAAGGTTAGTGCTAGGCTGATTTCCTCAATTAAAGAGAACTCCAAACTCATTAAGGTGAAGTCAAAAATTTCGCTTCTAGTAGAGAAGAGGAAGTGCTCAAATAGTTTGCCTTCATTTTGCCTCAAGTCAGTTTCCCATCCACTAAAATTAAATGGTCCAAACCTGAAAGGGGAAAATTCAAACTTAATTTTTATGGGGCTTCTAAAGGTAACCCTAGCCTAGCTAGTGGAGGAGGCATAATTAGGGATCATAATGGGGATTGGATCTTAGCCTATGTTGGTCCTTTGGGGACTCAGAGAAACAATGTGGCTGAAGCTTGTGCTCTTCTCTGGGGTGTTAGTCTTGCAAAGGAGAAAGGAATTAAACATATCCTTATTGAGGGGGACTCTCTTCTCATTTTAAATGCAATCAGTAAGACTAGTCACAATAATTGGATCTTGGGAAATATTATTAATGATACTAAAGAACACCTTAAGTACTTTGATTCCCATATCATTACTCATATCCCTCACATAGGCAATGCTTGTGTGGATAGATTAGAAAATGAGGGAGTTCAAAATAATGATTACAAGGTGTGGCAAAAGGTGAGGTCATACCTACACATATTAATGATATTATCAATCATGAAAAGTTGTAAGCACTTCACCTTAAGCAATGTGAGGGAGAATAATGGGTTCATTTTCCAATATTACAAAAGCATGTCTGGCTTAAGCTATTCTTGGAAAGACAAGTCTAATTTCAAAAATTGCAAACCTCAAAGTGTTGTGCATTGTCTGGCTTCCATGGGGGTGATAGAACTAGAGTCGAGCCATCCAGCCATGGGCGTATTGTGGAGGATAAGTCTATGTGGCACCTTTTTGAATTGGGGGTTTCAAGAAATTTATCACCAGACTCCAAGGGCATGATCCCTCGCTTACTATGGAGTTTGGACTGGTGTGGAAGGAAGGGAAAGTGGTGATTCATGGCATGGAAATAGAAACGTCAGAGGAAGCCATAGCCCGTGCTACTAGAATGGACATGGAAGGTCTGAAAATATTCAAGGATAGGAATCAAAGAGAGTATGAAATCAATAATTTCTTTGTCGAAAGGAAACTTTCCATTACTTCACTAATGGTA
Source organism: Taxus wallichiana var. yunnanensis (assembly GCA_018340775.1). Taxonomy (NCBI): domain Eukaryota; kingdom Viridiplantae; phylum Streptophyta; class Pinopsida; order Cupressales; family Taxaceae; genus Taxus; species Taxus wallichiana. The sequence continues at coordinate 91,213,339 of CM031243.1, read as the reverse complement.
TCACTCGTACCTACATTCCTGGGGTGTGGAGAGAGGTCTTCCTGCACATCATGAAGTATCTGACTCTGGAGGGTAAGTATCACAAGATATATACCCACCACTTGTCGTTTTTGAACATGTTTAGACATAAGAAGTTTCTCAGTATTCCCTTCTATCTTTTTATGTATTTGACCACCTTAGTGAGGGATTTCCAACGAAGTAAGGTGGAGTCTCCCATCCATGAGGGCCTCATTCTTCTCCTGTTTCACAATGGGAATCTAGATCAGATAAACAAATGCCCCCAATTGAAGAGGAGGAGGATATTACCCTAGCTGAGTGTCTGTCCAAAATGAGGGAAGGAAATATGGGTTCTAAGTAGATGGGTGATGGGAAGAATGGGGAAGGGATGGAAAATCAGGAAGTCCGGTCTATCAAAGGGGAAGGATAAAGTTACCTCGAAGGAGAGCATGGTATTGATATGTGGAAGAACAAAGTTCAGTACTTGGAGATGGTTGTCTAGGTCCTGGAAGAGACTAACTCGGTGGTGAGAAAGGGAATGATTGATAGTATCAAAGCCACCAAGAAAATATGCTTGGCCCAGAAGAACATCCATGGGGATATCAAGCAGTTGGATTCTCTGGTTTGAGATTTGGGTGTTTGTCTAGATGTTGTGGAAAAAGAGAAGCGGAAAAGGAGGTGGATCAGTTCTGATGAAGAGGAAGAGGAGTCTAAGGAGGAGGAGGTGTCTGAGGAGGAAACTAAGGAGGACATCAAGGAAACCCCGATGAATCTGAATTCATATTCTAGCACGAAAGAGGAGACCAAGGAGGTTAATCCCTCCAAAAAAATTAAATCTAACTAGTGGAACTTCTTCCAAACTGTCTACGGACTTTCAGGGAAATTTCTCTATTTTTCTTGTTTAAATGCTTAAATCTCTTTGGCTCACTATTTCTTGGACCCCCTTCTTTGTTTCTAGAGTTAAGTATGTTCAACTCTAGGGTCCTTTTCCTTTTTTGTCCATCTTTTCTTCTATCATGCTATAATCTTTTGAGCTCGGCCTCTCAGAGCCTATCCTTATTTTTACCCTATCTAATAAAAATTACCATAGATCAAGGAAAGAACTATACCTAACAACTAGATAATATCTTTGTAATATATAAATAAGATAAAATAAATATCCACACACATAAGTGGGTGAGGATAAATACAAGAAAGGTAAATAAAGTACCTAGGTGAACATGAGCTAAGGTAAATACCTACTCTAACACCACCCCTCAAGTGAAGCTAGGCACCCAAAATAAATGTGGCATATCCATAGTATGAGTCCCGAAAACTAGGTCTGATGAGGTACTCATGTACAATAACTGGGAAAAAGGGACACCACAAGGTACCCAAAACTATTAACAACAAAGTAGAGAAAGAAAAAACCCACTGCAAGGCATCCCAAAAATCTCAGCTCAAAAACTAGTATAATGTTGAAGAAGAATGGTGTGCATTATGGTCTCGAGTCCACTTCTCAATCACAAAACTCAAAAACAATTGACACTGGGCTTCACCAAGATAGCTCCATATAAGGAGGATATCAATGGAGTGATGTCGAAAGTGAAAAAAATACCAAACATAATTCAATCAACTACTACAAATAGGCATGCCACGATCCAAGAAAAATAACCAAGGCAACAAGGCAAGGACACAAGATCCAAAGAAATAGGAGTGCCACGATCCAAGAAATCCAAGGTAACAAGGCAAGGACACAAAACCCAAAGAAGTAGGATCAACACCATACCCTCCCATACTGCTGAATGGGTGGAATGACAATACAAATCTATATGAGTTGTATAAAAACTACTTGAACACTGAAAACTAACACTAGGATTCACCAGAATAGCTCCCCCACAAGAGAGACTGTCAACATGCCAAAAATGTCAAAAATATAGATATAAAATCTCTCAACAAACAAGAGAGATACACTACACCTGCTAAAGAAAAATGCTCAAAACAAAGAGCATTACAATGCAGAAGGTATAAAAAGTGGAGCAAGAGGCTGAATGGTAGAGGAGCCATGCCTATAGAGTCCTCTCAAAAATGCCTATGTCATCGACACGAGTGATCGAGATATCCACCCCAAATCAACACAAATGGATGAATAAGATGCTTACATATGACTTGGTGCAAAATGCACAATGGGTTCCTTTAAAGGAACATCATAATGTGTGTCAGGTCGATCATGTGTGATAGATAAAATCTTAGGTTTCTCAAGCCTGAGTGAAGGTGTAAAACTCATGTGTAGCTCATGATCCTTGGAAATATTCAAGTGAACAAAAGTAAGATCTCTATTAATGTGTGATCCCAATGAAGTACCTGGTCGAAAACCAATGGCATGATAATAATTCCACTTAACATGTGGAATAGGGGAAATAATACCCTATGAATGTCTTCCAATACCTCCACTAGTGAAACCCATAGAATGGAGCATGCGATAACCGAATGTAGTGGTATGCTTCTCAAAAGTGCCATGCATATGAGCATAAGTAGGATACACAACATGTGTTACTTGTAATAGGCACATATATGGAAGAGTATGCATTACCAAGCCTCATAGGCTTAGGAGCATCAAGAGCAGAAATAGGCTCAAAAATAATATATCAAGGTTAGTGTATGCTAGAGAAATAGGTTTGTAAGTGAACTAGAGCATGGATATGACTGCCCATAATACGATGACAATGTTTTAAGTGAGAAATTGTCGATGTAGGGAATGTATTAGTGTATCCTGATCATGAATGAGTTCTTGTAGAAGAGAATTTTACTTCTTGAGCAATCTATTTTCTTCCACAAATTTTACAATATCCTCCTGAATTCCACACACTTCAGAGAAAATCATATCATTCTCATAATCCATGATAGATACAAGAATGCAACACCCAAAAGTTTAGGACATCGAGCTCAACCGAAATTACATCCACAAGTGATTACAACACCCCTCCAAATTTGGCACTTTATAATTAAGTGCATGTAAATATTACAATGAGTAAAATTACCTTTTACATTTGAATATGTGTATAAAAATATCACCAATGTGTATATCTCAAAAAAATACACAATTTCAAAAAAGATCACCTTAATTTGAGCTACGGATCAAAAGTTATGAGCTCTAGAAGGTTTTGCTATTAAAAATAATATTTTAATGCTGATTTTTTTAAAGGTACATGTGACACCCAAATTTCCAAAGGGTAAAAGAGTGCATCCACATGATACACGCTTGCGACCAAAGGATAAAATCTTATGCAAAAACCTAAATGTTTAGAGGGTAAATCATTGCATCCAAAGGGTACACGTTTATATCCAATGGATAAAAGAATACACCTAATGTATAGATATGCATTCACCTGGATAAAAGAATGCATCCAAAAAAAGAGATATCTAGAGGGTAAAATAATGCATCCCGAAGGTACACACTTTTATCCAATGGATAAAAGAATACACCCAAAAAGTACATATTTGTGTCCAGTGGATAAAAGACTACATCTAAAGAAGAAATATCCAAAGGGTAAAAGAATGCATATATAAGGTGCATTCCTATATCTAATGGATAAAAGGATGCACCCAATAGGTTTCAGATATGCATCCAAAGTGGATAAAAGAATGCACCCAAAATGTACAATTGTTAATACAAACTGAGACTACAAATATCTCTTATTCTAAAACCTCTATCAAAAAACAAAGAGAAACCCAAAAATCTGATATAATTGATGTCAAAAATTTGTCTATAAATAATTGTATGATTTTTTTGAGAAATGTGCCAAAAAAACCATTTAAAATGTCTAAATTTGACTGTCTCAAAATATGGTCGAGTTTATAATCAATTCTAGGGTTTTGGCACCTTCCAAATCTAATGGCACACACTATTTTACATAAAAATGCATTCTACAAAAAAATTTCCAACAAAGGACTGATAAGAAGATCAGAACATCATAAGGTGGTTAAGTGGGTGTTTGATCATCTTGGGGGTTTTAGCCTCTTTTTGGAGTTGGTGCTTCACAAAATTAGGGGTTGGTGCTCTTTTAGGGTTGTTGATATGCTAAAATATGGGTTGATGTTCATTGTAGGGTTGGTGTTCTACTAAACTAGGGTCGGTACTATTTTGTGGTTGGTGCCTCACTAAATTTGAAACATACCAATATAAAAAAATTAGTGGGTTTTCTTTCCCTTAAGGTTTTCCCACATATATATTGTGTTTTGTGTTGATTCTCTTATTGATGGTTTCATTACATATATGGTATTTAATGGTTTGCATATATAAATTAATGGTTAAGTGGTTTTGTAATTTAAATAGGAATTTGAAATATGATTTTGTTTTGACTTGAAAGATTCACCCCCTTAGTCCATTGTGCTTCCAACAAGTTTTTTGGAATATGTGTGCATTCCACATGATAGAGAAGGTTACCTTCGCAAAGTGGTATGGTTCAAGTAAGGAGGTCAAAGGAAAGGAATTCATTCCTAGATGATTTCCATAGGTTACTACGGGAGCTGTCTATTCTTCATCGTGGTCTCATTCTTTGTCAACATTATCATCTCTCTTCCTCTCTATCTTTATGTTCTATTTCTCCATTAGGAAACATATTGTTTGGATTTTTAATCTTATTCACTTAAGTGAGATTTTATTTAACATTATAAAAAGTCCCTTTTCTATTAATAAGAAATTGGTTGTGTTGATGAAAATTTCACCTTACAGTTTGGGTAGATAACACAAGGAGATAAAACTAGATCAACCTCAAATATGACGGGGTTTCTAAGGTACTGCATATGATGTTGATGGGTGTTGATTGTTGTGCTACATGAAGAATGGATCAAGCTCCTTTCCTGTGACTAAATCTGTAAACACAAACACTACACAAGATGGAATTAATAATACAGATGGGTGGGTTGTTTGGAAAATCCTAATTCCTAAAATTTAAAGGAATTCTTACATGGATGTCAACCCAATTTTAAAAACACTTAATTTTATTCATGAAAATGGGATACAATATAAGATATATGAAAATGTGATCAAATGTCTATCACTTATTTAGTCTATTACAAATATCAGTTGATAATGATGATATGAAAAAATGCATCTAGAACTCAAAGTCAAAATCCAAGTTAGTATCCAGATTCTCAAAGAAATTAGAGCCCACTAAACAGTGCAAGGTCATCCTCCTTAGTAAAGTATGAGTCAGGTTCCTCGATGTAATCATCTACGAAGAATTCTGAAAGATCCTCCTCATTATCGTACTGACGAAAAAATTGGAATCAGAATCTACAAGGCTGATTTCACTCCCAGGTTCGATTCAAGTTCGGTGTTTGTGTCTTTAGGGATGTTAAATGCCACTTTGTGGTGGTACTCAAACTAGGAGAGTTCATCCTAGATGCACTACACTTCATAGTAGGCTTCCCATAACTCTTCAGTGGCCTCATAGATCTTCTAGGTGGACTCAAAAATGGTCTCTACTATGTCTATTAGATCTGCATGAATGGAAAAATACTCTAAGTCATGTAGTAGGTCATATTGTTCCCAATGCAAAGGATGTTGAACAATTGGTAGAGAATTGATGTTTGTGATCGGGTGGTTAGATCCTCTTATGGCCATCTAAAATCCATGCTTGACAAGATATTAGTAACACAAAAGGAAAAATTATTAAGGAAAAATTATTTGATAATAGATTCTAAATTAAATATGACTATTAACTACACGTAAAAACATAGAAATCAAAAGCAATTCTAGTAAATGTTGGTGATTCTGAGATATTTTAATAGACGGTTAAGGTAAGAGACTTGATTAGCCAAAAACCTATGATCCTATTGAGATAAAAGTGAGACTACAAATGACTAGATAGGTGCATTTAAGATGAAAGAATGAAATTACAGGAAAAGAAAACCTTTGAATGATGATGGGTGATGATAAGTGATATTTGTGATTGCAATGGATGAGCTTCGATTATCTCCTAGATGCTTGACGTATGTGAACATGTTTTGGATGGATGTAAGATGATGTTGATGAAGCTTTATAACACTTCGAATGCTTTATAATGCCTTATAATGCTCTTGTATTCATCTAAATGATCATGAATGGTCTTGAAGAGAGGCATGAAAAAGCGGTATTTATAGATCTTTGGTGACCAAGGAAATCACCGGTATTTTCTATTAGTTCAAATTTAGGAGAGATATGGAGGGATAAACCTTCTAATTTTAACTTTGGTGCTTAGGGATTTTGAAATATTGTAGTGTGATAACTTAGAGAGGTCAAGATGTGGTTAGTGGTTAGGATAGATGTGGGGATGATTTTAGCAGGTTCCCTATTTTAAACTAGTCATAACTAGTGTGAAGTAGGGGCTTGTCATAGGGATAAGTTAGATGAGGATAGAGGTGGTTAGGATAGGGATACATTTAGAAGGTTTCCTTATCGTAAATAGTGAGTCATGATGAGTTCACATGGTGAGGTGTAGGGGTGAAGTAGAAATTAACTAATTAATTAATTAATTAGCCATAGGAAAGGGGGGTGTGACTTAGGAAATGTGGGGTAAATGATTAATTAATTAATTTAAGGGGTGTATGGGTAATGACCTAGGTTTAGGGATGTCATTTAAATGATGTGACAACGAGTCTAATCAAATTGATTAAATAGATGACTTAGGTCATGAAATGGTGTAAATATGTGGACGAGTATTTAATTATTTTGTGTGGGAATGGGGTGTGCAAATATTTGGTGTATACGGAGTTGATATTTCATCCGTATAATAATATGAAAGGTCACAAATGGGACTATGAAATTTCATGTGGGGGTAGATGAAGAGACATATTGTAAAGCTATAAATTTGAATGGTTTCTCCATTCCAAAGGGTTAGTTTTTCTTTGTTAATATCTCCCATTTTCTTACTACAAGAAAAACTAAACTCCTTCTATTTTCTTGTCTTATGTTTTCACCTCCATCTCATATTTACTCCATAAGAATAGTTAATTGTCAATATTATGCAAATAAACTTGTATTTACTTGTGTTTTATTCCTCTTTCCTTGACATGGTGTCTTCTCATTGTTTTTTATTATTATTGGAAAATAGTTTTTTGAAAGGGACTATACCCTTGTGTACAAAAGAAGGCCTAGGAGCTAGAATAGGAATTAAAACTAGAAAAAGAAGGATCAGAATCCAAGTGTGACAATGAAGCCCAAAGTAGCCAAAAACCGCTACCCCATCAAGACAAAACAGCAAAAACTCTGCAAAAAAAAAAAAAAGACCGTGAAAAACTATATTTTTGTTAACTTGGATATATTTTTGTTTTAGGTCAAGTAAACGCAACTTTTTATTTATTGACTAAAACTACATTCTCGAGTTTCTCCCCTCTCTTTATACTCAAAAATTTCCTCCACCTCATTTTTCACATGGGTTTAGTGGAGTATTTTTTTATCCTCGGTTGAAATACCACATGCAATGTAAGAGTTATATATATATATATAATATATATATATATATATATATATATATATATATATATATATATAAATATAGCTTATTAAATGGAGCTTCCCATTCCTAAGAAGACATACCTAGTTTTATAGCGTTGATGAAAACCCCTAATTTTCCCTTGTGAAAAATTATTTCACCAACATATCTCAATGTGCTTGTTCTCCACTAAGTTACAAAATAAGTGGATGAAACTTTGAGTATTGCACTAAATCATTATGGGTTGGGTCTATGGAAACCTAAGTTTATAAATCATATGTCATATCCACACCGAATCATGTATTGTAGTCACAGATCCACTATACTCTACCTACACATTAGAAAAATAATTTATGGTAAAAATTTTATAATACTAAGTCCCAGGACTTGCCTCAAAATTATATATTTATCCTGTGGTTATATTTTAGCCATCAAGATCCCTTACATAATCATTATCCGAGTAGCCTAGAAATATCATTATATAAGGAGCGTGATTTTATTCTATTTTACCCTTAATGTGTGTACATAAATTGAGGTTTTTCCACCTAAACTTTTCTTAATTCAATAATTATTAGTACCATAAAGATATCTTATAATTCATTTTATAGATTTCTAATAGATTTCATAACAATCCTAATAATAAAAAAAAATATAGGATTCATGGAAAAATAGATATCATGATGTGTTTGATTCAAGTATATTATACTTTCAACCAATTGCATATATATATTACCATGAACTAAAGGATTAGAACATTTCGAATAAATATTAACCCCTAATTAAAAAGATTCAATGCATAAGTACAATTTTCTACGTTAAAGTGGTGGATAATGTCTTGATAATATTTAGACCGATGGACAAAAACTCATTTTTCAGAATTATAAATTTGAATAACTAGGGAAAATGTAGAAAACCAAAATCATCCATCTCAAAATAATTCTTCAAACATGCTTTAAAATCATGAATCTAATGTGTAGAAGCTCATATGATGATTAAGTTATCAACATAGAGGACCATAATGAGGATCTTTCCATCTACTTTCTTAGTATTAAATGTAGAGTCAAAGTAACATTATGTAAAACTATAATTGATGAGAAAAATATAGATCTTATCATACCAATCTTAAGTATCATGGTTCAATCTATATAAGGACTTATTAAATATGTACATATACCTAGATTTATCACTATCAATATACCATGGAGGTTGGAATATGTATACTTCTCCCTAAAAATCACCATGCCGAAGGAGATTTTCACATCCATATAATGTAATTTTCACCTGTGTCATGGCCAAGGAGAGAACCAACCAAACATAATTCATTTAGTGACTAGAGAAATTTTTTTATGGTAATCAAAAAATTTACTCTATGAAAAACCTTTTACTACAAATTAGGATTTGTACCTATCAATGGACACATATTATGTGTATTTGGTTTGGTGTACTAACTTACACCTCACTATTTTAATTATTTTTGGAATAAGAACCAAATCAAAAGTTTTTTCTTGATAAATGAAATTAATTCTTCTTTCTTATCTTCCCACCATTCAAGATGCTTGAAAGATTTATGAAAAGTCTCAAGATCCTTTGTTATTATTAACTCGTTTAAATGTATAACATTGTAGTTATGTTGGGATCTCAGCCTATTTGAAACTCTAGGATATCCTAACAATTCACTAGATTCAATGGACACATTATGGACCCAAATTGGTATAGGTTGTGTGGGTTGAGTGGGTGAATTTGGAATTTCCTCTAACATTGGAGATGAATGTAGTGGTTTTCTCTCCTACTACTCATCGTACAAACCGTAGGAAATCACTAAATGGGTGTCTTAAAAATGATTTCATGCATCATAACAAGGTTTATAATTTATTTCGACTCTACGTGAAGTTAATGGAATACATGTAGGTTATGGCTCATAAGATTATGATTTTTCATAAAAAAACTACCATTACTTAGTAAATAGTTTTAGTTACTCTTAGAACTAGATTATGATATGTATTTACATATTCACAATGACCAATAAATATGTAATGACATACCTTCATCTCCATTTCTCATTTTATATCATTTAGGATATGCACCAACGCATTAAATCCAAAATCCTTGAAGTTAGAAACATAATTCTTAACACCAGATCATTTTTATTTTGGTTTCATATTAACATTTTGAATAGGGTGTGATTTTCAAGTAGTGTGCACACATAATAGATTATACCCAAAAATGAGGAGGCAGATCATTGGAATGTAACATACAATTTTTATTTTCCTCGAGTGTGTAATATTTGTGTTAGCAACACCATACTATTGGGGGTGTAGGAAACAATGCGTTGAAGTTAATTATTTTCTTTCTCATAAAATGTAATCATATAGTTATTAAATAAATATCCTCCATTATTATTTCTAAAACATTTTATTTTCTAATCAGATATATTCTTAACAAGAGCCTTGAAAATTTGTAAGTTCTCAAATACTTCACTTTGTTTTTAAAAAATTAGACTCGGGTTCTATAAGATAAATCACCAATAAAGGTAAGAACATATTTATTCCTATAAAAATAAACATGGGGAAATTACATGATGTTAATGTGAACCAAATTTAATTTTTCACTTGATCTCCAAGTTTTCCTTTTGAAATGGATCCCTATGCTATTTTAAAATTACATAAATTGAACAAACTCCATCTATGAAAGGCACATTTGGTAACAAAAGAATCATATTTTTCTTATTTATATTTTGTAATGAATGATAATTAAGATAAAAAAATCTCATATAAATGTTTACTTATGTCACATTCCTGGAAAACATGAATTTAAAAGGTTGATCAAACACAAAGTAATCAAACATGTATATTTTGGCTTGATGATTTACCTCACCATTGGATACAATAGTATAATATTAAAAAAATTGGTAATAAACTCAATATTTTATCTTTTCCTAAATGATTAATCTTATAAATGGATAGTAAGTTTGTAAAGAAATCTAGAACATGAATAACATTATTAAACATGTCATTCACCATCTCAATAGACCCTTTATCTTTAATGTTAAAAGTATTATTTCCCAACAAAACTTTCTAGTTTCATACTATTTACTATATTTTGAAATAGATTAAATCACTTTCCATTTTGTTTGAGTCCCTTGAATTCAAAATCCATTCATTTATTGTTAATCCACTAGTTTTTGTAGAAATAAAAATTCTGTCTTGGAAGGAGGAAGCTGGTTTGTTTTAATATTTGCTTCAAATATTCCATTTTTTTGAAACAATGATAATCAATATGGCCTATTTTACCACAATAACTGCAACATTCTTTTTCATCTTCGTCTTTCTATTTTTGGGAATGATGTCAATTTTGGCATTTATTTTTTTCTAAATTTAAATAATTTTTTATTTTTAGAAATACTCTAAGAATATAATTTTAGGATATTTTATGAATTATTTATTTCATTCATATGTTTTTTTAGTCAAGTAGGACCAAATAATTTATTTTTAGTGATTTCCTAAAAATAGATTAAAAAATAAATAAAAATTGTTAATTGTCGGTTTCGGATAAGTACAAATTCTTGTGTAGTCATCCCTAAAGAGGTGAGAGACACTTTATAAGTTAAGATAACTGAAAATATTCTAATTTTATGAAAATATCTATATTTTAGGGACCTTGGGGGACATATCTAAGAAAGAGATATAATTAGGCTTTGAATGCATGCCTAACTTGCATAATTCTATTATGAGAAAAGCTTCTTGCATGTTGACTTTTTCCATGGATTGCATGAGTCTATTTTTGAGTTAAATAGAAGTCCAAAATTATTTTAGGATTATTTTAATATTATTATAGGTTCTATTTTGAGTTTAAATTACTTTTGCAAGTTGAGTTTTAAGTGACAAATTTAGTCTTGTGTTAATAAAAGATGGCCTCAAGCATGATGTCATAAAGACTCCATTATTGAAATTTGTGCAATTATTTTTAATATTTGTATTGTAGTTATTCATATTTAATAACCAAAAATATTATAAATATTATTTTTAAGTTCAATGGTGTATATAGTGCACAGTTTGATCATCAAGTACACAAGCAATTACACTAGCTTAATCACTAGTTTTCTTGGGACTTGTTTGGATGATATAGAGCTTCTTTCTAGGTTATTATATAGGTTATATTAGATGTGAAAAAAATTTCCTTACACATCCATTCAAATTTATTTTGGTATTTAAGATTAGGTTCTACAAGTAATGGCTTCCATTAATTCAGCTTTTATGAATATCCTTATTTTCAAAGGAGACAACTTTGAGTATTGGAGGGATCAGTTGAAGATAATTATTGTTTGGAAGGGAGTTTGGGATAATATTTTTAATGAGTATCAACCAAATGGTTATTGGAATTTTCTCACTCAAAATAAGAAGAGAGTGGAAAGGGATGAAGAGAAGTAAAGATGTTATAGTCTTCTTTTATCTTTATAGTGTTAAAGATCATAACATCTACCCAAGAATTGTTGGCTGCAAAAATGCTCATGAAGCATGGGTTACCTTAGACACTTCATATCATGTCTCTATAAAATTAAGATAATAAAAACTCCAAAACCTCAAAATGAAATTTAAATTTTAAGAATTTCAAAAAGTTAAGGTGTGGGATATTTTTGGATAAGGGTAAATGATACGATTCATAGAATGAGAGTTAATGGAAAAACCATTAAAGATAAAATGATTGTTAGAAATATTTAAGATATTTGACACCAATATGGATAAATATTGTGATCAATCTTGAATATTGTAATGACATGAACACTGCAAGTGTTGATGAATTAGTAGGTTTCTTTATGTGCCATAAGGATAAACTCGAATATATATTTTTCAAATACAAAGTACTTACTTGAAACCAAGGCTAGAATTTCAAATCCAAGGTAAAAGGAAATTTTCCTAATCAATCTATGGAGGTAATGAAAATTACCTCCATCAATTTTCTCTCTATCATTGAGGATGTTAACATGTTGTGGCATTCAATATATGGTCCAATCAGCTTCAAAAAAAATTCATATTCTTAACACAAAGTGTATGGTAAGAGGTCTTCCGAAGATAGATTCAAATACAGATGATGCATGAAAGTCATGTATTATTGGGAAACATAAGAGGTAGGATTTCCATATAATAAAATAGAGATAATTAAAATCTTTGGAGTTAATCCATTAGGATTTTTGTGGACAAATGTCTTGCAGAAGTATTAGTAATAAATTGTATTTCATTTATTTCACTTTGAAAATGCTACAAGGTATATGTGGGTTTTGTGTTAAAAAAATAGTGAAGTACTTTAAATTTTTAGAAATGTAAAGGATTTGGTTTAAAACATTTTGAAATTCCATCAAAACCCTAAGAACAAATAGATGTGGATAATTTTGTTCAAATGAATTTTATGATTTTTGTTCTTCGTAATGTATCAAGAGGTCGTTAACAAATCCTTACACACCACAATAGAATGGTGTGGATGAAAATGAGAATAGGCCCATTGTGGAATGAGAAAGAACTATGTTGGAAAATTAGCACATGGAAATATGTTTTTGGAATGAAGCAATATATAATGTAGTTTACATCAAAAGGATTCCTACTGATGGCAATCAAAGCCAAGACACCTTATGAGACTTGGTATGACTCAAAATCATATGTATATAATTTAATGGTATCTGGTGATTTTTATTCATGTTCCTGATCAAAAGAGGAAAAATTGTATCTAAAGAGTGTAGCTCATATTTTTATTGGTTATAGTGATGAAATAAAAATATACAAGTTATATAATCCTACTAGTAAAATTTTGTTGTTTCAAAGATTGTAATTTTTTAGAATGAGATGTGTGTTTACCTTGATCATGTATCTAATAGGTTAATAAGTGAATGGTTAAGATCCTTTAAGAATATTTTTAGGACTTACAAAGTCTTACACATGTTTCTAATGCTATAGGAAACAATACTAGCTCTATATAATATACTAGTCATCCATTTGCAATAACTCCAAGCAAGCACAAGTTGTTGTTGAATCCACATCTAATAAATTAAATGATGGAGGAAAACTATGAGATAAGAATGAAAATTCTGAAATCTCAACAAGATAATTTTTTTGAAGATGTATATGATAAAAATACTATGTTTTCATTTTCTTCTACGATTAGTGAACCTAGAATTTTTTAAGAAGTTAGTCAAAAGAAAGTGTGGGTTGATGCTATTGGATTTCATTGAGAGAAATGATAATTGGAAATTTATTAATCCTCATTTTGATAAATATATCATTGGTACCATGTGGGTCTACAATCCAAATTAAATAATGATGGTACAATTGATAAGCTAAAAGCTAAACTTGTAGCAAAAGGCTTTGCACAAACCTTGAAGAGGTATTGATTATAAGGAGACTTATGCTCCTGATGCAAGTAAAGATACTATAAAACTAATTCTTTCATTTTCTAATCATATAGGTTGGAAAATACATCAAATGGATGTAAAGAGTGCATTCCTAAATGGATCTATTGAAGAATAAGCGTATATGGGGTAACCACAAGGTTTTGAGGTAAAGAGTAAACAATTTTGGGTAAATAGGTTGAATAAGGATATTTATAGGCTCAATAAGATTAAATATATTTAACTCAAGAATTTATCATTAGTTTTTGGAAAAATACTTTGTAATAATTCAAAATGAGACAAATATTTATATAAAATAATTCATTTGTAATGTTTTGTGTGTTTTCCTAAATGTAGATGAGTTGATCTTCGCATGTATCTCTATTGAGATGTAAAGCTTCAAGGAAGCTATGAAAGTATAATTTTAGATGAGTTATCTTGGAATTATGAATTAATTACTTGGTATGGATGTCGATCTAAAGAGGAGGTATTTATTTTTAAGAAAAGTATGTCAAAGATATGTTGTTGAAGTTAGATTTTAAATATTTTAAGGCTGTGGATACAACAATTGTAAGTGGAGAAAAATAATGATAGAGGATGGAATCCATTCACATGATGAGAATATTTTTAGAAATATACTTGTATTTTTGATATATCTCACTATGAATAGACCCGATATCACTTATGGGGTTTCACTAATTTTCTAGATTAATGGGAAAGTTTTCACTCAAACACGTGTAATATATGAAAAGAATGTTTATATAAAGGGAATTATGATCATGGTATTCAATTCAGACCATAAATTTCATTATTTTTGTTAGATAATTGGATTCAGACTTGGGAGGTTCTCTTCATGATAATAAGTCTACTTTGGGTTATTTCTTCACATTGGGAAGTGGTTTGGTTTCTTGGTCTTCAAATAAATAAAATACTATTACATTTTCCTCTACTAAATTTTAATATTCATCGCTTACATCATCTATCATGCAAGGAATTTTGTTTAGCATACTTGTAGTTGATTTCATAGAGGCTTAAATTAAGCCTACACATATTTTTTGATAACATTGGGGAAATACAATCGTCCAAGTATCTATTTTTCCATACTAGAACCAAACACATTGAGCTCAAGCATCACTTTATCAAATAATTTTTTAATTATATATATTTTCATTGAATATGTGAGAACAAAGGATATATTTTATTATATAATCACCAAATGATTGTCAAAGTACACACATGGAAGACTCAAAAAGATGATTGGACTTCCACAACATGTTAACATCCTCAATGGTAAAGAGACAAGTATCTTCATTAATCAAATTGATCCTTAGTGGAAACATCCTATTATTTTCTATTTAGGATTTTCCAATCAATCTATTTCTATATTTCTTATGAAAAAATGGACAAACTCCATCTTTAGAAAGTATTTTAAAGGCATCGATCAAATTATGATTCAAACATGGAGAAAAATACACATAATTAATTTCTCCTTACTTTTAATTGAGGTGATTTGCATGTCTCCCTTGCCTTAAATTTGAATGGGTTTTTCATCCCCTAAATTCAATTGAATTTTGAAGGAATCATCTAGCACGCTAAAACCATCTTTCTAACTTGATTGCCTAGTTTACCAAAATAATTAAACATTTGTTGTCATCTTGATTTCTATTTCCAATTTCCTTCAACTTTGTCTTAAATCGGGTGAAGCTATACTTATTTTACTATTTTCCCTTAGTTTAATGGTGATACTTTAACTTTTTCATTGGTAGGTTTATTTACTTTTCCACTATTAGGTTGTGGACTTAAATTACGTTGATTGACTACCCATGATTGTTTCTTACCTTTAGGTTAAATGTCAATAGTAAAAATCAAATTTTATTGTTCTCTCTAAATTTTGTCACATAACATTTCAAAATTTGATGCCTCAGCTATTGTACCCAAAGATTCTTATTGTGTGTAGAAATTATACAAAAATGGAGTATAAGCAACACAATTTATATAAAAATTAAATAATAATATTGTCATCAAATTTGTTTTCCGTGTATTTAATAAGGGTAAGTCTCAAGTGTTTGGTATTGATGATGAAATTCTCAATCTAAGGAAATTTTATGGGATAAGATATAAAAATTCATTTTCAAATTATTATGTCCCCATCTTACTATGTTTATTGAAAATATTTTTCAATTTAGTCCAAATTGTATAAGGATCCATGTCACCCTAAAAGTGAAACTTGAGTTCAAGAGACAGAAATTGACATATAATACCACAAGATTCATCACAAATATTTTTCCATTTTTGGAATTTCACAAGGTCAAAAGGTGTATATTCTTCACTCATTGCAATAAGGTAAATGCCCTTTATAATAATCACATCAATAGTATATCCTCTCTAGCTAAAGTAAAAGAACCATTGACATTTATCTATTTACCATCCTGTAGTGAGTACTTGAATTTTTGTAAGCCAACAATAACCCAAAATATGTATTGAGAAAAATATTTTTAAAAATAATAATAATAATATTATCTCAATGATAAAATCAAAATGGTATAATATCATTATGGAAAAACAATCAAACTTTTCCCAAAAAGGAAAAATCGTTTAGGATTTTTTTGAAAATTGGTGGAAATTAAAATGATCTCCTCAAAGATAAAATCACAATGGCGTAGGTGTGTATTAAAATATTCTTGAAAAAAATTAGGTTATTTTTAAAATCATCTAGATATACTCTTTCGCAGCCCTAAGGGTCCAAAAATTAGTCGAGAATCACATAACTCCAGCTAATTCAAAATATCTATATAGTTTTCTTGATCTAACAAACAAGCCCTAATGTACTACCTTCTCACTTTTCTAAGACCATCAAAAATATTGTTCCCCATTGTGCCTCGGCTATAGTTTTTATGTATAAATAGATATTTGATTTATAACTAAGAAAAGTATTGGATAAAATTCAAATAGAGAATATGTAATATAACTAAATAAATGATCTAAACTAAAACTAAAATTGAAAAAAATCATTATATCTTACTAGATTTTGGTATTAAAGCTACAAGATAAGCTTAACTAAGGCTATAAATGAAATTTCAAATTTGAACAATATTATGTTTAAATTTTAGATAAACCCAAGGGATTTACTAGGTAAGGATGTTTTTTAAGGCTCTTTGATATACTTATCCCATTTGTAAATATTAAACGAAATTAATGTCTTAGGCCTCTTATTTTGGAGGATTCAATCATTCTCATACATGAATTATCCTTATTGGTGTGATTCATTTTCCACATCACATGGGAGTCATCTCACTTAGGTGAGGTCATAGGTCTAGGTGTCACAAGGGTTATGATAGGGTCCTCATTAGATTCCTTATGCATCATTACGCATTATTGTGTCATATGTATCATATGGGGGATACTTCCCATTCCAGGAATGTAACCCCTTCTCCACTTGAGGAGTCATGATTGTAGGCAATGAGGGCTACACAACACCCCTATTTGTATCCCTTATCTTTTTCATATCTTGAGGATGGTTTATGATATTTTTCCCTTTTTGAATCTTTGCATGCACTTCATGGTTGATATTATCTCCTATGTAGCCTTGTCACGCTACCGAGTGAAATTGGTTTGATGTTTGAGTTATCCCACATGATCCTTTTCCTTTTAATTTTATCATTCTTCATCATGGTATCAAAGTTCACATTATTATTGTAGACACTAAATCATGCACTTGGGTACATTTCTAGGTCCTAATCACATACTATTGTTCATATGATTCATAAGCAAGAAAACTAGTAATTGACATCTATATTTTTCCTCTTTGTTTTATTTATTTCTTTCTTAGTGGTCTTGCACACCCGCTTACCCAAGTATGATCTTCAATGTTTTATCTTTCTTAATCTGAGACACCGTACCCAACCAAGATGTCAACGCCTAGGCACCCTTGTCCCCTTTGGGCACCCCAATATCTTTATATCTTGCTTGGCCCTTTTGGGCCTCTTTTATATTTTAGGCATCTTGTTTTCTTATGGTTCATCCTTTTAGTTTTCAATTAATAAATTCAACCACGGGAATCATATAAATACAAAGCTATGTGACCATAATAAAGGACCAAGTTCTAAGAATCTACTATCACCACCTAATGCTACATTCAAAGGCATTCTAAGAGAATTAAAGAATCCATAGAGCTTCATTCAAGAGACAAGGGATTGCTTATTCTATATACACGCATAGGAGGGGAAGTTCATTTTTCCATACACACATCTACTTACATTAATGCATCTAGCTATTACTCGTTATTCGGTGCATCTTGCACAAGATCTTCATAGGGCACGATTATACACACCCACACATAGAACTACATGGAATCTAAGATGTAGTACATTGTTTGGTCATAAGTTAGCTGTGTAATTGATTGTCACACAGTTAGTTCGACTCCCCATTTACATCTTTTTATTTTTAAGATTTGATGATTTTTGGGGTTTTGTAGGAGATGTTTTGTTTTACAGAGTCTACAGTGAACTCTGTGATCTTCTAGTCATAAAAATGAGGGTTAGAGACATTGGTATGACATAAAAATTTTTGATTATGACTATTTGTGTAGTCATGGGTGCCAGAAGTAGAATTTGGCACCTAGGCACCACGACCTAGTCAAGCACCCTATTCCAACTTATTATGATAGTTCTATAATTATCTCGAGTGTGGTTATGATAGATCCATCCTCATGTTCATCAATTTTCCTTTCGACACACTTTAGGATTAATTGTAAAATCAACTAAGTGCTTTATTCCCTTTCTTGCATCTAGGGTTTCATTTCTCTAGCATATTGTTTGTGTCATATTTGTGTTTCATTGCTTATTATTTTGTTATGACTCTGCAATTAGGATTTCACAAAATTTCAATATTTGTAAAATCATTTGGTGAACCCATCTCATTCAAATAATCTTGGTCCTTATCTCATCACTTCTATCATTTTTTCTAGGATCGCCTCATCGTGGATATTTCCATTCACAATTTCTTGATAGCCAATCTTGAGTTTAGAGCTAAAACCATGTTTTCTCTTGGCTAATAGTCACATTCCTTTAACTACGTATTTGGACATAGTTTATCAGACATTTTTAGATGCATTTTCTCAACAACTTACTTTTCCATATAACATAGTTGTCAATATTTCTATTTATGACAATGATCCTCCCCTATATATACAAATATGCATCAATAACTTGGGTATTAAGTGAACTTTAGTCGATAATATATTTGATCTCAATATTTTTACTCCATCATTCATTAAGAATATCGGCCTTTCTTTAGATAATTTAACCCAACGTCCATTTCTCTTCATGTATATGATTCTTCTACACATCCATGCATAGGCACTATCATCTTGTGGCTCATAGTTGGGCCAAAAACTATTCCTCTTATATTTTTCATTGATTTCCTAGTCTAATATAATTACTTACTCAATTAGGCCATGGATGGTGCATTAAATTGTTACATGAGTGATTTGAATATATAGTTGTTGTTTATAGTAACCCATTGCAATATTTATTCCTAGATCCAACTATTGCATTGCCTATTCCAAATTTTTCTACTACTTATCATGTTGTTGATCCACAACCCACAGACTATCTAGAAAATTTTCCTCCACTCAAGTAACTCTTTTTAAATTAGACATTGTCCCATCTTATTCATACTCACCCCCTCCTTCTACTAATGTTATGGTACTTTATCATGGGTATGTTCATATATTGGATGTCATACCACATTCCTTATCTTATAATGATAAATCTACATCTATGCTTCCTCCTTTCACATGTACTCTTTTCATGAATATTTTTTTGGCCACATTCTATGCAATCCCACTTGATCTAACACTATTTTCACATACGTTGACTTGGCTCACCTCAGATTCACACTCGATTTTCTCCTCCCTCTGCCTCATTCTCCTCATTTCTATCATGGATATGTTCACATCACTTCTTATTATGTCCTTCATTTCTTCCATTTATCATTCTTTTTGCATGCACATCTCCACTTATACTAGGGAAGTCTTGACTTGACTATATTGGCAGTACATTGGACCCCGATCATATCAATATTTGATTCCCCATGCCTTTTAGCCATGTATTTATTTAGAATGATTCATTACTTGGATATTCACAAAATATTACTCACTGGTATGTACATGGTTTTCCATTATCACCTTTTACCGATGAGGAATACACAATGGTAATGTACAATTTATGCCAAAATGGCTTCTTATATGATCAACCGCATACTATTGCTAACCAGGTCTCTGATGCATCTCCATTTGGCTTCAATCATGATAATGATGATCTATTAGATGATGTCATTTAATTATTTTTCAAATCATATGCTTGGGGGGAATCACGATTACTCACCCCTTTCTAAAGAATATCAGTGTCTCGCATTTCTACTTTTCTTCTCTACACTTTTCATCTAGGATTTCACATGCATCTTACACATCTTGATACACTTGTATCTTCATTAATCAATAACACACTCTTTTGATATATTTCACACTTTACTATTGAGGTCATACTAAATCCATGAACCTCACACACTACACATTTTGAAACTCGGCACATTCATGACACATCTTTCTAGCAACACATTCTCATACATCACACTACCCTATGAGATACTCTAGTTCCACAGATTCATAATTAATCGCTAAGGGTATAAATATGAAATGAACCTCATCACATTCATAATTTTTCTGTTCTTTTCTTCATGATCAATATTTGTAACATGAAAGTTCACATCATTTCACGATGACGCACTCTTTTTATATTGTTCATTCTTGACTATCGAGGGGTCTTTTATAAATGAACCTCATCTCACTCATACACACACATCCTCTTTGGGTCTATGCTTCCCCCTGTCAAATTCAAAATGTATAGCATTTCATCTCACTCATACATTGCATCTTTGGATATCTTGGTTGCACATTGTTCTTATTTTCTTATACTCACATATTACACTTTTCTTACTATATTATCCGAATATCTAGTATGTCATTATCTTTTCTATCTACACATGTGTGTTCACTTGTTATCTAGTTGTGAATGTATGATTTATATAGATCCTTACATGTAACATGGATGTTTGGAACTGTACCTCTTACCAGTCCCACCAAAGCTACTGGGGGCATATACTTTTATACACACTATAGGTGTTATTGTTTCATTCTATACTACTTCATATCCTTTCTAGCACACTACTCTATCGATATATACATGTCTTGACATACTTCTTATCTTCCTAACATGCTAAAAGGTGATTCATGTGTAGAATTTTTTTTACAGGAACTATTTTCCACCATGGTTGTTTGTTACACTTTGCTTGCACTTGTCTTCTACTATATGCCATTGTTTGTGGGATTTTCCCTATGTTTTTCTTGTTTATTTCTTATATTCTTTTAGAAAATTAAGCCTTGATTATCTTGTGACATTATAAGTGATGTCCCATGTTTGAAATCCAATTTTTGTGGTCTACATTGTCTTCTTTCTTACTAGATTACACATTGTCTTCTATATGCGTATTTTTCTTTTTACACTAACACATGTTTCCAACCACTTTTTTATATGTGACTTTGTTTTTACCATGCACATTCCCTCCTGTACATGGTATTAGTTTTAGATCAGCATTCATTCCTCTCCTTTCGGTTGCATACTCCTAGTGATGTCACATGCACCCCAAATGAGGGGGCATATATTAAGTGAATTAGTCACCCCATTCAATAGTACACACTCATAGTTTAGGACTACATGGTACATGAACAAAGTAGTATTACAGTCACAAAATGACCCAAATTTTAACTTGGGTCCTTGGCACAACATAGACTCTAGCACCTAGGCATAGACATGAGTCCTTGGGTGCTTGATATTTACTTGGTGCATCTAACTAGGGGGTACTTATAGTTACTTTCTCATATTGGAGCAGAGTTTTCTCATTTCACAGAGAATTTTTCACAACACATATACAATCCTCCAGTAATAAGAATGCATTTTATTTCCATTTTTCTTATTTTTCTACTTGGATTGAATAGGATCAAACTAGAAAAATCAGGATCACACCATCTGTAGTGGTGTATAAATTTTAGAAATCGAGTTAGGGTTAGGGAATAACACTAGATTTTTCTCCCCAACATTTCTTCTTTCATGGCATGAGATCACCCAAAAAACTTACACTTGGCATGAGATGAAATTGAAGCAACAAATTTACATAGGAAATAACACACAATAATATTATATTTTCTATATATCTCAGACAACATGTTTGGCTAATATATAGCCAATACAATAGAAGAACTACTTCCTAGAAAATAGAAGTCAACAAACAACTTACCCGTTTATAATTTTACGGTACAACAAAACTCCATAATAATATATTGTTGAAACAATATATTATAACAATATGAGTTGTAATACCAACTCAATTACATCACATAATTATAATCTAACTTTAATAATAATGTGAGCACTAATAATATGAAATCCTAACATTCCCCCCCTTAGTGCGAACATGGGAAAAACCTACATTATACTTACACCTGCTCATGATTTGGTGATTTTCACAGGATGATCACAAACCTCAAGGATGGTTTTGTAAATGATTGACCACAAACTGAGAATGGTGGTTTTGCAATTGGTGTACCACAAACCACAAAGTGATGGTTTTGCGAATGGATTACCAACAACCAAGGATGGTGGTTTTAAAATTGGTTTACCAAAAACCACAAATGAAGGTTTTTAAGTGGTTTAACTATAACCACATCATGATGTGCCAAGTACTATTATCAGCCCTCATCAATATCTCACTGTAGGGAATAACATAGGAAAATCTACTGAAATCTACTACTCATACATACATAGAAAAAAATGACATAATGGAAATGGAACATTGGATCATGTTCCCCCCCTCAATGTGAAATTTCCACTTATTGAAATTAGGAACAACAAATGGCCCAAGAAAAACACATAATTGAAAAAAATGCCACCAAATCATTTGTGCGGCCCCATCGTTGGTGACTGATGAGAGGTCACTAAATGACCTCCAACCTCCATTTGCCTCCATCCTCCAATATCATGATGCTGCTAACTCAATGGAATATGGACATGAAGCTCAATAATCACCCCCCAAAATTAGACGTCGCGTTCCAGCGATAATGCGTCATTTACAATTTTTTTATTTTTGGCATTTATGACTCAACAAGGCTAAAAAAAGGACTACAAAAAGTGGATATTTTCCAAACTTGGAATTTTTCAATGAAATTAGAACTAATGCGATGGGAATGAAAAACTAAGCACTTTTGCAAAAAATGGCGCTCAATTTCGAGATACCGTGCAAAGGTTATTGAGGATACAATTTCCCGTAAAATGGCCTAATTTAAATAAAATTGACACAATGATTAAATATTTTCTCAAAATGATGAGAAAATTAATCATGTGACTACTTGTTGGAATCGGGAGGAAATGAGGATTCCAAAAATATCAAAGGCCCAGAAAAATGGTGTCAGAAAAATATTAATTTGGCTAAAAACGTAATAATTGCCCTTAAAATGCAATTATTAAACAAAAACTATAGTAAAATTAATTTTTTCAAACTATAGTCTTTGCTAAAAATTAAAAAATTAGCCAATCACAAATGGCTGCAAAAACTCATGGGCTTCATTGAAGTGACATAATGATTTGCTGATAATTTGACAACCAAAGATTTGTTTTATAAATCAAAAAATGTGTTGGAAAGGTGCTTTCAATATCTATGCAATGGTACCAACAAGATTTGATTTTATCACCTGACCTAAAAGTTGTTCATGACTGAGTGTTACTTGAATTTGGAAATGTTCTTCATGCCTAAAGCAAGTAGATGGAAACATGCGGGCGCGTGCAACATAGATGGTAGACTTGGTCACCTTCACTTTAGGAGCTGTGAGAGTGTTGTCAAGATCTGCATATCTGCACTCAGGAAAATCGATACGTCTCACTTTTTAGATCTGCAATGTATGAGATAGTCAAATACTACTAGAAATACTTGTTGAGGAGACCAAAAATTGATTAACGATTCGAATCTTGACATGTATGTATTTGTAGGGTCTTTGGTATGCTACCGTCAAGAAGGTCAAAGCCAAGATAGAACGAATCAAATGATTCTTCTGACTAATCTGGTGAAGAACCTTTGAAATGACAAACCTCAATGACACACTATTCGAGCACCCAAATCGATCCACACGCTGAATCTATAATCCATGCAGATTATAGATAAAATAATAGTAGTTCCTTGTGGGATCATTCACAAAGCTATATCGAAGGTCTTTCTGCAGATATGTACTTGCATTTTCCAGTCTCCCTTGAAAAAATTAATGCGTTGAGTAGATGCTCAAGGATAATCAAGGCAATCACAGGTCTGAGACAAAGCATGGATGATTGGATGATGTGGTTGGCCTTGACCAACTAAAGTTTGAACTGCACGAAACTTCAATGAATAAACAAAGACACATGCCAAAAAATATAAACTAAAACTAATATACAGAGTCACAAAATCATAAGCTTAAGACATCATATGGGGAAAATAGAACATATTAATTGCCCCTGATTTAATCTCAGAGTTTCATGGATCAGATTGCTCGGATACCAAATGAAAGTGCAGCAACAGATTTACACAGAAATAACACACAATAATATTATATTTTCTATATATCTGCACAACATGTTTGGTTAATATATAGCCAATACAATAGAAGAACTACTTCCTATAAAATAGGAAGTCAACAAACAACTTACCTTTTTATAATTTTATGGGTACAACAAAACTCTATAATAATATATTCTTGAAATAATATATTATAACAATATGAGTTGTAATACCAACTCAATTACATCACATAATTATAATCTAAATTTAATAATAATGTGAGCACTAATAATATGAAATCCTAACATTAGATCGCCAAAAAAACTCATTCTTGGCATGAGATCGCGTAAAAACTCATTCTTCTATAGTGTTTCAAGACACTTTCTATCCATTTTACTCATCATGGATCAGGTGCACATGTTCCTTTTACTACCTTTTCACATTTTTACATATTTGGATCAAATTTTTCATATACACGTATTTGACTACTCTTTGTGATTTTCTTTCTGTAGGTCCATTCTTATGAGAAGCGGTAGCCACATCGGTGAAAACATCAAGCAAAATAAATAATGGCAATATGTACAATGTGACACAACACATACACTTCACCCCTAGGGCCACTTTCTTTTTGCTTCCATGCTTTATTTTTATCATGCAATGCTTTTTCTTGTCTCTCGGCATGCTTTCACCATCAATCTACATGGTCATCAGGTACACATCTCTTATCTACTTTATGTTATCGAGTATTCATCAAAAAATAAAGTGGGGGTAAATTTAGACACTAAATCATGTGCTTAGGTACATTTCTTGGTCCTAAACACAGTAATATTCATATGATTCCTAAGTAAGAAAACTAGTAATTGAAATATGTCTTTGACTTCTTTACTTTCTTTCTTTCTTTGTGGTCTTACACATCCTACTTCCTAGTTTGATCTTCATTTCTTTATCTTTCTTGACTCTGGATACTAGCACCCAGGCACCCTTAGCCCTGTGGGAACCCCCGACCTCTATATATCTTGTTCACCCCTTTTGAGCCTCTTTTATCTTTTGGGCATCTTGTTTTCTTATGGGTTGGAATTTTAGTTGTCAATTATGAAAATAAACCAAAGGAATCATATAAATACAAATTTATGTGACCATAATAAATGACCAAGCTATAAACATCTACTATCACCACCTAAGGTTACATCTAAAGGAATTCTAAGAGCATCAAAGCATCCATCTAGCTTCATTCAAGGGATAAGGGACTACTTATTTTGCATACACGCATAGGAGGGGAAGTTAATTTTTCTATACACACATCTATTTACATTACTACATCTATTTATTTCTTTTTATTTGGTGTATCTTGCACAAGATATTCCTAAAGCACAATTCTACACAAATAAAGAGAACTACATAGATTATGACATGTAGTGCAACGCTTTGTCTTAAATTCACTTTTCGGATGACTATGAGGGTCAATTTGACTCCCCATTTGCATACTTTTATTTTTAGGATTTGATGTGTTTTGGGGTTTTGTAGGAGATCTTTTTCTTAACATGTTACGAATAACCTATGTCATCCTCCACAAAAAATAGTGAAGGTTAGTGAAATTAGTGTGACGCAAGAAAATTCATATTCTAATCATTTTTTGCAGTCATGGGTGTCTAGAATCAAAATATGACACCTAGGAGTCCTTGACCTAGTTCAAGATTCCTATTCCAGCTTATTCTGCAGTAGTTCTATAATTTTTTGAGTGTGGTTACAACATATCCCTCCTCTTGTTCAAGTAATTTTCATCGACACACTTCGATATTAATTATGAAATCAACTAAGTCCTTTATTCACTCTTTTAAACCTAGGTTTTTATTTCTCTATATTATTGCTTGTGTCATATTTATGGTTCATTTATTATTATTGGATTGTGACTCTACAATTAGGATTTCATAAAATTTATATATTTGTTAAATTAGTTGGGATTCATTCTACTTTTCATCTACCATTTCTATCTTACTCTTTGTTTATGATATTCGGGTTTTGTGTGCATCCTTCATAATGGATATTCCATTAGTTCTCTAGTTACATTGATTTTGGGTTTTCAAATCTCATTCATGGCTTTTGGTTTGTGTTTTTGGGTGTTCGTGGTTTTTTGGGCTTGCATGCATCTTTTGAGGTGTTTTAGAAGTTTAAAGTTTTATTTTTTTCAAGGTTTTGTGAAGTTGGTCTTCGGCCCAACTCGACCCTTCTTTGAGTTGGGAACCGAGATGCCCCCATATTTTTCCTTGCACATTGACTGGCTCTCCATTTTTCATTACATTAGGTTTCATTAAAGATTATGACCACTCATGCTCCCTATAACTCGCCTTGGCTACTTGTGTTTACTACAGATTTTACGGTGGCCTTCAACTATTCGAGCCCCTCGTGCACCTATCTATAGCTTCTCTATCCTCTTCTCGTTTTTGGAACATCCTCCCTAGATTCATTCATCCTCCACCCACATTCAAACACTCTACATTAGCTCTGGTGTCCACCATCTGCTCCACATTACTCATTGGCTCCCTAGATTTTTCCCTTACTACTTTGGTTTTGCTTCATGGTCATTCGAGTTTGAGTTTTCTCTCATTGTGCCCTATTTTTCCCATGGTCAAAACCCCATTGGAAGCTCCACCATCAACTCTAGTTCTTTTATTGTGTTCATCTTTTCCCCTAGTTTGTGTGCACCCTAGTTTGTTACTATCATGTTCATTGATCCCTTCCCTCTAGTTCACATCTCCCTTTATGTGTTCTCCCTAAGCCTTACCTCTATAGTGTATGTCTCCCCTCATCTAGACTCCTTTGTCACGACTTGTTGTTTAACAAATAAAACTATCATGCAATAAATCCTTTGCAAGCTCGACTCGGCCTCCTCGATGCATCCGGAAACCTCGATGTGGTGACATATCAACTATAAACTTTACCCCATCTGCATCTCTTAGGAGGTGTGGACTATCTTCCTACTCTCCACATGGTGTCCAGCTCACTCTACTTCACATACACGCAACCCCCAATGACCTCTCCACATAACATCCATATGGCCTTAACACTTCATTTGGCAACCACACTAGCATTCATCCCGACCAACGTGATGCTCCCACTTGGTGCACCCCATACACAATTATGTTTTCCCACCCAAATTGATTGACCAAATCATCATGCAGAGCACATGCACTAGCCTAGTTGATCCGATTACCAACATACTATACAACTCACTAAGTGTCAAGCAAGCTTCCAGCCTCTAAGCCCCAGACAACCTCTACTCCCTTTTTTTTATTTTTTCACATTTTTCTCCTTTTTAAAAATTGATCAAGAAATTTAAAGGAAAAACATTGAAATTCATCATTGTATAAGGTGGGAGTATTTTTTCCAGGATCCTTTTATAGGGTTATTGGGATTTCCGAGACACTTTTCGGCTCTTTCAGACTCTGTAGTGCTCCTCTTCACCCATTGTTTGTGAGAGTGTCCACCACATCCTTTACGGTAAGAGAGCCTTATTATCTCGTGTTTTGAGAAGCATTATGTTACACTTAGAAGTGCACCTTGTGTTGTTTTCACCTTTTTCTTGATTTCATTTCATTCCTTTACTTCCGACTAGTAATTATTGTGGCCTCCACTCTGTGTGACCTTTCACCAACTACTATGTGAGTGGTCAACTATCCAATGTCACATGATTCTACCCTATTATAATCACACACTACTTATAAAGTGTTGTAAAAATGGGATTTATCACTATTTCTCGTGTGTTGTATTGCACACAGATGCATTCTCAACCTGATTCGACATCTTTCCACCTATTTTGTATCCACACACCCTCTTCTCATGCACCTTGAACTTATTTCTTTTGATTCCACATCATGGAGGATGCTTATTCTAGAATTGGGTGTCATGGGATCACATTACCGCCTCCTCCACTTCTTCTTGGGAGAGATAAATACACATCATGGCGTACTTATATGGAATGATACTTTACCTATGAGGGTCTTTCATACTTTCTACTTGGGCTAGTTCCTTCACCTACTGATTTCATTCGTCTTGAGGACTATCTTAACACATGTGACCATGTTTTATGTCACTTGATGTTAAATGTCACCATACCTCTCCACTTCCACAGGTAGACTCGAGATCCTCCCAAAATCATCCGGAGCATCTTTCAGTCCTTATTTAGATACCCTTCACATATTTTTATTGTTGATGTTGTTGACTCGTTTCCTCCTCTTCTACTTCATGTGATGACAATTCTACTGACACAAACTTGTTTGGTTCTATATCTGATGACAATGATTGTGCTTCTAGTTCTTATGACGAGAGTGTTATAGAGGATTCTTATCCTCCTCTCACTTTTCCATAGTATGTTAACACTCCTCCTTTTTCATTAGACATCGATAATTCTCCTTCTCAGCCTCATATAGTCATTTCATCTACCTCCTTTCCACTTCTAGTGTGTGAGGAGCTTTCCACTCCTCTACCTTTGGTTGATGATCCATACATGTCCTGCATCTCTCTTTTTTAGCCCCCATTTGGAAGAGTATCTTTAAACCTTCATCACCTCTTTGTAGTGCCTACTTGTGATGTAATACATGTTCCTCATCCTTCTACTGTGTGTTTGAGTTCTTCATCTCCTTTTTGGGATTCCTCCTTCTAGGACTCTTATCACTTCCACTTTTAGAGACCTTCATTAAGCCACCCTTGTTTGTGAATCATCTTTCTATTATGGGGTTATTTCACTTCCTTCACTTCACTCAGGTATCCTTTCGATATATTTTCATCCTTCACACTCTAACAGTTCTACACTCATGGCATTACCTTCAGTTCATTGGTGCTCATATGTCACACTTACGTGGACCGGACTCGAGTTCTTCATACTACCACCTTTGGTTTCCTTTTCAGAGTGAGAAGACTTACAATACTCCATTTATGCATGTCTTTCCTAAGGGTAGGCACATAGTTTGGTACAAGTGGCTCTATTCAACCCAGAGGTAGTGGATCTCGTCATCAAAACTCTTCTTAGATACTTTCTATAGTTATAAAGTTCAAATCCATCTATGGTTTCTTCTTCATTCCTCATGTCTCTTTCTTCTCCTCTCTCTTTCTTCTTTCTAAGATATTTCTCTTTTGTACATGGGCACCTTATTAGGATCCTTAGTTGCTAAGACCCATTTGATGCATCTTTCTTATATTAGAATATTTTTTCATCTCTTGTGGTATATGTTTTTCCCACTAGGTTTTACTCCATTACTTGATATCCCTGTTGTTCTTGGGTGCCTCATTAGGATTTATTACCGGGACCCATTTCTCATTTTTGACTTATCACCTCATCCTAAGTTACAATGAAGGGGGTGTTGGTGTGATTCATTTTCCACATCATGTGGCAAGTCATCTCACTTAGGTGAGGTTATAGGTATATGTGTCACAAGGATTATGATAAGGTCATAATTTGATTCCTTATGTATCATTACATGTCAATACATCATATGTGTTATATGGGAGTTACTTCCCATTTGAGGGATGTAACTCCCCTTATCCAATTGATGAGTCATGATTGTAGGAACTCGGGTTACATAGCACCTCCTATTTGTACCCCTTACCTTTTTCAGATCTATGAGGATGGTTTATGATATTTTTCCCTTTTTGAAATTTTGCATAAACTTCATGGTTAATGTTTTCTCCCATGCTGACCTTGCCATGTTGTCGGAGTGTAACTTGGTCAATGTTGGCATCATCCCACATGATCCTCATGCTTTGTCTTTTTCATTATTTGTAAATCCCATATTTGAGTTATGTAGGAAGTAATATCATAGGGAAAATTGCATATCGATGCTTCATAAAAAAATGCTCAAAATTTTGTTTTTCCTATTATCAAAAAATAAAAATCATAGGTTCTTTTTTAAGACCTTGAGGTACATAAAATCTAAACTAGATGCAAATTATTTTCTAATGGCTTAAGTATTGCAAAGTATTACCCCTCATACCAAAAATTAGGTTAAATTAGTCACTACTTTTCCGAACAACAACTCCTACGGTTTTAAATTGTTGGATCATGGTTCTACATAGAGAAGATCTAAAAACCTAGATATAAACCCTTAGTACCTCACCAATTCCACTAATTTATTATTTACCTAGATCCTATAAATTGAAAGATGGGAGATTAAGATTGGTCAATTGTAATAGGCCAATATATCTAGATAGAAATTGTAAAAAAACTAAAAACTATAATAAATTAGAATACTTGCAAGAAGAAGCTAAAAATTACACCTAATTTGATATCTATGTAAAAAGACTAAAATTCATGGATCCAATATGTAAAATTGCATATATCATGAGGTGAAACTTCTATTGCTCTTATGCCATTTAAAAAAATTGATATTCTCTAAATCATTGTAAATAACCTTAGTACAAATACCAACACACATGCATATATAATAAAATAATTAAATATATAACATAGATTTATCAAGATGTACCTCAAGGTATTAAGAAAGAACCTATGATTTTTTTCTTTTTTGATAATAGGAAAAAGACTTTTGAGAATTTTTTGTGAAGAATCGATTGTGAAATTTTCCCTATGAACATACATCCTACATAACTCAAAGATGGGATTGATAAATAATGAAAAATAACAAACACAAGGATCATGTGGGATAATGCAAACATTGACCGAGTTACACTCCGACACCCAAGAGATTCGGCACATGATGGAGGCCTTGTTACAACTCAGGATCTCAATGATTTTCACGGGGATCAACCACTAATGAATCAAAGAGAGGAAGTAGATCATCAATGAACTAGTTTAGTTAGGCTTCCCTTCTCCCTTCCTCGATGATTCTATAGTCCTCGCAAAGGACCAAATTCAACAACTCCTGGTTGTCAAACGCCAAGACAAGACTATCTTTTAGTATTTAAAGGAGAGCTCAAGTGTTGCAGAAGTGGAGGTGATTCTAAATCCTATTGTACAATTGGAGTTTTTCTTGCATGTAGTAGTATAGAACCTCCAAAACTTCTCACATAAGGAGATAATCGAGTTGGATTGATCCTTTCAGGAATTGTAGAGAAGGACCAATCCAATGGAAGTGGAATAACTCAAATATTAGGATGCTTTGCAGTAACTCTAAGTGGAATTTTGTGAGCCACTTTTTTTTTGAGACAAAAGTATTGTCACATTCTTCCATGACTGGCATGGAGTCCCTAGGTGATTCGTCATAACTATAAAGTTATTTTTGCATAAAAATATTTTGATCATCATATTTTTTCACCCTAGCCCTTGTTTCATTTGTCTGATCAAGCTTGAAATTGACTAAGTATAAATTTAATGTGGAAGGTGTCCACGTGTCTTTTTGGTGCAGTCAGGGCTTAAAGAAAAAGAGAAAGGGATCTCAAACTTGTGCCACTCTATCCACGTGTCCCTATCCTAATAAAGGTTACCCTGGTGGGTTAAAGAGTCAAAAAAATAGCAATAATCTGTAGGGCCTCCACATGTCACCTAGGTGCACTTTTAAATAAATAAAAATAAGAAGACTCCCCAGACTAGGGCATTCCCACCACATGTTTCTCGGGCGTAGATTGGAAAACTAAGTCCCAAGAAAGATTCTTGAAAAAGTTCCCATCCTCTACGTGGCAAAAAATAATCATCACCGACTCAAAGAGCACCATTTGGGAAAATTAAAGAAAAACACAAATATCTCAATAGGTAGTTGAGATATTGACCCAAAAAGAGAAGATCATGTAAGAAAATTGAATGTTGCTAGTAGAAGCTCTGATTCCAAATGTTGAAGCAAGAGCCATGAACATCTATAAAAGGATGTCTGATCCAAGAAGAGAGGGAGGAGATTTTTAAGATAAGAGATAGAAGTTTAAAAGAGATTCATGGTCCATTTTTTATAATATTTGGCCTTAGCAAGACTTTGTTATACAAGAAAATGTAATTTGTGCCACGTCGGCTTTATGTATCATTTTATCTATAAATAAGAGTCCTTGTTCTGTGCACTTTGGCTTTCATATTCTGAGTCTTTCTTTTTTGCTAAGTAGTTCTAGATAATTTAAGAAATCTATCGTGCTATGCGCCCTTGGGTTTTAATTTATCTATTATCTGTGTTTGTTGTGTGTTTTGTCTCCTCAAATTCTAATAAATCTAAGGTATTTCTAAAATAGGTGGATCATGTTATAATGATCTTCAAACTATTTTAGATAATCTCCCTAGGTATCTCTCTATCTCTTTAGGATCTATTATGGCACATCGCCTTAGTTAGTTTTACGTTTATTTTAAAGCTTTCTCCTAACCCTATCCCACACCAAAGAAGAGCCAACTTCTTTAAAATATGGAGGTTACCTTAGGGTGCACATCCCACTAACCTAAGGTATCCAATGACTCTAATGGTTCACGTAAAGATAATTCAAAGAAGTTCATAGGGAAAATTTCACATTGATGCTTCACAACAAAATGCTCAAAAGTCTTTTTTTTCCTATTTTTATATATATATATATATATATATATATATATATATATATATATATATATATATATATATATATATATATATATATATATACATACGGCACACATCCCACTAACCTAAGATATCCAATGACTCTAATGGTTCATTCATAAAGATAATCGTCAAAGCTAAGTTCATAGGAAAATTTCACATTGATGCTTCACAACAAAATGCTCAAAAGTCTTTTTTTCCTATTTTATATATATATATATATATATATATATATATATATATATATATAGGTTCTTTCTTAAGACCTTGAGGTACATAAAATCTAAAATAGATCCAAATTATTTTCTAATGGCCGTAGTATTACGATATTACCCCTCATACCAAAAATTAGGTAAAATTAATTACTAGTTTTCCGTAACAACTCCTAAGGTTTTAAATTGTTGGATCATGGTTCTACACACGGAGGAGATCTAAAAAACCTAGATACAAATCCTTAGTACCTCACCAATTTAACTAATTTATTATCAACCTAGATCCCATAAAGGGCAAGGTGGGAGTTTAATATTGGTTTATTGTAGTAGGCCACTCGGTCTAGATAGAAATTGTAAAAAAACTAAAAACTATAATAAATCAAAATACTTGCAAGAAGAAGCTAAAAATTACACCTAATTTGATATCTATGGAAAAAACTAAAAATTCATGGATCTAATCAAAATTTCATATATCATGAGGTGAAAATTCTATTGCTCTTACGCCATTTAAAAAAATTAATATTCTCTAAATCATTGTAAATAGCCTTAGTACGAATACCAACATGCACGCATATATAATAAAAAAATTAAATATTAAATTAAATATATAACATAGATTTATCAAGGGTAGTATATGATCACATTTTTATTAAGAATATGTAACTTGAATTTGTAGTAGTAAGAATAAATATCTTCCATAATAATTACCACATGCACTAGCTTTATGATATTATAAATAAAAGCTAAAAGGATATATTGGGGTTTGGAGATTATTTTCTTGTAAAACAATTCTGTAAAAATTATATGAATAATATAATTTTGGTTTATATTCTTCATTATTAAAAGATGTGGATAAGTGTGCACCAATAGATGAATTATCCATGTATTAAAATAGAAATTATATTACAAGTTTATCTTATATTCATACAATAGTGTATTATGTTTAATCCTAATTTAATAATAATAATTATGTTTTATCTCTAATTTGGATTGCAACTTGAAACTAATACGCAATCATATTTTATAAATAAATGTGTCAACCTTTAGATTTGATAGTATATGTAAATGTTATAAGGAAATGATATTTAATCAGGTCACATGTTAAAATATTATAAAACACAAGTGTATGAGTTGAATTATATTTTATGGTGTTTTGTAGGGTGATCTAGTTATTGAATTATTTCAATTTGGTTATACTACTTTTGAAATTTCTTTTTATATGGAATTGAGCTCTATAACCTTCATATACACTAGTGTGGAATTTGAAAACTAATGTCTAGAAAGTATTTTTATTTACCACTCACTTTTATCCCTATTTTATAGTACTACTTCAATATTAGTTTTTTCATTTCTATCAGTAAGTCTTCATACACTTTTTCTTACTCCATAATACTCACATATGTACCTATAATGATTAGAACCCTAATTTCTTACACTAGCACTCAAATACACAATTAGATAACAAGAAAGGGTTTTATTTGCAGATTAGTTTGGTGACATTGGTGGCCAACTCCTTTTTTATTTTGACTAAACACTAGACTACATTACAAAAATGAGGGATCAAACTCTATGTACTTTTCCTAGTGTAAGTGCAAGTGCAAGTGTGTATGCATAGATAACCACCCCCTATGTTTTCCATTTTACCTACACAGTAATATAGGGATAACTAGGTATAGTTAGATTTACCCTTTGTGTATATTATATAGAATTTTAAATTAGAGATCTTGTAGATATATATTCAATAGAATAGATCCCATTAAATTGAACCTTATTTTCTGGATACTTCACAATTCTTAATTTATATTTGAGGTGAATTTGAATTTACTTGGACTAATTTTAGAAGAGTGTGGATTTCTTCATACTTGTTTGGGACTTATTGTAAATGTGTATTCTTTATTTAGGGAATATTTGGGTATTTTTCTAGAGATTTAGAGATGAAGATCAAATGTTCCTTGTGATTTACCAAGTGGGAGTTTAGTAGCTTCTAAGTGAGTAAATGAGGGTGCTAGACTTGATTTTATACCATTCCAAGGGATATTATTTTTCATTAAAATTAAACTAGGAAGGGTAAAAAGGATAAACATAATAAATCAAATTTTTTTAATTATTGGCAAATAGTTTTTTGAAAGGGACTATACCCTTGTGTACAAAAGAGGGCCTAGGAGCCAGAATAGGAATTAAAACCAGAATAAAAAGGATCAGAATCCAAGTGTGACAATGAAGCCCAAAGTAGCCAAAAAACAGCTACCCCATCAAGACAAAAACAACAAAAACTTAAATCAAATTATTTGGTCTTAAGAGACAATATTATTGAAAAGTGGACACAACCATGTAATATTTATGTCTAAAACTATATGGTATTGTATAAGAGGGCCAAACACTATAAGTTCCTAGAAAAATATGTTGGATATTCAAGAATACTTAGATCATTTATGTATATGTGTTTGAGCAAGAGAGTATGAAATTATGAAGTTTTTGTAATCGTTACGGATAGTAATATAATGAATTTAATCTTTGTTTGAGAATTCAAGTTATGACTTAGAGATATAAAACAAATAAATAGTCTCATGTACCTAATTATAAAATATAGGTGACTATATTTACCCCATTTCAGATAATAAATGCAATTTACTAGCTTTAATTGAAAATATACAAGATTATGTAAAAACTTTTTCTTTTCTCAATTTCTTGATTGTTTGATCTCCTAAATGGTCATAAGATGTTCCCAATAGAAAAACCTACAACACAAGTTTATTCAATGTCCATATAATGAACTGTAAAACTTTAACTATATATATATATACATTAATATTTGAAATTTTTAAATTATAAGAGAGAACGGAAGGAGAAAAACTTTGTATGTAGAACTAAGGTTTCCCTATATATTTAGAATACCATGCCCTCTTGTCGATGCATGTGGGGATGTAGGTTGTATCAATAACAATAGATCATTTGGGGTGATAAATTCCTTAATTTAAAGGAAGTTGGTGACATGGTATTCTTAGTAATAATTTTCAAGAGGGTAGGGTAATGATACAACTAAGCCAAGATTCGTGTGGTGCAATATATCCAAAACTCAAAAAAATGAGGAACCAAATTGGTCCCACAAATTTAAATTCTATAGACATCAATTTTTTTTTAATATTAATGTGTCTCTCATTTTAAACCACTCCACTAAAAATATATTTAGGATTTTAATTATTCAAATTCTTAAATTGAGATTCTTACAACATAATTAAACATATAAATTTGTAATTAGAAACATGTCCCCCAACATTTTTCCATAAAATGTAGTGAATCTATGTAGTAATTTATATCTTGGTAATTTATTTCTTTTATGAACCAATTGTAACTTCTTGAATTATTTATGACTATTTAAATTGAGCTAGAGAAAACTATCAAGTATAGGACACCGGTGTCCCATTCTATCTAGAAAGAAAAATATTGTCCCTATATTAAAACTTCACTTATCCCTATTTTTAATCATGTAAACCTATTCTTGTAAAATTTCCCATCTATTTTTGTATTCGAATTTTTTTCTACGCACTGATTTATCTTAATATTCTTGTTATAACCCCACCGAATGTCGCATATTTTGAGACGAGAGACATCGGATGTAGATCGATTAACTCAAAATAATTGAATTTTTCTTTGTTAGATATAACATATAATCATCATTAGATCATATATAAGGTGTTAATAGATGGCCAAAATGTACGAGTAGCCCTAAAAGAGAGTGCATGATAGACATCATGCAATAAAGAGATATCACACGCAATAAAAATACAATCACATAAGATCACACACAAAACCTATATGGGTCATACAAAAAGGCCACATGGCCACATATAAGGGATATACAAGTGTGAACACTCATAATAGGACAATGGATACACAAAGTCAAAGTATAATTTAAGATTATAAATAACGGACACCATAGTATTTCATTTACATATATATTTCAATGGACTCAAGATAGGAAAATAACCAATCAAATGTATAAGAATACAATGCAATAGCCCTTTGGGTGAATAGAACAAGGCATAATATTTCTATACATACCACATGTGTTAGTCCTAATAATATAGATAAATAGAATGCATCACAATAAATAATATAAGCATAATCGGGATGGGAAAAGAACTAATATTTCTATACATACCACATGTGTTAGTCCTAATAATATAGATAAATAGAATGCATCACATAAATAATATAAGCATAATCTGGATGTGAAAAGAACTATGTGATAAATGGAAAAAATAGGATTCGGTAGTGTAGAATATGCCTCCAAATTAGTCATTAGGTGAAAGGGAACCCCAACATTTGAAATATGTAGAGTCTTGTGTATCCTATATCATTCTCATATACTTCATGAAACACATGTATCTATAATATTGAATATGATATCTATCCGATCATGTGAAAAACAACATATGTAAATTTTGAGAGCTATTATCTCAAGTTATGATCAGGTCATGATTTTTTATTTTTAGAATATTTGATTTATTTAGAATTTATTGTATTTATGTTTATTGAAAAAATTTCAAAGGTGATTAATTCAATGACTAAATCATATGGATAAGGAGGATCAAGTACTATACCTAAAGGATAGTCTTAAATGGAATTATGTACCATAGTTTTAAAGATTTCCTAATGTGGGAGAATGCATAAGATGGGCCATTAGACGAGGCATATGCCTCAATGGAGTATTAAATGACCTAGGAGATTACATGACTTTTATATTAGGATTTAAGACTATTTGAATTTATTTTAATGCTTAGTGAGAAGCCATTTAATTATATTTACTTGGTTTTGATCATGGATTATGTTAAAATGATGATAGTACAAGTATGGTTTCCACTTGATTAGGAATTATTTGAATAGATTAAGAGAGTATATGTTGTTTAACCATTTTTTCACAATGAGTAGAATCAATAATAGTAGTTAGAAGTGGAAATGGAGACTCCAGGGTAAATTTTAAGACCCCCATAAAAAATACCATAGATATTACTTGGAAAAATTTTAAAATGACTTGTGAAATCTTGGCGAATGCCAAAAATGAAAGGATATGTTATCGGTTGATAGAAATTGTCAGTTGGTAGTATAATCTTATTGGCCAATAGCATTATGTTACCATTCAAGAAAAATTCTCTTGTTTTAATGTGGTACAGGATATTTGAATATAAAAATTGAATATTAATGTAAATTCTAGGTGAATCAACCCAAAAACATTAGTGAAATAGCTAGTGACCGAACACCTCAAAATTATCCAAATCTAAATTTTAAAAAACACAAATATTTGTTAATTAACAAATATTAGCCACTAAAATTTACACTAGGAGACTCATAAGGGATTTCCTAAAAATTAAATACTTCACTATAGTAGATTTATTTGACACAATCATACACATTAGAAGTGATGACATGGATCTTATGAAGACAACTCATGATCTTAGTAATGTGTCATCTTACAATGCTATAGAGAACCAAGAAAGGTTTAGATAGTATATGTTCCCCCACTTGAATGGCTAATTAAATATGTTTAATATACTCTTAAGAATCTCAAGAAGTAGGATATAAATGATACACAGTGTTTCCCATTTATATTTTTAAGTAATGTTTTACATAAATTGTCACAAGATCTATTGTCAATACTAATACTATGTAGATAATGCTTTGATTAATATACGTGTGAATACATAGTG
Organism: Taxus wallichiana var. yunnanensis; assembly: GCA_018340775.1. Classification (NCBI taxonomy): domain Eukaryota; kingdom Viridiplantae; phylum Streptophyta; class Pinopsida; order Cupressales; family Taxaceae; genus Taxus; species Taxus wallichiana. The sequence goes on along the minus strand of CM031243.1, from coordinate 91,174,450 downwards.
TCTGTTTATCTAAAACATCATTTATGATTTCAATTTAATCTATTTTTATAATAGGTAGTGGATATGGGCTAGTATTCATAGTTTCCATTAATGGCACTCAAAGAATGACTATAGGAATTTGAAGAAGGATGCATGATGTACGCATGATGAACATCAATATTTCCTCTGGGATATGTTTTAGGTTTAGACCTAATGAATTGCTGAATATAATATGTTTTTAAATCTAATTGAATTGAGGTCTATATTCCTCTTGATTAGTTTTAAAATAGATATTTTTATCATCGATGGTGTCCTGGATGACATGCTTGAGCTTATAGCATTGATTTATATAATGTCTAATACAATAGTGATAGTCATAATACACATCAACATCAAATTATTCATTTTTATATTTCTTTCATAAACCTCCATAAGATGAGGGGTAGAATCAAGGTTACACTCATTTAAGTATAATATGTGGTGATGCAAGTAGACACATGAATTGCCTCATAGGGTGGGACTGTAATAAAATTTTAGTTGATTGAAATATAGCATTGAATATTAATTTTTCTACATTTCTTGTTGCCATCAAATTTATCTTTGAGACCTTATTTACTTAGAAACTTAGTATTTGGCATAAATTATAAATTAGGTGCATATTGAAACTTTTGGTTCTTTATAAGCTTGACTTCTCAATCCTTTTAGGTATGAAATAATTAATCCTAAGATCAAATTTTTGAAAAAATGATATTATCTTATAAAGGATTAAGTAAAATAGAGGTGAATAAATCTTAGATATCACTATCCACAAATGAATTACTCATATTTGCAAGCATAGTCTTGCATTAACACATAAACATTAATAGTCTCATTAAAACATTGTCTAAGAGTTTATGTTTGAGTGTAAAATACTTTCTCACTAATATTGATTACTATTTTTTTAATAATAGACTGGAAAATGGATTAAGAGTCGTGAAAAAATGAATCATAAGGTCATATAACAATTTTAATGCATAATATTTAAGACTTTATGGTAAAATATTGGTAAGAATCTCATCATTGTAGGAACAAGTAAAGACATGTTACATGAATGGAGTGGAGATATTTTTCTATATATCCTTTCATATATGGGAAGGTTAGGAGTAAAAATGAATAATAGGTATATGATAAGAATCCAATTCAATTTCTAAGGGATTATAGAGTCTTTGTGTGTGATTCCATAGCATGATAATTTCTAGGAATGCCTTGGTGTAAATATATCACCTTAGCTTGTATATTTTGAAAAAAATTCTTGAGTTATTTTGTATCATATGAGGTAAGAAAATGTCCATGTATGTGCACAAAATGTGGTGAAATAATTGTAGTACTAACAAAAATAGACATTGTAATATGTTGACTAACATGAGGTGCCCCAATACCATTAGTAGATGGATTTATATTAGACGTGGAAAATTTCATATTAAATGTAGATGAAGGATTGATAACTCAAAATGGATCCTTACCTTGAGTTTATTTATCTTTCCAAGATTTATCTCCAAGTATAAGTTTGATTATTTCATCAATATGTTGATGATTATCCAGAGACATTTACAAAAATTAGATACACACTAGACTTTTTAGGGTCAACACCATTAACTTCATCAAGATAGATATTTTTAGAGTTTTCAAATTGATTAAGATTAGTTTGAATATCATTTTTAGTGGAATGCAAGTGATCATTGTTACTTGGCATGTCTTCAATGATAATTACATCATTAGTAGTAGGATAAATAATGGTATTCATTGGACATTTTTTCTTCTTTAAAATGTATGGAAGTTGAGTGTGTTCAATTTTTGGGGTTTTAATTATAGTAAAATGCCCAAAAGGAATTGAAAACCAATATAAAAGAGAACAAATTTTGTCTCATATATGAAACCCTAGAAAATATATAGACCATAAAGATGTATAGATGAAACCCTATGAAAAGATTGAAAATCATATTTAAAATATAGAAACCTTAAATGAAATTTGAAATGACAACATAGAACAATTAGAAATATGACACCCTAGAGGTTAGGGAAGCTTGCATAAGATCAATAAGTGGGTTCACCAAATTTTTATAACCCTAATCGAAAATAATCATTTTTTATTTTTAATTTAGATTGCAATTTAAAACTAAAGCACAATAATATGTTATTATTAAATACTCCAACATTTAGATCTTATAGTACATATAAATGTTATAAATATATGAAATTTAATTAATTTTCATGTGAAAATATTGTAAAACCACAAGAGGATGATTTTAATTAGATGTTATAATGTTTCATAAGGTGATTTGGATATATAATTTGGTCAAATGGGTTTTTATTTTTAAAATTACTTCATCTCTGGAATTCTTTTTGAAAATTTCCTAGACATTAGCATCACGAGTTAGACACTAGTGTGTGATTCTTATGTCATTTTTTTCTATTTTATATTTATTTTTAGTTCCAATTTGATCTAGATTATTTCAAAGTTTTTTGGAATATCTTCTGCTCCATATTATTCATACATACACCTATAATGATCAAAACTGTAATTTCCTACACTAGCACTCAATTACATAATTAGATAACTAAAAAGGGTTTTGTGTGTGGTTAATTTTGACTACCCTTTCTATCAAACTCCCTTTTTTGTTCTAACCAATGTTTTCACTCCATTTCCCAAATGAGGGGCTCAAAATCTATGTACTTATCATAATGTAAGTACAAATGTGTATGAAATCTAGATAGTCATTCCCATATGTTTTACCTTGTCCCTCAACATCGATGGCAAGATAACTAGGTATATTTATGATGTACCATTCATACATGTTATATAAAGTGTTAAAGTAAAGTGCTTATGCATACATATTAAAAATACTAAATCCCTTGAATTTTCTTGGCTTATAGATACTTTACAATGTTTGATTTGACTTTAAGGTGCATTTAATTTGGCTTGGAATTTTTTTATACCCTAAATAAATTAGGGTTTGTTATTATATTATTTTCTTATTAATTTGAAGGTGTAAGGTTTGTAATGTTATATAATATGATTAATTAATAAAAATTAATATGTAAAATAATATATATATCCCAAAGTAAATCACAAGATACGACGATAAATTTGTTTTATTAAAACACAAAGAGGATATAGTACTTAGCTAAATCAGAGGTACATCGATGATCTAAGTGTGCATACAGGTGTACGAAATGGTGAGTATCTATAAACGATTCATATTTATATTTGTGACTACAATATGAGTTGGTAATGAACTATATATTATGTCCTAGAGTGTGGTACAACCTAGTCATGAAATATATAGTTTTGAACGAGGAATTACTAGTATTCTGTACCTTTTGGTGATTATTGGTAGCATGGAAATGTACTTTAATGTATGATGTTGGAGTTTAAAAATGTGTGGTGCCTCTTTTAGTGACATTTAATATATGGAAACCCTAGATCCTTGCACTAGCACTTCATGAACAAGATTATATAATAAAAAGAGATAAATATATGTGTGGTGGGGTCATACAGACCCTGGTGATCAACCTCTAGTAATCTAGACCAAGAACTGTGTTACATCTCTCTTGAAGATTGGAGAAAACTCCATGTAGTCATTTTAGAGTATGCGTAATTATGTATACAATACTAAGCCAAACATGTATCATTACATTATGTCTCTTGACACAAATATAATGAGTGTAACTATAAATAAAGTATATAGTACCCTTTTTATGGTGATATAGTGTGTTTTACTTCTACATAATATATTGGTTCCCTTTGTCCCTTGAAAAAATAAGCGATACTTTGTGTTGGATTGAACCTATAAATGAATTCATTTTAGGTCGATTTGAGGGCTTGTATATTTTTAAGTTAGATTCTTGCACTTTGTTTTAGTGCTTTAGACCTAAGTGGTGGTTGCTCTTAGATATGTGTGCCTAATTTAGGAATATTTAGAAGAATCTTGTGTGATTTTGGACTATACTTTGGAATGAATTATCTTGTAATTTACTAATTAGTTAATGATTTTATTATAATTACTTATATAGGAACTCATTGGTCACATTTTGCATTAAATATGACCTATAATTTATGGACCAACCCAATAAAATATATTACCTTTTAATTATGACCATCGGTGGTAAGAGATAAGACCATATGGGTCCAACCCGGACTATAGTACAACCTAATTCCAATCCATATGGTTCTAGATAGGAATTTTATGAGGATTGTGTAATATATTAGGAGAGATACAAAGGATTAGTATATTACTTTAGATAAATACAACTGAGTATGTGAATGGTTGAGTAATGTGTAGATTAAAACAATTCATGCAAGAGAGATAGAGAGAGTTATATAATTGACTTAGGATTAGGATGATTGTGTAAGTCATAATGCAAAAATGAAGCCAAATGTTTCATTACCAAAGGTTAAATTATCAAATTTATGTACCTATATTTCCCCTCTTTAAGTATGAAATGAAAATTACATGATTAAGGAAAAATATACCTAAGCGTGTACACACACTTTGTCTTTTCTCAAATTTGATGGTTTTTATCTGGTGTTGGCATATTTGATGACAAAACCTCAGTAACATAGATTATAGTCAATATAAAAATAAATTGAACAGAAACTTGGCTTTGAATAACATATTTGTAACTTTGAAAATTTCATTTGTAAATAGTAAAGTAAAAAAGGTAAAAAAATGGAAGGAATACACTTGCTTTTTTTTTCCCAAGGGGATAATTTGCAATACTTTTCATAAATGGAGATCCATATTTGTCTTTGAGTTGTTGAAGTATTAGGGATGAATAGTCCCCAATTTTGCTAAAAATATCTCATATTCAAAGAGGATTTTATATTTTTTTTAACCCAATGCCAAATGGAGAGGTGTCATAAGACTTTTCCCAAGAACACCAAAAGAATAAAGGTGGCTACATATTTTTCTAATCACCCTTATTATTTTCAGCAAATGAGCGAGATGAAAGATGACACAATGTTTCCTAGTCATCTTGATATATTCAAATCCAACTGACCATAACATTGTTGGTGGATCTATTCCTAAGTGTAAAAAAGAAAAATTTCAAAGGTAATGAATAGATCATGCCCCACACCATGTTATGTAAGAGATGTTTTGAGATATTGAATATTGAATATTAAAAAATGATAATAAGGCCCATGTTCTTGTACCTTGTTTGAAATTATTTTTGTCATATAGTGTAAAAAAGGAATGAAAGTACCCAAACCCACACATTCTATATCAAAATATAGTAAAACCAATTCTAAACTATATAATATTTCCCTAAACTTATATTAAAAAACTTGTAACTATTTTTTAAAATTTGAGAATTATGTAATTTTCTATAAATCAACCCCCAAGATAGAAATGTCCATGATGGGCCATAACATGTGATATTTATGTCCTTAGTGGATGGTTTTATACGTGTGTAAAATATATTCCTATTATATATATATATGAATAGATTTCTAAGTATTATTTTCCATTTTTAAATATATTCCTAAAAGTATAAATTCTATTTATGTTCCTAATGTGGATAGATGTCTATGTACTAAAAACCACCGATTTGCCCCTTATTTTGAGATAAGTAAGATGTGCATAGAGAATTATTAGATAAAAATATAATATTTGTATACATGTTAAATGTATCTAATAATATGCATTGGATCACCTTGAGGTATGTCTCAAGTGACCATTGTTGATATCATGTTTCTACAAGGGTGTGCATGGTAGAAATCATGACAAACAAATATAATAACAAAGAAAAAAACACTTAGTAACAATCACAAAAGAAATTATTTGTATTAATAAACAAGATCATATGTAAATAAGCATATAATTAATCTATAATACAAGTACACAAAAATTTCACATATGTAAGTCACAAAAATTTCATAGAGGTATCACACACATAGACAATAGGTTATAGAATCCGTAGAAAAAGGACTGAAAAAGTCACCAAAGAGAATCATAACAAATATATATATATATATATATATATATATATATATATATATATATATATATATATATATATATATATATATATATATATATATAGGTATATAGAATATGATTCTTTTGGTGACTTTTTTCGTCCCTTGACAAGGGTTGTGAAAAAGTCATGAAATTTTGTGACTTAAAGAATCATAACATATATATATATATATATATATATATATATTATGCATACATAAAAGAAAGAATAAAATAGATTAATTGAATACAATAACAAATAGTATCCTAAAGGTGCATAGAGAACAATAAGCTAACACTACATAAGAAACATGTGCTAGTTATATTATTCCAAAAAATAAGATATATAAAATACAATATATTGAGCATGATGAGGTAGAAAAATTAGTTGTACTTAAACAAAAGAACCTATTTAGTTTGTGAGATTCCCCAAAAGAGCGAGGTCAATGGGGATTTTTTAGACTTACACGTGTTTCATTTTGTAACAATTTATATATGTCCATCAAGATCAACATACCTCGTGAATGTATGGGTTAAAATATATATAGAAAAATATGTTATCTATCTGATTTAATGAAATATTAAATCTTAATTAGATTACTAAGATCAAATGAATATATAAGTAACAAGTAAGATCTATCATGAAAGAAATAGGCACTTGTGAGAAATAGTGAGATTAGAATGACTTAGCTTGTATCTAGAGATCCGGGATGATTCCGAGATGGAAAATGACAAGAACATGCTGAATATGGACTAAGTAAGCTTTTTCTTGAGAAATTTCATATGAAACTACTTCAAATAGGACCACTCAGGTGCTAGTGTCTGAGTTTGGCACTAGTGTCCTGACAACAGTCCGGATCTGATATTTTTAAGGTCTACTGAGATATATATTTCTTTTCACTCTTTATCACATCCACTTAAATATAGGGTTTGAACATCACACTTTAACCTGAAAAACAAACCCTATATACCATTATAATGTTCAAGAAAACATTGGATGAAATAAATAATTCATATGCTTGAGTCGGATTGACCTCGATGGTCACCCCAATGCAATTTTCAGCAAGTTTTATACTACATTTTATACTCTATGTAGTTCTGTGTGTGTGTGTGTGTGTGTGTGTGTGTGTGTGTGTGTGTGTGTGTGTGTGTGTGTGTGTGTGTGTGTGTGATTGAATTGTGTCCCTTGAAGCTGGGTTTCCCATGTGCTAGTCACACCAAGATAGTAGGTTGTAACTAATTTCCCCCAAGATGAATTTGTGAGATAGAATTAAAAAATAACCCCTCCTATGAAATGAATAATACATCCCAAATGAAATCTTTGAATGTTTCTCTTTTCCAAAGTAGTAAGTAGAAAGTAATAGCCCCAAATTTTCACACCCTTAAAAAAGTAAGTAATTCATGTATATATATGATTCCCTTGTTTTAATTTCATCATTTAAAACCAAAAATTTCAACCCAAAATGATAAAAGAGACTTTAGAAAATATAACAAATGATATGGCATTTCAAACTTGAGAAAAGGAGGAAAATGACAAAAGTGCCCAAAGGGGATAGTAGCACTTGGGTACTCTTATCCCTAATGGATGGTACTATATGGGATGATTAGAGGTTATAGTATAAAATATAGAGTTGGGTCATATGTTGTCCAATGTCCAAAATTAAAGTGACCATTCGGAAAGGAAATAACAAGAGTGTCATATCTAGTTTTCTTGCTTAAGAATCATGCATATAATGATACACTTAGAGGCATGATGTAAATAGAAAGTGTGTTATTTTTATTAGATCTTCCCCACTTTATGTTGGTGAATGAATATTCAATAGTATAAATTAGATAAGAAGAGTGTGTAGACACTAAATCATGCACTTTGGGTATATTTTTAGGTCTCGATCACATACTACTATTCATATGACTCAAAAGTAAAAAGTACTAATTGATCACTATTTTCACCCTCTTTGATTTCTTTCTAATTTTTATCTTTATCTTACACACCATTTTTCCCAATATGAATTTCAACACTTTATTTTTTTCGATTCGGACACCAACGCCCACCAAGATGCCAATGCCTAAAGGCGCTACACTCCCCTCTGGGTGTCTTGGCCTCTTTTTATCTTTCTTGCATATTTTTGGTCCTTTCTAGCTATTAGGAATATTATTTTCTTGGTGGTCATCCGTTTAGTGGTTAATTATGAAATTTAAACAAGGGAATCATATAAATACAAAGCTATGTGACCATAATAAGGGACCAAGCACTAAGGATCTACTATTATTAGCTAACATTGTATCCAAAGGCATTACAAGAGCATCAAAGCATCCATCTAGAATCCATTCAAAGTACAAGGGATTTCATTCTTCTACGTACACTTCATATGAGGGGAATTTATTTTTTCATGCACACATATATCTACATTTTCTACACCGAGCTATTTCTCATTATTTAAGTGTATCCACACAAGAGCCACCTAGGGCATGATTTCTTCACACATGCACGAGGAACGGCGTGGAGTGTGAAATGTAGTACAACAACACCCGGATTGTAAGTTCACTCAATTAGGTGACCACCGAGGTCATTCTTACTCCCCATTTTCATATTTTTTAGGATTTGATTTGTTTTTGGTTTTGCAAGTGATATTTTTCTTTGCAAGTTTCAGGAAAATTCATTGATCAAGAAGTAAATTACAAGTGACTAAAGGTGACATCCAGCAAACATCTCGTGACCTTGGGAAATTGATTTTTTGGTGTTGTGATTAGTCACAAGGTCCTAGAGAAGGTCTCACAATGCCCCAAGCACCCATAAACATGCTCTATTGTGACACTTTGTTTTCCTATCTCATCTTATTTACAACTTGACACAACTTCAAGATTATTGCGAATTAGCTAAGTATCCTAACCTCCCTCTTTCACTTAGGGTTTTAAAACTATTTTCTTAACTTCTTAGTTCAAATCTATACTTTATTGTATATTTATATTTGTGGTATAACCTAACTCATTTTTAGCATTTATTTATTTCGATATTTGCTTAATCATTTAGTGAAGCTAACATTCAAGAAATCATGGACCCTCATCTTCCTTCTCTCATAGCTCATAAAATTCCTCAAATTTATTTGTATGATTTAATTCAAATGTATCATAATGCCCAAGTTGTTATGAAAAAATCCTTAGACACCATATATCTCCCTTACATTACACCAACACATCAAGTGGCTATTATTTTAGATCACCTATCGATGACCCTACCCTTCGTGATCCTCCACCTATTTAACCCATGTTGGAGTCAATTAAAGATTTACATTATGTGAATAACCCATGTGCATCGACACATCACTCATCCTAAGTTGAGCACTCACCCAAAGCATGCAAAGGTACTAGGTCCCTCTTTAGAGTTTCTTGTACAAGATGTTAGTGTGATGATGTTTAAACATGTTTAGATTCATAATTAGACATAAACATTCCACAGTTTATAATCCAGATCTAGATCTTAGAGAATCATGATAAATGAACTAAACAATAACTATGATAAGATTAACCATATAAGAACTAGATTTAATCAAGTCTAACACCATTATCTAACCAATATACTCCATTTCATTAATACTATAAAACACAAGCATCATACAACTTTGTAAAGTATCTCCATTAGACAGTGCGTGTCAAAACTAGTAGCAAAACTCTACACTAATTTAGTCTGTACTACTAAACTACATAGTTCAATACATATTTATAGGGGTCGGATCTTTCCCTTCACCACCCATGCACTTCTCAAAATAGGTCACATGTTAATAATAGCCATGTGCCTTTACAATAGTATGCACAACATGCAAGACCTCTAACAATAGATGTCCTATAGTTAACTCTAAGTAGAAATCCTATTATTATCTTAAACTATGCATGTCACTTATCTTCTATTTGTTCCCAAAATACCATTGTGTGTAGCACAATTCTTCATCTCTATGTTTGATCCACACGTTATCTCCAAAAACAGCTATTTTCCATAAAAATGGATAAGTCCTAAGCTAAAGCGTTCTGGTGCACATTTCCTTTCCTATCTTCACGCGCCTTCAAATGCACCTTGTTCCTTCTTGCGCATCCTTTTTGTTTCTTCTCCTTAGAGAAAATTTTTATCTACTCAACATTTCCCCACACTAAAGTACATTGTTGCCCTGGAAATGGGAATTATTTCTAATTTCTCCAATAATAAAGAATAATTAATGAAAGAATGAATGAAACACTATACAAAAGAATGAATTTTTACTCTGCAGTACCCTCTTCTTCAACTGGAAGGATTAAATTTGGATATTCATTTTTCGTTTCATCCTCCAATGTCTTTCAGTCACTTAGCACATTCCTTGTTTTCTCTGGAATATTAATGGCTATGTCATCTAATTCATCCTGAGTGATCTTTTCTTTCTCATTTGTAGCACCCAAAAAATTGGCCATACCTAACAAAATTCCCTCCATGACGTCCATCTTCTATGCTATGAGTTCCCCAATCTCATCAATTCTATCCTTATGTGGATCTTGGACTATAACTAGGGCCTCGTGATTTTTTACTAGTGCTAATCTTTCTACATGCCCAAGTGTTTCATCTTTCATTTCCTTAAAAAATTCATTGTCCTCTACTATAGTCCTGATCCTTATTATGTCTTCTAGTGCCATGCATAAATTGAGAGCTTGGTAGGCTTTCTTCAGCTCATCTTTCAAAGTTTGGAGCAAGGTCTCATAAGTTGAAACTTGTCTAACAATATTGGCCTTTCTCTTGTTACTTCTTGTGTATAATCCTTTGGTGTGGGCATTCAAATTGGTCCTTAATCTAATACCAAATTGACCAAAGTGCTCACATAATGCATAGTAGAAGGAAATTTTTCAGGAACATGAGATTCTAGATGAGGTCATGTCTTAAGAATGTGATCACCAATTTCCTCATTATTTTCTTGTTCTTATTCCTTATCTTCTTTTAAATTCTCTATCTCTCGTAGTTTTATCCATAATATCTTCAAGCAAAGTGCTTGAATGGTCACATCCTTATCAACGTTCCTTTGCGCCACTTAAGTAAATACCTTGACCAAGGCATTGATTACCTACTCATAAGACATTAAAGTAGGTTTTATTTCCATGTGCCTACTGCGGGGTGCCTTCTTCACTCTGTGTAAGACATAGGAATATTTACACATGTCAAAATCAGGTTTTTTCAATGGATTCTTCATGGACTAGGATAATTGATTCCGTGTGCATGTAGTAGTAATAGTTGGATCCATCGGCTCCCACCCATATAACACTTTAAGGACCAAAGTGCTCTAAAAAATGGGGGCGAGACGATTTTTCTTGTGTCCTCAACATATCTCATATTAGGGACAACATATTATCTCTCTTTGTGTCCTTGGCCCCTTAAGAACACGGGTGCTTAAGGTGCAGAGTTGTCCCTTCTCCTTCGAGTAGTAATGGGCACACTTTGGGTGGCTTTCCCATAGCTTCTTCTACTTCTTTCATCCATTCCTCATCATCTCTCGTCTCTTCATCTTGGAGTTCCTCTACATCTTCAAAGTTGAACCGGGGTTCTAGCGCTCTCTCCCTTGACTCCTCCTCCTCATCCTATTTAGGATTCATATTTATTCTCCACTTATTCTCAGGTGTTTATTTTTGAGGGAAGATTCAAGGTGACCTTCACAAAGGTTAATATGTTCCTATGCCTTGGGTTCTAATTCTTATAATCACCCTTTTCAAGTGGCACTCCTCATGGAATGTGTTTACGTCCAAGTCTTCCTCTTCTCCTTGTGGTTGTGGAGGAGTATCTCGCACACCCACTTTCTACTTTTTCGGTGGGATACCTCGAGCTTTATGGTCCAAACCTCCACTATCCTCATTGATTTATTCTTCCTCATCTTCTTCCGAGGTTGCTGCATACTTCGGAGATGCCACATTTTCAATTGTATTCTTACCTTTAGGTGGCCATGGGAGCATGAACTCATTCTTTGCATACTCGCCCTTTTCCACCCTAGGCTTAAGCTAGAGATAGATAAGTGTGGCCCCACTATTCCCAATAGCCAAACTTACTAGCTTCATACTTATGACATCAGAAATAAGCCTCTCAATGTAGGCAGATCGACCTAGATAAACATAATTTTTCCTTAAATTATGGTAACCACAATCTACCTTGTCTACGTTATAGCTTAACCGATACGCATCAGAAAACACATGTACTACTACCTAGAAGAATCATGTTGTGAAGGAGTATGGTATTTTACACCAAGGACTCCATGTCCCATCCTTCATTATGAACTATATGATGAAAAAATGTTGATATACCACAAACCGTGCGTGCTTTTCCACCACTAAGGGTAACTCCTTTAGAATGCGCCATTCCTCCTTGAAGGTTGCATGAAGTTGGTCATACCATAACTCTGCCCTCTACTTGAATAGACCATTTGTTGATCCTTCACATATATATTTTCCAAACCTCTCTGCAAGGCACTTATTTCCCATGGGGTATTCCCATATTTTATTGTTTGGCCCATTGGGAACTCCAATTTCTACAAACACAAGTGATAACAAGATAGTGCCAAAACTTATCTTCTCACCTGTGCACGCTACCTCAACAATTGTATCTGCTATGTACGCTACTAAGTTGTAATATTATCCTTGTGAAATATTCTTTGTAATGTGTAGCCACATGGTGTTTACTTATGACCAACTTTCCTAATCATTCAACTTGGTGAGTAAATACGTGATCGCCTATATCATAGGGTACTTCCTTAGCTTATAGATATCCATCCTATGCAAACCCTTTGTGTACACCAAATCCTTTCTAGTGGCCATAACAGTTACCTTATCAATTAGATCACTACTAACCTTTTTCCCTATACCCTTCAATCCTGTCAATGTAGCAATTAAGGGTGTTGTGATCCTTACCCATCATCTAGCAAAATCAAAAAGTCCACATGGACTCTGCTCATTAGCCACCAATATAGATTTTCTAGTTTTCCAAAGTACGAGAGTTCATATAGCTGGTATACCCCTACCTTCTTCAACAACTTCTCTCCAACATCATCATATACCGGCATGTCATCAACCGTTCACTTAGTGGTGTTTCTATTTAGCAATGCATCTATTTCCTCCTTGTTCTTAGTGGTGAGATGTTTGTAGTTGCACAATTTACACCTACAGATATGGGAATCCCAATCCCATCTGATAGTTACTTCTTCTGGATACTACATTTCTGAAAAATTTCTCTCAAGAGCATCCTCAACCTCAGTTTCCACCTTCTTCTTCCCCTTTTTTCCTACTCTAGGTGCTTTCCTTGGTGCCATGATAAAAGTTTCACCTTTTTCCTATTTCGAGTAATCTCTCGTTCCTTAGCTCGAAACAGCATGCCCGAGGTGCTTCTCAATGCTTCTTCTTCACTCAAACCCTTCTCCAATTGTGCAAAGAAACGAATTTTGTGCACAAATCCACTCTCCTCACCTAGTTTCATAGATCTCCACACCTCAATGCATTTTTCTTGGTTTGGTCGTAACTATCTCACTCTAATGCTTGTGATCACAAAGGTAGAAATGAACCCGCATCACGTCTTTATATAAAGTTTTGAAAATTTAATGCATTTATTGCTCCTTTACCTATTGTATGCATGAAAAAGAACATTTCTACATTAAACATGAAATGAACATTTCAAGCTAATATGCTAAATAAACTAACTTCTATCTCTTATTGAATGCTAAAAATAAGATGAGATTGAACCTAGGTAGACCTCTAGCAATCAAAGAGTTGATTATGTGCTTGAAATCCCAAGGTTTCTAAGAATGGAGTCTTGTCAAATCATGGCTACAAGACCATTTGACATATCTCCATATGACTTCAAAACTTGGGTGGATGAATACAAGAAATGGAGAAGGAAAGCTCTTCTAATGGAAGAATGCTCAAAGATGATAAATGGCTATAGTGTATGCTCTATGCTCATTTAGGAATGTAGGTGTAAATAGAAAGGTAGGAGGAGGGCTCCTTATATAGCCCAATGGATAGAAGAATCTCTACATCCCTCTTCATGTGGGATAAATGGAGAGGTTGGGTTAGTTGTGGATAAGGAAGGTTTAGAAAGGGTTGAGTCAACCTTAGGAGAGTTTATTTTGTCCTTTAGTGACCCATGGGGTTTGAGGGGATTTATTAATTAACCAAAGTGATTAATTAATAGGTGTGCAAGCTTATATAAGCTTTTTAGAGGAATAGTTAGTATGATTTATGTTATGAGAGGATTTTAATCAAATAAATGATGATTTATTGATTAAATAAGAAGAGAATTAATTAATTAATCTAGATAGAAAGGGGTATTAATTAATTAGAAATAATTAATTAATCTAGATAGAAAGGGTATTAATTAATTAGAAATAATTAATTAATCTAGATAGAAAGGGGAGCTTAATTAATTAGAAATAATTAATTAATCTAGATAGAAAGGGGAGTTGATTAACGAAATGTTGTTAATTGGCATCATTGTTGGATAGAAGAGTTAATTAACTAACGTAATGTAATTAATTAATGATGATAGAGAAAATGTGTGATATTGACGATATGTCGTCAATTTGTAGGAAAGGGTATAATTAGTGCATTTAAGTATTTAAATTGCTCAAGATAAATTATAGGTGTCTACATTTTCCCCTCTTTGGGGTGGCATAAGTGATGCCACTTCAAAGATAGTAGACAGATAAAATTTTGAAAGGCGTAGAAGAAAAATTAGTAGAAGTGAGAGATGCCCCCTCGAGTGTCGATGGGGTGATGAGAGAAGGCGATCGATGATCGAAAAAGGTGAGAGAAAGGAAATAGAAGAATGGGTAGGAGCAGGATGCCCTAGGTGAATAAGAAGAATAGTGTTGATAGGAGAATGATGTAGAAGAGGAATGAAGATGGAAAGAAAAGAAAGCTTTCATCCAGTGTATTGAAACAACTTTATTGTCATCATATTGCCAAAGATCTACGTCATCGGTCCTTATTAAAAATATAAGCATACGAAAAAAGTAGGATGACATGAAAATCCATACTACGAACAATTTTCCATTGTTGAAACACCCACTCAATGCAACATACAAAAATCAATGCAATATGAGAAGGAAACAAGCTCATTTAACAAGGAAAACAAGTACAAACACACATATTCCAACCAACAATGGTCAAGACGGTTGTACAAATGTTTTGTTATCAAGATGAAGATCCCCAAATGTTGTGATTGATGAAAGGGTTAAAAATGATGCCCCGAGAAAGGATACATGCAAGGGAAGATGATGAAGGACACTGGGTCCAATGAAAAAGTGTAGTGTGCACTAATGAAACAATATCAAGCAACTATATGTGCCCCAGAGTACTAACGAAGCAAGCAAGCTAGCTTTGTAAATGGTTGTAAATTTGATGATCCATGAGTCATTTAATTCATGAAGATGTGAAAATTTCCAACAAGATATGGAATGAATACCATGCGTAAGACACAAGTTTCAAGCTGCTATGAGTTGGTTTACCTATTTTTGCAAATTTTACAATTTTTAGGATTTTTGAAAAAGTTTTGAATTTTTTGGATTTTGAATTGATTTTTTTTTTTTTTTAGATTTTTTTAGACTTTTGATAGTTTGGATAGAGAAGAAGTTAGAAGAATCAGCAAGAATCTCCTAGGAGAAAAAGAAATGCCCTAGGAGAAGAAAGAAGCAACATGTGGAAAATAATGCCCCAACACAATGAAAGATTAACAAAATAATTATTTAATAAAAAATAATTATTCGATGGAGTGTGTAGAAGAAGGGATATTGCCTAGGAGCAATAAAATTGTCCTAGTGAGAAGAAATGAGTACCAGATGGAAAATAATGCCCCAACATGGTGAAAAAGTAAGGAAAATAATTATTTAAATAAAATAACTATTCACGGTGAGTAGAAGAAGAGTTAGAGTGTGATGTTATATGGTTTGATTTCACACTTTTGTATGTATCATGATGATAGTTGAGATGTTTGTACCACATGTGTTTGATTTTGACATGATAGATCCATAGATGATATCAATTGTATTGTACATGTGATGCTCTAGATTAGTGGATGGGATGACATGATGATATTGGTGTGGGGGGATAGATTTTGATATTTGTGATCCCTCTTGCCCCCATTTGATGATACGATATGTGATGATTAGCATAGCATACATGTATGATGTACACATAGCATTTTATTTATATATGATGTATAGATGATGTTAGATGTGATGATATTGATGGAGATATGATGATGTGATAACAAAACTATGTACATGTGACAAGAAAACACAATCAAATGTTAACAAAATACACAAGTGCCAACCAACATGAATTAACACAACTATGTACAATTATTTACAAGCATGCAAAAAACACACTACATATGTACAAGTAAGAATGAATCTAATCTAAGAAAGAAAAGATGAATCTTATCAAAGTATGTCTAAGAAACAAACTATACAAATGTACAAACAAGCAACAACTATACAAGCAAACAATGTACACAAACAAAGAAAGAAACAAGATAAAGTAAGTAAACTAAAGTTATGTTTTTTTGCAAGATTGTTTTGTGAAACACTTTTCTATTTTTTTTTGTGAAACAATTTTCTATTTTTTTTTTGTGAAACAATTTTCTATTGTTTTTGTGTTTTTTGAAACAATTTTCTATTGTTTTTGTGTTTTTGTGAAACAATTTTCTATTTTTTTGTGATTTTGTGAAACATTTTTTGAATGTTTTTGTGATTTTAAACATTTTTGAATGTTTTTGTGATTTTCTAACATTTTTTTGAATGTTTTTTTTTTTTAACATTTTTGAATGTTTTTTGATTTTCTAAGGTTTTCAAAGCTATGCATAAGTAACCAAGAAACGTGGATGCCCCTAGCGTTAGATAGAGAATATACAAGGGCAAGTGCCACGTGCTTATAAATAGGAAGGTGAAGTCACAGAAGTTCCCCCAGCGTTAGATGGGGAATATGCAAAGACCATCCCTTCACAGATTAACAAGAGGAGAAAAATCTGGATCAAGGCTTGATAGGATAGGTTCAGGGAATCTCAGATGCAAGTGCGGAACTAGCCCTAGGCTAAGTAAAAGTACCCTCCTAGATGCAAGATGCTTGTGAACAATGAATCCTCCCAAGGCACTGGAAACCAGTTTTCACCAAGGGACCTATCCAACGTGCCACAATTGTGTGGTTTTCACATATGGATGACATGTTTTCTTTTTTTTTTTTTTTTCTCTTATTTTATTTTTTTTTGTATTTTGATCATTTTTACTCTTTTTTTTGGTTTTCTTTTTCTGATTTTTGTGCCATGTTTAAGCATAGAACCGCTTAAGGTGCATGGAATTCATAGGTTCATGGAGCTCATCACCATTGGGATGGGAAATTTTGTATGCTCTCCATACCATATTTGGCCACAATGACGTAAGGTCCTAACCAATGCGGTTGAACTTTCCTTTCTTCTCTCTTTCCGCCCTTGTGTTGAACTGATTTTCTTTCATGACCAAATCTTCGACCTCAAACTGATGAGGTATGATCCTTTTGTTGTAATTTTTGGAGACTTTGTTTTGATACACTTTGAGATGGTTAAGGGCGTGGATGCACTTTTCATCCAGGAGTTCTAATTCTTCCATCTTGGCCACTCTGTAATCCTCATCCTTGTCCAGATAATCCCTAAGAGATATTCTCAAGGAAGGAAGCTCGATTTCCAATGGGATGATGGATTTGGTTCCAAATACTAGGGAATAGGGTGTCACACTAGTAGGAGTGTGAATGGAGGTCCTATAAGCCCAAAGGGTTGGGTGAATTTGCAAATGCCAATTGTGACTATGTCTTACTCACCATCTTTTCCATGATTGAACCAATGTTTTGTTAGTGGCTTCAACCTGCCCATTACCTTGTGGATAATATGGTGTAGACCACTTCAATTTTATTTGAAATCGATGACAAAGGTCCTTCACTATTTTTTCTTGAATGATTTTCCATTTTCAGTAACTATGGCCAGGAATGCCATACCAGGCAGATAAGGTGATTCATGATAAACTTTGAAATTTGAGCTCTGTAACATAAGTCAAAGGAACAACCTCCACCCACTTAGTGAAATATTTATGTAGTTGTGATGATGTGAGTATGACCATCAGATGAGGTAGGGGTGAGCTTTCCTATTAAATCTAGTCCCCATTTGGAGAATGGCCATGGGGTTGTGATTGGCTGCAATGGTTGTGATGGTGCATGGATGAAATTTCCATACTTTTGACATAGTACACATTTCCTTACATAGTTGCAGTAGTTCTATTTCCATAGTAGGCCAATAGTAGCCTACTCTCAACAATTTCTTAGCTAGAACCATTCCATTTGTATGGGTGCCACACACCCCTTCATGTACCTCTTTAATCACTTGGACTGACTCTACTACATCTAGACAATGCAACAGATTCCCATCGTAGCCACATGATGATAGAGTGTATCTCCTAAGAGGGTATAATGGGCTATCTGGTGGATAAGGCTTTTTTTTTGGAATGGGAGATGTCAGAGAGGGAAGGTGTTGTGTTTAAGATAGGTATATGATGTGCATACCATGGGGAATAGGGACCAACAACTTCACAAGCCAAACATGATTTATGGCATGTCATACATGTAGGTGGCGTAGATTCTCAACAAAAATGCATATGTCATCATCATTTCTCTCTAGTGGAATTTGTAGCATAGAACCTATGGTTTCCATAGCATCTATGGATCTGTTTTGTGCTCTTGGAATCTGTTTGAATGTGATACACAAAATACTCTTTCAAGGTTTCCACCAGTTTTTTGTAGGGGATGAGTTTCTCATCCTTGACTTTATATTCATCGTTAACTTTCTTGATGATCAATTGTGAATCACCAATGATCTTAACATGATGGATATCCCATTTGATTTCCAATTTCATCCTGTGATGAGCACTTCATATTCCACAATATTATTTGTACAAGGAAAACCAAGGTGAAAATCTTGAGGTATAGGGTCACTGAAGGAGTAATTAATACCACACCTACCCCAAACCATGAAAAGTAAAAGATCCATCAAAGTGCACTTGCCACATGACAGATTCCTCAATATATAATAATGAAGCATTTCTGCAGATCCGAGACTTATGAGGCTGTTCGTAATGTAGTAATGGTGCTTTCTAACTAACTGATCGGTGAGTACTTGTCCTTTTACCAAATTTTGATGTACATACTCAATGTCAAATTCACTTAGTAGAATGATCCAATTAGCCATTCTACCTGTAAGGGTGGGTTTTGACAATAGGTACTTAAGTGGGTCAACTTTGGATATAAGCTTGGTTTTAGTATTTAATAGGTAATGGAAAAGTTTTTGGAAGGTAAAAACTACAGCCAAACAAGATTTTTCAATCTGAGGGTAGTTGAGCTCATAAGAAATGAGAGTATGACTGAGATAGTACACAACTTTTTCTTTATGGCCGAGGTCATATTGGGAGAAAGCAATGCACCAATAGAATTGAGTAGTAGAAATATACAACAAGAGTGGCTCACCAGGAGTTGGAGGCATGAGGATAGGTGGATTGGCTAAGTACTTGCTTAAGCAAGGTGAAGGCATGTTGTTTCTCTGGTCCCCAAATAAAGGCAACATCCTTTTTAAGTAGATGGGTGAATGAATGACACTTTTCAACAAGTTGGGAAATGAAGTGGTGGATGGCTTGTATCTTTCCTTGCAAGATGCACATAGTTGTTTGATGTTTTTGGGAGGAGGCATTTTAGTAATGGTAAGTAACTTTAGTTGGGTCTACCTCAATCCCTCTTCATGATACAATGAATCCAAGAAACTTTCTTGACAGTACGCCAAACACACACTTCTTTGGATTCAATCTGACTTTGTATTCCCATAGGCATTCAAAGATATGCCATAAAATCTCAAGGTGATCTACTCTTGTCTTGGATTTCCTGAGGATATCATCCACATAGTCTTCCATGATGTCATGAATCATATCATGGAAAATCATGGTCATTTCCCTTTGATAAGTTTCTCCTGCATTTTTAAGGCCAAAGGGCATTACCTGATAAAAAAAAGTCCCAGGGGGTTGTGAAGGTTGTCTTGTGTTGATCCTCATCTATGATTTTGATCTGATTGTAGCTGAAAATCCATCCATAAGTGATAACATTTCATATCCTGTAGTTGAATCAACAATCATATCAATATTGGGAAATGGGAAATCATCCTTTGGACATGCCTTATTAATGTCTCTAAAATCCATACAGATTCTTATCCCGATAGGTTTCTTTTGTATGGGGACTATGTTTGATATCCATTCTGAGTAATCAATAGGTCAAATAAAGCCCACCGCTAACAATCTTTCTAACTCTTCTTTAACTAGAAGGGCCACCCATGGATGCATTTTTCTAAGCTTTTGTTTGATGGGCTTGGCGTTTGCGTGCACTACTAGGTTATGCACTACCAAAGTTGGATCTAAGCAGACATATCCTTATAGGACCATGTGAATACATCTATAAATTCTCGTAGAAGCATGGTGAATGTTTTTGTTCCCATGCCGAGAGTGAAGCTCCTAGTTTGACTATCTTTGGATCATCTTTTGTTCCAATATTCACATCAATGGTTTCTTCTACTAGCATTTTTGACAAATCCTCCATATGCGTAGGATTGAGAGGAAGGTTGAGATCTTCTTCCAAGGGCATCTCTATGATATTTTCACCCTTGGTGTGGTCACTTTTCTTGTCCATTGATTTTTTTACTTGTTTTTCAGCCAACGCCTCAAAGAGGTTTTCACTGTGTGACTTGGACTTTTTTTTTTTTGAGGCTTTTCATTGGAACTTTTTCCCTCACTTTTTCTCAAGTTTTTTGACCATGAAGCTCATCTTCCTCACCAAAGTATGCAGGTATCTAAGTCAATGTAGAAACCCTTCTTATGGTCTCCAATTGGAATTGTATCTCGAATGCCCATGAATTTTGCAATGGCTTCATCATTTTCAAAGAGATCTAGTGGCACATGATTTTTGGTCCCATTCGACAAGGAAAGGGTAAACAAGGTCAATTTTAGGTTCAATAGGGGTTATGGTAAGGATAACGGTATTCATGAATAGGTTCATGGAGGCAAGATCCTCGTATTGGCTATAGTGGGAATCTGTATCGCTATCTAAATAATCAGAGCTATCTTCGTGCTCAAAATAGGTGGCATCTTGATCATTGGGTGTGATCCATAGGTCAAATGTTGATGTCATACCTTTCCATCTTGAAATGTGGGAGAGGAACTTGGTTCTCTGGTCCTTGCTCATTCTTTCCACATCCTAGACCCTTGTAGCCCATGGAATACATCATTTGGCTAGACTTCTCATACTCAAGGATTTGGTAGAAAGTTGGTTGAGTATCTTTGGGACCCAAGTCATAGGTGGGTCCAACAATTTCTCTTCAGTGAGTAACCCTCTAGGTAAAAATGACCCAATAGTTCACTCATCTCTAGGCCATCTGAAATGATAGTTGGGTTGGCCTCTAGTTTTAGGTGACAATGAGAGGTCTGAAACCAAAAGAGCTTGTTGCACATTATACTCCCCACAACCATATTCCAAAACCTTCATCTCCCATGAATCAAAAGGAGAAGTTGATGTAGAAGCCTCACGGGTGCAAGAACTTAGGGAATCTGAATCTACTCGTGACTCCATGGCTTTGGATTGAAGAGGAACAACTATATCAGCAGAGGGACACATATAGGCACCCTTATGTGTAAAACTATTGAGAGCTCTGTAGTGAGTGAAGGGCTCTAGATCTCCTTGTATCATGACAATGTGTCCCTGTGTTTCAATTTGATGCATTGATGGAATGTTGATGGCATGACCTGCATGGCATGAATCCATGGTCAACCAAGAAGCATATTATATGGGAGTTCAAGTCCAAGACATGAAACTTCATGTGATGACAAGTGGGTCCGACTTCCATGGGTAATGTGATTTTTTCCATGATTCCCTTTCCACATTGTTGTCATAAGTGGTTATGGTAATGATGTGGACTCAAGATCTTCTTCTGTATGTCCCAATTGCTTAACTAATTTCAATGTGCATATATTCAACCTTGATCCATTGTCCACAAGCACCCATTTTATCTTTCGGTGGGTGATGAATACCTCAATATATAAGGGGAGATTATGCATTGGATCTTCAATAGGGATCTCCCTATGATTAAAGGAAATGTACTCAGTTGGTACAATATTGGCTACCACAACTTGAAGATGCATAAGATCTACTTCTAGTGGCACTCCTGACCCCTGAAGAGTTTTGTACAAAATTTCCTTATGTACATTCGATATTTTGAGAAGATCCAAGATTGAAATCTTGGCAGATGTCTTCTCAAGTTGTTTCTAAAGGTTATACCTACCATTTTGCGGGGGTCGACGAGAGAGGGTTCAAGAATCATGAGGTGGGCGTGCCTTGTTACCACAACACAATCCTTTCCCTTGATTGAATGGTGTTCACATGGTCACTAGGGGAGTGGATACATCCAATGAGTGAATCATAATGATTATTGTCTTTCTTGGTATATAGATAATTCACCGCTTTGTAACTCTGGGATGACTCTCCTCGATCCGGATTTGGCTCATCTAACTTACCATGTTTAGGGAATGGTTCTTTGTATATTCCCATCTTTTCGTTAGGCATGAGTTTTCTCTCGGGTTGTCCACTTCTATCTCCCCATTGTTGATGAGGTCTTGGATGTAGTGATGAAGTCATAGACATTTTTCTATTTTGTGTCCCTTGACACATGATGTAATTCACAATAGTCATGCTCTTTGTACCATGATGGTTTGGAGCATTTTCATCAAAGGGTTGTGTTGTGGGATAAGTCACCATGTGAGCTGCATCTAATTGTTTCAATATGACCGACAAAGGCTCATTGAGAGGAGTGAACATTCTATGTTTAGGTGGTGGTTGAATAGGTCCTTTAGTCAGTTTAAAAGGTTGACCAGTTTGAACCATTTTACATGTTTGGAATCTATGATCCCGTCTCCCACCACGTTCTTGTTTTTGTTGAATATTTTCAGATTTTCCATAGGTTTTGTGTTTTGGTTATCCTTAGAATGAGGTTTAATGGTTCCTTTGGAAATAAGGGATTTCTCTATTTGAATTCCCTTTTCAATAACCTCTTCAAAGGTGTGAACACAATGCATTTGTAGATGAAAAGTGATGTCTAGGTTGAGATTGGGTACAAATATACTCACCAGCTATTTTTCAGGGAATGTATAAGGGAAGTGACTAGCTATCCCTCTCCATATTTGTAAGAAGCTAGTGAATGTTTCATTGGGACATTTTTAGTGCCACACAAGTCTGCCATGGTTATGTCACTTTCTATATTGTATGAGAAGTGTCATACAAATATTTCTGCTAGTTCGGGCCATGTAAAAATAGACCCATGAGGTAAGTGAGTAAACCATTCTAAGGCTTGCCCCCTAGACTCTTTGGAAAGAGTCATATGAGGTAATTGTCATTGTAGGCCACTTCTTGGCATGCCATATAAAAATATTTTACATGGTCTCATGGGTCACCTTTCCTCTATATTTGTCAAATTTTGGCATGTCAAATTTTTTAGGGAAGGGTTGAAGCATCATAGTTTTGTCAAATGGATAGGGACATAGCTCTTCATATTGATATTTTCTGCTATTCCCCATAGTGCTCTCTTGGAGGCTTGTAAGTGTCACTTTCATAGATTGCATTTCTTGAGTGAGTAATTGTTCTTTGGTAGGAGAAGTAGGGATATATACATGATGGTGTTCCATATTATCTTCTCCTTGATTGTCCAGTTGAAGTTCACTAATTTTGACCTTAGGTTTTGTCTTTTGTACATTCTTGTTTGTTTCTTTTTGTACATGAGATGTTAACAAAGCCAATTTTACTAAGGTTGCTAATTTGTTGTTAAATAGTGACTTCTTCTTCAAAAGGTTCCTCTTCTTCTTCATGTTGCGGAGGTTGTTCAAAATTTTCATGTTCTATTTTGACTTTACGTGGTACTTTAAGGAAAGGTATTCTATATCCATTGCATTATCATTTCCCATGTTAGAAGTAGAAGCATGTCCATGTGTTAAGATATCATCCATGTTAATAAGGGTTTCTCCTCTTCATTAGCATCATTTGTAGGTGGGATTACCTCTTGTTCGATAGGCATTCTAGCTCCCAACTCCACAACTCGTGCCAGTACCCGATCCTTGTTTCTAAAAAGGAATTCATCTAACAAGGTGGGGTCAAAGTCAAACTCCGCATGTGGTGATTCCAACTCGTCACCGCTATGATCTATCATTTCTTCTACTTCTTTCTCTCATAGAGAATAAAGGCCCAAGATCATGGCCAATAAAAGGGTTTGACCCTTGTTT
The DNA here is from genome assembly GCA_018340775.1 of Taxus wallichiana var. yunnanensis. Classification (NCBI taxonomy): domain Eukaryota; kingdom Viridiplantae; phylum Streptophyta; class Pinopsida; order Cupressales; family Taxaceae; genus Taxus; species Taxus wallichiana. Next base: position 91,150,107 of record CM031243.1, on the reverse strand, counting down.
GTTTGAGGCTTCCCAAGTTTGTGTTTGTCTTGTTTCCAAAGCCTAATTTTTGAGTCCTAATCTTGTTTTAGGAGCCATGACGTGTAATAGTTTCACTAAGGTATCTATGAATGTGTTCAAATATTTTTATCAAACCTAAGTGAAAAAAGGAATGTCAAGAAATTAAGGTATGTTATGAATGTCAAAGAACCAACGTGACATAATAATTTGCTCTTAAATGAATGAGCCAAGCAAGAATCAATCACACAATGTTGAGTTTTAAACCAAATAATCAAATGAAGTACTTCCTAAAAAAATTAAAAAAGGTAGTTGGTGTCGTATGATGATTAACAAAATGTCCCTACTTATGTCAAGTTCAAATAAATGAACAAGGTGTAAGTAATAACAAGAAGTTAACGTGACCTCCAAACAAAGTATACTAGAAGCAAGCCCAAATTCAATCAAGACCTATATTCCAAAAGGTTTCAGTTACGATTGTGAGTGACACAACAATTTCACCAAGATATGTTAACCAAAATTTGTGAGAAAGTAAGGTATTGATATCAATATGATATTGATATAACACGCATAAGTGGTAACACTTAACACTCTTCATAATCGAGGTAATAATTGAAATCAAACTAAAATGATAGTATACCTAGGAATTGTTAAAGTGTATATAGTGTAACCTTATAATATAGATATTTAGGCCAAGTTTACAAGAAATAAGACGTAAATACCAAAATTGTAGTGTCGTGATATAAACAAGATAACCGTTCAAAGGAGAATCAAAGTGATGAACCAAGCCTAACTATGATGATGATCTTGACTTGGGTATCAAGTTTAAAAAGGCTACCAATGATATAAAAATGTCTCCACACACTTTAGACGTTTAACAACCCAACCACAAACATGGATGAGCGTAAATGGACAAAAAAGTGGTGAAACAATCAATTGATAACACAAAGGTAATCACTCTTCTTTTGATCAAAAAAGTGTCAAAAGAAAGTGAAGGAAGTAGATCAATTGGGGTTGAAAAATGTTAGCCTCACTTTGGTAGAGTTTCACCTCACCTTAGGGCAAGTGAAAAACTAAGAAAAAGTAACGCTTCACATGTTTTGTGATGAACAATATCTCTCAACTAAAATTGGCTTTGATGTGGTCCAAGTGGGCTCCTGGTCAAAGATAGCTTCCTGGGTGGTTCACTCAACTAGGTGTCACCAAGACCATCTTAAGTGAGCTCGATTTACCCAAAAAGTCACACTGACTAATTTGGGAGTATCTCGACTTTACTTTACCCCCTTCAAGCACAGTGGGCAATAAATGTGTCCATCATGTACTCTCACTGGGGTTGCCATACGGATGACTTGTGACGCTAAATCTCACAAATGGTAGTACTAGTCAAGTAGGTTGTGTAGAGCACTTCCCATTTCTTCCACAAGGTTCCCTCTTGCATGGACTACTTTGGGGTTCCTAGGACCACCCCCATTTTTATAGCTTAAGGCTTATGCCAAAGGGGTTATGTCCTAGTTTTAAGCAAGAGGATGGGACATACCCTTATCCGAACCTGCAAATATAGTGTGTGTTGATGTGGTGTGTTTTTATCATTTTTATATTGGATGTGATTTTCTTGAACACCTTTTGACAACCTTCATGATAATTGTATTAGTAGTTTAATTTTGTTTCGAACTCCTTTCTTTGACAATCATTTTTAGGTCTTGCACTCAAGCATTAGTAGTTCTTCAAGAAAATAACATTATTTAAAAGAGGATTAAGAGTTGCTTTTGATTCTCAAGATCATCCAAAGTAACAAGAGAACAACATACAAAACAAATAATCAAACTAAAAAGTAAATAAAATCTTTGCAATCAATGAACCATACAAAAAGCTTAATAAATGTTCATTCCCTTAAACCAAAAGTGAAAGATGAAGTTTCTAATTTACCAAATGTTATAAAATGAAGACTAAAGTATCTTTTGATTCTCAAGATCACTCTAAGGTGAAAGATAATAACATATACAAACTTTATTCCAACTATATAGAAATGGAAAACTTCAAATCAAAGGACCATTGAAAAATGTTTTGTAAAAGGTTCATTCCTTAAGCCAAATGAATAATCAAATTTCTAAGTTTAATCTCAATGTTAAAAAGATAGAGATCAAAGTTGTTTTTGCTTCTCAATATCACCAAAATGTGCAAGAGAAGAGTGTACACATGCTTTAGTCTAAATCAAGTAAAGCATGGAAATACAACATTAGACATGTTATAAAATGACCTATTTTAAAATAAATGGAAAACCTGCAATTTCTTGAAGTATAAATCCAAAATTTATGTCTTCATTTCATATTTAGCTTCAATACCTTTCCAATGTAAAAACAATGGAGTTATTTTGAGTTCGGGAGCAAAATTTATGGCCTTCAGATGATGGGCTACGCATATGCTCTTATACTCACAAGTATGCACTTGACATGCACTCAAAAAATGTCAAAACAAATGTCCCTTAACCTCGACAAATGCTCAAATTTTTCCAACCTAGATTCAATTTTGATAACAACCCATCACATTAATATATGAATAGAAGAATCAATGCTATCAAACAATAACATACATGCTCAAGAATTTAAGATTTTCAAGAAATTGGCAAAACTAACATGTAGAATGATGAAAAAGTAAGCTCTAAAAATTAAAACATGATGAAATATTGAAATATTCTCACCAATATTCAATTTTACAGAAACCCACCACATTAATATATGTAAATAGAATACTTAGAACTATTAAACACTAACCTACATGCTCAAGAATTTAAGATTTTAAGAAATTGACAAAACTAGCATGTAGAATCTTTGAAAAAAAGTAAGGTCTAAAAATGAAAACATAGATAAATCTTGAAATTTTCCAATCAATTCCAATTTTGACAGCACTTCACCTCCTTTATACCTACAAGGAATACTCAACACATGCAAACTCAACAAAATAAGTTAATAAAAACAAGTTATGTCAATATATGCAAAAAGAGGGTTAGTAACTAAAGATGAAACTTGGATATTCTTTGAGTACACCCACACTACCTATGCTCGGATATTGGTGGAACTTGATACGGCTAAAAACCTCCCTGCAACCATTGATCTCAGGGTGCAAAGCAGAACTTGGTCACAACCTTTAGATTACGAAGGTCTTCCATTTCGATGTAGAAGATGTTTCGGTCTTGGTCATACCTCTATTGCTTGTGGGTTGGCAAAACGCCAGCCTGAGAAACGCAGCTGGTGGAAGGATGCCCACCAGAACATTTGGTTTTCGATGCAAAAGAGGACCTTGAAGCAATTCCAAATGCTGAGGTTGAATCTGACTTTGTCCCTGAAACCCCTTTATCGGAAAATACTATTGCCAATAACAAGGAAATTGCAGCAAATTTATCTCATATAGTTGTTGACAGCAAGGAGAATTTGTCTCATGAAAACAATGAGGTTGTTTCAGTTGGAACTTTTGCTACTGTGGAAAATTCTCCTTTTTCTAACCCTCCATTCGTGGAAGCTTCATCAGGTTGGGTAACTGTCCGTAAAAAGAAAAAGTTTATTTTAAAGAATGAAACTTCTCCGCCTCGATGATTCTTCTCTCTTTTGGTGTTCGGCTGATCTACATTGTCTCTTGCTGGTTCCGAACTGTGGTTTTGGGTCTGCACAGGTGTGCTTTGTACTTTACAAGATCGATTGTTGTTTTTCAAGCTTTTTTTGCTGAATTGTTGCTGGGTGTTGGTACTTTTCTGCGCAGTTTGTTTTCTGTTGTAGGGCTTCCATGTTTTAATCTTGGCTTTTGAGCCTTCATGTACAAGGGTATAGTCCCTTTCAAAAAACTATTTGCCAATAATAAAAAAAAAAAAACTAAATATGAAACTAAACTAAAAAAACTTGAAATTAACTACAAAAGACAATGGAGTAAGTCCCACCGAGTGTTCCATATGCATGCATGTAATACTTAACAATGCAATTAAATTTGAAACTAACACCTAGTAGCTTTCCAATACAATACTAAACTAAACCTATGCATCATCATGTTAAGAGCTTAAGCAAAGCTAACATATCAACATTTCCACATTAAACATGAAATGAACATCTCAATCTAATATGCTAAATAAACTAACTTCTATCTCTTATTGAATGCTAAAAATAAGATGATATTAAACCTAGGTAGACCTCTAGAAATCAAAGAGTTGATTATGTGCTTGAAATCCCAAGGTTTCAAAGAATGGAGTATTATCAAATCATGGCTAAAAGACCATTTGACATATCTCCATATGACTTCAAAACTTGGGTGGATGGATACAAGAAATGGATAAGGAAAGATATTCTAATGGAAGAATTCTCAAAGATGATAAATGGCTATAGTGTATGCTCTATGCTCATTTAGGAATGTAGGTGTAAATAGAAAGGTAGGAGGAGGGCTCCTTATATAGCCCAATGGATAGAAGAATCTCTACATCCCCCTTCATGTGGGATAAATGGAGAGGTTGGGTTAGTTGTGGATAAGGTGGGTTTAGAAAGGGTTGATTCAACCTTAGGAGAGTTTAGTTTGTCCTTTAGTGACCCATGGGGTTTGAGGGGGTTTATTAATTAATCAAAGTGATTAATTAATAGGTGTGCAAGCTTATATAAGCTTTTTAGAGGAATAGTTAGTATGATTTATGTTATGAGAGGATTTTAATCAAATAAATGACAATTTATTGATTAAATAGAAGAGAGAATTAATTAATTAAGAATAATTAATTAATCTAGATAGAAAGGGGTATTAATTAATTAGAAATAATTAATTAATGTAGATAGAAAGGGAGCTTAATTAATTAGAAATAATTAATTAATCTAGATAGAAAGGGGAGCTTAATTAATCTAGAAAGAAAGGGGAGTTGATTAATGGAATGTAATTAATCGACATCATAGTTGGATAAAAGAGTTAATTAACTAACGTAATGTAATTAATTAACAATGATAGCAGAGAAAATGTGTGATATTGATAATATGTCATCAATTTGTGGGAAAGGGTATAATTAGCGCAATTTAAGTATTTAAATTACTTGAGATAAATTATAGATGTCTACACCTATCATTAATCCTCTCATTAATTGACTATTTTCCAAATTTCGCACAATACACCTACGTGTCATGCCTATAACCTTCTAGTGTGCCTTCCTACCTTATGGCTACATACCTCTTTTGTTCTCTTCCATGCACCAAATTACCTCACCATTGCGACTTCCTCGAGTAGTTTTTACTGAGTCTGACTTACCTCACATTATCTTTGTTCATTCATTCATTTCTATCTATGATCTTCTTTAGGAGTAATTTTCTCTCTAGCAGTGCCTTTCCATACTATCTATACTTTTTAATCAAAAGAAATCACTTGTAATAGTATTTTCTTATGTGTACCCATTTTTGAATGATAACCACCCCACACCAAGGGTATGTGTAGTCCTCTATGCATAAAAACACTTTAGATTGTAGACCAGCTTGCACACAAATGTACACAAAACACTAAACTGAATTGACGAAGAATGAAATACATTAAATAAAATAGAGTGAAGGAAATATAATCTAAATGGAAATATTTCCTTATTACAAACACCAAGAAGGCTTATTTATAGCAGGCTTCACCTACTACCCTATTGAAGTAACTAGGTAATCGTGTTCCATCTAGTGCCTCTTACTCAAAAGTTCCGATTCAAGTATGTGAGTGATAACATACAGTCCTAACCAATGCACCTTAAGATTTCATGGGTGGCATAAAAACTTTAAATCATAAAGAGTACCATCTACATGACCTCAAGCTTCTTTTTCTTGATATGTCTATCATGTCATTCCTTCTATCTAACCTTTTTTCGCTTCTTACTCCAACGCGTTTTATGACACGTCTCTCATCTAGTTGTATTAAGTTGTTAATTCTCTCTTCAAGTTTTCTCATCATCTAGACTGCCAGTGCGCACAATATGCAAAGAAGGTAACATAAATTCTATAGGGAAAACTACTTTTGTGCCAAACACCAACTGAAAGGGTGTGGCCTTACTCAACCTTTTATAGGTTGTTTTATATGCCCAAAGTATTGTAGAAACTTTATCATCCCAATATTTCCTTCCAACATCACAAATTTTTGTCAAGGTTTGGCTCAATATCTTATTAAAGGCCGAGCGGTGTCATTTACTTAAGGGTGATAAGGTGTAGTCTTGTGGTGCATGACCATAAATTCATCCAATAATATACTAATTGTCTCATTCAATAAGTGTGTTCCCCTATCACTTATCAAACTCAACAGACAACCATACGTAGTAAGAATGTTTTCCCATAAGAACCTTGTTGTTGTAGTCATTGTACAATCCTTTGTAGGTATTGTTTCTGCCCACCTTGTAAGATAATCTATATAAGTGATGATGTAGTGTGATCTGGTTCTATGCATGGCTAGGGAAATATGACCCACAAATTCTATTGCCCAATTTTCAAATGGCTCTACATTAGTAATAGGCCTCAAAGGCATTTCATCTCTTTTCCTAGCTTTTCCAAGGGGCTGACAGTGATCACACACCTTACAATACTCTTTACAATCCTTGTGTAGGGTCTTTGACCATAAACCAATGAGTAGTATCTTACACGCGGTGGCATCACCTGCATAGTTCCCACCTACAATACCGCCATGATCCTCTTCCATGACATTTATGCACTCATGTTCCAAAAGACAAAATGGCACAATACCTCTTCTTGTCCTAGTTTTTATAGGTCACCACTGATCAACATGAAAGGTGTGGAGTGAATCACAAGTTATAGGATTTCATTCCTTCTAGCATCATACCTATGCATAAAAAGACAGTGATATCCTCCAATTCCGAAGATGCATGGTTTAACCTGTATAACTATGCATCGGCATTGTATCTTCAATTGTCTGTGTGTCCTCTTCTAATTGAATTCTTGATAAGTGGTCTAGGCTAGAATTACTTTTACCTAGTTTTACCATGATGATAAAGTCAAATTCTTGGAATAATAACACCGAGTGACATATGTTCCCTTGTAAAACATGCTTATTTACCAAGTGTTTCAATGCCATGTGATCGAGTACAAAACACAAACCGTGTTTCTAGCAAGTATTGTCTAAACTAATGCGGCACGTAGATCATTGACAACTCCTTACGATCTATAGTTGTATAATTCTATTCTACAAGAGTTAACTTTATACTAGAAATGTAACACCCTTGAAAATGGTTATATTCCTCCTTTGCATTTCAAGTGTTGACATGTGATTTTCTTGATAAAGGTGTGTTCTTTTGACTACTGAAGATCACGCTTGAAATGGATAAATCAATTATGCTCTTTGATTGGAGGGCTGGTATGCTGTTGCTTGCAATAATCTATTTCACTCTCTTTGGATAAGCTACAATCTAGTTTTTAAGAGTTGCAACTTACCTTTCGCTATTGGACTCATCCTTGGATCAATTCCATTGATCCAAGGTATGTTTTAAATATTCTTATTATAACTGAATGAAAAATTGACATTCATCATTTGTGAGGCTTAACGACTTGAACTTGTGTTTGTGGAAAATTCTTTATTATCTTGGAAATAGTGCTTGCATTCTATTTTGTGTTGAGCTTGGCTCTTCTTGGTTGACCCTTGTAGGGTGCTTATGGTGTCAAGGGAATTAGGAACCCTACTTTTGGATTCTTGAGATAAATAGATGGTTGTGTACCCTAATAAACACGGGATTAGGTAAGTTACCTAACTACTATTACTATACCCCTTTACGAGGGATGACATTCTAACCTAAGTTGTTAGCTTGTAATGAAGTGACCTAGGGGGATGCTAAGTTATTTTTGAACCTATAGTTTTGGTTAAAACTACATCCTAACCTAGGGTGGAAAACTATTGTTGGGGGTTATATCCTAAGGTTATTTATTTAAACTAACCTAAGCAAATTCTATCTATCCTAACTATTGGGATATGAAAGGGGACCTAGGGGCCATTGGCAATGGGAACTAAGTAGTGGTTCCAAGGCTTTTTATTGGGATTTTTTTGATTTGGTTTTTAATACATGAAAGGACTGCCAGTGTGGCAGGGGTTAGTGAAAGTTAGAGGAATCTACGTGGAGGCATCTCTAAGTTTGGAAATGCATTATGAATTGTAATTAGGTCTCACCAAATATGAATGGCAGTGGTAAGGAAAGATACACAAGAAAATTGTGTTGAATGGCATTAATGTGCCTTGGGTTTAGCGACCAAGTTGTCTTAGAAGGCATGTTGGTGGATTCATTGAGGGTTGTTTATCTTTACATGATTTGTGATTTTCACTCCACATGGAGCTATCTGGTTCTTCAAACCAGTAGTTTGATCTCCACTTTGTAGCTATTTTTGAACTCTCTGAGCTATTTTTATCCGAGGAATGTATAAGTGGGATTGTGGAAAAAGAATATGGTTGTTTGATCTTGTTTGGAGAAGAAGAGGTCTTGGAAACTCAATCTGGAAGTCTTCTTCAAATTGGCAGAGGCACTATCAGGCATGATAGGCTCTACCCATTAAGATTTCTTGCTTTCTTCTAAATGATTCATTAAAACAATTCTATCACTGGAAATTTTATATTTGCTTGATGTATGTGGTTATTTACTTGCATGTAAGCTTGGAAAATTTGTGGGTTTTTGGATTACGAATCCTTTGTTGTTATTGACATTTTTACAAACTTCTCTGTTCTGGTTGTTAGATGGTTACATGTAATTGTGTTAACTCTTCAATTTGTTTTAGAAGCTCTTTTGACCTCTGTAACTTGAACTAGTAGTTTTGTATTGTATTTAAGCTTGTAGCTTGTTTCAAAGCTTTTTTTCTTGCATTTGAGAATAAGGTGAAAAGATTTGGCTTATTACTTGATGGGTTCTAAATTCATTATTGGGTTGACACATTCGATCTATACTTAAGCTCATTGAGCTTGAATTAGGAACTCCTTGGCCATTTTTAACTTGAATCAGTATTGTTGGGATGGTCTTGTATTTTTGTTATGGTTGTGTTCGGGTAGTTGTTGTAGCACTCCAAGAATACTCTAAACTTGTATGAATTCATGATTGGTTTTAGCTTTATTTGGACCGAGTGGTTGTATGAACTGTGCCAAACTTATGGAGGTTCTGAACCTTGAAACTTGTATACAGTTCTTACAAATTCTGTACTCGTTGTTGAGTTATTGCGTCATGCTTTGAACTTGAGTTCTGTACTGAGATTTTATTCTTCCTTATGAAAACGGAAGGCCTGAACCCATAATAGGGTGTTGGTATTATTTTGAGCTTTTACAAAAGCCATGTTATTCTATTTTAGATTCGTGTTTGAACTTGGGTTGTTTGAACTTGTGATCAGTGCACGAATTCAACACATCACATGAATTCTTGTTGGTCATTTTGATTCTTGTATGAAGGAAATCGACGAGTTGTATACTTACTGGTATTTTATTTGAATTGAAAACTATAGTTTCCTTTAGTATTGTTTGATGGAAGGGGTCTTGTGAGTTGGTCAAATTTGACTGTGTAACTTCTTTATCTCCTTTGTTTTGATGATTGAAGGAATGGTTGATTTGCTTCTACCTTTATCTGCACTGTGTTTCAAACTTAACGGGGCATGTGAATCTTAGAGTGTATTTTATTCATATCTGCTCTGAGTGTATTCTTGTCTTGTGGGAAATCTTGACTGCTTTGTTCTTGAAATAATTGGGACTGGAACTTTGTTCTATTAAGGAACCGACGTATCAGTTGTAGAGGTTCATGGAAGAGTTACTTCTTCCTTTCTATCTTTTAATTGGAAAAACCCTACCTATCGTATGATGTTTGAGGAACTAGAGAGGTTTGTGGTTATCTTGTTCAGATGAGTTGGAAGAAGGTAGGAAAAAACTAGTCTTGTCGAGTCACTTAATATTTACTTCCATCTGAGTAGTGGGTTTTGGTTGAATGCTAAGTTCAAACCTGATATTCTATTTGTTGTCTCGAAAGTTTTAGTACCATTTATATGGATGTTGACAATGTGAATCTTTCTTGGAAATTTGAACTGTCTTCTCATTAGTAGTTTTTTGTTAATGTTTGTAATGGTGATTCAGTCTTCATTTGTAGTGACTTCCCAATCTTTTCAATTGGAGGACTTTTTCTCAATTGTTATACTTTGTTGAACCACCTTGTATTAAAGAGAGAGAGTTATACTCTCTTGGGAGGGCGATCTATAGTTTGAGACTGTACTGTGTTTTCTTCTTAGAACTATTTTGAATTTGAGCTAAGTGATGAGGTTAGGTCTTCTGGGAAGGTTTCTAGAAAATTGGAGGTATTCGGGCTTGACTGTGCATTTGGTTTTGAGCTCTCTTTTGGAAACTAACTTAAGAGTCTAAGTTGTTTTAGATGTTGGATTTCATTTCATAGTATAAATGAAATGAAATATGGTTTGGGTCCTCATGGTATGTGATCCTTTTCTGTTGACTGATAAGATTATGGATTAAACTTTTCTTTATTCATTCTCTTCTTTGTCTTTATTGAGGGATAGAACTTACTAATATCATTATGTTGTAACTAACCCTTTTTACAGATTGGGAAAAGTTAAATGTGCTCTTCTATCTTTACGAATTTAAGAGATAAATTAATGATAAGGCTTGTTTATTGATCCAAAACTAAATTGATAGGATCTATTAAGTATTGTGGTATAATTTTGAAGTTGTAGATTATAAAATGTTACTTCCTTAGAAGTAGACCAGATTTCTTAATTGTACTTCTTACTTGATGTTATTACTTATGATTACTTGCTTGATGTTTTTCAATTGATTCATGAAAGAAAAGTTGTTTAATGAAGCAATTAGTGGAATGCACTTTACTTTAATGCTTAGTGCTTATCATGCTCAGTTCATTGAACTGACCCATGCTAGCAATTTTGTAGATGGACATCGTAAGTGATTAAAGAAGACAGGAACTTTCATGTTGTATTGGGTTATTTGATTTTGAACCTTATGTAAAGAGTTTCGATTCATTCTTTAATTGTATTGAAAAATAAAAGTTGTATTCTTTTTGGTTTGAAGGTTGTTTGTCATACAACATGCCTGAAATACTTATTCTTGTAAATGAAAAGTTTTAAATGAGGAATTTGAATGTTGGAGATTTACTTGTATTGGCTGTGTAATCTATCTTATATTTATGAAGAATATGGAATATCTATCTTGATAACATTATTCATATTTGTTATATGTATAATACGGTTAAACTTGATAAGTTAGATAAAAGGGGATTAGTTTAATCTCTCTTAGTAGGTTGCAGTTGGTTATGATTGCATAAGTTATCAATCTTATCTAAACAATTCTATTATAGTATTTAAATGCGTAATGAATATGTGATGGAACGTTAGAGTTTGTGAAAAATAAGAAGGGTTTGACAAACCCTAACACTTAATCAAATAGAGGAAGGTTCTTCCTCACTAAATGATACATAACCCAAAGAAGGGTGACATGATCGTTAAACGTAGACTTCATTTCTTATAAAGTCTACCATGGTTGAACCTAATTGGTGACTACACCTTCTATGAATGATTATGATGTATGTAATGGAACTTATGCTATTTTTTTCCTATTTTGATTATCTATTCTTAAATGCTTAATTGAACCAAGTATAGAACAAGGACTTGAGGAGTGTTGGATTAGGGTTTTGCACAGATGCTGTAATCTATTTTTAACCAAATTAACTTAACATTAATAACCTCCTTGGTGTATGTACATCGTGATGAGGTAGTTTCTGTAGGATGCTAGCACATGCCAACTACAAGAATGTACCTTCAAGAAGACTTGGGTCTTCCCAAGGATACAACATTGTAGTTGACATGTGGCAACACCCTTCTACATTGATCATCTAGATCTACACACAATAAGGACTTGAACTTAGTTTTTCTCTAGGTCAAGTTAGCAACATGTTTAGGATAGGGAGTAACTTTCTATAACTTAGGGTACTTTGGCACATCCAGGTTGACTTAGGTCAACCGAGTATGCCCTTTTACCCTAAGTCATCGAAAGTGTCTTCCTATAATAGACTATGTTCCTAACCAGGCTAGGGTTAAACCTTGGACAAGTGGACTGACAGTAGTCAGTAAATACCTTTCACGATAACAGAGGAGTGAGGTGAAGGACATATTCCAAAATGACGAGTATGTCATCTAGGAATAGCGACATACACAAGTATGTTGTAAAATCTTTGGCCAAAGTATCGCAAATTTGCTGGGTTGCATTGTCCTATGTCACCTAGTTTAAAGCCACATGATACCAGATGAATATTAGTAACAAATATTAGGTATGTTCTTTAAACAAGATCACTCAGTACCCAGATTAGGGTGAAAACCAAGTATACAAAGTATACGATAAGTATTCAATACTTAAAGTGAAGCATGAATAGATCAGTAGATAACCGAGTCATGGAATGAATAGATCGGTGTATTACCAAGTCATTTACAACTGCATATGGTTATCTGTTATGAGATTGACTAGCATTGAATGTGTGTTCTAAATTAATTTTTATTTAGAACAGTGAACATTATGTAAAAAAAAGAAAAATCCCTTGTTTCTAAAGTCTTAAAATGGGAATGTTACAAGAAAAATAGATAGGATGATATATAATACCTTCTCTAGGCTAGGCTAACATTGTGCCAAATGCCATGCCAGAGGCATCCACATGTATGTGAAAGGCTTGGTTCCATGAGGGAAAGCACATAATAGGCACCGTAGTAAGCCTATCCTTCAACTCTTCAAATGTACACTACTGCAGTTCTCCCCAATAGAATGTCCAATTTCCTTTTAGAAACTCCTCCAAGAGGAGTGGAAATCTTAGCATATCCTTTGATAAATTTTATGTAATACTCTGTGTGGTCCAAGAATTTTGCACCTCAATTTTACTGGTAGGTTGCTCCGGGCCTACAATAAGCTGCAACCTTAGTTGGATCTACTAACAATCCTTCCTTACAGATGATATGCCCCTAGCAGAGTTTAAAAAGTTGTAGTAAATACACACTTCTTGATGTTTAAGGAGATACTTAAATTTATGTATCTTTGAAACATTAAGCACAAGTTTTCACAATCATCCTTGACAAGCCCATATATCATCTAGTCATCCAAGTAAACCTACAAGAATTTGTGAATAAAATCCTTTTTATGCTTGAATAACTATGCGTGAAAATACATTAGGTGCATTATTCAATCCAAATTACATCACCTTGTATGTAATACTTCCCCATTTAGTGGTGAAATTAGTTTTCTCTTAATCCTCCTTTGTAATCCTTACCTAGTGATATCAAGAGAATCCATCTCGTAAATGAGTAAATTTCATGCCCCTGTGCAACACCTTATAATATTTCCTTAGTGAAAGGTGTAGGAAAAGGATCAATCACACATGTAGCATTCATCTCCCTGTAATCCACACAAATCCTAATCCAACCATCCTTATTTATATTGATTACCATAAGGATAACCCACTCTAATTCTTATAGGGGCTTATCGATGCCAAATTTCAACATCTTGTCAATTTCATCTTTAACCTTTACGTGCTGGAGTTAGGGTTCATCCTATAAGATCTCTTTTTGGCCAAGTGCACACCTTCCTTTAGCTTAATCTTCATCTCACCTAAAAATTCATGTACTCTTTTTAACTCATGGTAACCTCTAGTAAATAATTCATGGAAATCACATAGTAACTCAATTATCTTAGCCTCTTCAAAATTAAACCAATAATCTCCAATAATAGCCTCCTTAGGTTCAACATCCGTGCCAATGTTCCTTTTCTTGGTCTTTATAGGTTCATGATAGGTGCATGCCTTCTTATCCACACTTTCTAAAACCTTGCATGTACCTTCCGAATGATCAATTTCAAAATTTTCTACTTCTTCATCATCCACTATGTAGACCATCTTTCCTTTCTCCTTCTCGAAACAAGTGTGCTTAAGTAGTTCAGCATCGGTCTCATCTACTTCATCAAAACTCACTCCTAGGTCTTCCTCACCAAATAACTCTTGAATGAGTTATTTATCCTTGAAACTTTCTCCCATAGTAAAGTTCTCCATAACTCGTAATTCCTCTTTCACTGGAGGTTTAGTGGAGAAGTAGTCAAAATTCTGGATCATTCCTGTAGTCAAGTCTTACCAATTTCTAGTCTCCTATGTAGCTCCGCATAAACATACCAAGCACATGCACAACCTCACAAAGTGAAATAAAATTTGTGCACCCATAGTGAAGGTGGTAAAGATTTATGCTCCTCTGTCCAAAGTCTCTCACATTATTGAATGTGGTGTTGAACATGTTTATTACCATGATATATACTGACTTTGAGTATGTGGATTTCTCTTGATGAACCAGGTTGTTAGAGTAATTCTTACCGCATTCCATTCTAAGAGATTATCCCTATGAACCAGCTACTAGCACGTTGTTGTCCCACACTGGGGTATACATTAACATATTTCTTTTGTCCACTTAATAATTTTATTGTTCTCCCATGGTGTGTAGAAATACCACAGGTCTCCTTCTTTAGTGTACCAAGGTAAAAGTTGTTGCCTATCCTCATAATACAATGAGGTTTGTCTCCTCGCATAGATGTGGTTCTTACTTCACACCTAACCATCTCAAAGGTTTCATGCACCCAATTATCACAAGAAATAATTGTATTATCATTATAGACTATGCATCTTTCTAGTGGAGGATTCCTTCCTTAGATGGCTCAAGAACTTCCAAATCTCAAATGACACGCACATAAATTTTGTTTAGGTCTTCCTCACTCAAATGTTCAACGTAAGCTCTAGACTTAACATCTGTCAAAGGGATAATAACTTGTTCTTCCTTGTTATTAGAAATGATATAGCCCTTTTTGAACCACAAATCAAAATTATTTCCATAACACCAAGGGCACCCAAGTAGAGTTGGGAAGTTTTCTTCTTCCGCAAGAACTAAAACCTCAAAGTCCCCAGTGAACTTGGCCCCATTGTATAGTAATGGATGCATCCTTTAAAACTCCTATCGGGTGGCCTTAGTTTGATTTTCCATAAATAGTACATTAGAGGATGGTTGTAATGGATGTCTTCCCATTTGCACCCATGCATCTAAAGTAAGCACATTAACTTCCGCACCTATGTCAATCAATATATTTCTCAAAAGCCACCCATCCATAATAGCATTCAAAGTGATCTCCTTGTCATAATCCAAGCTATGAGGGGGAGATTAGCATGCAGGATCTACCATCCATTCTCAATACCTATGTGTGGAGTGTTTCCCTTTAACCAATTCCCTAGTGATGGAATAATATTCTTTTGGCGTAGCATCTTGCATACCTATTTCAAATAAGCAACATCTAACTAGAACGTCTCGATGCCTTATTTTGTTCCAATTTTTGTGATTGTTCCTTTAAACATTGTATCTCACCCTAAATATTTCGGGTGCCTCCATGGTCTCTTGATAAACCTCCTTTTGAATCTTAGGGATAATTTTAAGGTGCCTATGGGAAATTAGAGGTTGAAACTCCCTAGATAATATCCTTGAACCATTTTGTGACTGAAGAATTTTTTGACATTGGAAAATTTCATTATATAGTTGTATGAAAGGAAAATATTCTTATCACATGACAAAAAGCTTATTATCACCCAACAATAAGCTTTTTTCAAAAAATACTAAGATTTTTGTTGCATGATAGCAAACATCTTATCATGTGATGATAAGTTTCCTATCACATGACAATAAACTACATGTCACGTGATAATAAGTTTCGATCACATGATAATAGGTTTCCTGTCGTATGACAATAAGCTTCCTTTCACATATCTATCTTCCTATTACACATCTAATTTCTTATTGTGCAGCTTGAACTCCTTACTCAAGTATACTTTTGGTACCTAACAAACTACATCTTTTTATATAGGAAGATTTTACAATGGTAGGAGAATTTGACCCTAAATAATTTTCCACCCAAAAAATTAGGTGAAAGGTACACTATCATACTCCAAAATATTAGCCTCTTTAGGTTTCCCAAATATGTAATATTCATCAAATTACGAATATTCGCCACTAAAACTTTCCCTACTTTAGATTTTTAGGATCTGGGTATCTTGCATGCAAGACCTCTTCCCTTGTAATGGTAGGATTTTGTTGTAACACTTCTCTGGCACACACAACTTCTGTGCATGTAGTAATGTTCATAGGTACTACCTCAGGTTCTAGTGCCAACTTTGGCATCCATTGATTTTCCATGGTATGTTATATTTTAACCATCCTGCGCCCTTGTTATCCTATTCATACTACTTGCTAATATGCTCATATAAGTCCCTGGAACTCCTCATAGTTATGATTCTTTCAACAACAAAAATAAGTAATATTATGATGGAATTCATGCCTATAGTGGTCAGTAGATCCACATGTATAACACGCTCCACGAGGAAACTCACCTCGTCCACCGCTACGGCCTCAACTAGTGATTCCACCATGGTATCCTCGACCTCTGCCATAACCTCCTTCAAAATGCCCTTCATTCGATCGTAGCACCCTTGAGTGTGATCATTATCATGGTGCTCTCTTTTACCTTTAGAATTATCTCATGCTCCTTTCAATCATACACCAATATCAATGGCATCATGTATCTGATCAATCAACCTACAATCTTCAGTATGTGAGTTGTGGACCAAAAAATATTACAGTAGCAAGAGATGTTATTTCTTATCACGTGTTGTAATAATGGGAAGCAGATTACATCATGGTCTAAATGACATATCTCACAGTCTAGCAAAAATGAGCACACTTGACTTGCGATGACAATTATCCTTGGTTTTCCCTTCCACTTCACAATCTATACACAAAATCCCAATGTGTGTCTCGTGTGTTGAATTGGCCGATAGTTTCTCCAACTTCTTTTCCATAGTTGTAATCTAAACTTCTAGGAATGGTATCACTCCAATGTAACTATAATTATGACGCCTCAACATGTAACACTCCTTTGAGTGATTTTCATGGATCCATATATGTCTTATGTGACAGTTCCTTCTAAAATGTGTCATCACGCCTCCAACAAACCATTTTACATAAAGGATTGCATAGATATCATACAAAAGCTTAGACAAAATCATTTTGAAATAGGCATCATATTGAGAACACTCTCGATAGTTCCTTCTTAATTTCCTTGAGCACACTTCTACTCTTCTACTTGAGCTCAAAGATATTAAATTCCTTAAGGAAAGCATCCCGCAACATTGTATAATCTATGCAAGTCTGATCAAGGTCAAACTTATTGTACCAATTATGTGTGCATCCTTGCAACATAGTTGTAAACTAACTTACCTTGTGCTCAGAAGTCATGATCCCTCTTGCATGCCACAATATCTCACACATGTGTACATTCTTAGCAACATCTTATATTCCCCTATACTCTAGAAGACAAAGTGACATCTCCATGTAAATATTATGGGGTTGGTGAGGACCATGCCCACTGGATCTAGAACCCCTTGTTACCTCTTCCTCTAGACCCACCAGATCCACTAGAACCAGAGCCACCTATGTCCCTTGATCCTCCACTGTAGCCAGAAGTGAACTAGAGGATATACTACCTTGTGTCCCAACAGTGGTAATAAAATGGACTCCTGATGCGGGAGGTGGTACTACTCATATAGGTGAGTCCAAAATTCTGTGCACCGAGTTTTGTGCCAATGATACGCTTAAAAAGGTACCTCAAAATAACAAGACATCTTCCGATCATAGATGTACTTGATATTTGATTTACTCCTGTTATTTTACTACCCAAACTAGCTTCTTTGAGTATTGGTTGTACTAGAAACTAGAAGACCAACTACAAGGGCTAGGTTTCCATGTAGATTCAGACATGCACCCACAACCCATGTTGTCTCTACTAGTGCACTCTCATAAGAGGTAGATGAGGTTTCCCTATCATGCTTTCCCAAATGGGGAAGTTCTAGATGCTCCACTCCATGCCCTCTACTTGAGCTCTAAATCATTCATGAACCATCTCTCTCCTCAATGCCATTCATTTTACAATCTCACATTTCTTCCCTAACTCCCTCTCGCATTCCTCATTGTACTTAACCCACCTTTCTTCTCTTTTCCTCTCTACCACCAGTCGCCATCTTGTACCCAACCTACTCCTACCCCCACACGTGATGGGGTTTAGCTAGCCATCATATTTTCTTCCAAATTCAGGGTTACCATCAATATTTTGATCACCAGTGGAATGCCTTGCAAATAGGCTCCCTTGGGATACATTAAAAATTTTAACTCAGTTGCATTTGTGTAATAATAAGTGGAAATTGATTACTCCAAAATATAGCTATTCAAAACACCACGGAACTTAATGTCCACAAAGATGCATCCAAATCATATTAGCATCATAGAGGGCCAAAAATTATTAATACATCTAGACAAGTGTATGAAACCTCCAATTCCTTTTAGATGTGTAAGAAACCAGCCACTCGCATACAACTCTATCGAGAAAGATAAAAAAGAAACTCTCATATAAAGAGTCATACAAGTTTTACTCTACCCATGTAAACACATCAAACTTAGATCTAGTGTTGAATCTCTGATCGTATTATTCTTCCAAATCTACTATCCACTCCTCAACACTTAATAGGGTCAACCAATATGTCTTCATCACAAAACATCCTTAAAATATTTGAAAATGAAATCCCGGCAATGGAACTAATGGTGTAACCTAGAATTTACTGTGAATAACCCAAGCATGTTGGCACATCACTCAGCCTGAGTTGAGCACTCACCAAAGTGCACAAAGGTACCAGGTCCCTCTTTAGAGTTGTTTGTATAGGATGTTAGTGTGATGATGTTTAAACATGTTCATATTCATAATTAGACATAAACATTCCACAGTGCATAATCCAGATCTAGATCTTAGAGAATTATGATAAATGAACTAAATAAACACTATGATAAGATTAACCATACAAGAACTAGATTCAATCAAGTCTAACACCATTATCTAACCAATATATTCCATTTCATAAATATTGTAAAACATAACAACATCATACACTCGTAAAGTATCTTCGTGAGTCAAGTGCACGTAAAAACTAGCACCACAACTCTACAATAATTCAGTCATGTACTACTAAACTACATAGTTCAATACCTATTTATAGGGGTGGGGTCTTGCCCTTCACTATCCATGCACTTCTCAAAATAGGTCACATACTGATAATAGCCATGTGCCTTTACAATAGTATACACAACATGCAAGTGCTCTAACAATAGATGTCATATAGTTAACTCCAAGTAGAAATCCTATTATTATCTTAAACTATGCATGGCACTTATCTACCACTTGTTCCCAAAATACCATTGCATGTAGCACAAGTCTTCATCTCTATGCGTGCTCCACAAGTTATCTCCAAAAATAGCCCTTATCCATAAAAATGGCCAAGTCCTAAGCTAAAGTGTTCTAGCACATGTTTCCTTTCCAATCTTCCCATGGCTTCCAATGTACCTTGTTCCCAAGTGTTCTTCCTTTTGTGTCTTATCCTTAGAGAAACATTTTTTCTTCTCAACACATTCTTTAATTCAATGCAAATTTTAGGTTATGCAATCTGCGATTACATATCATAAATCTAAAATCCAACATCTTAAGGATTCTTCCGAGGCTCATGCTATTTTTCTTCGCATCCTCATTCTATGTCATCTACATGTGCTCATATCACTAAACCTTAATTCTTTCAACTCCTCATACCTCTCACGTTT
This sequence comes from Taxus wallichiana var. yunnanensis, assembly GCA_018340775.1. NCBI lineage: Eukaryota > Viridiplantae > Streptophyta > Pinopsida > Cupressales > Taxaceae > Taxus > Taxus wallichiana. Next base: position 91,130,389 of record CM031243.1, on the reverse strand, counting down.
AATCTCAATTCTAAGAAACAATGTATTCTTTAACAGCTCATAGCTCATCAATTGATTAGTTTTCTAACTAGTCATTGATATCTTCCTTATCAGTTGATCAAATATCAATGTTGGGACCCTAAAATATTTTCTAAGTACAAGAAGGAATTAGGACATGTAAGGCATATTTCAATAAGGGTGCGTAAGGAGAAATCACGTAGGATAGAATTTTAGGATGGTTTTACTAGAACCAGTGGCACATGCAAGGCAGAGAAAAGGTTTTAGGACTTAGCCATATTTGGCATATCAGACAAACATGAGAAAAACATGACTTGACTACGCATGTGGAGTGGATAAGGTGCCAACCTGGTAATAGGGTGGCCTAGGAAGGAATATACCTTGCAATGGAAGATTCTAGAAGGCCATCATTGCAAAGAGTGGAGAGCTCAAGCTTGAAGAAGCATGATCCCATGGAGGACCACCTTGGACACTTGGCAATGGATCTATAACTCCCGCAAAGGCTTGAAGGTGTTGAGAAAGGCTATAAATACAAATGCCCTGGTAAAGGAAAAGAGGAGAGATTAGAGAGAGTAGATGAGAGGTGAAGCTCTATAGAAATACATGGAGATATTTATGGGTTGGGCTAGGAGATATGTAGGAAGAATGATGTATCAAGGGATGGGTACATGTTTTTCTTTTGCATTGTAAGGGATGTAAGTCTAGTCTTGCTACATGGTTCTAATCTGCACTATCATTTTGGTTTGTAATGACCTTGATAGATGTAATGTGATTACTAGACATGTTCAAATATGAATATATGTGGTTTGCAGCTCATACATATCTCTTTTTGTTATGTTTAGTGTGTTTCATATGAATGAGTATAATCATTATGCATCCTCTTTCCCTCATGGTTTAGATCTATCTTTTGTCAATGTGCTTCTTGTCTGAATGAATACATTAGTGTAACATTTACTCAAAGTTATCAGTTGAATAAGGATTTTATTCTATCTTTCTATTATGCATCTATGCTACATTCTTGCACAACTCACATAAAAGAGGGCTCAGTACCTACGTGCGTGCCTCGGGTGAGCACCCAACACCCGTTGGGTGATAGGCCGATGCACATGGGGTTGTCCTTATTTGTTAAGGGGTATAAAAATTGACTACATCTTAGTTCCATTACCATGACCCTTTTTGAATTTGTTGTAAGAAATGACATGCATCTCTATCTTTGTGATGTGTAATGACAAAGTGCCTGAATCTAGAGAGTGTTGAAACATGGTTCAAGAGCACGAAGGATGAGTTTGCTCAAATATTCAACAGTGGACCTGAGTTCAATGTGCATATATGGGTAGAAGATAACCTATACCATGATCTATATGAGACATTATTTTGTTGCTTCCCAATAGAGCTATATGAATGGCTCTCGGCATACGCATCTAGATCAAGTTGGTTCTATAGATCACACGTATGGACCCAAGATGACTATCAGAGGCTATAGGATGCAGATCTGAATTGTAAGTGTGGTATTGATCACTGCTGGAAGGGAGTGTTTTCGAGTTACATTTTAGAATACACCATTTTGACGTATTCTTATCTAGACATTATTGAGTTTAAGTTTTGAGGAGCCAGAGGGTCATTTTTAGTGTTATTCCTCTGGATATGAAGATCATGGTCATTACTTTGAGTTTAGAAGCATTCCCCATGGCCAGCTAAGCTACTTTGAGCATTGGGAGAGGAAGCTAGGGTGGAGTAAGATGGCAGACATTATGGATGAAAAGGAAAGGGAGGAGAGATGGCTCAAGTATAGTGAAGCTTGTGAAAGGGAGATGACTAGACAATGCAAGGTTGCAAGTGTGATGGATCTATGGAGGTAGACATTGCGAGAGGGTGTTGAAGTTCACACAGAGGATGTGGAGCCTAAGAATTTTGTGCTACCCCATCTTAGAAAATGTGAGAGAGGCCCCTTTAGCTTCTAATGAGAGTTCGTCGCATGGAGAAAGGAGAGCCATCGGTGTGCATCTGAACCCACCTAGTGACCAACCTCAAGTGCTTGGTTTTCCAAATCAAAGGAGTATTGATAACCTAGTTGGTATCAGTAGGAGTGACCGATCAACACCTAGAAGGTATAATTTTTGTTTGGGACATTCATGGTTGCACATACAATCCTGGTGTTTGGAGGAATTTTTGGGAAAAATACAAGTTCGCAAGGTTTAGGCAATGCATCTAAGGGTGGCGCGGGATACACATCTAGCAATGGAGAAATCTCACAAACCATTGGCACGTAGTTCTGTGGGATGTTGGTGACACTAGGCACAACCAATTCAAGCCCATTACCGGTTACAGGGGGATCTAGAGGTGAAACTGGTGGATCGAGAGGCACATGACCTAGTGGATCCAAAGTGGATCTAGTGGAGGGAACACCAGAGAAAACCAAGGATCTGGATCAGGAGGATAGGGGCCTAAGCCACCTCCTAAGGTAATCTTTGAAATTTCTTTACACTTTCCAAATTACCATGTTATAGAGGATGTTGTGGAACATGTACACGAGTGTGAATTTATATGGCGCATAAAGGGATCACTACCCTGAGTAGAAGGCCATAGAATTTGTAATGACGTTATAAGGGCATGTTCATAGCTTGTATAAGAAGTGTGACCCTATCGAATGTGGTATATTACACCACGTTGAAAAATGCCTTCCTAGTAAAATTCCACATCCGTGAGTTCGAGCGGAGAAGAGCATCAACGCTTTGACAAAAATCCAACAGGGAATGGTAGATAGTGTGCGAAAGTATGATGCATGGTTTAAGACTCTATTGTCAAAATTATCATATGGAATTCACCCTTCATAACATGCTTAATGGTTTGTTTGAGGGTTGATCACTCCATTTAGGAGGGAATTATGCTATAAAACATTTATTGATCCACACAAGGCTCTAAAGGTTGCCTTACGTGCTTACTGTGGGTATAGAGGATTTTGTGGAACAAATACATGAGTGTGAATTTCTATGACATGCGAAGGGGATCACTACCTCGAAGTGGAAGGTCAGTCAATTTTAATGATGAGCCGTTGCAAGAGCACATGCATATCTTGTATAGGAAGTATGACCCCCATCATACGGTGGTATATTACACCACGTTGAAAAATTCCTTCCTAGTAAAATTCCACATCCTTGAGTTTGAGCGAGAAGAGCATCAATGCTTTGACGTAAATCCAACAGGAATGGTAGATATCCTGTGGGAGTATGATGCATGGTTTAAGACTTTATTGTCAAAATTATCATATGGCATTCACCTTTCACAACATGCTCAATGGTTTGTTGGAGGTTTGATCACTCCATTTAGGAGGGAATTGTCCCATAAAACATTTACCAACCCACGTGAGGATCTAGAGGCTTCCTTACGCACTGAAGCAGTTGGGAGCATTGATACTGGTGTGAGCCCTTTTTAGAGGCTCAAATCACTGCCATGGCCAAACAAAGTTAGAAAAAATTTCTATAAACTCTACACATGAGACTCGTAGTAGTCTTTGGTGCATGGATTGTGAAGTAGAGGGGCATGCCAAGGATAGTTACCCCAAAATCAGTACGCACCATAGCAATAGATTGTGAAATTTGTCACAGGGACCATGATGCGAGTAGATGCTCCCTATTGCGGTGTGTAATTTGGAAGAATGTGTCTTATTAGTGTAATATGTGTACCTCTATGACCCATGATACTAAGGATTATAGGCTTATTAACCAGATCTATGAGGTCATTGATCATGGTGTGCACCATACCAGCCTTGTCGGTGGTTTTAAGGAAGATTATTGTCATTATGAAGGACACACAGATGGAGGGGCACATAAAAGAGGTTCTTACAGATGATTTTTGGTCACAAGAATCGTGGAGGAGGAATAAGTGAGTTCTCATGAGGAACCTACTATAACTAAGGATCTATAGAACATTACAGGCACGAGTGTCTAGGTATATTACAATGCTCATGGTACAGGAAAAAGCATAAGTATGAGGAGTGCAGTAGGTTGTTTGAGTACATGAGCCAAGTAACACCGGAAGGAAAAGGGTGTTGGGATGGTGAGTATAAAGATAAAGATGGTGACACACAATGGATGCCTAGAGTGGTGCATGAGACACCGAACAACACAAGTAGAGGATACGCGTGCCAAAGAAGTACCAAGGAAAAGACTCTAGTCTTAAGGGAAGATGTGATGCATGGGAAGCATCTAGACCCTATCCACTAGAAATAATTGTATCAAAAGATAATAGATGTCATTCAAAGTTTATAGGAGAAATCCTAAAAGTTCAAAAGAGCAAAATCCAGTGTAAGCAGGAGAAAAGAAGGAATGTTAAGGCTTCGCAGAAAGACCTACATGAGGTCAAGGAAGTGTGAAAAATGTTAAGGCAAGAGAACATTATTCCCTTGCTAGGAGAATGGCTATGGGAGAAGATGTCATATGCCGGAGTGGAGCATGAAAGGTAGGTATTACATGTAAACCTCCCTCCCCATAGCCTTGACTATGAAAAGGAAATCACACTAAATGTAGTTGTGGATGGTTGGCTTCTAAGAAACATATTGATTGACATAGAGTAGAATTCAATGTTCTTACATTGGATTCTTGGCATCAAATGGGAAGGCCCGTATTGCATCCATCTTCGAATGTGTTGTATATGGAAAAAAAAACTAAGGAAATTCCCATTAGAGTATTAAAGGATGTAGTGATTACCATTCAAGGGGCCAAGTTTACTAGAGACTTTGAAGTCTTGGTGCTCACCGAGGCAAACAATTTTCCAGCATTGCTTGGGTGCCCATGGTGCTATAAGAACAATGTTGACCTAAGGTTCAACAAAGGATATATCAATTTCAAGAACAAGGAAGAATGGGTCATCATCCCTCTGATGGATGGGAATTCGATGCCTTACACTAAACCTTTGGGAGAAGAGGTCCTTGATATAATTTATGTGTGCTCCATTAGAGACCTAGAGATAATTCACCCTATAGAAGGAGTTATCCAATTTGAGGATGCCTAGTTTATGAGTGATACCACAAGCATGGCGTGTGAAAATTGGGTGCATGGGACCTATGAGTTAATTAGGTGACAGTTGAGGGGGTCTGTAACAAAAGTGACCAAGGTGCACTCACTCAAGCACCTAGGAGGAAAGAAGTTACCAAGTTACTCTAGAGGGGCATACCCTGAAATTTTCTTACAGGACATGGAAGCTCAGTGGAAAAATGAGGATGAAAGAAGAGGGATGCTCAATTATAGCCTACTCAAGACTACAACATGCTAGTGGGCTACACATTGAGAGATCCTCCTGAACTAGCGCAAGGTAAGAATCATGTTGTCTGTAAGGTTTTCTTGGAGCAATGTGCCTACATGGTCATTTAAGACTACCATGGTAAAGAGACTACTTCATTTCATATCAAAGCATATGAGAATGCCTAGATATGAGGTGTATAAGCCTTTCCACCATCATTATGGGTACATAATCTATATTCCACACTATAAGGTTATGCACATGCGTGGTATATCCATTCAGAAACCCGCCGACAAACAAGAAATTGGTAGGAGCTGACAACTGATCTCATCTAAGATTTTTAATATTGGATCACAAATTCATCACTGGATAAGGAATTGCAAGTGGTCAAGCACCTTATGATGAGGGATAGTGCCATGGTAGAAGATAGGCTACTAGATTTTTTAGGTGAGCCCAGTTTAGAGGCACGCTTTGATGAGGATGAGTTAGAGGAGATGTAGTTTGAGCAAGCATGCATAGAAAAGGAAAAAGGAAAGATGGTTTATGTCATAGATGGAGAGGAAATGGAGAGTCTAGATGTTAACCACTCTGTAGGAACACATGATGTTGTATATAGCATTGATGAAAGGACATGCACTTACCATGAGCCCTTAAAGATGAAGAAGGTTAACATTGGGTCAGAGACATAACCCAAGGAAGAAATGATTGGAGACTATTGGTTAGAAAAGGAGGTCTCTAAGATCATTGATCTATTACGTGAATTCAGGATTTATTCCCTTGCGGGTATCATGAACTCAAAGGTGTTCACCATTCCTTAGGGAAATGAGGATCAAGTTGAAGGAGGGTGCGCACCCAGTTCGGAAGAGACCATACCGAATGAATCCTAACCTACGCATGAAGGTCAAGGAAGAAATAGATAATATAATAACGTCGAGCATCATTGAAGTTGTTGAAGAGTCAGAGTGGGTAAGTCTAATGGTCATTAGTATAAAAAAGGATGGAAGGATAAGGATTTGTGTAGACTATAGGGAGTTAAATGTAGTTTTTGTCATCAATCCTTTTCCAACCCCCTTCACTAAATAAATTTTGGAAGGAGTGGCTAGATGCGAAGTCTACTCCTTTCTGAGATGGATTTTTAGGGTACCACAAGGTTCGGATCGCAAAGGAGGACCAAGAAGAAAAATTTTGCCATTGAGTAAGGAACGTTTTCCTATATGGTCCTACCCTTTAGGTTGAAGAATGCACCTGTTGTGTTCTCGTACATTGTGGTACAAGCTCTAAAAATTTCTTCAAGTCTATTTGGATGATTAGACTATGTATGGTCTAGTCAAGGACCATTATGATAACTTAAGACTAATGTTTGAAAGGTGTCGATAGTTGAGGATATCCCTCAATATCAAGAAGTGTGTCTTTACTACCCCATTTAGAACCTTATTGGGACATATCATATGCAAGGAGGGCTTACTAGTAGATCCCACCAAGGTTGCAGCCATCGTGGGTTTAGGAAAGCCTACTAGCTAATGTGCATGGATTCCTTGGGCATATGGGTTACTATAGAAAGTTCATCAAGGGATATGCCAAGATCACCATGCCCTTGGAGGAATTACTTAGACACAAGATTTCCTTTCATTAGGGAGAGGTATAACAGAGGAAATTCAACACTTTGAACGATAGGTTTATCACAACACCCATTCTTCGTTTCCCCATTTGGGATAACACTTTACATGTTCATGTGGATGCCTCCGATATACACCGTTAGAGAAGTACCTTGACACAACTTGGTGAAGGAATTTTTGACCATCCCTTGTGCTTTGCAAGTAGAAAGCTAACACCAGCAGAGAAAACCTACACCACTACTTAGCATTAAGCACTATCCATGATCTACACATTGCACAAGTTCAGGAAATATCTACTTGAAACACTATTTAATTTCTACACGGACCACATGGCATTAAAATACTTGGTAAAAAATCCCATTCAGAAAGTGCACATATGTCGATGGGTCCTACTATTCCAAGAATTTGATTTCATAGTGTTTTTCAACCCAATAAAGAGTAATTATGGACCCGATCATCTATCTAGGATTGACTCAAGGGAGGATACACAAAGCATTGAGGAGACTATGCCAAACGCACAACTGTTTAGGTTGTGGCATGCACCCTCATATTTGGAGGACATTGCAAAGTATTTATTAAGATAGGTGTGGTGCTAGAAGGAATGAAGGCCTTAGAGAGGAAACAATTGGCCATATGCCGCACCTTACATGTTGATTAGCGGAGATCTATACAAATTGGGTCATGATGAGGTTTTTCACCAATGTGTGGTAGAACATGAGCACATTGCAATTATGGAAGAAGCACATGGTGGGATCACAGGAGGACACTATGCGGGAAATGTAACCATGTGAAAGATTCTACTTGTAGGGCTTTGGTGGGAAACCATTTACCAAGATTGTATTGAGTTTTGCAAGGCCTGTGACCATTGCCAGTGCCTTGGAAAACCTAGAAAGAGGGATGAAATTCCCTTATGACCAATAGCTAGTGTGGAACCATTTGAGAAATGGGATATCAACTTTGTAGGACCAATCTCACCAAGTGACATGGACTGGTTTGCAGATATCATCACTTGCACTAATTATTTAACATGGTGGGAAGAGGCAACACCTACAAAGGATTGTACAGTGGCTACAGCTACTAGATTTTTATGGGAAAATATAATTAGTAGGTATGGATTCCCATTGAGTTTGACAAGTGATAGAGGTACACACTTTCTCAATGAGATGGTTAGGATTCTATTATCAAAATTTATGGTGGCCCATCACAAGACTACCCCTATCACCCTCAAGCAAATGGAACTGCTGAGGCATTTAACAAAATACTTAGTCACACATTGACTAAGATCTGTGATGTTGGTAAACAATATTGGGATGACAAAGTATCAATCATTCTTTGGGCATACAGGACAACCTACAAGAGGTTAAAAAAATGCCACATTGTTTCAGTTGGTGTTTGGTGTGAAGGCTATCCTACCATTTGAATTCATGTTACCTTCGCTGTGTATAGAATGCATAGGAGGATTAGCTGATGAGAAAGCACTAGAAGAAAGGATTGACAAATTAATGTAGTTGGATGAAATATGGTCACTCGCCAGGTGGAGCCAGAAGATTGAAAAAGTAAAAAACAAAGGCATGGCATGATCATCACATCAAGAACAAGAAGTTTTAGGTTGGACGAGATGGTTTTGCTATATGATTCCAAGTTTTTGTGCCATCCTGGGAAGCTAAAAGTCCATTGGTTGGGCCCTTACATCATCTCATACATCCTTGATTCAAGTGCATGCCAGTTGCAAGCATTGGATGGGATGAGATTACCAGGACACTTCAATGGGAGTAGGTTGAAGCCCTACTATAAATAAGTCTTCTTGGTGTTTGTAAATAAGGCAATGTTGCCAGTTAGAATAGACTTTCCTTTAATGCATTTTCTTTTCTTGTGTTTCCCTTTCTCGTTGTTTGTTCCTTTCTGTTGTTTTGTTTTACGTCATGTGCATTGGTAACCACATTACATTTGGGAGGTTGTGTATGCACAGAGGACTGCACATCGGTTTAGTGTGGGATGGAGTGAAAGGAAGTATAGGCATGTAATACAAGTGTGCGTTGGCAATAGAAGTTACGGTGAATGGCCCAGTTAAAGGACTAAAGGCATGTAAGGTTAATAGGCATGTAGAGAAGAGATGGATGTGAATGGTTGGTGTCAAGAAATCCTTGAAGAAACCATGTACAGGAAAAAGGAAGAGCGTAGGAACAACATGAGGTAGGCAAGGGAAAAAATAGGGAAAAGGATGGAAGAAGTGCCTTTGGCGCTATGAACACATGCATAAGAGTCTTCATTTGGGTTGGATTTTTGCACTGCAGAAGGTTGTAAAGGGGTTTTCGTGTAAGATGTGGTGTGTGGGAAAAGGCACTTAAGACCGTATTAGTGGAAAAATCCACATTTAAGGTCAAAGTACGGTGGTAGGTGAGAGAGCATTTAATGCTAGGAAAAGGGAAAAACTATAAATAAGAGGTCGAGCACTTCATTATTTGCATTGCAATTACAAAGGGAAGAAAGATCTTACAAACTAGGGCATCCAAAGCAAGATCTTTGTAATGAAGGAAGCATTTGAGAGATCTAAAGTGCATAGCTAGGGTAAATTCACAAACTAGTAGGAAAGGAGTACACGGGCGTGGAGAAGTTAAGTAAGCAAGCACCGTCTTGTGGAAGGGTTTTTCCAGTTAGGGTTTGGTGACTAGGGCATGGAGTTAGAAGGATTTTTCTATGAAGATCGAGCTTAGGGATGGATAGAGTGGTAAAGCAAAGCAAGAGGGAGAAGTTATAAGTACTAAAACTAGTCAGAAAGATGGCACCCAGAAAACCAACCATCTCACCAAAGAAGTAGAAACAAAAGGGCAAGGGAAAATAAACAACAATCATTGAGAGCACAAATGAAGAATGGTACGTAGAGATGCAGTACCCAGATGGGGTGTTTCTGGGAAAATAATGGGAATCACACCTAAGGAAGATGACAGTGAGCGATTATAACCATCACACAACTACAACAAAGAAGGAGATGGCCTTGGAGTTGGTGCACCCAACCAATAAGAGAATGCCAGAAGGCATGCCCATTTATAATGATGAGGTAAAGGTTAAGATGGAGAAGGCAGGGTTGTTACAACTTTATGAACTACCATACTTCAGAAAGCCTGAGCACCTCTACCAGTGGCTGATGTCATGCATGCATGAGGATCATTTCTATTTCGCATAGGACACAATATGCACATAACTCCCTAGTTAATTTCAAATTTCACATGCCTTACCTGTGAGGGAGAGATTCTAGATGATGACTTGAGTGAAAAAGAGGCCATCAAGGAGATAGTAGCCACATATGCCTACAAGAAAGGATCGTGATACTTTGACATCACTGAGATCCTAGACCCCGTGATGAGGATGAGTGTGCACCTGGTTATGAATCTTAATGATCAGGAGAGATGGACGTAGGTGAACAAGGCATGGCTTAATGTATGCCAAAAAAATGGCTAAGAAAACCATTTATAATTTTTCCACTTTCATTGTGGATGAAATCATAAGCACCACATAAGAGGGAGACAAAATATTATTTGACAGCATCCTCCTCACTATTGTCTTCTCAGAAATCAAAGTTCCCAATGGACCTGGATAAGTCTATTTGGGAATATTCGAGGAAGACCCATCGCCCACTAAAAGGTTCACAAAATATACTTGTGACAACATGATGGCCACTCACAAGGTGCATCTAGAGAAGTGGTACAAGCACATGTGGGATGCATTCGGGGTGGAGTGGAGAATTCTAGAGCAACTACCAAAGACTCTTAACTCATGAGGTAGAATTTTTAGTATAAAAACACATCTCGCATTGGCAGATTCAAATTGGTAGATGAAACTATGAGCCCCTGGTGCAAACTCCCCTTCTCCTTCACCACGTAATATTTTCAAGTAGGGGTGAATAAGTTTAAAGAGGCCAAGTGAAGTATATCGGGACCATAGAAATCTATGCAAATGGCTTGTCTACCCTAAGAAGCACACATACATGGAGAAGTATGTCTCCCATGAGGTCTAAATGACAAATTCCCTAACTTTACCAATTACAGGAAGGACCATGGAAAGGGTGTATCTATGCATAAGGCCAAAGTTTGAAAAGGGCACATACCTAGAATGTGATGTCTCCATTCTTGAAGACCCTATGGGAAGAAGGAATCCCACGCCGATGAAGAGAGAAAGAGAAGAGGTGCAAGGGAAAAAGGCACCAAGTGTCCAAAGTGTACCAACAATGGGTGCTCCAGAGACAAGTGGTAAGCCTAGCACTTATGTGCATAGGAAGAAGTCCCTAGTCAGAGAAAAGACACCAGAACAGGAAAAACCTATCACAAAGGAGAAGTCACTAGACAAGGAAGAAGAGAGAGCAAAGCATCTCCCATACTGGAGTCCCCAGTTAGGAAGAAACAAAGGTGATGGAGAAAGTTGATTCAGAGGATATGGAGAGCTTGGAGGCCTACAGAGGAAAAAGGGATGATGATGAAGATGATGAACCTGAGGGAGCTCAAGGCCCAATAGTTTTTGAGGTGCATGATTCAGAGGAAGAGGGAGAGGAAGAGAAGAATGACTACCTCTTTGTTCGGAGGAAGGGTAGCCAGGAGGAGGAAGGTGCTCAAGACAAAGGAGGGAGTGAGGAAGTAAGTACAAGGAATCAGAGGACCCCAAGCCTCACAAAGGAGCAGATAAATGAGGCTATAGAAAAGGAAGTGGAAAATATAATTAAAACCTTGGTAGAACAAGAGTTGGAGCGAAGCATGGAGATAGTGTTGAAGGAGGATGAAGAAGAAAGTGTTGGAAAAGATCACGATAGCACAGTAGGAGGCCCCAGTTTTACGGTGAGCTTCCCAAAGGGCACGTACATAGGAGGAAGGCACACAAAGATCCAAAGGTAGAAGATGGATTATGTTGATGATCCAAACAAGGTGTTGTGCACACGCTTCCAGAGCACTATTCCGACAGAGAAACTCCTAGCTATGGCATCATTTGATGCAGAAGGCACATACCCTCGAATGAGGAAAATGCTTTCGTGGGAATTTGAGTCCCACCTCGATGAGCCCAAGTTTGAAGTGAGCCAAGGAGCATTGATGCAAGTTCCATAATCAAAAGGGACCAACCCCTTGGTGAACACTCAAAGCAGCTATCTAACGAACAAATTTGTAATGTGTTGAACAAAGTCTTAGTCAAGGTTGAAGCCAAACTCTTTGGGAGGAATGACAGAGTGAAGTTTCTAGAGGTAGAGCTAGAGAAGAAGGAAGAAGAGCTCTTGGAAAGGACTAAGGAGTTAAAACATGAGGAACTAGTCAGTACTCAGCTAAGGCATGAATTAAAGGAAGAGAAGGAAAGGGTATGCAAAGTCTCCAAGAAGGTGGAGATGATCATGTTGTATATATCTTCCCCATGTAGATATAGATAAGCAGAAGATTCTAGAGATCAAAGAAGCTCAAATCCATAACATTTTGCGCCCTTGGCGCACAGAAGTGGTGCACAGAAATGAGTGTCGACAATGAAATGTATGCGCCCTTGGCGCATAGAAGTGGCACACAGAAATGAGTGTCGATAATGAAATGTATGCGCCCTTGGCGCACAAAAGTGGCGCACAGAAATGAGTGTCGACAATGAAATGTATGCGCCCTTGGTGCACAGAAGTGGTGCACAGAAATGAGTGTCGATAATGAAATGTATGTATGGCATAGAAGTGGCGCCACATGTAAATGAGTGTCGACAATGAAATGTATGCGCCCTTGGCGTACAGAATGGTGCGCATAGAAATGAGTGTCGACAATGAAATGTATGTGCCCTTGGCACATGAAGTGGCACACAGAAATGAGTGTTGACAATGAAATGTATGCGCCCTTGGCACACAGAAGTGGTGCACAGAAATGAGTGTCGACAATGAAATGTATGCGCCCTTGGCGCACAGAAGTGGCGCACAGAAATGAGTGTCGACAATGAAATGTATGCACCCTTGGTGCACAGAAGTGGCACACAGAAATGAGTGTTAACAGGGAAAGAGTTGCACCTTGGGCACATGTAAGAGGATGTTGACACACACACGGATGCGCCTATGGCGCACCTTTAGGAGGCGCAACATTTTGAGCGCTGACAGGAAGCAGACCCTGGCGCAGATATTCAGATGGCCATAACTTTTGACTGGGAGCTCGGATTCATGCAAGGTTGGACTTTCTCGGAAAGCTTACGAGGTCCTCTATCCAACTACAACTAGATATATTTAATTAGGTGAGAAAAAATTCTTAAAATTAAAAATACAGTTAGCCACTTTTGGGGGTTGCTTAGGTTTCACCTACCACCATAATGAGATGAATTAAATACAACTTGCGGTGGTTGGGGTAGTTTTCGAATTCCTCTCTCTTTTCTCTCTCATTCTTCTTATAAATTGTAAGGAGGGGCTTCTTTCTAAGGGTTGGACATTCTTGTTTTCCCCTCCCTTCTTTCTTTGACAGGTGAATCTGTATGGATTTGAAACCTCCTATCTAAAACTGTAATGCAACCTTGTCTCTTGGCATTTTGTGGTGTATTGTATCATCTTTGGAGAAAATAATGCATGTCTTTGGATGATTATCAACCCTCTCTGTGTTTATTTGCATCTTCCTGATCTTTTCTGTAAATCTATTATCTGTGCATGATCTTGCATCGCATTTTAATAGTTTGTGTTTATTGGCAAGACAGTTGTTCTTCATTCCTTGGTGCATCACCTTTGTTAGTTTAGGTTTATTTTTATGCATCTTCTTACCCTGTCTCCTTGGAAAATTAGATTAGGTTTTGAGTAGACCCTCTACATTTTTATGTGTGCATCTGAACAGAGGAATAGGAACCAGCCTTCATCCGGAGAGCTTTTCCGATTTCGCAAGGTCCCACACTTGGGAAAAGCTCCATGTTATGCAATCACACTGAGAGTCTCACCCATCGAGTTGCAGACATTCAGGGGTGCTGTGATTCGACATCAACAGTTTTGGCACACTGGTGGGACCAAGAGGTCATTCCACAAGATTTGAAGGAGTTTTCATGAAATTCGGCCTTAAAAATTGCAGGTTTTACAGTTTCTTTTTTTTATTTCTTCCAGGCTGAACTTTGAAATCAATTTTCAAGGACTTAACTTGCTCAAAACAAGTCAAAATTTCACCAGTTGATAGATCGGGGGATAATCTTCAAAAGGGTATTCTTAGATTTTTGAGATTTTGACTTTCAAAATTTCATGGTTTTTTGATTTTCGGATTTCGGGTTTTCGGAAGTCTGGCATTTTTGGATTTTCGGGACTGTCATTCCAAATCAAATTCCAAACTCTAAAATATCAAAAATACAGGTCTTTCAAATTTCTATTTTTAAAGATTGTCAGGTTTGGTGTGTAACTTGGCAGGATCTAGCCTTTTGAGGCTCACTTTCTAACACATCTGGTGACTCCGAAAGGGATAGAATTCAGCGGTGTAGCAGCAAAGGTTGCCCAGGCATATGAGAAGAATTCAAACCAGGTCCAATACCGAGAAGAGGGGCTATTTTTCCACTTGCAACTTTCACCAGGTAGAGGAAGGAGAGGAAGAAGACCACAAAGATCACCATCTCCACCTAACAGGACTTTGTCTACACCTCCACCTGGTAGGCCTTTTCTCGCATCGACTAGGGTTCTTAGGCCAATCATAATGGCACATCTACCACCGAATCCCTTTGTCAATTTCACGGGTAGTAGTCCACTTGCCCTAAATGCTCATAATCAAATTCCAGTTGCAGCACTAAAGAACATACCCTATTTCACAGGAGAAAATCACACTACTCCTATTGATCACATCCAGGATATTGCTAATGCATGTGCAATTCACGAAATAAATGAAATGGATGTTGCAGTCAAGTTATTGGCTTCATCTTTCAAAGGCAAGGCCTTACAATGGTTTAGAGCCTAACAAAGCAGGTCTATTACTTAATTGGAACCAACTTTGTTCGCTCTTTGCAGACCCAATTCGGGAGAGGGCGGAACAATTTATCTTTATTAGAATAAATTGACAACAATCAAAAGGGCTCCTAACGAACAAATGGCAGATTTCAACTTTAGATTCAATGGACATGGGACAGGATTCCAATAGCCGTTAGACCAACTGTCAAGGAGCATTCCTTTATTTCTTAAAGGCTATAAATTCGAGACATAGATATGATGATCCAATCAATGGGAGGGACAACGCTGCCAGGGGCCTACGACATAGCTATCGAGCATAAAATTGTTTGATCCAAGTCGGCAAGCTTGCACCAAGGCCACCAATGCCTCTCTATCCGGATATGGGAAATCCTACAACCAACCAAGCACCAGAGTTGAATCCCATTCCAACTCCTAGAAATCAAAGCAATAATGAGGGGTCGACTTCTTCAAATACTTCAAAGGAATTGTAGGAGGTCATGAAACAACTACAGAACCTTGGAAATGAGCTAGTGACTATCAAAAGACAGCAAGCTCAGAGTGCTAGACCGTATCGCCTCAAGCGCAGCACTGTGCAAAGCTAGGCCCTCTTACCAACAAAATAGACCACCACCTTAGGCTGCAAATCAAAACCAAAACCAAGGACAACCTCAAGTCGCAGGCCATTTCGACCGTATGATCCAAATGCAAATGACGTCCTCAAGAGCTTTGGTCCCGACACAAAATAACATGGCATGAGAGTATTGGTGTTACCCTTGCAATCTACCTCACAATCAGTCAGCATGTTTCAATGGTGCAATAAATCAGGCCTTGATGGTGCAAACCATTGGTGTTGCTCAAGAACCAAGCCAGGAGGAGAATCAACAAAGCAACAAATGCAGCAAGAAAGACCTCCAACAGAAACCACATTGGCAAATTGGAAAACAAAAGACTTCTGTGGAGTTAACCAACAACCTTTTCAAGGCGTGGCTGCCAACACACATGGTCAAAGAAGAGAAATATAGGAGAGGGAAAACCGTGTAATCTAATTGTTTCTCAACCCACTCTTACACAACAAGGGGTCAGTAGACCAAACGCAGCTCCAAATGTGCAAAATCAGCCTAAGGTACCTGTTGTAGCAACACATGCACCTGTTCAAGCTCCAAAAAGGTTGCGCAAGTAAGGGACAGCAAAAGGATAATTAATCCCCTTTCAACATCATCGATCAAATGAAGAAGACACATGTGAACATTTCCATGTGGGAATCACTTGCGATCCCAGGGCAAAGAGATCTTCTACAAGCTGCCATGAAGAATTGGTCAACTTCAAACCAACAGGCCCATATGCAAGAGAAGGTCCTCATGAATGTTGCTCAGCCTGAAGGGAATCATGGAGGACAACAAGGTAAAGTTTTGAAACCCCCTCCATTCTATATTTCATTAATCATCGGGGATAAATTAGTACACAATTGCATGATTGATTCTGGGGCAAGTAGTTCAGTGATGCCGAAGAAAATAGCGGATCAGCTGGGTTTGAAATATGAGCCAGTGCTGAAAGGAGTAGTACAGCTAGATGGAACGGCAGTAGGAACTGTTGGAGTCATCAAGAGGTTAAGCCTAACACTACATTCCTGTCCTAATGTTACAGTTCTGCAAGATGTGTCTGTGATTGACCTTCCACCACTCTTTGCGTTGTGTCTATCAAGAGACTTCACTGCAAAAATCGGTGGATATTTATCTGCAGATTGGTCACACATGATTTTTAGGACAAGGTATGGAGCCAAAGCAACAATCAGGTCAGAACCAATTGCCAATTTCCATATTGAGCCTCATGTACCAAATCCTATCAATATAAATTGCTCGGCTTTTGACCAAGAGGAGTGTTCAAGTGATCTAGAAACAGGTACTAAGGTCGAGGGAATTCCTGATTTAACTTTGGATGAATGGGCAAACAAGAGTCATGAATTTGACCCATACAAGGAAATTGAAGAATCTGAATTGGGCGTGTATTGTATACACGAAGAAAATTCACCCATTCCCGACATCATTCAGCCTGAACAAAAGGATGAAAACAAAGTTTGGAAATTATTTTTCGATGGTTCGAGAAGCAGACAAGGTGCTGGAGGTGGTGCAATGTTGATTTCACCACAAGACATCAAATATTTTTCAGCTTTTCGTTTCCAGTTTTCCTGTTCGAACAACATGGCTGAATATGAAGCATTGATTCATGGAATTCATTGGGCCAGGAAAAGGGGCATAAAGAACTTGCAGGTGTTTGGAGATAGTGAGTTGATTGTCAACCAAGTTAGGGGACAACATGCTACAAAGAACGACTTGCTGAGGAGCTACAAGAATAGGGTATGGGACCTCATTGAGGATTTCGAAGCTTTCAACATTGTGTCCATACCCAGGAAGAAAAATGAAGTCGCAGATAGGCTCGCAGCAGTTGGAGCAACATTTGATGTGGTTGACAACATCAGAAGGGGAAAAACACAACCACATATCCATGTGATTGTGAGGCCGTAGTTCAGAGATAATAACACAAGTGGCAGAGTGTTTGAGAACGATCAACAGATCATCAATTTCTTACAAGAAGAAGCTGAATTCTCGGCTAGGAATCGGGATAGATTAGAGAGCAAGATGGGGATCAAGTAGTGCAGTGCGGACAAACAAGCTTCCTAAGGGTTTGATAACATTGGAGTCTATCTTCAACCCTAACGACCAGTTCCGTAAGGAAAAGGCTAACATACAGGTCAAGGGAGAAGATTCAGAGCCAATTCCGGTTGGGGAAGGCAAAACACTTCAAATTGGTAAAGTGGCCACTGAGCAAGAGAAATCAGATTTCATACAACTTTGCCAAGAATTTCCAGATGTCTTCGCTTGGAGCTATGAAGACTTAAGAGGATTCGATCCAAATTTGGCACAACATACCATAGAATTGGATCCGGATGCTAAGCCCATCAGGCAGAAGCAGAGACCAGTTAACCCTCACATTGAGCCTCTAATGAAGAAAGAATTAAACAAGCTAATAGAGGCAAGCATTATATTCCCGATCAAGCACTCGAGCTGGGTTGCGAACTTGGTTCCGGTCAGGAAGAAGAGTGGAGAAATCAGGTTGTGCGTGGATTTCCGAGACCTAAACAGGGCATCTCTCAAAGATCATTACCCACTTCCTTCAATGGAACAAATATTGCAAGTGGTATCCGGTTCAGAGAGATTCTCTCTCCTAGATGGCTACTCAGGATACAATCAGGTGATGGTGAAAGAAGATGACCAATTCAAGATGGCTTTCACCACCAAATGGGGGACATATGCCTACAAGAAGATGCCATTTGGGCTATCAAATGCTGGGGCCACTTTCCAAAGGGCAATGGATATGGCATTTAAGGGGTTGATCAATAAAATAGTTCTAATATATCTTGATGACATCACTGTATTCTCAAAAAATGTAGTGGATCACCTCTTTCATCTAAGGCAGGTATTTCAGAGGTGTAGAAGATTTGGGGTATCTTTGAATCCCAAAAAGTGCATATTCTTGGCTCACGAGGGAAAACTTCTAGGCCATATTGTTTCAAAGGAAGGATTGATGATTGACCCAGAGAGAGTTGAAGCAATTTGAGCATTGCCATTGCCAAGTCATAAGAAGGCTCTTCAAAGCTTCTTGGGAAGGATCAATTTTGTCCGCAGATTTGTTCCAAATTTTGCTGCTCTTGTGAAGCCAATAACGCTGATGTTAAAGAAGAGCATGGCATTTAAGTGGACATCTGAAGGCAAGGCAAGTTTTGAGGCAATAAAAGAAGCTATATCCCAAGCTCGACTCTTGTCAATCCAGATTTCTCCAGGGACTTCGTGTTATATGCCTTTGGTGGTGGGGACACGATTTCTGCAATCCTGGTACAACAAAACAAGGGAGGATTAGAACAACCAGTTGCTTTCTTCAGTCAAGGCTTGGAGGAATACGAAACTAGGTACTCTTTCATTGAAAAGCATGTCCTTGCAGTAATCAGGAGCTTAAAGAAATTCAAGCACCTAGTCTCAAACAACAAGATCCAATTATTGGTCTCTCATGCGGGAGTCAGGGAATTCCTTCTAAACAAGGATCTGAATGAGAAACGTGCAGGATGGATAACTCGTGTCATGGAATATGACATCGAGATCAAGGTCACCAAACTAGTACGTGGGAAGGGACTATGTGAGCAGCTAGCCTTGAGTCAACAAGTTGAAGCAGGTGATGAAAAAGAGGTTGTCTTGGTACTACAGGATAACCAAGAACAAGAAAATGATGATGTGCCCACTCCCTGTTGGACTCAGAATGTGATACACTTCCTACAGACAGGCCTATGCCCTCCAGAAATGAGAAAAGCAAAGAGGAGATACTTCAGATTACAAGCCATTCCATATGTGCTTGTTGGTGGTGTTTTGTTTAAGAAAGACATCAATGGAGTTCTATTGAGGTGCATTGGGACAGGTCAAATTGAGAGGGTGTTACGAGATTTTCACGATGGAGATTCGGAGGACATTTCACTCCACGAGTAACAGCTCTCAAGATAATGAAGGCAGGGTATTATTGGCCGACAGTCTTCAGTGACTGCTATACATGGATAAGAAAGTGCAAGAAATGTGCACTCTTCATAGGCAAAGAAAGACTAGCAACGCTTCCATTGCACCCAATTCTGGTTGACCAACCATTTATGCAATGGGGATTGGACTTCATCGGGGTCATCAATCCAAACTCAAGCCAAGGCCACAAGTGGATTCTCACAAAGAATGCACTATTTCACCAAGTGGACCGAAGCAGTAGCGCTCAAAGAAGCAAATGAGTCTAACATACTAGACTTTTATGAAGGAATAGTGACCAGGTTTGGTGTGCCGGCCACTATCATATCAGATCAATGCATTGGCATTTATAGGTTCCAAGATTACAGAATGGGCTGTCAAGAATGGAATCTATTTGAGCACCTCTTCAAATTATTACCCGCAGGGTAATGGACAGGTAGAGTCCACAAACAAGAATTTGTTAAGAATCATCAGAAGGACTCTAGATGAAAACCAAAGGACATGGCATACCAAGCTAAAATCAGCATTATGGGCTGATAGAATAACACCAAAGAGGTCAATAGGTAATTCCCCTTACAAGTTGGTCTATGGAAAAGAGGCAGTATTGCCTATATCATTAGAACTACCTACATTGGAGTTCATGAAGCAGTTGGAGTTGGCTGAGTTTGAACCAATGGAGGCTAGGTATGCAGAGTTGATGGAATTGGAAGAAATTAGAGAACATGCAGTTCAAACAATTGAGAAAGATCAGGCCTTGGTGAAAAGATGGTTTGATAAGAAAGCAAGAGCAAGGACCTTCCAGGAAGGAGACCTAGTTCTGAAATGGGATGCAGATCGGGCAAAGCCCGGAAGGCATTCCAAGTTTGATGCCATTTGGAGTGGCCCCTACATGGTCACAGGATGTAAGAATAGTAATGCCTTCCAATTGTCTACTTTGGATGGAGGAGAACTCCCGATTCCGGTTAACGGAATCTATCTTAAACATTGCTACTAAAAGGAAAAGGTTCACCCTTGTAAATATTAGCCTAGATTTAAATTCCTCTAAGTGCGTATGCACATTGTCTTGTGGTAGTTAGGTTTCCGTTTCCCTAAGTGCTCCGGCACAGGTTTTGTTGCTCTCAGGATGATTTCTACAGATTCGAATGCTGTCAGGAAGAAGTTGCGGTATCAGGTTCGGGATACAATATCAGGTTGGTTTCAGGTTATTAATTATGACTCCATGCCCAATGGATTGCTAAAAGGCCACTGATCTTCTACCTAGCTGGCAGGTGATCCCATTGAGTCACCAAATTGTTGTATATATCTTCCCCAAGTAGATATAGATAAGCAGAGATTCTAGAGATCAAAGAAGCTCAAATCCTCGACATTTTGCGCCCTTGCGCGTAAGTGGCGCACAGAAATGAGTGTCGACAATGAAATGTATGCGCCCTTGGCGCACAGAAGTGGCAAACAAAATTGACTCGACAATGAAATGTATGCGCACTTAGCACACAGAAGTGGTGCACAGAAATGAGTGTCGACAATGAAATGTATGCACCCTTGGTGCACGTAGTGGGCGCACGAAATGAGTGTCGACAATGAAATGTATGCGCCCTTGGCGCACAGAAGTGGCGCACGAAATGAGTGTCGACAATGAAATGTATGTGCCCTTGGTGCACAAAAGTGGCACATAGAAATGAGTGTCGACAATGAAATGTATGCACCCTTGGTGCACAGAAGTGGTGCATAGAAATGAGTGTCGACAATGAAATGTATGCGTGCACACGAAGTGGTGCAAGAATTGAGTGTCGACAATGAAATGTAGTGCCGACTGAGAAATGAGAAATGAGTGTCGACAATGAAATGTATGCGCCCTTGGCGCACAGAAGTGGCACACAGAAATGAGTGTTAATAGGGAAAGAGTTGCACCTTGGCACACGTAAGAGGATGTCGACACACACATGGATGCGCCTATGGCGCACCTTCAGGAGGCGCAACATTTTGAGCGCTGACAGGAAGCAGACCCTGGCGCAGATATTCAGATGGCCATAACTTTTGACTGGGAGCTCGGATTCATGCAAGGTTGGACTTTCTGGAAAGCTTACGAGGTCCTCTATCCAACTACAACTGGATATCTTTAATTAGGTGAGAAAAAATTCTTAAAAATGAAAAATACAGTTAGCCACTTTTGGGGGTTGCTAGGGTTCTCACCTACCACCATAATGAGATGAATTAAATACAACCTGCGGTGGTTGGGGTAGATTTCGAATTCCTCTCTCTTTTCTCTCTCATTCTTCCTATAAATTGTAAGGAGGGGCTTCTTTCTAAGGGTTGGACATTCTTGTTTTTCCCCTCCCTTCTTCTCTTTGACAGGTGAATCTGTGGAGTTGAAACCTCCTATCTAAAACTGTAATGCAACCTTGTCTCTTGGCATTTTGTGGTGTATTGTATCAATCTTTGGAGCAAATAATGCATGTCTGTGGATGATTATCAACCCTCTCTATGTTTATTTGCATCTTCCTGATCTTTCACTATAAATCTGTTATCTGTGCATGATCTTGCATCGCATTTTAATAGTTTGTGTTTATTGGCAAGACAGTTGTTCTTCATTCCTCGGTGCATCACCTTTGTTAGTTTAGGTTTATTTTTATGCATCTTCTTACCCTGTCTCCTTGGAAAATTAGATTAGATTTTGAGTAGACCCTCTGCATTTTTATGTGTGCATCTGAACAGAGGAATAGGAACCGGCCTTCATCCGGAGAGCTTTTCCGATTTCGCAAGGTCCCACACTTGGGAAAAGCTCCATGTTATGTAATCACACTGAGAGTCTCAACCCATCGAGTTGCAGACATTCAGGGGTGTTGTGATTTGACATCAATAGATCATAAGTGCCATTATCTTAAAGCATCCAGCTTGACACCACCGCACAGAATTATGAATCAAGCCTGCAATTCCTAGAAGACTTAACTCGCATTCTCACCATAGAGAGGAAACCACTCGCATTAGCATCTGCTGGAAGAAGTGTTGGCATGCCAAGAAAAGGAGGACAAGATGAAGGTTGTGGCCATTATGGCCCAATACAAGAAATTCCTTGCGGATGTAAACATTTCTACCTAAGTTGTTGAGGTTGCTTGAAAACTACACCAATATAGATAGATTGGCGAGCATTCTGGTCACCACCCATGAATCAGAGCTCAAGGAATTCTAGGAGAATAACAAGGGGAATAGAGCAGAATGTGAAAAAATTCTAGCTGAGGTTGAGAAGAAATCAGAGGCTATTAAGACCTTATAGGGCTCAATCAAAAACTAGCTAAAAGAGTTATATCCTTAGATCACTCGAAGGATGGATGCACTCAAGGATTTAGGAAAATAGTTAGAGGGAATCATGGAGACAATGAATACCCAAGGAGAAGGGATAAGCTTTGAGGAGGTGAGTACCCTAGTTGGTGACCTTTTTCAACAAACACAGAGTGAAGTCGATACCTGGAATAAGTTAGAGGTGACTTGATGAAATATTTCCCTCTCCTCTTGCAGAAATAATCATAGTTCCCCATTCTTTCATTCTTCCCAAAAATTATTCATTCCTTTATTCTTTCTCCAAACTATTCAAGGATGGTCATTCTTTATTCTTTGAGAAGGTGTTCCTGAGGGCGGAGAATAGGCATAGTGTGGGGTGATGTTAGGCCCCTAAAATATTGGCTAAGTACAAAAGGCACGTGGGCATGCAAGGCCTATTTGAATAAGGGAACACAAGAAGAAAGTGCACAGGATAGGGTTTTAGGAGGATTTTACTAGAACCCATGACACGTGAAAGGTTGAGAAAAGGTTTTGGGACTTAGCCATATTTTTCGTATCAAATAGCATGAGAAAAGTGTTACCTAAATGCACATGCAGAGTGGATAAGGTGCTAGCCTGGAAACAGGGTGGCCTAGGAAGGAATATACCTTACGATGGAAGATTCTAGAAGGCCATCATTACAAAGGGTGGATATCTCAAGCTTGAAGAAGCATGCTCCCATGGAGGACAGCCTTGGATACTTGGTAATGAATCTGCAACTCCCGTAAAGGCTTGAAGGTGTTGAGAAAGGCTATAAATACAAGTGCCGGTAAAGGAAAAGAGGAGAGATTAGAGAGAGAAGATGAGAGGCAAAGCTCTGTAGAAATACATGGAGAGCTTTATGGGTTGGGCTAGGAGATCTGTAGGAAGAATGATGTATCAAGGGATGGGTACATGTTTTTCTTTTGCATTGTAAGGGATGTAAGTCCAGTCTTGCTACATGGTTCTAATTTGCACCATCGTTTTGGTCCAGTAATGACCTTGATATATTTAATGTGATTAATGTACTATTCAAATATGAATATATGTGGTTCATGGCTCATAAATATCTCTTTTTGTTATGTTTAGTGTGTTTCATATGAATGAGTATAATCATTATGCATCCTCTTTCCCTCATGGTTCAGATCTATCTTTTTTCAATGTGCTTCTTGTCTGAATGAATACATTAGTGTAGCATTTACTTGAAGTTCTCAGTTAAATAAGGAGTTTCTTCTATCTTTCTATTATGCATCTATGCTACATTCTTGCACAACTCACATAAAATAGGGGCTTAGTGCCCGCGTGTGCCTTGGGTGAGCACCCAAAGTGCCCACCGTGTGATAGGCCGGTTTACATGGGGTTGCCCTTATTTGTTAAGGGGTATAAAAATTGACTACAATCAATGTCTCCCATTTTTCTCTTATCATTGAATCAATGAACATAATGACAATGATTTCTACTTTTTACAATGAAGAATCAAGTATCTCAAGCTTCAAGGTTTTATCACATTCATTGCACAACATTCTATTACATGGTCCTCACCACTTATTACATCTAAATGGGTTCTAAAACCTAATTCATCTATGTCTAATATCCATTAATATTTCACTTCTCACATTCCTTTTTGGTCACTCACATGCCGCCTATGCAATCCACTCAAGTTAAGCAACCACCTCTCAAAATTAGTCTCACTCTACCTCCTCTCAAGTCATCTACGATACTATCAAGTCAACCTAAGAAACCTCCTCTAAAAATCAATTCAACACCTCCTCTTACTAAGTCTTCTACAATGTTACCCAATAATCCACCACTTCAATAGCCAATTTTTTTCTCAAAGAAACTATTCCTTATTTTGATCCTCAAGACCCATTTCAAACTCTTCCACCATGTGATGGTCCTACTATTTCTTCTTCCTACCATTGTTTTGGCCCTCTCTTATCATGACCTAGATAATTATCTCCTATAATTACATGGTACCTCTCATTTCACCACATTGATCTCCATCACTTACATTCTTGGGGACACCACACTTTCCCCCCATTCTAGCACTATCAATTGTTTCTAGTGTGTCCTATCACACTTAACACTTTGTGCTTCATGATTCATCTTTCTGAGAACTTTCAAACCCTTTGATACATGCATCATATTGTCATTACTCGATGATGCACTCTTTTTCTATAGTTCACACTTGACTGTTGAGGGCTTACTACATACATGAACCTCACATAATACAAATGACACATTTAACACTGTGTATTCATGATACATCTTTCTCACACACACTCATCACAAAACACTACCCCGTGATGCACCGCAATTCCTCGGTTCATACTCGACTATTGAGGGTAACAATCTGAAATTAACCTCACCAAAATAAATCACTCTCTATGCTCTACACTTTATCGATCATATCTTTCTAGCACATAATTCAAACCATTTCTCGATGACACACTCTTGTTCTATGGTTCATTATTGACTGTTGAGGGGGAATTTATAAATGAACCTCATCTCATGCATACTCTCTCAGGGAGCACATTGCTCCTATCACACTCACTTTGTATTCCATTCCATTCCACACTCATAACATACTACATATCTTGGTTGCATATTGTTCTTTCTTACTTATACTCACATGTACACTTTGTTTATTATGTTAGACATATACTATATATTTCATTATCTTTATCATATACACATGTGCATTCACTTTCCTTCTAGTTTTGAATGCATACTTTACATAGATCATTACACATAGCATAGATGCTTGGCATTATACCTCTTACCAGTCCCACAATGGCTCCTAGGGGCATCTACTTTCATATACATCATAGGTGTTATTGTTTTGATTTATATTACTTCATATTCTTAATAGCATGCTACTATATCATATTATTCATGCTTTCACATACATTTTATCTTTCTAACACACTAACGGGTGCTCCATGTGTAACATTTTCTTTACAGAACCCTTTTCCACCATGGTTATTTGTTACTTTGCTTACTACTATTTTCCATTGTATGTCATTGTTCGCGGGCTTTTCCCTATATCATGATTTTTCTCTAAGTACTTGTATGCTTGTGGCCACTTTAGCCTTGATTGTCTTGAGACATCATGAGTGATGTCCCATGTTTGAAACCCAATTTTTTTGGTCTATATTTTCTCTTACTTGCTATATTACACACTATCTTCTTACTTGTTAGCTTACACATTTTCTTTTATATGCATATTTTTCTTGTTTGTACTAACACATGTTTCCAACCACTTTTTCACATGTTCCTTGGTTTCTACCAAACACATTCCCTCCCTACATGGATTTAGTTTCAGATGTACATTAGGTTCTCCTTTTGACCACATACTCCTAGCAATGATGCATACACCCCAAAAGAGGGGGAATCATTGAGTGAATCACTCACCCCATATAGCATATTATAGTCACATTTCATTATCAGACAACACAACATTCGGTCTCGAAATGGCCTAGAATTTAACTTGGGTCTTAAGCACAACATAGATGTCAAGTGCCCAAATGTAGATAGTAGCACTTGGGAACCTCTAAACCTTCTTGGGTGCCTATGATGAAGTGGGCGTTACAAATTTTTCTCATATTAGTAAAATTCATAAAAATATACACAATGTCTTTTACAGGACATGCATAGTCCTTCAACACTCAGCATGCATGTTTTCTCCTCTTTTCTATATTTGTGTTAGATTGATATGGATTGAAATGGATTAAATTTAAACACACCATATGCAGTAGTGTTTACATCTCGGGAAGTAGTCAAATGTTGGAGAATAACATTAGACCTTTCTCCCTACACTTCTTATGCACTTGGCATGAGATTTCCCAAACAACTCACACTTAGCGCAACTATCATGATATCACCAAAAAAATCCTTCTTCTACAGAATTTTCAGGATCCTTATCTCCTTTCACTCATCACGGATCAGGTGTGTTGGTACCAAAATAATTCTTCCTTTTTCTAGCTATTTTTGGATTATTAAGTAGATTTGTTTGAACAACATGGATCAGTGTGGGGCTAATTTTCATAAGTTGATCTAGTAATTTGAAGTTAGTATTTAAGGTATGTGTAGTATGCATGTAAGGTTAAAAACAATATTTTACCTTGGAGCCCGAAAGCTAGATATCTTCGGAGATGGTTTAGGGGGAAGCCTTTCCCCGATTCCCAAGACGATGCCTCAAATCGATAGCTCGAGTAAGTTACACTTAGGGTCTAGTTCATTTATGCAAAGATCTATCCCAGACTCCACCTATTCATGTGAAATCAATAAGAAATGAATCTTTAATGGTGCACATCTTATAACGATGAGCACATTAATTATGACATTTTTTCTATGTTTTGTGATATGAGTAGTTAAACGTGATATATTTGAAATATGAAATGGTAATTGAAAGAGTTTCTTTAAAGGTGTTCTTATTGACAGAAAAGAGAAAATATAAAGTATAAGAGGATGTATGAATGAATGATAGTTAGACATGCACATATTGAAAGTTTGAGGTAAAGTTTACAATAACAAAATGGGGATTATATTTATAACGCCAACCCTTCGCTATATAATATTGTTCAAAAAAAATCATACAACTAAAGACATATTGTAGGTTTATTTTTATGGTGGAAGTAGGTTCAGGTCTCCATCCCATCAAGTAGGTAGGTAACACCCTTCATAATCTAGTTTCGATGCCTCGATGAATTCTTCATGGGCCTCAACATTGAACACAAATTTAATGGCCCCTGTGAGGCCCTTGGACATCCCCTTTTAACGCAGTTCATAAATTCTCATTCTTGGACCATTCAGGGTGTCCACCAACTCCCTCCTCTACTCAGGTGTGTTTTCCCATTCGAGAAAATAGAGTCCACTTCAGTAATTTTATTTGGGAGGCTAGCCTCTAGTTAGGAAATCCTTGGGAGTGGGCATGAATCCATCGTCTCGAAATACTAGGAAGGTCACGAAACTCTAAGAGGATATCATTTGTAACATAACCACGTATCAAACCTATTCTATGGAAGACTCCAAAGTAGCTAACCACTCCCCGCAATCTGCTAGCATGACCTCCTAATGACATGCCTTCATAGTTTATCCCCGGGTGTTGAGTAGAAAACTAGAGTGTTGTCCCTAGAAGGAAAGAAGCATAGTAATCCATCATCATGTGCCAATGATTATCATGAACATGAGGGAAATGATGAGACTAGTGATTTCCCAAGGCCTCAGATTTTAACTTGAACTCTAAATGCACCAAGTAAAAATGTAGAGTTTGGAAAATGGGGAAAGAGGGACACATTTTAGCTGTGTGATTCATGAAGGATAGTACAAGGTGGGTTTCATGGTGGCCCAAGTCGGTTAAAAACAATAATAGTTAGTCTAGATGTCAAAGGAATATGCTCTAAAACCCTAAGGAGATAAGAAAAAAATTGGTATATGTAGATAAGAGGAAAAATTCCAGAGGAGGAGGAAAAATTGGTGGAGAAATCCTGGGGAGGAAAATTCAATGGGGTGTCATAGTGGCATAGCAAACCATGGAACAAGAACTTTTCGTGATGAAGGTTTTCTCTATACAAACTAGTTAGCAGGAATTTGTGTTAAGATGATTACATATTGTACAGTCATTAACATACTTTGAGAGCATTAATACATGTTTCCCTTTTCTTTTCCTATGTTTAATGGTTATGTTTGATGAATATATCTAGAATCATGATATTTTATTTTCTTTCTTTGTCTCAAGGTGATGTTGGGTGGGAATAAAGTGTATTTTTCTTTAAAATTATTTTTGGCTCATGATTATTCTCATACTTTGAACATATTCCGCGCTCACTCAGATCTCTTCTAGGAAAGTTGTAAGCACCTAAGGTTTTCTAGGTTAACTCGAAAACACTTTTCTCTTAGACATATAAAAATATCTTTACGGAATGAGTAGAGTTTAGGGTGCAATTGGTAATTTCTTGGGGGTCCCTTGATCTAGGCTATTCGAGCATGATTTCACATACTGTGATCTTTCCTTAGGTGTACTCAGCTAGATTCTAAGGAGTTTAGAAATTGATTTTCTCAGAGATTTCCTCACATGTAATTGTTCATTGGATTCACCAACTTTATTTGCTTGCATTCACATTGAGATGCAAACAGACTTCAATTGAGCCTTTTTTCTCATGTTTTTCATCCTACTTTCCCTCTTGTCTCTTCCCCATTCCATTTAGTTTCCTCGATGTAAGATCTCCCTCACCGTGTTTAAAACTTATATAACTCTGTGATAAAAACCATGACCCATTTGATAGTCTTAAGATTACTTTGATCATATCGGACCAACCTTCCCTAAGAAAAAATTATGAACAAATTATAATCTCGACATAACTACATTTTTCTTGTATATGACTTGAAGTCCCTTGTTGTTAAATTGATCATAAATTTTGGAACATAGAATTTTGGGTCATACTTTTATTTACCCTCCATGGTTTGCATCGGTTCCTCAGGTGTTTGTAGAATTTTGTGACCAATCCATCGATTGAATGTTACATTCAAGTGGATGCACCAGGCCCCAATTTTCCTTACTTGGTGTTTCTAGAGTACTAATCCAACTCGTGTCCTAATCTCCATAATTTCATGACCACACTCTCAGGTCCTCTCACCTTGACTTAGGCATAGTCAAAAGCAAGTAGGAACCACGGCCACACCCATTTTCTAGGTGCCTTTCCATCACCTCCCTTTGAGAAGGATGGGTAGGTGACCGAGGGAGATCTCACCCCAGGATACAAAATGATGAATCCCACATATCTCCACTTATGGCCCCGACTCTCCATCTAAGAGACCCATCTACCCTCTCGGGGTGAATTTTTGGAGCCAACACCTTTACGGCTAGCGTCGTTGTCAGGGAACTATAACATTCTAGTTCACATCTAGGTTTTTGATCTGACATTATTTTGTTAAGTCTCATGATGTTTGGAAATGTGCATTGATTCATGATTTTTTTTTTTTGATGTCATGTGGTTCATTTTTCTAGAGGTTTTACTCTAGTGGCGACTTCATTGTCCTTTTGGTTATAGTAGACCAGTGGTATTTTCCATATTGACAAGATTTTATTGAATATATTTTTGTTTTGGTTTTGTGTGGTGATTGCTAATGTACCATCTGATTTTTACATGGTGATGGTGTGTTTATAAGAATTAGTTTCTTGTGAAATGTCCCATGGGTATTTATGTGGGTGATAAGGGTTTTCATCCTTTTAAATCTCCTTTCAGGCCATGTTCATTCAAGCCTTTGAATTTTGAGAAAATATATGGATACCCTCATCAGATCCCACCTGAGATCAGGCTCAAACTACCCATATTTCAAGGATATTGTAATACCCCTATGGAGCAACACCTTGCCATATTTGAGGGAGTGATGCATGAATACCAAGTGAGATATGAGGATATTTTTATGAGGTTATTTTTCTAGAAAT
The DNA here is from genome assembly GCA_018340775.1 of Taxus wallichiana var. yunnanensis. Taxonomy (NCBI): domain Eukaryota; kingdom Viridiplantae; phylum Streptophyta; class Pinopsida; order Cupressales; family Taxaceae; genus Taxus; species Taxus wallichiana. Next base: position 91,100,347 of record CM031243.1, on the reverse strand, counting down.
CGTAAGGATGTGTTAGGTCTTGGTTTAATTCTCTACCTCAAAGTTCTATTCATTCATGGGTAGAAATGGTGGCCTTATTTACTAAGCATTTCAGTGATGATCTTGCTTTGTTCTTTCATGAATGTGATGAAAATTTCCTATATCTGGATGAAGGAAGAAGGTTCATGAGTTTCAAGAATGAAGAAAACAATATGGCAGGACAGGTTCCAGTTATTAAGATGTTGATGGATGATTGTATCAGTCATGATGATCAAATTGATTAGTCTTGTGCCGGAGTAACGAGTGTTTTTGCCCCATACTCCTTATGTTGGAGACAATGTTCTGACCTAGATAAAAAAGACTAAGAAATGAGGAAAAGGATCTATTACATGGATCCTTGAAGAAGTATGGCATGATGTCTTCTACTAACCTCATACTTGCCCATATAGCTGGTGAGTTTTGGGATATTCTCTCTGGGGTATGTAGGGAGTTAACTAGATATCTAGATGCATTTGTTTCAGATGTAAGTGGCATTTATTTTGATTGTGATATTTTCCTAATGATGAATGGAATGATTTCCAAATACAATGGATTTTTCCCCTCAATGGAAGACAGATGCATGTTGCTTGATACAATAGTAAAACATGAGAGACATCTCAGACTACTACATGAGTTTCCAAATGGCTAGCTAGAGGATCTAAGTGATGATAAGTTGGCTTTCTCACACTATTCTGAGGATGTTTTCATGACCTTGATTAAAAAGGAGAGTCACTTACACAACAATGATATGATATCATTCAATGAAGGCCATAAGGTTAGTAATTTGCTTTTAATCATAGAGGATGTTGATACTGAGGTGTTTGAAGGGTTTAGTACCAACCCCCACATGTTGGGACAAGTGCAATAGAGACAAGCATCTTTTCTTCAATGGCAGGTATGGAAGATGTAGACATGTTTGTGTGTGTTGATCATTACATGGACATATATGTTAGGTTTAGGAAGATTTGGATGGTTGGGGACTTGTCTACTTTGGAGAAGGAAAATTTCATTGAACACCTTGGGGAACACATGCAGATCATTGATTCAATGTATTTTATGGTGTTTTTGAGAGGCGGTTATGTCGACCAAGGCATCGCTAGAGGGAAAAGTAGGCTTGTGAATTTGAATGAGGACTTAGGTTCTTTCCTACGTAATGAGGGGTTCTTAGATGATGACCATTGGTTATTGATTGGTGTTTCAGTTGAAGGGATCTTGATCATTACTTTTTAAGGATGGTATGGTAATTTATGTGTGTGGATGGGACACAGGTGTATTATATGGGATCTTGGTGGAATATGATAGAATTTTTTATGGGCCCTTGGACCCCGGTGGCTCAATTGTACAGTGTATAGTGGTTTACTTTGTTTTTTTGGTGGCTTTCGATTGGTGTTCTTTTTATATTTTGTTACTCTCTCGTTAGTGACTTTTGGTTTTGGAAATTATCTCATAACTCCATTGCCCAATGGATAGGCAACTGATATTCTAATTTTTGTGTTCTTTTGACACCTACAAGGAGTCCATCCTTGAGCAAGAGCCGATGTTGGTTCCTAGATAATTTTTTTCTTGTTTCTAGATTATTTTTATTATTAAGTAGATTTTTTTGAATAAGATGGATAAGTATGGGGCTAATTTTCATAAGTTGATTAGGTAATGTGAAAATGGGATTTTGGGTTTTTGTGGTGGGAATACAAAGGTAATAATTGTATTTTACACCAAATCCCGTAAGATTGATATCTCTAGAGAAGGTTTATGGGGTAGCCTTTCCCCCAGTTCTAGAGACAATGCCTCTGATCAGTCACTCTAAATAATTTACACTTGAGGTCTAATTCCCTTGTGTAAAGATCTATCTTGTTCTTGGATTATTCCATGAAATCGATAAGAAATGAAGCTTTAACGGTGCACATCTTATAAGGATGAGCAGAGTAATTATGACCTTTTTCTCTGTTCCATGATATGAGTAGTTAAGAGTGATATATTTTAAATATGAAATGGTAATTGAAAGATCTAATTGTAAGGTTTTCTTATTGACAAAAAATAGAAAACATAAAGTGCAAGATGATGTATGGATTAATGATAGTCACACATGCATAAAAGGAAAGTTTGAGGCAAAGTTTACAATAACAAAATGGGGATTCTATTTATGAGGCCCCAACCCTTCGCTATATAGTTTTTAAAACAAAATCATATAATTAAATACATATTATAGCTGCATTTTTACGATGGTGGTAGGTTCATGTCTCCTTCCCATCATGCATGCAGGGAATTCCCTTCACAAGCTGGTCTTAAATCGATGAGGTATTCATGGGCCTTGGCATTGAACACAAATTGAATGGCCCTGGACATCCCCTTTTCACGCAATACAACAATGCTTATTCTTTTCCCATTAAGGATTTCCATCAACTCCCTCCTCCACTTAGGTGTGTTTTCCCATTTGGGAAAAGTGATTCCACTTTGGTAATTTGATTTGGGAGGACAGCCTCAAGAGTGGGTGTGACTCAACGGATGAAATACTAGGAAGGGAAAAAAACTTTCATAGAGGATACCATCTACAACAAACCATGACTTGAACCTCTTCCATTTCAAACTCCAAAGTATCTAACCATTCCTCCAATCTGCTATCATGACCTCCTGATGATGATCCTTCATCATTGTTCCCTAGGTGTTGAGTAAAAAAATAAAGTGTTGTCCCCGGAATGGAAGGATCATAGTAGGCCTTCATCATGTACCAATGATTATCATGAACATGAGGGTAGTGATGAGACCGGTGATTTCTCAAGGCCTCAAGTTTTAATTGGAACTCGAATGCACCAAGTAAAAATGTAGAGTTTGGAAAATGGGGAAAGAGGGACATATTTCAGCCAGGTGATTCATGAAGGATAATACCTGGGGTAGTTTGATGGAGACAATCCTAAGGGTTAGCCCTAGCATTTGGAATGATAAAACCTGGTAGATTAGGGACTCATTAGGCTTAGAGAGCTAAAAAAACTAGCCCATATTGGCCAATTCCTTCCCCAAGGGATTTACACTAAGAAAATATGAAGCCATTACCCGAAATTTTGGAGTAAAAAAAAGAAAAATTATAAAAATATAAATTGGATAGGTGATGAAGGGAAGCAATTGATGGAATGCTTAAATAGGCATGGTGGTGGCATTGACATGGTAAGAAAAATTTTTTTTATTAATGCCATATCAATTTTCAATATCTTAGTCCATGTGAAATGTAAATGAAAATAATATTATTTTTGAGGAGCACATCACCGGAGAAGAATTAACTACAGGTAAAATTCAAGAATGTCTCATCACATTAACTTTTCTTACCACATCATAACTTTACACATGTAAAAACTTAGTAATAAATGTGATATGACCTAGAAAATATCTTCCTATGTCATCAAATGACATACACATGAATAGTGGAATTTTGGCACAATGGGTGGTTGTTTGATGATAATAGTTTATGTTTTCATGGCGGCCCGGGAAGTTAAACAACAATGACAGCGGTTAGTCCGGATGTCAGAGGAATATGCTCTAAAACCCTAAGAAGATAAGAAAAAAATTGGTATATGTAGAGAAGAGTGAAAAAAATTTAGAGGACGGAAAATTAGTGGGGAATTCCTAGGAGGAAAGGAAAATTTTAGTGGGGCATCACAATGGCATAATGAACCATGGAACAAGAACTTTTCATGATGAAGGTGTTCTCTATAAACCAATTAGCGGGAATTTTTGTTGAGATGATTGCATATTGTATAGTCATTAACAAACTTTGAGAGCATGACTACATGTTTCTCTTTTATTTTTCTATGTTTAATAGTTGTGTCTGATGAATATATCTAGAATCATGATATTTTCTTTTCTTTATTTTTCTCAAGGTGATGTTGGGTGGGAATGAAGTGTATTTTTCTTTAAAATTCTTTGTGGGTCATGAAAGTTCTTAGACTTTAAATGTATCCCACGCTCAATCAGATCTAGCCTAGGAAAGGTTTACTCACCTATGGGTTTCTAAGGGTACCTAAAACCCTTTTCTCCTAGACTTGTAAAAATATCCCGCAACTGAGTAGAATTTGGGGGTATAATTGGTAATTTCTTGGGGGTCCCTTGATCTAGACCATTCGAGCATGATTTCACATACTAAAATCTTGCCTTAGGTGTAATGAGATGGATTGTAAGGAGTTTAGAAATTTATTTTCCCAGCTTTCATTTTATGCAATTGTTTGCTACATTCACCAAATTTCTTCACTTGTATTCACATTGAGATGCAGATAGATCTTGATTGAGCCTTTGTTTCTCATTTTTTCATCATTTTTTCACTCTTGGATCTTCCCCATTCCATTTATTTTCCTCGATGTAGGATCTCCCTTACCCTTATTTAAGACTAATATAACTCTATAATAAAAATGGTGACCCATTTGGCGGGATTAAGATTACTTTGATCACATCAGACCAACCCACCCTAAGAAAACATATGAACACATTATAAGCTCGACATAACTACATTGTTCTTGTATCCAACTTGAAGTCCCTTGTTGTTAACTTGATCATCACTTTTGGGACATAGAATTTTGGGTCATACTTTTATTTTCCCTTCATGGTCTGCATCGGTTCCTTGGGTTTTTGTAGCATTTCATGACCACTCCGGCAAGTGAATGTTACATTCAATGGCTACACCTAGCCCTAATTTTCTTTACTTGGTGTTTCCAAAGTACCAATCGACTCGCACCCTAACCTCCATACTTTCACGACATCACTCTCAGGTCCTCTCACCCTAACTTAGTCACATTCAAAAGTAGTGAGGACCATGGCCACACCCTTTTTCAAAATGCCTCCCCATCACCTCCTTCGGGAAGGGTGGACAGTGATATGAAGGAGATCGACCTGGCTAAAAAATGATGAATCCCGTAGATCTCCCATTGAAACCTTGCATCTCCACCTTGGAGACCCCTCTCCCCTCTAAGGAGTGCATTTTCAGGAGCCAACAAGGTGCACATGTTCCTTTTCACATTATTACATTCTTATTACACACATTTTACTCGTTTCGATCAAATTTTTCATATACACATATTTGACTACTCATTTTCTCTTCTCTTTTATAGGTTCATCCTTATAAGAAGCAAAATTCACATCTTCAAGCATTAAGTGACATCAAAAACAAGTACAATCTAACATATTAACATACACTTTCACCCCTATGGTCATTTTCACTTCCTCTTCTCTAACTTCCATGCTTCGTTTTTGTCATTCCACACTTTTTCTTGTCTCCTCGGCATGATTTTTTCCATTGATCTACATTTTTATCAGGCATGCATCTCGTATCTATTTTATTCTATTGATAATTCTCTCAACAACATAAAGTGGGTTTAAATGTAGACACTAAATCACGCACATTGGGTATATTTCTAGGTCTAGATGGCATACCACTATGCATATGATTCCTAAGAAATAAAAGTATTAATAAATCATTGTCTTTGGCCTCTTTTCTTTCTTTCTAGTTTTCTCCTTGATCTTACACACCTTGCCTAGTCTCACTTTTGATACTTTAGTTTTTCTAATTCTAGACACCAGCGCCTTTAGCTAGGACGCAAAGTGCCTAGTGCCCCCAACCTCTTGTATCTTTCTTATATCTTTTGTGTCCTTTCTAGCTGTTGGGAATAATATTTTCTTAGTGGTCATCCTTTTAGTGGTTAATTACAAAATTCAAACAAGGGAATTATATAAATACAAAGCTATGTGACCATAATAAGGGACCAAGCACTAAGCATCTACTACTATAACCAAAGGTTACATCCAAAGGAATTTCAAGAGCATCAAAGCATCCATCTAACATCCATATAAGGGACAAGGGACTGCATTATTATGCATACACTTCATAGGAGGGAAGTTCATTTTTTCATGGACACATCTATCAACATTTTTTACATCTATTTATTGCTCACTATCAAGTGTAAATTACACAAGATCCACCTAGGGAACGATTCTACACACACATACAGAACTACATGAAGTTTGAAATTTAGTGTAGTGACTTGATCGTAATTTCACAAAGTCAGGTGACTCTCAGGGTCATCGACTCCCCATTTGTATCTTTTTATTTTTAGGATTTGATGTGTTTTGGAGTTTTACAAGTTCTCTTTCTCTTTGCAGTTTTCAAGAGAATTCGGTGATCAAGTAGTGAAGTACAGGTGACTAAAGGTGACATCTAGCGTACATATCTTGACCCTATGAAATTTATTTTATAAGGTTCCGAGTAGTCACATGCACCCGAGAAGATGTCCTGCAGTGCCCTAGATATCCCCGAGCCTATATAGATTTCCTAGTCCCATCATTCCAGACAGTTCTACATTTTTTGTTCTCGATTACGACACTCTTCCTTCTCGTTTCATCAGTTCTTCAACTCCACATAACTTTGGATTTATTTCAAATCAGCTAAGTATCTTACCCTCTCTCTTGTAACTAGGGTTTCATATATTTCTAGTTAACTAACTTACATCAAATCTATATTTTATTCCATATCTATATCTACATTATTACTTATTTATAATTTAACATTTATATTTCAATATTTTTAAAATCAAAGTGTACCTTATGGAGAGTTGAAGGGATTTGTAATCGATAGCATGTTGGATGAGGATTGTTCTTAGTCCCATGTTGAATGGATATTATATAATGTGAATCATGGAATATATAAGAGGATAAGTATCTTATGGGTTACCTCATGTGTGTAATAGAATGATTCATGTGTTTTTTTCCTTGGATATTATCTTTTTCAAATCATCTTGTGCTTGAGAGTGTTCCTTGATTCATTTTTTTGTTTCCTTTTGTTGGAGTAAGGTCAGACTTGTAAAAGAAGATAAGTGTATCCAATTCTCATGATAAATGAATTTTAAATTTAACTTAATAATTTGAAAATAGAAAATTATTATTGAAAAATAATTTAATCAAGGATAGATTACACCTATGTGTCATGAGAAAATAGATATAATGTTCTTATATGTTTCTTTCCTTAGATATGGTTAAAATGGTGCTGAGGATTTGGGTGTATTTTCACCAAGGGAAGAGTATTGAGAGAGATGGAGGCTTTTCCATCCAACCATTAACATTTCCCCACATATAATTGAATATGGTCAAAATATAATATAAACTAGTCAAGGATGATCCCAAGAAAAAAATTAATTAGTTCCCTTACTCAAAGTGTGTAACTTACCATCAATTTTATTTTTATAGTTGTTGATAGTAACATAAATTTGAGTATGTGTTGCTATAAATTAGAAAATAATATCACTGAGAACCTATTGGTTTGTAATTCACTTGTTTATTCCAACAGGATAGAACCATTTAGGTGGGACACAAGCACCCACAACTCTTGTCGATTTGGGAACTTATGTTCTTCGATTTTGGCCCAAGTGTGATTTTGAACATATTTCTCATCTCTTTTGTATCATTATTTTTATGTGTACCATTATACATCTAGTCTATGAACTACTAAGAGGGTGAAATAGTCACCCAATGGTTTCCCCCACTTGTTTGGGGTACATGAGATGAACCAAGGTGATTACGACCCAAATGAGGAAAGATGGAACTGATGTGCACATCAAAAATAGAAATCGTGTAGGGGATAGGTATTGTGCATGGTGAAAACCATGGTGCATGAAAAACAATGGAAAAGGCTATCCAAAATTGTTAATCACAAACAGAAATGCAATTATGCAATAGAAACTAGTTAAAACATGGAATAACATGGAAAAGGACAAAAGGCATAGCTTGTCTAATACATGATACACCACTCAAGATATCACAAGAAACTCAAAGTTATCAAGGTTATATAACCAAATACATCATCAAATATAGGGCATTACCCACAAATAATGACGATTAAAACATAAGCATAGACAAGATATAAGAAAATCAAATAACCATGGTTGGAAGTAGGCCTATAAGAAAAATGTTACACATAAAGCACCCATTATCATGTTATAAATAAATTATAGCATGCCAAAAATTATACAACTAAAAATAGGAATGAAAGTAGTAGATGTTATAATTATAAAACCTAAATATAGATAAATAGTAAAGGTAGATGCCCCCAAGAGCCACAAAGTGGGACTAGTAGGGAATAGTACCAAACATAATACATCATGTAAAGACATGTAAGTGGTTTATATTCACCTAAAAAAATACCATGTGAGCACACATGTGGGTATGGAAAGATGATAGAGCATGATATGAATTTAAGTAACATGATAAGTAATTTTCAACATAGAATAATATGAGCAAGCAAGGATACATCCAATCAAGATCTTGGCTAATGTTTTTAATTTTTGTAAATATGCAAACATGAAATAAAATAGCTATAAGAGGTGAGAAATTTTTCCCACCAATGTATGTGGGTAAGGTGATGTCCATGTAGGTAATTTCACCCTCAATAGTCATGTTTGAACCTAGAATAAGAGTTCATCATCACGTAGTGAGGGGGATAATATGCCCCAAGTGTGAGAGCTATAGAAATCTATCCAATTAGGATAGGGTGTGAGGTATTACTATATTATAATGGGAATAAGAGGAACACATGTGAACATGATCCAAGGACTTAATTTCAATGGAAAGTACATGTATCATCATAGCATGTAGAGTAGGATTTTGTCATGCATGTTAAGAAACTAGAATAGGTGAAACATTGGGAAGTAATAAGTGAAATTTAGGAAACACAATAGCTACCAAGGAACAATGTTAGCATAGTGAGGGGAAAGACCTATGGATTCTAAGATCCCAAATGTATAAGAAGTGTAATGACATAAATAATAAGAATGTGTCCATTAGAATAAAATAGAATAGGTTGGATATTGGGCTTGTTAACAATAGTGGAAAGAGTAAATGTAGACATAAGGATAAATATGTGATTCAAGACATGTGTAATATATCTAATATTAGGAGGCTCATCAAGTATTAACTTCAGCAATGGACGGAGAGATAGAATAATTTTCATAAGAAATAGGTGTAATTTGGGAATATTGTAAGTATTAAAGTTATATGTACTAGCTCGTATGATGATAGAAGAAACTATAGACATAAATGTGGAAAGAGGGGGATTGATTTCCCTCATGGGTGCAATAAGGTGAGGTGTAGGCATAACATATGATTCATACATAGAATCTTGTAAAGTGGGTAAGGGAAAATCCTTAGGAATCATCATCAAATAAACACTTTGTTTTGTTACTTGTGGTGGGAAAGTTGTAGCAAGTGATGTAACATTGGATTTATTAAGAATAGGATCATGGGTGTCAATAGAAATTTCATCATGTAAACCAATAGCATGAGGAGAATTTTGTGTAATATAATGAGTGTATGCATGATCACACATGAGAGATATATCATAAATATCAGAAACATGAGGTGTGGAATCTATTGTAGAATCATCCATGGAATAAGGTTTTGCAAATGCATTGTGTGTTATGACATGTGTAGAAATATCTTGCTTGCATGTTATAAAACTAAGGGAAGACTAGAAGGATATTACAATGGAAATTACTAGGAATAATATGACATAGAAAATAAAGTGTAAAGGGGATTATAGTAATGGGTGGAGTGATTTATCCCAACACTTTCTTATGTGTGTTATCAAATCCAAGGATACATAGAGTAGATAGAGTTAGATCATCAACACAAATTCTTATTTGATGGAGACAAGAAATGTTGCACAAATTAAGACTAGATCCATGATTAATTAAAGTATGCTTAAGAAGTGCATTGTTAATTTGAACTTGAATATAGAAGGGAGAAGCATTTTCATCAAATGTGTGGTAATCCATAAAATAATTTGACACAAGTAAGCCAATACACAAAAAAATTTGTATTAAAAGTGATGTCAATCAAACAATTATTTTCATCAAATGAATAAAATGACCATATATTGAAATAGAATTTAAATTTTACTAAACAAAAGAGGATTTTTTTGAATCTAATGATGTAAAAAAATCCTCCTAGGATTTACTCAAAAATGTGTATTTTTGATTTATCCCTTAGTTACCAAAAGTGTACTTTTAATTTCAGAAAATTAAGCAAAAATTAGGACAAACAAAAAGAGATTTTCATTAAATATTTAAAATGAAAAATAACCTCAAAGGAATTTTAAAATAGAGTCATTATGCTCGAGATATGAAACAAACTGTGTTTTGAAAATTAGGATCCATATAAAGTGACCCAAAGGGTAGGATGGAGAATGAAACCCCAGAAAAAAATTACATATATGATTTATGAAAGGTGATAGAAAATTAGGTTTGGATATGAAGATAAGATGCAGATACGAACCCTGATGTAACTAAGGTTTGGGTTTGGAGAAGGATGAATCCATTAAATAGCATGTAAGGGGTCAAGTTAACCAAATGATTTAATGAAATATTAAATATTAATCAAAGGACTAAGATCAAATGAATATAACAATAACAAGTAAGATATATCATGTACGAAACAAGAAATTGTGAGAAATAGTGAGATAAGAATGACAAATCTTGTATCCGGATATTTTGGATGATTCGGGAGGGAAACCGATTTAGAACAAGCTAGATCTAGACCGAGTAAGATTCATCTGGAGAACTATAATCTAAAATTTCTTTGAATAGGACCACCTAGATATGGACAGGATCACCTAGATGATAGTGTCTGAGTTGGGCACTAGTGTCATGAAATGGATTTGGATCTAATCTTTCAGAGGTTGGAAGATGTCTATTTATTTTGGATATTTTTCATATCCACTTCATTAAAGGTTTTTTATCCTAAGGTTATTTTAGTGGAATTTGTTTCCCTTAATCTCCCAAAATCATTACAGTATGGTAGAAGACTCCAATATATTTCTATCTCCTATTTGAATGCTTGAAATGGACTCTGTTTGAGAAATATATTGTCTACATAAGTTCTGGTTTAAGGAGAAATTTGAGGGGAAGCAGACCAATTAGAGTGCAACACATGGCGGTGTAAAACTAAAAAAATTGTAAAAGGGTATTTTTGGTTTTTTTCTTCATCTTTGACGCTCAAGTTTGGATAGGTGGTCCCTCTATTTTTGGTTGGGGACACATAGCCAATTTCGACACACTCTTTTTTGGAGGGGTGTATTTTCCTCCATAGCTTCACAAGATTACCATTATCACATCTTTGTATTTAAATGCCAAATATTGTATTTTTATGGTACATGTGGGATTAAAGTGTTGGTATTTTAAATTACCATTCCATTTTAGCATTTACCACTTGGGAACTTGTTCTAAGTTTATGCATCCACACAACAATCGTGTTACCCAAATCAGCTACCTAACTAAGTCAACCATCGACCTACCATGTCTAGGTGACAAAGACAACTCACCAATAAAAAAATTCCAACCAACCAACTAATCACATGTACCACATTCCATAAGGATCTTTTTAAAAAAGCATGCAAGTGTGGCCGTAACCACGTGAATATAGCGGCAGCAGTAGCCCTTATAAAGGGCTTAAATAAACCTATATCCCATCAATGTGGTATTATCATCCCAAAAAGAAAGATATGGGTGGTGGGAGGTTCGGGTGGTTCACACCCTTAACCTCACCTTTACCAAAAATATGTTTCATCGTTGCACCACACAATCAAATTAATCTTATAAATAAGTGAGTTGGGTTTTGTAAAGAGTAATGGTTATGATTGTGTTTTTCGATAACAAAGAATTTTTAGAAAAGTGAATTTTAGAGAATCTTAGTGACATTTTAGAACTTGGTGTAAACTAGAAATTTGTCTAGAATTATGTGACACTCCTAGTGCATTTATCATTTTTCCAATTTGGAGACCTTTTGATGGCATTTTAAGGTGTGAAAGTAACTTATTGAAATAGAACTAATGGGAGAGATTCTACAAGTGCATCGATAAAGTGGAGGAGGAACAATGAGCATCACTAGAGTCTTCTGAAGGTCCAAGCTCATGAATTTGCAGGTTTTGGATACATATTTGTTTATTGTAATTTTGACTATACTTGTAATTTTTTTTTAAAAATTAATGGATCGGTTTGAATGAAACTTAGGAGACAAAGCGCATTGTCGAACTCTATAAACAATTTTTGTGTCATCTTTATTTTATTTTATGATATATTTTCCACATTTAATCAGTAATATTTTAATTCAGACAAGCATATTTAATCAGTTTATGACATCTATAGAAAATTGGGAAAAATAAAGTTTGAATTTTTTTATCAAATTGTCGAATAAGTTGATTTTACTGATCATAAAATCAGTTCTAGATCAGTTTATAAATATTTAAATTCAGATTTAAATGAGTTTTAGATTCATAAAAGTCACAAAAATTTGATAAGTAATTGATAGTGTTGTAAAATATCAAAACAATAAGGGGTCCATTGTTATTTATAGATCAATGTTTTGGTATCGAGCCAGTTGAATTCAGTTTTTTGCTTTCAGTTTGCATTTGATATTAGTATTGTTTTCTAATTCCATCAAATTTATAGACATTGTTGGCTTGATCTTCCATTTTCAATATGCATTGTTTGGGAAATATATGTTGTTTACAAGTAACCATGGGTAAAGCCTTAAAAATATAAAGGTTGGAAGAGCTTGAAATCATCAATAGAAAAAATCATTATGAGAATAATTTCATGAGATGCACGCTCTACTCCCTTAAAGAGAATATTGAATGATTCAAATCAAAGCTAGAGATCAAGGATTAGCTCTTGATCAGATTATAGTGTGGTCAGCAGAAGAAAGATTTTCCTTCCACTTAAGATGTAGAAAATATGACTGATGATTACACTATATTTTTTTCATTATGTTTTGCTTCCTCCCAATCAGATTCACATTTAGATTCAGGTAATTTTTTTTTGAATTTGAAAAACATACTAAGGGCATTTTATTTAAATGTTTATTTAAAATGGGATTTTATGAAAGTGGCCTTGGTAAGAATGGCCAAGGTATTTCTAACCCAATACAGGTAAAGGATCATCCTATTTTTGCATTTTTGGGTTATTCTAGTGTAGGAATGTAAATTAGAGAGCTCTCCAAGAATGTTGAAGGGAAACAAGCTTCCGACATCCAATTAATTAGCCCACTAGTTCTCGTAGGAAGATTCTTTGCATGAAATTGATGAATCATCATCACATGAAGAAAGGTATAAGAAATTTTAGAGAGGAGGTAATGAGATTCCACCTCCTTGTTATTATAAATATCATAATCATAAGCATAAGGAAAATTGTACAACTTTTGATGATCCAAGTATTTTAGTTTAAACAATATGGATTTGGTATTTAGAAAATGGCGTATGCTTTTCCATGTACTTTTTATAAGTTAATTAATCATTTTGTTTCCTTTTGTTGTAAGAGAAATTATTTCTTGTAGAAGTTGTTTCTTGATGAGATAAGTGTTAAAGACCAATCTCTTCTTTCAAAGGTGAGAAATGGAAAACATGTTTCCTCTCCCAGGAAGAGGATATATTACACTCATTTTTATATGAGTGGACACAAGGTTGAAAGATGTTGGAAACTTCATCCAACATGACATCTAAGAAATGGTAAGAATAATTTGGTTTATAAGGTAAAACAAAAAAAAAATTTAATACACCAGCAATAAATAAAACAATCTTGGATCTATCCATAGATTGCCCATAGATGAGTCTATTTTACTTTGATATGGACAATGAAAAATCATTTGTTTTAATAGATAGTTTTATATAGAATTGCTGATATTGAAGAATAAAATGATTTAATTCATTTTTACCTTTGTTTTTGGGATTCTAGTTGATGTCATAAAGGAATTATACCCAATTTTAAAAAGTAGTTAAAATGGAAAATGACTTTTGGAGTTATCAAATTCATGAGAGGAACTGGGAGATAGGTTCATTATGCTCAGTTATCTTCTTATATTTGAAAATACTCCATTTGAATATCCTATTTAGCATTTTGAGTTCATGATATCATTTGGCTACAAGAAAATAAACTCATATTTTCATATTTGAATATTTTTATAGAAGTTTACGAAAGTTATTGAGCACATTGGCAGCATTTCATTTTACATACTTGCATTTTAGAGTAACTGTTATTTTGTGAATGCATCTATTTTTGCCTATGGTTGGATACATTTTAAGACCCATATTTTGGGAACTTGTAGTGATCTGATAGTTTCACATGGTCAGTGTACATTAGCCTGGTTGTTGGCATTTTGGTTTCTATTTATTATTGATCTATTTTGGGTGATATTTTATTTGCAAAGATTGGCCATGTCATAGGGAATCAGTTTGATAGTTGCATCTTCTGGCATTTGATTTTCTATTTTTAAACTGATCAATTTTGTGATGGTAGTTACTGATCCTTTGTGGGTTGACATTTCTACAAAATATTAGTTAGGCATTTACCTATCATGGGTATTGGTTTGTCTTTTTGAACTAATTTATGTTGTTTATGATGTTGATAGAATCACAAGGAATCAATCGGACTCTAGCCTTTTGTTGGCATGTAGATTGTCCATTTTTAAACTGATCAATTCCACGATAATATTTTCAATAATTTGTAGAAAAATATTCCTACAATGTTATTTCTATGGATCTTGTATGTTTTTGATATGCGGGAAGATGATTGACAATTTCAGTGGGTGAAAAACAATTTTGGAACAAAATCCTTCTTGATGGGGAGGTGTGTTCTAGAGGTTATTTTAGTAGATAGAGTTTCCTTAAATCTCCCAAAATCATTACATTATAGTAGAAGAATCTGAGATATTTCTGTCACATATTTGAACACGTGAAACAAACTCCATTTGAGCAAGATACCATCTGCAAAAGTTCCTAGTTGGAGGAGCAAAATTAGGGGCAGCAGTCCAATCGAAATGTGACACGTGGTAGTGCAAAAATAAAAAATGGTAAAAGAGTATTTTTTCATTTTCACCTCCAGCATTTAAAACTCAATTTCAGATAGGTGGGCTCCACTATATTTTGGTTGGTGGCTCTTAGCTGAGTTCAACACACTCCTTTTGCAGAGGGGTTTCTTTGCCTCTGTAACTTCATATTACCATTCTCACAATTTTGTATTTAAATGCCATAGATTATATTTGTATGGTGCATGTGGGATTAAAGTGATGGTACTTTTAATTACCATGTCATTTACTATTTACCATTTACCACTTGGGATCTTGTTTAAAGTTTGGGCATCCACACAACAACCACACTACCTAACTCGGCCACCTAACCGAATCAACCACTAAACTGCCAAGTATGGGTGATATCACAACTCACCAATCAAATAGACTGCCAAATAACCAACCAATAATATGTGCCACATCCCATAGGGACCTTATAAAATGAAAAAAAAGGTTCATGTGTGGCTGTAGCCACATGAATATAGGGTAGTGGCAACTCTTATAAAGGCTTAAATAAACATATTTCCCACCAATGCGTGACTATCATGCCAACAAAGAAAGATATGGGTGCTAGGAGGTTGGGGTGCTTCAAACCCCCAACCTCACCTTTACCAAAAATAGGGTTTTCCATTGCACCACACAATAAAATAAAGTTTATAAATAAGTGAGTTGGGTTTTGTAAACTGAAATGGCTATGAATGTGTTTTTTATAACAGAGCAGTTTTAGAAAAGTAAATTTTAGAGTAGCTTAGGGACATTTTTAGAACTTAGTGAAAACTAAAAATTTGTCTTTAATTCCAAGACACTCTTGTTACATCTATCATTTTCCCAATTTGGAGTCCTTTTGATTTCATTTTAAGGTGTGAAAATATCTTGTTGAGTGAAAACGAAGGGAAGAGATTCTCGTAAGTGCTTTGGGAAAGTGGAGGATAAATGTTGATCATTCCCAAAGTCTTCCAAAGGTATGAGCTCATGAATTTGTAGGTTTCAGATCCACATTTTTTTATTGTAAGTTTCATCGTACTTGCAATTTTGACATATTTAAATGGATCGGTTCGAATGAACCAACAAACATAGGCGTTTCCAAACTCCATAAATAATTTTGGTGTCATCTTTATCTCGATTTTTACATTCTGATTTTTTGATATATTTTCCTCATTTACTTAGTCATATTTTAATTTAAAAAAGAATATTTAATCATTTTATGATATCTATAGAAAATAGAGAAAAATGAAGTCCGGGTGTTCTTTATTGAACTGTTGAATAAATTGATTATTTTTATCATAAATTTAGTTCTGGATCAGTTTATAAACATTTAAAATTCAGATTTAAATCATTTTTGTATTCATAAAAGTCACAAAAAGTTTATATGTAATTGATCATGTTGTAAAATATCAAAATAATAGGGGTCTATTTTTGTTTACAGATAAAGTTGTCTTCTCACACTTGAACTTGTAAAACAAACCCTAGCTACCTACATAAGGCTCAAGGAAACATTAGATGAAATTAATATTGCATATGTTTGATTTAGACTGACCTCATTGATCACCCCAATGTTATTGTCACCGAGAAATGCACTACATTTCATAGTCGATGTAGTTCTTGTGTGTTTGTGTGCATGTGTGTGTGTGTGTGTGTGTGTGTGTGTGTGTGTGTGTGTGTGTGTGTGTGTGTGTGTGTGTGTGTGTGTGAGAGAGAGAGAGAGATTGAATTTTGTCCTCAAATCTCATTTTACCTTGTGTCAGTCACACCAAGATAACGGGTTATAACTAATTTTCCCCAAAGATGAATTTTTGAGATGGAATTCAGAAATAGCCCCTCCTATGTAGTGAATAATGCATCTCAAATGTAGTATTTGAATGATTCTCTTTTCCCAAGTAGTAGAGAGTAAGTAATAATCCCAAGTTTTCTTGCCCCTAACAATAGTAAGAAAATCATGTTTGTGTGTGTGTGACTTCCTTTTTTGAATTTTTTCATCAAAAACTAAAAAGGATAACCCAGAGTGATAAAAGGATACTTTAGAAAAGATAACAAATGATGTGGCATTTAAAACTTGAGAAAGGGCAGGAAAATAAAGAGGGGGATAATAGTTTCTAGGTTCTCCTTGTAGACACTAAATCATACACTTGGGTACATTTCTAGGTTCTAATCACATACTACCATTCATATGATTCTCGAGGCAAAAAATTAGTAATTTACATCTATATTTGGCGTCTTTACTTTCTTTCATGTTTTCTCTATGCTCTTGCACACCCCACTACTCGGTCTGAATTTTACAGACTTTATCTTTATTAGATCTGGATACCAAAGTGCCCTCATCCCCTCTAGGTTCCCCCGACCAATTTTATCTTACTCATCCCATTTAGGCCTCTTTTATATTTTAGGAATATTGTTTTCTTATGGGTCAGCCTTTTAGTTGTCAATTACAAAATTCAAACAAGGGAAACATTTAAATATAAAGTATTGTGACCATAAAAATGACCAAGATCTAAACATCTACTATCACGACCTAAGGTTACATCCAAAGGCATTCTAAGAGCATCAAAGAATCCATCTAGCTATCATTCAATTGATAAGGGACTTCTTCTTCTCGCATAAATGTACATGTGGGGAAGTTCATTTTTCCATACACACATCTACTTGCATTTCTACATCTAGATATTCCTCACTATTCAAAGTGCATCTTGCACAAGAGCTTCCTAAGACACGATTCTCTACACACGCATATAGAACTACATTGAGTATGAGATGTAGTGTATCACTTGGTTCTAAGTTCACTATGTTGGGTGACCATCAAGGTTAGTTCAACTCCTATTTGCATCTTTTTCTTTTTAATATTTGATGTGTTTTAGGGGTTTACAGGAGATCATTTGTTTTGCAGGCTATAGGTGAACTAAGTGATATTATAGGGACATACATGAAACAAATATAAAAGGATAATGACATTGTGTGACACAAAAAAATCATATTCTGACCATTTTCATAGTCATAGGTGCCCAAAAGTAGACTCTGGTGCCTAGGTTCCCCGACCGATCCAGTGCACCCTAGTTTAGCATATTCGATAGTCCCACAATTTTTTGAGTGTGGTTATGAAAATTCCTCCTCCTGTTCAGCAATTTTCCACCCCATCACACTTAGATATCTATTTTGAAATCAGATAAGTCCTCTATCATCTCTCTTGCACCTACAATTTTATTTTTACCTAGCTTAGTGCTTAGGTCGATCTACACTTTATTGATTATTATTGCATTTTGACTATAAATTAGGACTTCACAAAAATTCTATATTTATTAAATCATTTGGTGAACCTAACTTTGAATACTCTTGGATCCTCAGTTTTCTTCTTTTGTGGCTTCTAAAGCTCCTCAAGTCTCCTTGCTTTAATTGCTTCAAATGTACCCATCTTGTAAAGATAATCTCCACAAAACCCTAGACATTATGTATCTCCTTATCAACATGTCGCCTTCACAAGTCAGTTCCATATTTGATCATCTCTCCAATGACTCTATTAGTTTTAATTTCAATCAATCTATTTGTAAATCCATTCACTATTTACATTCTTTATTTCAAGATAAATTTTAGGTTATGGAATCCATGATTAGATCTCTTAAATATGAAATGCAACATCTTAAGAACGTTTCTTTAGCTCATGTTAGCTCTTCTTCTCATCATCATTCTATGTCTTCTAAATGTTCTCATATCATTGAACCTCAAATATTGTTGTTCCCCATGTCTCTCAAGTTTTATCTCAACGCTAATAAAAACAAGATATTCTTCCGCAGTTCTAACTCATCAATTGATCAACTTTTCATCTACTCATTGTTATCCTCCTTATCAACTTACAAAATATAAATCTCATTCATATTACAATTATCATCAAATCAATGGACATAATGATAATGATTTATATGATCTTAAGTGGAAAATTAGCCACCTTAAGCATTATGGTACTCATCTACTCATTGTTATCCTCCTTATCAACTTACAAAATACAAATCTCATTCATATTACAATTATCATCAAATCAATGGACATAATGATAATGATTTATATGATCTTAAGTGGAAAATTAGCCACCTTAAGCATTATGGTACTATCTCATTTTCTTCTCAACATGTTGTTACATGTTCATCTCCAATTTCTAAATATCACTGGATTCTTAAATCTGATTCGTATATGTCTATGAGCATCATGCCATCGTTACTAATGTTCCTTCTACAGAAATTGAAGATTCACCTAAGCAACTTCCTATCAACATTAGTCTATCCTCTTCTCCTCTTGAGTCTTGTACAATGTTATGAATCCCACATAAGTTACCACCATTAAATATTCCTCCCCAAACTACTCCACTTCCATTCCCGATTCATTTTGTCAAAGTAACTTCTCCTTCTACTGATGGTCAAGACACATTTCAAACTCGCCACCATTGCATGGTCCTAATGTTTCTTCTACCTACCATTGTGATGGTTCTCTCTCTCTTATAATGACATGGACAATTCTTTCCCATAATGTCATGGTACCTCTCATATTATTACTTAGATATTCATCATCATAAACTTGATGGCATCATGCTTACTTCTCCCCCTCTTAGCATTATCAAGTTTCTCACATTTATGCTCTTAGGCTTTGTGCTTTATATTTCATCTTTATGAGCATCATTACATAAGTTGATACAATTTGTATCGTCACCACCTAATGGTACACTCTTGTTCTACATTTCACACTTTCTTGTTGAGGTCATATTACATCCATGAACCTCACACACTACCCATTTTTGCACTTGGTGCATTCATGACACATCTTTCTAGCATCACATTCTCACACAACACACTTCCGATGATGCATTCTAGTTCTCTAGTTCATACTAAAATGTTAATGGTATAAATATGAAATGAACCTCATCACATTCACACTCTCTACGCTCTATGCTTCATGATCAATATTTATAGTGCACACATTCAAACCATTTCCCGATGATGCACTCTTGTTCTATGGTTCATTCTTGATCATCAAGGGGTCTTTTATAAATTAACCCCATCTCAACATGATCATATGCATACGCTAGGGGGAATGCTGCTCCTATCACACTTACATTGCATATCATTCCATCTCACTCATACATTACATACTCCATATCTTAGTTACACATTGTTCTTGTTTTTTATACTCGCATGTTACACTTTGCTTACTATTTTATCCGGATATCTAGTATGTCATTAGATTTTATATATACGCATGCACGTTAACTTACTTTCTAGTTGTGAATGTAAATTTGCATAGATCTTTACTTGTTGCATGGATGTTCGGCACCGTACCTCTTACCCGGTCTTATTAAGGCTCCTAGGGGCATCTACTTTTATACACACTACAAAAGGTGCTATTGTTTCATTTTATACTACTTATTCTTACTATAACACTACTCATTGATATATACACTCCTTGACATACTTTTTATCTTTCTAACATGCTAACATTACTTATGTGCAGTATTTTCTTTGTAGGAACTATTTTCCACCATGGTTCATTCTGTTACTCTTTACTTGTCAACTTTGTTTTCCATTGTATGTAATTGTTTGTGGGATTTTCCCTACGTATTTATTTTTTATTTCTTGTCTATTTTTTTCCACTTAGGCCATGATTGTCTCACGACATTGTGAGAAATTTCTCGTGTTTGAAACCTACTTTTCATGGTCTAAATTATCTTCTTGCTTGCTAGATTACACATTGTATTGTATATGTGTATTCGTCTTAATTGCACTAGCCACTTTTTTTTTACATGATCCTTTGTTTTTACTAAGAGCATTCCCTCCCTCTATAAGGTATTAGTTTAAGAATAGCATCCGGTCCTCTCCTTTGGGTCATATCCTCCTAGTAACATTGCATGCACCCCAAACAAGGGGGCATACATTGGATGCATTAGTTACCCCATTTAGTAACACACATACACAATTCAGACACACACGGTATAGGAATAGAGTAGTCTTCAATTACATATATTTACGAATCGACTTGGGTCCTCGGCCAGAGAGAATACACCATGCCTAGATATAAACATGAGAACCTAGGCACTCCTGACCCTTCCTAGGTGCCTACGACTGTGGGTAATTATAGAATTTTTCTCAAATTAGCAAGGTTCACGGTAGTCTATAGAGAATATTTCACAACCTGCAGTCCCAGTGCACAGTCCTCAAGTAATTAGAATGAATTCTATCTATCTTTTTATTCTATTACTTGATCAAACTTGATCAAACTAGATTGAACTTGAAAAAATAAGGATCATAGCATCTATAGTGGTGTATAAATATCAAGAAGCAATCAGGGTTATAGGATAACACTAGACCTTTCTCCCAACACTTCTTCTCGCCATGGCATGAGATCACCCAAAAGCTCGCACTTGGTATGAGATTTCCTAGAAACCTCACACTTGGCGTGAGATCACCCAAAAAAATTATTCTTGGAATGAGATCTCCCAAAAACATGTTCTTCTACAAAATTTTAGGACACTTTATATCCTTCTTACTCATCATGCATCAGTGCACATGTTCCTTTTACTACTTTTTCACATTTTACATGTTTTTACATATTTGAATTGAACTTTTCATAAACACCTATTGTACTACTATTTTTATCTTCTATTTGTAGGTCAATCCTTATGGGAAGAACAAGTCACATCAACAAACAAATCAAGTGACACGATAATGGTACAACGTGACATAACACATGATTTCATCCCTAGGGTTGTTTCCTCTTCTATAGCTTCCACTTTTCATTTTATCACTCCATGATTTTCTTATCTCTTGGGCACACTTTCTCCATCGATCTACATGGTTATCAGGTATGCATATCTTATCTACTTTATGTTATCAAGTATTCACTCAAAAACATAAAGTGGGGGAAAATATAGACACTAAATCACACACTTTGGTACATTTCTAGGTCCTAATCACATACTACTATTCATATGATTCCTAAGTGAGAAAAGTAGTAATTGATATCTATCTTTGGCCTCTTTTATTTCTTACTTAATTTCTCCATGATCTTACACACCTTGCTTCCCATTTTGACTTTCACTTCTTTATCTTTCTTGGCTCTAGACACTAGTGCCTAGCTAGGATGTTAATGCCCCAATGCCCTCATCCCCTTTAGGTTCCCTCAACCTCTTTGTATCGTACTCGACCCTTTTGGTCCTCTTTTATCATTTGGGAATTTTTTTCCTTATGGGTTGGCATTTTAGATGTCAATTATAAAATTCAAACAAGGGAATCATATAAATACAAAGTTATGTGACCATAATAATGGACCAAGCTCTAAGCATCTACTATCACTACCGAGATTGCATCTAAAGACATTTTAAGAGCATCAAAGCATCCATCTAGATATTATTCAAGAGACAAGGGAATGCTTATTCGCATACACACATAGGAGGGGAAGTTCATTTTTACATACACACATCTACTTACATTGCTACATCTATCTATTTCTTGTTATTTGGTGCATCTTGCATAAGAGCTTCTTAGGGCATAATTCTACACACACACATAGAACTACATGGAGTATGAGATATATTGAAATGCTCAATTGTAAGTTCACTCTATCAAGTGACCTTTGAGGTCATTTTGATTCCCCATTTTTGTATTTTTATTATTAGGATTTGATGTGTTTTGGGGTTTTATAGGAGATCATTTGTTTTACTGAGGTTAGAGGTGAACTCTACAATCTTCCAAAGAACATACAGAGACAAACAATGAATTTAAGTGACATTAGTGCGACACAAGATAATTCATATTCTAACCTTTGCAGTCATAGGTTCCCAAAATCATAATTTAATGCCTAGGCACCCTAGACCTAGTCCAGTAACCTAGTCCCAACATAGTCAACAGTCCCACAATTTTCTAAGTGCATATGCGCGATGATTCCTCCTCTTGTTCGAGTAGTTTTCCATCCAAACACACTTCAGATCTATTTCAAAATCAATAAATTCCTCTATCATCTCTCTTGCACCTAGGGTTTCATTTTTATCTATCTTATTTCTTAGGTCGATATGTACTTTATTGCTTATTATTGTGTTGTGACTCTATAATTAGGATTTCACAAAAATTATATATTTTTAATCACTCATGTCCCTAATGGAATGTATTTTCCGAGATTGTTGGAGGATATAACATAAAATACAAAGGCGGTTCATATGTTGTGTGATGTCTAAAAGTAAAGTGATTGTTCCAAAAATGCAAATAACAAAAGTGTAGAAAGGATAAGCCAATGTAAAATCAAAATAGGTGTTTTTAATATATAGTTTTCTAGCATAGGAATCATGTACATAATGACATAATTAGAGGAATGATGTAAATATAAAGTGTGTGATTTCATGACTACATTATCAAACATGTGATAAAAAAACATGTAAATTAATCATCTAGAAAATCAAGTCATATGTAGGTCCTAATTTTTAACTTTAAAATATTTGAATGTATTTGATTATTTTTATATTTTTATATTTATGGAACATTTATATTAAGTGCGAGAGTTACCCTTTGGTAGTGTCACAAGGGGGTGGGTGGATCCATCTTACAAAAGAGGCTTGGATCTCATTTACATTGTGTGTATTAGTATTAGGATGGACCTCGTAGGGAACGGAAAACCCTAAAATAAAGGATGCTTAAACCTTAAATATGTCATTTGGGTAGTAGGATGAGGTTGGACTTCATGAGGATAGGAAAAATACTAAAGAAAGGAGGATTGTACCTTGAATGAGCCATATGTTTATTAGAATGAGGATGATTCATAGGAACTTAAGGTTTTATTAGTCACTTGTGATCCATAGGATGTGTAATAGGATATCTAAGAGGAGAATTTTGATGGATAGATATGCTAGAGGTAGCATGTGTAGGTGTGGAAGGCTTAAGTGTGGCAACCATCACTTTCTTGCTAGGAAGATTAGGTAATAGGGACTCATATGGGATATCCTTTACCTTAACAAATTTCTTCTTATAAATAGACTTGACACTTTTGTGCAAAATATATGGTAGAACCTTAAGAATATGAAGCCAAGGGAAACCTATACACATATCACATGATCCAAGGGAAGATGTGACTGAAAAGGAATATTCATAGTATCATATACATTCATAAGAGGTATAATAACATTCCCAAATGAGGCATTAGTATCAAATTTCACCTTATTCTTATTACACCCAAGATAAAAAAGCAATTTGAAGTTATGCATATTGCATATAACACCACTATAAAAAAACAATGTGAATAGGGTGTTGGAAAACAAAAGATCAAACATAAAGTGTACTCTAAAATCATGAGTGATATAAAAGTAATAAAATTCTATTGTAGAGTAGTAATAGTATTAATCAAAAATTCCTCTAAGTAATCATAAGAAGTAGGAGGAGGTGTATCTCGCTAAGTATAGTGTACTTCCAAATTAAATTTTATAGTGTTATGATCAAGATGAGACTAATTGAAAATATTAAGATTATAATTTCATTAGTAGGTTAATATTTCTCAAGAGGTGAGTCAAATTTAATAGCATTTGAATCAATACAATCTTGGATAGAAAGGAAAATCTTGACATATCAATTAGTAGAATGCACAACACATATTCAACAATAATAATAATAATAATAATAGGAATGGGAGTCAAAATATTTACCCTGGGGCTTATTTGTATCAAAATCTAAATCCAAAGTGAGAGATAAAATATTTTGTAGACACAAAACTATGCACTTGTCACTAGTACATCATACCTATAGTATGTTGTTGTATACATGATTTCTAAGTACAAAGATTAGACACTTTCGTGACACCTTTTCATAGTCCTATTTATTTTGATTGATTTTTTATTTTGAAATTGTCTTATACTTATTTGATTTACATATTTTGGTAAGTTCACATGGATCCTTGTCCCCGTTCTTGGTCATGTTTTTGTTTCTTGTATTTGGGATATTACCACCCATCAAGGACACTAACGCTCGGGCGTTAGTGTCCCTTTTATGCACTTTTTCCCATTCTCTTTATTTTCCTAAATTACCACTTGGCACTTAACTTTGGGTATTTTATAATTCTTTGGGTCAGCCTTTGGTGTCACTAAGTGTCAAAATTCAAACAAGGGAGCCATATATATTCACAAATTACTCACTATTTTTAGGGGTTGGAAAAATTTGGGCTATTACGTATTATCTACTACTTGGTAAAAGAAAAACATTCAAGGAATGCATTTGGGCTGCATTATTAATTACATATGAGGGGTTATTTATTAATTTCATATCACACATCTATCTTGGGGTGAAATTAGTTATAAATTGCTATCTTGGTGTGATTGATACAAGGGAAACCTAGATTAAGGGATGTAATTCAATCACACACACACCAGAACTATATAGAGCCTGAAATGTAGTGGAATGCTCAGTGTGACAATCACATTAGGGTGACCACGAGTTCATTTCGACTCAAGAATATGAATTATTTATTTTATATAATGTTTTAATGAGTCTTGTTTAGGTATATAGGGTTTGTTTTTAGGTTTATGTGTAACATTAAAACCCTATAATGAAGTGGATTGGAAAGATATTGAAAGGAAGGAGACAAGTTTAGATCTTGAAAAGATCGAAGTAGAGGTGTTTCTAGGAAACTAGTGCCCAATTCAGAAACCAACTCCCTAGTGGTTCTTTCCTCATCTAGACAATATTATCTGAAGAGGTTATAGATCCAGATTTTCATAATAGAGCATACATAGTTCAAATCAAACCTTCTCGGCCTTTTTCCTATCCAGAATCAATTCAAGTATGTTGATACAAGATAAGTCACTCTTATTTCCCTATTGTACAAACTTTCATGTTTCTTGCATGATAGATATTTCTTATTACGTTTGTATTCATTTGATCTCAATCCTCCGATAAATATTTGAATCATTTGGTGAACCCATTTATTGATCGAACCCTAGCTTTCCTAGAATACATCATCTTTTATATTCATCATGGCTTATCAAAAAAATTTATGAATCTATCATCCCAATCTTATTTCCCCCAAGTATGAACCTATTCCTATGACTAGTCTTTATCCTATTTTTATAAATTCCCAAGAGGAAGCGAGCTTCTATCGCAAATCACATATTACTACTACATGTCATCCCAAAATTCTTCATGTCTTTACAAATATTTTTAACCTCGGTCCTGATCTTGTACTCCTACCCCCTATTGAGGCCACTAGCACTTGTGAATCTAATATTGATTTGTCTTTTATAGCTACAAATGATACATGAGTTTAATATTTTGTTAATTTTTTAGTGAGGGAGGTCTTGTTAATGATGATCATTATACCCATACTTATTTTGATATCGAATATGCTATGATAAACGACCCTCATGCTACTCCTTCTCCTCCTTCACTTACGTATGCACAAATCATTAAAATTGATCCTATTTTTGTTGTTAATTATATTCGGTCTCTCCTTCTCAACCAAGTGCTTCTTCATTGAATATTATGCCTCAAAATTCATATATTTCTTGCTCCACCTCTTGTGTGCTTCCTAATGATGTTAGTACTCATTTTATTCTCATAATGTGTTAAAATATTCAAATTTTCATGATGCATGTGTTTCTACTCTTGATATTTTCAGATATAGTTTACATAATGTTGATAATAAGGATAGTGGGTATATTATCGTATTTATTCTTCTACTGAAATTGTTGATAAAAGTGTGTAAACTTCTTTTCCTATTAATTCTTCTTCTCATGTTCATATTCCTAGTTTTCCACTTGTTTGTCTAAAATTTGACTTTTAACTCAATAGTGTCCATATGGCTACTTATAATGGCAAGATTCAACCCCTTAATGAACCCCTTAATGTTTATGTCATTCCTCCATAAGAATTTATTTCTCTTATGCATGTTGTAGGTGATTTAAAAATAATATCCACACCCTTACCCTTGAGTAGGGCCTATTATACTATAAATGATAATAATTCACTTCATGGAAATCATATTCCTAAAAATATTTACATTTTAGCTTTCCCTAATGGTTTTACTTTGCCAACTTTTACAATTTTGATGGAACAAGTAATCCTTGTATGTATCTTAAGGATTTTAGATTAGTAATGGCTTCACATTCTAATGATATATTACTTATCAAAGCATTTCCTAGTAGTTTTATTGATATTTTGTATATTAGGGTAAAAATATGGTTTTGGTTCTCTATTACAACATGGATCTAAAATCCAGATATAACAATTAACATTTCAAGAAACCAAAAATAACCCAATATCAAAACACAGGATTGTAAAAGTCATCAAAACCATTACAAGACCAGCTACAAACTAGCATAAACAAAAAAAGTGTTGAAAGAACCTATCAATTTCCAAAAAAATTTAAGAGCCCAAAATAAAGGAAACATTAGAATTTCAGGATCTGGGTGGAGATTTTAATGAGCTCCTTGATATGATTGTCACGTTCTTCAAGATCCTTGTTCCTCTCAATATCCTTCCCTTTTCCTTTACTACTTGATTTTTAAGCTCCATGACAATGTATTTCAATAGCCCATTTTTAATGACCAAATTATCCCTAATAAGGTTACATTTGAATTCAATAAGGGGGAGAGGGGGTACCACATGCGGGTTGCTACCTAGGGCTTTCAATTTTGCTTTGAAATGAAGGTAGACAAGCATGATAATGTCTCGATGGAGGAGGAGGATCTTCTACAACACTAAACCTCCTTAATGGAGCTTTTAATAGATAAAAGAATGTAGAAAGGAAGACTCGCCATTTTGTTTCTCTTAAATTTATTGAGGAAAATTAAATGGTACTTTCTAGGGAATATTTTAGTGGCTAATTTTCGTAAACTCGTGAAAATTGAGGATTATGGAAATTCAAATTAGTGAATTTTATGTTGTTGAGCCGACTTATTTACCAAAAAATTCAGCCAACATGTCCCTTATACTATTTGTTTGTCCTAGATTTACACATATATAAGATCTTATGAATCTAATTCTCCACAATTTCGATTTATATCATGTGCATATTCACCGAAGTAAACATAAGAAAATCCTCATTTTGCCAACATTGAAGTCTGAAATCGAGTTGTCCAACCATAAGTCATGCCCAACTCGAGCCATCCAACTTTGAGCCATCCAGCCCGACCGACTAACTCTACAATATGAACCATATAACTCTATTTTGTCCAACCCTAAGCCATCTAACCCCTAGTTTTCCAACCCCTAGCCATCCAATCCATATCCATCCAATCCATAGCCATCCAACCCCTAGTTTTCAACCCCTAGCCATCTAACCCCTAGCCATCCAACTCCTAGCCATCTATCCTCGGTCATCCAACCCCGGTTTTCTAACCCATCATCATCCAACCCCTCATCGTCCAACCCCGAATCGTATAACCTATAGCTATTCAACCCTTAGCCATCCAACCCTTTACTTGTCCATTCTTAGAGCCTTGGAACATAAGAGCCACCCCTAAGGGCCTAAGTAGTAAGCATTCATGGATACTAGAAATCAAGGCAAGAAGATTACAAATTCAGCAAGTTCAAAAAATGGTGCTAATACTTTGCTTGGCTATTTTGGAAAATCACAAAAAAATGAAGTCGGTTTCTACTTCACTAAAAATATCGGTATGTGGCAAGTGTTATTTACTAGTTATTTTATCTTACAGAATTTAATAATTATGTTTATGATACTGTTCTTGGAACTCTTTGACATTTGTACTCTGTAAAAATTTAACTATAGATAAGATTAATACTATATAAGTAACAATTTTATAAAATTATTTGCAGACGTTTCAGAAATTCCTTCATAGAATAATCAATTTATAGATATTGATGATCTATTATATGTTGAGGCAAACATTCCATCCCTTGATGAAATAGAAGTACAAGAAAATTCATCAAACTCTCAGGATACACCAGTAGAGGAAGCTTCTACTCCAAGGTCTATTTCCAGAAAAAGGAGACATGAGATTCAAAATATTTCTACTAATGCCCAAATAGAAGTTGAATCCCAAGGAAAATATATATATATGTTAGAAGAAATATGGCAAACTAGACAATTGGAAGGAAATTCTAGTTTGAATGGGCTACAAAATATCCTTTTATTGAACCTGTGTACACTGAAAATTGTAATGATGTTCCAACACAATGTCAATGCAAAATATATGGTTGGAAACAGGGGAAGGATCACATGATGCAGCTCAAAGCCCGAACACAATTGAAAAACACTTTGTGGGAAAAGATACATTTCCTAAAAGCTTAAGAATGAAAACATAGTCGAACACATAAATGGAAAGATGTAAAATATTGTCTACATGTCAAATACGTAGAAGAGTATGAAAATGAACAAAAATGTATCAAATATTTAAATGAAAAAGGTGGGACCATAGTAGAAAAATTGAGCAAAGTTATGGAGGTAGAAATGCAAGCAAAGGGTATTCAATTTGTAACCGTATTTCATATAATGAAAAGGGAAAGACCGATGTCATATTTCAAAGAAAATAAAATGTTGTATCAAGATATAGGTTTAAAGAACTTTCCTCAATCACATTTTTAGATACTAAAAGAGTTGACGAATTGTATGAGAAACTATGCACCATGATGAATTTACACTCTAGTTGAATCGTAATGGTTCCAACGTAATCACAAGGAATAATTGATCAACAATTGAATAACTTGCATAATAGAACAAAGCTTGCACATGTAGAGAAAGATAGCAGAGTGTCTTGTCATACTCATAAATGTCAAATGAAGGGATACATATAGGGTGTTGAGTAACCCTAGTGCATGACACAAAATAAACCCTAAACCTAACCCTAAACCTAGCCCAAGTGAGATGACCCTCCATATGTGTGTGGAGGAAATATAGGATCTCACACACCAACACCCCCTTCATCAAACTGGGGTAGTGGCTATGATGAGTCATATAGAAAAAGAAGACACTCATAAACAACTAAGAAAGATTTGTTAATAGGGCCCTAAGCAACTAAAGGCTTGATAAGGTGCACATGTACAAACAACATCTTCCTAGAAGAAGAATAATAAGAGGATTATATAGCCCAAAAAATATGAGTAGATGCATAATACCTCACCCCAAGAAGAGACCGCAAGTGAAGAAACTTCACCTCAGTGAAGGGCTTGGTGAATATATCTGCAATCTGATCAGCTGTCTAAATGTACTAAATGTCGATGATATCATCATGAATAAGCTATCGTATGAAGTGCATATGGATCTCAATGTGCTTTGTCTACTAATGTTGAACTGGATTTCTACAAATTGAGATAGTTCTCATGTTATCACAATAGATAATGGTGGGCCACTAAAATTGGATGCCAAACTCTGTCAGAATACCCTGTAGCCAAATAACTTTGTGTCAGTGTTAACTACTCCTCGTATTCTACCTCTATAGAATATATCGCAATTGCATTTTGCTTCTTGCTAGACCAACTAATAGGACCTGAACCAAGAGAGAAATTGTAGCCAGAGGTAGATTTCTAATTATCTAAGTCACCGGCCTAGTCAAAATCTATGAACCTAATCAAGTCAATATCCACCCCTCCATGATAGTGAATTCCATCAGTATAGGTGCCACAAACTTAATGAAGGATCCATTTAGCTACTTTCCAATGCAGCTCATGTGGCTCCTACATGAATCTAGACACGATCCCAACAGCATACGATAAATCCGGTCGAGTGTGAGTCAAGTAAATCAAGCTCCCCACTAAATGTCGATAAAGGGTACCATCAACCAAGGGAGTAGAGCAATCAAAACCAACTTAACCCCAGAAATAAAAGGATTAGGATAAGACTTGCAATTGTACATTTGAAAATGAGAAAGCAAGTCAAGATCATACTTAGGTTGTGAAATAAAAATTCTGAGTTAGATTGTGAAACTGGATCCCAAAAAAGTAATGAAGCAGACCTAAGTCAGTCATGGAAAACCTGTTGGCCAAGGCGGTCTTCATAGAATCAATGATAGAGGAAGAGCTTCCGGTGATCAACAAGTCATCAACATAGAGAACAAGAATGAGTATGGAGTCATCTTGCCTTAGACTATAAACATTTGGATCAGAGTGATACCTAGTAAACCCTGATGTAAGTAAAAAGGAGTCCATCTTGGCATACCAAACCTGAGGGTACTTTTTAAGGCCATAAAGAGACTTCTTTAACTTACAAAGGAGGGAGGGATTATGGACATAACCCGGAGGTTGTTCCATGTAGATCTATTACTCTAGGTCACCATGAAGGAAGGCACTCTTATTGTCCATTTGATGGACTTTCCATCTTTTTTGAGGAAATGGCTAGGTTCGAGACGAATAGAATCCATCTTTGCAACTAGAGCAAAGGTTTCGGATAATCAATCACTTATATCTAGGAGAAACCCTTAGCTACTAATCAAACTTTAAAATTTTGACATATCCATCTACTCCATACTTTTTTGGAGCACCCACTTACACCGAATGATTTTTCATCCTTTCGAAAGAGGTGTGAGATCCTAAGTATCATTCTTCATGAGAGAGGAATACTCCTCATCCATGGAAGAATCCCACTCAGGAATACCAGAAGCCTCCCAGAAAGACTGTGGATTAGAGGTAGAGGAAAAGAAAGAGTGGGGTCCAACAAAGTATGAGTGAGTATGTCTCATATATGAAGTATCTCCAACTAAATCTCTAGCACTTTGTAGAGTTTTCCTAGCCCAAAGAGGACTGGAGGATCAGCCTCTGAGTCTAGAAGATTCATCACTCGAGTGAGAAGGGACATAGTCCTCATCATCACTACTATCAGAATCAAAAGACTCAAGGGTCTAATGGTCGGGAGGAAGAGGAGCATGCTCAACAACATCATCATCGATGATTCGAATCGAATCATCAAGATGAAGAACCTTAATAGGTAGAGAAGTAGAAGTCAAATAAGACTCATCGAACTTAACACTTCTCTTAATAAAATGATCGTGAGAAGTAGAATTCAACAATATATATCCCTTCACACCATTAGGATACCCTAAAAATATATAAGGTTTGGATTTTGGTTCTAATTCCTTGCATTTATTTTTGGGAATCGAGCCATAGCCTTGGATCGAAGATTTGAAAGTGATCAAAATCGGGGTTTCATCCAAACTAGGATTCAAAGGCTTTCATCCCTCATCTTGCCTTGTGTGGAACATGGTTCTGAATATAATTAGCACAATTCACTACTTCAGCCCAATACTGCGGAGGAAGAGACTTCGAGTGAATCATAAAAGTGGCCATCTCTTTAAGAGTACGGTTGTTTCTTTCTACTACTCCGTTCTGTGAAGGGTTGTATGTAATTGTATGCTATAAGGAGATCCCTTCAAAAGTATAGAAATACATGAACCTATTGTGTACATATTCACCTCCATTATCAGTTTGAAGAACCTTGATAGACCATTCCACATGTTTCTCAACAAGATCCTTAAAGTCCTAAAAATTTTCAAAGACTTCAGACTCAAGATTAAGAAAATATACCCAAGTATATCACAAATAGTCAACAATGAAGGTCAGCACATAAAGATCTCTAGTAAATGAAGCGAGACGGAAATGGACCGAAATATCGTTGTGAACAAGATCCAAAGGATGTGTAGCTCTCCAGCAATTTCCTTTGTCAAAGTTATTTTCAAGATGCTTTCCAAGGGTACATACCTCACAAAGACCCTTATATAACTTGATGTGGGGTAACCCGTTGACCATTTCGTTTTGGCTCAATTGTTCAAGGTAGTGATAATTTAGATGTCCGAATCACTCATGCCATAGTTTACTAACCTCATTTGCATTAGTGAGCAAGGCGGTGGGTGTACAATTAGAAGTAAAGTGGGAAAAGGTATACATCTGTTAATGGTGATCCACCTTTTCCTCATCCACCGTAGTGTCATCGTTAAGCTCACGAATAATCTCGAGTTAGGACCAAATTCCACTCACATTCCTTCACCAAGGTGAGTAATTTGGTAAACCGATAGGAAATCGGTAGAGAGATCGCACAGCACACTCAACACTTTCACACTTTCATTACCCATCGTGATTTGGGACATACCACAAGGATCAATGTTGGTGAACTCAACATGCGAAGAAGCCATGTGGTGTGAGGCACCAGAATCTATAATCCACATCGATGAAGGAGAAAAATTGGCTACAAGGGCCTTTCCTTTCTTCTTATCATATTTTGAACCTTTTGCAATAGAAGACTCACCTTTAGAGCATTTTGTTTGATAGACTCAGGAACACCTATTTGATTTTTCTCAAGTAAATGAGTAAGGTGATCAATTTGTTTTCTCATACATGTATGCTCTTTATGACCAAGCTTCTTGCAATAAGAACACAAATAGTTTTCAATCGTGCTCCAAGCTCGAGAATTCAAAGTTTTCATGTCAATTTTAGTTTTGGTCTTGGTTTCCTTCTTAGGTTAATCCTTTTTTCTTTCTTCTTTTTAATATTATTTTCTTTACTAGTACTTACTACAAGGGCATGTGACTTGGAATTGAGAGACCCCATTTGAATGTGTTTTTCTTGTTCTCAAATGAGTTGGGATGAAAACTAGCCAAAGGAGGGCATATTCTAATCCTTGCCTAAGGCAGCTTTTGCAGCGTAAAAAGTTGACACAAAGATAGAATATTCAGGACCTAACTTAGAGATAATCGACAAGATCAGTTGAGAATATTTCTTCTCTACTTGACATTCCTTTAACAATGATCTAGTATGGACAAACTTCAAGAAGAATGCTTGTAGGTTTTCAAAATCACTAGGATTTAACCCTAGTAGTTCATTTTCCAACTCATGTACTCTCATGTCATTATGTTGTCCAAAATCTTCATCTAACGTTGTCCATGTAGACTTAGGTGTTTCAGATGACTCAATGTGAAAGAGCAAGTTAGGAGAAAAAGACATGCAAAGAAGACCTAAAGCTTCATCACTACAATTTAACCACTTATATTTTTTAGGGTCATTGTCTGGTTTGGTCTTAGTTCCCATGGTGATGCAAAATAACCCTTTACCCCTTAGTTTCATAATTATTTTCGATCTCCATTCGAAAAATTTGAATGGCATAAGCAAAGGAATTGAAAGTGCATCCATAGTGAAAGGAGAGAGAAGGAATGCAGAAAATAAACACAACCACCCAGGATAATATAATAACCCCCTGCTTTTGGCACTTTATAGTTTAGTTCTTTTGAATACAATCAAGTCTCGAGCGTGCGTCTAGAAACACTTGGTAACTATATGTACCCAAAAATGTAGGTATTGTACTACTGGAGAGAGGTTACAAAACCCCAATGATGATTCAGATCTCTTCACAAGGTGTTTGGAATCCAAAAAGCTCACCGAGTATACATTTGCATCCCAAAATTCCATATCTAGCCTCCACATGCTTTTTTCTAACCCCATTCCACTCTTTTCTTGCATTTTGGTCTTTAGTTTCAGGACCACCACCCTACTTGGGTGGCAGTCCTATGACTACCACCTAGGACAGGGAGACAGATCCTCAGAATGCCACCCTACATAGGGCGGTGATCCTGTGCACGTTTTCTATAACTTTCTATCGCTTTCGTCAATGTGAAAAATTCAAGTGGCACTCGCATTCTTCAACCACTCTTGCTTGCATTTATGTTTTAGCCACCTAGTAAATAGTGATTTCTCTTTGTTTATGATAAAAGAGTTCAATTCAAACTTACCCTCTGGTAAATCCAAATGCTATAAATACCAAGCTTTCTTACAAGTAAATAGCCCTCTCCCTCTCGTGAATTATTACTCGGTGCGTTTTGAAGTTCTTCGTAAGTTTCAATAGGTTTAGATTTTGTATGAATTCTCGGCCTCTCGGTCAAGGCTCCTTTCTTCCTTTCTGATTTAGAAATCATCGATCTTCACATTTTCATTTTTCTCCATTATTATCCTACATAGTCACTTAGCATAAGATAGCTTCAATTCTAGATCAAAATTCATTTGATAGTCTTAGATTTGTATGTTGTTGTTTTGTCACAAGAAATAGATTCTATAATTCTCAAGTATATTTGCATTGTATCCCCGCAATAAATCCCGCTAATAATCACATAGTCAAAATCTATTCACTTGTATTATCCCTCTCTTACTTGCATTCTATTCAGTTTACATCCAAAATACCATTGTTCGAGTATCTCCTTCTATTGCACATTTATCATATTCCCACTTTTACGGATTCATGAGAACATGAATGAATGAAGAGATCACACTAAGAAGACAAGTCACGACACAACTAGATTTACCACTATTCTGTAAAAATTCAAGTTTAAACTATCAAATTTATAGTTATAATATATTAAATAGAGTAGAAAATCATTTTATTTTAGTTAAGCTTGCTTTCGGTGTTACTAGGAAGCTGTGGGAATGATAGCTTCGAGAAGCTATGATTTATTCCTCACTTCGAAGTAAGATTGAAGGCCTTTTGGTTAAATTAGTTAGTTATTTAAATATTTAGGATAAATTCACAAGTGCACGTGCAAATAGCTACATTAGGCTAACTTTCCACATATCCAAAAGCCAATAGATAGGATCTCGGTAGAGCACGGCATTGATTGGAGCCTCCGAGTAGCTATTATATCTGAATGATCCATTAAACCAATTCAAGTTTAGAGATATTT
This sequence comes from Taxus wallichiana var. yunnanensis, assembly GCA_018340775.1. Taxonomy (NCBI): domain Eukaryota; kingdom Viridiplantae; phylum Streptophyta; class Pinopsida; order Cupressales; family Taxaceae; genus Taxus; species Taxus wallichiana. The sequence continues at coordinate 91,064,850 of CM031243.1, read as the reverse complement.
CTTTTCCTTATATTCGCATATCCCATTATTATGTGTTGAGGATATAAGATTTCCCAACTAGTTTGTCTATATCCACATATATTCCATTTCCACTGGTTGTCTTGGCATGACCTCAGGAGGTTGGGTATGAAGAAGGGATACTTGTAGATTCTCATGCTTGCATGTCACTTTTCTATCATACAAAATTAGTGAACCCAACGTGAAACAAACAACTATTTCCATTTTATTTTTCATTTATTTCATCCATCTTCACTCTTTCGCTTTATTTTGTGGGTATTTATATACCCCCCAAATATGTTGGGATACGATGCATATGGCAGACCTCTCTTAGGTCTCGAAGCACATTATGGTCAAAAAATAGGCAACCGTCACCCTTTCTTTCTCGCATGGGCTGATAACTATTCAAGAAACTACTTGTCGTCACAAACTCCTCCTCGAATAACTAGCTCTAGTTATTTGTTCAGAATTAAGGATATGGATCAGCTCACACAAACACAACAACCAAAGCCCTCAGGCTCTAACAATATTACGTTTACTGGAGAATCCATTTCATCTCCTTAGGTTTTTTTTTAGACCACAAATTAGTAGACAGTCAGATCCACTCCAATTTTTGGATGAGGAGTATTTAGCGTGCTACGTTAGAAGTAAACAATGCTTCCAAAACATGTACCCACCTATAGGAAGTTTGCAAACACAACCCGATACCCTACTCCAAGAAAACACCCCCATTCCTCCACATATGAAAAATACTCTCGATGAATCTTGGCAAGGTAATGATCAATTCATAGTAGGGTACCATACCCCTTTACAACCTCAAGGTGTACAACAACCACCATTAAGGAAAAATATTGTGTCTTCACCAATTGAGGTCATCTCAGCCTTAGTTGAGAAGGTTAGAGGATTAGAGCTTGCTCAAGAAAATCAAAATTCACATTTAGGAAAGCAAGAACTCCCAACTCTTCGCATCATCCCAGCCAAGTTGACCTCCTTATAGGAACAAGCATGTTAGGCATGCCTCCTCAACATTTGTATAACTATCCACAACAAACACCAACTAGAAATGTGTTTTCAAACGCTACTCCAGGTTAAAGGTATGATACCTCCTGACTTAGCACCAAACAACCCATATCAGAGCAATGTTCCTCCCTACTTAAACATTTATTCAAAATCACCATAAGGAGACATGTTCACCTCTCCCAGGATGTTCACTCAACCACATGGATTTCCTTATGTCCCTACAAATACATATTCTTTTCCATATCAACAACCCATTCACACCTCCCCCTTCAAAGAGGCACCATTGATGGTGAAACCTATGCGGTAGGGACTTACTCAGAATATTTAAAAGAGCCTTTATATTTCATCATACAAAGTGTCATGCTACCAAGAACTCTTCCCAATTTTCCTAAATACAAAGAGGAGGGAGATCCAAATGCACATATGAAGGCCTATGCCACAGCCATTTGAGAATTGCTCCTTGGGATGCGGTTGTTGCTAAGATATTCCCTAAAAACTTAGAGGGTATTGCCCTTGATTGGTATTACAAAATACTTGAAGCCTCGATACACTCATTCAAACAACTTGTGTCAAAGTTTATTAAAGCTTTTGATATGAATAGATTGTTAAGAACATGGATCATGGAATTCTTACTTATTAAACAATATCACAATGAATCCATTGCTAATTTTATCAAAGATGGCATGTAGTCCTCTACTCATCAGTAAGTGCTCCAAACATGGATCAAATGGAACTATGTGACTTATTCCTTCATTCTCTAAATAGAGAGATAAAGGAAGAAGTCCATAAGTTCCCACTAAGGACTTATGATGAAGTACTCAAGAGTTCCTCCGAATCGATCAAGCAGAAATAGATAGTGGTCGTAAGACATATGGAACAAACGAGAAATTAATCACTCCCAATCAAAACACTATAACCTATCCTAATGCCAGGAATACCAATCAAGGACCTAAGATCCTTAACAAAAACCACGGGGTTACAATAGATGGAGTAATCAGACTAGGTTAAAAGGGAAAATGTCGTAAACATTTCACCACCCATTAATAATCAGTGAAATAACAACTTTACTCCAACAATCAACACGGTGGATTTTAATCATCCATCATGATAACAAAAACAACAACAACAACAACGAAAATATAGACACAAGGTCCAAATCGAAACCCAAATGGATATCAAAATCAAAACTAAAGGCAACAACCTCAAAATTTTAACTCTAACAACCAACAATCTAATCAGAGTTTTGGACCACAACAAGTTTCAAACCAACAACCTTGAAATTATAATCCCAACTTGTATTGTGGTTTCCACAAGATTCAAGGCCATGATACTAGGACTTTTCGTGACTACGATAAATTCATGCAACATTTGTTAGAGACCAAAGACAACTCTTTATAGATATGTTTTTAGAAAATTTTGCATTACCCACGCCAAACACTTACACAGGGGTAGTTTCCCCTCAAAATGCACCCCTCAAGATTTTTAATGATCCGCTCCCAAATCACTCTAACAATAATAGGTTAGATCCAAATGGGATGAACAAGGGTGTTATGATAGGAAATAATGATCATGAAGCCTCAACTTCATTAAATCCACCGGTTGCACCCTAATTAGGAACTCAACCACAAACCAAGATAGTTGGTCTAGTATAGTTAGATACCGAGCTACACATAGAAACCATAACAAGAACACGAGATTATTATTCTCAACCAGTTCCAACCTATCCATTAGAATCAGACAACATTCAACAAACATTAGTAAAACCCATAGGCACTTACGATCTAATTAATGACCTAACAAAGACCTTCTCTCACATTTCCTTCTTGGATTTATTGAAGAACTCTCCCACCCATAGGGCTGCTCTCTTAGAAGCATTAGGTCTTGGTCATCTAATTAACATCACTCCTCTACCTAAAATGCAAGTAAACCATGTAGAATTTGATGTATACCCTCTAGGGTATCCAGATAGGGATATTGAGTTTATATTTGATATAAGCAAAATGCCAACAAATGCTAAAATTACATATAGAGGTGACCAGCCTTGCATTTACAAGTATGGGTTTATAATAATTATGTTAAGCACATGATGATTGATGATGGGGCAGTAGTTAACATAGTCCCCTTCAATTTTCTTCAAAATATAGGATATGGAGAAACAAATTGTTCCACAACACGAAATATGCACTAAGAGGTTATGATAAGCCTTCAAGGCCACAATTGGGACCATAGTTTTACCAGTCACCTTAGGAACCAAGACATTCCTCACCGAATTTTATATTATAGATCAAGAAACCAACTATAATATGATCCTCGGTTGACCATGGATACACCGCATGAAGGCAATCCCTTCCACGTTATTCTAGGAAATAAGATTTTTACACCTAGGGAAAATATTTGTGGCAAGGTGACCCAAAACCATTCGATATACACCTAGCAGATTTGAAGAAGAGACTAGGTGTTCACTCTAAGTTTGAACTCCCAATGAATCAACTTAACAAACCAATTAATTCAAAACCAAAAGAAAAATTGATACCTACAACAGAATTAGAAATTACGAATCTAGTCAAAGGCATTCCAACACTCAAAAATGAGACTAACGTCATAGAGATGGTATCATTAGGGACCACCAAAAAATTTTGAGTTGCTAGAAAAGGATTTACCTATTCTCCTACCATTTGATTCTATGGGTATAGGATGTACCCTAGGAATTGGCTCCTTCCAAAGAAAAATTTTGTATGGTAGAAGTAACCGAGGTAGAAGAAACAGATGCGAAGAATGTCCCAACATCCATTTTTCCAAGAAAATATTGGACTCTCCACTTCGATGGAGCTAGATGTCATTTTGGAGTTGGGGCAGGTGTGATCTTTACTTCTCTTGAGGGAAATATCCTACCTTTTTCCTTTAAGTTAAACTTTGAATGTACAAACGGGGCTGAGTATGAAGCCCTCCTCTTAGCCTCATCATAGCTAAAAGGATGGGTGTTGATAACATTAGAGTGCTAGGAGACTCACAATTAGTTGTAAACCAAGTCTCTGAGGTATATGAGACTAGAGCTAGAACACTTACAACTCTATAAAATGATGGTATTAGATCTAACCAAAGGATTTGACTTCATATCAATCGAAGCAATCCCATGAGAACAGAACCTCCTCGTGGATTCAATAGTAACCTCAGCTTCCCATTTCACTCCAAGCAGTGAGTTGGAAAATACAATTTTCATGGTATCACTTCGTACTAAACCATTGGTGTGTAAAATACCAACAAACCTGATCATGACACATATAGAAGTTGAGAATGAGTTTTCTATCCTAGATCACTTTGACAATGATAGAGTCACTCTTGGATATCTAAACACCTATTGGAACTACATCTCGATCATCACATAGTAGATTTTTCCCTAATCCCACATTCCTCTTCCTATTTTGGAAATCCCATGATAGAATCTCCCCGCAAAAGAATCTTGATATCTACGAGGTAGAGAATGGAGAAATTTTGGAACTACCTCCAGCCCCACCTAAATTTGAAGAAGGAAACTTCCTTAATGAAGAAATGATTGACATAAATATTGGAATGGAGGAAGAACCAAAGATTTTGAAGTTAGGATCCTCGTTAACTTTAGAGGAGATAGAAATACATACCCAAATCCTTAAGGAACATCAAAAGGCTTTTGCATTTAATTATAAAGAAATGATGGGAATTGCACCACATATCATGGTACACAATCTGGTCACCAAACTAGATGCAAAGCCAACTAAGAAAAAGTTGAGACCAATGAAACCAAAAGTGGCTCTCATGGTGAAAGAAGAAGTAATGAAACTTCTCCAAGTGGGATTCATCAAACCAATCAACTATTCACAATGGGTATCTAATATCATCCTTGTTCTCAAAAAGAATGGGAAGATACACATTTGCATAGAATTTTGGAACATTAACAAAGCTTTCCCAAAGATGACTTCCCATTACCATCCATTGACGTTATTGTTGATGCAATAGCTAGATTTGAGTTATTTTCCCTCATGGATGGGTTCTCAGGGTATAATCAGATTAAAATATCTGAGGAAGATCAAGCCAAAACCATGTTTATAACTCCTTGGGGAACTTATTGTTACATTGTCATGCCATTCGGTCTTAAGAACATTGGTGCTACATACCAATGGGCAATGACATACATATTTCATGACCTTATTCATAAGATTGTGGAGTCCTATGTAGATGACTTGTTGGCCAAGGTCAAGAAGCGTTGTGATCACCCAAAAGTACTTTTATCATTCTCTCATGATTGATCGAATATGGCATCACATTGAACCCATAAAAATGCGTATTTGGTGTGACAAGAGGCAAACTTCTGGGTTACATTATATCATCACGAGGGATTGATGTCGATCTTGCCAAAATCAGGCTATTCTTGAAATGATTCCACCATCAGATGAGTCTGGCATTAGATCATTTCTTGGGAAACTTGGTGCGATTCAAAGGTTCATTCTGGACTTAAGTTTTGTTATTCATCAATCAACAATTTATTAAAGAAAGATTATAACATTGATTAGACAGAAGAATGTAATGAGGCCTTCGAAGTAGTTAAATGCTTCTTGTTGTCTCCTCCCACTAATGCCTCCTAGACCAGATCATCCTTTGATCCTATATTCACGGGCTACTGATGTCTCGCTAGCCTACATGTTGGCTCAAGAAGATAATGATAAACAAGAACATGTAGTCTATTTCATTAGTTGGATGTTGCTTGATTATGAAACATGTTATACATAGGTAGAAAGAGAATGCCTTGCCATAGTCTTATAATGAAATGTTTAAGACATTACATGTTAAATCAAGAAACAAGGGTCATCGTAAAGATAGATCACTTACGAACATTCCTCACACAAGGTCTTTATCTAAAAAGGTTGGATGATTCATAACCTTAATGGGTGAATTTGAATTTACATTTGTAAACCAGAAATCGTTAAGGGACAAATCATTGTAGACTAGTAGCTGACAATCCATTAGATGGAGGTGATCTAGTAGATCTAGACTTTCCCGATGAATGCATATATTTTGTCAAAACCAAACCCCCATCTCTATATGTCCTTGGTACACTGACATCATCAATTTTATCATGGACCATACATACCCAGAAGGTGCCACATCACAACAAAGAAGGTGGTTATGCATTATCACTACTAAATATGTTATTTTAGAACAAGTGCTCTATCATAAAGCCTTCGATGGAATGCTTTTAAGATGCATTAACACTGAAGAATCCAAAAATATTCTTTACGAATCCCACAGTGGGATATGTGGAGGCCACTTGGTGGTCCATGCCACTACTCATAAAATACATCAAATGGGCTATTTCTGGCCTACTTTGGAACATGATGTAGTAGAATTTGTGCACAAGTGTCATAAATGCCAAGAATTCTCTCACGAGATTCACATGCCAGCACAAGCTCTACAACCAATCACAACCCCATGGCCCTTTTCCATGTGGGGCCTAGATTTGATAGGGAAATTATCTCCCTCATCAACAGATGGCCATAACTTTATAATCATGGCCACATAATATTTTACCAAATGGGTAGAGGCCATGCCTCTCACCACCGTACCAGGTTCTGTAATCGCTAAGTTATTTTGAATCAAATCATTTACAAGTACGGTGTCCCACAAGTCATTATCTCAGATAATGGCACATCCTTTAAGAATGATGAGGTCCATGAGTTATGTAGTAAATTCAAGATAAACCATCATATGGCCTCTCTTTATTACCCTTAAGCCAATGGACAAGATGAAGCCACAAACAAAATGTTAAAATATATTCTCCTCAAAACAATCAAGGAGAAAAATGGGATTGGCATTTAAAATTATACCGGCCTTGTGGGCCCATCAAACCTCAATAAGAACACCAATACGGGCAACCCTTTCTCATTAGTATTTGGGGTAGAAGTAGTTCTCCCACTTGAGGTTGAAATACCTAGTCTCTGCATCTCATTACAAGGGATTTTGGGAGAAGAAGCCTATAGAGAGGCACACCTCTCTCAACTAGAAATCCTTGATGAGGCTAGGTTAAATGCCGAACAATGACACAGAGCCTATGCTGACCGGATGTGCTGAAAATATAACAAAAAGGTCTACGAATGAGAAATATATGAGGGAGATCTAGTTCTAAGACTAGACAACCAGATTGATAAGAAAACCAATGAAGGAAGGAAATTCCAGCCCAAGTGGTTGGGCCCATACCGAGTCATGAAAGACTATGGAAATAGTGTGTATCTCTTATGTACACTAGAAGGTGAGGAATTCAATGAAATTGTCAATTCCTTGCATCTTAAATGGTTTTACACATAGGTCATCAATGCATCACCATTTGTATATTATATCTACCTACATTGCATTAGTCACTTAGTTATTTCATTTTGTTCACTCATTTCGTAAATTTTGTGGTCAAGGAACTTATTCTTAAGCAATTTATTATAGGCTTCTAAAAACATTGGAAAAAGCATTCAAATCATATCTCTTCAATCTTCATAATATCATCAAATGGTTCCAAAATCATTTCATCAATTCGACAAGACAAATCTTGACAAAAACCATACCAAGGCATGCATACTTGGTCATACTCATTATTTTCTACTGGTTAAGTTGTTCTTACCTACGGTTTTCTAGAAGCTTCTTGGTGTCACATCTATCCTTATTACATCTCTTTAAAATAAGGATACTCCAAAATCACAAATCAAAATGTCAAATTAAAACAAAAAACTAAACAAACTAGAATTTTTTATTTTACACACTTCTTTGCCCCACCAACCTTCGGTGATGAGCCCGCATCTCTTACTAGTGATGCGAGGTTGAGAAAGGAAAGAAGTGCCCTTACTCGCCTATGTCCTGCCTTTGGTGGTAAGCCCATACTTCTTACTAGTAGCATGGGGCAGGGCGTAGGGGGTCCATTCATGTAAATTAGTGAATATTAATATTTTAAATCAAAGTGTATTAAGTGAAATTAAGTATCCAAATTCCAAAGAGATCAAATCCTCAAAACTAAATTTTGTCAACCAAGTTTCCATCCATGGATCTAAGTCTAGATAAACTAGAAAGTAAGTTGCATTCTGAACTATGTAGTAGTTTCGAGTAAGAGTAAGTACGGAGGTCTAAATTTGATTTCTATCAAAACCTTGTCTTTCTCTCATCATTTCCATTCATTCAAACTCATACAATTTGTGTCCTTCCCAACTCTTGGTGTTGAGCCCTCGCATCTTACTAGTTTACATGGAGTTAGGAGTGGGGGAATTTCATCTCATTATCACTACATCTTCATCATGTTTTTTGCCAAAATAAGAATAAGAAACAAACATTGCCCAAAGAAGCCAAAATTTTAGTACTACAGGATGTTTGCATCATCACATATCAACATTACAAAAACAAAAAAAGAGAAACATTTTGTTCAACATTTTTTATCATTTGTCATCCATTGCATACATTCTGAAAAGCATATAAAAATAGAGATTCTAAAGCAAACACATCTAGAAACGAATCACAAAAATTCTAGATATAAGGAAGGAAGATCTGAATCAAAAAGATACACACACACACACACACACACACACACACACACACACACACACACACACACAAACATCTACACACACACACACACACACACACACACAGTATGTATGATGTGTGTGTGTGTGTGTGTATATATATAATATATATATATATATGTATGTATGTATGTATGTATGTATGTATGTATGTATATATGTATGTATGTATAAGAATCATGTTTTACATACAATGCCATCATGCACTAGGCATGGTCAAAACGCTCAAAAATGTAATATTCCTAAAAACAAGAAAAATACATCATTTTTAACTGAAATAAAAACCTACCCTATGGGTGCCTCTAGAGACTCATTTAACACTAAAATTGTCAAAAATACCCCTCAAAGATTTCAACATTTCTATATTTTAGTTTTAAAAGAAATGAATTGAGAAAAAATAACCTGAGACTTTGTAGGTCGATGTCCTACTCTTGGAGGCATGATCACGATCTCACAATGTTTTGACTGTACTCTCATCGAAAACGGTTACTGTGGGTCCCAGAGCTCAAAATTGCCAAATCAACACGCACAAATGAATAGGAAAATGAGCTCATTATATATATATATATATATATATATATATAATATTATATATATTATTTTGAACTTCTTTTTGAATTATAGTCATAGAGCGAGTGCCGACAAAGTAAGTTCTCATCCCCGCATAAATGGTAAGTCCTCATTTCATTTTAATTTAGTATTTATTTTTTGATTTCTTTATCTACCTACACTTGAGTCCTCTTTTCATTTTGCAGATAGTGGGAATCTAGATGGTGACATTACGACACATGGGTATGTCAGGTATAGCTTCTAACTCCCCATTTGAGGACTGCCATACTTGGACCCATCATTTTATGCCCCTTCATGGCTAAAATGCTTCTCTGGAGGGGAAATATGTATGTACCCAAAATTGTAGGTATTGTACTACTGAGAAAGAGGTCACAGAAACCCCAATGATGATTCATATCTCTTCGCAAGGTGTTCGGAATCCAAAAATCTCACCGAGTATACATTTGCATCCCAAAATGCCATATCCATCCTCCGCATGCTTTTTTCTTGACCCCGTTCTGCTCTTTTCTTGCATTTTGGTCTTTAGTTTCAAGACCACCACCTTGCTTAGGTGGTGGTCCCATGATTTTCGCCATTGCCTAGGATAGGGCGGTGGTCCTATAACCACCGCCCTGTGTAGGGTAGTGGTCCTGTGTACATTTTCTAGAACTTTCCAACAATTTCGTCAACGTGAAAAATTTAAGTGGCACTCGCATTCTTAACCACTTGCTTGCATTTATGTTTTATTTGCACTGAGTAAATAGTGATTTCTCTTTGTTTATGATAAAAGAGTTCAATTCAAACTTACCCTCTGGTAAATCCAAATGTTATAAATACCAAGCTTGTTTACAAGAAAATGGCCCCTCTCCCTCTATGAATTATTATTCAGTGTGTTCTGAAGTTCTTCCATAAGTTTCAATAGGTTTAGATTTTGTATGAATTCTCAGCCTCTCAATTCAAGACTCCTTTCTTCCTTTCTTATTTAGAAATCATTGATCTTCACATTTTCATTTTGCTCCATTGTTATCCTACACAGTCAACTTAGCATAAGATAGTTTCAGTTCTAGATTAGAGTTCATTTGATAGTCTTAGAGTTGTAGGTTGTTGTTTTGTCACAAGAAATAGATTCTAGAATTCTTGGTATATTTGCATTGTATCCCTACAATAAATCCTACTAGGAATCACATAGTCAAGCTCTATTCACTTGCACTATCCCTCTCTTACTTGCATTCTATTCAGTTTACATCCAAGCTGCCATTGTTTGAGTATCTCCTTCTGTTGCCACTATCACATTCCCACTTTTCTAGATTCACGAGAACATGAAGGAATGAAGAGATCACACTGAGGGGACAAGTCATGACACAACTAGATTTACCACTATTCTGTAAAACTCTAGGTTTGAACTATCAAAGTTGTAGTTATAATATATCAAATAGAGTAGCAAATCATTTTATTTCAGTTAAGCTTGCTTTCATTATTACTAGGGAAGCTGTGGGGAATGATAGCTTCTGAGAAGCTGTGATTTATTCCTCACTTCTGAGGTAAGATTGAAGGTCTTTTGATTAAATTAGTTAGTTATTTAAATATTTAGGATAAATTCACAAGTGCACAGGAAAATAGCTACATCAAGGCTAACTTTTTTGTTTTAATTCTGTTATTAGATTAATTTTCATTATCTGAATATATTAGAATAACTTCTCTTTAAATTTCATTCAAATATGCATCATTGAAAATACAAAAAAAAAGGAATATAAGTATAGTGTAGATATATCTTTCATAGTTAGTTTACTTGTTTCAGTTAAAGTTTGATTATATCTTGCATGAAAATTATGAGACCTAGAGAGACCCCAGGATTACGTATTCAAACCAGGTAGTACCTCACCAAATATCTTCACAAATTAATGGATATAGATCAAGGGCTTAGGATTCAAGGTCTTTCAAATGACAATAAACCCACAAGTAGTTAGTGAACAATTGAGACAATTGAATATTGAAGACGACAAAGCATACACATTCTAGTCAAGTCAACCCAACTATAGATTGCCTTGATAGGATATCCACATGACCATACAAGAACCCAAAAGAGAACAAATATTTGGTTTTGATCCATTAGTTCCATGCAGCCAAACGTAGGAGACCTTCTCATTGACATAGACACAGGATTACGTATACAAGTTGCCAGAACACCCGTAAGGTATTCTGAGAAGATCACACAACTCCTGATATTAAACATAGAAGCTGAAAAGGCTTATGACTATTAGATAGTCGGAAGAAGAGATTGATTCTTCACATGACCATAACAGTCCACAATAACCACAAACTCATGGTTGTGATCCCTAGGTCCCACAACCCAACGGGCCTGTAGTCAGTTAAGTATTGACACCAGTTTATACATGCTAGTATTTAGATCCTCACCACTCCCACGAGATATCATAACACAATTTTCTGCATTAAACATAGAAGCCAATCAAGCTAATATTTTTGGGCTAGACCAAAAACCACCCATAGTTTCTTATAAATCCACTACACCTCTCACTACCATTTTCCATGACCTTTCTTGGAAATATACACAAAGCACCTACAGGTCACTTTCCACGTATCCAACAACCAATAGATAGGATCTCGGTAGAGCTGACATTGATTAGAGCCTCCGAGCAGCTATTATATCTGAATGATCCATTACACCAATTTAGGTTAGGAGAGCTTTCTTTTCCTTAGATTCACAGATCCCATTATTGTGTGTTAAGGATATAAGATTTCCCAACTAGTTTTTCTATATCCACATATATTCCATTTCCACTAGCTATCTCAACATGACCTCGGGAGGTTAGGTACGAAGAAGGGCTACTTATAGATTCTCATGCTCACATGTCACTTTTCAAAGTGTATCACGTCGCAAAGGATACCCCCTTGCTGCAAACTGTGGCGGATGCGCTCACTAGTCACAAGCAATAATAAGGGTAAAATACAATGTTTTAAACGAACTCAAGATGAGTCTCGATGATCTTTAGAATTCCAGAAAGGCATGCGAAAGACAAAAAGTGCTCAGAGTGTCACTGCACACTTGAGTGCACGATTAGTAAAAAAATTACCATTTGGAAACATCTAATTTAGCTAATTTTAGAGCTATTTGGACTAAAAAAATGACAATTAACGTTAAATAAGGATGATTTTAAATTAGGTTACCTAATTGTAAATGAGAAACGTAATTAATAAAGCTAGATTTAATTAAATCTAATTAATTATGATTAATTAATTAAGATCTAAAAAAATCCTAATTAAATATTAAAAATACTTTCCTTTTTTTTTTAAATCAATTTTAAATTAAATAAAACTAATTTCTATTAATATTAATAAAAAGGGTATAACACCACTTACCGTTAATAAAAGAAAAAGATTTCTACAAAAACTTACGATGGTGAAGATATAAAAAGCTTCTTTTTTGTTTTAAATAGAAAGAATTTAAAATAAACGTACCAAAAAGATTAAAGGCTTTTGTGTTTTAAAAATTAGAAAGTATTTAAAAATACTTTCCAAAAACATAAAGAAAACTTACCAAAAATAACTGGATCAAAAGTGCGCGGTCGCAGGGCAGCAAGTTGGGAGGAGCACGTAGCCACGAAGGAACCAGCGGCTAGGAGATTACAAAATGTCTATCTTTGGTAGAGAAGGAGGATCTGAAATCTGTGTGTTCAAAAGGCAAAGTATATTTCCCTTTCTTTAGATGAGGTTACTGCAGTCGATAATACTTCATGGATATGTATTCATGTTTACACATTTGCTAATGAAATAAGGACTCCACACCTCTTGGAAATTCATAAAATGACAAAGAATTGCAATTCTGAAAATATTTATAAATTGGTGGTGTCAAATCTGAAGGATATCGCAGAATGGATGACTTTTCCATTGCAAAAAAATTAGTTTGTGTTGGAACCAATGGTGTAGTTGTAATGTAGGGAGATAGAAATGGTCTGTGTGTTAGACTTCAGAAAACTATTGCCCCGTATATGGTTGTTGTCCACTGCATGGTTCACAGAATAAATCTTGCCTACAAAATTGTGAGCACATTTGAAAATATAGATAAAGTGTAGGAATTGATACATGATCTCCATGCCTATTATTCTTACAGTCCTAAGAGATTTTTAGAATTTCAAAAAAAATCTATTGGACTGGCAGAGGAACAAAACTTCTCAAAGATGTAGATACCAGATGGATATCTATGTATGAACCTTCCTGTAGAATATATGATGAATATCCTTCACTGACAAGATTTATGTTTAAATACCATAGGGATGTAGATAAAGCTAAATATCTATTGTGTCATCTAACTGACATAGAAACTTTACTCACACTCTACGGTATTTTTCCCATGTTGAGGGAGCTTAATATTTTAACGAAGCATGCTCAAGATTAGTCTTTCTACATTACAGACTTTATAAGACTCAAAAGACATGTTTTTTGGAGTCTAGAAAGTTTATATATTTCTGATGGGAGTTTTCAGGGTGCTGCTTTTGAAAATTGGAATGCATTGACAGATTTGAAAAATTCCAGGTGCTTCTTAAAGTACAATATAAATGATCATCTGTGTATAACAGCACATGGAAGAGAGATTCAACTTCATACGTACCAAAAAAGAATTGATATGGCTAACTCAGAAATAGAAGAAGTAAGAGTGACACGAAATTTATATGATGCAGTATTAATGAAAACTAGGAATAAGTTGAGAAAGATCTCTGAATCGTTAGCTAAAGAGATCCGGGAAAGATTCAAAAATGATAAAATACTTGAAGCAATGGGAGTTGTAAATCCACAGTTTTGGAATTTGTCTGGTGGAAAACCTTATACATCTATCAGTCCTTTATTTGTCAAAAACATGGGTGATCTAACTGATCATTTTTGTAAGACTGAAGAGATAAATGGAGTTTCTATAGAAGGAATTTTGGAAAGAAAACTACTTAGTTCATAGTCAATGGATTTTGCTAATACAATGATATGACAAGTTCAACTTCTACAAAACCCACAGGATTATAGTGCCATGAAAAGGATTTGGAAGGATATATGTTCTAGTAGTATTCTAAGTGAATATTTGAGCAAGTATATTAAGTTGTATGAGCTCTGTCAAACAATGATTCTAGAGTCTATGGAAGATGAGAGGGTTTTTCAATGTACTATCCTTTTTAAAGTCAAAAGTTTGAAACAGATTGGATAGAAATCTAGAAATTTGTCTCAGATTTTATGTATCGAGTTACTCAGTGGAGCATTTTCCTTATGATAGAGCACTGGCATTATGGAATTCACTAGTAGAAAGAAGAGGAGTTAGTAATATTATTCCTAACCCAGGGATCGAGACACATCCACAAATCATGCTACAATTGATTTCCAAGACACAAATGAAAGTGTTGCTCCAGGACTATTTGAATTCACATAGATTTCATTTCTTCTATACATTATTGAGACTACTTATGTATTTCATTCAGAGATTACAACTTTCAATAAATGCAATATTATATTTGTCATTATTTGATCCTTTGCCATTAGAACAATGTCATTATATGTTTCAATTATGCCATTTGTTTTTTATGTTTGGTTTTCAAATTCAAACTGAAATAAGGACACATTCATCTTTTATATCTGTTAATTTATTTATTTTACATCTGCAACAATTCAGAAATGTAAAGAAACAAAATAGTGTAAATTTAAGCAACATTTACGTAAACAATAGAAAAGAAACATAGTTTGTATTAACAACATATAGTAACATTGTACAATTCTAACTTCCAAAGTTCTTTTGAAATCGATCTCTCATGTGGTGGATTACTTTATGAAAAAATTATAAATTCATAAAGCATTTTCAGCCAATACAATTCAAAAAAGGGGTTGTAATAACATATCAAAGCTTCTAGACAAGTTCTGTCATATAAGGACACATTACAAGGTCATCCTCTTTTCTGCCTATGATTCAAAATCATAGTTTTCCTTACGTCTGCCACACAGAATAAAAAATAAAAAAGGGTTGGCCACTATCTTTTAATTCCTATGCCAGTGTCGGAATTGTGACAACACACCTGTCACATGGTGAACTTTACTAACTTATCAAATTTTATGATGCAGGTGAAGCTTTTTCTTTTTCTGCATAAGAGATGGAGGAATCTACTACATCTGTACAGAGCTAGCTGCTATAACTCTTGATGCCTAAAGATCTCCTACTGCAGTGTTGATATTTTCTAGTATATTCAGCTCCTCCCTCGCTACATCTCCTGCAGACAAAAGTGTTGCATCTGCATCTGTCTTTTCCTTCAGTAAGACTTCTGGATCCATCTTATGCTCCTTTATTATCCTTCTCAATGTATTATTTTGTTTATTAATAACAATGAGTTTTTCCTTCAACTATATAAAAGAATTTAGGATTTTGTGGGCATTCTTCAAATGTGCTTCAAAAATAGTTGCTTCTTTCTTTAAATTTTCATATTTTTCCTGCAAAATAGAAATATTAAATTTTTAGTCTATCAGATAATATGAAAAAATATATTGCAGTGCTTATAATATTAGATAATTTTTAGTTTTTCATGTAAAACTAAATGCCCACTCACAACAGATTTTCTTTTTCTGCATTTGCTATTAAAACATTAGTCTTGTCTTTAGACCATTTGTTGTAGTAAGCCTGTGCTTCAACATTGAGATTCTCCAACCTATTTAGCATTATGTCTATAATTTCATCATTGTAATCATTACTATATGAAATTGTCCCTAATTGAGCTTTGTTTAGCAAAACATCCTGCCATGTTGGTTGGCTCTCTTCAAAGTGAACAATGAATTCCTTTGAGCATGATTATGGTATCTTGTATTTATTTCTTTTATCAAAAATTTTGCTCTCCTCTCCCAAGACCGCACCAAATCCACATCAGACATTACAACCTCTTGAATTTTTTCCCCCATACTATCTGATATCTAATTTTCTAATATAAAATGTGTCTTTTCATCCTCTTTTTGTGGAGAAGCACTTGGGGAGGAGGAGAGTCACTACCCTATATTACATGCACATTTTGTTGTTGAGGCAAAGTAGATTGAATCATATTGTGGGTGTCAAAATAGTTACCCTTTTCTGCATCACCACTATCAAAGCCTAAATACTCCTCATCAAGGGTAATGTTGTTGAAAATTTGTGTGGTTGTTACACTTAAAACACCACCTAGTGACAGTCTAGGAAATTCGGTTGTAGCAAGATGAATTGTTCCTTGACTCCTCAGAATCCTAATATTCTTTCCTGAAGTCCTCCTTTGTGTTTGTACTTGATGTGTTGGAGGAATTGGTGGCCTCCTTGCAAGCGAGAATATGCCTTGAAGCCATATTACCTACATGAAGCAAACAAAAATTGTTAGAATATAATGGTTGGGATTTGTAAATGCTAAAAATTATAAGGAAAAAAACATGCAAATCAAACTACCATACAATATACCTTGCATAGATGGAGACACAATCGTGACATTTCAATCTCCACACCTAGAATGAGTTTGATCTTCATCATCAAACTCAGTAGTTTCTGAATACAATACATGTAGAAAAGATCAGTAGAAATATTAGAATACATAATCTATATTAATTGTTTGAATTTGTAATTTATATAAAAAGATAACTTCATTATTCATACCTGTAGTTAAATGTGATGGTAAACGTGATGTGCATATCAACCCCCTAGGTCACTTTTGACGAGGTCTTACTAGTGTTGATTCTGCGTTGAATCCATGTCAGAATCAACAGAGACCTCTGGAGGGGCTTTACCTCTAGCAATTTCCTCCTTATGTGATGTTGCAGCTATAATTTTTCTCTGCAAAATAAAATCATACAATTATTATTTTATTCAAAATATTGAAATTGAAATCGTTATAACAAGTAAACAGTAAAAGTAATTGTTACCTGTTGTTCTTCGAGACTAAGACCAATCATCTTATCATTGATTGTAGTAGGAATCTTATGTTGCATCAATTCGTAGTACGCTTCATAATAGAAAGAAAGAATAAAATTGCAACAAGAGAATACAATCCTGGATTTATCAGTTTGATTGGCTTTGCGGGCATGGGAGATATCTGATTTTATTCTGTTGGACAAATAACTACACCAATCAAATTGTTGACCTACTAGTGTCTCGTAATAAATATTGAACTACCCAATAGGGAATGTCTATAGATTTACCCTGTAATACAATCCTAGCCTGAAAAAGTGAAGCAACTGCAATAAAGAATTTGTTTGTAATACCTTGTAGAAGAAGGCCTCTTGATGAATGATTAAGAGGAGCTGCAATTCTAAGAAAAGAAACATTAGAGCCTTTGTGTGGTCGAGTAATGTTAAGAAAAAAGCATTTGAAAATAATAAACTTACCATCAACCTGTACATTGTAATGAGACTCCAAAAACTTTTTTTTCTTCGTCTGTAAGGACAGCCTTTGTAGTAACAGGCGGCTTATTTTTGAAAGGTAAACTTGTTAACCGATGCACATCCTCGGGTTCAATAGAAAAATAAATTTGACGATGTTTGAATGCATGAGAAGAACAGAAAATTGTCCATCATTTTCATTGTAAGAGGTGAGAAGGTAATCAAGGACTGATGTATCAGTGTCGAATTGGGGCATGTTCACAAGCCTAGAAAATTCTAATTTTTCGAGCCAATCCTTTGGAGCGTATTTTTATTTTAGTAGAGATAAAATATGTGGGCACATGAGGTTTTTGTATTGAAATTTGGGTGTAGGAATAGATGTGGTACTGGCCATTGCTGAAATTTGGGAGAAGTGAAATTTGGGTGTAAAATTGGAGAGCTCAAAGCACTAGAAATTTACGTATAAAAGTGAAAAAATGAACCTTGAAAGGGTATTTATAGGGCCCAGGGGTATCATTAATGAACATTAAATTCATTGGTATCAATGCCCAACCCACACCATCCAACCCCTCATTCGTCCAACCCACCCCACCCATCCAACCCTTAGCTGACCAACCCTCATCGGTCCAACCCACCATGTCTAACCCTTGGTCATCTAACTCCTCACCCATCCAACCCACCCGACCAACCATTACCTATCCACCCCCTTCCCATCCAACCCCTACCCATCCAACTCCTATCTGTCTAACCCACCCATCCAACCATTTCCCATCCAACCCCTTCCCGTCCAACCCCCACCCATCCAACCCACCCGTCCAACCATTGACCATCTAACCCACCTGTCCAACCATTGAAAATATAACCATTGACTGTCCAACCATTGAAAATCTAACCATTGACCATCCAACCATTGACCATCCAACCATTCAAAGCATCCAACCTCCGTCCAACCCACCCATCTAACTCACCTGTCCAACCTGTCCATCCAACCTACCTAGCCAAAATTGTGAAACAAGGGAACAATGCTCTGTGAAATCACCTTTTCCATGAAACATTTTTTTATAAATTCACCAACGATTCGAAAGTCAATTTATGAGATTTACCAATGATTCGAAAGTAATTTTTCAAAGGGGTCTTCTTAAAATGAACCATGGTACTTTCTTAACTGTGGTGACTATCCTACAATGTTAAGTAGTTGATGATAAATTTCACAACTTCATCATAGGGACTGGGAAGTGAAGTTCTTTGAATGGCTCCTAGAACTTTCTTCAAAATATCTCCTTCCTCCAGAATTTTTTTCAAGTTCATCCCTGGTAGTCCTACTTTTAAATAACTTATCACACTATATGCTCCTTTCAAGAATATGGGAGATCAATCCCTCTGAGATAGGGAGTCTTTCTCCTCTAAACATAATGGATCTATCCTTCCACTCCTACACAAATTGGGAGGAAATATGGTGGATCATGGCCTCTAACCCAATTAAGGAAGACATTGAATCTTTCAACGTTGAGAATGTTCTAGAGACGTTCATCCTCCTTTATCTTACAATTGAATGGAGGCTCTATTTTCTTTAGGTAACCTCCCATCTCTCTTCTTTCTATTGTGAATATTTTCTCATTACCTCTACAAATATAGTGAGAGAGATTACTCCTACAAATATCCAGATGTGAACTAGAGAACAACTACCACTTATGCCAAAAATCTCAAACAAATCTCCTAGTGTGTGAGATATTTTCTTTAGTCTAAAGTTTTGTTAATCTTCAAAAGGAATTGTGTTTCTCCTTGTCTTCTTTGAGAAGAATTTTCTTAAATGATATTTCAATCCTTTAAGGTTTTAAGTGATGTCTATCATTTATAATATTGTGTTTTTTTACCCCTTAAGATCCAAATGTTCTTTGTTTCCTAAATTGTAATGTCCATCTCTGTAGCTTTCCTTTTTTCTTCTTTACCAGATGGTTTTCCTCTGGTTTCTCTACCCCCTACATCAATTTTTTTTTGGGTTTTGGATGTAGAAGCTTCTTGCATCTTTTTTTCCCTTTTATTGGGGTCACTAATATTTTGAATTGCTCCAAGTTCAAGTAATTCCTCCATATTTATTCTTGTTTTCACTACCGCTCATTGGTTTTATTGATATTATTTCTCACTAGTTTCATAATTTGCATAGTGGATCTATAAGTACATATCTTCATATGGAAGAATCATTAGGTAGATGTTTTATTTCTAATAAAGGTCGTAAAGTTACATTTGAGCATTTTCCTTCTTTGCATCAAGGAAAGAATGAACCTATTAATGATTATTCTTATCCCAAATAACTCTCCTAGTTATTTGGATAATTCATCTCCCCATTCTGGCTCTATAGTTCTACATGTAGGTTGTATGCACTTCATTTGTTCACTTCTCACATTTTCATAGTGCCAGATTCCCCATGTGCCCTATGCACTTATCCCTTCATTCCTTCTTTTCCATTTTCCTTTTCCTCTTTCTTCCATCCTTCTCCCCTTGTGTGTACTCTCTGTACACTCATTTTCTTCTCAGAATTGCATTCGCCCTTCACACATGCCTTTTCCTTGCTTCCAAGAAATGACTAAGTCCTTAGCAAGCCCACGTGCCCTCTCCTTGCATATTACACATCATTTTTTAATGATTTCTCCCTTGACATAGGTACCTTCCTCACCCATTCCTTTTCTCCTACACATGTTACCTTCACGTGCCTTCCTTTTATCATCTTCCCGCACCTTAGTATTCCATATGCATTCCTTTGCGCCCTCCTTTGCATTAATCATGCCACATAATTCTCGACATGCTTGATTTTAACACACGCAACCAATAAAATCATGCCAATAGGGCATCAAATCTTTACAGTAAATCAATGAGTGACACATGGAAAAAATGACAAGAAGATTTGCATAGTTGGCCCTCCTTTCAGCCAATCCACATGCACCATGTGTCTTGTGTGTGTAGACAGATCTAACAATCATCGACAACCATATATTTGGTTACAGAGCTCCAATTAGTGTGTGCAAGTCTCAATCGATAGCGGCTGGCGTGGGCTACAATGTTAGACATTCAAATTCAAAATCTGAGTGGATTTGGTTGGTGAGAAACTAGAAAACTTCTTTCACGACATTAATATGTATATATGATTACTCCAACCACCTGATTTGATATGATTTTCCCTCCTTCCTTCTCCAACATGCCAAAAAAACTTGGAGAAATGCATTTGACATATTTACAAGAGGATTTTCAGGCATTGAATGCTTCTTATTAGTGGTTGTATTTAAAATTTGGGTTTTCCCTCCTTCTCTTCTTATTCCATTGATTCATCTATAAATGTAAAAGTTGGGATCATTATTAATGTTGGACATTTTGGATCCTTATGCATTACCTAAGGACTTCATATCTTTTTATTTTGAGTTGTAAACCTCTAGATCTGACTCATGCATGTGAAATAGTTTGTGCATTTCTAGAAGTAATGGAAGAATCTTTTGTGGCTATTCTTTGCCCTAGTGTATTTCAATTCCTTTTTCTTGCCATTATTTTACTTTGTTTGCTTGTTGTGTTATTTTACATTCCTTACATCACCTTTTTTTCTAGTTTTGTTTCATGAAAACTAATCATATAAATATGTTTTGGTCTATTCTACATGTGCATATCCTCCCTTGATGTCTTTCCCTTCATTTTCACTAAGAATAGATAGTTTTCATCCCTTTTTTTCTAGTGCTATCACCTCCCTTTTAGATCAGTTTTCCATTTTTAATCCTTCTATCCCTGTTCCTTTGGCATTGTTAGCTTGGTTTTCCCTTTCATCATTAGGAGTAGTAGTAGTAGTAAAAATAGATAGAGGAACCGGCCTTCTCTGGATATCCGTCTCAAGTGCACAAGGTCCCACAACTTGGGGATAATTCTATTATTGTCTTAAATGAATCAATTCTTCTAGATCTGAGAAACAGGTGCAAGTTTGACAACCAACAATTTTTGCACGCCGATGGGACTAGTATTGAAATCTTAAATTTCATTCTACTAAGTTCTAGTGTGTGGACTTAGTATTCCAGCCTTTGGAGGCTCATTTCAACAAACCTGGTGACTCCCAACATTTCTAGATCTCTTTTTTTGTATTCTTGGACACCTTTTATGAGAAGAGTAAATACCAGATAGAGTGTTATAGCTGAAGTATCCTTTGAATATATCCATCTTTCACCAAGAAACACATATAGTAGATCTTCCATACACGTAACTCCATCTCTAGTGCATCGTGCGCACTCTACTCCTCCTCACAACTGACAACTTATGTGCCTTATAATGGCACACTAGCCACCTCCTCCACCAAAGAACTTTTCCAACTTCACCGGTAGAATTCCTTTGGTTCTAGCTTTACAACATGATATGCCAAATGGTGCACTCAAAAGTATTCCATACTTTATTGGTGAGAATTAGGTCACCCCTCAGGAGCATATCCAAGATATAGAAAACGTGTGTTCACTCTACCTAATCACACATGATGATGTAGCAATTAGGCTCCTTATAGCCTCTTTCAAAGGTAAGGTGCTCTAATGGTACCAAGGCTTGAGACTTATATCTATTGCCACTTGGGATGAGCTGGGAACATCTCTTTGCAATTATTTTGAAGACAATTCAGATCACCTATCTTTGGTGGAGCAACTAACAACAACAAGGAGGGTGCCCAACAAGCAGATGACTTATTTTAATATCAGATTCCAGAAGACTTGGGATAGAATCCCTTTTATAGTAAGGCCTAAATCTTAGCATGTTTTCAAGTATTATCTAAAGGCACTGAATAGTGACATCTCATTTATGATTCAATCCATGGGAGGTAGGACTTTACCAGCTGCTTATAATATTGCAATAAGGGAAGAGAATATCCTTATTCACCCAGGAAAGTTAGATCCTAGACTTCCCTTTCCGTTATTCCAAGAAATGTCTCAAGCACCCCAACCTTTTGTTTCTCTTGTTCCTGTTCCTGAGAAAAGCACACAACCTACTACATCCACCTCCTACTCTAGCGCAAGCATAAAGTAAAGAAGATGAAGAAATGAAGGCCTTGATTAGGAACTTTTCAAATAAATTCATATCTCTTGAGAAGCAGTAGGCACAAGCCTTCAAAAATAATTCTAATCAGGTACATAATAAAAATAATCAGCCTTGGAGGAATCAATATACAAACCAGAGGTATGCGCAGAACCAATAGAATGATAGATGGCATGTTAATGCACATCTACCCTTGCAAATTGTTCCTCCTGCACCTTCTCTTTGAGTGCCTAGTACAAGTTAAGCATGTGTTCCATTTCAAAATAACATGGTGCAAGAATTGAAGTGGTGCTTTCCTTGAAACATGCCTCATATTCAATATCACTATGCCAATGATACGCACATTCCTACATGATCCAAAATTCTTCTAACTATGAGCCTTCTATCAACATAAGTGAGCCTAAGAGCCAAGAAAAACTAGAGGCTCCTCTTGAGGCCAACTTGATATTATTTGGTGCCAATGATTTTTTCACAATCAATAAAGTTGTAAATGATGCAAGTAGGCCACGCGCCTAAGTTCAAGACAACACAATGTATAAAATGATAATGCTCAAATCTAGTGTGTAAGTTTCGATTCCAACAACACAAGAATATCCTCAAAAGTAAAAGGAAGTAGCTAAGGAATCTAGAGGTAAAATTCCCAAGTTCATGCACACAAGGCTCCATGAAAATCTATTCTTCAAATGGTATGTGCCCCCCCTTTGGTAGGTCAAGCCTCTATTTTAGTTAAGGCTCCTACCTCCCCACCTAAATAATCAAGAAAAGATGTTTTTCTCCTCAAATGCACATATCAATGGCTTTTCCATTCAACATTGTGTACCAGATGAAAAAGACAAATATAAATGTCACAATGTGGGATGCCCTGACCATTCCATCCCAACGTAACCTATTACATGAGGCTCTGGCCCAAATTTTGTGTGTTGATCCTATTACTCAAAAGCTGCACACTTCTATCAATATCTATCAAACACATGAGAAGCAAGTAAGTAATGTTGTTAAAACCCCACCCTTCTATATGTCCTTGATCATAGGAAAAACACCTAGTGCATAATTTCATGATTGACTCGGGTGCTAGAATTTTGTTATTCCTAAGAAGATTGTTGATGTCCTAGGTCTTAAGTACATCCCCATGTCAAAAGGAGTCTTGCAACTTGATGGCTAAACTATCACTACCTTAGGATTCATTATGGATCTTTAGTTAACTTTCCATACATGTCCAAGCCTTACCATAACTCGAGATGTGTATATCATTGACCTACCTTTGTTTTTCCTATGTCTGTCAAGAGAATTTACTGCAAAATTGGGTAGTTATTTTTCCTCTGATTAGTCTCATATGTTACTCAAGACAAAGTATGGTACCCAATTTACCATACAAGATGAGCCTATAATTTCCTATCATGTAGAGTCATATGACTTATCCCCTCTCCAAGTTAACTGCCTAATCCAATAAATTCAAGATCAAGTTTAAGAAGAGCACCCTCTATTCCTCCTCCTCTACCTAACTTTGTCCTAGATAAATGGGTGGAAAGGCACCACAAATTTGATCCATATGTTGAAGAAATTGAATCATTTGAAACTCAGATTGGTACTTATTACATCCTCAAAGAATAAGTTTTGTTATTGTGCGCACTTAAGAAAGACCAAAGAGAACCTAGTCTATGAAAGTTATACTTCAATGGTTCCGAGAAGTAGAAATGATGCAAGCACGGGAGTTTTTCTGATTTCTCCTAAGGATGAAAAGTTATTTTTTGCACACACATTACAATTCACATGCTCCAATAATGTATCAGAATATGAAGCATTGGTGCATGTCCTTTCGTTCGAGAAGAAAGGGATCAAGGCATTGCAAATATTTGGGGATACATAATTGGTTATCCACTAGGTCACCAAAAAATGTCAGGAAAATAATAAGCTTCTCAAATCTTATAAAAACATATTTTGGGACCTACTTGAGATATTTGATGCTTTGAATCTATACGTGGTACCACATAAGATGAACAAGGAAGATGATCGAATAGTCGTGCTTGGTTCACAGTTCTCTCCTATTGAGGACTTTGTTAAATGAAACACTTAGCACATCAAGATGGTGAGTGATTAGACCATGCATTCCCAATAACAACATCAGCTGAAAAGTGTTTGACAATGATGCATGGATCATCCAGTTCATTCATAATGGAGTTGAGTTCTCATCAAGCATGCAAGTTGACTTGCATGATAGCTATGGTGACCAAGTGATTCAACTAAAGTCAAATAAGTTTCCTAAAGGGATGATCACCTTAGAGAAAATGTTTGGCCCTAATGATGAGTTTAAGGGTGAAGAAAAATTATATACGCATCATGCAAGAAGATTGTGTCTAGTCATCCAATTACGTGCGGAAAGGATTTGTTTCTCAAGTAAAGCTTACGCACATGAAGAAAAAAATTGGCCTTCATATCTCTCTGCTAAAAATACAATAATATATCTTCTCATGGGAATATGAATACCTCAAATGTTTTGATCCAAGAATTTCTCGACACTCCACCAACCTTAATCCCAGTATCAAGCCCGTCATACCAAAAAGTGACCAGTCAATCTAAAGATAGAGCCCCTTATGAGAAAGGCTTTATCCAAACTCATTGAGGAAAATATTATTTTTCCTATCAAGTACTCTACTTGGGTTGTAAATATAGTTCTAGTGCACAAGAATAACAAGTGAAATCGGACTCTATGTTGATTTCAAATATTTGAACAAGGAAACATTACAAGGATCATTATCCTTTACCTTTTATGGAACAAATTTTACAGATTGTGGTTGGTATAAAAGATTCTCAATGTTGGATGAGTACTCTTGGATTTAATCAGATCCTATTCAAAGAACAAGATCAATTCAAGATAGTGTTTACAACCAAATGGGGAACATATGAAAATAGAATATGCCCTTTGGTGTGTCAAATACAGAACAATGTTTCACCGCACCATGGATATTACATTCAAAGTCTATATCAATGAGTTCATCTTAGTTTACCTAAATGACATCACAATCTTCTCAAAGTAAAAGTGTGGATCACATAACAGACTTGGAGAAATTATTTAAGAGATGCAGGAAGTATGGGTGTCTCTTAACCCCAAGAAGTATAATTTTATAGTGGCACAGGGAAATATTTTGGGCCATGTGGTTTCTAAGGATGGCATCACAATTGATCCTGAGTGCATTTCAGCCATCCTAGCTCTTTCCTTGTTGCACACAAAAAACCTTGTAGTCCTTCCTCGGTAAGATCAATTTTGTTATGCGCTAGATGTTTTTTATACCTAACTTTGTAGGACTGGTTCGGCCCATCACCTTAATGCTTAAGAAGGACATAGCCTTCAGATGGACAGTAGAAGGAAGAGAGAGTTTCAAAAAAATAAAGCAAGAGATTTCTTTCCTATCAACACTAATCGGACCTGGATTATTCCAAGGATTTCATCCTTTATGCTCATGACACTGATGCAAGTGTTATTGTTGTTCGACCCAAGAAAATGAACAAGGACTAGAACAACCAAAGTGGCTTTAATATTCATGGTTGTTGGTTAAACTAAAGGATTATGAGTTGAGATATAGTCACACAAAGAAGAAGTTCTTTGTCATCATGCCCACACTCATAAATTCAAGAGTATTCTCGCCAAAAATCACATCAAAGTGTTAGTGTCTCACTCCAGTATTAGGGACTTCATCATGGGAGTAGAAATCAATGAAAAGAGAGCAAGATGGGTGACCAAAATCATGGAGTATGACGTGACTATCAAATCCACCAAGCTAGTAAGAGGTAGTGTGCTCTGTAAATAGATTGTGGATGATGCACAAAATTAACCTAGGAATTAATCATTTCTAGATGAGGATCTTCCATGCATAGAACATGAATAGATTGAGATCTCGGCAAGACGTGCGATTGGGTAAAGGATGTGGTCACATTCCTTTCCAAAGGTGTGTACTCTCCTATTCTAAACAAAAGAGCAAAGATAAGGCATCTAAGGTTTCAATCCATTCCTTATGTTTTGATTGATGGACTTCTTTTCGAGAATAATATTGATGGAGTTTTGTTAAGGTGTATCGATGACGCACATACTAAAAATTTGTTAGTGTAATTTCATGATGGATTCTCTGGTGGACACTTTTCTTCCAAGACTACAGCAATGAAAATCATAATGGCAAGTATCTTTTGGCCTACCCTATTTGCATATGCGCAAAAGTGGGTCAAAAATTGTAAAGAATGTGCTTTCTTTGAAGGAAAGAAGAAATATGTAGTGTTTCCCCTCTAACCAATCCAAGAGGATCAATCTTTTGCGCAATGGGGTCTTGACTTCATCAACATGATCAATCTACCAATTCAAGAACTAGACACAAATGGAAGTTGACAACTACAGATTACTTCACGGATGGAAAAAGGTTTTCGCACTTAAGGAATCAACTCGATTCAATCACCCTTGACTTTATCAAAGGTATATTAACAAGGTTTAGCATTCCTCTAACCATTGTCTCTGATAATGCAAAGTCTTTCCTTGGTACCAAAATCACTGGTTGGGATCTTAGCCTTGGGATATATTTAAAGAATTTTTCCAACTAGTACCCTCAAAGAAATGGTCAGGAGAATCAACAAACAAGAACCTGATCAGGATCATGAAGCACACAATGAATATCAACCAAAGACAATGGCATACAAAGGTCTCGTGCGCACTCTGGGTAGACAAAATTACAATTAAGAAATCAATAGGAACTTCACCTTACAAGCTTTTCTACGGAAAGGAGGCTACTCTTCCTTTGATCTTGAGTTGAACTTAATAGCACTTTCCCAACAAACTATAATTTGAAGGTGTAGACTAGAGATAAATGAGAATGGAATATCTAGTTAGCCTTAAAGAATCAAGGAACTCTACCATGATCAAGTTAGAACAACATCAACAAGCAACAAAGAAGTGGTTTAATAGAAAGGCTAGGCTTAAGCTTTCAAATTTGGGGACTTGGTCTTAAAATGGGATGCTAACAAAGCTAAACCAGGGTACCATGCAAATTTGATGCACTTTGGAGTGGCCCATATACTATCAGTTCATGTAAGGAGGATAACTCTTTCAAGT
Organism: Taxus wallichiana var. yunnanensis; assembly: GCA_018340775.1. Taxonomy (NCBI): domain Eukaryota; kingdom Viridiplantae; phylum Streptophyta; class Pinopsida; order Cupressales; family Taxaceae; genus Taxus; species Taxus wallichiana. Next base: position 91,037,187 of record CM031243.1, on the reverse strand, counting down.
TGTCTCATCTTGATGGAGGCACACTATCAATCCCAATAAATGGGATCTATCTTAAACCCTTCCATTAAGTTTGTTACATCATTTTGTAAATATTAGAGTAGTTTCAATTTCTCCAAGTGCACTTGTGTACACATTGTTTGTTTGTACATAGTTATTTCTTCTCGTGTGCTTTTATGTGCACTATTTTTTTGCTTCCAGGATGTCAATCATCTTTAGCGAGTTTCAAATTTTTGCAAAATTTAGAATAGAGTTCATAATATGTTTCAAAGTGACTTCAAGGGAAGTTCCTTAAAATTATAGATTAGAGATTTCATATCATAGACTCCATGCCCAATGGATGCTTGGCTATTGATCTCCTTTAGCTAGCGGGAAGATGGCCCCAGATATCACTAAAATTGTTATCCCAAATAACTCTCCTAGTTATTTTCATAACTCATCTCCCCATTCTAGCTCTATGGTTCTACATGTAGGTTGTGTGCACTTCACTTGTTCACTTGGCACATTTTCATGGTGGTAGATTTCCCACACATCCTACTCACTTCTCCCTTCATTCATTCTTTTCCATTTTCCTTTTCCTCTGTATTCCATCTATCTCCCCTTATGCATACTCTCTATGCACTCACCTTCTTCTCAGCATTGCATTCACCCTTTGCACATGCCTCTTTGCCTTGCTTCCCAGAAATGGCTAAGTCCTTGGCAACCCCGTGTGCCCTCTCCTCACATCCCGCACATCATTTTTTGATGATTTTACCCATGACATATGTCTCTTCCTCACCCATTCCTTTTCATCCATGTGTGTTACCTTCGTTCACCTTCCTTTTGTCATCTTCTCACACCTCATTCTTCCGCACGCATTCCTTTGTTCCCTCCTCTGCCCTAGTATGTTCCATGTCATTATCTAACATGCTTGAGTGTGCCACACGCAACCAATCAAAGCATGCTAACATGGAGCCAAATCCTTGCATCAAATCAACAAGTGACATGTGGCAAAAAACAACATGAAGATTTACACAATTGGTTGTTCTTTTAGCTAATTTTGCACATGCCAAGTGTCTTGTGTGCACAGATAACTTTGACAATCTTATGACATCCATATCTTTGGTTACATAGCTCCAATCATTGCGCACCTAGTCTCAATCGATAGCGGCTGATGTGGGATACGCTTTTAGACTTTCAAATTCAAAATCTAAGCATATTTGTTTTGTGAGAAGATGGAAAATGTCTTTCACACCATTAATATGTGGATCTAATTTATCTAACCACCCAATTTAATATGATCCTCCCTCATTCCTTCTCTAACACACCAAACAGACTTGGCGAAATGCATTTAATAGATTTACAAGAAGATTTGTAGGCATTGAATGTTTCTTATTAGTGGTTGTATTTCAAATTCAGGTTTTCCTCCTTCTCTTCTTCTTCCATTGATTCATCTATAAATGTAAGAGCTGGGCTCATTGTTAATGTTGGACATTTTGGATCCTTACACATTTGCTAAGGACTTCATATCTTTGTAGTTTTGAGTTGCAGACCTCTAGATCTAACTCATGCATGTGAATATCAACCTTCATTCGCCATTGTAATAGTCTATGCATTTCTGGAAGTAATGGAAGCATCGTTTTGTGGTTATTCTATATCCTAACATATTTTCATTCCTTCTTCTTTTCTTTATTTTACTTTGTTTGCTTGATGTGTCCTTTTAGATTCCTTACATAACTATTTTTTCTAGTTGTGTTTCATGAAAACTAATTATGTAAATGCATGTTGGTTTGTGCAACACATGCCTAGCCTCCCTTAATGCCTTTCCTTTCATTTTTCACTCATAACATATAGTGTTCACTCCTTTTTTCTAGTGCTATCACCTCCCTTTTAGATCAGTTTTCCATTCTATTATCCTTCTATCCTGGTCCTTTGGCATTGTTAGCTTGGTTTTCCCTAGGATTAGCAATAGTAGTAGAAATAGATAGGGGAACCGGCCTTCTAAGGAGATCTATCTCAAGAGCACAAGGTTTCAAAACTTGGAAACGATTCTATTGTTGTCTCAAATGACTTAGTTCTTCCATATCTGAGACATAGGTGCAAGTTTCACAACCAACAATTATATCTTACATTTCAAATATTACATGCATCATTTACTTTATCACTTGTTGATCTAGAAATTCAATATATCTTTTTTCATGGCTTGATTCTTCCTTTGAAATAAAAATTATTATATGATACATGTGAATCTTAAAACCTTATTTGTTTTAAGGTTATATCTTTAGAACAAGATATTATTAATTAACATACTATTTCCCATGCTCCCAATTCTTCTACCACTTATCTACCTACTACATCTTCTCTTCCTCTTATTGCATCACCCTTGAGGTCTCCATCCCTACTATACATACTCGTGATCACTAACCACATTTTTGATACCTCCACCATGTTTCACTCCCCCTCTTAAGTGGGATCCATTGTACTTATCACATTTTACTATGCCTTAAGATATTTTTCACACTTTTCCGATGAGAGGTTGACTAGGCTACCCTCTAATGAGCATCATCATCCTCATTGGTTATGATGTAATCATAACCAACCATTCTGTAATTTCCATATGATCAATGGTCATAGAGATAATTATTGTTATGCACTCCATGATAGGATTTAATTTCTTGAGGAAAAAGGTTTCATTGATTTTCACGCACACCATGCTAAAAGATCACAAACTCTCATTTCGTGATGTCGCATACCGGCATCTATTACTTTGACTACCTCTTATCCTCCTAAGGTCATTTTTCCTCATCATCCTTTACCTTTTACTATGCATGATCTGCTTCCCCCACTTGTTATACACCCTAGACCTAAGTGGGTCCCAAAGGAGCACCACTCACCATTATATGATTCACATCTTCCTAGTGTTGATACAATCACTTCAGGATTATCATTTGATACATATGCTCATGACATTGCATCATTTGAGTCATTTGTGCATATTCATCACCTTCTTTCTAGCTAGATGTTATATGTTATTTAGTGATACATGATTTCATACCTATTCTCTAAATGTATGCCACTATTTCTCTCACTTCGTGAGGTCTATTATTCCTTTGTTCTCTTTACCATCATTAGCACTTTTACTACATGCCCTATTCAATGATCATCTTACAATACATGCCTATTATCATTCTACTATCTATTCTAATATCATCACAATATTATCTACACTATCAACACATATAATCTACTCTACAACATCAATATCTATAGTTATATCATCACCATTTCAACAACATATCTTATCAAATCAAATCAGATAATCAAAAAATCATATAAACACAAGTACACATCATCATATCAAAAATGATCTCATCACACACACACACACACACACACACACACACACACACACACACACACACACACACACACACACACACACACACACACACACACACACACACACACACACATCTCTCAAAATTTTCATAATACAAAATCAAGGGGAAATGCCCACTACAACATATATCATACATCCTCCTCACTATTACTGGAGGCTACTATTAGAGCTCTCAAACTTAAAGCCTCACCACTAGATCTCCTCATACATTCGAGGATCGTTTATCTTCTAATTGAGTCCGTAGTGACATTGCCTCAGCTAGTGCATATACATATCATCCCTAGAGCTAAGCTCCATGTATCTCTTAAACATGCTTTGTGCTAGACCATCTCCTCCAATACCTATCTCGCCTATGTTAGTTCCATCCTAGCCTCATCTCACTCCAACTGCAAAACTATACACATGGCTTCCACCACCACCACAAGATCAAATAAGTGAGCACACTCTCCGAAATGTGATCCACTCTCTATAATAGCCATCCTCCTATAAAGAAATATGGGAAAAAAATTTGTTTCACTTTGTACATACCACCATATCTACATTCAAACTCCAATACTCATCACCTATAATACCTACACCATATTACTACCTCATCACCAAATTACATACTAAATATGAATCCCAACATCTAATAGAAATCAAAATATATCACATTTACATCGTGTAACTATTTCCACCATTTGTATAATACTCGGGGTAGGTTCCTAACCTCCCGTTGGCCCTCCTTCGCCTACACATCTAGTGGCTCTCCCACTACATCCACCACTATAGGAAACTATAACACCCATCGGTGCTCGACTCACCAATTTTTATAGGCTAGGGTACACCCTGTGTCATCTTCTTAAATCGAACTCTCTACATCCACTTAATTTTCACCTAATAGGCATAACTAGGATCCTATGGGACCTGGCTTGGCCCCTACTTTCCTTGTGGAAAAAATTGATCTATGTAATACCAATGGCTCTAGAGACATGTCCTGTGCTATCCAAAATTTTCATGACACACACTCATATAAGAAGAACTTGGCCACTCCTAGAAACATGTCCTCTAACCACATATTGTGTCGGATGCATCGTAGCTCCACATGGTCCTCATCTCAGCCACCATAGTCTTTATAGGGTCTCCAAATCATGACACCATGCCCCATCCTATCAAAAATAGATCTATATGTCATGGTATCAAAACCAAAACCCCTTTTTCCAACCTTCTCACTATAAAAATATTCGATTGTGCCTAATCTAATTATGGACCACTTAATGGCCTCAATACTTCTATGTGCTCATAATCCCATATGTAAAACAATGTAGTAGTACCAATCCATCCACCATGATCCTCTTACATGAACCTATAAAAATATCTATATAAGTGAGAGAACATGTAACAGATCCAAAAATATAATGTCCTCTGTGTTGCTCTATACTCATACAAATCTCATGCATCCTATATTATATGGACACACCTCCTCTATCAATAGCAACCCAAGAAGGAAATAAAACTGCAATAAAATTTTGTAACCATGGAACACTTGATCACTATGTCAACTAAGGTAATTAATGACTCTTGATGTGTCTTAGACCCTGTAAAATACTACCTCACATCTCTCTGTTTTTCGTCATGTCTCACTTGGTGGTATAAATTGAATGTGATCTCCCATAACTAGAAACTGAAATATCCTATACACATCCTCCATTATCACTATCATCTCTCCATTAGGAAAGAAAAAATTACATGTATTTACACACCATCTCTCATAGATTGTAGTAATTAGAGACATATTATGGGACACCTCCCCGCAATTTGGTAATGTGTCACAACCCAACATGATGTAATATGTATCACTCATCCTCCTATAATCTCAAGGCCAACAAGGTAAAATAATGCTTTCCTTCATGAAACTCTCGTGAATGTATATCTCTATGTACAACACAAACAAGCACAAAAACCCCACATTAGTGATTTAGTCATGTAAGCACGGGATACAAAGATCATATAGACCTCTATAAAAATCCCATTATCCCAAACACTACCACCCAATACCTTTACAGTACCATCTAAAGGACAAAATCGCCCCACTGGATCCATCTGTGACATAAATTCCCAAATCCACAAAAATGTAAAAAAACTTAAAATTGCTACAATAAGGCCTAGTATACTTTTAAAAAACACAATACTTACTAGCTAATCTACCATCTAGGTGGATATGGCCTCTCCGAACCTCTCAAACATCGTTGAAATTTTCTCTCATGCACACAACATCATCGCAATCCAAAGCTCAAAAACATACTGAGTCAAGTCACAAATTATATTACTATTTACTTTTCAAACCTTAGTGTTTATAGTAAAATTTTATTTCTACTACAATTATTATAGTTATTATACTTCTTCTCACGAAAAATAATTCACTAGCACTATTTTTCATCATATCTTGAGCTCGCTTGTTTTCTTTTTAGTGTTGTTAGAGGCCTTAGAACCTTATCTTCGACATCCACCTGCATTTACAATTCAATGCCACACTTTTTATAGTTTATGACATGTTGTGATTCAATTTTCACTCATCACTACCTATTTTATTATATATAATTCTCACTCATCTATAAACAATCTCTCTACTTTTCTTATGGATCATGGTTTGTCATCTTGCTTCTTACCCTTCGCCATATGGGGAAAATATTTTTGGTTATCTTATTACCCCTCCTATAAAAACTTAAGAAAATTTCCAACGTGTAACAAACAACTACATCATGCATTGTCACACTATTTTTAATTGATCCTAAGTAATTTTCAAACCTTGCAAAAATATCTCACTCAAAATCACAAAATTCAATCTATTCCAAGCACAAAACTATCTTGGATTCTCAAAATTTCTTAGATTCTTGTAATTTCATACCCAAATAACCTAAGTTAGGGGTAGGTCGGTTTTCTAGAGATGATTTAGATCTATCATTTTCAATCAAATACTACATTCTAATTAACTCAAAATCAAAATGATTAATCTATTTCAAGTGCAAAACTATATCATATTCTCACAATTTCTTCATTTCTCACAACTTTCCCTCAAGTGACCTAATATGAGGGAAATTGAACTCTTCAAAGTAGTTCCAAACCCTAGTTCCACCAAGTATCAATATCCCTCATAGATGACCCGACTTGGGAGCCAATCAAGTTCAAGTATATTCCCATTTCTCTTGGTTTACATCCTTACATCATAAAGTTGGGATAATGAGACATCATTTCCTATCCTTTTCCATAATACAAGGTTTTTATGTGACTAGTCAGTAAGTAACAATTGGTTCATTTATGTTGAGAGAGTTGGAACCTATTTTGATAAAGTGTCATGGCGTAGAACAAATTTGATCGATCTCCCAACATGATTTATCTAACGATAGGATGCTCAAATCCGTAGATTTTTCACACCGGTTTGATAATTGATCACTCTCAACCCCTTCTTCAATCTCCAAGTTTCAAAGTCTCACATATCTCTATAGTACATTTCTATCTAACAACTCCTTCTGAGACAACACATTCACCACACATGGATCAAAAAATTGATCCATGGTTTTCCGTGCTATAATTCTTGCTATTAACATGCCTCAGCTACAAATCCATCCATCTACATGTATGTTCTTCTTATATCCTTAATACAATTGAATTTTATCTAACTAACATAAAGGGCAGAAAATGTGGACACAAAATTATGCACTTATTACTAGTACATCATGCCTCTAGTATGTTGTTATATACATGATTTCTAAGTACAAAGATTAGACACTAGTGACACCTTTTCCTAGTCCTTCTATTTCTTTTGATTGATTTTTATTGTGAAATTGTCTTATACTTCTTGAATTTACATCTTTTGTTTAAGTCACAAGGATCCATGTCCATGTTCTTGGTCTTATTTATATTTCTTGGCTTTGGGACAATATCCCCATCAAGGACACTAGTGCCCGAGTGTTAGTGTCCCTTATAGGATATTTTTTCCATTCTCTTTGGTTTTCTAAATTACCACTTAGCACTTAACTTTAGATCTTTTCTAATTCTTTGGGTCATCCTTTGGTGTCATTAAGTGTCGAAATTAAAACAAGGGATTCATATATATACACAACTTACTCACTATTGTTAGGATATGGACAACTTTGGGTTATTACTTATTATCTACTACTTGGGAAAAGAGAAACATTCAAGGATTGAATTTGATCTGCATTATTAAGTGCATAGGAGGGGCTATTTCTCAATTCCATCTCACATATCTATCTTGGGGAAAGGTAATTGTAGCCCTGCTATCTTGGTGTGACTGTCACAATGGAAACCTCGGATTATAGGGATACAATTAACACACACACACACACACACACACACACACACACACACACACACACACACACACACACACACACACACACACACACACACACACACACACACACACACACACATAATTTTTTTTTGAAATGTAGTGAAAATCTCGGTGAAAATCACATTGGGGTGACCACCAAGGTCAGTCTAACTCAAGAATATGCACTATTTATTCCATCTAATGTTTTCTTGATCCTTTTTCAAGTAGCTAGGGTTTATTTTATAGGTTCATTTTTTAATAAAAAAACCCTATAGCGAAGTGGATGTGATAAAAATCTAAAATAAGGAGATAAACTAAGACCCTAAAAAGGCCTAAAGTAGAGTTATTACTAGGACACTAGCACCTAGTTCAGATACCAGTGCCCAGGTAGTTCTATTCTCGTCTAGGTGGTCCTTTTGAAGAGGTTCTAGATACCAGCTTTTCCAAACAAAGCATACACAATTTGGATCCATCCTTCTCAACCTATTTCTTAGCCCGTAATTAGTTCAAATATATTGATACAAGCTAAGTCACTCTTATTTCCATATTATACACACTTTCTTGTTTCTTGCATGATAGATATTGCTTATTACTGATGTATTCATTTGATCTCACTCTTCGATAAAGATTTAAATCTCTTTAAATTAGTTTTAATTTAGCGAATTTTGAAGGACCAATTTGGGTGAATAAGAAAAACATTTGAATTACCTTCAAGGAGAATCATGTAACTGGAGCTAGATAGGTTGAGATATAATGTTAATAGTAAATTTATCATCGGTTTTCTTACTATTAGGTTTTCCCTTAATATTAAATTTTCCTTGAAACTTAGCATTAGATGTATTGGGTGTATTAACAACATACTTGAGCTTATTCATTGCAAGGAGCTTAGCCTCACATTCTTTCAATATGTGACATAATTGATCAAATGTCTAAAACTTATAGAAGATGACTAATTATTACAAAGGAATAAGAAGGATTTTGAGTGAATATATCTTGAAGCTAATTGTTAGCTAGGATGTTATTCATTTTAGTAATAATAGTCTTATAGCACATAACATAGTCACTAATGGGATCATTGGAGCATTTTCACATCTTAAACATTTGAGAAAAGGATACATTGTCCCCAATAATGATTTAAAATTGCGTAAGAAATTGATTATCAAAGGATTAAAATATCATACAAAATGACTAAGAAGGTCATATAACTATTGTAATGAATTTTTTTAGGCTTCTAGGAAATATCTTAGTAGTAATACATGATTCTAAGTATAGTCTAAGTAAGTGGAATGGAAAACATGAAGGTGTTGTTTAGGGTCATTTTCTCTATCGAAATAGGAGGATTAAGAGAAACAAAACCAATAGGAAAAGGATAGGAAGCCCCCTTAGGTGCAAGTGGGTCTTAATGTAATTGAGTAGATTCCTTAACATTACATGAGGTAGAAGTACCTTTTGTAATTGTAATGTTTGGGATTGGAAATTGTAAACAATATGCTCAAGAGCCTATGTAATATAAGAGAAATGGGAACCGTCATGGGTGTGGACAACATATGTAGGTATTGTAGTAGTCATAGGAATTAACATTGCAAAACTTTTAAAGGGGATATTGGGTGCCCTCTAAAATATAGGAATAATATATGTAGCAATAGTAGATGATGTAACAATCGACTCATGGATCTTAAATGCATGGGTTCAGTTTTTCTCATCTTTATAAATGTATATAAGGGAATCAATGTGTTGAGGATTATGTTATATAAAATGTACAAATACTAGTTCATTAACCTCAAGAAGAGCATGTGTATTAACATTAGAGTCATTGTAGGATCCTTCTCCTTGAGAATGATCAAGAGAGATAGTAGAGATGGTATTAACAAATACAAAATCAATTTGGTATGTGTGGGCATAAGTACTATGAATCATATAATTATAAGCCTCATATGTTTCATCACACTCATATTGAAATCATCAAGCACATCAACAATATCCTCACACCAACCAATATCAACAAGAGACTCCAATATGAGATCATTGGTTTATGAATAAGGGAAATGTATAATAAAGTAATCCATGAAAGCATAAAGGATTAAAAACATGTGGCTAACAAGAGGACATATTCAAAAAAAGGAAGAAAAACCTAGGACCTAGGGTTTCTCTTAAGGTTCACAAAGATAACAAATGTAACTATAATTAAAGTAGGATTTATTATCATAATGTTTCTTATTTATTTAAAGTCATAAGGGTAGTATATATTGCATATTATGACTAATTGATATGCATGAAAAAATATAGATCTCAAAGAAAATAACAAGATGCTGATGATAGAAATGATTTCTTAAAACATAAAGAGGAAAGAGTCCCTTGAATACAAAGGTATGGAAGATGATTTGGGTGTGTGTATTGGATGTGAAAACCGGTAAAGATCTAGAAGTGACTTTGACTTTTTGTGACTATAAATTGAGTTGGGAATATGTCTTCGAGTGGGTAAAGTCTTAGCTTTACAATTCTGGACTAGAATCGCTAGTGCTTTATTTTAAGAGTGATTCATAAATGTAGTGGTGATTACTAATGTAGGGTTTACAAATGTCTAAAAAATTCTATTGTGAATGTATATTGGAAATCCGTTTTTGTGAACACAATTATATAACAAAAGGATATAAAATGTGATGGATTTAGATTGGACCTAGTGATCAACCTCTTGATATAGTTCTAGCAATGCACTACATCCATGAAGGTGAGAGAAAAACATTAGTTACTAGTGTATGTGTTATTATATGAAATTAATAGACCATATCTTTCCCTTGTTTCTCTTAACACAAAGATAACAAATGTAACTATAATTAAAGATAATGTACTCTTCAAGATTATCATATAGTGTGTAGTGCTTAAAAATGCTAGATTGATTCCCTTTATCCCTTATAAATGTTGGAAATGTTTCATGTTGGCTTGACCTTGCAAATGACTTGACTTTAGGCCCTTTGAGGGAATATCGATGGGAAAGTTAGACTCTTGAACCTATTTTGAGTGATTCATACATGAGTGGTGATTACTCTTAGAGATGTGTTGTTACTTCATGAGAATATTTAGGAAATCCTTTTGTGCTTTTGGAATGTACTTTTCAATGAATGCTCTTAAAATTTTCTATGACTTAATGGGTACATTAGACTTGTTTATATAGACAATAGGTTAAGTTATGCAAATTAACATATAGAATATGGATTGAACCAAGAAAAATATTAAATTGAAAATTTGTGTAGGAGACAAGATTTTACGGATCTATCCCGAGACCATACCATGTGTGTGTCCCAATCCATGTGTTGTAGACAAACAATTCATGAGAATTGTGTAAGATTTTAGGTGTGTGTGGGAGTGTATATTACTTTGGATGTGCCGTGTGTGTGTGTGAATGAGTGGGTGTGTGTGTGTGTGTGTGTGTGTGTGTGTGTGTGTGTGTGTGTGTGTGTGTGTGTGTGTGTGTGTGTGTGTGTGTGTGAGAGAGAGAGAGAGAGAGAGATAAGTCACTTGGGCATAAGATGTGTGTGCAAACCATAGTGGAAAGATGAAGCCAAAAGTTTCATTTCCCAAGGATAAATTCCCAAATTTATGTATATATAGGAATTCCATTGGAAGAGTGTAGAGTGCTTCAAACCTATTTATGAATTGCATTTGATGTCTTCTCTTGATTTAGGGAACATTATGGTTTCTTTATTAGAGATTTAGAGATGAAGATCAAGTGTGCCTTGTGATTTTCCACATAGGATCTTAGTAGTTTCTAAGTGAGTAATGTGAGTGTTAGAATTTCTTTTATACCATTCCAAAGGATATGATTTTTCATTAAGTATGATATAAGAAGGGGAAATAAGATTAAAAATACTAAATTATATCATTTAGGATTTAAAAATACTATAATTGAACAGTGGACAAATTTGTGTGAATTTATTTCCAAAACTAGATGGTAGTGTCCAATAGACAGTAACACCACAAGTGAAGATATAGAAGTTCCAAGCATGAGGTGTAGGATATTCATGAGTACTTATATTAGTCTTGTAGTTTTCTAAGCAAAAGAGGGTGAGATTATGTAGTGTATGCAAGCCGTAGGAAATACCTGAGATAGTGCACTCAAGCTTTGTTTGTGCATACAAGTCATGACTAAGGAATATCGCCAAATCAATAGTGTCAAGTACCTATTACCAAATTTAGATGTCTACAAATGGAAATTAAATACACTAACAATATTGATGTGGTGTAGAAGGGCATCCCATCTACTATTTCAAAAACTTTTTATATGATAAACAATTTTGAAACTTGAAAAGATATGTTTGGTCTATACATGGTCATCGATGCATACTTCATTATAAACCAACAAAGGTACCTCAAGGATTCATGCCATCCTTTTTTTGGTAGATTGTTAGTTTCATAATTGTTCATATTGAAAATGAATATTATTGTCTCTATCATTTTATAGAGAAATTAATGTCATGTTAGTGTTAGTGCAAAATCACAAAGCACCCCTGGACGCACATCAGGCTTCTAGGTTGATGTTTCAGGCATCCAGTGTGATTGCACAACATGGAAACCTCTCTCCAAGTGTGGGACTTGTGAAACTGAGAGAGGAATCTCCATATTAGAGGTTGGTTCCTCAAACTCCTTTGATTTAGATCTATATTTGCACAACTACAGAGGTTCAGATCCTAATCCTACTCTAAATTGCAAGGAGACAGGGATAGAAATGCAAAAATTGAAACTAACTAAAGATGGTGATGCACCAAAAGGAGTGGTGAATATTTTTTCATGCAAATAGACACAAACCAAAGATTGCAACATAAAATCATACACAGGTTGATAAGATATAATTTAGGATCTGAAATGAAGAAAATAATACAAACAAAGGACTGAAACCCATTCACAAAGTTTGCATTATCATTTCCAATGTCAAAACCACTACATTACAACCTTAGAGAGGTAGAAAACCTGTTACAATCCTTGAAGAGGTCTGATTCTTACAACAATCACTTGCTGAAGGTGAAAGAAGAAAGTGCTATGCCAAAAATGTTTCCCCCTTAAAATGAGCCAAATCTGGCTTTTACATTACATGGGTCGAGCCCAGGAGAGAGAAAATGTACAAAACGTGGGAGCCCATTCCTCATTGACTGCAAATGCATTAAATCAGCATGGAGGACCTTACAAACCCATACCTTGTCATTTTTGACCGAATTGGAGGAGAATGCGACCTATTCTCGCATTAAATTTGGTCATTTGAAATGTCATTTCGGCCATGGACACGAGTCAAATCTGTTTCTCAACTTTCTCTCTCAGATCGAACCAAAACTCAAGATTGACCCCGGAATCATGTAGATAATTTTATAAGGTTTCTATTGATATAAAGAACGTGCAAATCTGAGCTCTGGATCGAAAGATATGGCGATCTGAAGATTTAGGGTACAAAATAGGCAAAAATGGGTTTTGAAATTTTTCCCACGCTCCGCCACCTGGACGACACATGTCGGGCACTGATTGGATGAGAAATTCTCTCTCCTTCCCTTACCCATGGGTTTTCCTTGAAAGTTTTGAATTTTTTTAATTTTGGAAAATTTCCCATTTTTTCCCGCGTCCCGCCACTTGGGACACGTGGCATGATCTGGTTGGAGGACAGGGGCACGGGGTCATCCTTTACCTTTTAGTTTTTGGCCAAAACTTTTTCCAAATTCTCTAATTCCTCCCGAGCTCTACACTCCCCTTCTCCTTAGGACACGTGTCCTCTTTTTATTGGCTCGAGCCAACGCTTCAAACCTTGCCCTTTGAAATTTTGGACGTTTTCCCTTGTGACACGTGGCGTTTCCTGATTCGTCCGCGGGCCTACCGGCTTAAAATCTTGAGGAAGGAGAGATAGATGGGGACGATGTTCAAGAGGATAGGAGCACTCCCACAAAATCTCTAGATTCATGGTCGAATAAAGTTAGAAATGGTGGATCAGCCTTGAAAAACCAAAATTTATTTCTCCAAGTGGTTAAGGAGGTTTTTGGAAGTACTCTAGAAATCCTTGACTGCTTCTACAACATACTACTGAAAAGTTAAACAAATCATTGGTGGGGAAGCTGGTAGGTGGGAGACCCAATATTGACATTGTTAGAAGATGGGATAAACTGAAGTGGATTCCAAAAGGTCACTTAGAGGTAAGTGCTCTTTCTAATGGTTTTTTCCTTTTTAGGTTTAATACCCAAGAGGATATGTAGAAGGTTCTGGAAGAAGGACCCTGGTTTTGGGGAAAATCTGGTTGGTATCTTAGGAAGTGGGAACCTACTTTCAACCGGAAAAGGAAAATTTGAACCAATTTCCTATTTGGATATGCCTTCCTAACCTTCCTTTGGAATTTTGGCATGAAGACATTGTCAAAGGCATAGTGAACTCCCTGGGTTCTTTGGTCATAATTGATAATGCTACCAGGCAAATGACTAGACTTATCTGTGCTCATTTTTGTATTTATACAATAGCAGATAAGGATATTCCCAACAATATCAAACTAAAGTCATGTCTAGGGATTTGGGAGAAAAATATTGAAATGGAAATTTCCCTACAAAATGCTCCAAGTGCAATGGTTGGGGTCATTCTTCCTAGAACTGTAAGTTCAAGGTATCCAAAATATATATTCAGTGCCAGAAATGAAGGTAAAGGGGAAAAAGGGAAAGGCCTAATGCAAAGTGTTGTTGATCATAGGAAATATTTCTCCAAAGAATCTGAAAAATTTTCTACTCCTTTGTGAATAAAGGAAAAGGTGGTTAACGAAACTCCAATTAAATCTGCCATGGAAATGGATGAGGATGGTTTCACCCTAGTGGTCAACAGAAGGAAATCAAAATTTTTGTCCTGGTCGGATTCTAAGGTAGGGGAAAAAATGGAAGAACCTGTTAAGGATTTCATGAAGGGTAGGAAGATAGAGATTTTTTTCCTCAAGAGGGAATGAGGACACTCTCTCAAGGAACTGGCTAAGATTGAACAAAATTTAAAGGAAGATGGGAAGTTGGGGGACTTTGTGTTGGAGGAAATTGTTAAGGAACAAAGTAAGGGGGAAGAAAACTCTAGGGGAAGAAGGTAAGTCTGGATTCCCATGTGGTGAGGGGATGATAGGAGAAATGCAAGTAACCTCTCCATGGAAGAAATTGTGAATATTAATATGTCCCCAATCAAGACGATGGAAGAGAAGAAAGAAGAAATAACGTTGGGAAACAAAGGAATCTCTAGGAAAAAAAACCCCTCAGGAAAAAGAAAAGTGGATTCAAAAGGAAAAAGGGGGAATCCTCAATATCCCCCTCCTAAATCTCAGGAGATTGAGAATCCTATAAATGTGGAAGTTGTTAGTAGTAAACAAGGCAAGGCCTAGAAAATTTGAATCAAGGAAAAAAACTACCCAAAAGGATATAGATTCAAGGAAACAGATGTGTTTAGACCAAAAGGTCTTTAAGAAAAATAAACCCAATCTTGGAAATGAATTGCATCTCATGGAATGGTAGAGGGCTCAATAGCCTGTGAAATGGAGGATTCTCAAAGACATGATTGAAAGACAGAAAATTGATGTGTTAGTTGTACAAGAAACTAAAATGAAAGAAGACCTTTTTTAAGTTCTTGCAAGTCTTTTTGGAATAATTCTAAAGTTTTTTTGTTAGTTCAAAAGGAGCCTCTGGAGGTTTAGTTGTGGTGTGGAATCAGCCCACTATGAAGGAACTCTTTTGGTCAAAAGAGATAATCATTTGGTGGTGATGATGAGAGATCTTGAAAACAAAAATATATGGGTTTTATCTAACATTTATGCTCCTACCCTTCATAAAGAAAGGAAAAATATTTGGCATCACCTTCTTTCATTTAATCATTCCATCAAAGGTTTAGGATGGATTGTCATGGGGGATTTCAATACCCCGGACTCTGGGGGAAAAAAAGGAGGATCTAAGGAGTTTACAGTAGGCATGGAGGATTTTAATGAATTTATTACTTCCTCACAGCTCCATGATATTGATCTTAAAGGAAGCAATTTCACTTGGTCTAATAGAAGAGTTGGAACCCAACATATTCAAGTAAGATTAGATAGGGTTTTAGTCTCGGAGGAGTGGTTAATCAGGATATCTCTCTTTTCTCTCTTCCTCGGATAGGGTCTGATCATAACCCTATTCTCTTACAAATCAAGAGTCCATCTAGAAGAAGAACCCCCTTCCATTTTGAGAAGATGTGGCTCAGAATGAGGAACTGTATGCCCTCATTAATGACTGGTGGAAACTAAAGGTTAAAGGAACAACAATGTATAGACTTTCTAAAAAACTCCAGAATGTTAAAGTTCACCTCAAAGCCTGGAATAAAAAAAATTTGGAAATATTTTTAGAAGAAAATGGAAATCAGAGCTGAACTGCAGAATGTTCAAAGACAGACAGAGAGTTGGGATTCTGAGATGGATATAGAGGACCATGAAAAGGAATGTTCCCTCCTGGTGGAATACCACAACATCTTGGGCAAAGAGGAAATCTTCTGGAGACAAAAATCTCAAATTACATGGCTAAAGGAAGGGGATAAAAATACAAGATTCTTTCACTTGTCTACTTTAAAATGTAGAAGCTTCAACAGAATTAATAGAATTAGAAAAGAAGAGGGTGTTATGGTGGAAGAAAAAGAAGAAATAAGTAAAGAGGCTATCTCCTTTTTCCAAAACCTACTGACTAATAATTGTGATCCAAATTTGATTAAAGAGCAAGACTTTTAAAGTGCATTCCTCCTTTGGTTTCAAGATGAAGATAATTTGATGCTTTCAGTGATCCCTTCAATGGAGGAAGTGGAATTCATAGTAAAACACCTCAATCCTGACAAGGCTCCTGGTCAGATGGTTTCAAGCCTTCTTCTTTCAACACTTCTGGGACATAATTAAAAAAGATGTCTTTGAGGCTGTGAAGGAATTTTTCAAATAGAAAGTTATGCTAAAAGACATGAACTATACCTTTCTAACTTTGGTTCCAAAATGTGGTAATGCCATGGAATTAAAAGATTTCAGACCTATAAGTCTCTGCAATACATCCTATAAAATCTACACAAAATTTTGGCTCTCCATCTACAATTGTTACTCCCTCTATCATTTCTGATCAACAAGGGGGTTTTTTCATTGGATGCCAAATCCAGGATGGGATCATTACAATCAAAGAGACTATTCACTGGCTAAGCTCAGTAAGAAGGTTGCTTTGTTTTTAAAACTGGATATGGCCAAAGCTTATGACAGGGTCTCATGGTGCTTTCTTGATAAAATCCTTGATAGGTTTGGCTTTGATGTATCCTTTAGGAATCTAGTTAAGGCATGTATCTCTAATGTCTGGTTTTCAATTCTCATTAATGGGTCCCCCTTTGGTTTTTTTCCTAGCTCTCAAGGTCTGAGGCAAGGGGATCCCATTTCCCCTTTCCTCTTATTATTATGGTGGAAGCTTTAAGTAGAAGATTAAATGTTGAAACTGAAAATGGCTTCATCAAAGGGATTTCCCAGCAGCAAGGAGATGGAAAAAGTGTCACACCAACATTTTTTGATGACACTTTCTTGGTGGGGAAGCTTTTTCCCGAAGCTAAGAAAATAAAATCTCTCCTAGATGACTATATGGAAGTTTTGGGATAGATGGTAAACTTCAAAAAAATCTCTCTCTTCTTCCTTAACACCATGGACAATCATTGTAAGAAGATAGCTGAAATTATGGAATGTGACTATAAATATTTCCCTACCTTTTATTTAGGAATCCCTCTTGGGGACAAGAGACCTTCTTGTTTGGAATGGAATTTCTTAATTGAAAGGTTTGAAAAAAAAACTTTAGATGGAAAGCTAATGTGTTATCCCAGGCTGGAAAGATTACCCTTCTCATTAGTTCTCTTTAGAGTCTCCCGGTGTATGTCATGTCCCTCTATCAACTTCCTGGAGGTGTTGGGGAAAAACTAGAAAAAATCCAAAAATGTTTCTTATGGAGTGGCACTGAAAAAAAAAAAGAATCCCATTGGTGGCTTGGGACAGAGTTTGTAAACCCAAAAAGATAGGGGGACTTGGTCTTAGAGACTGGACTAAAATGAATAAATCCCTTCTTGCAAAAATTGGGTGGAGGTTAACTAAAGAAAATGGAGTTTGGACCAAAATTCTAAAGAAAAAATATTGGATGGATGTTAATGACAATAGATGGATTTTTAAACAGGCATCCTTCAATGGTTCATGCATATGGAAAGCTATTAACTGGGAAAAAGAAATTGTGGCTAGGGGCAGTAGGTGGAAAATAGGAAAAGGAAATGAGATAAGCTTCTGGAAAGATAAATGGGCTGGGAATTTTGTCCTTAAAGACCAATTCCCCAAATTTCTAGTCAACTCAAAGATAAATATGGGGAAAAAATCAATAACTATATGGCTGATGAAGACAACTTTCAGACATGGAAACTCATGGAATTGGACAGACAGGAACTCAATGAACACTTGAGTAGGCTCAATGATTTTCTAAAAAATTATGTATCTTCTAACAACAAGGACCAAGATAGAATAGTCTGGGACAAAGAACAAAGTGGTAATTTCTCTATCAAATCTGCCTACTCCCTTTTTTTTTAGGGAGAAACTAGAGAAGAAGATTTAAATGTTGGTAAGATATGGAACAAGAACATAACTCCTAAGGTTAATGTTTTTAGTTGGCTTTCAGTAATAAATAAAATTCTTACTGTTGATAATCTTGCTAAAAGAGGATTCCAGATGGCCAATAGATGTGTTCTTTGTGAAGTGAATATGGAAACTATAAATCATCTGTTCCTGGAATGTCCTTTTTCCCATCTAATGTTATCTTCTATTCTGGGATGCTTCTCGGTTTACTGGGTAATCCCTAAAGAGATCAAGGATTCTGGAATCAATGGAATTATCCTTTCTTTAGTCAAGGGCTAAAAAATCTCTGGGTCATGAGTTTGGGTCACCTCTGGTGGGAATTATGGAAAGAAAGAAATAGAAGGATCTTCAAAAACAAGAAACTTCCCACTAGGTTGACTATAAACAAACTCCTACAAGATGTTAGAAACAATTTTTCTATCCTAAGGAAAAATGAAATGGAAATTCTTGACAATGAACAACACTTCTTTAAGAATTGGAACATTATAGGTGACCCCAAACCCAAAAGAAGTAATCCTCATGTGGGGATTAAGTGGAATACACCTAGGGAAGGTTTCTTTAAACTCAACTTTGATGGGGCAGTGAAAGGTAATCCTGGGAAAGCAAGGGGAGGAGGTGTCCTTCATGATTCTCAAGGAAGATTTCTTCTTGCCTACTTCTTTCGACTGGGATTTCAATCTAACAATGTTGCAGAGGCAGCTATGATGTTTTGGGGGTGAAGTTAGCCAAGGAGAAAGGCTTAAAACACCTTGAAGTGGAAGGGGACTCTTTATATATCATATCATGTTTGAAAGGAAAATCTCAACCTTCTATTTTTTTGATGACTTCATCAATAAAACTAAGCTTTTATTATCCTCTTTTGAGGTTATATCCTTTCAACATGTGTATCGTGAAGGAAACACTCTAGCTGATTTTATGGCCAATATGGGGGTGAACGCAAGGGGTCTTAAGGTGGTAGAGGATCCTAATAAGATGCAAGCCAAATTTAAAGAAATCATGAAAAGGGAAGGTATAACTAATAATACTCCTACAAATGAGGAGGCAATAATTCTTCAGACTCGTGACATCTCTTTCTCATGATTCCCGAACTCATGCAAAATCTCCTTTCTAATCCTCGTAGGGGTAGGTCGGATCTTTTTTATTTCTGGAAGTGGGATGATAAGATTGGGGAAGGTAACCATTCAGAATAGAAAGAAGAACATGTTTAGAAGCATGGGGGTGACTTAGTGAGAACTGAACCTAGCAAGAGGTAGGAGATATCCAAAGAAGTTGAGATCCTGCTTGAAAAGGTGGGTATGTTACCCTTCTTCAACATCTTTGATGGCTATGATGAAAATTTGAGTGAAGCTATGGAAAAACATGGAAAGAAGGCCATGTTTGGGTTCAGTAACTTCTCCTTTACCATTACCCCCAAGCTTATTGCCAAAGTTTTGGGTTTAGCTCTGGAAGGAAGATGCATCTACAAACCTAAGTTAGACTACAACCTAGAGATTGAATGCTTTATGCAAGGTAAGGGGGTGCCTGTCTCTCTCCATAATGGTTATGCTTGGGGAAATTTTCCCCCTCCTTTTGATGAAATTTCTCAGTTGTTTATGTCCTACATTACCTTAGAAGGGTGATACAAAGTGATATATGGATATCACTTCCCTATGTTGAACCATGTCCGTAATGCTAAGCCCTATAATTTCCCTTTCTTCTTGTATACTTCCCTCTTGAAATCTATTGCCATGGTCGAGAAAGGTACCTTCTCCTTACCTTTGCACCAAGGCCTCATCAAATCCCTTATCAGGCTGGGAACTCCCCTTTTGGGAAAAAATGATAAATTTGGGGCTTCATTTGCTTGAATGTTTGAGCCCAAGGAGGAAATTTTTAGTGAGGATCTGTTTGGAAAACCTAGTGGCTAAAAGAACCAAGATCCAACCTGAGTCAAGGTGGCAGTCAAGAAATGAAGTAGGGTAGAGGAGGCACCTAAGACGGTTGAGGAAGTGGAGATTATCTTAGATTCGGGTGAGAACCAAGAAGGAAACTAGACCATTCGGTTTCCAGTAAGGATAAAGATCTTCTGAAGGGGAAAACAATGATGAGATGGAGTGAGAAAGCTCTAGACACTTCTGAAGGAAAGCATTCAAAGAACTCAGAGGAGGCCATTGAAAGCCTGCATGCTCTTAAAACTACCCAAAAGAAATTGTTTACCACCCAGGACTCTGCTGTCAAGTCACATGCTTTCATGGGAATTTGAGAATTGTAGGCTTGATACTGATATTAATAGACATAAGATAGTATGGTTTCCATGGACCTGAGGGAACTAACTGAAAAAGTGGAAAATTTATCTTCTTTGGTTCTTAGTGAACAACTCAAAAATGCTAATGAAAGAAGCCTGGAGATGGAAAAGGAAATGTTGAAGATGAAAGAAATCATTTTCAGATTTGTGATGTCCATCTCCTCAATGTTAAAAGCACCATCCACCACCTCAAGCTATTAGTAGAGATGATTCATTCTATGGAACTTGCAAAGGAAAAAGAAAAAGAAGGAAAAGGCCCCAAAGTGGAGATTCCTGAGCCTAACTACAAGTATTGGAAATCTACTATCGACTCCTCTTAGTTTTTTTGTTTTGATGCTTTAAAGAATGGAATGGATATTGTATAATACTTTGTATGGGGGACCTGATAAAAGAATGATAAGGTAAGGTAATAAAAAGAAATAAAAAATATTGAGAAAGCGTCAGTAAAGAAAACTCAAACCTCCCTTTGATATTTAGATGCACATTTGATTTGTGGATGTCCTCTAAACCATGTGTAAGATGACATGCATCATTGGTTCCTTAGGAGGATGGATTTGATTAAGTAAATAATCTTCCCAAATTGGCATTAGCCATATTTGGTAACCTCTTGCTTTCAACAAAGGGGTTTTCTCGATTTACTAAAGTTTTCCAAGAGTAGAATGCTCATATGAGAATTTGGTGTGTTTTGGGAGTAGTTTGGGGATTTCTCATATAGGTTTTCAATTTGGGAAATTGGTAATCTTTGCACATTTGGGATAATGGAGATGTAGGACTAGGCCCTTGATTAATTAGGATTAGGAGTCATTATGTAGGAGTAATACTCCATAAGAGGTGATGAGAACTAGATAGGAGGAAGGGAGTTAATTAAGTAACTAGGAGATGATTATTAGGCTTTAGATTAACTTGTATAAGCAATTGGAGAGTGAATTAAGAGAGATTTTAATGTAATGAAGGGATGATTTAATTAATTAGTGATTGGTCATTAATTAATAAATGAAGAGGAAAACAATGTGATTTATAGAGAAGTGTTTGAAGGGGGTTTAATTAATAAAAATCCATTAATTATTAAGTGAAAGGAAGAATTTAATTAGTTAACAAAGGGGGTTAATTCATAAAGAAAGAGATTGTTTGCATGATTTAAGCAATTTATAATTAAATTAGCACACGATTGTGGTGTCTACAATGTGAGATAGAATGACGGTTAAAATTGTACTAATTCATTTGTTAGATGGGACTAGTCGGCATTAGTCCATAAATACTCATTCACAATTAATCGCATTGAGACCAAATCCAAGGATTATGCTTCATATATAGTGGAAAATGCCACATTAGTGTTGTTCTTAGAAAGATTGCTACTAGAAAAATAAAGTCTTCTCTCTAATCTGGTTATAAAAATTAAAATTATGCACTATAAGTAAACAATAAAATGGGTAGTGCAATGACTTGGAAAATACAAAAATGTCATTCACGAAAGTAAGACAAAAATAAAGAATTGTGAGATCTCACACCAAAATATCATATAACATGAAATAGGTCTAGTGGTTGGTTATAGGTGTAATTTTTGGGTGAGATGATTTAGAACCATCCTTTTCTCTCAAAAGTGGAAGAGATTGTTAATTGGAAATTGTAACAAAGGAAAGACTTATGTGCAAAAGGATTGTCTTTATTGGACCTAATGTTGCCTTTTTATGGCTGATTGAAAAATAATAATCAATAGAGAAAGTTAACAACTTTGATTGATTTTCGTCTTTGAGGAATGGAGGTTGTCTTATGGGTGGAAAGAGATGTTTATTTTATAACTCCATTTTCCCAATTTGATTTAGTTAAGAGTAAGGGTCGATATCTTGCCTACTACTCACATACGTTATAGGAAATGGGCTTATTTGGGTGAACAAAATGGTGTTTATCGAGTTGGGTTTGATGGAATACGGTTTGTTGTGGGCATAAACATAAAAGGGTGAACCGCTTGAGGCAAAGTAAGACATGCATGAATAATAACAAAGACGACCACCAACTTTCGTAGGTGCTTGTAATGGTAGACTTTGATTGGGATTTCAACTATACTACAAGGTAGAAATTAACCAATACAAAGGAAGGCCCACTTGTGTTAAAGATATTGGCACATTGCTTTAATTTGGGTATATTCTAATCCAAGAAGAGGAAAATGTTAGGAGAGGCAAAAATTCTTTTGGAAAATAATATTCAAATCTATGAAGACAATTTTTTTCGGCTACTCTTATTTGTGATCTAGATTGAGGTGCAATCGGTGGACAACACATTATGATGGTGATTAATGTGTTATAAAAATCAATTTATAATGAAAGAGTTGTAAATGATAACTAATTTTGTTGTAATTTGAAATGTAGACAAACTAGGAAATTCTGTAAGAGAGATGTATGCTCGGAGATCTATCTCTTTATTCAAAACTAGTTGCTTTATAACTATCCAATGGAGAATAGAATTGTTAAAAATGGAATGTGAAAGATTCTAGATGGGAACCAAAAGGTCATCCTACATGAAGACCATTTACATCCACCTTAGGAATGGATTTGAAAAGACAAAAGTGTAAAAAAAATCTAAAACCTATCCTCCTATTACTATTATTTTATTTAATGTTCCTTATTAGAGTAATATCTCCTAACTTGTTGACCCGATTTGCTAACAACGGGATCGATGCAAAGATGATGGAGCGAATTCGACAACATTACTACGACAATAACACTTTTGCTATTGTCGTACAATCCAAGGCCAAAAAAGCTCCAAGAACTCACAAAAATGTAAAATGCTAGAAAGCTGTTAAAAACAGATTTTCAAAACCTTCCAATAATAAATTTTCGAAAATCCTATTTTGGATCAACTTGAACATGTACATCCACATCACTGCAACAAATATTTATTACAAAAATAGATTTCTAATTATTACCAAAGAGGCCCTTACCAAATATTTTCGAATAACTAGGACAACCCCGAGAAAAACAAATCAATGTTGAAAGGATATGACACACGTCGGGAATGACAAACCCTTATACAATTAACAAAACATGAAGGACTAGGGAAAAAAGGGGGAAAGAACAACCACTAGACGAAGAACCACAACCTTAAGAAACTGTTATATTTCTTTCGAGATGGAATCTTCTACTATAAATCTTGACTAAGAACAAACCTCATCTTTTAACACCTACACGTAAAGAGAATATACTGGTTCGTTTTTGTATTTTGTTCAGGTCCTTCCACAATGCGGGAATCCTATTTAACAAATTACAGGGTCGAATTCAAAGCCAAACGATAAGCACAACAGAGATTGAACATTAACCAACAAAAATGTCAAAACAACATGGGCACGCCGACTTCTGCACCAGGACCTGTAACTTCTACGATCAAAAACCACACCTATTAATGGTGGGAAATAAATATCTATAAAGAGTGTTAATTTCAAGCAACAATCCAGTCATAGTGGCGAGCGAGGGCACAGATCCATGTTACCCACCAGTAAGAAAACCCAGAGGCATCACTGGTAGTGGTTGGGCATCAGCACAGTGAGACTGAGTGTGAGTGTGAACTTCCATTGATTGACCTTCAGCTCTTGAGAAGCCGAAATCCAAGGCAACAGCAGAAGTGTGCCCAACAAATAATGGAAGCATGTTCCCAATGGGGGTTCTTTCAAGCCATCAACCATGGCCTGCCTCCCGCCGTCATTCACCAGCTGCACATTCACGCTGCCAAACTCTTTTCCTTACAATTTCAAGTGAAGAAAAATGTAGTCGGCAAGCAGCTCTTTCCCTACGTGTGGGGAAGTCCAACAGGAGCTCACAACCTTAACAATTCCAATTGGATGGAATCCATTCATATATCCTCTCAGGCGGCGGCTGCCTCTTCTTCTTCTGTAGATCACATCCAGGACATAGATTTCAGTGCGCTCAGGTAAATCAAAATGACAAACCTATAATTTGTACATGACAGTGGTAAGGTTTACCACATTTAGACTGTTTATAAATTGTTGGAACTTGGCAGAGCAACAATGGATGAATATGACAGAGCAATGGGTAACATTGCCTGTGAGGTTCTGAGAGCATTAGCATCACATATGGGCTTAGGCCCATGTTATTTGAGTGATTGTTATTCTGCTGCAGACTCATTCATAAAACTCAACTGCTATCCTCCTTGCACAAAGCCATGGGCAGTTCATGGGATGGAACCTCATACAGACAGTGATCTCATCACCCTTATACACCAAGATCAAGTGGGAGGCCTTCAGATCCTCAAAGATAACTACTGGATCAATGTTGAACCCAGGGCAGACGCACTTGTCATCAATATTGGCGATCTCCTGCAGATTCGTACATCTATTCTTATATCTTCTTAGAATCTGACTGCTTGGTCTTGTGGACATCATTAAAAGTCTTTCATTCATTCATCAGTTTTCACGATCCCCTGTCACTGACCTTCCTGCTTCTCACACTTGTGATTTTCTCCTTGTTTGGCTCTGATGCCATGTTGAAAACACAGAACAATATCTAGATATAGAGTGTGAGTGTGTGTGGGGGAAAAATGATCTCACCCTCATCAGTCTTATTTATAATTTCATACCCAAAGCAGCACTATCAAAATTACAACGCCCTTTCTATTTGTGAAACTTCATCTAACACTCGGAGTTAACCTTGTTTAAGTATCTATAAGTTCAATTTTATTAGTCATTAGACAAAATTTGCAGGCATGGAGCAATGATGTTTATAAGAGCGTGAAACACAGAGTCACTGTGAATTGTAATGAAGAAAGGGTGTCGGTAGGTTATTTTGTATTCCCATTTGGCGATACTCTGATACTCATCCCAAACCAGAGTGGCTTCCATTACAGAGGCTTTACCCCATAGATTTCAAGGTGCAAGTTCGGAAAGACATTGAGCTCACAGGTTCTAAGGTCGGTCTTCCTCACTTCAGGATACATCACAATAACGTATAAAATTACAGACTCCAATGGATTGACAGCACACTTGAAAACAAAACTCTGATACTCAACCCAAACCCGATTGTCTGCCATTACAGAGGCGTTACCCCCACAGATTTCAAGGCACAAGTTCGAAAAGATATTGACCTCACAGGTTCTAAGGTTGGTCTTCCTCACTTCAGCATACATCGCAGTAACGTATAAAATTACAGACTCTAATGGATGGACAGCTCACTTGAAAACAGAATTTTACTTTATTTCTGTTTGAGATGTAAACATTTGTTACTTTTTTTTCCATTAACAACATCATGATGCACTATTCAAGATGTTTTCCAGTTCTCTCTGCTGAAATCATGAGGAGATGGCATATTTATATGTAGAGATTGAGGTTTCCATCATATTTTATAAAAAAATCTGAGCAACTTGTCATTAAGATTTTTAATTTTTGTGGGATTTTTAATCATGTGTAGAAAATTCATCTAGATTCCACCATGACGACCATTTTTCGGCGAGTATAGAAGAGACCTACAAAGGAAACTAGTACTTTTATGAAATGTTTGCACCTTAAAAGGAGAATGCCATTACGTCAACAAAAGAACATTCATTTCAAAGCCTGCCAAGGGATTGGCCAAGTTTTTGGTGCATGTAATGTCTTCTAATTTTATTTTTGTGAAGTGAAATCCTTTTTCCCTTCCCATCCATTTATTCTGAAATTGTTCTAATCTACATAAGCTATCTTGCAAACCTAAAACAAAACACTCACATAAGCTCCCTGGAATCATATATCTTGAAATAACCGTTCCTTTCCATTAATGTCCAAGAACTCTTCTCTATTAGTTTTTGTAAAGTCTTTTCTGTTTGTGTCCCGGTGACTATCTTGAATAGTAAGCGGGAGGCACTTACATGGACAATATAGTTGTACCAATTTTGAGACAAGTGTTGATACGCAGTAAAGTGTGGATTACCCTTTAAGCTTTGTGCCTTACTAGATGTCAATTAAAATAGTTAATTTTAAATTTGATGTGCTTATAACCATAGTGGTAGTTATATGTTTTCTTTTTTGATCAGAGAAAGTGATTCAAAAATCACAATATCTTAGATATATAATAGAGTTTGAAGTCCCCTTTTTTAGTCCAATTTTTTTGTAAGCTCAACATAGTGGTGTAGCTAGATTGTGGCCATCCATCCCCAAGCAATGGAATTTGTGGAGAAGGTGGAGTTAATCAACACGGAACCCTTCAATGGACAAAAGAAACCCTTCCTTTGGACACTATGTGACAAATTTAATGTCATGTCCCTTTTTCGAGCTAATTCCAATTGAAGACCTTGGCCCATTTCCCTTCCTCATGGGTCCAAGCGAACAAGCTAGAAAGCTAGCAATGTCATCATGTGCTTCATTTCATGTTTATCTCTTAGTTGGCTTTGTAATTGTTAGTAAGCCTAGCGTCCAACAAGAATTAAAAAAAAAAAAAAACTATTGGTGAGTATGTAGTCTCCAAAATACCAATTAGAAATTAGAAAGTACTTTTCTTAAGAGGTCGGCCATCATTTACATTATAAGCCCCCTTATGGTTATAAAAGGGAGGTCACTTGGCCATTAGAGGATTATGTACTCAAGGGCGAAAACCCTTGATTGAGGCACTCCCAAGGACGAAAACCCTTATGGAGAAGTGGTGTGGACGAAACCCCACACTGCACTTCGGTGGATTTCTCTCTATTGTTGGTTATAATAGATTTCGCCTAAGCAACTTGCTTGTGTGAACAGTGAAAAATTACCGAGATAATGAAAGATAAAATAAAAAAATGCAATATACCTTTCAAGTAAATTTGCAATGCAAACCTCAATATAGTCTCCAAAAATACCAATTAGAAAGTAGAAAGTACTTTTCTTAAGAGGTTGGCCATCATTTTGTTGAGATTAGATGACAACCATTCCTCTTCTGGTGGATCAAGATCCTAACAAGACAGACTTTAGTTAGAATATGGATAGGAACACATTAATGAATTCAGTTTTGTGTGAATGCTATAAATCCGTGTATGCCCATTGAGGCTACACACAAAAAAAATAGAGTTGTAAGAGGAAGAGATGTGCTGATTGTAATTTCTAGATTTGAACAATAAGAGAATCAATACCCTTGCTCTGTGGATGTTTCCCTCTTGAGGGTTTTACCACGTAAATCTGTGTTTATGGTTTGTGTCTTTTTTGGCTATTTAATTTCATTTACTCGCTTTATATTTTTTCGTGCTTAATCTTTTCGTGGCTATATAAGTTTCCAACAAATGGTATCGAGCAAGGTTGAGAGGAGGCCAAGAGGGCAAGTTTGAAGGGCGAATTCATTCGCTGCGTTGAAGCGTGATGGCAAAGACACAGAGTGCTAAATTCGAGATCGAGAAATTTGACGGTAGCAATAACTTCGAGTTATGGAAGGTCAAGATGTGGGATATACTGTGTGTGTAGGGAGTTGTGAAGGCGCTCGCAGGAAAGGCAAAGAAACCCGCGAGTATGGATGATGATGACTGGGACGAGATAGAAACTCGTGCTCTCAGTGCTATTTGCCTATGCTTGGCTGACGATGTATTATTCAACATCATGTCTGAAACAACAACAACAAGACTTTGGACAAAACTGGAAAGCTTGTATATTACTAAATCCTTGACGAATAGAATCCTCCTAAAGCGTTAACTGTATACCTTGCGTATGAAGGAAGGTATGACAATTTCGGAACATTTAAATACTTTTAATACTCTTATTTGTAAATTGGACAACATGGGTGACAAAATTTTGAATGAAGATAAGATGGTAACATTATTAAGTTCTCTGCTGAATCTTGGGATCATTTCGTAACCTCTATTAGTTTTAGTTCTAAAGAGGTCATTAGCTTTGATGTTGTTATTGGAGCTATGATATTTGAGGAAACTCGAAAGATATCTTCTCTGAAAACTTTGACAATAGGCGTTATGATGGCCGAGGCGGAACTGCGAGAGCCGACAAAGCATTCGAAGGGCCCAGCTAGATCCAAGTCGAAGGGCAAAAAGAGCAAGTTGAAGTGTTGGTTCTGTAACAAATCAGGACACCTCAAGAAAGATTGTTGGAAACGTAAAGAGGCATCTAAGGAGGAGGACTCTACAAAGGAGGCTAACATAGCCGAGAAGGACTCAGGTATGGTTGATGAGGTATTATCTACGTCTATTGTCTCACAGTACCATTATGACTGGTTAATTGATTCTGGGGCATCCCATCACATGTGTCTGCATAGGAATTGGTATTCTACGTATCAATCTATTGATGACGGGGTAGTTTACATGGGTAATGATGTTACATGTAAAACTATTGGGATAGGGAGTATTAGAATTAAAATGTATGATGGGATTGTTAGAACACTGACAGATGTGAGACATGTGCCTGACTTGAGAAAGAATCTGATATCTTTGGGAGTTCTGGATTCTAGTGGACATAAGGGTTCAGTTCAAGGTGGAGTTTTGAAGATATCAAAAGGTATCTTGATAGTCATGAAAGCTAACAGAGTCGGGAACCTGTATAAACTTGAAGGAAGGACATAAATTGATCAAGCAGGAGTCACATCAGAGGATGCAGGTGAATCCACTCACTTATGGCATCAATGACTGGGTCATATCAGCGAGAAAGGAATTAAGGTACTTGCTGATCGTAAACTTCTTCCTAGTTTAAAAATTGTAGATTTAAAGTTCTATGAGCATTGTGTTTATGGGAAACAAGCTAGACAGAAGTTTAAACCTAGAAAACATACAAGTAAAGGTATCCTAGACTATATTCATTCAAACCTATGGGGTCCAGCTCCAAAACTCTCATATGGAGGATCATCATATTTTGTTAGTTTTATAGATGATTACTCGAGGAAAGTTTGGATCTATTTGTTAAAGAGGAAAGCTGATGTATTTAACACTTTTAAACAGTTTAGAGTTTTGGTTGAAAAAAGCACAATTAAATCCATTAAATGTCTTAGAACAGATAATGGAGGGGAATTTACTTCTAAGGAGTTTGAGAATTATTGCAAGAATGAAGGGATCAACAGGCATAAAACCACTGTGTACACTCCGCAGTAGAATGGCATTACTGAACGCATGAACAAGACTCTTCTCGAGAGAGCAAGGAGCATGCTCAGTAATGCAAAGTTACAAAGCAAGAATTGTGGGGAGAAGCTTTGCTTACAGCTTGTTACCTGGTTAATCAATCACCATCGACAGCAATTGACTGCAAGATTCCACAAGAGGTATGGATAGGTCAACCATGTAATTATTCTAGTCTTAGAGTTTTTGGTTGTGATGCCTATGCACTTATTCCAAAGAGTCAGCGTTCCAAGTTAGATCCTAAGTCACAAAAATTAGTCTTTGTTGGATATGGTGATGGTGTGAAGGGGTATAGATTATGGAATCCTACTGCCCATAAGATCATCATAAACAAAGATGTTATATTTGATGAAATTTCACTCATGAAATCGGATGGAAAGAATGTTATGAAACAGGTTGATGTACCACAATCACAAAAATTCAATTTGATATACATTCATCCATGGGTGAAAATCATGAAGATGTCCGTGAGCAGGATATTCATGAGGAAATCACTCAGGAGGATGAGAAAATTGAAACACCTCAGGAAATTGAGGAAATACCACAACAAGCTCTACGAAGGTCTACATGGATCAGATCAGTTCCAAGTAGGTATGATGATTTTGTCACTTTTGTTTCTTTAATTTCTAACGAAGGATATCCACTCAAGGGAAAAACCACCTACAAGAGTATATGATAAAGAGCTCTTCATTACTGACAAGGAAAAATGAAGCAACCATGAAGCATGAGGCGGGAAAAAGAAGGGTTTCATGGAAATAAGAAGTTTAGAGTTGAAGTCAAATTTCAAGGTGGAATTAATGATTTTCAGCTTTCGGTCGATCCCAAACAACCACCACTAAGGAGCCAATCAATGAAGATATTAATATGGAACAATCCCGATTTTTTTCATCATCCAAAGAAAGGTAAAAATCCCTTGTTATTCTATGCTAATTTACTAGATTCTAATGGTTACAGGGCATTCACACAATGGAATCAAATCAGATTCAATAAGGGTCTATGAGGGTTATTTTCTAAGTGTTGTTCCTAACTCAAAAATTTTGAGTCAAGAAAGCATCAAAGGCAGCCCATAGTATGAAGAAATTTGTCTTATTGCTTGTTTATCTAACATTGTTAATATGTTACCCTCACACACAATTGGTTGGAGAAGGTGATCAAATTTTATGCTTATTATGTCCTCTTATATCACCATTGATTGGGCATCCTTATGCACCTCATACTCCACGAAATAATGAGGTAAGAAGTGTCTCTTGTTGTATGGATTCTTGGCCTCAAATTCAAAATTGTTTCCGCATAAGAAATATAGGTGTTATGATGAGCTCTACAAAAAGAAGAATGTCTAATTTCAAAATCAGTATGGAGGGAAATTTTATCATGACATGTGTGGGGCATCAAAGGCATGATGATAGTTCTGATTTTTGTTTCATATGTGGTTAACCCATGGATCCATGAATATGGAAGAACTAGAAAAATTGTGGTGGAAGAGCAACACCCTTTCTTCAATGTGTGGCACACCTACTTCTCATCCATTCGAGTGAAGTGTTTTATTTATAACCAAGGGGTCACTAGGCTTGTTGAGAGTGGCACAACCATACCTTGCACAAAGAAATTGGGACAACTAACACTTCTCCTAGGGAAAATGAGGTATGTGATGAATTCTTTGTGATTAAGTTAGTTGATGACGGGGTAGTTCTTGGAATTCAATGTTTGTGGTCTTTGAGGGAATTCAACCTCAATTATCATAATAGAGGCTGAAGTCTATGAAAAAGGCATATAAATTACAATTCAAGATATTAAGGGTGAAGGAGTACATTGGAGAATGCTTGGAATTCACATTGTGGTTTTCTTTCTATCGTAACAACTGATTGGGAAAATATTGTTATAGCTCGAGTGTGGCAAAAATCAGCTTGCTAGTAACATCATGGAAGAAGTTTGCATGAAGGAACAACATATGATAGATGTTTTGGGACAACAAGTAAGGAACTTGCAATCAATAAATCCTCCACATCAAAGGTTACTCACACTTGCCACCAAGTGGATTTTGATCACACTGAAGTGGTGTTCTTTTTCTAACAACATGGACAAGGTAAGGGTAACTCCCATAAGATGTTTTTTGGCCACTTCACTTCTGAACTTGCAATGCTACAACCAAGATGAGGTGTTTCTCCCAATTTTGTTTGTTGGGTTGTGGATATCTTCTTTGGGAAGCAATAGAGGGGCAGATTTGAAGACATTATTTTTATGCAAAATGATGGGTAAGAGGGTTCATTCATATTTGGTGTTATTTGGGACAAAATATTGGGCATGGTATGGTTGTTATATTTACATACCAACTCTCATGAGTTATGATTTGGGTCAAAATTTGAAAATATTGGTGTTATCCAAAATTCACCCCTCAAGGTAATTTTGATAACATGCATCAAATTATTCAAATCTCACCCTGAGCAAGATTGATTCAAGGCAAAAAGTCATGTTTTTCGGGGTCCCCTCGGCCCCTTTTCTAACTCTCCCATCCAAGAAGAAATCCCAACGAGTTGGAAAAAATGGAAAAAATGCAAAAATAAGGTTGCAGGACTATTTTAAAGCATTTCGGGTCTGAAGGGTTCGGGTCGTACCAGTTCGGGTCGTACTGAGGTTCGTCGTACCAAGCTTGGGGCCGAAAAAGCAAGAAAATTAGCTAAGTCAGACATTTTTGTCCCAGGCGGTTTCAGTGGGACAGTTGGGACGTCGGGACGCGAGGGACGCGAAAAAGCTGAAACACCAAAGCAGGAAAAAATTGGACCGAGTCTCTGTTTCGCGCGGTTTGGGACATCCGGGACAAAAGTACACGTGGGACGCGAATCGGCCGGTTTGCCGAAAGATAGTCCATTTCGGGTGGTTCAGAGATATTTGTCACAGCATCTCGGGACCGGTTGGGACAAAGGTACGTGAGGGATGCATGGGACGCGAAAAGGTGAAAAGGCCGCAAAAGAGAGACAAGGAAGCCCGAATCGGCCGATGTGGGAGAATGTGTCCCAGGAAGTGGGGAAAGGAGAAGGACTTAGAAAATTTTCCAAGTTTCGGTCAAAGTTTTCAAAGACAACAGTTTTGGCCCGCTGCCCCCACCATCGAATGGAATCTTGACACGTGTCATCCAAGTGGCGGAGCGTGGGGAAATGGGAAATTTTCCCAAAGTGAAAAATGCCAAATTTTCGAAGGACAAAGTGCGCCCCTCAGGCCCGAGCCAATAAAATAGTGCCACGTGTCCAAGTGGCAAAAATTTAAGGAAGGGCCCGAAAGAAATTTTCAAAGGATGAGCTCGCGGACGAATCAGAGCTTGACATGTGTCATCCTAGTGGCGGATGCACGGGGATTTTTTGGAAAATTTTCCAAAATGCAAAAAGAGGTAAAATTCAAATTTTTTTCCGCCGATCCGTTTTGGGCTTGTTTTTTCCCTAAATCTTCAAATGGCCATAACTTTCGATCCAGAGCTCGGATTTTCACGTTCTTTATATCAATGGAAATTTGGTGAAATTCTCTACATTATTCCATGGTAATTTTTACATTTTGGTTCAGTTTGGAGAGAGAAAATCAAGAAATGTCTCTAGCACGTGGTAATGGCCAGAAATGATGTTTCAACAACCAATTTTAATGCAGAATGGGTCGCATTCTTCTTCAACACGGCCAAAAATGTCAGGGCATGGGTCTGTAAGGATGCCCATGCTATTTTAATGCATCTTCATTTAATGAGGAATGGTTCCCATGTTTTTACACGTTTTCTCTCTCCTGGGCTCGACCCATGCATTGTAAAAAGCCGATTTGGCTCATTTTAAAAAGGGTTGTTCATCTTTTCTGCTCTGCTCTCCTTTCTTTTCTTCCCTAGGGTTGAAAATGGAGTTTGAACCTCCTCCCCTGCTCTGTAATGGCATTTTTGCCTTTTACCATTAAAATGATGTTCTGTGCAAACTTCTGGAGCAACAAAAACGTGTTTTGTGATGCATCTGTCCATCCTTGCTCATTTTTTTCTTGTTTTCTTCTTGCCTCTCTTCATTGCAGGTATTTGTGCACGTTTAAATGTTCATTGCAAGGTTGGAGCTGTGTTCATAGTAGTTTTGATAGATGTTCAACATTTTCCTTCTCTGGTGTATCACCGTTTTAGTGTAGGCTTTTGTTTTTTTTCTCTTTTCTCTCTCTCCTTGTCTCCTTGGAGGTTAGATTAGGATTAGATTAGCTTGCCTGCACTGGAACAACTTGTGGTAGGTAGTTTAGGAAGAGGAACCAGCCTTCTCTAGAGATTCCTCTCTCATTTTGCAAGTCCCACACTTGGAGAGAGGTTTCAGTGTTGTGCAATCACACTGGATGCTAGTATGATCAAACTAGAAATCTGATTTGCATCCAGGGGTGCTGTGAATTCGCACTAACAATTGGTTTGGGACAACTTGGAAGCATCTTTTGGAAGCCAAGGTAATCATCATGACAATTATATCTTTTTTTATTCATTTTCTGCATTAATTCCAGTTGTCTACCCATTCTTTTGACCATGAACTAGGAGTACCACTTGACCATGAGGATGAAGGATTTGCAATCTATTATAATTCTTGATGTGTTTCCAATTGTTATAAGAAATATCCCAATCCCTATCATTTTGATTTTAGGGAACAAAATACATGATTACAACTGTGATTGGGACAACAGGAGGGAAATTGGGAACACCCAATGTTCGAATGGTAATTATGAGGCCTTGGAAAGCAAAGAAGAAGAGTTGGTCATCATAGCCACAAAGCAAGAAGGGAGGAAGAAGGGGACACACATTTTCTTTAATGGGTTTGTTACATGTGCAGTACATCAAGGAGGAGCAGTGAGATTTATTTAGGATCTAGGAACTTGCAAGTTCTTGGGAACAAGAAATTTTGAGAGGGAGGACTATCATGTCCCTTTTCTTAAGCTAATTCTAATTGAATACCTTGGCCCATTTCCCTTCCTCATGGGTCCAAGCGAACAAGCTAGAGGAAGTTAGTAATGTCATAATGTGATTCATTTCATGTTCTTACCTTAATTGACATTATAATTGTTGGTGAGTCTAGCGCCCAACAATAAATTAGAAATGAAAAAGCTATTGATGAGCATGTAGGCTCCAAAAATACCAATTATAAATTAGGAAGTACTTTTCTTAAGAGGTTGGCCATCATTTACATTACACTCCCCTTACGGTTATAAAAGAGAGGTTGTTTGACCATTAGATGATTATTTATGTGGATTTTCTCATTTTTGGTGAAGGATTGCTTTTTAAGCATATTTTCCCTCTCACTAAAGGATGAAAACCCTTGATTGAGGCACTCCCAAGGATGAAAACCCTTGTGGAGAAGTGGTGTGGACAAAACCCCACACTACCCTTTGGTGGATTTCTCTCTATTGCTGGTTATAACAGATTTATGCCCTAAGTGACTTGCTTGGAGGTGTGTTTTCAAGGATATTGTTGGTTTTATGTGATCTCTTTGCATGGTTGGACTCCCTATGATTTATAAAGGTGAAATCTTCCATTTTATCAATTGTTTGGTGCAAATTATATTTTATTTCAAGTGGGGCGACCTATATTGAGGTGGTGTTTTGGTATGTGTGGTGACATTTTGACAAATCTAAAATTATCATCTTATTCTCTATATTTCATAAGGCTAATATCTAGAATTTCATGATTTTGGTGCTTTCTAAGTTGTGTAATGCCTCTAAGAAATTCTCTAATATTGACACTTGGTGGATTGAATCGGAGCTATCAAATATGCTAATGCTTGGCTCACTTGACTTCCTAAATTTCTTAAAGCCTTTGTGTCCTAATATGATGGTGTAATTTCTACTCAAATTTTCACACCAGAGTGGCAACAAGCTTTAAATCAATTTGTAATTCTTTTTTAAAAAATAAAATAAAATAAAATAAATATTAAAAAAAAGAAATGAAATAAAATAATTAAAATTAAAAAGGCCGTGATATTCTCTATGGGGCGAATTTAGGGCTCGCGATCCTTTGGGGCCGTATTTCATCTTTTTGGTTTTTTTTGTTTTGGTAAGAACCGCCGCCATGGAGGGAGGATAAGCTCAAACCAGTCATGCCCTTCCACCAGTCTGTTGGAGAAGACGTGAGAGGAGGCAATGCGTCAAAAAGGGGAAACCTTATTTGCTTGGGGGCGCTGTTTTCTGTGTTGACCAAATGAAAGAACGAGACAACTCCTCATGGAATTTGGGGACAGTAGTTGCAGAAGGCGTGGGTTTCCTCATGGTAGGCACACTATTTCACCATGCAACAAACAGGTCTCCAACCTATTGTGTTTTCATTCACCCAGCACATTCTCGGACTGTGCCAAATGGAAGCTTTGAAACGTAGTATGCATGCCCATCAAAGCATAATGGAAATTTGTTTATTTACTGCCTTTTTTATTTTTTCTTCCCCCCAGTCAGCGCCAAAAATGGGCGAAGCTTTTCCTTTATTGCGTGGACTTCTCTCAAAGCATTAGAGAGAGGAATATTGTCAGATGTTGAAGTTGCACACGCCTGATCTATGCCAAAATCTAAGCCTGGGACATCGTATGAACATCTAGCAAAACATATTGGAAATCTTGCCTTTTTTGTTTTATTTTGTTTTGTTCTTTATGCCAACTCCTCCCAAGTTGTGCACCAAAGAGGGAGGGGATTTTCCTAGTATTAATATAGTTGTAAGTGCCTGTTAGACCAGTGTTCAAATGTGGAAGCTTAGGAACAGGGATTTGTGAAAAAAAAATGAGTTTGTTAAAAAAGGATTTAGAAACATTCAAGCAAATGTATTTGGTACGTGTTAAGCTAGAATCCACAACCTTTTTTTCAGCAACCTCCCAGCTCTGTCAAAATGGAAGCTTTGAAACAGAGTATGCACATCCGTCAAAGCATTATGGAGAAGGTATTTTTGAATGTTTTAGTTCAAGTGCCCTGGAAAATACATTTGCAATATGTGGAATCCTGTGAACTATTTGATAGAATACCGAGAGATATGTAGTTTCTGGCTATGATGATAGCAGGATACACAAAAAAATTAAAAAAAAAAAAAAAAAATAAAAAAGGCGTTGGAAAATAAAAATGCCTTAGTCTCAAAAAAGGTGTTGGGTATTCGATAAAATGCCTCGAGAAATATTTAGCGGTGGTAAAGCAACACTCAACAATTTTCATTTTTTTTGGAATGCAATGGTTTTAGGGTATTCATAGATGAGCTTGTTGAAAAGGCATGTGATCTATTTGAAATAGAAAATGCCATCTCGGGGATCGGGACGAGACATGGGGGCACAACGAATGGTTTGGTTTGCATGTGATTATCTGGCATCATGTGACATCAATGGTGGTCTCAACGGATCGCGAGTGTAAACTGCTTGGAGCCCCTTGTACCTTTTCACTCATCATTTCTAGGCATGGTTCTTCTTTCCTTACCTCTCATAATTCTTGTGTTTTAGTTCACTTTTACAACTAAATAGAATATTAAGTTATCGATTTTTAATACAGTTAAATGTCTTTTCAACTCATTGCAAAACAATAAAGTGTCGTGTCGCAACTCTCGAAGCCATTATAACTCGCCTACTTTAAACCATGAACTATCACCCTTGCTTCGAGATGACATAGAAAACTCTTACCCTTCTTGATCGCTTCAATATCGTTTTATCGACCAGACGAATTTGTCTCTCCATGGATTAAGTTGACCTTCTTCCTGCTTAAAATAGTTAAATTTTACAATTTTAAGAGACTCACTAAGTACCCTTCGCAACTCTGGAAATAAGATGTGAAGTTTCATTCATGTACCTTGGTATACGAGGAGTCACCTTGATTTTTGGTTTGACCTGAAACAATCATATGACATCCTTTTGATGCTCTTTTAGGAGCCCTATTACATCGGTTTACAATAGTAGAAACTTGTTAAAACTAGAAAGTTGGCTTTCGTTTTGGACCACCATTTGAAACCTAGAAAGAGAAATCACGTTCCGTCGTTGCAAACCTCTAGCGTTTATATTAGAAAAATGCATGGAACATTCAGTATAGGAAAAAGCACCTTTTGGGATAGTTTGGCGAAGCCATTTTGTAGGCCTCTGGTCACAGTTTGACGAGGTCAAACTAGTCCAATTTTGTCTTGTCGCTCCATAAAACTTATCGCCGTTTGAACATGGTTTTCTAGTTCTCCATCCCGTCGACTCTGATGAATTCTCCTTATATAGGGGAACTAGTAGGAAGAGTTTCGTTGTGTGTGCATCCATAGAACGTCGTTTGGGACACGGTTTTCTGGGCCACTCGAGCTAACTTTTGTCTCTTTACAACTGGGTGAACTACGGCAGTGGCCCCGGAAAACTAGCTGCCAAATGTAAACCGTGTGCTCTTTTTCAATTCCTTCAGTTCCTTTGAACTCTTGGTATATCTGGGAACACGTAGAAAGTTGATCGTGGAGGGAATTCTCATTGGAAGGTAACTTTTGGGAGTAGTTTCTTAGCCTCGAGCACGTTTTGTACGTCTTTTGTAGTTAGTAAGAAAATATAAAAATAGAAAACTGCGGACCCTCGTAGGGTTTCCAAATCACCCTGAAAACTTTTAACACATGCAAATAACTATTTAAAACCCTTTAGTGTATTTGTTGTGTGAAATAGAACTTTTGACAAAGTGGTGTTTTCTCTCTCTTCCCTTCTCTTTCTCTCTCCTAGGTTTCAAAATGAAGAAAAATGAAATGCAATGAATACATGTTTCTAGACCTTTTTATTTCGATTTCAAATTGTAATTATTGTCAGATGTAAATGGGAAACTGAAAAATGATAATTATGATTGATTAGGGTGGATGCCATGCAGCGATTTATCATTGATATCTTGCTCATGTGGGTTTTGTAGGATGGAAGAATGACGACGAAAAAAAGGTGATGTGTAATTTATTTATTACTATTGTAATTTTTATAGGTCATTGTAAAATGAATAATTGTCTAATGTAGTCTCTTGTTACCAAAAAGTTATAATTGAAATTTGTTAATATGCATGATATGCTAGTTTTAGGGATAACTTAGGAAATGTGCATCTAATCATCGGTTCAATTTGATTCTTAGTTGTGTATGGCAAAAAGGGTTTGATTTATATAAAGTAAATTTGAAATTGAAGTTAAGATATTGTAGTACCTTCTCAGTATTCCATAAACGATTAAATTAATTACTGGGTTATCTTCTTACCTTGCAAACTTAATAAAGAGTTTTAATGGGAACACTCGACCCTAAATAAAATATTCGTGCATAACTCGCCTGCTTGTGTGATCCTTCTTACCATATAAGAAAATTAAGACTGTAGGATGAACTTAAGCTTTGCCCTCGATGAGACCTCCTAGGTTAGGTAAAATAAAAAAACCCCTAGTCGGAGTTTACCGTCATAGTCATTAGTTTTAGCGACATTGTCGTGAACCCATATTTTAGGAATGACATGGTCCAACTTTATTCAGAGTATGCGGTTCCCTTCTAGTTTTGGTAATCGCGAGAAGAATGTCCTCTCATCAGGTCCAACACCAGGCTAAGTGGTGAAGACCGCCTTGGAAGTCACCTTATGAGTCTTTGTTAGAAGGAATGACTAAGCAAAGTAACCTTCCCATCTGTGGAGTAGGTAGAGATATTACTCCCTTGTATCCTATTGGATTTCTGGGCCTTACGAAATTGGATTTATAAATTAACTTCATCAGTGAATGGAATATCTATTGGATCTAAATGACCTAAATGAAGGTCGTGATATAGTTGTTCTATGTCTTGCATTCTCGTTAGTGAACCCTTTTGTCCCTTGTAGATAAATGTCTTGTCTTGGGCTTGTGAAAATTTAGTGCCTTGATCTTTCACGAAAGGAATATAGGGTAAATACATTTTAACCTTAATCACACCTATAATAGAGATTGAAGCCCTGGGTGAAACTGGAAGTAAGCTTAACCATGTGCTTCGTTAATATGTCAGATAAGTACTTTGGTAACTCTTGTGTTTAAAACGATAGTAATAATGAGATCCTAGTGTGACGCGAAAGTAAATCATATGAGAGTAAAACCAAAATTTGAGGTTGGGAATAATGTCACTGGGAGTCCTTGTGACTTAATTTAAGCAACTTCATGTGATACAAAGAATATGAATTGTCAAATGGTGTGATCAAACTTCGAGAAAACAAAGGATGTATATATATATAAATCAAATTTGGAATTCAGCAAGTTATTGTACTATAATAATAATGATAGGGAAATAACTATTCCGTGATCGAAGGATGTTCTTGGAAAAAGGCTATCTCGAATCTATGTCTTCCTTAATCCCAAGATTTCATCTTGACATCACGTTAGATTTTCTTGTGTAGCAAGAGTAAGTTTTATACATTAAATAAACATTTGAGAAGCAAAATCTTAACATAATAATGGGAGATTTAAAATCTGGTAGGCATTTTGAAATATGGAAAAATACTTATGTAAGTTATGAAGATTTGTCATAAGGGTAAAGAGAAAATTAAATGGAATGAACTTAAGATTTTGTAGATGGAAAAAGAGAGAAAATTATGCTTACATAACCATGTTCTTGGGATGCTAATCGTAACTAAAATACCTTTGAAGTAGTGATGTGTTGTGGGTTTGCCATTCTTGAAGTCAGGTTCTTGTGGTTGGGTCTCTACTAGCAACCTTCCGTTGGGAAAAGTGTAGCGTCAGCATGTATTTGGTGTTATCATGTGTCTATGTGGTTTGATGAATTTTGTAAGTGTCGTATACGTTGTCGAGTTTCCTACTTGGAGCCCTTACTGTGTTGTGTGTAGTGAGCAATGTAAGTCAAAAAAAAAAAGTATCCTGGTATTTTACTATTGTTGTATTTGGGTGTGTAAAATATGGGCACTACATATGGTATCGAGAGAAAAGGTTCATGCTCTTGAACCTGGGATGGATTGAAGTTGTGATGATTATGCATGATGGGGATGATGTTACATGATGGGTTGCATGATGGTGATGGTGTTTCATGATGGTGATAAATATTGGAAGAGTAATGTGTTTAAGAGTGATGTGATCTATGTTGTAATTGTGATAATGTGAATGTACA
The DNA here is from genome assembly GCA_018340775.1 of Taxus wallichiana var. yunnanensis. NCBI lineage: Eukaryota > Viridiplantae > Streptophyta > Pinopsida > Cupressales > Taxaceae > Taxus > Taxus wallichiana. Next base: position 90,996,456 of record CM031243.1, on the reverse strand, counting down.
TGATGTGTATGTCACTTAGTGTGTAATTGTTGTCATGTTGATGTGCTTGTGATGAGAGTGTCGACTCTCATTTTCATGGATTCAATGAGGAATCCGTGTGTGATGTATTGCCTTGTTTTGTGTGAAAGGAATGATATTGTGAGTTGCGGAGTGTTGAAGCATTTTGACCTTATGTGATGTGATGATGTATTGATGTATTGCATGAAAAATTGGTGTAGAGTGAATTGAATTGTATTGTGATGTCATCACCGTGTTGTTATGAGTCGTGTGTATCACTGTGTTGTATCGCAAAGGGATTATATGCCATAATGTTAGACATTGTGTTCCTCATACGTATAATTCATGTAATATGTGATGGTTCATATCGTGATTTAGGGGCATATGGTGAGTATGATCCCTAGCGTACAGTGATTGCACCTTGGGTGCAGGATGTGGTAATGTGATGTATCATAACCCATGAAAGTAGTGATTGTGTTATACCCTGTATATATATATACCATGCGTAATACGTTATGGTTGTTGTGTGTGAATTACCATTGTGTTAGTGATGTAGTTATGTGTATGTCGTGGACCCTACACTAGATGACCCTAAGGGGATGAACTGTCAAGAGTGTATGTGTGGAGAGAGGAGGCGTGGACCAGGTTTTCATAATCTTGAGCCGAGTACGAGTGAGGAAGTGGAGTCTTATATAGACTGAAAATCCACTTCTATCTGTTTAGTATACTTCGAGCTTGCTCAGTATATTGTGGGTGTGCACCACCTTAGGCTCAAATTATGTGACTAGAGTTCCCTGCTCTTTCCTATTGGATTGTTCATTGAATAATCCTATGTGAATTTTGACTATGTTGAGCCTTGTGGGAGTTTGGAGTTTTGATTCAGGAAGAGATGATGACAGATACATTATTTGGTATACTCATTTCTAGTTACATGTATATTTTCACGAGATGAGGCTCGATGTATGAGTGCCAAAAACTCGATGAGTACCCCTTTGGTGGTGGTATGAGGCCACATAGTGATTGTGATGTGCTATTTTCTCATTACGTATTTTATTCGTAAATTAATATTTCTCTTTTAGCTAGAACCAACCATTTTCTTGATTGATATGTTCTTATATTTTGGGCATTTATTTGATTGTTGCATTAACAGTTGGATTTTACACTAACCATGGCTAATTAGCCACTTGTTTTTCTTGGTTTTAAAACTTTATTTTCATATTTGAAACATTTTGTAGCCTAGCCCAAGGCTTTTGATTTTGCCACTTGGCATTTGATTGGATTGTTATGCTAGTTCTAATGTCGTAATGTGTTGGATTAGGGTCATGGGGTTAACCATGGAGTGGTTGAACCTATGGACCTGCTTCGTTGTATGGGGGTACACCCCAAGGAGTTATAGATAACTAGCGGGTTGTTGAACCATGAGTTATTATGTCACTTGGGTTTGGGGGTGACGGGGCTCTATGTGCCTAGGGCAATAGGGTGACCCGGCCTCATTAAAAGGAGAAAGGAGACATGCCTCTATGGTTGAGTGACTTGTTATTCTTTATGACACTCTATGGTTGAGTGACCTGAGATTTTTGATGGGGCTCTATGGTTGAGTGACCCAACTTGGTTCTGGCACTATGTTTCTTCCTCTTAGAGGTATATGGAGATTATCTGGTGATGCTTTGGGGAGTATATGGAGTTGCTTTATGATACTTCAGGAGATATATGGAGTTTTACCTGGTACTTTTGGAGATATCTGGGGTTTGTTTCGTGATGTCTTGATATGTGTGGAGTTGGTATAGTGAGTTATGTGTACCTATATGAGTCTTTTTGACACCTTGTTATGTATGAGGCTTGACTCTCCTCTTGGTTGGTATGGACTATTGGATATTGTCTTGGCACTATGTTGGTGCAGTCATGGATTTTTGGGGCTTGTGATACCCGTTGTATATGTATCAACATGTTGATTCTGTTTGTTAGTCATATGTGTGTACTAGATCTATGTCTAGGGCGTAATTGTTGGAAATTAATTGTTATGTGGTCTGCTTGTTGTCATTCCATGGTTGGTGAAACCCTTGTGATGTATTATGGTCGTGAAAGTATGTAAAAGTATGCTTGTGAAATTTTAGTGTTGTGTATGACCCGGGTAGGGTGTTGTGACTGTAGTTCATGATGGGAATCCACAGGAATGAATAAACTAAAATTCGATAAAAATGAAATTTTAAAGGACTTGAATTAAGAATAATGTTAATGGAAAGAGATTAATGAAATAACGAATAAGAGAGAACTGCCAATCTTCACAGAACCTTGAAAGTTGAAATTTCTACCAATTGTTCCTAGGGCCACCCCGTGACCGTGTGATTTTGGATTTGAAATCATAACCTTAGAGCATACCTTCGCCACATTCGTCCCTTGTTGCGTACCTTTTCTTTCTTCTTCATCGTATGTCGCATCGAGGACGATGCTTTCTTAAGGGGAGGAGAATGTAATGCCTCTAAGAAATTCTCTAATATTGACACTTGGTGGATTGAATCGGAGCTATCAAATATGCTAATGCTTGGCTCACTTGACTTCCTAACTTTCTTAAAGCCTTTGTGTCCTAATATGATGGTGTAATTTCTACTCAAATTTTTGCACTAGAGTGGCAACAAGCTTTAAATCAATTGCAATGATTTTTTTTTAAAATAAAATAAAATAAAATAAATAAATAAATAAAAGAAAAGAAATAAAAGAATTAAAATTAAAAAGGCCGTGATATTCTCCTATGGGGCGAATTTAGGGCTCGGGCTCCTTTGGGGGTCGTATTTCATCTTTTTGGTTTTGTTTGTTTTGGTAAGAACTACCGCCGCCATGGAGGGAGGATAAGCTCAAACCAGTCATGCCCTTCCACCAGTCTGTTGGAGAAGACGTGAGAGGAGGCAATGCGTCAAAAAGGGGAAACCTTATTTGCTTTGGGAGTCTTTGTTTTCCATGTTGACCAAATGAAAGAATGAGACAACTCCTCATGGAATTTGGGGACAGTAGTTGTAGAAGGCGCGGGTTTCCTCATGGTAGGCACACTATTTCACCATGCAACAAACAGGTCTCCAACCTGTTGTGTTTTCATTCACCCAGCACATTCTCGGACTGTGCCAAATGGAAGCTTTGAAACGTAGTATGCTCGCCCATAAAAGCATAATTGAAATTTATTTATTTTACTGCCTTTTTTTTTTTTCTTCCCCTAGTCGAGTGCCAAAAATGGGGGAAGCTTTTCCTTTACTGTGTGGACTTCTCTCAAAGCATTGGAGAGAGGAATATTGTCAGATGTTGAAGTTGCACATGCTTGATCTGTGCCAAAATCCGAGCCTGGGACAGCGTATGGACATCCAGTAAAACATATTGGAAATCTACCTTTTTTTGTTTTGTTTTGTTTTGTTCTTTATGCCAGCTCATCCCAAGCTGCACCAAAAAGGGAGGGGGATTTTACCAGTATTAATATAGTTGTAAGTGCCCTGTCAGACTAGTGTGCAAACGTGGAAGCTTTGGAACAGGGATTTGTGAAAAAAAAAAAAAATGAGTTTGTTAAAAAGGCTTTAGAAACATTCAAGCAAATGCATTTGGTACGTGTTAAGCCAGACTCCACAGCATTTTTTCCAGCAACCTCCCTAGCTGCTGTCAAAATGGAAGCTTTGAAACAGAGTATGCACATCTGTCAAACATTATGGAGAAGGTATTTTTGAATGTTTTAGTTCCAAGCGCCCTGGCAAATACATTTACAATATGTGGAATCTGTGAACTATTCGACATAGAATAACGAGAGATATGTGGTTTCTGGACTGCATGATGATAGCAAGAGGATACGAAAAAAAATTAAAAAAAAATAAAATAAAAATGGGTTTGTTCAAAAAAGGCGTTGGACTATTCGATAAAATGCCTCGTAAAGGCATTTGAAAATTTGAAGGAAATATTTCAATCTCATGGAATGCAATGGTTTTAGGGTATTCATAAGATGAGCTTGTGTTGAAAAGGCGTGTGATCTATTTGAAATAGAAAATGCTATCTCAAGGATCGGGATGAGACATGGGGGCACAACGAATGGTTTGGTTTGCATGTGATTATTTCGGCATCATGTGACATCAATGGTGGTCTCAACGGATCGTGAGTGTAAAAGCGCTTGGAGCCCTTGTACCTTTTCGCTCATCATTTCCAGGCATGGTTCTTCTTTCCTTACCTCTCATAATTCTCGTGTTTTAGTTCTCTTTTGCAACTAAATAGAATATTAAGTTATTAGATTTTTAATACAGTTAAATGTCTCTTCAACTCATTGCAAAACAATAAAGTGTCGTGTCGCAACTCTCGAAGCCATTATAACTTGCCTACTTTAAACCATGAACTATCACCCTCGCTTCGAGATGACATAGAAAACTCTTACCCTTCTTGATCACTTCAATATCGTTTTATCGACTAGAAAAATTTGACTCTCCATGGATTAAGTTGACCTTCTTCCTGCTTAAAATAGTTAAATTTTACAATTTTCAGAGACTCACTAAGTACCCTTTGCAACTCTGGAAACAAGATGTGAAGTTTCATTCGTGTACCTTGGTATACGAGGAGTCACCTTGATTTTTAGTTTGACCTGAAACGATCATATGACTTCCTTTCGACGCTCTTATAGGAGCCCTATTACACCGGTTTACAACAATAGAAAGTTGTTAAAAATAGAAAGTTGGATTTCGTTTTGGACCACCATTTGAAACCCAGAAAGAGAAATCACGTTTCGTCGTCGCAAACCTCTTGCGTTTATACTAGAAAAATGAATGGAACATTCAGTATAGGAAAGAGCACCTTTCGGGATAGTTTAGCAAAGCCATTTTGTAGGCCTCGGTCGTAGTTTGATGAGGTCAAATTGGTCCAATTTTGTCTTGTCGCTCCAGAAAACTTGTCGCCGTTTGAACATGGTTTTCTAGTTCTCCGTCCCGTCGACTCTGACGAATTCTCCTTATATAGGGGAACTAGTAGGAAGAGTCTCGTTGTGTGCACATCCGTCGAACGTCGTTTGGGACATGGTTTCTAGGCCACTCGAGCTAACTTTTGTCTCTTTACAACTGGGTGAACTACGACCAGTGGCCCCGGAAAACTAGCCTACCAAACGCAAACCGTGCGCTCTTTTTCAATTCCGTCAGTTGCTTTGAACTCTTGGTATATCTGGGAACACGTAGAAAGTTGATCGTGGAGGGCATTCTCATTGGAAGGTAACTTTTGGGAGCAGTTTCTTAGCCTCCAGAGCATGTTTTGTACGTCTTTTGTAGTTAGTAAGAAAATATAAAAATAGAAAATTGCGGACCCTCGTAGGGTTTCCAAATCACCCTGAAAACTTTTAACACATGCAAATAACTATTTAAAACCCTTTAGTGTATCTGTTGTGTGAAATAGAACTTTTGACAAAGGGGTTTTTTCTCTCTTCCCTTTTTCTCTCTCCTAGGTTTCAAAATGAATAAAAATGAAATGCAATGAATACATGTTTCTAGACCTTTTTATTTCGATTTCAAATTGTAATTATTGTCAGATGTAAATGGGAAACTGAAAAATGATAATTATGATTGATTAGGGTGGATGCCATGCCAGTGATTTATCGCTGATATCTTGCTCACATGGGTTTTGTAGGATGGAAGAATGACGACGAAAAAAGGTGATGTGTAATTTATTTATTACTATTGTAATTTTTATAGGTCATTGTAAAATGAATAACTATCTAATGTAGTCTCTTGTTACCAAAAAGTTATAATTGAAATTTGTTAATATGCATGATATGCTAGTTTTAGGGATAACTTAGGAAATGTGCATCTAATCATCGGTTCAATTTGATTCTTAGTTGTGTATGGCAAAAGGGTTTGATTTATATAAAGTAAATTTGAAATTGAAGTTAATATATTGTAGTACCTTCTCAGTATTCCATAAACAATTAAATTAATTACTGGGTTATCTTCTTACCTTGCAAACTTAATAAAGAGTTTTAATGGGAACACTCGACCCTAAATAAAATATTCGTGCATAACTCACCTGCTTGTGTGATCCTTCTTACCATATAAGAAAATTAAGACTGTAGGATGAACTTAAGCTTTGCCCTCGATGAGACCTCCTAAGTTAGGTAAAATAAAAAAACCCCTATTTGGAGTTTACTGTTGTCATAGTCATTAGTTTTAGCGACATTTTCATGAACCCATATTTTAGGAATGACATGGTCCAACTTTATTCAGAGTATGCGGTTCCCTTCTAGTTTTGGTAATCGTGAGAAGAATGTCCTCTCATCAGGTCCGACACCAGGCTGAGTGGTGAAGACCACCTTGGAAGTCACCTTATGAGTCCTTGTTAGAAGGAATGACTAAGCAGTAGAGTAACCTTCCCATCTGTGGAGTAGGTAGATATATTACTCCTTTGTATCCTATTGGATTTCCGGCCTTACGAAATTAGATTTAGAAATTAACTTCATCAGTGAATGGAATCTCTATTGGATCCAAACGACCTAAATGAAGGTCGTGATATAGTTGTTCTATGTCTTGCATTCTCGTTAGTGAACCCTTTTGTCCCTTGTAGATAAATGTCTTGTCTTGGGCTTGTGAAAATTTAGTGCCTTGATCTTTCACGAAAGGAATATAGGGTAAATACATTTTAACCTTAATCACACCTATAATAGAGATTGAAGCCTGGGTGAAAGTGGAAGTAATCTTAACCATGTGCTTCGTTAATATGTTAGATAAGTACTTTGGTAACTCTTGTGTTTGAATCGATAGTAATAATGAGATCCTATGCGTGACGTGAAAGTAAATCATATGAGAGTAAAACCACAATTTGAGGTTGGGAATAATGTCTTTGGGAGTCCTTGTGACTTAATTTAAGCAACTTCATGTGATACAAAGAATATGAATTGTCAAATGGTGTGATCAAACTTCGAGAAAACAAAGGATGTATATATATATAAATCAAATTTGGAATTCAGCAAGTTATTGTACTATGATAATAATGATAGGGAAATAACTATTTCGTGATCGAAGGATGTTCTTGGAAAAAGGCTATCTCAAATCTATGTCTTCCTTAATCCCAAGATTTCATCTTGACATCACGTTAGATTTTCTTGTGTAGCAAGAGTAAGTTTTATACATTAAATAAACATTTGAGAAGCAAAATCTTAACATAAGAATGGGAGATTTAAAATCTGGTAGGCATTTTGAAATATGGAAAAATACTTATGTAAGTTATGAAGATTTGTCATAAGGGTAAAGAGCAAATTAAATGGAATGAACTTAAGATTTTGTAGATGGAAAAAGAGAGAAAATTATGCTTACATAACCATGTTCTTGGGATGCTAATCGTAACTAAAATACCTTTGAAGTAGTGATGTGTTGTGGGTTCACCATTCTTGAAGTCAGGTTCTTGTGGTTGGGTCTCTACTAGCAACCTTCCGTTGGGAAAAGTGTAGCGTCAACATGTATTTGGTGTTATCATGTGTCTATGTGATTTGATGACTTTTGTAAGTGTCGTATATGTTGTTGAGTTTCCTACTCGGAGCCCTTACTGTGTTGTGTGTAGTGAGCAATGTAAGTCAAAAAAATTTATCCTGGTATTTTACTATTGTTGTATTTGGGTGTGTAAAATGTGGGCACTACAAGTTGAGTTATGAATTTTAAAATAGCACTACATACAAGGGTTTTGTGAAATTCATCTCCATATCTAGGGCATTAAAAATCAGATTTCTTGCACTACATGATTGTTGAGGTTATATCATAATTTTAGAAATTCAAGTGAAGCTAATTCGAAGGGTTTTGAAGGCTCAAAAGTGGGGTTGAAACCCCAAATCAGGTCATTTCCTAGAATAAGTTTAATTTGTATATTTACGGGGTTATAACAACAACTTAGTAAATCTGATTTAAGAGCTTTTGGCCATTTCTTGAGATCCCCCAAAAAGGAACTTTACTGGTAAAATGTGCAGAGAAGGTGATGGAGTTGTTAATTAATGTAGAACCCTCAATGGATGAAATTTTATGACAAATTCAAGATAAATTCCTCCAGATTGACACAAATTGGTGTTCTTCAAATAATATAGTTGAAATATTTGTACTAGTATTTGAATCTTTAAAATCTAGGTAGTTGATAGGGTTATGAGTGTAGGTACGAATTTGGGTACATGTACAATATGTTGGTGCAATGAATTTTATCGGGGTTTAAGTACAATTGGTCACAAAATAAATATTAAAAATAACCAAATAAGAAAAATTCACCATATGATACACATGGAGTAAATAAGTAAACAACCACATAACATGCTATAATTGAATACCAAATATCATGATATTCATTAGTAGAAATCGAACAAGTACATTGTGCAGATGTTATAATGTGTACACAAAATAAAGATAAATCAACATATTCATTATATTCATAATCATATATTTCTTTAATGTCTTCATCGAGAGCATCAACACCATCATGTGGCTCATTAAAATTTATTTTGTTGGAAGCTTCTTAAACTCCCTTGTAGTTGTAGTGGCATAAAAATAGCAAAAAGATGGAGTTTTAGCCCTAAGCAATTGAAAATTTGAAGTTGAGAGAGTAATTTTGCAACAAGAGGTAAGTATGTCATGTGAGGAAAATGTATAGTTCTTTCAAAAGTGGCGCAAACAAAATCAAGGTGTTGAATGAAGAGTTGCCTTACACCACACATCCCTCAAGATATTTGTGGAAAATAAACCAAACAAAAAGAAGTTAATGTGGTCAAGGTATGGGGTCTCAACCGAATAATATCCCAACCTAATGCAAAACAACATTATTTGTATTGATTTAAGCCTCAATAGACATTACAACATTCAACACATAATCTCAATGGGCTGTATAATCATACATACAACAACTTTTAGACTCAAAGGGCTATACAAACATATGTGCAAACCTACTTCTATACATCTTCACAAACAACTTAGAGCTTCAAACACACATATTTCTTGAATTATTGTTGTACAAAAATAGAGAGATTTTTCATCATAAAACAAAGATAAACAAAAAGTTCTTTCAAAAATTTATCCAGAGCGTTTTGAAAATTTGGTTATTTTTATGCCCCCTTCTACAACTCATAAATATTTTTGCAACTCCTCTATCTCTCTCTAAAACTAACCAACAAATGAGACAAACTCATAATTTGACTTTTGAATCCTACAAACTACAACTTGTCCTTTAAACTAAGGGAATTATAAGAAGTTCCAATACTAAGAGAACAAGATCCTTAAAACTTGCAGTTGTTTGGATTGATAGTTGTACACCCACACACACACACACACACACACACACACACACACACACACACACACACACACACACATTTGTGATGTAAGATTACATGTGGATTAGGATTCTCCTGCATTAGAATTATGCATAAGTGGAAGATAAAATCAACACAAATTTTTAATACTAAAAAAAAAAAAAGACTTCAATGCATATACTTAAGAATAACACTTTTAGAAAAAATCACCAACGATACAATCAATACATTATATAATCATTTTCGTGTCATGTCGATCACTTAGTGTAATCTCATACTTGGCTTCAAGCCTTAAGCTTGCATCCACACTCTGTTAAGCTAAGTCCCGCTAAGTTACTTCCTACTAATTTTCGCTACTCTCATAAGGAAATTGGGATTCATTTATATAGGCATAAAAACCACCCCGCAACACACTAAGACTCCTAAACTAGTTCATAATTTAATACAAACTCCTAAAGGACCCATCAACAAGACCAATACACAAGTTAGACTTTTTGAAACATGTGGCTTCGGGCATTAAATTCACAATGATTTATGGATTTAAACATTCAATTATCAATTATTCATGGATTTAAACATCCTTATGGTGTTGCACGGATCTATATAGTACTCCACGAGTTGCCAACAACATACTTCTTTCTCGGTGTGGGCCACAATCAACACAAAATGCAACACAATGCTATGTGTCTTAGAAAGAAATTTTTAGTATTTTTGGTTTCCAAAGGCTTTTGTAGCTATCCATGTATGCTTGAGAAACCAATCTAGGCTTGTGTAACTCAAATAAGTTTGTGTATCTTTTGCAAGTATTGTGTGGTAGAATTATGAACTAAAACAATTGCACAAAGGTATTGCTCAGTCCCAAAATACTTCTACGACTTCTACCACAACATAGAAGTGCAAAAATGTAAAAACAAATAGATTCCAACTGTTCAAGAATATTTTGGTTGATATAGGATTGCCTATGAAACCAAATGCTCATGCTTTATACGAAAACTTGAGCTCATGGTCAAGGAAATTGAGTTTCTAGAATATTGTGTTTGGCTGCATTAGTATCACTCTTACAAGTAACATCCTCAATTTCCATTCCTTTCCACTTGACTTGATACTCTTTATATTCATTTTTACATGTTTTCTTGATCCCGGTGTCTATCACTCTTTTTGAATCATCATGCACTTTCAATAGCATTTGTCTTCTCTAATTTAATCCACCATATTCTAATTCTAACTTTTCAACACTTTCCAAACCTTCTCAATATGGATACAGATCCACCAAATTAAAGATATTAGAGATAAAAATGCCTATAGATAATTCAATCTCATAAGCGTTATGAGAAAACTTCCTTATGATTTTGCATACTCCTATTATTTTCCACTTAAGCTTAGGATATGTTCCCCTAAGAAACCTTTCTTTCCAAAAATGCACTAAGACCGTATCTCCAATTTCATATTTAGACTATTTTCTTTTCTCATCTACATGTTGTTTGTATAGTGTATTCATATTTGCTAACCGATTGCACACTTATTAGTCTACTTCCTTCTGTGTTAGACAAAGACCGTTTCTTCGCACTCCTTTATTCATTGTGTAGTAAATATCTTAACTTAGCAACTCTTCTCGGGTTATCCCCATATACAATCTAAAATGGTGTCTTCCTTGTATTCATATTCACTAAATTATTATAAGTAATGGTTTCCTACACTAGAGCTAACTCCCATGTCCCCAACTTATCTATAATAAAAGATATGAGAAATTCTCCAAGGATTCTATTTACAAGAGTTGTTTGTCCATTAGTATGAGGATGATATGTTGAACTAAATTACAACTTTGTATCTAAATTCTTCCACAATGATCACTAGAAATGACCAATGAACTTTTTATCCTTTTCATATATTATATTGCATGACAATCCATGCAGCCTTACTAATATGTAAGCTAGGTTGATATTCCACACTAAACTTCACCAACACGTACCTTTGTGATTCCTAGCTTATAAAGTTATTGTAATCTAACTTAGTTGTATACAAAACAAAGCTATGAGGTGCTAGAAAATGAATGTGCACAACATTAAACACACACATGAGAAGTAATAAATGTTGCAGACACATGTGAAAATAATATTTATCCTAGAGAAACCCAATAAGGGAAAATAAATCCAGTGTGCGAGGTAATTACACTCCCCTTTCACTATGTAATTTAAAAATTCATACAAAATACTACCATTAATGGCCTTTATAGAAAGCGTTTGAAAAATGTCATGTTGTGTAAACCTATGGTTTGGAAACCTCTTCTATGATTTCTTGGATAGTTTTGCAACCAAAAACGTCCTCAATCTTCTAGAGGCCATAACTTTTTCTTACAAACTTGAAATTTTGTGTTGATTATTTGAAATTGTGTATTTTTCTTATAGGAATCCAAATATGTCATCAAAACATATACGTTCTATTGTGGTTTTACAAGGAATGTATTTTAAAAGTGTTTACAACATTGTGAATGACACAAATTGGGCATATTTGGGATCTAAGTTTGTATCATACCTCCCCAATTTGAGGCTTTTAAGTCCCTAACATCTCCACCCTCTCTCGAAGGTGCATCTTGTGGAATCCAATATTCACCTCTTTTCTCTATCTTGTGTGTTTGATTTCTTTCCATAAAAGGAGGCCAAAGAATGTATCTAGATGAAAAACACCCTAGTAGAAACTTCTTCCCCTTGTTAGTAGGCATGCCACGTATCCGTTTACACCAACCAATCTCCCTAGCTTTCAAAAGGAGAAAAGACATATGTCCACTAACATTCAACAACTTATTACCTTGAGTTGGCACTACCAAGGAGATCCGAGATTTAATCGACCAAATGATATTGATTTTCCCTCCACATGAAGATTGTATCATGCTCATACGTGTAGGGGATGCTTAAGGCTATATCAAAAACATCCACAGTACTACGTCCACAACAAAATAGTTAATGCAATATTCATTAATAGTAAATGTGACATTACATTGTTGAAACATTAATCTCTGTGCCTTGTTTCACCCAACCTAATGTATAAGTATTGGGATAATTTTCCACTTCTAACACGAGCCTATCTACAAAATTTCTACTGATTAATTTTCTTGAGAACATGAATAAAAAATAACATCTATTGTCTTCTTAATATGAGCTTTCACATGGAAAAAGTTATAAAGATCACACTTTTTAGCATTTTTTCCATTGGAACTACCTAAACATACCTTCCCATGAAGGGATGTGAAACACGTTCACTCTTCCCCATCTTGGTTGCACCTTTGCTAAACTCCTCCTCATTTTCCAGAATTTAGGCTATAAATTTCATCTTCCTCTTGTTCCTAAAAGGACATGATTCTAGATGAAACTTCCAACAAGTCTCTTATGCATGACCATTCACATAATAATACCCACAATTCCTTATACATTATCGATTAGAAATAGAAGTAACATTCAACTCACCTTCCTTATCATCATTTGAAGAGGGAGATGAACCCTTTTATTTTTTCATCTCAAGGTAACGAGCTTGAGAACAAGCCTCATCAAGATCCTTGGGCTTAGATATCAGTATTGGCCTCCTTAAGTGACTATTCAATCCCCCAATATATTACATCAAGATGTCGCCAAAGGTATTTTGAACCATTTACACCACCATCTTCTAAAACATGTTGGTATAACCTTGTACACTTTGTCCTTGTTCTTGATTAATATATTTCTAAACAATAGATCTTTTCTCTTTGTATAAAACATGATATAATTGTTTCTTAATCAAAACTTTAAATTCTTCCCACTTACTAAGGGGTGGTAGCTTGTTCATAACCAAATAATGAACATAACTTTCAAATTGAGTTAATGAATGTTTGGATAACTTCAACCTTACAAATGAGATTTTCTGATATTCATTAATTTGACGTGAACCAAAGTATACCTCAAGATAAAATAACCAATGGTCTAGCCTTTCCGCATTCACCTCTGTATCATATGAATTAATTTCAAACTTTTCCTCAACCATGAATGGAGGTGGAGCTTCGTTGACATATGATGGTTCTTCAATCCTCTCATGTTTGGGATTTTTATCTTCATTTGATTTTAATTGCTCGGTTGAAACACCAAGCTTCTCCATGAGAGTCTCCATGATGGACCCTAACCTCTCCAACTTCTTCATTGAAAGAGAAATACTTGCAACATCCTCCTCCAACTTATGAATTTTTTTCAGCTATATATGTCTCCTCATCATTAAAGTGTGCCATGCTTCTCAGTGATTTATTCTAATTCTTGGTGGAGATATCTTCTTGCAAGGGAAGCAAGTCACATTTCCCACAAGTACTTGCTACTCGGGCATAAAGCGCAACAAAGTTCACACAAAACTACACACTACAATGGAACAAAAACTAACACAACTTGTAGAAAGTGTTCAAAAATCTTTTACTCCAAAAAGGAAAACCTTCTCTCGATACCAATCTTATTCATAATCTAGGCGGATATTCCACATTAGAATTCACTAACATGAACCTTTATGATTCCTAGCTTGTAAAATGACTACAATCTAACTCGGTTTCAGTACAAAACAGAGCTATGGGGACCTAGAAATGAATGTGCATAACATTAAACACACACATGAGAAGTGAAAAATGTTGAAAACACAATATTTATCCCGGAGAAACCCAATAAAGGAAAAAACTCTATTGAATGAGGAAATCGCATTCCCCTTGCACTATGTAATTCACAAATTCATACAAGATATGCCCATTAATGGCCTTTATGGACAAAACCTCTCTCTCTCTCTCTCTCTTTAAACTCACACAAGCGTTTATGACACTTTTCTATCACCTCCCTAACAATATCTCCCAAGAATAGTCCCTCACTACTAGGAAAATCCCCTGACTAATTTTTGTATGAATACCCCTTGCCAAAACATGCCATGGAATATAATTCCTTAAATCTTCTTCCACTTCTTCATGATAAATGACACCCAAGAAACTTGCAAAGATAACCCTTGCCATGAGAAATTTTCAAGAAGCCCATGAAATGGATGGTGGAAGTTGACACATTGCAACCATTTAATTCCACATTTTTCCGGGATGCGTGATGAAAAAATTACCTTGTGCGAGACCGAAGGTTACGAATCCTCCGAGGTAGTTATGAAACTACCGCAACATTTTCAAAATCACTACTCCTATTTTATGGGCTGTTTTGTAACAAAAAATGTCCTCAATTTTATAGAGGCCATAACTTTCACATACGTACTTGAAATTGAGTGTTTTTTTTTGAAAGTGTGTATTTTTCTTAGAGGAATCTAAATATGCCATCAAAAAATATAAAATATATTGTAATTTTATAATAAAGATATTTTGAAAGTGTTTACAATGTGAATTACATGAATTGGGCATATCTCATATCTAATTTTTGATTACTTATAATCTCATTGAAGAAAAGATTTGCAATATGTGTTACATCACTAGTCCTCCTGTAAGCAATAAAATGTGCCATCTTTGAATATTTTTTCACCAATACCAAAATCGAATAAATACCCCTTTGTGTCCTGAAAACCCAAAAAAAAAACCATACTTATATCTCCCTAAGGCATCTCTAGAACAGAAAAGGTTTATACAACCTTGCGTTCTAATATATTCCCTTAGCTAGCTAATACATGCAATATTATTTCATATATTTACATATATCCATGCTCATTTGCAGAAAAATTAACTCTCTCCTAGACGTGCTAAGGTTTTACCCAAGCCAATGTGTCCTACCAATCCATTGTTATGTTTCTCTCTTACGAAATTCTCATACATCAGTTCTTTAAAATCTATAATTTCCTACCGCTAAACAATAGCCCTTCTTGCATAAAGTAGTTATAATAGAGGTTTCATGTCAATAATCATGGGTACTATGCACACTTCCCATGCCTATTTGAAATTTTCATCCTATGCATAAAGCTCTTTAATGGATTCAAAACCCTAACTTTTACTCTCAACTAAGTTAACAAGATACTATGCCTACCGAGAGCATCCACCACATTATTAGATCTTCTAATCCTATAATTCAACATAAATATGTATCCTTGTAGGTACTCAACCCATTTCATATGCCTATGATTCAATTTCCCTTGACTATTGATAAATACTAATGCTTGATGGTATGCAAACAACACAAACTCCCTTGGCAACAAATAATGTCTCCACTTCTTTAATGTTTGCATATTTGCATAAAAATTCTGATCATACACACTATACTTCCTCTATAATGCCCCAAGTACTAAAACACTCAAATTAATCCAAGTAAATAGTAAAATTATGGTTTTTTTTTGAAATAATGAATGAGAATAGGTTTATGGTTTATGTTATTCAATTCACTTTGCCACAATGGCATGTGGCACCATTGACTTACCTTTTGGGACTTCTCACATTGTGTGGTGTGATTGTCATTTAAATTGGAAAATCCAATAACCTTATTAATGATTACAATTTAAAATGATTGCTAGCGTTAAAAGTTATGGTTTCAAGGGAAAAAATTATTTAACTATGGTGGTCAAAGGGAATTCTCGTGAGATAAGGGTGAAAAACGTGGCAATAACCAATATCACTTTGGGGTAGGGTTCTCATTTTTATTTAAACATTCAATTTACGTTAATTCTTTAAGGTATAATTGTTTAATCATTGTTTATTAAGTTACACACATATCATTATTATATTTTATCCATTATAAATTTTGAATGGGGAAATAATAATAATTAAATTATAAAACTAATTTGTTATCACCTTTTCTATTTTAAAACTAAGAAAAATTTCATTCCCTAAGCTCCTTAATATGTTGTAATGAATTAATATCTAGTTTTTATTTACCTTGAATAATCAATTCAAGGTCAAATGGGAGATGGAAAATATGGACCATTATATTAAAGATTTTCATGCCCTAGATCTCTAGGGCTTCTTTGAGGCCATAAAATCATCCTTATGATTAGCTAAAGATAATTTCTCGTTCTCTTTCTTTCCAATTTCTTCTCTTTGTTTTGTAGGTTCAAATTTACTCCAACCATGGAGGTGATTCAACATATTCACAATAAGATAATGGTATATATAGATAGGGATTTTTTCATATGGTGAGGGGGTCAGCAGACTGGTGGAACACCTATAGAGTTTAGATAGTCTCATTCGGATAGAGATATAAAGTTAAGATATATAGTACTATATAGGATATATGCATGCTATGCTTGAGGGGGACGAGGGAGACTATAGCATCCCTTAGAAGCTAACTCTACTGGCCATATATCCCATATATCTCTATCTGGCTGGCCCTCCGGCCGGCCTAGATTTGAGCATAGACCTCGGTGGATGGGCCATAGATCGATCTAGATAGGCCCTCTCCTCGGCCTCCCTATCTCTCTATTGTATCTTCAAGCCACTCTAAACATATGTACATGTCTTAATATGGTAATCAATATAGTAAATATTATTAAAAATATACGAAACTCAAACTAGAAGGAGGTTTTAATATTATACTTAGTAATTTCAATTTTATTTATACTTTAGTATCATAACGGGAATTCATTATTCCCTTTTATTCTATTCCTCTTTCCAAATTCTATAATTATATACTAAACTCAAACCATAAGGAGGTTTTAATATGATGCTTAACAATTTAAATTTTATTTATAGTCTGGTATCATCATGGGTCCTAACGTTTAGTCCGATGGTCATATTTGGTTTCTATTATGGCTTCTTAACTACATTGCCGATTAGTCCGGCACAAATCTATTATGTAAGATCTTTACTACTAAAAGATCTTAGAATTTACAGGGAAGATAGAATGATTCCTACGGGAGGAATAATTCTCAGCGGTTCTTTTGTAGGTCAAGTTCTAGTCTTCTCATCCATTTACCTTTCTCCTATTTATGCAGCATTATGGAAGCCTCATACAATGGCTCTAATGGTTACACCAATTATGTGTTTAATTTTTATTAAGGTACTATTTTGTGATCTATCGGACTCCTCAATCAACGAGTTTATTCCTTGGATCAACAATATAGAAATGGAATTCTTTGTTGCACTAATTCTACAATTGCTAAATCCTGCCCTTTTTTTCAGCAAGTCTATTTATAGCAGACTGATAAACCTAATGTTATTTCACTATAGTAGAAGCCTTTTGTTTCTGCTAAGTACCGCCGCCGGATGGTTAAGCGGACAGCTTCTATTCATAAAAGTGACAGAAGTATTCTGTTCACGTGTGGAACATGATTCACCCTTTAGATTGGAAGCAAGAAAACGGCATATTGGTGTAACTTTCCAAATGCTTTTCTTGGGTTACTTTGTACTCATGTGTTATGGTAGAACCCCTACCCCACTAATTACTAAGTGGTTTGGCGATAAATTCTTGAGTCGAGGTCCTCAAGAGGAAGAAGAGGACGAAAATACAAAGGTAGATGATGTTAACAAAAAAAGCGGTAAAAAGAAAAAAGAAGCTTTGAAGAAGAAAAAAGAAGCTTTGAAGAAGAAAAAAGAATCCTTGAAAGAAAAGAACAAAGAGAAAGATGTAATACTATCAGATATCATGTGTAAACCGTGGCCCACAATATTTTTTGATTATCGCCGATTCAATCAGCCATTACGTTATGTCGGTATTGGTGATTTCTTTCTTCGCGGTCCTGTCAAGACCCAACTCGCTGAGTATTTTTTCGATGTTTGTCTCAGTGATGGGCGCCAAAGAATTTCTTTTACAGCTCTACCCAGTATGACTTTCTTTGAGAAAATAGTCAATTTAGGAAGTGAAAATTCTACCACAAATCAGGATCATCTTGATAGATGGATAGTTACCAAAAAAGAAAGAAAGAATTACTTAGGCAAAGAGCTTGAAGACCGAGTTAAAGCTCTAAGCAATGGATTTCCTGTTGAAAATGTAATGGATAAAAGAGTGAGATTTTCGATAACCAACAGTGGAGAGTGCCTTCCAGAAATAAATGATCCTTTACTGAGCGGGCCATTCCGTGGGGTGATGAATCAATTTAAATCACCATGTATGTTCTTTCCTTGACAACTCTATAAAGGATTTTGAAAGCATCAAGAATCAAAATCAAAGAATGACCATTTTACCAAGGAATTTGGGCGTTGTTCATTCATTTGATAAAAAAATGTTTGACCAAAAAATGATAAATTAAAAATGATTTTCAAATGGTGGCTCGATAAAATCCGTGTATTCTTACTAGAAGAACAAGAAACACGAACATTTCTGGATGAAGTGACATTGAAAAAGTTGTCGAAAATGTTTGACAATATTTATCCAAAAGATTCGTTGGAATATGTTTTATTGGCCCCAGCAGATTTAGAAGCGGAAATAGCTTCTTGTGATAAAAAAATATATAGTAACTATTTGTTGAATATTTTCCTTCAAACGACGGGTACGAAATGGGAATTGCTTCTTAGTATCCTTTCTACAAAACAGGCTTTGCTTTGTGAGCGATTTTTTCTAATGAGATCGAAAAAACTTCCAGATTCTATAATCTCTATAGATATTCCTGAAGAGATTTCTTATGAAGATCTTCCTTATCCTTATAAAGATACTATTGATGGATATATAAATATTCCTGATGAAGAAATTCCTCATAAAGAATTTTTTGTCCTTTATAATTATAATAAATTCTGTAATTCTACACGTTAAGGTGCTTAAAACTTAGTCCTATTAAGTCCGGTGATATGTATTTTGTTCATGGACTGTAATAGGAAATTTTTTTAGGCTAAGGCCTTCGCTTAGGAATCTTAAGAAAAAAATAAATTCCTGAAATTCAGGGAGTTTTTAAATGATAATGAACCGCGAATTAAAGATTTTAGTAAAATTATTGTGCCTACATGCCCTAGCATACTATTAACAGGCTTTTACGATAATATCGCTGTCAAAGATTCCCTGGAGGTTCGTCCAAGAAAAGCTCGAAGTTATCTAGTTATAAAACCCTTTGAAAAAATTGAAGAAGAACGACTAGAAAAGGAAAAACAAAATCAAAATAAAAAAGGAATTATAGACAACTTCTTAAAACGATTCAAAAAAGAGGAAGAGGAAGAGGAAGAGGAAGAGGAAGAAGAAGAAGGAGAAGGAAACGAGGATGAAGAAGATGAAGATGATGAGGATCCGATGTCAAAGGATCTACATGTATTTAGTTATCCGCATGAGGGAAATTTTCGTCGGTTCCTAGTCAAAGGAGCTCTACGTTTTAAAAGACGCAAACTTTCATTGTTTAGCATTTGGACAGCAAAACCACGGTCGAGTCTTTTTGAGAGACTAAAGGAGATGACTAAAATGAAAATGCATCACAAATCCAAACCTGTACCTAAAGCCAAAATTCAAATTGGAGAGACAAAGGAAGATAAAGAGCGGAGGATTTTTAAAGTATTCGAAAAGTTACTCAAAAAAAAACACAGAGGAAGACGCCGTACGAAAGAATTCTTTCGCCGTACTAAAAAGCAGGCATTCGATTGGGAAATATTTCACTATGTAAGAGCTAGTATATTATTTACTCATACATTTATTAGAAAACGAGTATATTTACCTTTATTGATAATAGCTAAAAATATTGGTCGTATTTTATTATTGCAGTTACCCGAATGGGAGCAGGATTGGGATAACTTACATAAAGAATTTTATGTAAAATGCAATTACGACGGTTATGAGCTGACAGACGTAGACGTACCTAAACACTGGTTTAGAGACTACCTAAGAGAGGGGATTCAAATTAAAATTCATAACCCTTTTCGATTGAGACCATGGTATGATGAATCTACCACCGAATCTACTCCTAGTAAAGACAATACTAGTTTCTTAACCCTGTATGGAACAGAAGCTAAAAAACCTTTCGGAAAGCCAACGAAAATACCTTCTTTTTGGAAACCTATTGACGAATGGATTCGGGATTACATTGGCCAACGTACAAATTTCATTATCGAATGGCTAAAACCTATTATCGAATGGATGAAACCTATCATCCAATGGATGAAAATTATTGGCCAATCGATATCACTGATTTGCTCAAAAATAACAAAAGTATTTTGTAAAAAATCTGAACTTCGACCAGATACTCGGAGTACAGAAAATCTTCAAATGAATGACCGAGTCCCTGTACTGATTCGGACTAGGCCTACGCCTAATATGAAATTTACTCTAGAGATAGTACAGGATCCATTGGAACCAAATCTAATTGAAATCGAAGAAATTGAACCAGATGTACATCTGGAAGATCAAGATCTAAATGAGTGGCTAACTCGGATCAAAAAGATGAAGGAACAATATTTGTTAAACTTAGATATTTTAAACAAATTAAAAGCCGATGTGAAAAAGTTGGAAAATAAAATGGATCAACCCGGCATACGCCACAAATTTAAAAGGGCACGGGTTAAAATAAAAATTTGGTTTTTTGGTTTCCGAATAACAATAGCTCGATTCATTACGAGGAAATTGCCATATTTTATGAAGGTTTTTATTTTAATAATGGAAAGAACATTTATTGATCTTAAAATAATTGTTCTTAATCTCATCCTTTCAAATTTCCATTTTATAATGCTTTTAATGCAATTTAGGATGAATATTGCAGCAATTATCAGAATATTTATTACGAATGGAAATAGAATTATAAGAATAGTCATTAAGACTAGAAATATAATTTTAAACCCAAAAAAACAAGATTTAAAAAAAAAAATTTCCCAAGCATATGTAGTTGCAAAGATATGGCAACAAATACGGGCTATGAAGGGGTCTTATGCGAGGGATTTACTACAATACAGAACATCGTATCCTTTAATTAAAAAGGATATCAAAGAATTCCTAGATATGCAAGGAATATTGGATTCTAAAGGGCCTCAAGATTTAAGGGTAAAAGATTGGAAACAATGGTTAAAATGGTGTGCCGGGTACAGAATAGCACCCCAGAAAAAAAAGGTAAAAGGTTCGAAACAATGGTTAAAATGGTGTACTGGGTACATAATAGGACCCCAGAAAAGGATAAATGTAATTGGTAACCGATTGGGATGGAGTCAATTTGCATCTTTTTTGGGAGACATTAAATTTGCGTCTTTTATAGGACGACTCCAGAAAAAGATCAAAAGTAACAGATATAATCTTTTAGCATATAGTTATCTCGATTATATGAAAGAGGATACTCACGGATCCCCTATACACTATATACCAAAACCGGACAATCAAGCTATTACCAATTTTCAAAGAACCGAAAAGGATTTCAATTAGTCTGATGATTCTGATGATTCTGATTACTCCGATTCTGATTCTTCTAAAACTAGGAAGGTTTCAAATTACTCCAATTTTGATTTTTCTAAAAATAGGAAGAGTTCCGATGAATTGACAACTCATAAGAAGCCCTATTACAAATTTCAATTTTGGCTTTTCCCAGAAATTAGAAAAAAAGCAAAAAAAGCAAGAAAACTTGGTGACCTTTTTCCTCCAGACATATTTAGAACGCGTCTTCTTAATATGAATGACTTTGAAGAGTTTAAAATACCAGAGGACTTTGATGTTGATGCTTTTCTTATGGAACTGGAAAGAAAGAGCGAAGAAGAAAAACAAAAAAAACGGGAGGAAGAACAGAGAATTAAGCAAGAAAAAGAACAGAAAAAGAAAGAGAGAGAACGGAAAAAAGCAAAAAGAATGCAAAAACTGAAGGCGGAAACTACTCGAAAAGAAGTAAAAAAACTGAAAAAGGCATTCAGGAAAGAAGATAAGGATAAGAGAAAGAAAAAAATGAGGGACAAAATGAAGGAAAGAAAGGATAAAAGAGTAAAAAAAAAAGCTGAACAAGCTAAAAAACGGGCTGCTCGACGAGCTGAACGAGTTAAAAGAGACAAAAATAGAAAGAATCTAAAATATAGAGACTTTCTAGTTCAAGACTTTAGGAATCTTTATCACAAAGACAAAAAAGAAAGAAAACATCCCGAAAAATTTCGAGTAGACAAAAAAGAAAATACTTTTAAACTAGATGCTGAAAAAAAAGCACAAGGTGACAAAAAGGGATGGGATGAAGTTCATTTTCAATTGGATTTTGGATTGGATAATGAAGAAGGATTGGATAATGAAGAACAAAAAAAAGTAAAAATAAAAAAAGTAACAAAAGAAGAAGGAAAAAAACTAACAAAAGGAGAAAGTAAAAACCTAAGAGAAGAAAAAAGAGAAGCGAAGGAAAAAAAAAGACAGAGAGAAGAAGAAAGAGAAAAAATAGAAAAACAAAGACTAGAGAAAAGAAGAGCGAATAAATTGGCGAATCGAGAAAGGGCGAAAAATGTACTTAATTGGAGAAATAAGTACAAGCTGGGAAACCTGTTTATATTGCCTTGGTTTCAAAATTCTAGAAATGTGGCACATTTCTTAGACCAGGAAGAAATTTAAAATAGATAAACCATATTTGGATAATGGAGAAATTAGCTTGGAATTATTGGAGACTATGTTGTATATGGGAAACTATTTCAAGGATAAGGAGGATCCATTTAAGAAATTTTTGTGGGATCAAGAAGATGGTCTATGCCACTTATAGTAGGGTACTTTAATGGTGATTCTTTTTAATATAAAATTGTAAGTTTTTATTGAAATTAAAAAGGAAAGGGATCGATGTAAATATTTTTGATAAATTTGTCTAACATGGAAAAATAAAAACTATGGAGGATGAAAACTAAAAAATTTCAAGTTCCCTCATTTTTTAATATATTTTGATTCAAGACGTCATAGAGAATTTCAAATTTTGAATCATTTGAATCGGAAAAAAATTTAGGTGAAAGCGCATTCAATTATAAAATAGTAAAGACATATAAAATGATGAAGGAATAATAATAAAGATAAACATCTTAGCATAGATATAGATAAGGTCATTTCCATATAGAGGGGACCCTCCTCCTCCCTAGATAGATATGGCTCCTCAACACGCTCACTTGCCCCTTTGGCCCTTAATTGAACTATCTCGGGTTGGGGAGCCGACTAGACTATAAGGAGTTGCCCCCTATCATTTCTGTATGTAGATATGGGATATGGCTGACCCCTCTAGCTATAGATTGTCACATCGAGGGAGGGAGAGAGATTATCTCCTATGGATGCCCCCTAGATCTGAAATATCTATCTAATACCATCTCGTATATAGATTAGATATAGGGCACGAGAATAGATATAAGGTTGGGCCAACTCCTTCTATTAAAAATCTTCTTGAACTAGTGGCCTAGGCTGTGGTATTAAAACTAAGTCAAAGATCCCTAACTTATGCCTATAATGAAATGATATATAGTTGGGTATTGGTATCTCACCAACAGGAAATAGAATAAAAAAATCATGGGGAGGAGCTATTTGTTGTTGAACTCAAAGAGATAGGTAACCCAAAACATAATAATAGCTCTATCAAGTGTAGCCCAATTGGTGATCCCATTGCATATAAAATCTAGAATAAATCCCCCTCACCTGATCATAACCCCACGATTGACGATCCCATCACATAGAGAATATATCCTCATCTCTCCATTGGGAACTTAGATGACTGATTGTGTATATTCTCGAGTCCCAAGTTGGCTGCCCCATATATGTCAATCTATATTCTATCTAATTTACCACCCCTATTATAGATTAGATCATCTATATTATATGGCAACCGCATCTCAATAGAGTTCTATACATGGGGCCTACCCATCTCTCCATCCATTCAATTTGATTTATCTCGGGGGGACTCTATATTTCTATTTATCGTGTGTGATTGGGTCACCGATGGTAGATTGCAATCAGAGAAACCAAAAAGAAAGAGAAATGAATTAATGGTACACTCGGTGGATTAATTGGGTTAGCCTAGGAAGTAATGTCCACTAGAAAAATGCTACTCACTTCTAGTCCGTGGCTGCACCTAAGTCCACCCATATATAGATAGACACCCACTATCTCATCTATAGTCACGACCCGCTCTCCCTTATCAGAAATTCTAAGGGAATTCTGACCCTGATCCGCTACGATCAATCAATGGTGAACCGGTGGCTGGTTAGAGAGGAACTAATCTATAGTCACGACCCACTCTCCCTCCTTCCCCTCCTTTATATTCTCCTCCCCCAGCTATATATTGATCCTCCCGAGAAGCTTTCTTGTCCTCGTTGATCTTCCATATAGATAGAACTTACTCTACATATAGTCGGTCACTATCGTATATTGAGTGAGTGTGGTATATATATATGCTTTGAATATGTGTCACGAGTGAATGGTATACACGTTTTTCTCTTTATATACAAGCAACAACATGTGGTATACACACACACACACACACACTTTTATATTTGTGTTGAAGGGGTGTAATATATTCCATGGAGGCTTGCATTCAGATTATAGGGTTGTGCCCTAACATTAGGGTCACAAAGGCGGCCGAGTATATATATATATATATATATATATATATATATATATACACACACACTTTGAAATGACCTTAAGGATTTTTGGCAAGGGTTACAGAATGGTCGTGCCGTAGTCACAAGATTCTAAGGTTTATGGGTCGCATGAGTAGGGTAGACCGCGACCCTTATATTTTATGATTTTTTAATTATATATCTAATATGTTTAACACACACACATATGTATATATGTATGTGTATGTGTATGTGTATATGTGTGTGTATGCATGCATGCATGTATGTGTGTATGCATACATATGTACATATACATACATACATAAAGCTAGTTTAACCATTTTTATATGAGTCCATGTAAGTTTTTACAACGATACCTACAAAAATATGTATGTCTTTATAAATATATATATTATTTTATCAATATTATATATATAATGGTTTCCATTTAAAAGGGAACAAGAAAATTCTAAATAAGTATAACACAATGGTTTAAAACCAAGAGTATAATATCAACCATTTATAATAGAATAATTGAGATATGACTTAATGTATTTTAATTACTAAGAACTCATGAATATATCAATTATATAACTATGTGAAAATTAACTTGATCAATTATAGGTTTTTAATGGATCTATTCGATTCTTACAACAATTAAAGACATGCAAATACAAAATGCATCACCTATCCACTACCAAAACTCTTAGATCTAATATCATGATAGAACTTAAGTTTCATGTATAAATCTACTTACAAATTAGATCAATAAATTTTAATAGAGGAAAAAACATAACTTTAACCATTTTCACACTAAATTTCTTCACAATCAACAAATTAACTAAGCAACGGATTACAATTTCTAATCATATCTTGTATGGAAAAAAAAATTATAATAAATTTTTAAAACAAAAAAGGAAGAGATAGAAGAGAGATTTTATGCCGTTTTTAATAAGAAATGAGCATGATTTTGGAACCATTTCAAAACTATAAGTACTACTTAAATCACAAATTTTGTAACATACTTTAGAATCTGAAATTCTTAGTGGGTAAATGACAAGTAGTTAAAAAAATAAGTTTCTAATCCTTATACAATTTGCAATGCAACTTTATTTGAAGTGGCTTGTATACCACAGTGACACAATCAAACCCAAATAAATTTTTATGGAAAAATTTATCATCTCTTTCAATAAGTGTAAAATGTTGAGACTAGGGAAAGAGAGTCTTAATTTTCCAAACATACAACTATCAAATTTCCATTTCATTTTTAAAGAAGGGCCAATTTAAAAAGTATAGATTTTACACAACAATGCAAGCCATTGTTTCATGTTATTTTACTAAGCAAGAGAACACACTTGCTTAAGACAATATCTTATACATTTATAATTTCACAATTTCAAATTTTCATTACATTCCTTGGTGCAAAAGAAGCTCAAATGCAAACAATCAAAACCACACTATATCAACTTAATCATTTTCTAATTTTAAACCTATCCCAACAAAAAAATGGAATTCCTACAAGTAAAAATACAACAAAGCCTTTTCCAATACTTTCATTTTTCATCCATTCATTCAAAAACACCAAAGAGGAGGTGAAAGCGACATTCACCTCCCAACCATGCAATAAGGAAAGTATCTTCCCCATTGTCCCAAAAATTCCCCAACTCCCAAGAAGACTACAAGGTTAACATCAGGCTTGGAACAAAAATATAAAATCCCAACACACATACACACATGCACTTTCAAAAATATCATCAAGTAAATTGATAAATATAGGGATGTAAGAGAGAAAATGGATTACATTTCAAAAAGGACACCTACCCTATGGGTAGATGTATGGAAGGGCATTGGGAGTATGGGACACAGTTTACTTGTCCCACACACCACTTAAAAGTGCATTGAAAGGTGAAATTTGAATTTTCCAAAATTAGAAAGTTTCCAACAACGCAAATAAAACAAAACCCACCCAAAACAAGTAGGAACTAAGCCATTAACCCAATTACAAAATAAGATTAGAAATGAATCAACTAAATTAAATAAATTAAGTTCAAGGTCCTATGAATATGGGTAACAACATGACAATGCAACAATAATCAAAATCAACACATAGTTACAATACACACAACCCAAATCCACGTAGTTCCAAGCATGGGTGACTTATGTTTTCCAAGGATTTTTGTGGGAGTTAGTCCCCCTTCATCCTCATTAGTGAGTTTATATTTATTTCTTCCTATGTAGATCAAAATTACATGTTCACCATCTACACACTCAACACACATATCATATCCACTCAAAATGACAAATAAATTCTACAACCACTAAATTAGGAAAAAAAAACACACCAACTATCCATGCATCTTATTATTCAACAAGTAAGTTAAAGCATGCTCATAATATATCAATTTAAAATCATCAAAATTATGATATCTAACCAATAATAACACATGAAACATCTATATAATATAACCATCTAAAATGCATGTCAAATACCATCAAAACACACCATGTCCAAAATGAGTTGATCATATAGTTGGCATCTCGTGGTAACTCAAAGTCACAAATTAAGCCATAATCTAGAACAACCTGAGAGTCTAGGAACACCATGTTGATACAACATATACAATGGGTAATATGATAAGATCTATAATATGAAAGGAAATATAGCTAAACGGTGATCAAGAGGAGTGAGAACTACATCCCCTTCCCCTTAGAACATGACTTCCTCCCGAAATTCATGAGAATATATGAGAATACTGAGCCCTCGAGTAGCACCATCCTCCCATGTGGTAGTAGTCTCATCATATTGATCCTAATGTACTCACACACCGATGAATCTCACTTTGCCTTGAAGGCCCAAGGTCTGTGCTCTAGTATGCACATGGGATCTAAAGTCACTTTTCCGTCGTCCACCTATAAGGTTGTCCAATATAAAATGTGAGAAGGATCTTATACATATCTCCTCAATACTAAAACATGAAAAATATCATGGATGTGAGACAAGATAGGTGGAAATGACATATAGTAAGCTACTAGTCCAATCTGCTCCATTATAATAAAAGGTCCCATTAACCATGGTGCTATTTGAGAACCATTTCCATATAAGATAGTAATATTATGTGGTTTGACCTATAAAATACCTTCGCTACCACCTCAAAAACATGATTGATCCTATGGGCATTTGCATACTTATTTTTCATATCCAGTGCCTCCTAATGTTGTTGTCCGATAAGAACTTCATGTCTCTCCATGTCTTGAAACACAGAAAGACCTATTGAAACCCTATCCTCAATCCAGTCCCAATTCAAAGGAGTCATGCATGCTCGTCCATACAATGCCTTTTAGGGTGTCACACCAATATAACTATGATGGTTGTTGTTGTAAAAAAACTCCACTAAGTATAAGTAGTGCTCTAACGGGATTGATGATCCATCACGTACATGTAAAACATGTCCTCTTAAAATTGATTGAATCAATCAATATGACCATTTATTTGAGGGTGGTATGTAATACTAAAATTAATCGTTGTGCCCAAATTATGTTGCATGATGATCCAAAAGTTGGATGCGTGCAATGTGTCATGATCATAAATAATCATGTGTGGGATCCCATACAATTTAACATTCTCATCCAAGTAGACTTTTCTGCAGCTCGACACTATAAGTGGTCTTAACTAGAGATAAGTGTGCTACCTTGGTAAAATTTTCAAGCTGTAACCATGATCACATCGGGATGATATGTCAAGGTAGGTATAATAACAATGAAATCCATGGAAATTGTGTCCCATTTCTACTCCGAAATGACACATGGACATAGAATATGGAGAGATATTGATGCTCAAGATTCACCCTTTGGAACTCTAAAAAACATGCCACAAACATTGCAATGTCTCTGCAAGCCTTCCCAATGATATAACTAAAGTAGATTTGAGTGCATCTTCTTCACCCGTGGGTGGGATGAATATGGTGCATGAGGGCCAATGGAAGAATAATTTGATGAAGATCAACCTCTCTAGGAACATAAATGTGTCCTCTATGTCTTAATAGTCCATATTTCTCTAAGGTATATCCCAAAAATGTTCCCTTAAGGGTTCATTGTGCCTTAATCTCCTCGGAATTATTTAATATAATATATCTATAGGAAGTTGTGCTAGTACATGTCCTCTCAAATATGTCTAAATAGTCAAAGCATCATTGTATGCCACATATGACTCATAACATCTACAAAAAGTCTCCTTTCCATTCACATGATCCATGTCCATATCATACTCGTAAATGAGATCTATCCAACTTCATTGAGGGGCATTTAGATTAGGCTAAGTAAAAATGTGGTGGAGACTCAAGTGGTTGGTCCTCAAATAAAATTGTCTTCCTAAGAGAAAATGACACCAATGGACTAAAACGTGAACCGATGCAACAAGATAAAAGTCATGGGTAGGGTAATTTCACTCATAATCCTTGATCTTTTTAGACTCAAAAGATATCATCTAACCCTCATGTATGAGTATATCCCCCAATCTTGCTAATGAAGCATCTCGTGAAAACTATGAAGTCCTTGTGATGGTCAAGAATTTCTAGAATAGGTGGAGTAGTGAGATGCTCTTTGAGTGTCTTGAAGGCTTATTCACACTTCTCTGTCCACTCAAATTTCTTCCCTTTACATTGAAGGGAAGTGATGGGGTGAGCTATATGGGAGAATTCCTATACATACTTACGGTAGTATCCTATAAAACCCATGAAATTGTACACCTTTGTAACACTAGTGAGTGTAAGCCAATATATCAAGCATCTCTGATCTTGGAGGGATCAACTATGATTCCCTCACCAGATATTATGTGCCTCAAGTAGTGAACCTCCATATGAAAGAAGGAACAATGAACAAGGTTCCCATACAACTCGATGTTCCATTAAACACCGCAAGACCTATCAAACGTGGTCCTCACACTCTTCCATTGTGTGTGAGAAAATAAAAATATCATCTAGGAAGACAAGTAAAGTAGTCTAGGAAGGTATTGAACACTCCATTCATAAAACTCATGAATATGACTGGGCCCTTGGTTATCCCAAAGGGCACCACAATGAATTCATAATAACTATATCTAGTCCAAAATTTATCTTGTGGATCTCTATCTCTATAATCCTCAACTCGATGATAGCTAAAATTAAGATCAATCTTTAAAAAGATGGTGGCACCAAGCATCCGATGAAAAATGTCATCAATCCATGTAAGAGCATATCAATTCTTCACCGTCACCTTATTTAACTTCCGTAGTTAGTACAAATCCTCAAGGATCTATTCTTCTTCTTAATAAATATGACCGGTGTGCCCTAAGGGGACACTCTAGGATGAATTCTTTTATGTGAGTTAAGTGGGAAACCATCATCTATGTCATGAACTTAATGAATAAAAGTGGAAATGAGACATACAATCATCATAGGGCTCAGAATGGCCTCTAGAAAATGTATTCATTCCAAATAGAGGGTACTTATAGATAATAGATAGAACTACAACAGAAAGGAAAATACATAAGGATTTACATCTATTCCATAACATCCATGAACAAAAATGAAAAGATATAGATATGAACCAAATCAATTACATTCATACTCATTCATGTTTGTAACCTCATTACATTCAATGGATCCATTAGACTACCACAACTTGATCAGACCAAAGTCATACATCACAACAAGGATCATGTCCTTCATCCATACAAAGAAAAATTTATATCCCAACCCCTTAATACATTACTCCTTTATATAGCCTCTACCCAATCCCATAGAGTTCTCATAGTATTTCTGTAGAGCTCCTCTCTATATATCTCTCTCTCTTTCTATCTAATATCTCTATCTATCTATATATCTCTTTTTCTCCTATGGGTGCTGCATATATAGGCATCCCAAAGTGCCAACTCATCCTTTGGCCTCAGATCGATGCCAAGTGTCTGAATGTGGTCCTCCATGGGAGCATGCTTCTCAGGCCTGAGCTCTCCACTTTTTCCATGATGTCTTCTAGAACCTTCTATCACAGGGCATATTCCTTTCATGGGCATCACGTTGCCAGGATGGCACCTTATCCACTCTGCATGCACATTCGGGTCACACTTTTCTCGTGTCCTACCCAAAATTCCCAATATGGCTAAGTCTTGAAACCTTGGCTCTATGTCACGTGTGTGCCATGGGTTTTCTTAAACCTTCCTTAAACCCTATCTCTGTGCCTTCTCTTGTGCCCTTCTTCAACTAGGCCTTGTGCACACCTACGTGCCTTTGTGTACTTAGCCAATATTTTGGGGTCCCAACATCACCCCACACTATGCCTATTCTCCATCTCATGGGAACACTTCTCAAAATAAAGTATGTTCGAGAAGAATAAAAGAATTTTGGAAGAGTAAGAATAAGGGGATGAAGGAATGGGAAAGAATAAAAGAATGGGGAAGTGATGGCATTATTATTGCAAAAAGTAGGAAGTCCCTCTTTAGGTTGGCCTCCGACTTGTTCGGGCATCGACTTTTTTTTGCTCTCTGCGAGAGGTCACGACTAGGTGCTTACCTCCCCAAAACTTAGTCCATCTCCTTGAGTATTCATAGTGTCAACAATTTTCTCCAACTCCTTGCTCATGTCTTCAAGTGCATCCATCCTTCTAGTAATTTGTGGGTATAGTTCCTTCAACTAGTTTTTGATTGAACCCCTTAAGGTTTCAATGGCCTGGATTTATTTTTGACCTCGGAAAGGATTTTGTCCCTTTCCACCCTATTTCCCTTATTCTTCTCTTGAAACTCCTTCAACTCTGCTTCGTGAGTGGTGACCAAGATGCTCGCCACTCTATCCCTATCTGTGTAATTATCATATGTGGCCTCAACAGATTGGGTAGCAATCTTGACATCCACAAGTACCTTGCTATACTCAGCAATGATTGCTACCACTTTCAATTTTCCTCCCTCTCAAGTGTGTTGCCACTTCTTCATGGACTCCAGGGCCAATGGTTGTCTCTCCATGGTGAGGATGTGTGTCAGATCTTCTAAGCATTCAAGAGTGGATCCATACTTCTACGTGGGTGGTGTTAGGTCTGGATGCTTCAACATAATGGTGCTTGTGATAGTCTCCATATTTTTGTATATTTCATGCACCTTCACCTTCTCATCCCTTAGTTCGTGCTTCAGCTGCGTTGATCAACTCTTCTTGTTTCAAGCCCTTAGTTTTCTTAGCCAGCTCCTCTTCCTTCTTTTCTAGCTTTTCCTCTAGAAATCTTACTCTATCATTTCTTCCAAAGAGCCTAGCCTTAGTCTTGACCATGACCTTGTTCAGTGCATTACATAACTACTCATCTGAGAGTTGTTGGGAATTTACCAAGGGGTTGGTTCCCTTAGACTCGTACTGGTATGATTTCCCCTTGGTATATTTTGAACTCTGGCTCATCAATATGGGACTCAAATGCCCAAGAGAGCATCTTCCTTGTCTGGGGTACATGCCCTCCTTCATCAAATGACTCCATAGCTAGAAGTTCTTCCATGGGTAGTGCTC
This sequence comes from Taxus wallichiana var. yunnanensis, assembly GCA_018340775.1. Taxonomy (NCBI): domain Eukaryota; kingdom Viridiplantae; phylum Streptophyta; class Pinopsida; order Cupressales; family Taxaceae; genus Taxus; species Taxus wallichiana. The sequence goes on along the minus strand of CM031243.1, from coordinate 90,964,316 downwards.
TAGAAGCATGTGTGTAACACCTTCCTTTGGTCATCAACATAGCCCATGACCTATCCTCATTCTGTATCAAGGATCTTCCTTCCCGAGCAGCACGTGGCTTTGGGAAACTCACCATTAGACTGGGACCTCCTCCCATACTGACTTGTTCTTTCTCAACACTTTCCTCCTTATCCCTCTCCCATCACTATGTCTAGTGTTGTGCTCAATTCTTGTTCTACCAAGGCCTCGATTATTTTCGTTGCTTCTCTTTCTGCCACCTCATTTACTTGCTCTCCACGTAAGGCTTGGAGATTTTTTTTTTTCTACATGCCAACCTCCTCACTTCTTCCCATGTCTTAGGTGCCTTCCCCCTCCTAGCTACCCTTGTGCCACATGAAAAGGAACTCTTGTTCTTCTTCTCCTCCCTCTTCTTCTGAATCGTGCATGCTAAAGACAAGTGGCTCTTGATCTCTTTCAGGATCATCTTCTTCATCATCATCATCCTTTTCACCTATGTATTTCTCAAGCTCTCTGTCTCTCCTCGAGTCAGCTTCCTCTTCTATCCTCTGCTTCTTTCTGAGAGGTGACTCTTCCATAGGGGATCCAACCTTCTCTACTTCCTCTGGTGACTTCTCCTTGGTGAGGGGTTTCTCTAGCACCTCTTCTTCTAGGGTCTTCTCCTTTACTGGGGATTTCTTCCTATGCGTATAGGTGTTAGGTTTGGTGCTTGCTTGCCACTGGCGTGCTTATTGGTTGGGTAGTCTACACACTTGGTGCTTTTTCTTCTTCTCTCTCCCTTTTCTTGAGTGTGGGATTTCTTCTACCCATGGGATCTTTAGGTATGGAGACATCATTCTCTAGGTATGTGCCTTTCTCAAATTTTGGCCTAATGTGAGAGATATACATGCCGTTGTGGACTTTCCTGCAATTGTTAGAGTCAGGGGTTTCATCATTCTGATTTCATGTGCTACGTACTTTTCCATGTATGTGCATGCTTCTTGGGGTAGACCAAGCATCTGTGCGTAACTCCTGTGGTCTGATCAACTTCACTAAGGTCAAACCTTAGTCTCTTTGCTTCTTTGAACCTGTTAACTCCCACTTGGAAGTACTGGGTGGTGAAGGAGAATGGGAGTTTACACCATGGGCTCATGGTTTCATCCACCAACTTGAATCTGCCTATGTAGAAGTGTTGGTACACAACAAACTCAGCTTCTCCCATTGTAAGCACCGGTAGTTGTTCTAGGATTCTCCACTCTACCCCAGAACACATCCCTTAAGTGCTTATACCACTTGTCTAGGTGTGCCTTGTGGGAGGTTGTCATTGTTTCACATGTATACTTTGAAAATATTTTCATGGGTGAGGGATCTTCAGCTGGATACTCCCAAACAAACTTGTCTGCCATGTCAGGCACTCCTATCTCTGAAAATACAATTGTCAGGAGGACATTTCCAAAGAGTATCTTGTCTCCTTCTGTGCATTACTTGATTATCTCATCTATAATGAAGGCCGATAAATTATAGATTGTGCCCCTATGATATTTTCTCTACATACATTCAACAGGCCTTATTCACCTGTGTCCACCTTTCTTGATCATTTAACTTTGTGACCAGGTGCGTGTGGCCATTCTCATGATGGGATCTGGGATTTCCACAATATCAAAATACCTTGACCCCTTCTTGTAATCATATGCAGTGATGGTTGCTTTGATGGCATCCTTGTCGCTCAGGTCATCATCTATGTTGTCTCCCTCACAGATGAGGCCTGTAAACTTAGAAATCAGTTGAGGGTTATGCATCTTGTGCCCCGTGAAGTAAAAGTGATCCTCATGCATGTGTGACATCAGCCACTGATAGAGTGCTCAAGGCTTTCCAAAGTAGGAAACTCATAGAGTTGTAATAACCCTACCTTCTCCAACTTCACTTTTACCTCATCGTTATAGATGGGAAAACCCTCTGGTGTCCTTTTGTTCATGGGTGCACTAACTCCAGCACCATTTCCTTCTCTGTTGTGCTTGTGTGATGGTTATAATCACTCACCACCATCTTTCTCAAATGGGATTCCCACTCCTTCCCAAGAAAAACTCCATCCGGGTACTACATTTCTGCATACCACTCCTCATTCATGCTTGTGGTGGTTGTTGTTGGCTCTCTGCCCTTGCCCTGCCCTTGCCCTTGCCCTTTGGCTTTCTTGGGTGACATGGTTGGTTTCTTGGGTGCCATTGTCTAGGTCCTCTTATCACTTCAATCTCTTCTTGTTACTCTGCTCTTCCACTTCTTCCAACCTTAGATCTCAAACTTGTGAAGAAAACCTCTTAAACCCGTGCCCTAGTTTTCAAACCCTAACTGGGATAATTCCTTCACAAGATGACACCTTCTCACAACTTCTCTATGCCCATGATATCCCTTCCTTTGGTTTCACAAATCCAAACTAGTTATTCATGCTCAAACTCTTCAAATTTTTCTTCACATGGATCAGTTTTGGAAGCCCTAGTTTGTAAAGATGCAAAAGTGCTTCTTTCTTCGTATATACAAAGTAAATAATGAAAGGCCTCGACCTCTATTTATAGTTTTTCCCACTTTGTAACATTAAATGCTACCTTACCATTGTACTTTAACACTTAATGCAGATTTTTTTCAAACAAACCCAACTTTAGTGCTTTAACTCATGCATGCCCAACCTTGTGTGGACAATTCTCCAACCTTTTGGCATGCAACCAATCCATCTTGACAGGAGACTCTTTTGTGTGCGTGTAACCAGCGCCGAAGGCACTTCTTCTATCATGATTTTTTCTCTCACCTACCTTGTGTTGCTTATGTGCTTCTTCTTCTCTTGTACGTGGATCCCCAATGTAGCCTTATCCTGACACCAACCATCCTTTTTCACCTTTCCTTGCATGTACTTTCTTCACAGGGCCATTCAATTTGGGATTTCAATGCATCCTTCCTGGTGCTTCATACTTCAATTTCTTCCACCTTACTCCCCCACACTAAAATGATGTGGTCCTCTGTGTAATTACAACTTCAAAAAGTAATGAGATTACCGGTGCCCAAGTGCAAAACAAAAAACAACAAGAAAGGGAAACACAAGAAAGGAAAATGCATTAAAGAAAATCCTAAACTAACTGGCAATACTTGCCTTATTTACAAACACCAAGAAGACTTATTTATAGTAGGGCTTCACCTACTCCCATTGAAGTGTCTGGAAATCATCCCATCCAATGCTTGTAACTAGCATGCACCTGAATCAAGGATGTATGAGATGGTGTAGGGACCCAACCAATGCACTTTTAACTTCCCAGGATGGTGCAAAAACTTAGAATCATATAGTAAGACCATCTGCCCAACCTCAAACTTCTTGTTCTTAATGTGGTGATCATGCCATGCTTTTTGCTTTTCTTTTTCTATTGTTTGGCTCCACCTGGTGAGTGATCATCTTTCATCTAGCTTCATTAATTTATCAATCCTTTCTTCCAGTGCTTTCTCATCAGCCAACCCTCCATGCATGCTATATGTAGAGAAGGTAACATAAACTCAATTGGGGAACAACTTCCATGCAAACACCAATTGAAATGGTGTGGTTTTGTTTACCTTTTATAAGTTGTCTATAAGCCCATAATATGGTTGATACCTTGTCATCCCAATCTTGTCTTCCGACATCACAAATATTTGTCAAGGGTATGACTCAATATCTTGTTAAATGCTTTTGTGGTTCCATTTGCTTGTGGGTGATAAGGTGTAGTTTTGTGATGAGCCACCATGAATTCTGCTAACAGGATCCTCATGGTCTCATTCAAGAAATGTGTACCCCTATCATTGGTTAAACTTAAAGGGCATCCATACCTCGTGATAATGTTCTCCCACAAAAATCTTGTTTCTATTGTAGCTATTGTACAGTCTTTAGTTGGGGCTGCCTCTGCCCACCTTGTCAAATAGTCCATGCAAGTGATTACATAGTGTGATCTAGTCCTACGTGTTGTTGGTGTAATAGGGCCTACAAATTCTATTGCCCATTTCTCAAAAGGTTCAGTGCTAGGGATAGGGTGCAAAGGCATTTCATCTCTCCTTCTGGCTTGCCAATGCATTGACAATGGTCACATGCTTTACAATAGTCCTTGCAATCCTTATATAGAGTTTCCCACCACAATCCTGCCATTAATATTTTATGTGTGGTGGCGTCACCTACATAATGTCCACCTACACTTCCTCCATGTGCTTCCTCTATGATGGTGAGGCATGCTCATGCTCTAGTACACACCTACGTAAAAACTTCATCATGCCCTAGTTTGTATAAGTCCCCATTGATCAACATGTAGGGGTGCATGGCGCGTATGGCTAGTTTCTTTTTCTCTAATGTCTTCATCCCTTCGGTGCCATACCCATTTTAAGGAACACAACAATATCCTCCAAGTCTGAGGGGTGTGTGCTGTAACCTAAACATGCTGCACGCATGGCATGGTATCTTGATGCTTCTTTGCATCCTCCCCTGAATCAATCCTAGATAAATGGTTAGGTCTGGAATTACTTTTTCCTGGTTTGACAACTACGGTGAACTTGAACTCTTGGAATAATAGCACCCATGACATATGTGCCCTTGTAGGATGGGCTTGTTCACCAAATATTTTAATGCCATGTGGTCAGTGTAGAAGATAAAGGGAGTTTCCAGCTAGATACTTACCTGAACTTATGAAGTGCGTAGATCATAGACAATGCCTCACGCTCGGTCGTAGTATAAATTCTCTCTGTTGGTGTCAACTTCTTGCTTGCAAAGCATAGGGGTGATCAAAAATTCCCTCACTAGGTTGTGCAAGCACTTGCCCCAATGGTCATTCGGAGGCATCTACATGAACATGGAAGGGCTTATCCCAAGAGGGAAACATGTAATATAGGCGCGGTGACAAGCCTATCCTTCAATGTGTCAAATGCCTTCTCTTTGCCTCTCCCCAATGGAAGGCACTTTTATGTCTGAGAAACTCTTCTAAAGGCGTGGTGATCTTGGCATACCCCTTGATGAACTTCGATAGTAGCATGTGTGTCAAGAAACCCGTGCATTGTGCTTTGACTAGTTGGCTCCCCCAATCCCACAATCACTACAATTTTGGTAGGATCCACCAACAAGCCTTCTTTGCATATGATGTGTCCCAACAGGGTCCCAAATGGGGTAGAAAATACACACTTCTTGATGTTGAGGGATATCCTCAACTACCGACACCTTTCAAACATCAATCTTAGATTGTCACAATGGTCCTTGACCAGTCCATACATGGTCCAATCATCAAGGTAAACTTGGAGAAACTTGTGGATGAAGTCTGGAAGGCCTACACTATAATGTGTGAGAACACAGTAGGCGCATTCTTAACCCAAAAGGCATGACCGTATAGGAAAAACTTCCCCACTTCGGTGGTGAAGGTTGTCTTTCTCTAGTCTTCCTTTGCAATCCTCACCTGGTGATAGCCTGAGAACCCATCCGTGAAAGAGTAGACTTCATGCCCTGCCACTCCTTCTAGGATCTCTTAGTGAATGGGGTTGGGAAGGGATCAATGACACACACTACATTCAGATCCCTATAATCAACACATATCCTTATCCTTCCATCCTTTTTGATACTAATCACCATTGGACTTATCCACTCTGACTCCTCCATAGCCTCTATGATTCTGACACTATCATCTTGTCTATTTCCTCCTTGACCTTCATGCGTAGATTAGGATTCATTCGGTATGGTCTCTTCCGAACTGGTGCGTGCACCTTCCTTCAACTTAATTCTCATTTCCCCCAAGGAATGGTGAATGCCTTTGAGTTCATGATACCCGCGTGGGAATAAATCCTCAAACTCACGTAAAAGATCAATGATCTTAGAGACTTCCTTCTCGACCAATAATCTCCAATGATAGCTTCCTTGGGTTCCACCTCGACCCAATATTAACCTTCTTTGTCTTTAAAGGTTCATGATAGGTGTGTGTTCTTTCATCAACACTATCCATCACTTTGCGTGAGCCTAGAGAATGGTTAACCTCCAAATTTTCCATCTCTTCACCATCTATGACATAGACCATCTTGCCTTTTTTTCTCTGCACACACGTGCACTCAAGTTGTATCTCTTTGACTCTTCTTCCTCAAATTTGTCCCTCTCAAGCATGGTTCACCTAGAAATTCTAGTAGCCTATCTTCTGCCTTTGCACTATCCCCCATCGTAAGGTGCTTGACCTATAATGCCTTATCCACTGATGGTTTGGTGCTTCGATACTCAAATGCTTGGATGAGATCAGCTGCTAGTTCTTGCCAATTCCTATTTGGTGGCGTGTCTCAGAGTGGATGTACCATGTGCGCGTGTAACCTTGTAGTGTAGAATATAGTTTGTGTACCCAAAGGGATGGTGGAAAAGCTTTGCCTTCCCTCAGGCTCTCTCACAGGCTTGGATGTGGAAAGAGGTGGGCTCCTTACCATGGTAGTCTTTGATGGTGGTGGGTGTGTTGCTTCTAGAGAAATGAACAGAGAAGGAAATTCTCACTTCATGCCATTCAAGAGATTATCTTGATGTGTTTCCCACTAGTGTGTAGTAGTTTCTAGTAGGACGTAACTTAACATCCCCTTTTTCATTTTCCTCCTTCCACTGAGCTTCCATCTTCTATAAAAAGACCTCAGGGGAGGCTCCTCCTGAGTACTTAGGTAGCTCCTTTCCTCCTAGGCACCGGACTATGTGTGCCTTTGTCACCTTTGTCACTGATCCTCTTAAATGTCATCGATTAACTCATAGGTTCCATGTGCCCAATTATCACATGCTAGACTAGTGGTGTCACTTACCGATTGAGCATCCTCAAACTGGATAACTCCATCGGTAGGATGGATTATCTCTGGATCCTGATTGAGCACACATATATTCTATCAGGACCTCTTCTCCCAAAGGTTAGTATAGGGTGTTGACTTCCCATCAGCCAAGGGTATGATGACCCATTCCTCCTCATTTTCAAAGCTTATGTACCCCTTGTTGAACCGAAGATCCACATTGTTCTTATAACACCATGGGTGCCCAAGTAGTGCGTTGGGAAATTGTCTACCTCGGTGAGCGCCAAGACTTGAAGTCCCAGTAAACTTAGCTCCCTGAATGGTGATAGTTGCATCCTTTAAGACACCGATGGGCATTGCCTTTGTTTTTTTTTCCATATACAACACATTGAAGATGGCTGTAATGTAGGCCTTCCCATCTGATGCCATGCATCAAGGTGAGAACATTGACCTCGTGCTGTGTCGTGAGGATATTACTAAGGAGCCATCCATCCATGACCGCATTTAACGTGATCTCCTATCATAGTCAAGGTTGTGAGGGGAAGGTTTGCATGCAAGACCTACCTCTCATGCTCTTCTCTGGTGCATGGTACCTTCTCTCAACCATGCTCTTAGCAAGGGAATAATATTCTCTTGCCTTAGCATTTTACATACTTCCTTGACCTCATCCAGGTCATCTTTTGGTGCCTCGACCTTCCTTCTTTTTCCTCCTCCCTCTGGACTACTCCTTTAGACACTAGATTTCTCCTTGTAAACTCTGAATGACATCCATGGTATCTTGATATACCTCTTTTTGATGTGCACAAGATCTGGGTACTTCCCATGTACCACTTCTTCCCTTGAAACTAGGTTCTTCTGCCTTGGTATTTCCTTTTGTGTGTGTGGCCTCTACTCTTGTTGTTACCATAATAGATTCTAAACCCACATCACGTGTCACCTGTGGCATCCATTGTGTGTCCATCTTCTTAATGCTTACCATTGCAGTGCCCTTGTCTTTTCGGTGTTGTTGATTCATGTGCTCAAACAACTTCAGGGCACTCCTCATACTTGTGCTTCTTCCCACACCATGAGCACTGCAATAGATCTGGGCACTCTCATTTGTAATGCTCTGTAGACCCACAATTAAAATAGGTTCCATGTGGGAACTCACTTCTTCCTCCTCCATGGTTACCATGACCACAAAATCCTCCATGAAATCCCCTTCCATGTGTGCCTCCTCCATCTATGTGCTCCTCATAATGGTGATCATCACCTTTAGAACTACTATAATGGTCTTTGGCAGCACCCCATGATCAATGGCCTCATGGATCTAATCAATAAGCCTACAATCCTTAGTATCATGGGTTGTAGAGGTGTAGATCTTATAGTAGCAAGACACATTCTTGAATTGTGCATTGTAACAAGGGACATCTACTTGCATCATGGTCCCCATGAAAATTTCATGATCTCTTTATTGGCATGTGCGTACTTATCCTCTCTGGGGGAAACTATCCTTGACATGCCCCTCTACTTCACAATCTATACACCATATACCATTGCTGAGTCTCATGGGCTGAGTTGTAGACAACTTCTCTAGTTGCTTAGCCATAGTGATTTGAGCTTCCAAAAATGGGCTAACACTAGTATCAACACTTCCAACAACTTCGGTGTGCAGAGAAGCTTCTAACGCCTCGCGTGGGATCTGTGAAAGTTTTATGAGATAGGGCTCTTCTAAAAGGTGTTATCAACCCCCAAAAAACCATTGAGCATGTTGTGAAGGGTGAATGTCATATGATAATTTTGATGGAGGGTTTTGAACCATGCATCATACTCCCACACACTCTCTGCCATTCCTGTTGAATCTCCTTCAGGGTGTTGATGCTCTTCTATTCAAACTAGGGATGTGGAATTCTGCCAAGAAGGCATTCTTTAAAGTAGTATAATCCACCACCATTTGATGAGGGTCATATTTCCTATACCAGCTATGTGTGCCCTTACAACGTCATTGTAAACTAACTAGCCTTCCGCTCTGGGGTTGTGATCCCCTTTTGCATGCCATAGCAGCTCACACTTGTGAACATGTTTTACAGCATCTTCAATACCTCTGTAATCTAGAAAATGTAAAGACATCTCAAAGAAGACTTGAGGGGGTTGTTGGGGTCCTTGTCCTCTGAGCTAGAGCCTTGGTTTCCTTTGGTGTTTCCTCCACCCCCAGATCCACCAGATCCACGGAGTCTGTGCCTCTAAGCCACTAGATCCCACCGGATCCACGAGGTCTAGTCCTCTGCCCGACCCACCACCAGGATCCCACAGGTCCACCTAGGTCACCGGAGGTCTATAGTGGTCATGCCAAGGGTCCCCAAAGTTCCACTGAACTACATGTGATGGTCTATGATAATGCCCCACTACCACTAGTGTACCCTGTGCCACTCCCAGATGTGAGACCGAAGGCTTGTGTACTTTCTCCTTGTCAAAAATTCCTCGAATACTAAAATATGTGTAGCCATAGAAGTGGGAAATGAAAAATTATATCTCTGGGTGCAGATATTTGTCACTTCCACTGATACCAACTAGGTCAATGATACTCCTTCCTTGATCTGGAAAACCAAGCGCCAGGGTTTGGTCACTAGGTGGGTTCAGATATGTGCCAATGAACTCTTCTCTCTCCATGTGATGAACTCTCATCAGAAGCTGAAGGGTCTCTCTTATGTGCTTGCCAAGATGGGGTAGCACAGATTGCTCAGGTTCCATGTCCTCTGCGTGAACCTCAACTCCTTCCCATAATGTCTACCTCCATAGATCCATCACACTTGTAACCTCACATTGTCTAGAAATCTCCCTTTCATGTGCTTCACTATACTTGAGTCATCTCTCCTCCCTTTCTTTCTCCATCATAATATCTACCATCTTCCTCCACCCTAGCTTCCTCACCCAGTGCTCAGAATGGTTTAGCCGGCCATTGGAAATGCCTCTAAACTCAAGGTAACAATCAAGATCTTCATTTCCAGAGGGATAACACATGTAGAAATGATCCTCTGGGCTCCCACGAAACTCAAACTCAGCAACTTCTAGACAAGAATATGTAGAAATAGCATACTCAGAGTGTAGCTAGCCAACACACCTTTCCACCAATGATCCACAACATGAGTCCACATCAGATCTGCATCCTATAGACCTCTAGTATTCTTCTTGGGTCCACATGTGTGATCTATAATACCAGCTTGATCTAGATGCATATGTTGAGAGCCATTCATACAGTTCTCTTTGGGAAAAAGAAAAAAAAAAGTTTCATATAAATCATGGTAGAGGTTCTCTTCTACCCATCTATGTGCATCAAACTCAGATCCAGTGTTGAATCTCTGAGAAAATTCATCCTCCGTGCTTTTGAACCATGATTCAACACTTTCCAAAGTTAAACGCTCTGTCATTACTCATTACATAGATCATGATGTATGCCATTTCCCACTATAACTTTGAAAAGAGGTCCCAGCAATGGAACCAAGATGTAGTCATTTTTACACCCATCACAAAGGAAAGAAATCCCATGCGTGCCGACCTATCACCCAGTGGGTGTTGGGCACTCACCCGAGGCATGCATGGGTGCCGAGTCTCTCTTTTATGTGAGTTAAGTGGGAAACCATCATCTATGTCATGAACTTAATGAATAAAGGTGGAAATGAGACATACAATCATCATAGGGCTCAGAATGGCCTCTAGACAAATGTATTCATTCCAAACAGAGAGGGTACTTACAGATAATAGATAGAACTACAGTAGAAAGGAAAATACATAAGGATTTACATCTATTCCATAACATCCATGAACAAAAATGAAAAGATATAGATATGAACCGAATCAATTACATTCATACTCATTCATGTTTGTAACCTCATTACATTCAATGGATCCATTAGACTACCACAACTTGATCAGACCGAAGTCATACATCACAGTAGGGATCATGTCCTTCATCCATACAAAGAAAAATTTATACCCACCCCTTAATACATTACTCCTTTATATAGCCTCTACCCAATCCCATAGAGTTCTCGTAGTATTTCTGTAGAGCTCCACTCTCTATAATCTCCTCTCCTTTCTATTTGATCTCTCTATCTATCTCGATCTATCTCTTTTTTCTCTGTGGGTGCTCACATATATAGGCATCCCAAAGTGCCAACTCATCCTTCTGTGGCCTCAGATCGATGCCAAGTGTCTGAATGTGGTCCTCCATGGGAGCATGCTTCTCAGGCCTGAGCTCTCCACTTTTTCCATGATGTCTTCTAGAACCTTCTATCATAGGGCATATTCCTTTCATGGGCATCACGTTGCCAGGATGGCACCTTATCCACTCTGCATGCGTAGTTGGGTCATGCTTTTTCTTGTGTCCTACCCAAAATGCCCAATATGGCTAAGTCTTGAAACCTTAAGCTTTGTCCATAAAAATTCTTGCATGGATGCATGCCATGGGTTTTCTTAAAAAATTGGGCATGGACATCCACCATAGAAGAATGGAAGAATAATTTTATTTGTTGTTTTATTTATGAGTGTTATGGGAGATATGTATGCAAAATAAAGGGTGACATATAGAAGAATACATGGGTATCTCCACGAGGTAGTTTTCCTATCTCATCATTTACAATGGACATGTTTCCAACCCAATCAGTTGCATTTTACAACGTATTTCCATTGTGTGCTAAAATGAGAGCTCTAGATATGGTATGAAAATCCATTAAAGTAGATTATAAAAACAACAATAGCTAGTGTAGTTTCAAGTTCTATGGTAGACATGTATGCAACATAAGACAAGGTGTGTGGCCTACTTGGCAAAATTCCGAAAGAATTGAGACCTAGAACATATAACTCGAACATATAAGTTTCATTTTTGTTTTTCTCGGCATATAACTTGGCAGATCAATGGGAGGAAGGTCAGTAAATATTTTGGGGCATGAGTACCTCTTTTATCGAAGAAAAGTATAATAATAATAATAAATAATAATATTTTGTATGTCTGATTATCTTTTAAGTTTTTGGATGCCCATCTTTCTAAAGGAAACTTTATTTTTGTCTTCAACATGGCAATAAAACTTGTGGTGGTTGTGTAGAGGTGTTGTGTTGTTTGGATGTGTTTTTTTGGTTCTTGAGAGCACATAAAAAAATCATTGCACCATCTATTATTATGTTAAACATATATACAAAATGTGGGAGTAGAGATAGAGCATGAGTATTTTTTAAATACTACCACAAAGAAATGGGGTCTCATGGAATGCGGTGATTTCGTATATGCACAAAATGGGCTTGTTGAGAAGGCCTTGGAAACTTTCAAGAAAAATAAGAGTGGAAAATGTAAAATAAGAACTCCATAAAATGCCTCAAGGATGTTGGAATTCATGGATCATAATGGTTGTGAGAATATGCACAAATTGGTGTGACGAAAAGGCTTTGGAACCCCACAAGAAAATGCTATTAGAATGCGTGTTGTCAAAATCCTCAACTCTTGCTCTTCGACTGCTACATGTGTGGATTCTCTCCTCCCTATCTACCTGATTTTGTTTTCTCTTCATTTATAAAATTTTAAATGTAAATATGGAATTAATCTTTTTTTTTTATGTTATGTTACATAATATTATTACACCACATAAATAAGTTTTTGTATCATGTAAAACTAATGTTGTGTACCGCTTTAGGATAACGTGTCAAAACACTAGACCCTAAACTTGACCAAAACAAACTTATATTGTATGCACCATTAGTACATGTCACATAATAGTCAAATTGGATGGATAAATGTGCTCTATAATGCAAACCGGCAGTTTTAAATAATCCTCAAATTGTTGCAAATGTCTCCCAAAATTGACATGCAAGAAGTGCCTTTGGACCTTACTTTCACTAGTAAAATATCCTAACCTCTTATTTTCTATATGGTGACCCATTCCAACCTAGAAAATTTTTCAAAACACTTAATGATTGAATTTGGGAAGTGGGTTTCTAACCGCTTGAAAAATGGTTTGTTGAGAGTAACCTTTCACCTACGAGAAAATCCTCTAGAAACCACTTTGTATTTTGTGTCTATGGATCATGGAAGGAAAGTTTAACCCTGTAAAAATTCCTATTGTTATATGGATAATATCTTAACATAATATTTTTACCCTTTACCTTTAAAAACACATTTTTTCACCCAATTTGGAAGCCACCTGGCTTAGTTTTTCTAGTGAGCAAATGACCCATTTAAGCTAATCGGCTCCAATTATTTTTTTGTATTTTGAGCCTCTGTGATCGGTATTTCATTCTATAAATTTATTGTGATTATATGTATAGTAAAGAATAGGGAAGAGCTTTTTATACATCCCATTTGGGGCCCCATTCCATTTTTTAGACCCATTCTAGGACTACTTGGGCTAGTTTGTGCTTGCAAGTAACACAAGGGCTCTGAGACCGCATGGACTCTCTAATGTTCATATAATGATTAAAAATGATGTTATGTTTCAAAAATATTTATGATGAGTAGAAACATGAGGTTTGGTTCAATTAAACAAGATTGCAAATGGAAAGTTGGAATTTCATAATCGGCACGCTTATGTAGTCCCCTATAGTGACAACTGACAATGAAAACATGATAAAATATGTAGAACTTGGTGTTACTTTGAAAATATTTTGAAACTGAATGAGTTGAATCAAAATTTGTTTGTTTTGTCTCTCACCCTCCCTAATTTTGGAAATGGTTTGGTTTATTAGTGTAAATGAAAATGTGTGTTGTCTCTCTCTATATTTTGGAAATTTGTATTTATTTAAATTTGAAAAAAATAATATTTCATTCTCTCTCTAATTCTAAATGGATTTGGGAGATTTTTTAGTGTGTTAGATGATTGGGGTGGGTCCATGCCGGTGTGTGTCATGACCCTTGACTACATGGTTTTATAGGTTACATGTAACATGGTGGCATTATATGTTTGATAAAAAAATGGGTGTTAGTGATGCATATGGCCTTCTAACATGTTAATTTACAAGTGGAAAAATGTAATACTTTCTTATTTAGATGTAATATTGCATATCAGTAAATTGAAAGAAATTGAAGTAATTGTATATGCAATGGAGAACCAAATTATGAGAATTTTATAGATAGTGCATGAATAATAATTGAATGATGCATTTGAAGACTTTTTATCAACTATTGTATTTGTTGTATTGTTAAAGGAAGAAAGGTTTGTTTTGTCATGCATGTGTGGAAATGATTGAGTTGAAGATTATTTGCATTACATTTAGTAGATTCCATAGCATTGAAGAAATTTTATTTGGTTAGTTATGCTATCTCCTAGTAATTTACTTGATTGTGTGTTAGTGAACTTAAACTTGAAGGGTACTTGTGTCATAAGCTTGTAAAGAAACAATGATGTATAAGTTGTGCCAACCCTTGAAATAATTTACCCTTTTTAGTCATGAAACATAATTCATGTGTTCCAAGAATATTGTAGTTGGATCATTTATCATCTTGCTTAGTATTCATAATGGAAATTTATAAATGGGAAGGTGCTTAATTAAGTTGATAAGGTGTTTTAACACCATTTGAAATGAGATCAAACTTGGATTATATTAAATTTAATATCATACTGTGTTCCTATGACACAATGGTTAGGGACAATATCCTAACCTTCTCGGAGTAAATTACATTGCCTCATGTTTAGACTAGTAGTGGTTGGGTATCCCCTCTTATAGCAACCCTTAGTGACATCATCCTCGCAAGAAAATTCTTTGATATTATTCCCACAAGAACTATTGGGTGTTCATTTGAAATATTTATAATTTTATAACATGAGGGCTTAGTAGCCAATTATTTACAATCATTAGGGACTACCTCATGCATCTTTGTTTACTCAACCAGTTAATCCTCACATCCTTAGGTGTCGTGTTTCTATAAACCTTGTGCTTGGTACATAGAAATAGCTGTGTTTTGTTATATACATCTTGTATATTAGTGGTTATCCCAGGAAGGCCCTTATGTCTAATAAAAGGTATATTTACTTGAAGTTAGGGTTGAGTTAATTTTTGACACTATATTCTTTGGATCCCAATCCTCTTTCACCATACCCATGAGCCTAAGTTTAGAAAATTTTTATGGTAAACGTGAAAATTGGATCTTAAGATGTCTATAAAAATATGAATTTATTGGAATGCCTCCTTACCTAGAGTTGATTCTGTCGCAAACATAAATCCTCTTAAGGGTAAATGGGATTTAAGTTAAGCTTAGGACATATTAATAGGTCATTGTGAATGGTACTTATGGTTGACCTACATCTCTTATATTTAATCTAATATCAGGTTATTGGAAGAAAGTAAGTTTACTTGAACTATCTTGTTAACTTGTAGTTAAACCCCCTTGAAGTTAAGGAAAGTGAAATAATTTTGTTATAAAGAAAATTTTTCCTTATGTAAGAGAAATCATAGTTAGAGAATGAGTCTCATGGAACTATTATGGTCGATAATAATCTTAACTAATATTTGAGCCATGAAAGTTATTTCTATTAGGGTTTGAAAATACTAAGAGTTTCTACTAGAAAGTACACATTCTTAATGAAGTGATAAATATGTAAATGAGGAAAAACATGCTTTTCCTTAAAATATGTTAATTATTTCTTCATCATATATATATAAAACATGTGGTCCCTTACCACTATCAAATTGTTGTTGATACGTTGAAATCGTAGCGAAAAATAAATTTTGACTCATCACTTGTAACATGAGATTAAAATTTTAACATTCCATTAACAATTAATGAATCATTATTATGATTCATGCCTCTTAGGAATATGACTTCCATACTTTCCACAAGTTTTGTAGGACTCGTTTGATATTAAAATGATATCAAAATGTTTAGTATGCTTAACATGATGGTAATATAATTGGAAGGAGATGAGTGTTTCGTTGTAATGAAACATTATGATGAGGAGAATATTCATGCTCTACAGATGATAACGCAAGACTATTAAACATTACATGTGGGATAATATGATGATTTGAATCCAAGGGTAATTTAAGAGTTAAGGAAATGCAAATCAATGGTATCTATGGGCAGATTTAATTAGTTATTTAATTGTTCTTCATATGGACATAATGTTGTTTTGTGCCACACCTATTTGAGTGAGTGTGAGTTTGGTTATGTTGTCTCAATTGTGATAATAATATCTTGTTATCCAATTTTCACCCCTGTGGTAAAATTGATAACATGCATTGAATACTCAAGTCCCAGGCAAATAGATTGATTCAGGGAAAAAATTATGTTTCTAGGGTCCCCTCAGATTTTTTCTAACTCCCCTGTCTAGGTTGAAAAGAGCAAGTTATGAGAAAAGGTGAAAAAGTTGCAAAAACAAGCTTGGACCAGAAAAAATCATGAAAATTGGCTAAGTCCTAGTCCTTGCAGTTGGGACATTTGGGACGTTGGGGCGCGAACCGGCTGAAAAGCCTCAGCGGCCCAGCAAAGACTTGGAATAGTTGGACCGTGGGGATGCGCGAGACGCGGAAAACCGATCCGGCTGAAGGTAAGAGGAAAATCGACTAACCGCCGAGCGAGCGGTTGGGACATTTGGGCTGCGAGGATGCGAAGGACTCGAACCACCCGAATCGGCCGGCACAGAGAACTTCAATTCAGGACATCTAGGACAGAGGGACGCAGAAGACACGGATAGCCGAGAAAGCCGAGAGCCAGTGACATTACGCCACATGTCATCGGCAGAAAAGGGACAAGGAAGCCCATTTCGGGTGGATTGGAAGTTTTTGTCCCAGACAGCACTGGGAAAGCCGGGCCAAAGGGACGCGAGGGATGCGAAAATCTGGCAGGCCCGAGGACGAATCAAATCACGACACGTGTCACAAGGGGGAAACGTCCAAAAGTTCAAAGGGCGAGGTTTCAAGTGTTGGCCCGAGCCAATAGGAATTGGACACGTGTCTAATGGAACAGGAAGCACGGAGCTTGGGGAGGATTTGGAAAATTTGGCCAAGTTTCAGCCAAAAGCTAAAAGTAAAGGTCTGCCCCGCACCCCTATCGACCAATCAATGCATGCCATGTGTCCCCAAGTGGCGGGGCGCGGAAGGAAAGTGGAAAATGTTCCAAAATCACAAAAAAGGTCAAAATTTTCAAGGAAAACCCACGGGTGAGTAGAGGAGAGAGAATTATGCATCCAATCAGCTCTTGACACGTGTCATCTAGGTGGCAGAGCACGGGAAAAGTTTCAAAACACATTTTCGCCTGTTTTGTGCCCTAAATCTTCAGATCTCCATATCTTTCGATCCAGAGCTCGGATTTGCACATTATTTATATCAATAGAAAGCTTATAAAATTCTCTACATGATTCCGGGGTTAATATTGAATTTTGGTGTAGTTTGAGAGAGAAAGTTAAGAAATGGCTCTGATGCGTGTTCATGGCCAGAAGTGACATTTCAGCGACCAAATTTAACGTAGAATGGGTCGCATTCTCCTGTAATTCGGTCAAAATGACAGGGTATGGGTTTGTAAGGTTCCCCATGCCGTTTTAATGCATCTATAGTCAAGGAGGAATGGGCTCCCATGTTTTTGTATGTTTCTGTCTCCTGGGCTCGACCCATGCAATGTAAAAGCTAGATTTGGCTCATTTCACAAGGGGAAACATTTTTTGGACATAGCAACTTCTTCTTTCACCTCCAGCAAGTGATTGTTTGAAGAATCAGACCTCTCCAAAGACTGTAATAGTTTTTACCTCTCTGAGGTTGTAATGCAGTGATTTTGACACTGGAAATGATAATGCAAGCTTTGTGAACGAGTTTCAGTCCTTTGCTTGTATTGTTTGCTTCATTTCAGATCCTAAATTATATCTTATCACCGCGTATGTTTTATGTTGCAATCTTTGGTCTCTGTGTCTATTTGTTTGAAAAAATTATTCACCACTCCTTTTGGTTCATCACCATCTTTAGTTAGTTTCAATTTTTATACTTCTATCCCTGTCTCCTTGCAGTTTAGAATAGGATTAGGACCTGAACCTCTATAGTTGTGCAAGCATTAGATCTAATCAGAGGAGTTTGAGGAACCATCCTCTAATCGGAGATTCCTCTCTCAATTTCACAAGTCCCCACACTTGGAGAGAGGTTTCCATGTTGTGCAATCACACTGGATGCAAGAGTGATCAACCTAGAAGCCCGATCTCGCATCTAGGGGTGTTTGTGAGTTTCAACAATAGTTTTGGCACTTGGTGGGACACTAGAGGTCTCATTTTTATTGCAGCAAAGTTGATGTGCATCTTCTACAATTTCTTGCTTGAAAAGAGTTATTATTTGCATATATGGCGACTCCAAGGGGAAGAATCAACTGGTTTCAGATAGTGCAGGCCTAAAAACTCATGAGAAGAATCACCACAATGTCAAGAGTTGGAGAATAAGAAGTTCTGCTCAAATGCTTGCAATTATCTCCAAGAAGAAGGCAAAGAGGAAGAAGGACTCAAAGGTCTCCATCTCCACCAAAATGAGAACTCTCTCAACTCCTCCACTGGTAGGCCTTTCATTCAGTATACAAGGGTTTTAAGACCGATTAGAATGGCTCAGAACAACCCCTACGTCAACTTCACAGGCAGCAGCCCACTTGCCCTCAATGCACAACATCTAGTTCCTATTGCAGCCTTGAAGAACATTCCCTACTTCACTGGAGAAAATCAGACTACTCCAGGTGATCATGTTAAGGATATTGCTAACCTTTGTGCAATCCATGAAATCAATGAAATGCAAGTGGCTGTCAAGTTACTGGCATCTTCATTCAAGGGTAAAGCATTGCAATGGTTTAGGAGCCTTGGAGCTAGTTCTATCACAAACTAGAATCAGCTGTGTATTGCACTTCATGAGCAATTTGGAGAGAAGGGAGACAACTTGTCTCTTTTGGAGCAGCTGACAACCATCAAGAGAGCTCCCAATGAGCAGCTGACCGATTTCAACTTCAGATTTCAAAAGACTTGGGAGAGAATTCCAGTGGCAGTCAGGCCAACAACAGAAGGTGCTTTTCTCTACTATCTCAAAGCTTTAAATTCTGATATTTCTATGTTGATTCAGTCCATGGGAGGCATAACTATCCCTATGGCTTATAGCATTTCCATTAGGGCTGAAAATTGTTTAATCCAAGATGGCAAACTTGCGCCTAGACCTCCCATGCCATTGTTTCCAAGCTTGGAGAATCCAAACACCAATCAAGCACCTAGTTTGGCTCCTTCTCCCACTCCTAGAAATCAGAGTTCAAATGAGGCTTCCACTTCATCTCCAAGTGCCCCAAATGAGCTTCAAGAGGTCATGAAGCAATTGCAAAACCTAGGCAATGAGCTGGTTACTCTCAAGAGGCAAAGAAGCCCAAGGTTTAGACCTTCTTATCAACCCCAAGCTCAGCCTAACAGCAGCCATACCAACCACAAAGACCACCTAACCTAGCTGCAAATATGAATCAAACAAGGCCTCATGCCAATAGACCATTTCAGCCATATAATCCAAATCCCATATCGCCTCTAAGGCATTGGTGCCAACACATAAAACAACATTGCTCAGAGTATGATGGTGCTTTCCATGCAATGAGCCTCATAACCAATGCATGTGCTTCAATGGTGCTTTGAATCAAGCACTAATGGTGAAAACTACTGGTGTGGAGGGTGAGGGCGATCAAGGAAACAACCAACAACAAGAAACATTCCAACAAAGAATCAGCTCCAAATGACACCTCATTGGTAAATTGGCAAAGAGGATTTATGTAGCATGAATCAGCGGTTTCTCAAGGTGTCATCAGAACCAACACAAGGTCAAAAAGGAGGAATTTGGGTGAAGAACAGCCATTAGCCCCAACCAATCCACTACCTTCCATGGCTCCACAAATGATTGGTAAGCAAAATCTGGTTGTAAATGCACAAGGGCAGCCAAGAACAGCCCCTAGGCCAACTCAAATACCAGTTGTTGCTACCCACGTGCAAGGAGTGAATGTGCAAGCAAAGGGACAGCAAAAGGATACTTCATCCCCATTCAATATCATTGATCAGATGAAGAAGACAAACGTCAATATATCAATGTGGGAATCCCTATCTATCCCAGGCCAAAGAGATCTACTGCAAGCTGCCATGAAGGACTGGACAACTTTGAATTAGCAAGTTCAGATGCAAGACAAAGTGCTTACAAATGCTGCCCAGCCTGAGGGAAATCATGGAGGACAACAAGGTAAAATGTTGAAACCCCCTCCTTTCTATGTTTCATTAATCATTGGAAGTCATCTAGTGCACAATTGCATGATAGACTCCGGAGCAAGTAGCTCAGTAATGCCTAAACAAATAGCTGACTAGCTAGGGCTCTAGTATGAAACAATATCCAAAGGGGTAGTGTAGCTAGATGTAACAGTAGTAGCAACAATTGGAGTGATTAGAAACTTGAGTCTTACCTTGCACGCATGTCCAAATGTTGTTGTTTTACAAGATGTATCAGTCATAGACCTTCCACCACTCTTTTCCCTTTGCTTGTCAAGGGACTTCACAGCCAAGATTGGAGGCTATCTTTCTGCTGATTGGTCACACATGCTATTCAGAATGAGGTATGGAACTAAGGCTACAATCAGGTCAGAACCTATTGCAAACTTCCATATTGAGCCTTACACTCCAAGTCAGATTAATGCCAATTGCTCAAAGATTTGATCAGGAAGATCACCCAAGCACCGATGAGGCTGACACCAAGGTTGGAAGCATCCCGGATCTAACTCTTGATGAATGGGAAAGCAAGATACATGCATTTGATCCTTATCAAGAAGTGGAAGAATCTGAGCTAGGGGTCTATTGCATACATGAAGAAAATCAGCCTATTCCTAAAGCATCACCAAGCTAAACCAAAAAAATGACAATGAGGTATGGCAGCTGTTTTTGATGGATCAAGGAGTAGACAAGGTGCAGGAGGAGGAGCCATGCTTGTTTCACCTCAAGGAATAAAGTATTACTCAGCCTTCCGTTTTTAGTTTTCTTGCTCAAACAATACAAAGTTGAGTATGAAGCCTTAATTCATGGATTGCACTGGGCAAAGAAGAAAGGCATCAGGAATTTACAAGTATTTGGTGATAGTGAGCTGATCATAAACCAAGTCAAAGGAAAAAATGCTGCCAAAAATGATCTGTTGAAGAACTACAAAAATTGGGTATGGGATCTTATTGAAGATTTTGAAGCTTTTAGCATCAATTCCATCCCAAGAAAAAGAATGAAGCCGCTGACAGGCTAGCAGCAATTGGGGCTGCGTTTGATGTTGTAGAAAGTATCAAAAGTGAGAAATCTCAGCCTCATATCAAATTGGTTGTGAGACCAGCTGTTCCGGATAACAATACAAGTTGGCAAGTCTTCGAGAATGATCAGCAAATTGTTAATTTCCTACAAGAAGAAGCTGAGTTCTCCGCCAGAATCAAGACAAGTTGCAGCAGCAATATGGTGACCAAGTGGTGCAGCTGAGAACTAACAAATTACCAAAAGGCCTCATAACCTTGGAGTCAATCTTCAACCCGAATGATCAGTTCCGGAAGGAGAAAGTGAACATTCAAGTAAAGGGTGAAGATTCAGAGCCTATTTTAGTGGAAGAAGGAAAAACATTGCAAATTGGCAAAGTAAGTACCTCACAAGAGAAATCTGATTTTGTTCAGCTTTTTCAAGAGTTCCTAGATGTCTTTGCTTGGACTTACAAAGATCTAAGAGGTTTCAACCCAAAGTTGGCACAACATACTATTGAGCTGGATCCGGAATCCAAGCCTGTCAGGAAAAAGCAAAGGCCAGTCAATCCCCATATTGAACCTCTCATGAGAAAAGAGTTAAGCAAGCTTATTGAGGCCAGTATCATCTTCCCCATCAAACACTCAAGTTGGGTTGCAAACTTGGTGCCAGTAAGAAAGAGAAATGGAGAAATAAGATTGTGTGTGGACTTTCGCGATCTAAATAGAGCATCACTCAAAGATCATTATCCGCTTCCATCAATGGAACAAATATTATAGGTTGTAGCTGGTTCAGAAAGGTTTTCATTGCTAGATGGATATTCAGGCTATAATCAGATAATGGTGAAGGAAGAAGATCAATTCAAGATGGCCTTCACTACAAAATGGGGCACATATGCTTACAAGAAGATGCCATTTGGACTGTCGAATGCCGGAGCAACATTCCAGTGAGCTATGGATATGGCATTCAAAGGCTTGATCAACAAGATAGTGCTGGTATACCTAGATGATATCACTGTCTTCTCAAAGAATGCAGCAGACCATCTCTTTCACCTCAGGCAAGTGTTTCAGAGGTGTAGAAGGTTCGGAGTGTCTTTGAATCCTAAGAAGTGCATCTTTCTTGCACATGAAGGAAAGCTCCTTGGCCATATTTTCTCCAAAGAAGGATTAGAAATTGATCCAGAGAGGGTTGAAGCCATAAGAGCACTACCATTGCCAAGCCACAAGAAGGCCCCCTTGAGTTTCTTGGGAAGGATAAACTTTGTTTGAAGGTTTGTCCCAGATTTTGCAGCCCTTGTCAAGCCCATCACCAAAATGTTAAAGAAGAGCATGGCTTTCAAGTGGACAGCAGAAGGCAAGGAGAGTTTTGAAGCAATCAAAGAAGCCATCTCTCAAGCACCAACTCTCATCAACCTGGACTTCTCCAAGGATTTCATCCTTTATGCATTTGGAGGTGATGACACTATTTCTGCCATTCTGGTACAACAGAACAAGGATAATGATGAGCAGCCAATTGCTTTCTTCAGCCAGAGCCTAGATGACTATGAGGTGAGGTACTCTTTTATTGAGAAGCATGTACTTGCGTGAATCGAAGCTTGAAGAAATTCAAGCATTTAGTCTCAAACAACAAGGTCCATTGCTGGTCTCACATGTGGGGTTAAGGACTTCCTCCTCAACAAGGATTTGAATGAGAAAAGGGAAAGTTGGATCACCCGTGTCATAGATTATGACATTGAGATCAAGATCACCAAGCTGGTAAGAGGGAAAGGATTGTGTGAGCAGCTGGTTTTGGGGAAGCAAAAAGAAGTATGCAACAAAGAAGAGATTGTTTTGATAGTCCAAGACAGCCATGAGCCAAGTGGCAATCAAGAAGAAGACAATGCTGCCCCCACTCCTTGTTGGACCCAAGGTATTATACACTTCCTAGGGTCAGGCCTATACCCTCCAGAGATGAACAAGACCCAAAGGAGACACTTTAGATTGCAGGCTGTTCCGTATGCCATTGTTGATGGAGTTTTGTTCAAGAAAGATGTGAATGGAGTGCTGCTGAGATGCATTAGCACAGATCAGATTCAAAGGGTGTTGGAAGAGTTTCATGGTGGACCAGCTGGTGGTCATTTTGCACCAAGAGTGCCAACTCTAAAAATCATGAAGGCTAGTTATTATTGGCCTAAAATCTTCAGTAATTGCTATGCATGGATCAAGAGGTGTAAGAATTGTGCATTCTTCACGGAAAAAAGAGACTTTCTGCCCTTCCATTGCATCCAATCTCAGTTGACCAGCGATTCATGTAATGGGGTTTGGACTTCATTGGAGTCATTAATCCCAATTCAAGCCAAGGGCACAAATGGATTTTGATAGCCACGGACTACTTCACCAAATGGACAGAAGCAGTAGCACTCAAAGAGGCAAATGAGTCTAGCATCTTAGACTTTTATGAGGGGATAATGACCAGATTTGGTGTGCCTACTACAATAATCTCAAATAATGCATTGGCATTCATTGGGTCTAAGGTGACTGAGTGGGATGTCAAGAATGGTATTTACCTAAGCACTTCATCAAACTATTACCCTCAAGGTAATGGTCGAAAGTGAGTCTACAAAGAAGAACTTGTTGAGGATCATTAGGAGGACTCTTGACAAGAATCGAGGTCTTGGTATACCAAATCGAATTCAGCCTTATGGGCTGATAGGATAACTCCCAAAAGATCCATAGGTAACTCTCCATTCAGGATTGTCTATGGAAGAGAGGAAATCTTGCCCATGTCACTTGAGTTGCCAACATTGGAACTCATGAAGCAGCTGGAGTTTCTTGAATTTGAGCCCATGGAGGTGAGATATGCAGAGTTGATGGAGCTACAAGAGATCAGAAATCAGGCATCCCAAGCAATGGAAAAGGATCAAGCTTTGATCAAGAAGACCTTTGATAGAAAGGCCAAGGATAGATCTTTTCAAGTTGGAGATCTAGTGTTGAAATGGGATGTGGACAGAGCAAAACCAGGAAGGCATTCAAAATTTGATGCCATTTAGAGTGGCCCATACATGGTCATAAAGTGTAAGAACAACAATGCTTTCCAATTGGCCTCATTGGATGGTGAAGAACTGCAGATTCCAGTCAATGGAATCTATCTCAAGCGTTGCTTCTAGAGGGAAGTTCACTACTTTGTAAATATTAGATTAGATTTTCATTCCTCTAAGTGCTTGTGCACATTGTTTTGCTGTAGGTTAGTTTTGTTTTCCCTAAGTGCTTTGGCACAACTTGCTGTCCATGGAAATGTGTTGCAATCCTTGCTCTCATCGGTGATATTCCATCTTCCTCCTTGCACATTCTAAGTTAGTTGGGGTTCTAAACTGAATATTTGATAACTCCATGCCCAATGGACTGCTTCAGGCAACTGGTATCTTCTACCTAGCAGGCAGGTAACCCCGCTGAGTCACCAAATTGTTATCCAATTTTCACCCCCAGGGTAAAATTGATAACATGCATTGAATACTCAAGTCCCAGGCAAATAGATTGATTCAGGGAAAAAAATCATGTTTCTAGGGTCCCCTCAGATTTTTTCTAACTCTCCTATCCAGGTTGAAAAGAGCAAGTTCTGAGAAAAGGTGAAAAAGTTGCAAAAACAAGCTTGGGCCAGAAAAAATCATGAAAATTGGCTAAGTCCTAGTCCTCGCACAGTCGGGACATTTGGGACGTCGGGGCACGAACCGGCCGAAAAGCCTCAAAGCGGCTCGCAAGACCAGACAGGAGTTGGACCGTGGGGACATGCGGGATGCGGAAAGCCGATCCGGCCGAAGGTAAGAGGAAAATCAACTAGCTGGGCCGAGCGAACAATTGGGACATCTGGGCCGCGAGGATGCGAAGGATGCGAACCACCCGGATCGGCCGGTGCAGAGAACTTCAGTTCGGGACATCTGGGACAGAGGGACACGGAAGACACGGATAGCCGAGAAAGCCGAGAGCCAATCAGATTACGCCACGTGTCATCGGCAGAAAAGGGACAAGGAAGCCCATTTCGGGTGGATCGGAAGTTTTTGTCCCAGACAAGAACTGGGACAGCCGGGCCAAAGGGACGCGAGGGACGCGAAAATCCGGTGGGCCCGAGGACGAATCAAATCACGACATGTGTCATAAGGGGGAAACGTCCAAAAGTTCAAAGGGCAAGGTTTCAAGCGTTGGCTCGAGCCAATAGGAATTGGACACGTGTCCAATGGAATAGGGAAGCGTGGAGCTCGGGGAGGATTTGGAAAATTTGGCCAAGTTTCATCCAAAAAGCTAAAAGCAAAGGTCTGCCCCGTGCCCTGTCGACCAATTAATGCATGCCACGTGTCCCGAGTGGCGGGGCGCGGAAGGAAAGTGGAAAATGTTCCAAAATCACAAAAAAGGTCAAAATTTTCAAGAAAAACCCACGGGTGAGCAGAGGAGGGAGAATTATGCATCCAATCAGTGCTTGACACGTGTCATCCAGGTGGCAGAGCGGGAAAAATTTTTAAAACACATTTTCACTGCTTTGTGCCCTAAATCTTCAGATCTCCATATCTTTCGATCCAGAGCTCGGATTTGCACATTATTTATATCAACGGAAAGCTTATAAAATTCTCTACATGATTCTGGGGTTAATATTGAATTTTGGTGCAGTCTGGAGAGAGAGTTAAGAAATGGATCTGATGCGTGTTCATGGCCAGAAGTGACATTTTAGTGACCAAATTTAACGTAGAATGGGTCGCATTCTCCTGAAATTCGGTCAAAAATGATAGGGTATGGGTTTGTAAGGTTCCCCATGCCATTTTAATGCATCTGCAATCAATGAGGAATGGGCTCCCATGTTTTTGTATGTTTCTGTCTCCTGGGCTCGACCCATGTAATGTAAAAGCCAGATTTGGCTCATTTCACAAGGGGAACTTTTTTTTGGACATAACAACTTCTTCTTTCACCTCTAGCAAGTGATTGTTTGAAGAATCAGACCTCTCCAAAGACTGTAACAGTTTTTTACCTCTCTGAGGTTGTAATGCAGTGATTTTGACATTGGAAATGATAATACAAGCTTTGTGAATGAGTTTCAGTCCTTTGCTTGTATTGTTTGCTTCATTTCAGATCCTAAATTATATCTTATCAGCCTGCATATGTTTTATGTTGCAATCTTTGGTCTGTGTCTATTTTCTTGAAAAAATTATTCACCACTCCTTTTGGTGCATCACCATCTTTAGTTAGTTTCAATTTTTGTACTTCTATCCCTGTCTCCTTGCAGTTTAGAATAGGATTAGGACCCGAACCTCTCGTAGTTGTGCAAGCATTAGATCTAATCGAGGAGTTTGAGGAACCAGCCTCTAACGGAGATTCCTCTCTCGGTTTCACAAGTCCCCACACTTGGAGAGAGGTTTCCATGTTGTGTGCAATCACACTTTGGATGCAAGAGTGATCAACCTAGAAGCCCGATCTCGCATCCGGGGTTTGTGAGTTTCGCAACAACAAATACATTGGTGTGGACCCTGGGAAATAATAAATTCTTAATTTTTTATAGTTTTATAAGAATCAAACCAATATACTAATAAATTATGTAAAAACATTTACCATGGTTTTTGTGGTTATTTTGGGTTGTGAAATTATGGGGTGCGATAAATTCAATCTCCCTCTATGGAGGTATACCCAAAAACACACTTGGAAAAAAAAATGCAAACTCCCTATGAATTTGTTGGTCATTCAATGATGGTATTAGAGACTCATCCTCCAATCTATTGTTAATTGTGATAAAAAGAACCGACACCCGCTTTGTATGCTCATCTTGATCTGAATGGAGGAAATAATTTAGATGGAAAGTGGCCTCTAAATTCATGTCGCAAATGCACATGTACCAAGTCATCGTGACACTAAATGACCTTACGGTAACAATCCACCCCGGCTCGATGGGTTACGAGCCAATATATCCCCAAAATAACCTCATATGACCCAAGTGGAAGGAATCATAGATCTACTATGGTGGTAAAGGATGCTAAATCTGGGAAACACTTTCTAATCATTATACTCATAGGTAACTTGGCTCCAGAATCCAACTCTACCTCCAAATTCACATGCTTCTTAAATACCACTATCCTGAATCAATCCAAAAACACAAGAGATAAAATAGTTGGATGAGCCATAATAAAATAAAATGGAGATAAAAACTCCCCAATACTACTTGACGCATCTATCATTATGGCATGATACTCTTCCTCATGGTTATCTACTATACCTTCCTCGAGTCACCTAAGGATTTCTTAAACCTCTCTTTGCAGATTAGGGTTTTACATTTCTATGTACTTAGTTTCTTGGGTAATTTCCTTTATTTATTTATTTATTATTTACTACTTTACATAAAATTATATTACACTAGGATATTACATTTTTTTAATCAATGGTTATGGAAAACATTAGTTTCTAGTTATAATGGAACATAGTATATTCAGAGTTCATATCAACTTATTTACCCATTTTACACATCAATATCTCGTTTTCAACTTTTTACATCCAAGTCTTCGTCCACTCTAGTGTTTTTCAATATCATCGTTGCATGTATTATTATGTTATTTTGATTATGCATGGATAATTATAAATCAATTAATTCAAAACAACCTCCCGTAATGAACCCTTCCCCCACACACACACACGCGCGCGCGCACACAAAAATGCACACACACACACACACACGCACACACACACACACACATGCACACACACACACGCATGCACACACATGGTGTAAACAATATTTTATATTTTGGGCCATCTTAGACTTCTTCTTCTTCATACACATTCACATTTACAACCTAATCTCCCTACTACACATGTCCTTTTTAGTGTCATTATGATATTCTAGAACAAAACCTTGACTTTGTATGACTTACATTACCTCTAAATGGGATCGCATAATTTATACTAACTTAGTCAAATATTCAAATTTTCCTCCCTAATTTTAGTGAGATCTAACAACATTCATCTTACGTGTCATTATATATCCACTAAAAATCTAGATAAACAAACTCCATAATATTCAACCTAAAAATTCCCTTGTTGAAATATGCATGTAATGGTTTTCTACTAACCTTTTTCAAAATGGAAATTTTCAAAACTTGTTCTTCAATATTCACACCTACCTAACAATCACTCATTGGAAGATGTTAATAACCAAATTTTAGCTATAATTCATATAGTGGAAATATGAAAAAACTTATTACATCACTCTTTCACACATTCACAATTTCCATCGCTTTGGAATATGGTTTCAATGAATTTCTACCAAAACTCACAAATGTGGAAAACCACAAAGTTTTTTTATGCCTCAAATCTCAAGGAAATAAATCCAGGTTCTAATACCAAATAACACAGATGCATTCAAGGTGATAAATGAAGAGCCTTATTACACCACACAACCATTAGGATATATGTGTACAAAAACCAGATAAAAATAATTATACATAGGTAGGAAGATCAAATGAATACAAATTTGTAAAACGTAATAGAAACAAGACCACAATTCATATATTCAAAAGAATATCATTTTAAAATTAATTTCTATTGATATAGTCAATAAATTATATAATCATTCTCATGTCATGTTAGATCACTTAATATAATCTCATACTCAACTTATCTCACATCCAAAATCTACTAAAATACCTCTTGCTAAGTTACTTCTTACTAATTTTTGTTATTCTCTTAATGAAATTAAGATTCCTTTATATAGGGATACATGATCTAAAAGTCATTTTTAATTAGCAATTATTTACACAACTAAAATTGCTTTGTATTGATTCTCGATTTAAAATTAAGTGATTACGACCTTTTTATTTTTTTAATAAAAGATTAAAACATGCAAGTACTATGTAAAAATATAGAGAAATGAAGATAATTCACCAGCAATTCGACACAAGACGTGATAATAGAGTTCGGTACTTGAGGCCTACGTCTTCGGGTCCAGTTGAATGGGACAGATCTATTAAAATATTAAAAATAATTCTTTACAAATAATTATACAAAATTATGACCTTCTCATAGTCTTCCTCTGTCAAAAACAATAGGGGTTGCTTTTTACTTCTCCTCAAAATTCCACTCCTAGCTCAAGTTATGAGCATTTCAATAATTTACACAGTCTCCGAATGGTACTTCAAATACAATAAAGCTCCTTTTATAATGTTTCTAAGTGGCTGGCTCAACGGTTAGGAACCTATTATTTTGCATGGGAGGTTAGCAGTTCAAATCCCCCTACCTCCACTTCCCTCTCCTTCTCCTTAGGCGGCTTTGTAGAGTTTTATCCCACATTGTGGGGGCGCAAATGGAGGAAAGCCTTTAAAAGAAGGAGCGGTGCATGTTTTGATTGGCTTAAGAGCCACCTTAGCCACCATGCATTGAGGGTGCTTAGTTGGAAGGATAGGTTTAGTGCATAGCCCAGATTTGGGTGGTAGTTAGAATATTTGAAATGGATTTTGGAGTATATTTCAACGTGGAGGGATAAGGAGATAGAATATTTTGAGCAATGCGTGGCAAGTTGGAATAAATGCGTGGAATTTGAATAAGCTTGGCCATTTACAAAGTTGGCTTAACAATATCCCACATGCATCAAATAATTACACTATGAAGAATATAAATTCAAGGCTCTTGATATATGAAATGAAAATGAGGCCAAGACACCCCTCTATAACCGAGTGTTGAAGACCGGCGTTCCAAAACAACTTTTGCCTCATCATCTATACTTTCCATGTGTCACATTTTAATTTGTCCACGTGGTGAGTGCACGTGTCCACTCTATGTTTTGTGCCCAAAATTCACTAGTTTCCTTGAAATTTCAGCGGGCCATAACTTTTGCATAATAGCTTCGTATAATTTTTCTCCATGCTTTAAAAATGACTGAAAATTATTATGAGAAGATCTTAGATCGGTGTTTCTCGGTGAGGATCCTCTAGATCATTCCTCCCCACCGAGAAACTTTTGAACCACAAAAGTCAACTTAATTGGTGAATAAGTTAGGGTATTTCTCCCTCACCTTTCCGGTTTCCATCCATTTAGCCTTGTTTGGATGCATGCCTTTAAACCCAACACGAAGATACTCAATATCACCCCTTCATGAAGTTCTGACCTTCCTGTCCAAAATGATGTCTTCCTGCAACTCATCAAGATACTAAGGAGAAAAATCATCAATGGAAGGCATTATGTCAGCATCATCATGATCAACAATCATAGGCGGTTCATACAATATTAAATTCTCAACATTAACAACTGAGTAGATTTGAATATATGGAGGAAAATCTAACCGGAAAGCGTTGTTACCAATTTTTTCCAATATTTGGAATGGAACATACCTTATAGGTTTCAATTTTTTAACTTCAACTATCAGTATTTCTCTGCTGATGTGAAGCCAAACTGAATCACCAACTTTGAACTTATGATCAGTTCTATGTTTATCATGCCTAGCTTTGTACTTAGCCGACTTTTCTCCAATTGTTCACGGACATACTGATGAACTTGTTGAATTATCTGAAAAAATATTTTAGCCCTGTCAAAATCACTTGAACCATTAACAACAATTTCATGTCCATAATATACATCTAAAGGAGAATTAGGTAGATATCCATAACAAGTCTCAAATGGAGACTTCAAAGTAGAAGAATGTAAGGCACGATTATAAGCATGTTGCACATAATATAGATGTTCATCCCATAACTTAGGATGTTTTCCACAATAGCCCCTAAGAAAATGTACTACTGTGCGGTTTACAACCTCTGTTTGACCATCAGTCTGTGGATGAAAATCAGTGCTCTTTTTAATTTTGTGTCCATTAACCCCCACAATGTTGACCAAAATTCCCCACGAAATCTAGAATCCCGATCAGATATAATTGAAGTAGGCAATACAAAATGAACCCAAACAAACTGAAAAAACAAATGTGTAATTCCCTCACCAGTTATTTGTTTAGTACATGGAACCAACACACACATTTTGCTAAATCTATCCACTACCACATATAAGTAATCATGTTTCTTCTGTGTCATGGTTAAGCCTCCTACAAAGTCCATGGAAACACTTTCCCAAGGCCTTGTCAAAACAGGAAGAGGAGGGTAAAGTCCTAATTTCCCGTTACTTGGCTTGCTTGTAGCACAAAGAACACATCCCTTAATATACCTATTTACATGTTCATGCATTCTAGGCCAATAACAATATTTCTGTAAATGTGCAACTATCTTACTAACACCAAAATGCCCTGAAATAAGAGAAGTATGTGCTTCCCTAATCATATGCACATGTTCATTTTCTGGAATACAAAGTTTACCAGAATGATATAACAATCCTTCATGCAAATGATAATATTTTTCTCCTACTTGTTTCCCACTTACTAGATCCTCATACACTTCTCTAAAATCAACATCATTAACATATTGTTCCTTGTAACTAACATGAGCCAAAGAACTATGTTGTAAAAGGATAGATGCTACTATAACTGGTGGTCTAGATAACATGTCGACAACCTTGTTTTGAATACCTTTTGTATACCTTATAACAAGATGAAATTGTTGCAAAAATCCCATCCACCTGAAATGTCTAGACTACTACAATTTGTTTTGTGTTTGTAAGTACTGAAGCATTTGATGGTTAGTATGTATAATTGTTTCTTTTCCCATTAAATAATGCTTCCACTTTTTAACACTTTGAACCAAAACATACAACTCTTTGTCATAAGTTGGATAGTTTCTTACCACACTTGTAAAGGTTTCTAAATGGTAACACACTGGTCATTTTTTCTGCATCAAAATTTCCCCATTGCATAGTCACTAGCATATGTCTCAATCTCAAATGAATGCTACAAATATGGAAGTGCCAAGATCGGAGCGGTACTTATCTTCTCTTTCAGTGTATCAAAGGCTTTCTGTTGCTTTCCTCCCCACTGAAAGACTGTTTAATACTTGTCAAAGCATGCAAAGGAGATGCAATATATGAGAAGTTAGCAATAAATTTTCTCTAGTACTGAACTGCACCTAGAAAACTCCTAACTTCCGTCACATTAGTGGGTCTAGACCATTTCACAATAACCTCTATTTTTGTAGGATCAATTCTCAATTCATCATTTCCTATAATATAACCCAAGTAAATTAAATATGTTTTTCCAAATTCACATTTTGACATCTTCAAATACCATTTATCTTTCCTTAGTACATCCAAGACTTTCGGATGTGTTTAACATGTTCATCCCATGACTTACTTCAAATAAGAATATCATATAAGAAGACAATAAAGAAATTATCAATGAATGGCGTAAATATATCAATCATAACTCTCATGAATGTTTTCGGTGCATTGCACAAACCAAAAGGCATCACTAACCATTCAAACAATCCTTGTTTCATTTTAAAAGTAGTTTTCCAAACATCACCTTCTGTAATTCTTACTTGGCGATAACCACTTCTTAATTCTAACTTAGTGAAATAAATTGCACTCTTTAATTGATCCAGTAAATCATTTATTCTAGGAAGAGGGTAACGATTCTTTATAGTAATCTTGTTTAAAGCACGGAAATCAACACACATTCTCCAAGTGTCATCCTTCTTAGGAACCAAAATGATTGGCAAACCACATGGGGATGTACTTGGACAAATTATACCTTGAGCCAAAAGGTCCATTACCTATCTCTTGATTTCCTCATTCTCTACTACATCGACAACTGTACATTCGATATTGGGAAGAGGTGCATCCCGAAGCAATTGTTTCTCATGTTGAACCCATATTTTGGGAAGTAGACCTTGTGGATCCTAAAAACATCATCAAAATCAGAAATAATTTTTACCAATTCATCCTTATGTTTCATATCACAAGTCTCAAAAGCCATCTCATGTTCTTTCTCTTTGGCTTTGACCACCATGAGAAAAAAACTTTTCTTGAATTTACCAGCCTTTTCATTTGACCTGCAGTTACCAAGGATAGATTATTCTTTTCACAGTGAGCTCTAACAATAAACTCAATTCCATCCTTTACAAGCAAATATTTATTTTCTTCCCTATAGAAGATTGCTTTACGATCATATAAATAAGGACTTCCCAAAACCACCCCACAAATATCCAAAGGAACTACATCCAATTCAACCTCATCTATAAACTTTTCTGTAATGGAAAATCTGAAAGTACAAGTTTTAGTTACATGTAGTTTTGCATCATCACAAACCCAGCCCAAAGGATAAGGCTTAGGATGTGGATTAGTTTTGAGTCCTAATTTCTTTACAACCTCCTCAGAAATCAGATTAGCTTGAGATCCAATATCAAAAAGAGTATCAATTTTCGTATGTTTTGAAATCACTCTAATGTGGAAAATATCATTCCTTTTCTTATCATCATGTATATTTTGTTTACTAGAAAAATATGCAACATTTGTATTACTATTGTTAGAAATTGAAAGTTTTGATTTACCTTGAAAACTCATAGTTGTGATCTTGGTTTCATCACCTGAATCTGACCCAAGATCATGAACTACAGTGTTTGTTTTCTTTTCCTTTCCTTTCTTAACCATCCATTTAGGTTTCAATTCAGGATGTAATTTCCAACATTTAGACTCATCATGGTTATTTTTACAATGATTACAAAATGGTTTTTCATCTTCCTTCTTAACAGTAGAGTTTGTCTTATGCTTACCCTTTCCTTTTCCTTGTTCTTTCGAACCTTTTCCTTCAGATTACTTGTTCTTTTGTTTAAAAGAAGAGAAAGAGGAATCCTTTGTCATTTCCCCTCATGCTTCCAAATTGGTTACTTGAATGCATACTACATCAAGATTAGTAGGACCTAAAACAAGTATCATATGCCTTAGATAACTATGCAATCCACCAATATATTTAAGTAGTGTTTCTTCTGTGTTTAGGGAAATTCCAAGAATTAGAGCCCTTTTCCTAAATTCCTATGTGTATTCTTGAACATTTTATCCCTTACTTTGTCTTAATATTTTCCAATCCATCATAGCTTGTTTCTTATAACTAAGAGGATAAAATTTTTGCCTAAGATTTGAAACAAATTCAGACCAAGAAGTGATTTCTATACCTTTGGTTTCTTCCACTTCTTGAAGCTTACTCTCCCACCAAATGAGTGTTGTGCCACCCATCTAAAGAGTTTACAAATGAATCTTTGCTTCATCATCAACAATTATTTGAACCCTGCAATATACTTCTATCTGCTTGACCTAGTTATCCAACTTCTCTACATTTAGCTCTCCAGTATACATAGGCAATTCAAACTTGATATCTAACTTTAATGAAGGAAAATCATATTTCAAAGGGTCTCTTTTAGGATTATCAGAACTAGAGATTTCTTCTTTCTTACCTTCTCTAGTTCCCTTTTCCCTTTTTCTATCTTGGTACATTTCTTCCACCATTTCCTTCATCTATAGGAATGATTGATGAAAGTTTTCTTCCTCTCGATCCACCATTGTAGGACTTCGAGATCGTCTGGTACCAATTTTGGGATCTCCTTCAACTAACTCTCCTTCACCCTTCTTAGATCGAGACCTTGTTAACATCCAACACACAACTTGCAATCCAAAAATAGTTAATCTGAACCAAAAATTAGTCAAAACCAACTTTGATACCAATGATCTAAAAATCAATTTTAACTAGCAATTGTTTACACAACAACATTTTCTTTGTATTGATTCTTGATTTAAAATTAAGTGATTAACCTTTTTATTATTTAATAAAAGATTAAAACTTGCAAGTACTATTCAAAAATATAGAGAAATGAATATAATTCACTAGTAATTTGACACAAGACGTGATAACAAAGTTCGGGACTCGAGGCCTACGTCTCTAGGTCCGGTTGAATGGGATTGATCTATTAAAATATTGAAAATAATTATTTACATATAATTCTACAAAATTATTACCTTCTCACATTCTTCCTCTATCAAAAACAATAGGGTTACTTTTTACTTCTCCTCAAATTTCCAATCCTAGCTCAAGTTCCGAGCATTTCAATAATTTACACAGTCCCAAATGATACTTCAATTACAATAAAGCTCCTTTCATAATGTTTCTAAGTGGATGGTTCAATGGTTAGGCACATATTATTTTGCATGGGAGGTTAGCGGTTCAAATCCCCTTACCTCCACTTCCCTCTTCTTCTCCTTAGGCAGCTTTGTAAAGTTTTATCCCACATTGTGGGGGTGTAAATGGAGGAAAGCCTTTAAAATAAGGAGCGGTGCATGTTTTGATTGGATTAAGAGCCACCTTATCTACCATGCATTGAGGGTGCTTAGTTGGAAGGATAGGTTTAGCGCATAGCCCTGATTTGGGTGGTAGTTAGAA
Organism: Taxus wallichiana var. yunnanensis; assembly: GCA_018340775.1. NCBI lineage: Eukaryota > Viridiplantae > Streptophyta > Pinopsida > Cupressales > Taxaceae > Taxus > Taxus wallichiana. The sequence continues at coordinate 90,929,055 of CM031243.1, read as the reverse complement.
TATTTGAAATGGATTTTGGAGCATATTTCAACGTGGAGGGATAAAGAGATAGAATATTTTGAGCAATGCATGGCAAGTTGGAATAAATGCATGGAATTTGAATAATCTTGGCCATTTACAAAGTTGGCTTAAAAATATCCCACATGCATCAAATAATTACACTATAAAGAATATAAATTCAAGGCTCTTGATATATGAAATTGTTAGATAGGTATTTACCTTAGCTCATGTTCACCTAGGTACATTATTTACCTTTATTGTATTTATCCTCACCCACTCATGTGTGTGGATATTTCTTTTATCTTATTTAGATATTAGGAGATATTATCTAGTTGTTAGGTATATTTTTTTCCTTGATCTATGGTATTGACTAGTTCTTTCCTTGATCTATGGTATTGACTAGATCCTTGATGTCTAGTTCTCTCCTAAATCTATGGTCTTGACTAGTTCTTTGATGACTAGTTATTTCCTTGATTTATGGCTTGATCTATGACCTTGATTGGTTCTTAGATTGTTATTCCTTGCCTATTTAAGCAAGGCCCATTCTTAATGTATTGCATTGAGTTCCATAACAATATATGATCTTGCTTCTCATTTATTTACAAAGGTTTTATTTAAAATTATTCTGGCGAATTACTTTCATATTATAGATCATGGTGTTTGATTAACATCTATGTTCTTGGCTTGGTAAGATCTGATTATCGTTCCTTTCAAAAATGAAAATGAGGCCAAGACAACCCTCTATAACCGAGTGTCAAAGATTGGTGTTCCAAAACAACTTTTGCCTCGTCATCTATACTTTCCACATGTCACATTTTTATTTGTCCAGGTGGTGAGTGCAAGTGTCCACTCTGTGTTTTGTGCCCAAAATTTACCACTGCCCTAAAATTTTAGTGGGCCATAAATTTTACATACTTCCTCCATTTCTGCAAACGAGATATTGATGAAATCATATAATTTTTCTCCACCCTTTAAAAATAACTACAATTTATTCTCGAGAAGATCTTAGATTGGTTTTCTCGGTGAGGATCCTCTAGATCAATACATGACACCCATTGCAACACTAAGAATTCTAAACTTATGGAATTCAAATGCACATTTCTCAAATACCCATCAACATACCCAATATAAAACCATTCGGTCTTTCTAAAACTTGCGGTGTTAAACACCCAACTATTAATGATTTTCTTCTTCAAACATCCTTGTCGTGATCTACAACTCTAGATACTATTTTTTATCTAACTAACAACGTAATTATTCACAAAAATACCATGACCATAAAAAATGCAACACTTCCAAAAAAATTTCTTAGTAATTTGTGACTTCCATAGGCTTGTGTGGCTAGCTACATATGCATGAGAAAATAATCTAGACTTACACAACTTGAACAAGTTTGCACAGATTCCACAAAGGAATACATGGTAAAATTACATTGGCACAATTGAGGAAAGGTATTGTGTATTCACATAATATTTCTCAATCAAGTTATAATGCTCCACAACAACACCAATTTTAACAATGCAAAATAGAATGCAAACAAAAATTGACTCTAAGTATTCAAGATTTTTTTTTGATCCAAGGTTACCTGTGAACCCAGATTCTCCAAAATAAACAAGATTATAGGAGTGTCTTTTAATTTTTATAATTCTTTTAAAAAAATCAAAGTCATTTTTGAATTATTTGGGACTACAATTTTTTTGTATGTTGGGTATGCTTCAGGAGTCGTATGAGGTGAACAACTCATGTATGGTTTTAGAAAAAAATCAATTGAATGAATTATTGTAATGTATGTAAAATCAATTGGAATGGGAATATTAAGAATATTCCCATAATTATTATGAATCCATGTGACTAGAAATTGGTGTTTATGATTAAAGTTATATAATACATTGTTGTCACATATCAGTAGAAATTCAAAATCTTAAACTCATGGGTAAAATTTTAATTAGATAAGTTTTCTCCCTTTTTTAAGTCATCTCGATATCGGAATTATTCATTTTTCTTTCCTAAAAGCACTTTTATCAAGAAAAGCATCTTTTGAGGGAGCTGGAGGAATTATTCTTTAGTTCCATCAATTCGGTGATTGGTCAAATGGACCAATTAAAGGACTATATCTAATAAGTAGGTCTCGTGAGGAACAAACCAAACAATTATTGAGTTCTATTTTTTCCCTCATTCACACAAATACTTATAAGATTTGGTGTCAAACATGTCAGTCTTTGAAAACACTTGAGGAACAATTCCCTCATTCCTTCATTTCCCTAAAATCCCATCTTATCTCGATTTAAATGAAAATTATATGAACTCGAAAACATTGTTCTTCACAAGAACTATTGGAATGGTTCCTTAGATCCTCCCATTCTCTGAATCACTAATTGAAAGGATGATTTAATGATAAATGTGTAACTCTACCCAATGTATATAAATATAAGTGAAGGTCTTATCAATTTTTTCGTTGTTCATTTTAAAAATGTGAAACATAAGTTCGCGCCTATCATTTTCATGCCCTCCCAACAAATTTATTGGCCAAAATCCTTAAGTTGTTAACCATTTTCAAAAAATTTAGTTGCAGAGGTAGTGATTAACTAAAAATGTAATATATGAACTAGTAAATCTAAGCTATGAAAAACTCTAAATGAAGCAAATAAATATCATAAAGAAGTATGTAAATGACCCAAGCAACTAAATAAATGGAAATAAATACCCTAATGTGAAAGAGAGAAGAGGAAAGAACTCAACTGAATATAGGGGCTCCCTGGATTGTGTTGCATGGGTGACTAGAAAATATGGATGTAGGAATGACTGTACATGATCCCTAAAAAGGATGGATCTAGGTTGGTTCTCTAGCTGGGAACCTAGAGAAGGACTCGTGCACCTACGAGTGCTCGGTCTACATAATGGGAACCCTAGTCTATGTAAAAGCTCTAGAACTTTATCTTCACATGTTTAGAAGATGATTTGAAACCCTCACCATGTGTCACATCAGATTTGATGTACTATGCCAGTGTTCTTTGTTATTCCAAGATGAAAGGAGGACTGTAAAACCCTAAACAAATATCAATCCCTAAAAAATAAAAGTTCATATGATAGGGTCAAGCTAACCTTAGCCGCCACAATGGTGGTCTTACTAATCGAGCACCACACTACATTCTAGACCCAAATGTAGTTATGTGTGTGTGAAACATGCCCTAGGTTGATCTTATTCTAGTCGTAATTTGTGATGTAGCAAGCTAAATATGAATAGAAAATGTAATATAATGGTGGATGGAATAGAATAGAATCATCCCCTTTGTTGTCTGTGATGCAGATGTCCTATCCTTATCCATTGTGATAGAGCTATATGGATACAAATGATCTTCAATGTAATAGATGGATGGAACTTTAGGTTGATGATAATAGTGACTAGTGCTTGGTCCCTCATTATGGTCTCATAATTTTATATTTATAGGGTTCTCTTGATCTAATTTTGTAATTAACCACAAAATGGCTGACCACTAAAAAGATAAAGACTTCAAAAAGGTAGAAAGAGCCAAAAAAGTAGTGAGAAATTTTAAAAAGGATTAGGGCAACCATGGTGGGATTAGGGCACCCCAATACTAGCCTAGGTGCCCCATTAAGGCTGAAATATTGTGAAAGTGATAAAATAGACTAGGAATATGTGCAAGTATAGGTTGGGAATGATGAAGTAAAATAAAGCGGGATGGCCAAAATATGAGGGTTAATTAGTACTTTCTTCACTCAAAAACCATCTAAATAGTAGTATCGCATCGAGACTAAATATTATCTAAAGTGCATGATTTTGTGTCTACATTTTCCCCACTTTATATTGGTGAGTGGGAAGCTTGGTAATATAAAGTAGATAGAGATGTGTACATGATGTCAACATAGAATGATAAAAAAGGAATGGCGAAGGACTACAAAAATGTGAAGTGATAAAAATATGATGGAGCGTGGAAACTAAATATAAAAATGCACAAAAAAAGTGATGAGAGTGAACCTAGGGCAGTAACACGTGTGTTTCTATTGATGTGATGTACCTGCATAGTTAGTATGCGAGGTGTGTCACCATGAAATTTTGTTGTTGACGTTGGTTTTGTTGGTGTTGTTGTTGCCCCCATTTGACTACTTGTTTCACATATGCCCAGAATTATAAGGAGAAAATGATCAAGTAGTCATATATATATGTATATGTGTGTAAAAATGCAATGTAAAATATGCATCTAACAGTAAAGTACATAAAATGAAAAGTGTAAATGGAACATGTGCACTGATCCATGCCAATGTAAAGAGTGTATAAGGATATCCTATACTTCCGTGGTTTATTAGATGATCCGACGCCATAGGAAGAAGAAGTATATAGATGAATTAATATGTATCCTCCAACCTTTAACTACTTCCCGAATGCGTGTGAAGAGATATCTCATGTACCATCCTAGTTTTTGGGTGATCGACACCTATGGTAAAAGAAGTAATGGAAGGAATTGTTATATCCTCTAACCAAGAATTGCTTCCCTAAATGCTAAGTACAACCATGTTCTATAAAATCTATTGTGTATAGAGTTCATAGACTTGTTTGAACTCACTTGTTTTATGTAACCCACAATGCAAAGGGAGGAAAGTGCATTGAAGTGAACCAATGTAAATGCACTGTTTAGACTACAAAAAACCCCAAATTATGTCCCCCTCTTAGAGGGCGCATGCGATGTCACGGATAGGAGGATGTGGCCCTAAAAGAGGACCAACCACATGAAATCTAAAACTCTACCCTATAGGGGAAGAGATTACTTTTAGTAGAACCAAGGCATGCACAAACAAGGATGGCTAGCCAAAATGAGTGTTAATACAAATAATTATGCATGTAAATGACAATGTAAGCTACCAAGAAAAAGTAATGTAAACATGCAAAAAGACAAAGTAAACTACAAAAATTTGGATGCAAACATGGGACATCACTCATGATGTCGAAGACACGCAAGGAAATAATGGACACAAAAAAAGCGTGCACACCAATTATAGGGAAAATCTGAAAAACAAGATCAAATAATAACAAACAAGTATGGAAGCAAATATCCCGACATAAAAATGTTGCACATTAAACACCCAAGTTAGCATGGTAGAAAGATAACCATTATGCCATAAACATGTATAACCAAGTAATGTAGAGTGCTAAGTATAAAATTAAATAATAACACCTATGAGAGACGGATGTGAATGCCCCAAAGAAATAATGTAGGAAGGCTAAAAATCGAGCATATGTGTTATGTGTAAGAGACTGTATTTGTGATAAAAACTATAAAAAGATGTGAACGTGCATGTGTGGATGATATAGATAAATGACATACAAAATATCTAGCTAGCATGTGTAATAAGTAACCATATACAAGCAAAAGTAAGAAAGAGTAAACCCAACCATAATAAGCAATATGTTGTGGATGAATGGAATAGAACGCAAGATGGATGGTAGGAGCCATGTGCCCTCGAGTAAATGGAATTGTATGCAATCAGTGCATTTGGTTTGCCTCCTCGTGTAGTCAAGAATGAACCATAAACAAAAATACGTCATCGGGAAATGGTCGAAGTGGGTGTTGTGTGTCTAACATGTTGTGGTGAGTGTGTATGTGTATAATGGTGATGTTATGCGACCTAGATAAGTTGGTATGTGCTTGAACCCTATAACCAAAGCATATATCATGAAAAAATGAATGTAGGAGTGATGATTTATCCTAAAGCATGTATCACTACAGATGAATAGTAGGGAGTGGTGATGTAGGCTAAATCCTAAACCAATACACGATGATAGAGTAAGTGAGGATTTATTATATAGGATGTGTCATTATAATAGAAATGTCACATGATGAGAGGTCAAATGATAAACATGTAATTAATGTAAGGTCCATTTGATTTCTAAACCCTCGAAAGTAGAGTATGGACTGAGGAACTATAGTGCATCATAGGGTAGTGAGTGTAGCACATACAAGACAATGTAGAATGTGTTATGATAAGAGACGACCATGTCATGTCTAGAATGTGTAATTTGTGATGTATAGGATGCAATGAAAAATGTGTATGTAGACTAGTAATGTGAAGATGCACACTATTTATAATGCTAGAGTCGTAGACAATAGGAGTGTGACACATGTATGGATAGGACTAATATGATTTATTATATATAGATGCATAAGTGGTGAAATGATGTAGAATACATGTAGTATATAGGGTGTATAATGCGAAATGTATGAATAAACACAAAGTGTGTGATAATGATTATGTAGTGTGTGGGGTTCATGTGTAATAAGCCCTTAATAATCAAGTGTGAACTGAAGCACAAAAGTGTGTCATCAGGTAATGACAACATTAAATCATGAATGATTATGCGTATGCTTTGGTAGGTTAATGTATTAAATTTTGAAAATGATAGATTCATAGATGCTATGATGAGCAAGGGGAGTGTATTAGGTGTTATGCCCCAAGTGTAATCGAATGAAATGAACTGACCAATAATAGTAAAGAACTAAGGCATGTCATTCTACGTATGTGATGATGAAACTTATGACGATGAGAGGTATGAATAATGATGCTAAGAGAAGGTATGTAAAAATTCTAGCAGTATGTTATAACACTATATAAGGATGTGAATGAATGATAACAAAAAGATAAGAAATGTGCCTATTATGACATGATCATGAGATAGGGGGATGTAAATACTATGCACCCAATGTATGTGTGATAAAAGAGGCTATAATCTAATATCATCGAGAGATCATCACTCTCAGGATCATAGTTGAATGGATAAGCATTGGTGACTTGATAAGAAATAGTGTTTGGTTGGTCACGTAATGAGCCATTAAGGTGTAATTTGTACATGCCCATAACATACTCCTCATCGGTGAATGGAGGAAGTGGAAAACCATGTGCATACAAATGAGTGATATTTTTAGTGTATCCTAGGAAAGAGATATTGCAAATGAAAACACATATAAAAGGCATATGAAATGAAATATATATGTGATCAGAATCTAGAATGCATCCTATATAATCAAGCCATGATTTCCTAATGTAAGTAGTGAAGATCAAGGAGTGCATGTGAGAAATATAGTGAGGTGAAAGATACGAAGACCATAAGCGGCAATGATGATTACATACCCATAATAAAGATGAGGAGCATATGGTGTAGGATATAGGTCCTTAAAAGAAAATCCTAAGTGAGCCAAACTGTCATGTGTACATATAGTGTCATCACATGTAGGGTCAAATGGAATATGTTCCTAGTATGAATTATTCATGAAAAGTGTGCAAGTAAATGGTGGGCGTATTGATGTAGATGGTGTAGATGAAGGTATGTGTGATAAAACAATGTTCATGTCTTGGAAATGCCTCCGATATAGAATCATAGCTGTAGTAGTAGTAGTAGGTGGCATAAAATAAATCACATCTATCACACAAATGGTACTATCAAGTGGTGGTAAGTGAGGTGGTTATTATATAGGTTGGGGAGTTTTTGTAATGTCGGTGCATGGAATAGGAAATCTGTTATTAAGATCCCTATCACAATATAAGAATGGGTCATGGTCACAAAAAATTGTGTATTCAATGCCTTCATGTAATAATTTGACACAACTATGCACAGTATAGGTGACTACTTGCATAGCATGAAGCCATATCATACCCAATAGACAATTGTAAGAGACTCAAAAACAAATGATGATAAACACAATGTGATTAGTTTTTTGACCAATAGTAATAGGTAGTGTAACATGACCGAGACATAGGTGGATAGAACCCTCATAAGCAGGTAGTGAAATATAAGATGGACTAACCTCACGAGAAGAAAGGACTAAATCTTTAAGGAATTACACGGGACACAAGTTGAGTTCGAATCATTATCAATCAAAGTTTTCACCACCTCTATTATGAATATAACATATGATATGGAGAGGCAGATCATTATCAAAATTATAAACATTAGTGGGAAGATTAGACTTGATGTAGACACCCTAAATTTGGTTACAACAATCTAAGATCCTTTCAATAAACACACCCCCGCCATGACCCTTTCACACATTATTATTAATCTAATTATCAATATTAGGTTAATTACCACCTCACCCTTCCAACTCACCTCTCCACCTCACCTTGGACCCATTCCAAGGGCATTTAACTAATTGAGACTAGGTCATCACTCCTAACATTGAGTCATCACTTCACTTAACTAACTAAGACTCTTTCTAAACCTAATATTTATTGCTAACCACTTCCTCCATCAATTCCTCATGTGTTTAAACATGAACCAAGACTCCTAGCCCAAAATCAAATCTTGACCCACACCAAAAAGGGAAGAAACAATATTTTTTTAGTAAATTGGACTATTTCTCCCTAACTGAAGTCAATCAACAAACCACCATTAGTTCCTTTAAATAAGGATTTCCAACTCTTTCCCGGGTTCTTCTTTTGGCGAGATTTTGTATTTCATTCACATTTTTGCATTCGATTGAGCATTCGATGATCAAACATAGCACCAAAGCATCCAAGTTCTTCACCAACAACCAACCTCTTACTCCATAGCCTTGGATCATTCATAGGGAAGCAATCAAGTTTCGTTGTTGCGGTACTCGATCTAGACCCATTTATTCTACTAGTATCCACCAACCACCACATCTACCAATCTACAATTCTTCAGAGAAGTATCTTAACCAAGTTTGTAGTTCTTAAATATGGTTTTAGATCTCTTATTGTCTTCGGTTGTACTTGCTTCTTTCTCACCAATACCTTTCGTAGAACACCTACCCAACACCCTACCAATCGAACCTCTCTTTCCTTCCAACCACCCATTTCACCCTTACTAGTTATAACTAACTACCGGCACCAGTTCATTGATGGTATTAGTCTCTTTGTTTTTATTTTTGTAAAAAAACAGCCTATTTTACTTACTTACAAATTCTTTCAAAATATGTTTTTGAGTTTATGTCATTTTCACATAGCCCAAAGCACATATTTCCATCCTTCCGTATGGTTTGGACTCACCAAAAAGTTCATGCTCTTTCTTTCCATGTGAGTTGTATACCGTTACCTAATACCCCCTCGCCGACTTCTATTTCTTCACCAATGGACCCTAATGCACTGCGATCATACCCGAGGGTGATGAGGAATTCACTAGATTCCTTGATCATAACACCAAGGCCTTACAACATTACCTTTCTAATTCTTCCACCCGTGACTCATCAAGTCAACCTCTTTATGGAATTCCCACTTCCATGCCCCCCATTTCTACCACCTCTTCCATATCAAGGAATGCTAATGTAGCTACCCAAACTACTCTAGCATTACCTACTCCCATCTCACAACTACCTACTTCACAAGTGACCTCTACACCTTCGACATATGCCATCCCCTTGACATATGCCATCCCTTCGACATATTCCATACCCTTATCCATGACCCCTCATATAGGGGTCCCTTCATCATCAGTACCTTATGTACCTATGTCTACACAACCATCGTTATATTGAGATATTCCACACACTTCAAAGTTTGGTGGCCCCCATTCCCCAAACTCTTCCACCCATCGCTACGAGGATCTTTCCACAAGATCCTCCCACCTACACCTTACCTCAAACACAACCTATCACCTCCACTTCATACTTAGGTATTTTCCCTCCTCTTCTACCAATTCCTACATGCCTATGCCTCAATTCACGTACTCAACACCACCAAATAATGGTATTCCTTTTATGATCCACTCCTCTTATCAAGCCCCCTTATACCTCAGGGGGCATCCCTAAATCAAATCCCACTATAGATCTCATTAAAATTATGATGGAAAAAATGTAGATGCTTGAGGCCTCTATTTTCGGATCTCGTAACATCTTAACCTATGATGAGATTTTTAATGAACCCATTCACCCATCCATACCTATTCATCCCTATCCTACACAATGGGAGTTGTGAGAATTCAACCATTTTAATAGTAAGGAGTACCCCCAACAACACTTGCGTTCATTAAGACAAGCTTGTTATTTGATAGGCCACAATGATGCCTTACTCCTTAAAATGTTTCCCATGTCCCTATCGGGACCCACCTTAGAATGGTACAGTTATTTTCCTAGGAACTTTGTCTTTTCCTTCAACCAATTGGCCTTAACTTTCTTTATCACTTTTTGATCAATATCTATAAGAAGGTCTATATAAAATATTTATATTCTATTTGCCAATATGATGACGAGTCTATCGTTTATTTTGTCGCACGGTGGCGAGGCCTAATCAATTATCTCTCTCCTCACTCTCTTACATCTTGAGCTCATAGATTTATTTAATAGGGTGTATGCCACACATATTTCCCAAACTCTTGATTCAAAAAGTTTATATGTTTGACGAGGCTTTCACTATGGCTTGGAATATTGAGATCCGCACCCTCAAAGAATATAAACTTAAACTACGTAACAAGAATGTTTCTTTCAAATCCAATGAATCTTCTTCCAAACCACCTAATAACCATTCTAAACCCAAATTATCTCGCCAACATGGTCTGCTCAAAAATTTCAAATACAAATATGAACAGAGGAGTTATACTCATATTGGGAGCCTTATTCTTCTATATTGGAAAAGTTGTTGAAGGTAGGCGCCATCACTCTTCCTCCTATCAAACCGCATATTGGTTTTGACACTTCTTACCCCACATCGGCTTGGTATAAGGAAAATTATTTTTTTAATTACCACCGCGTGAGAGGCCATAGTGACGTAAATTACAAAACATAAAAACATTGTCCAAGGCATGTTGGATAGTGGTGATCTCTTCCTAGACAACCCTAATGCGCTTGCTAATGCCAACTTGAATGTTTTTAGAAAAATGTTTCCTAACCATGCCCCTTCATAAAATCATGTTGGTGAGACATATAAGGAAGAAAAAGATGTCCATGTGTTTCATGTAATCTTCACCACAACATCGATCGTTCTATTGAGGAAATTATTACGCAAGCTCCCCTACTCACAGAGGATCCCACCTTACCATTTCCTTTACCCACAAAGGAACCCACCTCACTTATTCATTTATCCATAAAGGAACCCACCTCACTTATTCCTTTATCCATAAAGGAACCCTCATTATCACCTTCTCTATTCATAGAAAGTCCTACATCACCCACCTTACCTTCTCCTTAACCCGTAGAGGAGCTAACCTTTCCTACATCACCCACCTTACCTTATCCTCAAACTTTAGACGAGATAACTTTTCCTACATCACTAACCTTGCCTTCTTCTCAACCCATAGAGGAGTTAACCTTTCCTACATCAACCACCTTGCCTTCTACTCAACCCGTAGAGGAAATAACATTGTATACTTCACCCAATTTTCCTCCTCCTCCACCCACATAGAAGTTAATATTATCTATAAGTTCTATTTGTGATACCTCGCCAAAGGACCTCACAAATCCCATTACTCTTCTTAACTCACTCTTACCTACCGAATCGAGGCCAAGACCTTCCCTGTCTCACAAACCTCAGAGCTCATCATGGGGATTAGCACTAGTGCATCGTCCTCTTCATCTAAACTAAAACCATTCTCTCGTTTGGTTGATCGCATGGAGTATGTTGATTACTCTACCCTTGGGGGTGCCTTAGACTCCTGTTTCCACCCAAATGCAGATGTTATCCCTGGATACCTCAACCATTTACCCCAAGGTATTCAAATAAAATAAGACCATTGCACCTAAGCCCGTGATTCTATCCCCTTCTTCATCAACACCCCTTTCACTTAAGCCTTTGTCTACACCAAATCGTAACACCACCTTAGGGATCTTACTAGTGCCAAGTCTAGCACATCCTCTTATAAAGATAGACTTGTCAAATTTTTGCCCACCCATCAAAAAATATATTTCAGCACCTAAAAGGAAGACCCAACCTTTTAGGTCTTGCACCCCGCTATCCTCCACACCTTCTCACTCACCTTCACCTCTATCATCAATTTTAGGCCCACATCCTTCAACCTTGGTTAACTTGCCCCTTCACTAAGGAAAATCTAAAGTGTGACAACCTATACCCTCACCTTCACCTCCCATTCTACCCACACCTTCTTCACTACCCTTACCCTCACTCTTTCCAACACCCCCACTTTCACCTTGGCTTACTTAGATATCTACACCTTCTAAGTCTCCTTCGTCCTACTATGTTGTTCCTCCGCCTTTACCCAAGAAGGCGCAACCTAAACCCAAATCTTCACTACCTACCAAAAATATAGTTACACCAACACAATCTCTCACCTCACCCTCCTCATGAAGGTCACCTACTCATTTTCCTAAAACAAATTTGACCTCTCATTGTGATCCTTTGGTGGGATCCTACTCTAACATCCTTTCTCGATGTCGAGACATCTACTATATCACTTGCACTTATCAATCCTTATGACCCTTTCAAACCTAAACCAATATGGCTTGATGATAAAAATGTTTTTCCTATCATCGCTCGCCATGACATGATGTCGAGGGTTGTAAATCTCTCAAATACATTCTCCTTTAGCTCTGTGATTCGATGGTCTCTTTTAAGAAGATGATCTGTTGGGGGAGGATTCCATTCATTCTTCACCTATCACCACACAACCTATCCCCTCAATCATTCTACAATATTTCCCTTCACATCCACCTAGGGATCAAGGTAGAGTTCAACAACCCTATTTTTCCCCTCCTATCTTTGATATTAACATGGTGCGTGTAGCCACTCGGTCATAATATGTGAAAGACAAAGGAAAGGAAAAAGTTAGTAACCCTTCTCATTTACCTTCACCTACCATTGCACCTGTACCTCCTCACCTTCACACTAACCCAACCTATGGGGGACTTGATATTTCCTATTATTCTTTTGAACCTCTCATCAAAATTGGACCTTTCTCATCCGACTTCACCTACCTCACCGAACATTCAAAATAGATGATCTTTTCTCGAAGAAAAATCAACATGTAACCAAAATGGAGAAATTTAAACGAGGAAATTTTTCTCCTAATTTTCTTGGACCTTATATTGTCACCCATACCTATGGATCAGAACTTATTGTTTATCTTCACTTGAGGGTAAACCCGAACGTGAGCCCCTTAATTCCTTGCATATTCAACTATTCTATTTATGAATAAATTACTACATCACTTTATGTCTCTTATATGCTCATCCCTTGAGCGAACATCTCATTCTATCTACCACTTTTTAAGGACCAACGATTAAACAAGAATTGTGTGATTATCTCTCACCATTCTCAGTAGTGCCCCTTCTGGGACACCGAAAAACGCACCAAACGTGACTGAAAATTTTAGGGTAATTTTTTTTTGAAGTGTTTAGTTAATACTAATACATCCTTTATGTCCTTTCCTGATAATTACTAATTTTATACTATTTTAATTTACCCAATTAAATGAATTATTAGCCTAAACCTGATTTTAATTATTTACTTATCCTTTAAATTTGTACACCTTAAATACCTCTTTCCTTTTAATTAGAATTTGTCATGGGAACAATAATCTACTCATTTTTAAATATAATTAATTTCCCCTTGGATAAATTTACCCACAACCCCTTCTTAAATTATTTAACCCATCACACCCTTCCTCTTTGCTATAATTCCCATTAAAACCCATGACTAAAAAAAGGAGGATTTAATAATAACCCTAGGATTAAATTCATCTTGGCCATTGGATTTGGAACAAGCCCTAAATTTTTTGCCCTAATCCTCTTTATCTCTTCCTTTCTTTTCATTTGAATTTCTTTCTTATTTCCCCTCTCCTTCTTTTCATTCTTTTCTCATTTTTGTTTTGTGTAGGTTGCAAGGAAGGAACTATGGAGCTAATTCTTGTTTTTTTCCTCTTTTTTTGTGTGTTTAATATATATATATATAAATCAAAGTGCAACTCTTAGCAGCAATAGACTGAGCCGCCCTTTTTTTTTTGTTGAAACTAATATTTATTTACTTTTTTATTGGCTTTGTTCGGGCAGCGGCCTGAGGAAGGGTAGTGTGGGGCATGGGGAGTGGCAGCGGGGAGGCCGCACGGGGGATGGGGAGGGACAGGTGGTAGGTGTAGATGGGTGTAGGGTTTTATTGGGGGTACGGGGGCAGCGCCCCCACGGGACAATGAAAGGGGTGTGGGGGTTCGAACCCTCCCCACCAAAGCATTTTCTTTGAATATGCACAGTGGTGGGGGCTGAACCCCCACCAAAACACTTTTTTATTGTTTTATTTTACATGTAAATTTTGAATTTTATAAAAACGTTTTTTTTTTTTTGTTTATTATTTTTATTATTATATAATAATCATATACAATATATGTAATATGTGATATTGAAAATATATAAATTTTTGCACATATATACAATTTTTACACACACACACACACACACATTTCTACAAATGAATAAACTATATTTATATTATATATATTATGTATATTATAAAATAAGAATATATACCATCTAAGGATAATGCACAAACCAAAACAAAAACTACGTTTTAAATGTACTACCAGCAATACTCATTTTCATTTATTTACTAAGATACAATGATTAATATGAGTTACTTTACATTTAGTGTGAAAAGGAAGGTAACCAAGTATTTTCCAATATAAATAAGACTTATTTCTAAAATAAAATCTTCAAAGTAGATAACTTAAACTAAGTATGATTATTTAATAAAAGCAAAACATCAAACTTCTCATGGAAATGAAATCTAAAATTTCAACTTTCATTTCATGTATTAATATTATCAACATTTTTAAGAGAGGAACATATTGCAAGAAGGAGAGTGTTTTCATTTAATAGTAGTCACATGTTTCCATAACTAAAAATAAAACAATTAGATTTCTAAATAACATTCTTTCTTAAGTTGTCACATAACCAAGAAAGTGCAAGAAAAAAAAAAACAGATTTCTTTTCTTGACATAATGCTATCAATGTTTGCAAGGTAACAAAGGTGTAAGGCAAACAAAACCTTCAACAAACTATGTTTCTTTTGCAAATATAAATGCAAGAGTTATATCAAGATTCAATTAGATAGATTATTTAATTCAATACTTCACCTCACAAGCTTGGGCTATATGGATGTTAAATCCCAAGTGACAATTAATCAAAATTTCTAAGACAAGTTTCCAAGTGATACAAAATGTACGAAATGGAGGATTTACAAGGAGATGTAACTTCTTACATAACTATATTAGAAAGAGGGTTACAATGCAATAAAGTATCACAAGGAAGGATAAGAATAAGGAGAGTCCAAATGCCACCAATTCCAACTTGAGAGACAACTTCCAAGTCTTCCCAAAACCATGCGAAGAAGAAAGAGAGCTTGTTTGCCACCCAACCATAGGCATCATCACACAAGGTTGGGATGCATGCTAGCCTCCCCAAGCCCATAGGCGTACAACATTTGCCAATGTTTACAAATTGCGGGTGTGCCTCAGAACCTATATTGACTGGTTCTGTTTCTGGGGACGAGTCAGGAACATCTTGCTTCTTCTTTTTCATAAAACGGTCGTGCCTGTCAAACAAGCGCTCCAGAGAAACCAGGCCCTTCGGAATTTTATTTCCTTTGAGCTGACATATGCCGTCTTTCTCCTCTGATTCATGGTTTTGACTGTTGATTGATTCACGGCATGTAGAGGTGGATCCTTCAAAATACAACTCATCAAAATTTTCTGATTTTTCTAGAAAGGCAATGAGGTGATTATCATCGTTGAATACCTGCCAATGCTGAGAGTTGTCTGGCACGCTCGGGCGGAAAACCACTTCAATGGTGTATTTGTTCATTTTCAAACCCGGGTGCGGGAGCATGAGAGATGCTGAAACGGCCAATGAATCGGCCATATCATTTTGAGCTCTTGGAATTGCCCCTATCGAAAAGGCATCAAATTCCTCAATGCTGTCCCATACTGCGTTACGGTAGTGCCTGAGCCTCTCATTTTTCACTTGGTAAATCCTTTTGACCTGATTTACAACTAGCTCAGCATCACCTTGGACTTTCAAATTTTTAATTCCTCTTTCCTTTGCGGCTTGCATACCGAGCAACAGAGATTCATACTCAGCGGTATTGTTAGTGTTGAAAAACTGCAATTTGAAAGAAAGAGGAATTACCTCCTCTTCGGGAGATATTAGCACGATTCCGGCGCCACACCCACTAGTCGCGCAACTGCCATCAAATTGCAAGGTCCAGATCTCATTAAGATCCTTTTCTTGAACAAAAACGCCCTTTGTACCCATCTCGGTAGATAAGAAGTAGTTCCCCATCCCTGATGATTCAAAAAGGATTTGGGCTTTGGGGTCCTCAGAGCTAGTAACCAAGTACTTCTTTTGCGATTCTGGTTCTAAAGTCTGCATCACACCTTTGACGGGTATTCTAGCTTTAGACCAGTCCATGTGAATTTCTCCACCAACTTCGCTGCAAAACTCCTTCCCAGCAGAATTCCATAGGCTGCTGGAATGTCAGCAACGAGAACGGTCATCTTTACCCTCTTTTCAGGGAATGCTGCGAACGCAAATTGCGCGTCTTTGATTTGGCCAATCAATGGCACTTGCTTGGTCTCCAATGAATAACACCTGCCGAAAGGCTTGGTAAGAGTAAGGCCCAAAGCATGGGCGACTTTTGCCGGCATGACGTTGTCAGAAGCTCCGGAATCAATTATACAGTTGCTCAACTTATGGCCGTTGATTAGGAGAGAGAGATAGAAAGGTTCTATCTTGCCTGATGCAGATGTTGAAGCAACATTTATGTGGGATTCAGGGGGAGTGGAAAGGATTCCTTTTGGGGAAACCTGTTTAGACGTAACAGCTTGACTCTGAATATATTTAGTTAATCTTACAAGCTGTTCGGGATTTGACTGAAGGTACTCAGCTTCAGACATTTGGATCTTGGTCTTTTTTGCATGATCTATTATATCGAATGCGGCCAAGGGTTGCGTTGGTGAGGGAATGAGTCCTTCACTTCGCGATGGTGGAACAGGGTTACTGATCTTGATAGGAATATGAGGGGGCTGATTCGGAGGAGAGATGGGCGGAAAGGACTTCTTTGGAAAAGACTTAGCAGGAAGTTGAGTAGGAAGGGGATTACCTCTTTTAACAATGGTTGGAGGCGTGTTTGACACGACCTTCTCCTTCTGCACATGGGCAGCAACTTCCGCTTCTTTTCCTTGCGAGCGGGTAAAAACAGCATATGATTGTCCGCTTGCATAGCCTTGAGTACTCTCTTCTTCATCAGATTCATCCTCATCAAATTCCATGTATCCAATAGTGGAGTCGCCAGTCGGCTCACCGACATCTTGATCATCTTCATCTTGAGGCGAAGATTCTTCATAGTACTGCTCTTCCTCTTCAATTTCGGCCAAAGCATTGACCGGAGGAGCTTCAAGCGCCAACCGTGGAGCAGTTGCAGGTAGACGCGGTCTTTGTGAAACATTGTTGGGAACAAAACTCCTTCGTGGAACGTCTCGGTATGAAGAACTAGGAGCCTGGGCCAACTGCTTTTTAATGCGAGCAGATCATTCGCCATCTTTTGGAATGCTGGATCAGACGAAGTAGCAGGCGAGGGATCTGAAGATTTGGACTTTGATGATTCCTTTCTCAACTCGCCAGATATTATCAAATTGTCTTCTATCCGAATGGCAGCAGCCTGAGCGAGAGGTAGAGTAGCTACTCGCTCTTGAAGGAGCAAGAAGCTGACTTTTGAGCTCATGGCGTTCACGAAGAAACACTTCTGATTCTCCGGTGTTGGAAGCATGGCAGTAGGGACACGGTTGATTAATGCATTGAACCGGGTGACAAAATCGCGCATAGTCTCATTGGCCTCTTTCTTCAGGTGGGTGATCCGTGATAGCAACGCAAATGCATCTTCTGAAGGCTTGTATCTGTCTTCAAAAGCTTCCCGCAAGGTTGCCCAACTGGTGATAGATGCGGCCGGCAAATGCTGAAACCATTCAGCTGCGGGCCCTTGTAGAGTCTCCAGAAAAAGGCGAACCGACACATCTTCGTGAGTCACGTCCAAAATACTGCATGACATAATGAAAGCAGATATGTGGGAATCCGTGCTTTGATTTCCACTCCCGTCGAATTTGGGAAAATTCTTTCTGTTTCCGTGAGGGAGCGCGTGAACTGGATGTGGTAATGCGAGAGGACCCATAGCATTTCCCCATGGTACCGCCATTTGAAAGGCTGGAAAAAGCACACGAGCTGGGAGGGTGGTTCCACTGAGCAGCAAGGCACTACAAAGGGATGTAGATGCTCCTTGTAAAAGACTTTTTCTTCGTGGAGGTGAGACACTCCTGGATGACCGGCTAGCCGAGCTTAGCGCTGAAAAACGTGCCGGTGTCACGCTGAAATTGTGCCTTTGAAGCAGATCGAAAGTGGGATCAACTTCTCCACGGGCTCTCCTGCTGCGCGTAAAAGGTTCACTTGCCAGCGTACCTTCCAGATCTGCGATATTATGGCGCAGATTTAAACTTTATTTTTGGGTGTACTTGCTGATTTTCTGGTTTTTCTGACAAAAACCAGCAGCATGCACTTTTCTAGATATTTAAAAACTATCCTCTTCGAAAAACCGATTGCGGTTAATGACAAATAGCAGCGAGGATAAGATGGCAGGGAAGAATAGCAGGCTGATTTTCAGATCTGATCTTTACTTTTCAGAGGGTTTCAAACTTTTTAGAAAACAGTCAAAAACTCAGATCTACGGAAAAATGTTAACTTTGATAAAAACTCAGCGAACTAAAGATCTGTAACTAGGCCCGATCTATGGATTTCAGAAGAAAATTTTCAATTTCGGGCACTTTTGCAAATTTTTTGGATTTTCAACAAAAGTTCAGATTTGCAAACTGGCAGCGATTTTCTTATATTTTTCTGATTTTATATTATACCACCACCATAGATCTGACAGATCTATTCGATCCCCAGCGGAGTCGCCAAAAACTGTTGGTCCGAAAATCTGTCGCGTGGACAGATCTATGGATAGACGAGCCAACAGTGTGCAGGGCTTAGCCCCTCTTTGAGACCAGCAAAGCGAAACTGGTTTATTGCTATTTCTACTAGCAGGAACCTATGCAAGTCTCACGATTTCGCCGTCGGGGTTGGGATCTCATCCCAGTAGAGTGTTCCAGGCTGCGAAAAGAAAGGAATGAAAGAGGGAGAAGAGAAAGAACAGATCCGAAGGGAGAAAAGAAATGAATTCCAAAGCAGAAAGGTCAGAAGATTTATGTTTTTAGTTTGGTAGTAAACAGAGCCAAACCTACTTGCATAAATAAACAAAGCAATCTTGATAAACAAATGACGGAAAAGTAGATATGAATCCACAGATTAAACACATACGAGATCTAACGTAAGAAAGATCTAATGTATAACACAGCTATTGAGCACAAAGTCTGAATAATTGTATTATTGTTCTTTTCTGTTACAAGAAAGCTCAAAGTCTTTCTCTCCTCACTTCTATTTCTATCTGAAAAATGTTCACCTGAATACAACAAGTATTCTCATATTTATAGAAGATGAGGGAGAGAGAAGGCAAAAAGGAGCCAACCACTTATTTACAAAGATATTTACAAAATATCTAAAAGTCATGTTGACTTTGACAACTTGGTGGATGACATCATCCCATGATGCAACATGGATGATGTCATCATTTGTGCCAACACATTTTTAGACATTTCGAAAAGAAAGTCGGAGAATAGAGAGAAGAAGAAGAAGAAGAAGAAGAAGAAGCTACTCATCATCATCATCCTGCGGCCGAAAAGGGGTTGCCTGTTTCTGATGCTGCTCAGGTGATGATATGTGGAACTGAGCGGTATTCCAAAAACTTGCTGATCATTGGCCCAAATTGATCCTGTGATGGATCCTTGTGCCGTTCACTGATTGCTTCGCAAGTCTCCCGCTCGTCTATGAGCTTTTCCGGGAGTTTGGAATAATCTTTCTCCGCCTCGATAAGGAACCCGATGAAGTCCCTACAGGCCAGTAGGTTGTTGATAGATTCAGTGTCGAATGTGACCTCTGGCCCTGTCCCTTGAGAAGCTATCTCCTTGAAGATCCGGATAGTGTCATCAGCTGATCTCAAGGTAAGGGAAGGAGTGAGCAACCCTAGAGTCATGGCGAGGACAATTTTCTCCATTTGATGCATTGCATCCAGGGCCTCTTCCTTTACCTTGTCTATCTTTTCTAAAACAGATTCCGGCTGATCTATCGATAGTCAGAGTGGACATAGTTTTGTTGAGGGCCCTTGGATGACCGAAGACTCCGAACTTGACCAGATCTTCGACTGAACAGTCGAACATTTGTTGGAAGGTCTCGTGCTGGAGTCTAGCATGTTCTAACTCTTCTGATATCGGACCTGCTAATGCTTGGAGTTCCTTATTCGCCTTCTCGATGTTTAAGTATAAACTGATATACTCGGCGATTACTTTTTCACT
This sequence comes from Taxus wallichiana var. yunnanensis, assembly GCA_018340775.1. Lineage (NCBI taxonomy): Eukaryota > Viridiplantae > Streptophyta > Pinopsida > Cupressales > Taxaceae > Taxus > Taxus wallichiana. Next base: position 90,908,651 of record CM031243.1, on the reverse strand, counting down.
ATCCTTGAGGATCTGGCTCCTCCAAGCAGAAACAGCCATACCTTGCTCGCCGATCTTTGAATACTCATTGATCTTTTCCTGACTGAGCAGCTCAGGAGTTTCGGCGGCAGTTGTGGGAGGTGCACTCCCCATCTTCTGTAAGGCTTGAAGCAGGTACTTGTTCTGCTCCTTCAGTAGCCTTTTCTCCTCTTTCGTTTCCTGAAGCTTTTTGCAGAGTGCATCAACTGCGGAAAGAGCTTCCCCCTGGAGACTTTCTGAGGATGTCCCCATTGTGACTTGGGCCACGGTGAAATCTGTCGGAGACAGATCTTCTTTCTCTTTGAGGGGGTTGGGGTACGTTATTTCCATGACTCTCTCACCTGCAGCGCTCTTTGAGAAGCGTGTAACAAGCTTTGTTTCTTTGCTCCTTTAGCCGGAATGTGAAAAGTCCATCGGAGCAATGGGGACTTTCCTCTTTTGTTGGCTCAGCTACTGAGAGATCCAAGCTGGTCCTATAGAAGAAGGACCAGAGACGAGAGGGGGAGGCGAACGGTAGAAGGGGGAAAAAACGTGGAGACACGCGGTGGCGGCATGGAAAGAATAGCTGAAGAAATGTCCACGGGAGGAAGGGAAACCGCAACTGCAGAAGATATAGGAAGGGAAGGGAGCTCGGAGATGAGGGAAGAAATAGAGGAAGACAAATCAGCGAGGGAGGAGAAGATAGATGAAGAAGCAGGGGAAAGGGTAGAAGAAGGGGCAGAGGACACGACCAAAGGGGTGGTCGTTTGAGTCACTCGAGGAGGGGAAGGAAGAGAAGAAGAAGGGATAGAAGGGACCTCTGAAGTTGTAGCGACACCAACATCCTGAGTGGATGGGCGTATAGGACTATCCTCTGTCAATTCCTCATCAAGAGTTATGACTGGTTTCAGGCTCTGAAGGAAGAGGACTTTCAGGGGCTTCCTCCTGAATGGTGCTAGGTTCACCTTCTGCACCTTTGCCTTTCAGCTGCTTCTTTGACCTTGGAGGTGCGTTGCCCAAAGGGGAAGTTGTGAAATCTACCCCGAGGTAGATTAGTCCGTTCATGCGGCACCAATGCTCTCATTCTTCACATAGTCTCCTTGACCCTCTCCTCAATTGTTTGAGGAGCCTTGTTCTGTCAATGGCGGAAGGGCCAATTGTCCCCATCTGTGTCATTATACACCTCATCTACTTCATCTTCCGTAGTCTGGAAGCCTTCGGGGACAATGGCCACTCCGTATCGGATGATTTCCGCCAATGCCAAGCGAGAGTGATCCTGTCTTCTGAGTTCTGCCTCATGGAGAACGTCAATGTAAATATCCTCAATTTGAGGGACATGGATCGGATCGAGCTTCGCTTTTGGCAGGCAGCTTCTTGGGTCGAAGGTAGGCCTGGCTGGGAAGTCATGCTTCAAGTTGAGTAGCTCCAGCTCTGCGAACATTTCCTTCGCCTTATGGTGGGTGGAGCATGTGTATCGGCCCACTGTGAGGGGGAAAGGAGTTCCACCCTTCTTTCTTTTGAGGCACTTCTCATGGTACGTGACCAGCTGTCTTGACAGTTCTAGTAGAATCAGCTTAGGCCCAGCATACCTTGGTAGCCTGGTTGGCTCTCCCAAAAAGTTGGCAGCCCTTAGATAGGTGAACGTGGGAAATTGGGTGAACAGGGCCCCCCATTTCTCTGTGACTGCCACTATGTTCTTGGTCGTCCGGCTATGAGTCATGTTTGGCCTCAGTAGGCAGATGACATGATAGAAGAATGCATCGTTAACTTTTGCGAAATGTTGGATGCTATTCTCCAGCCTCAGCTCTGGATAGTAATCAAATATCTTGGCCTGAGGCCATACTCCACTTCGGTTCAACCTCGGATAATCCCTTCTTGTGACGCTGCAAAGCATAGAATACATAGGAGTTCATATGGAACACTCTGTTGTGTGGCGAATTGTCAGAAGCTGCTCGAGAGATGGTGCTTTGCTTGATTATTTCACCCCAGCAAAAGCGTTGATCGGGCAAATTCTTATTCATTGTCTCCAGGGTACGCAAAGCATCCACTTATGGAAATAGTGGGCATCTGAAAGCCCAAAGACTCTGCTCAGGAAGGTGATAGTATCACTGAGTTCCTCTGAGAAATCACTTCGGTGGATAGTCTGAGGCCACCGGGTCACCGCCTTCTTGTTTTTTAGGTAGACCTCATTCATCAACTGCATGCACTGGTTTTGTTGTCTTCCCAGGCCTTGATGCATTCTCGTTGGCTAACAGCCACGAAGTTCCGGTGGTGAGGGATGCCAAGTATTAACTCAAAGTGACGGGCAGTGAGGTTTATGACTACCTCGCCCTTGCTATTCTCGACACATCTTGTGTCTTTGTTGTAACATTGGGCAATCACCATCATGAATTCGTTGTTGACAGCGCTGACGGGGATTCCTCCGGCGAAGTGCAGGGCACTGCCTATTAACTTGTCCATCCATGGACTCCTTGTAACTTTTTGAGTCCTAACCCAGAACTCATCCATGTCAATGTGACCCAATTCAGAGTCTCTGACATCCATACTGCACTCGGCCTGTGATTCGGGCATCCTGACCCTCTGATATTTGTATTTCATCTCTTCTTCTGTCAGCTTAGCCTTTCCTCTTGATTTGGTGGGTTTTTTGCTTGACGTAGACATGTGTTCTTTCGAACTCGATTCGATCTCGCATGAAGAAGAAGTGAGACCCAATCCACAAAAGTTGAATTAGTCATTTGATCTTCCATTGGAATGCTAGCAGAAGAAAGAGTTAGAGATTTTAAGGCTTAGGGCGCAGGCGCATGAAAATGCATGTGGCAGGCCAAATAGATAAGGCGCACAGAAAAGGAATGTTGCAGAGGTTATACTGGCGCCAAAGGTGCATGGCGCATGGATGAAGCAGGTTGCATTTTATAGCAGGGCGCACAGGAAATGCGTGTTACATTGGGGTTTGGTGCGCCTTTTGGCGCATGGGAAGATTGTGTAACATTAACAAATGGTGCGCCAAAGGCTTTGGCGTGGCGCATGAAGGTTTTACACAACATCATGTTACTGCAATGGAGGGTGCGCCCGTGCCTTTCTAACTTTATACTCGCGCGAATAAGGCTTGTGTTGCATGAAAGCTGGGTGCGCCCTTTGGCGCATGAAAGCGGGATGTAACATGGAAAGAAGGTGCGCCAAAGGGTTTTAAGGAAGCGTGGGATTTATACTTGTAGCATGCAAAAAGGGCGCGCCATTGAGGGCGCATGAGTTCTAGGTGCAGCATGACAAGAGGGTGCGCCATTGGCGCGGGTTTTGGTCATGTAACATGGCGGGTAAGTGCGCCGAGGGGCGCAACTATTTTTGTTGCAACAAAACGCGCCAGTGCGCCAGAACTACACTAACTACTCAAATATTTTCTACTTCCTTCCTCCTACTTCAAAAGATGCTTGGACAAGTAAGGTTTCACAAAGAGGTTTCAGCAGACCAAGCTATTTCAAAACAGCTCCCTTTTCTGGCAGATCCGGAAAGAGGGAGGGAGAAGAGGGGAAAAGAAGAAAACGAACAGGACAGCACAGGGGCAAAAGCTAGCTCAAACCAATCTTATTCCATTTAACACTGGCTAGCAAATCAAAATACAGACCAAGAAACGCCCAGACCAAGAACACGAAAGCACAAAATGGAAAAGAGGGAGAACCTCTTACCTCGAATATATAGCAAAAAATTGGAGAGCGGGTCCACAGGGCGATGACAACGACAGAGCAGAGCTGACAAATCCAGAGCAATCACGTGCTTGAAAAAGGAATGAAAATGACATTGGGCGCGCACTGATATTTATAGAAAAACTTGTCATCAATGCGCCAACCACTTTTGAAATGGCGCATGAAAACTGCTGTCGACAGGGGAAAGTGTGCGCCCTTTGGCGCACGGAAGTATTTGACAACAGAAGAATGAGTGCGCCTTTGGCGCACCATATGCATTGTCGACACGAAGTTATGTGCGCCCTTTGGCGCACCAAAACTTGGTGTTGCAGAGAGATTATGTGCGCCCTTTGGCGCACCAAAAAGTGATTCAACATCCTTTGGCGCACCGAAAGACGTGTTAACATGGAAAACCATGCGCCAAAGGCTTTTAAGGGGGCGCACCAAAACTTGGTGTTACAAGGCAAATCCATGCGCCCAGCCAAAAAAGGCTCAAAAAGACTAAGTTCGAAAACTAGATTTCCCGGGAAGGGATTTTACAACGTTTCGAACGCGAAGGATCCCTAACGAGGGATCGAAACAAAAGTTTTGGTATGGTTATCGGTAAAATTGCCCTTGTCAATTTTACGGGATAACACATAGTAAGATATCAATGCATTCTAAACTAACCTAACATCCTACTAAAATCAAGATGCGACAACATGCACAATTATACTCAATATTCTAAAATTTAGATAAGATGATACGTGACATATAACCATAGAATTTCACATGAAACAACTATCCATTATTATAATTATGTTCCAAACACAACATCATATCCTTTAGTATCCATGACATTATAAGAAAAAGTGACAATATAGAAATTAAGCTAAATTGGTGCTATATGCCTAAATGTCCACACATATCTAATAAGATCAAATATCTAAATATAATGTCCAAGATATAACCAATCACTTTCAAAACATGTCTATGAGCAAAGAAACAACAAGCTACTGAGCTATAAAAAGTGTGGGCACTACACATTCAGCCTTATCTTGAATATGAGTACCTCGATTCTACTCATGGCATGATTCTCATGGATACTTTTCATCCTTTTCAGGATGGAATCCCATGGTCATTCATTAATTTAAACTCCTCTTTCATAGCTAACCTTTGTTGTGCTATGGTTTTCCTTCATAAAAGAGGCCTATGATCCTTCATAGTCTTGTCCATAACTACAAGTTCAAAATAATGAAAAACAAAAATCACGGGATACCAAAATTTCTAATCCTTGAGTACAACATCTCACAAATAGATTATTCCCTCAAATGAACATCTATGTCTCTGTTATTTTGTTATAAGTAAACTAATATGTCAAAGGAAAACTATAAAAATCTAGCCACATGTTGTACTTAGTCTATCCAAACAAAGACTACTAATATGTATTTCTAATTTTTTTTTATCTTAGAGCTTCCCACATCGATCAACTTCACGAAGACCTCAAGGAGACTCTATTATTCATCCCCATATATAATTCCGCATTGATGAATCTATTATTGCAAAAGGCAAAAAGAAAAATAAAAAATTAAGAAAAATAGAAACTTTTGGTCATGGACTTGCCTATGTTGGTTTTGGGTATCTTGTAGAAGGGGCATGCCATCCCATAACAAGGTTACACTAAAAAAACCACTCCACCCTACCTTCATTTATTTACTCCTATCCACTCAAGGGATGTGGCACTCATGCGACACTTTTTGATTATGTAACTTATTTCAACTATAGACCTATCAATCATGCAACATATCTAGGGGCTTATGTTCATAAGACTGTTTGTATGGCTATTATGGTCCTTGCAAACTATGGAGAATTTCAATTCTTTTTGATTCATCTCTGCCTACTTGTTTCTTCTTTAGTAGGATGAGATCATCAAAATTAAATATCTTGGTATGCTTCTCATTTTACCCATGCCCATACTACTCAACATTTCCAAAGCATCATACATACTTATCAAAATCAAATCAAAACATAAAACATCACCATACCCATACCAATCACACAAGTTAACCAGTTACCATTTCTATTTTTCGGCTCAACATTTCAGCTTGCCTACTTTCTACCTTGCCTAAACATGACCATTTACCTTACCCAACCTACCTATCAGAAATCTTATTCTTCCTATCCCTGGGAGAACTAAATTAGCCCGAGGCCCCTTTGCAAGGGCTATGTAGGGAGAAATTTGAATACATGGGGTCTTTGGAGGTTAGATTGGCCACCATTTTCTACTATATTTCATTGTTTTTCCACTATTTGTCCCTCCCATCTAGTCTTTCTCACGTTTCCATTATGTCAATAATTTGAAATTAACTTAAAAAACTATACATCATAACCATGCCTATACATATAGTTTCCATAATATCAATAACTTGGAAATCAAACCAAACCATTCCTATACATCTAGTTTCCATAATATCAATAACTTGGAAATCAAAACAAACCATGCCTATTATCTAGTTTCCATAACATCAATAACTTGGAAATCAAACAAAACCATGCCTATACATCTAGTTTCCATAATATCTATAACTTGGAAATAAAACCAAACAATGCCTATCATCTAGTTTCCATACCATCAATAACTTGGAAATTACATCAAACCATGCCTATAAATCTAGTTTCTATAATATCAATAACTTGGAAATTAAACCAAACCATACCACAACCACAACCATACAACATCCCTAAAAACTCACCTACCAGTCTCACCACTTCACCAAATCCCTAAGGACACTTATAGGAACATTTACCTCACCTAAATACCCTTGTTGAATTGACCCCACCTATTTGACAATCAATTTCACTTACTCGCTCTATCATACGATAATGCTACCTGTGTTGTTTCACCTACCGACCTTGCCTTGCCTTATTTTGTGATAATTTTCTCAACTAGACTAAACATTTTCATGTTTTGGAACACACCTTTACCCGTTCTTGTACCTCGACCCACTTTGTATTTCTAGGATCACATCCTAGACCTTGGATATGTAGACAACATCACCTTTGTTTAGATAAAATATCAAAATTTGAAAATGTAGAGTTTGTGTGCTCTTCAACCTTGTGCTTTGTTGCATTTTGGATGTTGGCGTGCATTTGAATGTTTTTAGCTTTAAATGACCCCATTATCACCATTACCTTTACCTTCATCTCACTCCATTTTCATCACCTACCACCTTATCAAACCCATCACCGATTTAGCCTTCCAGTTAATCAGTTCATGGTTTGAGGGGGATCACCTCCACCCTTACTCGGGGTAACCTACTTATTATTTTTTCATCATCGCTTATTAGTACAAGGTACATGACAAAAAGGGGAAAATGTAGACACCAAAAATTGGGTGGTATCCTCTACGCTCCTTTTAATTAACACACCCCCTTACCATGACCCATTCCACACATTATTATTAATCTAATTATTAATATTAGGTTAATTACCACCTCACCCTTCCACCTCACCTCTCTACCTCACCTTGGACCCATTCCAAGGGTATTTAACTAACTGAGACTAGGTCATCACTCCTAGAATTTAGTCATCACTTGAATTAGCTTACTAAGACTATTTCTAAACCTAATATTTATTTCTAAAAATTATTCTATCAATTCCCGCGTGTTTATACATGAAACAAGACTCCTAGACCACAATCAAATCTTGACCCATGCCAAAAGGGAAGAAACATGCTATTTTGAGTAAATAGGAATATTTCTTGCTAACTGATGCTAGTTATTCCTCGACTAGTGCCAGTTAAGGAACCACCATTGGTTCCTTTAAATAAGGATTTTTAACTCTTTCCTCAATTTCTTATTTTGGTGGGATTTTTGATTTCATTCACATTCTTACATATGATGATCAAACACAATACCAAAGCATCCAAGTTCCTCACCAAAAACCAAACTCTTTCTCCAGAGCCTGAGATCATTCACAGGGAAGCACTCAAGATTTGTTTCCATGACACTAGATCTAGACCCATTTCTCTTCTACTAGTACCCACCAACCACCACATCTACCAATCTCTAGGTCTTCAAATAAGTATCTTAACTACGTTGTTAGTTCTTAACTTTGGTTTTAGATATCTTATTGTTTTTTTATATTGCTTATTTCTCACCCGAATAACTTCTGTAGACCACCTACCCAACACCCTACCAATATGAAAATCTCTATCCTTCCAACCACCTATTTCACCCTTACCGAGCCTTAACTTAAATCCCAACACCCTGCCTAAGCCTTACCAATAATGCGTAACCACATAAAACCTAAAAAAACCTCATTTCTACCTTGGCAAATAATTTCCCCTAACATGGTTGATTACCCAATTGATACCTACTATAATGAGCTACCAACATCCGTCACCGAACCAAGATTGGTCTCCATGTTTGATATTTTCCACCTGCAGACCAACAATCTTATTTCCCTACCAAAACCTTCCCAAACTTTACAAACCCTCACCAGGACCATCATATCACCCTTTGTCACACCTATAGACCTTGATAACCCACCAACCTTCTTTAAATTAATCTTGTATTTACTATTTAGATTATATTTTGATTACTATGCTTGTGTGAGATACCTAAATTATACAACTATAGTGGGAGTTGTTATTTCTTGTTATTTATCAACATTGATTTGTCTTAAAATATGGATTCACATCCTTCTATGAAACACCCTTCTTCCCGGATCTAGATTTCACTAGGAAATCCACCAACCTATGCTTTTAATTCTATCTCGTGGTCTTGCTTTTCTTCTCAGGTAGTCCTTCCTAGAAAAAGGAGTTCTCTATGATTGGCACTGGTCTTCAATTGTGTGCAACCTCTTCACGACCTCCAGGTATTCCTCACGTACCAACCTTCTACCTTAAATAGGTTTTCATATGGAACTCCTATGTGGTGAAACACTTGAATAATATTTGTGAAGAGAATGCATAAAAAAATGTATGATAAACCAAGTCTGGATGCATGTTAGCACAAATGTGAGTAGTAGCGAAAAGGATGTTGGAATCTATGTAATAAATCAACATTTACTAGCAAATAATCATTTTTTTATTATTGGCAAATAGTTTTTTGAAAGGGACTATACCCTTGAATACAAAAGAAGGCCTGAGAGCCGGAATAAGAGTGAGAAACAGAGAGAATGGATCAAGATCCAAGTGTTACAACGAAGCTCAAAGTAGCTCAGAAACAACTACTCAATCGAGACAAAACAGCAAAAAACAACAGCAAAAAAACAGCAAACCGACCGCAGAGAAACAACAAAAACAACTAAAAGCAGCAGAAGCATCCAGAACTACTTCTTGGCAGCTTTATCGATACTGATCTTGATTCTCTTCCAGGCATGAAACATACCCAAAGCAGTCATATGGGCAGCATCAGTCTTATCAAGCTCCTCAATGGTTCTTTTGCTTTCTTTTTCGTTGCCCCAAAGTGCAGCCGGGACACCGCTGAGGTTGGAAACACTTTTGGCATGACCCTCGATGAACTCCTCAATCACCCTAAAGGCTGCAATGTTGTAATCATGTCTAGTCTTGGCCTTCCCTAAGCGGGAGTCTAAGGAGGTCAGCTTCTTGTATATGTCATCAATCTGACTGCTATCAATGTTCCCCTCCTCCTCCATGCTTTTCTTGCCTTTCTGTTTAGCAAGGTTCTTGACCTCATCCTTCAGCAATTTCATCTCAGCCTCTAAGGCCTCCAACCTCTTAGAAGAGCTATCCATCCGCACCTCCCGGGGACTGGCACTACTGATGTTCAGCAGGTCATGTGCAATCTCAAGTTCAAAAGGCTCCTTCTCCACAGCAAGAGTCTCAAGGTTGAGCCTCCTGGAAGCCCTGGTGACTGGTCTCTTAGAGGTAGAGGCGAGGTGGGTGATGGGAGCAGCAGCAGGGGGAATGGAAGGAGAAGTTAGTGCAGCCGGCATGGGGGTGGCAGCAACGGTGGAGGGGGCGATGAAGAGGGCGAGAGGAAAACAGAGTGGCTGGCAAGCAGCAGAGCCCATCAAAGGGGAGCCGGGCACTTGCAAATAATCATTGATTGAGATAATCGTGATGAAAAAACCCTAGGATGTTAAGTAAATTAATGAAGAAACTAAAAGTGTGAATGAAGGAAGTGTTGAAACATGGGGTTCACCAAAATTATTAACTAAAAATGTAATATAGGTACTAGTTAATCTAAGCTATGAACAACTATAAATAAAGTAAATAAATGTTGTAAATAAGTATGTAAATGACCCAAGAAACTAAATAGATGGAAATAAAAACCCTAATGTGCAAAAGAGAAGAGGAAATAACTAAGCTGAATAGAGGAGGTCATTGGACTATGTCACATCGGTGACTAGAAAATCTAAAAACAAAAATGATTATACAAGATTCCTGAATAGGATGGATCTAGGTTGATTCTGCGGGTAGGGGTACCTACGTGTACTTTGTTCTACGAATGGGTACCCTAGTCTATGAAATATCTCTAGAAATAATATTCATAGGTTTGGTAGATGATATGAAAACCTCACCATATGTCACATCAGATTTTTTGTAATGCGCAAGGTGTCATTGTTATTCCAAGATGAAAGGAAGACCTATAAAACCCTAAAAAACATCAATCCATAAAAAAGAAAAATGCATATGATAGGTCGATTGTCCTTAATTGCCATAATGGTGGTCTTAATAACTAAGTGATGCACTACATTCTAGACCTAAACATAATTCTCTTTGTGTGTGTGTGTGAAACATGCCCTACATTTCTCTTGTAGTGATTGCACTTTGTGATGTAGAGAGCTAAGTATGTGTAGAAAATATAATATAATGGTGGATGGAATAAAATAGAATCCTCCCCTATATTGTGTGCTTGTGCATTGTTATGGATCTATGTGGATGCAAATGATCTCCAATGCAATAGATGGATGCAAATCTAGGTGGATGATAGTAGTGACTAGTGTTTGGTCCCTCATTATGGTCTCATAACTTTATATTTATAGGGTTATCTTGATCTAATTTTGTAATTAACCTTGAAATGGCCAACTAATAAAAATATAAAGACCTAAAATGGCTAGAAAGATCCCAAAAATTTATGAGAAAGTTCAGAAAGGATTGGGGTGCCCATGAGTGCCCTAGTACTAGATAGGTGCCCTGATTAAGGCTGAAACATCATGAAAGTGATAAAACAAATTGGACATATGTATGGTATAGGTTGGGAATGATGAAGTAAAATAAAGAAAAATGACCAAAAGATGGGGGTTAATTAGTACTTTCTTCACTCAAAAACCCTCTAAATAGCAATATGAGAGAGAGTAAATATTGTCTAAAGTGCATGATTTTGTGTCTACAGGAAGCGTGAAGGAAAATTCTTCACTTCCACCCAACTAATTAGTATTTATATCACCATTCACCCTTATTTTAATTTATTTATTTTTCTAGTGCTCTTCTACCCTAGTTTTACCCATAATTTCTTATGAAGCCAAATTTTCTCCTACTAGTGCTCCTAATTTAGTAAAAAAACTCAATATGTGGGTTATGAGCTAATTTCCTCCTCAGAGACCTTCGTACCAAATATTGGTGATAGTGATATGAAATACTTTGATGGGTGGAGTTTTGGGAATAATGAATGATATGAACCCAACTCCATTAGCACAAAGAATCCTAAATAGTATCCTATCCCATGCTAAAGGGTTTTTCGCTTCAATTTAATGCACTAACACAATTTTGGTATGTGATTCCTATTTTGAACACGAGAACAAGGAGTTAAATTATCCTCATGATCAACTTATTGATCAATTAGATGCACATCACATCTATTTGTCCCATGGTTTTCCCATTGTTTATAATGATAAGATTTCAACTTTAGATGAAGCTCAAAAGGAATTTCATTTAACTCCCAATAAGTATCAAAAATGGTTGCAAATTCCTTGCTAAAAATAAAGAAGAAAGGAACTCCAAAGTTTCTTAAATAGGTGTGATAAGAATAATTGTCGGACATCACTACCCTCCTAGCAAGAGTGATGAGCCTCACTTCTACCAAATATTTTCATGACTGGATGTGCATTTTCATTAACCTAATTTGTGAAGGTAAGAAAGCATTAAATTAGGGAGAAGTCTTTTATCAAAATTTTACTCAAGAACTTACTTAAGTTATCCAAACCAAGTACTTTCACACGACTTTCAATTTAATGTATACCATAGTTGGGTATACAATTTGGATTGGTATATCAAGTCAAGATAGTAGGAAAAGGCTCCCAATATATGATTTCTATACTCAATTAATTTTTTAAAACAACAAGATTCATTTTAAAAAGAGTTGATGATTCCTTCACTTTGTGTTCTTAGTCGATTAATTTAAGGTTGTGTTACTAACAAAATATTTGAGGAAAAAAATTAATAACTTTATATCGGAGCACATTCATATAATTTAATATATTATCATACATCAAAACTACCACTTTTGAGGGAATCCCCTACAAAATTCCAATATATTGCAATGATAAGATCATTCTTATTGAAGTATGTAGATAATTAGATATCCTTCATAGAACTTATAAGCGACAAGAAGGTTTCGATAGTTAATTTAATATATTGTTGGGAAATCATATCTACGAGATAATCCATTGATGCACAAAATATCAAGAGTATCATTTCTCCTTTCCATATGCATACTTTCCAGAAGAGAGTGTCATTTGACAACAAGAATTTTTCAACGATAACCTTTGTTTTTCATATCTTCATTTACCCATAATTGAAGATTATTGGGAATATTTTGATGATGAAATTGAAATTAGGACAATGATGCATGGAATAATGAATATTCAATAAATCAAGGACTTGAAGGTTCTTAAAGTATTATATGACATGGTTGTGATGATTCAAATTTTCTAGAACCCGAATTTGTGAATTATGTTCAATATTCTCCCCTCCCAACTATTGACCGCTTACTCAAATAGAAAGACAAGTATTGATGATCTCATAACTCTCATTCTCTCAAGAAAAAATAAGTGGTTCACGAAGAAGTTAGCATATTTTAAGACATCTCCATAGGTAATTTCTCCTCAAAACACCCCTTCTTCCTCCACTTAACAAAAATATGGTACAAAAGCATATACACGCTCCTTAAAGGATGAATGAGAAAAGGAAAGAAGAAAAAATAAAATATTTAAAAGGAGGATAAGAATGAAGATAATGAACAAAGAAAATATAGAAGATAATAAGAAGTTGAAAAAAAGACAAAGAAAAGAAAGAGGAAAGTGAAGAGGAAGAAAGTAAAGAAGAAGAGGAAGAAATTGAAGAGGGAGAGGAAGTAGAGGAATTCATTGAAGTCTCGGTTCAAGATTTGGAAAAAAACAAGTTCTTCTCTACCCAAATCGAATATATGAATACCCTCTCCTTCTCCTCAAGTAACTACTAAGTAATCTTCCTCAAGTAAAGGTTATTTATGTACTATTTTTTACACCAAGGTCTTATCTTCCTCCTTTAACACTCAAGTATATAAAGAAAATGGACATATTTTGATAAAATATTAAATATCTCATTCTCTTGGGTCCAAACCATGGTTGAAATTAAAAGGGAAAGCTCAATAAAAATTGAGGTTTCTAATTATGTTGTGGTTGCACTTCTTGGTACACCTACTCCTACTAAGAGAGCTAAGACAACTTCTCGCTTGCCACTTTGTAGACAACCTAAAAACACAAACTACTCTTTCTATGTCCCATTAGAATTAATCACATTCATCCACATCCCACTAGAATTAATTAATTAAGTATATCATACATAAGCATACACTTGCACTCCTTAGCTAATGTAATTATCTATTTAAATAAACTAATATATAAATATCCACTCACCTTCTACTCATCTCCACTTCACTAGCTCACTCACTCAAGTTATAGAAAGATAAAAAGAGGAAGCTAAATTACACGTACAATTGTAGAATTTAAGATCCAACTACTCAAATTAAAGCCTCTTAAATTTTTATTCAAACAAGCAAATTATGCAGACCAAATGAAATTTATATATTAAGAAAATGTAATCATTCGGTTGGAACTTATTCAAATCTTGATCCTTAGTCCATGGCCTCTCTTTCAGTTATAAATAAGAGGCCCATATCCTTACAATTCCATATTTGGAGGCTTAATGCATTTACAATATTACTCTATTAAATTATCACTCAACTACACATATTGTTATGTTATCGATTTGATCAAGGTCTTAAAATCAAGAACACAATTTATCCATTATTTGTAGCACAATATACTTCCATTTGGAGTCATTTTTGGAGCATCCACATTCAATCAATGATAGATATTCAACAAGATTAATACTTCATTCCATGCTTGATCCATCTCATCTAAGGTCGCAAGGAGACATACGGGAAGGGATCAAGTTTATACTTATATGTTTTCTTCCATTTATTTATTTTTCTCTTGTTTACATTCTTGCATTCTTGGTGGGACACCAACACATTCTTAATTGTTTTTTTAATTTTAACATAATTCTTAATATTTCTTAAAGTGTTTATAGATTACTAAAAATATTTCACGTCTTTTAGTAAGTTGGTTTGAGAGAAATTCAAAAACCACTCTTTTTAGTTGAATTTCATCTCTATTTTGTTCATCTATAGGTACCCTATGTTTTCAAGGACTTAGATGATAACATATTTCCTAAAATATATGTTTTTGTTAAGAAAGTGCATTTATGTGCCCCTGCATGCATCTCCATTTCACTATCTATGCTTATGTGACTTCACCTTTGCTTGCGTGATATTAGATGCGCTAGCATCATAACATTTGCGTCTCTATTTTTCTGTTTATCTAACATTCATATTTTTATGTTTCAATGTTATTATCTATGGTAGTGTTTGATTTGATATGTTAGCATTATGATATGTTCTTTATCTATTTTTATACATACATGTTCAAACTTGTGTTTCCGCTACCTTGGGTGTGTTTCCGTCGTGTCGAGTTTGCTAGTGTTGATTACAATTACATCTTCATAAGTTGAAAGTGAATTTGAATGAGTTTAAAGTGCATTTCCATCACTTGCAAGTGAATTTATATTACTATTATCTACATTTCTCTGTGTTAAATTTTAATTTTTCATAGTTTTCGAGAATTCAAGTAAATCATTCACTATTGTTCTTTTATTTTTTTGCTAACTTATTTACTTTATTTTACTTATTTTTATCTTTAATTTTCTAAGAAATTAAGAAAGTTTCATTTAAAAATCAAACCCATGTATGATCTTCTCTTACACCTTCGGGTGATACCAAGAATCAAAAGTGGTAGCGATTCTATTAGTAATCTATTTTTTTTATCATAAGACTTTGATTTCACAATCAACATCGTGTATTCTCTTCTCTTGTGTCATCTAAATGATCTTGAGAATTACAAGTTATTTCTATTGATTTATAGTTTTATTTTTATCACAACCTAGCCATGTATGCTCTTCTCTTGTGCCTCTAGGTGAACTTGAGAATTAGAAATGGTAGAACTTATTTTTCCTTATATCTAAATCAATCAGTTTTACAACAAAAATACTCATCTACTTTATGTAGGACCATTTTGATTAAGAGGACCTTCATAATTCCAAGTATATCAACAAAATATTAAGTCTTGTGCATGCAAGTTTCCTTGGTTAAAGAAAATTAAAAAACTTGATAAAAAATAATAGGTACTCTTTTATTAAAAAAAAATCAATTATGTTTTTATTTTACACATTTAAGGTTGGAAAGAGCCTTTCTTGTAACCATCTCATAAATTTTTATTTTCACATAGTGGTGTGGGTTTCATCACCACTTAAACTAAACCAGATGACATGGATTTTAGCACCACACACCAACACATTTTTCATTAAACTACACTTGAGACTTAGTATCAAAACAAAGTTTGACACTTTCCTCACCTCTTTCCCCCACTTATAAGTCAAGATATTGTGATTGGGGTTACTACAAGCATATGCCTAATATAGTAGTAATAATGAAGTATTTGGAATTTTCCTTGTAAATGATTCGGTGAGAAATAAAGAAATCATTCATTCACATACCATTTCCCCATTACCTTTTCACCTTTTCAAAAATCCTAAGCATTAGAGTGGTGATTCACTCCTCTAAGCAAGTTAGTAATGATTAGTCGAGTCAAGGGTTATCCATACCACTTTTTTCCCCATACATATTCGGTATATCACGTCTAGGATATATCAAAAGACACATATTTTTAGAGAGATATGAGCCTTATATTAACTCATTCATAACATTACGTATGTTACATTTACCATAAAACTTTGCGCAGATTACCTAATGGATTTTACCCTCTTACATCTAAAATGTTCTAAAACTTATACTTATTTCTTGTTTTATGTAAACAAAGAAGATTTCATCATTACCATCACAAAATTTGGTTTATACAAACACCTTTTTTAGACTTTTTTAAATTCTAGTATGAAATTATAGGTTGTGTTACATAAACACAAATCCAATCGTAGAAAAAAATCAAAAATATTATTTAGAATACCCTTGGAATTAGAAATTATGTTCAACCAAACCATTTTTTATCCCTTTGGACAATCACATACAAAAATAAAAAATATTATCAAAATCAAACATCATATACCTTGGATATTCACTTTATCCAACTCAAAATTAAAATCTAATTCCTATCAAAATCTACATCTTCTACCTTGGATACTCATATTCAAAATTCTAGTCAATTATCCAATCTAACCAAATCCTATCAAAATATATATATATACCCTTTGGATATTTTATCCACTTCAAATAAAACCATTTTAACCTTAGTGTTTGGATTAACCAAAATACTAGTCTTAAGCAAATCAAATCAAACTTCTCTCGAAGTCTTATACATTTTATATTCACTTTATCCAAGATTAAGCACGTTGAATCCTAAAAATCATAATTATTATATGTTGGATAATCACTTTATCCAAGTTTAATAAATTCATACATGAAAATAAAAGAAAAATATTATACGTTGGGTATTCCCTTTATCCAAATACTAAGTAAACCAAGTCACATTGAGTCTTATACGTTGGATATTCACTTTATCCAAGTTTAAGCATATCAAATCAACCCACATCAAATCTTATACTTTGAATATTCATGTTATCCAATATCTAAACCCAATCCAATCCGATCAAAACAACCTCAATTAGAATCTAATCTAATCCTTTAGATACTTACATTTTGATCACTCACATTGATGTTTACCAAACAAGCTTAAAAATCACTATTATCAACCTTTTAGCTCAATATTTTTCAAACTTATCAAAAACCTCAAACCAACTTTTCATTTTTGGTATTTAACTTTAGAAAAATGGTGGTTACAGGTAGAAACAACATCAATATATATGAAGAGTTTGATAAATTCAAACCCTTTGGAAAATATGCTTTTGAATAATAAGAAAATGAACAACAACCCAAACTATACAAAACTGAAAGAGAAATTATTGATGGAATTATGAAGAAAAATAAGAATCAATACCTTCTTCACCTCCTAGAAATAGGAGAGAAGTTACCTTAAGATTCCAGGACATGAAAAATTTGAAATTTTGTTAGGAAAACTTGAGTTTAGAATAAAAAGTCACAAATCAATCACTACATCCAAATCATTAAAGGAATACTTGTTAGAAAAAATCAAAGAGCTAACACACCTACTTTCAAAAAAAAAAAGATCGAGAAAGTGAGGAAGAACAAAAAACTAATCATGAAAATGATGTAACCATGGACACTTCTTAACCAAAATCCCCATTTAAAAAAGGATGGAAGAGTATGAAAGAAACTCTAATGGGATTACAAAAACATATAAAACAATTTAACTTTGATGAACTATGTCCTTACCCTTTTGATAAGGACATATTCCATATAACTTTTCCTAAAAAATTTGAAACACATGAATTCGATAAATAAAAAGGTAAACATGATCCAAGAGAGAATGTAGAATAATTTTTCTTGGAATACCAAGAAGTGGTATATAACATATTTCTCTTGTTCCTATTTCATAAAAGTTTAGGAGGGAAATTTTTGGAATGGTTTTTACACCTTCCAAAGGGATCAATCACAATCTTTGCAAATCTTTCAAAAAAATTTTCAAACATTTCTCATTCAACTTAGATTTTAAATTCATAATGATGGGACTTTTGCAACACAAAGAAAATTAGCAATGGTACTTTTGAGTTGTTTCTTCAATGGTGGAATGGGATCGTAAGATGATTCCCTTTCTATATACCCGATAAATAGTTAGTATATTAATTAAAAATTATCATTTTAAATACAAATGAATTTCTTGAAAAACTTCAAGGAAGTCATATAGAAAAAGGACAAAAAATTGAGAGGGCTCTCATCATTAAGGGCCTTATTAAGACACCTTCAAAATATCAATCTAATAATAACAACACCAATCATCAAAATCGTGATAAATGTAGACACCTATATTTTGGATCAAGAGATTTAAAGACTTAAATTGTGCTAATTATCCCCTTTCCTGCAAATTGACAAAATATCATCAATAACACACTAATTCTCCTCTATCAATTTTAATTAGTTACCTTATGCTAATTAATTAACCCTTCTAGCACTCAAAATTATAATTAACAACCTTCCATTAATTAGTGTTCATTTCTATCTAGATTAATTAATTAATTTCCCCTTTTGTTAAATCAATAAATCATCATTTATTGGATTAAACTCCTCTCATAGCCTAGATCATGCTAAATTTCCTCTAAAAATATTCTATAAGCTTACACCTACCTATTAGTTAATCAACCTTGATTAATTAATACACCCCCTCAACTCCCATGAATCACTAATGATAAATTAAACTCTCCTAAAGAAAACCTAACCACTCAAAAGTATGCTTATCCCTAACTAACCTAGGTTTGTTATTATTCTACATAAAATAGGATGCAAATATCTTTCAAACCAAAGGGTTATATAAATAACCCTCCTCCTACCTTTATTCTTAAACATTTGCATGCATATAACATAAACTATAGGAATTTTCATCTTTGAGCATCCTCCATTAGTGTTCCCTTTAGAATTTTGTTTAAGTAAAGTAAGAAGTTTGGAAAGATAAAAAAATTCACTCTTTGAAGTCTTTTTAGTGTTGTGTGGGTAAATCAGATATTTTTTTGTCCCTCATGTCCCAAGTAGCTTGACCTTTTAGGCCCGTATTTTTCCCGATTTATCCACTTTCTACTATACTATGCTTGTGCGGATTTTTTGGATATTTTTGTTCCATATGTCCCAAGTGTGCTCCGGGCCTTTTGTTCCCCTGATTTTTTCCACTTTCTCTGCACTACACTACTTGTCGGGTTCATCGGCCATTTTTGTCCCACGTCCCAAGTATTTTACCAGGCCTTTATGTTCACTGATTTTCTAATTTACCCACATCACTTCACTCATCAATTTCTCAGTTTGTGCGCATCTTTCATGTCCCGCGTCCCGTGGACCATTTGTGCTCTCTGGACCCACTTTTTCCCCACATCGGCCGAATTGGCTCCATGCATGTCCCTCACGTCCCAATGTCCCATGGACCATTTGTGCTCTCTGGACCCACTTTTCTCACACTCTTCTTGGATCGGGTATTTTGGCTTTGCGTGTCCCTCGTGTCCCAACATCCCATGAACCATCTGGGCTAAGTTTTTCTACTTTTTCACTTTTTCCTTTTTGAGTCGGTGTGAGGACTATTAATTGTACTTTTATGATTTTCTCTCTCCTCGTGGCTATTTAAAGGGGATGACCATTCATTCATTTTTCACCTTTGCCTACTTATTTCTCCTCACTTGTATTTATGCAAAATTAAGTCATTTCCGCTCACATCTTGTGCTTCCATATCTTCTCTTGCAGGGATTATTTTGAGACTATGTTTTCACTCGTTGAAAGATTTTCCCTCCTACCTCTATCATGATGAAAATGCAATATCAAGGGCACAAACACCTCCCTTCCTTGGAAACCTTTATACCTGAGATTGGTGACAACAAAGCTCAACATCTAGATCTTGATGATTTCTAGAATAGATTGGGATGTGACAACCCTACCCCCATTGCTCAGATGATCAAAGATAGTGGGATTGCATTTGTTGTAGGATTTCCTATTTCTATGCAATGTGCGGATATTGTGCTCATGTGTGGTGCTCATTTCAGTCCTGAGTCAAAAGAAATTATTGATGTTCATGGTGAAGTGGTTTACATGCTTGGATTCTGAGGCCATCAGTGCTACCCTACGCATTCCTAGTAGTAGAAGGATCCAACACTCTCACCCTCACCCAAGCACAAGCATTGTTCGATCATGATAACAAGAAATACAAAGCTAGGGTGGCCAAATCTTGGTTGAAGAACCCTAAAAAGGGGGCATCCCGACTTTCAAAAACATTGTTTAGGGTTGACTTCAAAGAAGAGCTCTCAGACATTATCACCCTACTTGCTAGAATCATGGGGATGCCTTCTACAAATGAATTTCACTATTGGATGTGTCCTTTCATCAACATCATTTGTGAGGGTAAACAAAATTTGAATTGGAGTGAGATCATTTGTGAGAATTTGATAGAGTAGCTGGAGAATGTTCATAGAACCCAAACATTCTATATGACCTCCTACCTCATGTACACCCTGGCGGCCTCCAGGGAATGGCTTGGCTTCACTTTTTTGTAGACAAGAAAGATGCCCCTATATATGAATACTTCCCTAGTTCACCCTCAAAGTCAAGCAACCATAATTTTAGGAGGGTTAATGATGCATTCACCATGTACATTGTAAGGCTTTTGGAGGGTGACACTGCCAAGAGATTTTTTGAAGAAGCCAAGACTTTGATATCTAAATATGGAAGCTTCTTCACTCAATTTAGAAAGTTCTCATATATTAGGTTGGCTTGTTTCGAGGGAGCACCCTAAAGCTACCCATGTTTTGCAATGATAAAATGGCTCTAGTTGAGCTTTGCAGGTAGATGGATAAACTTCACCAAACCTGTAGAGATAAGAAGATTTTGGCATTCATTTCCCTATCTCCTTGGGAAATTATACATGCAAGACAACCTTGGATGCACAGAATATTGATAGGACCATTGCTCCTCTCACCATTCATTTCTTCAAATCTAGAACTTGTTTTGACATCAAGGGCTATATTGCTGAGAACCTTAGAATAGTTTACTATCATCATCCCAACACTGAAGATTACTGGGCTGACTATGTGAGATGATTTTGAGGCAAGAAGAAGATATTTGATAGATTCTCTCTTCAACAAGTCATAGACTTCAACCTCTATAAAGTGCCTGAAGGGCTCGAAGATGATGATGAAGATTTATAGTCTATTGAATATGAAAGGTCTATTCAACACACCCCTCTAGAAACCATTGATTGGTTTGTGAAAGAGAAAGATGATTTGAAGGAGGTAATTAACCCTGTCATTGTAAGAACCAAACTCTGGTTTGATAGGAAGATGCAAATCTTCAAGGTGAACAAGGCCAAGTCCTCTTCATGAGAAACCTCCTCTCCTAGGAAGGAGGAGCATACACCCAACATGGAAGCACCTAAACAATCTACCCCTTCCTCTTTAGTAAAGGTGCTGAACAGTCTACTCCATCTTCTTCAATGAAGGTATATTTAAAGAAAGGTAAGGCCATTAAACAAGAACCAGTTGAAGAAGAAGTTCTCATGGAGCAGCCTGAAGTCCCTATTGGGCTAGAAAATATTATTGTTCTGAGTGAAGATGATAGTGAAGAGATGAAGGGAAAAGAGACAACCCCTGTCATTGCTATTGAGATTGAAAATGAAGAACAAATGACTGAACCTCTCGGTTTGGTTGATACCCCTTCCAAATATCTCTCTGAAATTGTGCCAACTTCTCCACTAGAGACATCAGTAGTACAAACACTAAGTGCAATGAGTTCACTTGCACTTGGACCTATTGCCCTACTTCTTCTTCTTCTTCCTTTGTTTGGGTTCAACCTTTTGTTGATAATAAGAAAAGGAAATCCTCTTCTCAGGTGATAGTTCCCAATTTTGATGTTGTGGCAGCTCTACTCAGTACTACTCCTCCTCCAAGCAAAGAAAGCAAAGACCACCTCTAGGCTAGTGATAGATTCAAAAGGTCAGTAGTTCATGGAGATAGCTAAGCCTAAGGTGGATAAGGAGGAGAAATATATTTTGGTTTCTGACTTGGAGCTTACAAGAGTTCCACTGGGAGAATCCACACCTGAAAGTGAGGTCCACAACCTTAGAGAAACCATAACCAGAGTCATTGAATGAGTGGAGAAGGGAAAGAAAACTATGGAGCAATTGGAAGAACATAACCAAGTTCTTTCCAACTTCATAAAATCATTATTGGCAAAAGATGAAGTCTTGGATCCAACTCCATTGGCCGCTCTTCCACCTCCCATAGTTCTCAACAAAGATGAAGTTCAGACTATCAAGGACATTCACAAATATACCACCTATGGGAAAGCCATTAAAGCATTGATGGATGATTTGATAGTAGCTGGACTGAACTTCATTGGGGAGGCCTTCAAATCATATGAGAAGGTGTCCAATTTGTAGCTGAAGTTCACTGCAACAATCAATGGCTTGAACAAAGAATTAAAGCTCTGGTGTGAATGTATTCAAGATCTTCATTTGATGGGCCAGACAGATGAGAAAATCTTGTTGGCTAGTAAAGTGTTTGATGAAGCCAAGAACAACTTGTCAAGAACATGGATTTTCAGCGTTGAATGGAAGATTAAGGTTCTGGAAGAAGCACTAGGGAAATGAACAATATGTGGCAAAAAGGAGAAGCTTTCAAGGCTTGTGTTTTGTCTACCTTCAAAGATGTTCATTGTCAAATTTAAAATGAAGCTACAGGTGTTCCTTTTTCCATTCAGAGATCAAGGCTCAGTTTAATGCCTTTGTCAAAGAATATCTGTTCAAAGAAGAGTCAATGACCAAGGAAAAGATGAAGGATGTCTGCTCTCTCCAGTCAGCCATCACCAAAGCCAACAAAGAATTTCTGGAGAATACAAAATTTGATAAGGATATGGAGAAGTGTCTTGGCACATGGACTCATGCCACTTCCAACACTACCATTCCAAAATGCATGGAGATAGCTGAGGTGTTGAAGAGGTTCAAAGCATCAAATTCTTAAGTCAGTTGGCACCTCTAGGCCTCAGTTGGATGTTTCTACTTTGGGGTCTTGAGACACTTCTTTTATTTTAAGGTTGTGAAACCTTTGATGTAATTTTAATTAAAGACTTTCTATTGATGTATTTCTTAATTAGTCTTTAATATTTTGATTAAAATAAGTTGTAACCGAATGTAACTATTTTGTAAGCTATATAATGGGCTCTCCATGCCATTGTTGTTAGGGGGGGAAACTTGATACTTTTGAAGTGTAAATAGAATTGAAAGAAATCAATACAGAAGAATTTTCCTCTTGTCTCTATCTTCATCTGTTATCCTTTCTTGCTCATCTGAAATCTGTGGATCATTAATCTTTTATGTTAAGAAACTTTGTGTTCTTATGGATGTGATTTCTAGAACTTTGTGTCTATGGAATAATATCTTATGATTGAATGTGAATGATTTTGTTCTGTATCACCCTTTCTCAATACGTATAAGGTTATATTCTTCTATCTATATCTCTGAAAGTATTGTTATATTCTACTCTTCCCATTTCTTAGTTCTTCTATTCTTTTGTATTGATAATCTAGTTTCGTATAAAAACATTTCAAGATATCAGAGGTCCTCATTAATATGAAAGTTGTACATTTGTATGTAAGCTTTTTTTTTCTTTCAATAAGGGAACCTCTCCCATAAAGAGGAGGGACTTGTTGTCCCCTGAATTGTGGATCACTATAAAAGTGCTAAATAAAAACCAATAATTTTTGGTGACTCTACTTGGGGATTATGTTTCCAATGTATTCCTTTCTAAAAGACAATTTCAAGATCATTTTATGGTTTGACAGACTACATGGTATACACGTGGGAAGAAATATCTCTGGGGTAGAAGATTCCCATTTTCAACTTCTAGAGAAAAAAACTTCCCTCTTCTTCCATAGAAGGAAGGAACAGAAGAACTCATTCCGTGAGCACACCTCCTACTAAAGACATAGATTTAAAGATAGGGTTCCTCAAGAAAAATTCAGTCCTAACCTCCGTGCTCTAGTGTTGGCTGGAGTTATAGTTCCCCTATAGTCAATCTTCCCAAAAATGGCCACACCTTTTCCTTGGGGACAATAGGTTGGGCCTCTTGCTCTTCCTCACCATTACATGAGTTACCTAGGGGTAATAGGAAAAGTTTTCCTAAATTTCGAGGTGACGGAAAGTGCACCCAGATGAACACATCACAGCCTTCATTGTTGCATGTGGGATTCTTGGGGTTGAACATGAAGATGTCTCTATCAAGATTTTCATGGAAACATTGTAGGACAATGTTGCTGATTGGTTTTATCATCTTCCTATTGGGTCGATTACTAATTGGACCACCATGACAACTCAATTTGAGCAACGTTTCAAACCTGCTAAAGATGTGCATGCTCTTTTAGCTCAAATATCTCATATCAAGAAGGAACCATATGAGCCTATGAGAGTTCATGGCCAAATTCAACAAGCTAATTCATAAAATTCCACAGAACACCCATCCTGTAGATCAAATCTAGAAGTGCTTCTTCCTCAATGCCCAGTTACCTGAAGTAAGTTATGCATTAAGGAGAGCTAACCTCGTGACTCTGGAGGCTGATCAACGATTGGCTATCAGCATTGAGGATGATTTGATCATGTCTGGAAAATTGAAAAGAGAACCCTCCAAGTCTAAAGCATCTTTTTTTCTTCCTCCCCGGGAGCCAACTCTGATCAGTTAGTGCAGAAATTGGAAAATGATCTCATTGCTATCAAGAAACAATTGGCTCAACATACTCCTTACCAAGATATTCCAAGAAAGAATTTTCAGCCTAGGAACCATTTACCCTCTTCTCAAGACTAGATTGGATATTGAAGGCCCACCCATCAAGGTTCCAGTCAATGCAACTTGTGAAGTTCAAGAACCCGATGATGATGGGGAGGTTAATGAAGACTATGAAGAACCAAAAGAAGAGATTGATGAAGAACAGGAGGAGCTTGGTGAATCTCAAGTTCATTTCCTCACTACTGAAGGTATTGATGATGAAGATGAATATGATGAAGTAGTGGTAGATATGAATAGTGAGTCATATGTTGTTATGACTTGGGAGAAAATGAACAGAAAAGAAAAAGTGATGTAGCCTTGCTAAAAATCCAAGGAATTTCCTATAACTATTCCAAGTAGTTATGAGAAGAGGAGCCCTGTTCCCACCACCTCCACACAAAAGGTAAGTAATGATAATTCTTCTCCTTCTACCTCTACTTCCAAAACTTCTTGTCCTTCAACTCCTAAACTTGATAAATCAAAATTTTCTCCTATTCCTAGTAATGATGCCCCATCCACCTCCGGGTATTTTGATATCATTGACCACCTTAAGAAGACAAAGATCCAAATTTTAGAGGCAGAATTTTACCAGACTCATCCAAATGCTTTTGCTAAAGTAGTAAAGTTTGTCAATTCCAAATCCAAAACTTCACCCAATACTTCTAAAGGTATTTTACCCACTCCCCCCTCTTCCCAACCAAGTCTTGTAGCTGCAAGTCACTTCACCTAATGAGAAAATTAAACCATTCTATGTAACACTTCTCATAGCTAGCCATAAACTCAGTAATTGTGTCATTGACTCAAGAGCATCAGATAATGTAATGCCTGCAAAAGTAGCTCATGCTTTGGGCTGACTCTAACATGTACTTTTGGTTCTTGCTACTCCATGGAGAGTAGAGAAGTACCTTTGGTTGGAAGGATTAAAGATGCACAAGTAGCCTTCGCTGCTTTTCAGAGAAAAGGGTCAAAGCCACTATTCTAGTAGCTGATATTCCTCCCTCATATGGTATGTTGTTGAGTAGAAATTTTTGTAGGGAGGTAGGAGGTGAAATTCAGATGGATTGGTCACATGCTTTAATCCCGTCAATGGAAAAATGAAAAATTTGTTACCAGAAAGAAAAACTGAGTACATAGTGCAAAAGACTGATGATCCAAAAGCACAAATACTCTATGAAGATATAGGGCATGGTAACTATATGATCATGTCAGAAGATGAGGAAAAATTCCTAAGGAGTGATTCATGATCCCAATGGCATTTGGACTCTGGAATTTGATGGAAGTTGTTCTTCAGCTGGTTCGGGAGCTGGCGTGGTGCTAATCTCTCCAGAAGGGAAGATTCATCCTTTTTCATTTAAGCTTTACTTTGAAAATACAAACAACATAGCTGAATATGAGGCTCTCATCCTTGGATTGAACATGGAAAAAGAAATGGGAGTGAAGAATCTTTGTGCTCATGGTGATGCAGAGTTAATTGTGAAACAAGTCAGGATCTTTTTCAAGTCAAGAATAGGAGGTTGAAACATTATAGAAATCTTGTCTAGGATTCCATTGAATTTCTTGATGCTTTCTCCATTGAAGTTGTGCCAAGAGAAAAGAACACTAGAGCTGATTCTC
This sequence comes from Taxus wallichiana var. yunnanensis, assembly GCA_018340775.1. Classification (NCBI taxonomy): domain Eukaryota; kingdom Viridiplantae; phylum Streptophyta; class Pinopsida; order Cupressales; family Taxaceae; genus Taxus; species Taxus wallichiana. The sequence goes on along the minus strand of CM031243.1, from coordinate 90,882,440 downwards.
TAGCTATCTCAGGATCTTTGTTGATTCCTCACCCAGATTTCTCTCAAGAGAAATTTTCCATTGAGATGATCCATAGGCCTAGTGTGCTTGGATAATGCATGCAACTGGAAATTTTTCAATGATGATCAACACTTGCTCTCTTTCTTGGAGCTTAAGGATAATTTGATCAATTATATTTTGAAGGAAGTGAGACTCATCCTAGAGAGTATGTACCCTCTAATGAAGAAGATACCAAGGAAGAAATGGATCAGGATGGTTGTATTAAGTTGAAGGGTAACAAGATACCTAAAGGGCTAGTGAGTCTAGAAGATTTGTTTGATAAACATGATAGGTATATCAGATCCAAAGCTCCTCAAGGGGCTCATCAATCTATTGAGTATGAGAAGATCAACATTGGAAGTAACGATGAACCCAAAATGGTGAATATTGGGAAATGTTGCACTCAAGAGGAAAGGAAGAAAGCAACAAACTTATTAAGAAAGTATGTCGACATGTTCTTCCTACTCATATGATGATCTCAAATCCTTTCAACCAAAATAAATGCAACACTATATTCCTCTGAGACTGGGATCAAACCTTTCAAGAAGAAGAAAAGGAAATACAATCCTAAGATTGTTGATACCATTTTTCAAGAGATCCAAAATTACTAAAAGCAAAGATTATTTTTCCTATACATCATTCAACATGGATTGCCAACATTGTACTAGTAAGAAAAAAGAATGGTGAGATTCGTATCTGTGTGGATTTTAGGAATTTAAATCAGGATTCTCTCAAAGACAACTATCCCCTCCCCATGATGGATCAAGTTTTGTAGGTAGTCACAGGTTCTGAGATGTTGTCCATGTTGGATGGATTTTCTGGATACAATCAGGTGGAAGTCAGCACCCTGATCAGCACAAGACTTCTTTTACTACTCCTTGGGGCACCTTCACCTACAAGAGAATGCCATTTGGCCTTATCAATGTTGGTGCCACTTTTCAAAGAGAAATGGACTTAGCCTTTGGTAGTCTAAAGGGAAAATGTATTGTTGTATACCTTGATGATTTGACTATTTTCTCTAAGACTAGAGTAGATCATTTTCAACATCTTGAAACGGTCCTTCAGAAATGTAGAGAGCATGGAGTATCTCTTAATCCTAAGAAGTCTATCTTTTGTGTTACTGAAGGTAAGATTCTAGGGCATATTGTTTCCAAAGAAGGAATTAAGATAGATCCAGAAAGAGTTAAGAAATTCAACAGATTCCTCTTCCCACAAGCAAAAAAGGTGTTCACTCTTTCTTTGGTAAGATAAATTTCTTAAGGAGGTTCATTCCATATTTTGTAGAACTGACTATGAGTATCGCTCACATGATGAAAGGAAATAAAACCTTTGGTTGGAATTCTAAAGGGAAAGAAGCATTTGAAGGAATCAAGAAAGCCATTGCTAAAACTCCCATCTTAGCATGTCCTGATTTCAGCAAGGATTTTATTATCTATTGCTATGCCACAGATAGTACCTTGGCTGCTATACTAACTTAGAAAAATTCTGAGGATCATGAACTTTGATTTCCATTCATGAGCTATGTTTTGAAATCCCATGAATTGAAGTATACTTGATGGAGAAACATGCTTTTGCAGTGGTCAAAGCTGTCAAATAGTTTCATTTTTATATCCTCAATTCCCACTCTAGTTGTATTTGTGCCTGATATGACTATTAAGTCTATTCTTACACAACAGGAGTTTGGAACTAAGAGGGGAAATTGGGTAGTGAAATTTCAAGAGTATGACCTTGATATCAAGCCAACAAATCTAGTCCGGGGTAAAGGCTTATGTGAACTTATTGCAAAAGGAGCTAATGAAGAATTGTCCATAGAAGCAGTTGATGTTCCTATCGTTGTTCTCTTTCTCAGTTCAAATAGATGAGTGGTATGCTGATATTGCACATTTTCTTACTTATGGAGAATTTCCATCTCACTTGAGTGCAAAGAAAAGAGAGCTATTAAGCTAAGGTCTGCACAATATGTATTATGGGAAAATGCTTTATTCAAGTGAGGCATTGATGGAAGATTCCTTAAGTGTGTAGACAAAGAACAACAAAAGAAGTTGTTTTCAAATTTTCATGATCAAACCTGTGGAGGGAATTTCTCCTCTGTTATCATTTCTCACAAAATTCTTCATGTAAGATACTATTGGCCTACATTGTTTTGAGATGCATCAAAATGGGTAGGGAAGTGTGAAGCCTGTCATAATTTTTTTGTTGGGAGACCTAAATTGGCTGCTTTACCACTTAAACCAAGTAGTAATTAATGATCCTTTTCAATAGTGGGGATTGGATTTCATTGGGACCCTCAACCCACATTCCAGTGTTGGACATACTCACATGCTAACTACTACAGATTACTTCACAAAGTGGGTAGAGGCTATTCCAGTCAAAAGTACTACTTCTGAGGTGGTGTGTAATTTCATCAAAGAGAACATCTTGATAAGGTTTGGGATACCAAAAAAATTGTTGATAATGCTTCTAATTTTTCTTCTTCCGAGATGATGGATTTTTGTTATGGCTATGGAATTTCCCTTGCTCATTCTTCAGATTATTACCCTCAAGGAAATGGACAAGCAGAATCCACAAATAAGAATTTGGTAGCCATCATTTGGAAGCTTGTCAATGACTCTCAAAGGAATTGGCACAAGAAGCTCTATGATGCTCTCTGGGAAGATAGAATTACACCCAAAAGAGCAATTGGAATGTCTCCATTTCAAGTGGTGTATGGTGTTGAAGCTCAACTTCTAGTAATAATGGAATTACCAGCCTTGCACTTAATGAAGGCTATTGAAGATTCAAGTTTCATCAGTTCCTTGGACAAAAGGATCATGTATCTCCAGAAGTTGGATGAAGATAGGATGCAGGTCTTTGATAGAATCTCAACTCATCAACTCAAGGTGAAAGCTTTGTTTGATAAGAAGGATAGACCCAAATATTTTCAAGTAGGAGACATTGTTCTGTTATGGGACAAAAGACATGAACCTCGTGGGAGCCATGGTAAGTTTGATTCTCTTTGGCTTGGTCCATTCAAAATTAGACACTTTGCTAGTGAAAATTCTTTCTACTTGGATTATATGGATGGATCTTCTCTTCCACTTCCTTATAGTGGGAAATATTTGAAGTTGTTCAAGTCCTAGGTGATTAGGTAGTCCTTCTGTATATCATGTACAATGTTTGGTTTTTGGTCTTTCCATTTTGGTTTTTTTCTCTTTCCCTTGTGTGTTGTCTCTGTATTGCTTTTCCTTTGACTCTATTTCCCAATGGATAAGGTACTGGTTTTTTCTTCACAAAGTTCTTCTTGGTTTCTTGACCTTGCCTTGTTTCTTTGTTCCAAGTCAAGTCATCCCCATAAAGAGCTAGTTATTGTCACCCTCAATATTCCCCTCTTTGTGAAAGAAAAATATGAAAATTTGAGTTGGTCCCCTTTAGAAGTGTTTAAGTAAAGTAAGAAGTTTGGAAAGTTAAAAAAATAAAAAAATCTCTTTAAAGTTTTTTAGTGTTGTGCGGGTAAATCGATATTTTTGTCCCTCATGTCCCAAGTACTTCTAGGCCCCTAGTTCCCCGATTTATGGCATTTCTCGCAATATTATGCTTGTGTGGCCTTTTTGGATATTTTTGTTCCATATGTTTTAAGTGCTATCGAGCCTTTTGTTCCCTAATTTTTGTTTTTCTCACGCACTACACTACTTGTTGGGTTCATCAGCCATTTTTGTCTCGCATCCCAAAATATGTTGGGCCTTTTGTTCACTGATTTTCCAATTTACCCACATCACTTTGCTCATTCAGCTTTCTCAAGTTTGTGTGTCTTTCATGTCCCCATGTCCCGTGGACCATTTGTGCTCTCTGGACCCACTTTTCTTACATCATCCGAATTGGCTCCATGCATCCCTCATGCCCCAATGTCTCATGGACCATTTGTGCTCTCTGGACCCACTTTCTCCACACTCTTCTTGGATCAGGTATTTTGGCTTTGTGCATCCCTCGTCCCAACGTCCCACGGACCGTATGGGCTAAGTTTTTCCACTTTTTCTACTTTTTTCTTTTTGAGTTGGTGTGAGGACTATTAATTGTGCTTTTATGATTTTCTCTCTCCTCACGCTATTTAAAGGGGATGACTAGTTCATTCATTTTTCACCTTTCTTGCTTATTTCTCCTCACTTGTATTTATGCAAAATTAAGCCATTACCCACTCACGCATTGTGCTTCCATATCTTCTCTTGCAAGGATTATTTTGAGACTTGTGTTTTCACTCTGTTGAAATTTTCCCTCCTACCTCTATCACGATGAAAATGCAATATCAAGGGCATGAACACCTCCCTTCCTTGGAAACCTCTGTACCTGAGATTGGCGACAACAAAGCTCGACATCTAGATCTTGATGATTTCTAGAATAGATTGGGATGTGACAGCCCTACCCCATTGCTCAGATGATCAAAGATAGTGGGATTGCATTTGTTGTAAGATTTCCTATTTCTATGTAATATGTGGATACTATGCTTGCGTGTGGTGCTCATTTCAGTCCTAAGTCAAAAGAAATTATTGATGTTCATGGTGAAGTGGTTGCACACTTGGATTATGAGGCCATCAAGTGCTTGCCCTACGCATTCATGTAGTAGAAGGATCCAACACTCTCACCCTCACCCAAGCACAAGCATTATTTGATCATGACAGTGAGAAATACAAAGCTAGGGTGGCCAAATCTTGGTTGAAGAACCCTAAAAAGGGGGCATCCCAAATTTCAAAAACATTATTTAGGGTTGACTTCAAAGAAGAGCTCTCAAACATTATCACCCTACTTGCTAGAATCATGGGATGCCTTCTACAAATGAATTTCGCTATTGGATGTGTCCTTTCATCAACATCATTTATGAGGGTAAACAAAATTTGAATTGGAGTGAGATCATTTGTGATAATTTGACAGAGTAGTTGGAGAATGTTCATAGAACCCTAACATTCTATATGACCTCCTACCTCATGTACACCCTAACGACCTCCAGGAATGGCTTGGCTTCACTTTTGTTGCAAATAAGAAAGATGCCCCCATATATGAATATTTCCCTCAATTCACCCTCAAAGTCAGCAACCATAATTTTAGGAGGGTTAATGATGCATTCACCATGTACATTGTAAGGCTTCTAGAGGGTGACACTACTGTTAGGAGATTTTTGAAGAAGCCAAGACTTTGATATCTAAATATGGAAGCTTCTTCACTCAATTCAAAAGTTCTCATATATCAGGTGGCTTGTTTCGAGGGAGCACCCCTAAAGCTACCCATGTTATGTAATGATAAAATGGCTCTAGTCAAGATTTAAAGGTAGCTGGATAAACTTCATCGAACCTGTAGAGATAAGAAGATTTATGGCATTCATTTCCCTATCTCCTTGGGAAATTATATATGCAAGAAAACCTTGGATGCATAGAATATTGATAGGACTATTGCTCCTCTCACCATTCATTTCTTCAAATCTAGAACTTGTTTTGACATCAAGGGATATATTTTGAGAACCTTATAATAGTTTACTATCATCATCCCAACACTAAAGATTATTGGGCTGATTGTGTAGATGATTTTGAGGAAAGAAGAAGATATTTCAGCAGATTCTCTCTTCAACAAGTCATAGACTTCAACCTCTATAAAGTTGCTCTGAAGGGCTCAAAGATGATGATGAAGATTTATAGTCTATTGAATATGAAAGGTCTATTCAACACACCCCTCTAGAAACCATTGATTGGTTTGTGAAAGAGAAAGATGATTTGAAGGAGGTAATTAACCCTGTCATTATAAGAACCAAACTCTTGTTTGATAGAAAGATGTAAATCTTCAAGGAAAACAAGGTCAAGTCCTCTTCACAAGAAACCTCCTCTCCTAAGAAGGAGGAGCATATACCTAGCATGGAATAACCTAAATAATCTACCCCTTCCTCTTTAGTAAATGTTCCTAAATAGTCTACTCCATAATCTTCAACAAAGGTATATATAAAGAAAGGTAAGGCCATTAAACAAGAACCGGTTGAAGAATAAGTTCTCATGGAGTAGCTTGAAGTCCCTATTGGGCTAGAAAATATTATTGTTCTAAGTGAAGATCATAGTGAAGAGATGAAGGGAAAAGAGACAACCGCTGTCATTGCTACTGAGATTGAAAATGAAGAACAAATGACTGAACCTCTAGGTTTGGTTGATACCCCTTCAAAATATCTCTCTAAAATTGTGCCAACTTATCCACTAGAGACATCAATAGTATAAACACTAAGTGTAATGATTTCACTTGCACTTGGACCTATTGCCCATGCTTCTTATTATTTTTCCTTTGTTTGGGTTAAAATTTTTATTGATAATAAGAAAAGGAAATCCTCTTTCAAAGGTGATAGTTCCCAATTTTGATGTTGTGGTAGCTCTACTAAAGTACAAATCCTCCTCCATCAAAGAAATCAAAGACCACCTCTAGGCTAGTGATAGATTCAAAAGGTCAACGAGTTCATGGAAATAACTAAGCCTAAGGTGGATAAGGAGGAGAAAGATATTTTGGTTTCTAACTTGGAGCTTACAAGAGTTCCTTTGGGATAATCCACACTTGAAAGTGAGGTACACGACCTTAGAGAAACCGTAACTAGAGTCATTGAATGAGTGGAGAAGGGAAAGAAAAAATGGAGCAATTGGAAGAACATAACCAAGTTCTTTCCAAATTCATAAAATCATTATTGGTAAAAGATGAAGTCTTGGATCCAACTCCATTGACCGCTCTTCCACCTCCCATAGTTCTCAACAAAGATGAAGTTTAGAATATAAAGGAAATTCAAAAATATACCACCTATGGGAAATCCATTAAAGAATTGATAGATGATTTGTGATGCATTGGGTGATCTTCATGGGGAAGACTTCAAATCATGCGAGAAGGTGTCTAATTTTTAGTGAAGTTCACTGAAGCGATCAATGACTTGAACAAAGAGTTAAAGATCTGGTGTGGATGTATTTGTTGGTGTAGGTGGTATACTTATTCACTTATTTAGTGTTATTCCACCTCACCGGGTGAGTCATCTCACTTAGGTGGACATGGATCTAGGTGTCATCTTAGTTATGATAGATTCTCTTACAAAATCTGTCATATGTGTAAGTGTGTCATAGGAGTTACATTCCCATTTGGGAAAGTAACTCCTCTTCTCCATTATGGAGGAATCTTCTCTTACATGGGAGTTACACATTCACTCCCCTATATGTACACCATCTCTTTTGATCTATGTTAAGCCAATACAAGCTAAGCTAAGGCTTCCATTCCACTCCACTTTTCGAATCTTGAGCTCTCATATGCATGCACATTGCTTTACAAAGCTTGCTTGCTTTAATCTCGCAACTCCTACACTTTGGTGAAGTGCAACTATTCGATGCTCGTGAATTCCTTCCAGGTCTTTGTCCTACACTCCTTCATGGTATCAGAGCGTGGGGACCGGAATCGCATTGCTCACCATCGTTGCTCCACCATGTAGTTGCTTGTGCAAGCTCTCACTTTTGCATGTGCTCTACTTGCATATTTTGAGATTCTGTGGGTGTATTTTTCGGGGTGTTTATACCTTTGTTTGTGGTTCGTTTGGTCGTGTTGGTGTTTATGGATTTTCAGGCTTCTCTGAGGTTTACATGCAGCTCTTGTAGCCGTTGTTGCAGTTTAGGGTTCAGATCTGAGTTTATAGTGCATTTTTTAAGGGTTTGTGGAGTTGGTTTTGAGCCCAACTCGGCCTCAGCCCTTCGAACTAGGAACCGAGATCAACTACCAACTCGTGCATTGACTCCCTCTTCTACCTATTACGACTCGGTCTGCATTTGGTATTCATGTTTGGTCTTTTTGCTTTGGATTTCAACTCACGGGCTTCCAATATTTCACCCTATTGATCTGCTCGACCTATATTTTTTGGGTTCATGTTTAGTTTGAATGCTCGTGCCAAAATTCATCCGACTGCTCTGCACTCATCCCTCTCTTCCACTGCTCGCATGCTTGCCTCCTTGTGTTGGATCGAGCCTTGAGCAAAGTATGTTACGTGTGTGTTGACTTCGGTTGTTCATAGTTTTTTGGCCTGACTATGCTTGTTGTGGATCATTGCGCTTTGACTGTTCTAACCACCCCTGGGGCATGCTTATGTTCTACCCAAGTTCTATTAGCTCGTGGATTTGTCTCCTGCAACAAACAAATGCATGGACATTGCACTTACCAGCTGTTATGGTTCTGGGCACTCGAATACGCCATGAAATAGTACTCTTCATTGTTCACTTCTGCTCCAGGTGGTCTGTACCTACGTTTGGAATCCACACACCGTTACACCACCTCTCAACTTGAGTGTTTAGCGTGTCAAGTTAGCTGTGACACTTGGCCAGGATTGTGTAGATATTTTGACCTCTCAATGGTTACACACTCAGCATCCACTACACCACCTTCCAACTGCTCTGAAAGGATTCACTGCCCTCCTCAATGGTTACCTACCTCCCGCGTGCAAACGTTTCATCTTTGCATTCTAGGAAGTGGGCACGTGGTCATAACCTGGTGAGGATCTCGGTCGCTCCGGCTCCCATTTTTCCTGTGCTTTGGATGTTTTTTCGTAGCATTGGCACATATTTCAAACTTTGCTCAATGTTTTTGGCATTTTTAGGCATTTTTGGGGTGTTTTGGGTCTTCACCTACTTGTGCATGCCGACCACACGTGGACACAACTCTTGCACAACTCGGTTTGGTGCACCCAACATCTTGGTCCAGCAACTTCATGTCTTGACAACATGGGTCCCATTCCTTTTAGTACTATTTGGAGGTTAAAACAATCACATTTTTAATGTTTTAAGGATTAAAAACATTTTCATGGCATTGTAAATTATTTCAAGGCACTATTTTTGCTTGTATTATGCCTTTCCTATGCATGTCGAAGATGGAGGGTGAGGTCCGGGGTTGGCAGGAGGCTAATCCCCCCTCGCAAGAAAAATAAACCCTTGCTAAAATTTGATGTCGTTTCCAACGAGTAGTCACACGACACCCTTTGCACCCATTTCAGGCATTTTTTTAATGTGTTTGCAGTGTCTAGTGCATTTTTCCATCAGTTGCGGGAATCATAATAATGCCATAACTTTTGACTCGCAGCTCATTTTTGAGCACTTCCTTGGTCAAAGTTGCATGATTTCTTGCACTCTACATGATGGGATTGCCAATTTTATAAACGCACTACTTTTATAAAGTTACGCATTCTAGGGGGTTACTTGTACTCTTGAGCCTACACACGTAGACGCATTATCGGCCGAGTCCGACGTCTTGCTTTTGTGCATCTTGTATTTTTCATCATGAAGAGTGATCTTTCCAGACGTGAGCATCATAGGATCACCTTACATCCTCTACCACTTCTCACAGGGAGAGAGACCTATTCAACCTGGCGTGCTTCCATGGAACGTTACTTCGCCCATGAGGGTCTTTCAGCCTTCTTGCTTGGGCCAGTTCTTGCACCCACTAATCATCGTCATCTAGAGGACTTCCTTGACACTTGTGACCATGTCTTTGGTCACATGATGATGCATGTCTCTTGTTCTCTCTAGTTTCACGTGGCAGACTCAGATCCACCTCACCATGTCTAGGGCATTCTTCAGTCCTTCTATGGAGACCCTTCACATACTGTTGTCATTTTTTTGCTGCTGTTGATTTAGTTGTCTCCTCCATTTCTTCATGTGATGACAGTTCCACTAACATAGGCTCGCTTGGTTCTACTTCTGATGACGAGGATTGTGCATCTAGTTCTGATGTCAAGAGTACTACAGAGGACTCTTCTCCTCTTTCTCTCACTATTCTAGACATTGTTATCACCCCCCACATCTCATCAGATATCAAGCAGTCTCATACTCAGTCTCACACTGTCATTACACCAGCCTCCTTTCCACTTCCAGTGTGCGAGGCCCATTTCACTCCTCTACCTTCATTGGATGACTCATACCTATCTGACATCGCTCTTCTATTTGTTGAGCCCCCTCATTGGGACGAGTATTTTCCTGACCTTAGTCATCTTTTTGTAGAGTACACTTGTGATACACTACAGTTTCTCATCCATCTATAGGTGTTTTAGAGGAGTTCATCATCTCCGTTGTTGGGAGTGCCCCTTCTGGGACTCGTTACCACTTCCACTTTTCCGGAGACCTTCATTGATCCACCCTCAGCTATGGATCCCTTTTCTATTGTGGAGGATGTTTTGTTCCCTTCACATCACTTGGAAATCCTTTTCTGCGGGTTTTCCTCTGCACTCTGACAGTTCTACGCACGTGGCCTTACCTTCAGTTCCTTGGCACTCACTTGCTAGACCTATGTCACACTTGATGCACCCGGACTCGAGTTCTTCGTGTTACTACCTTAAGTTTACTTTGTGGAGTGGGAAGACTTCCAGCATGTCATTTTTGTCCTTTCTAAGGGTAGGCACACAGTTTGTTGCGGGTGACTCTTCTTCAGTCCAGAGGCAGAGGATCTCATCATTGAAATTCTTCGGGAGACCTCCTAGAGCTGCAGAGTTCAGATCCGTCCATGGAATCTTCTACATTCCTCTCATCTCCCTCTTCTTCTCTCTTCTTCTTCTTTCCAAGAGATTTCCTCTTTGTACATGGGTACCCTTTCAGGCTCGTCTATGGCCGGGACCCATATTTGGCATCTTTCTTAGATTAGAGAGTGTTTTGTTCTCTTGTGGTGGGTGTTTTTCCCACTGGGTTTTCCTTCACTGCTTGGGACTTCTTTTTGTACATGGGTGCCTCATCAGGCTTTGTGCCGGGACCCATTTCTTGTTTCTGACTTGCCGCCTCATCCTAAGTTATGATGAAGGGGGGGTGTTGGTGTAGGTGGTATATTTATTCACTTATTTAGTGTTATTCCACCTCACCAGGTGAGTCATCTCACTTAGGTGGACATGGATCTAGGTGTCATCTTAGTTATGACAGATTCTCTTATAGAATCTATCATATGTGTAAGTGTGTCATAGGAGTTACATTCCCATTTGGGAAAGTAACTCCTCTTCTCCATTATGGAGGAATCTTCTCTTACATGGGAGTTACACATTCACTCCCCTATATGTACACCATCTCTTTTGATCTATGTTAAGCCAATACAAGCTAAGCTAAGGCTTCCATTCCACTCCACTTTTCGAATCTTGAGCTCTCATATGCATGCACATTGCTTTACAAAGCTTGCTTGCTTTAATCTCGCAACTCCTACACTTTGGTGAAGTGTAACTATTCGATGCTCATGAATTCCTTCCAGGTCTTCAATATTCAATATCTTTGTTTGATGGGCGACAAATGAGAAAATCATGTTGGCAAGTAAAGTTTTTGATGAAGCCAAGAAAAATATGTCAAGAACATGGATTTTCAGCGTTAAATGGAAGATTAAGGTTTTGAAGAAGCACTAGGGGAAATGAACAATATGTGGCAAAAAGTAGAAGCTTTCAAGGCTTCAGGTGTTTTTCTACCTTTAAAGATGTCACTATCAAATTCAGAATGAAGCTAAAGGTGTTCCTTTTTCCATTCACGAGATCAAGGCACAGTTTAATTCCTTTGTCAAATAAAATCTATTCAAAGAAGAGTCAATGACCAAGGAAAAGATGAAGGATGTCTGCTCTTTCCATCAATACCATCTTTGAAGCCAACAAATAATTTCTAGAGAATACTAAATTTGATAAGGATATGGAGAAGTTTCTTGGCACATGGACTCATGCCACTTCCAACACTACCATTCCAAAATGCATGGAGAAAACTGAGGCATTGAAGAGGTTCGGACATTGAATTCTTAAGTCGGTTAGCACCTCTAGGCCTCGGTCGAATGTTTTTACTTCGGGGTCTTAAAACACTCATTTTATTTTAAGGTTGCGAAACCTTTGATGTAATTTTAATTAAAGACTTTCGATTGATGTATTTATTAATTAGTATTAATTATTTTGATTAAAATAAGTTGTAAAGAACGTAATCTGTTTTGTAAGCTATATAATGGTCTCTCTATGCCATTGTTAAGGGGGAACTATGAAATTTTTGAAGTGTAAATAGAATTGAATGAAATCAATACGAAGAATTTTCCTTTTGTCTCTATCTTCATTTTTATCCTTTGTTTCTCATTTGAAATATTTGGATCATTAATCTTTTATGTTAAGAAACTTTGTGTTCTTATGGATGTGATTTCTAGAAATTTGTGTCTATGGAATAATATATTATGATTGAATGTGAATGATTATGTTTTGTATCACCCTTACTCAAGTACATATAAGGTTTCTTGTTATATTCTACTCTTCTTGTTTCTTAGTTCTTCTATTCTTTTGTATTGATAATCTAGTTTCGTATAAAAACATTTCAAGATATCAGAGGTCCTCATTAATATGAAAGTTTTACATTTTTATGTAAGCTTTTTTGTTTTCTTTCAATAAGGGAACCTCTCCCATAAAGAGGAGGGAATTTCTGTCCCCTGACTATTGATCACTGTAAAAGTGCTAAAAAAAACCAACACATGCCTAGGAAAATTTTGTAGGGGCACACACAAATTAAAACTTGCTTGCAGGCGTCCAAAAGAGCACGCACATGAACTATTTTCCACACATATGTTTTGTTACTAGTTATACCCTATTTCATTTTTTGGTCGACCCACACATGTATTGAAAATGTCGTGCATACATCGATCTTCCCGCACACATGAAATAAATCTCTATGTATCTTCCGTAGTATTGTTGTACTGTGCATGTGATTAAAATCACACATAGGAACCTCTCTTTGCATAGACACATTTGCTAGGATTATGTTTTAACCTCTGTCTAATAGGGGCATGTACATGCCGACTTTCCCATGCACATGTTTTGCTTAATTTCATTTTACCATAGGCACACACATTATGTTATCTGTGTTCACAAGTTGGTAAGGGCACACATACACTCTAAAGGGCATGAATGCATCACAATATAGATTTGAATGTTATTTTGAAATTTAGAAAATCTTGTGTTCTTGATGTGCTAACTCAATGCAGTTTTATTTGAGATTAACTTCATGTTTTATGAGGATATCTTCATGCTTTTTCCTAACTTGGTTTGTTTAACGTTAATGAATGTTTCATTATTTTCTATGAGATTAGAGTCACATATTCTCTTTGCTTCCACATTCTAGGTGATCTTGGGAATTAGAAATTATTTATACATATTTTCTATGCTTTGAAAAACATCTCATTACACTTATTGCTAAGGGAATGAATGTCAAAGTTATTTTCCATTTTTAATTAAATAGTTGGATTCTATGTCATGTATTCTCTTCTCTTGCATCATAAGATGATCTTGAGAATCATAAATTACATCTTATCCTATTTTTATATGTGGAAAACTAGCAAAATATTCATGCATGACCTAATAATGATTACCAAAGAAAGGAGAATCAAAACAAAATCTCTAACTACACTTGTGTTGCAGGTTTCCAAATGGCAAATGACTAAACCACATTAAGTATAAAATATAAAAAGCACACCACGTTCATCACACTGTATATGTAGGTTCGGATAGGGGTATGCCCCATCCACTTACAAAAATGATGTAACCCCTTTGGCATAAGCCTTAAGCTACAATAATGGGGGTGGTCCTAGGAACCCCAAAGTAGTCAATGTAAGAGGGAACCTTGTGGATGAAATGGGAAGTGATCCACACACCTAATTTACTAGTTTATATGTGAGATTTAGCATAAAAGTTATCCATATTGTGACCCTAGTGAGAATACAATTGAACGCATTCATTTCTCATTGTATTTGAAGGGGGTAAAGTAAAGCCGAGATACTCCAAGACTAGTTAGTGTAAATTTCTTGGTAAATCGAGCTCACAAGGGTATCTTGTGACACCTAGTTGAGGGAACCACCTAGGAAAGCCATTCTATCTTAGAGCCAACTTGACCATATCAAGCCAATCATTTTTGTAAAGATCCTTTGCAAAGGGAGAAATTTCTCGTAGTCGATTTTTTTTTTGAACAAAGGGAGAGTTCATTAGAGTTCAAAATGTGTGTCACTCACCACGAAATTTGTGTAGCATTAATTTTAATTATGTTTTCACTTTCCATAAGGTGAGGCAAAATTTAAACCTCACTTGATCTACTTCCTTTGCTTTATTTTGAAACTTTTTTGATCAAAAGAAGAGCAACCATACATGTGTTATCAATCAATTGTGTCCACCACTTTTACACCCATTTACATTCATCCTTTCTTGAGACTGGATGGTAAACATTAAAAGTGTGTTGGTACATTTTCATATCTTGATAGACATTTGATCTTGATACCCAAGTCAAGATTGTTATTGTAGTTAGGATTGATTATTCACTCGATTATCCTTTGAAGTGTTACATTTCTTGTATCGTATCAAATTTTTTTGATACTTACATCTTGTTTCTTGCAAACTTGACCTAAGTGTCTAGATTGTAACGTTATGCTTATGCTAACCTTAACAATTACCTGGCATATTTTATCCTTAGTTTCTTTCAAACATTACCTTGATTTTGAAAGGTGTTGTTGTTACCTTGTGCATGTCATACTAATATTATTTTGATACTAATAGCTTACTTTTCCATAAATTTTGGTTAACGTATCTTAGTGGTATTGTTATGTTGTTCATATTCATAACCCCCACTTTTTGAGATTTAGGTCTTTCTTGGACTTAAACTCGCTTTAAGTATAATTTTCTTGGAAATCACATCAACCTCTTGTTATTACTTACGCCTTGTTTATTTTGAACTTGACATAAGTAGTGACATTTCATTGATCATCTTAAACATCAAACTACCATTTGGAAACATTTAGGAAGTACTTCATTGATTGATTTGTTTAGAAACGAACCTTGTATGATTGTGCCTTACGATTATTCATCATATTGACTTATCCCTTTAGGAAAATCCTTTTGATCCTTTTTTATCCTTCACTCGTAACTTGTTTTCCAAACCTTATTGGGTTGTTGAAATTATGTTACCACAATGTATGTTTTCCTTAGAACCCCTTTGGAAAATCACACAAGCATCCCCTATCTATTCGTGAAATTTCTAGTTGGTTGTCATTATGCTACCCAAATTGACATGGAAATTCCTTTTATTTGAAGGAGTTAAATAACATTATCTAAATCTAGGAATTTTTACTCAACAAAAACCCATGATGATTGATTATGAAAAGGTTCCTTATACGTATGATAATCAAGAATCAAAATTTAGGCATTCACATCAAAATATTCTCATCATGACTAAACCATGTTTGGTTCTTTTCATATTTAAAGAGCCCATTCAGATACACCTTTCCGTACCTTCATCTCATAGCAAGTGGTATGATTCTTATCAAAAAATTTATTCTAATTTTGAAGATTCTAATTTGAACAATTCATCTAATTCTTCGATTCTCATGATTATTCGATCCAAACTATTATTTGTATTCTCCTCAGTCTCCTAAAATTCATCCAATCAACCTTCTTCTAAGGAATAATCAATCACCTAAATGAATTTTAACTTCTCTAAATATTTTTTCCGCCACAAACTCTCCCCATCATTCATCTAATGTGATTTTTGAATCATGGTCCTCCCTTTCTTCATAGTTCCCCATTAATAAAATTTCTAATTTGAATCCTAAGTCATGGTCCTCCTTTTATTCACAGAATCCCTTTAATCATTCATATAATGTGATTGTAGAATCATGGTCCTTCCTTTCCTTGCAAGACCTCATTTATCAGCCACCTCAATGGCGTCTTCCTCCTTTGAAGATCCACGTAACTCCTAATTCTTTCAATGAATCATATAATATGACTCCTAATTCGTAATCCTCCCTTTCTTCACATGACCTCTTTCATCAGTCACCTCAATGCACTCTTCCTTATTCAAACATTCATGTGACTGAAATCCCTTCTAGTAAATCATCTAATTCGACTCCCATATCATAAACTATGGACATTAGACTCACTCCTACTAGTTTATCGACACTATATCATCATATAGGTAAGTCCATTTCCTCTTCTTCTTTTCACAAGACATCTAGCTCCATGTCTTCTTTGTTTCTCATGTCATCTTCTTCTATCAATAATAATCAAACATCTTCTCAATCTTCCACACCAGTTGGACATTTTTCTTCCCATCAAACCCCTTTGGTTGATAAAAAATCCATACCAATTGATTTCTTTTAGAACAAAGGAGTGATCATGGAATTTATAGGGGCACACGAATATATCCCTCTTACAAATTACAAGGAATGATTCTCTTTAGACCTTGATGCATTTATGTATTGTGGGGAAAAGGTTGATTAATTTTATCAAGAAATAGAGGAAGATCCTTAGATCATATAATTTGATCCTCGTCTTATTCTTACATCATCACATTCTTCATTATGTGATGAATTTCCTTGGTCTAGTATTGAGCCATGACCCATCTTGTCATCACCCAATTCTTATTTACATATAAAAATCCCTCAATCACAATCACACTTTGTGTCATCACCAAGTAGCCCACCATCCTCTTTTCTATATGCGCCACCTCCAAGTTCTCCTTCATCATCTATCCGTGGGTCTCATCCGGTAGACCATTTCCTTCTATTTTTGGGCCACATCCAAGTAGCCCTTTCTCTTATATCAATGGGACACCTCTGGGTAGCCCATCATCTTCTATTCTTGGGCCACATCCTAATAGCCCATCACCTTCTATTCTAGGGCCACATCCTAGTAGCCCTTCATCTTCTATTTTTGGCTCACCTCTTGGTATCCCATCTTCTTCAATTGTTAGATCATATCCCTTTCATCCATCACATTATTCTTCTATAAACAATTGTGGAAATCCCACCATCATTCCTCACATTCCTCTCATCAATTCTAAATATCCATGTTCTCCTCCCACTTCTCAGGATATGGAAAGTCAAGCATTATCTTATAAGAAACCCAGATAGGTTCTTTATCAATCTAAGATCAAAACTCCGAAGAGCTCCAAATCTCCCAATAACTCAAATGATTATAAAATTCCAAATCAAGTGTGATTCCAAAATACACACCAATGTACCCATCAAGTATGGCACAAATTGTAGAAACCTATGGATAGGGAACTCAAGATCCACATATGGAACCCATGTTTCAAAAAAAAATCATAGTCATTTGTTGAGTGTGATCTCACCACGATCATTGAGATTGGGGATAATATTATGGTTGATAAAATACATGTTTCATCTTCCTTATCAAGGAAATCATAAACATCATTATTGGATCTTATCACACAAAGTGACATTGTTAGTCCTAACTTCCAAAAAATAAATAAATCATAAAATAGTTCAAAAATACAAAAAAATGAGAAAACATTACAAAAGGAAAATCAATGGTACAAAGATCAAACATTGCAATCAGGTTTTGCATATGCATGGATGTTCTTTCTTTCCTTTCATTCCATCTTCCTCTAAAATGTCCCACCACTTTCATCCCTTCAGTGATATTTTGGTTTGTCTATTCATGTGCATTGTGTGACATGTATCTCTATAGTATCTGTTTGAACTTGGTATTTCATTAGCTTAGTAAATTAAAGAGTGAATGGCCTCTTAGAGATCCTGTCACTATTTACATCTAATAAACTTGTTGTGAATAATTTTTGGGCATATTTGATGACACTAGATAATTTTGTCATCACAATCACTTCCATATCCTTCCATCAAGCCATCCGTGGTTCTTAACCCCTTTTCAAAACAAGAGAGCTGAAATAAAATTTACAGAATGCCAAAAGCAAAAGAATCAATCAATTGAAATCAAAATCAAAAGTAAAAGAAGATTGATATATAACTCTATCTTGGGGTATTTTAAATATCTTTACCTTTTATTTAGGAATTATGGAATGTGACTATAAATCTTTCCTTACCTTTTATTTAGGAATCCCTCTTGGGGACAAGAGAGCTTCTTGTTCGAAATGGAATTTCTTAATCGAAAGGTTTGAAAGAAAACTTGCTGGATGGAAAGCTAATGTGTTATCCTAGGCTGACAAGATTACCCTTCTCATTAGTTCTCTTCAGAGTCTCGCGGTGTATGTCATGTCCCTCTATCAAATTCTTGGAGATGTTGGGGAAAAATGGAAAAAATCCAAAAATGTTTCTTATGGAGTGACACTGAAAGCAAAAAAATAATCCCATTGGTGGCCTAGGACAGAGTTTGTAAACCCAAAAAGATAGGGGACTTAGTATTAGAGATTGGAAAAAAATGAATAAAGCCCTTCTTGCAAAAATTAGGTGAAGGTTAACTAAAGAAAATGGAGTTTGGACCAGAATCCTTAAGAGAAAATATTGGATGGATGTTAATGACAATAGATGGATTTTTAAACAAGCATCCTTCAATGGTTCATGCATATGGAAATCTATTAACTAGGCAAAAGAAATTGTGGCTAGGGGATGTAGGTGGAAAATAGGAAAAGGAAATGAGATAAGCTTCTGGAAAGATAAATGGGTTGGGAATTTTTTCCTTAAAGAGAAGTTCCCCCAAATTTATAATCATCTTGAAGATAAATATGGGGAAAAAATCAATAACTATATGGTTGATGAAGAGAACTTTCAAACATGGAAACTCATGGAATTGGACAGATAGGAACTCAATGAAAACTTGGGTAGGATCAATGATTTTCTAAAAAATTATGTATATTCTAACAATAAGGACCAAAATAGAATTATCTGGGACAAAAACAAAGTGGTAATTTCTCTGTCAAATCTTCCTACTCCCTTTTTTTTAGGGAGAAACTAGAGAAGAAGATTTAAATGCTGGTAAGATTTGGAACAATAACATAATTCCTAAGGTTAATGTTTTCAGTTGGCTTTCAGTAATAAATAAAATTCTTACTGTTTATAATCCTTCTAAAAGAGGATTCCGATGGCCAATAAATGTGTTCTTTGTGAAGTGAATATGGAAACTGTTAATCATTTGTTCCCTGGAATGTCATTTTTCCCATCTAATGCTTTCTTCTATTTTGGGATGCTTCTTGGTTTACTGGGTAATCCCTAAAGAGATCAAGGATGTCTGGAATCAATGGAACTATCCTTTCTTGATCAAGGGCTAAAAATATCTGGGTCACCTCTGTTGGGAATTATGGAAAGAAAGAAACAAAAGGATCTTCAAAAATAAGAAACTTCCCATTAGGTTGACTATAAAAAAAATGCTACAAGTCTGTTAGAATTTTTTTCCTATCCTAAGGAAAAATGAAATGGAAATTATTGACAATGAACAACACTTCTTTAAGAATTGGAACATTATAGGTGATCCTAAACCTAAAATAAGTAATCCTCATGTGGGGATTAAGTGGAATTCACCTAGGGAAGTTTTTTTTATACTCAAATTTGATGGGGCAACAAAAGGTAATACTGGGAAAGCTTGGGGAGGAGGTGTCCTTCGTGATTCTTAAGGAAGATTTCTTTTTGACTACTTCTTCGACATGGGATTTCAATCTAACAATGTTGTAAAAGTAACTACGATGTTATGGGGGTGAAGTTAGCCAAGGTGAAAGGTTTAAAACACCTTGAAGCTGAAGGGGAATCTTTATATATCATATCATATTTGAAAGGAAAATCTCAACCTTCCATTTCTATTGATGACTTCATCAATAAAACTAGCTTTTATTATCCTCTTTTGAGGTTATATTCTTTCAACATGTGTATTGCGAAGGAAAACTCTCGCTGATTTTATGGCCACTATGGGGGTGAACACAAGGGGTCTTAAGGAGGTAGAGGATCCTAATAAGATGAAAGACAAATTTAAAGAAATCATGAAAAGGGAAGGTATAACTAATAATACTCCTGTAAATGAGGAGGCAATAATTCTTCAGACTCATGACATCTCTTTCTCATGATTCCCGAATTCATGCAAAATATCCTTTCTAATCCTCGTAGGGGTAGGTCAGATCTTTTTGATTTCTAGAATTGGGACGATAAGATTGGGGAAGGTAATTATTCAAAAAATAGAAAGAACTGAACCGAGCAAGAGGCAGGTTATATCTAAAGAAGCTGAGATTCTACTTGAAAAGGTGGGAATGTTACCCTTCTTCAACATATTTGATGGCTTTGATGAAAATCGAGTGAAGATGTGGTGAAAATGTGGAAAGAAGGCCATGTTTGGGTTGATAACTTCTTCTTTACCACTACCCCCAAGCTTATTGCCAAAGTTTCAGGTTTAGCTCTGGAAGGAAGATGCATATACAAACCTAAGTTAGACTATAGACTAGAGATTGAATGCTTTATGCAAGGTAAGTGGGTTCCTGTCTCTCTCCATAATGGTTATTCTCAAGGAAATTTTCCCCCTCCTTTTGATGAAATTTATAGGTTGTTTATGTCGTACATAACCTTAGAAGGGTAATACAAAGTGATATATGGATATCACTTCCCTATGTTGAACCATGTCCATAATGCTAAGCCCTATAATTTCCCTTTCTTCTTGTATACTTCCCTCATGAAATCTATTGCCATGGTTGAGAAAGGTACCTTCTCCTTACCTTTGCACCAAGGCCTCATCAAATCCCTTATCAGGCTAGGAACTCCCCTTTTGGGAAAAAATGAAAATTTTGGGCTTCTGCTGTTGAATGTTCGAGCCCAAGGAGGAAAGTTTTAGTGAGGATATATTTGGAAAACATGTGGCTAAAAGAACCAGATCCAACCTGAGTCAAGGTGGAGTCAAGAAATGAAGTAGGGTGGAGGAGGCACCTAAGATGGTTGAGGAAGTGGATATTATCTTAGATTCAGGCGAGAACCAAGAAGGAAATCCATACCATTCGGTTTCTAGTAAGGATAAAGATGTTGTTGAAGGGGAAAATAGTGATGAGATGGAGAGTGAGGAAGCTATGAAAATTCTGAAGGAAAGCATTCAAAGAACTCAGAGGAGGTGATTGAAAGCTTGCATGCTCTTAAAACTTCCCAAAATAATTTGTTTACCACCCAGGACTCTGCTGTCAAGTCACATGCTTTCATGCGGGAATTTGAGAATTGTAGGCTTGATATTGATATTAATAGACATAAGATTAGTATGGTTTCCATGGACCTGAGGGAGCTAATTGAAAAAGTGGAAAAGTTATCTTCCTTGGTTCTTAGTGAACAACTCAAAAATGCTAATGAAAGAATCTTGGAGATGGAAAAGGAAATGTGAAGATGAAAGAAATCATTCTTCAGATTCATGATGTCCATCTCCTCAATGTTAAAAGCACCATCCACCACCTCAAGCTATTAGCAGAGATGATTCATTCTATGGAACTTGCAAAGGAAAAAGAAAAAGAAGGAAAAGGCCCCAAAGTGGAGATTCTTGAGCCTAACTACAAGTATTGGAAATCTACTATCGAATCCCTTGTCAAAGAATGGAATGGCTGTATGAATATAATGGGGGACCTGATAAAATAATGATGAAGAAAAATGGGATAATGGTTTTCTGCTATTAGTTCATAGCTTTTTGTTGTTAGTTTCTTATGTCTTTATGTTGTTAGTTATTTTACTGCTTATTTGCTGTTTGGAAACATTTACTTTGTGGTGGTTTCTCTTAGTTGTTTGGTTCGTGATGCTTTAGGTTTTAGGTTGGGATTCAATGGTAATCCCTTGGCCTCTCTTGTAATGATCTGATAATACTTTGTATGGGGTAGGGATCCCTCAACCCTTTATTACCTCTAATAAAAAAATTATTTCTACCAAGGCTATGGAAACACTGGGTGGAAGTAGAGAAATGTTGTGATTAGAATCAAATACATTTTTATTGGGGATATGGATGCTTGGCTAGCAGCAGAGAAATGTATGGATCTCCTTCCACCTTCCATTCACAAATCAACTTTGAAAACAAATAATTCCTACACATTGAATAGTTTGTCCTCGTTTATTTCTTATTAAATATTCACTCTAAGAGATAATTAATTTCTGCATGCAAACACTGGATCTCTATGAGAAAACTAGACTACTATGTTACCAAGTGTCTTCTTTTTGGACCTTATTCAAAATCTTGCTTTAGTACATGTCTTGTCTCATGATTTGTGCCTTTGGCTAATCAATTTTTCATCAACTGCCTTCTAGCTAAAATTTCCATATCTTTTCATAACATTTATGTTCTTATTCTTCATTAAGAACATTCATGTGTATAATATTACATTTTTATTATGTTTGAGGGAAACTTTGTTCCTTCATCCAATAAAAAATCTTCTACTTCTTTCTATCAGCAGGCTTCTTAGCCAACTTATGCTGGGTGCATCCTTGCTCCTTCTTAGCACTTAATTTATTTATGTTCATCATCAGGTTAAACATATCTATTTTGGCCTTGATCCAACCTATCCTCTTGTATATATGTGTAGGGTTTTCCTTTGTATATTCCCATCTCATGTTGGGGCATCTTTGCATTTTCACCTTCTTGAACATACACATGGAATTCTGCCCTTGTACATCTCATTTAATGTTGGGGCATCCATGCTTCTTTGTTTTCCTATACATAGCTTTAGAAAAATTTCAAAAGTGCAAAAACATTTATATAAACTTTAAAAATACCAAAACATTCAAATATATTATTCGAAAAAATCAAAACATACAAATATGTTTCAAAACAAAAAAATTCCATAAGAAATTCACAACATTCAAAAACCCAAAACATTGGTAAAAATAAAAAGCCTATCAAAAAAATTGGTTACAAGCATGCACACAATTAAATCCTTTGTCAAATACATTGTACTAAACCATCAAAATTGTCCTATAAAACATTTTTCTTTGATTCTATCCTATTTTTGTGCACTACTTGCAGATCATCTAGATCTACCTATAATAACAAAGCTAATTTTCTTACTATGTTTGTACTCTTTGGCACAACGAGTTGCTTGGCTTGTTTCATAGTACACAAATGCTTTTTCATGGGACCCAAGTTTCCTCCATTATTCCCCTCACATGTATCCACATTTGGGTCACCATCATTAACCCTTGTCACTAAGTCGAACATTTGGGAATTGAAGCTTGATAAAAAAATAGTTATGCAACCATCTTGAACATTGTTTGTTTAAGTATGTGTCTTTGTACCTTTTTCCTATTATGTTACCTTGTGTACTTTCTCATATTGCATTGTATTATGTATGTTGCATGGAGTTAGAATTTTTGGCAATGAACAATTGTTTGTATCATAGATTTTCATGTTATGGTACACTTTTGTTGTATGCGTACATTTTAATAAGGACCGATGACATAGATCATAAGAAAAATGATGAAATATTTTTTTACATCATGTAAGATGATAGCTATTTCCATCTCCCTTCATCTTCATTTTTTTCTTCCTTATCATTCTCTTCTCAACACTATTCTTCCAAAGCAACTTGGGGCAATAGGGATAAATTATTCTATTCTTCTATTCTCTTCCTTCATCTTTTCAAGTGTTAATCAACCTCTTTCATTACCCCATTGACACTCGAGGGGGCATCCTTTACTCAACTAATTTTTCTTCAAAATTTACGTGTTTGTACTTATCTAATATCTTTGAAGTGGCGTTGCTTATGCCACCACAAAGAGGGGAAAATGTAGACATCAATAATTTGGATAAACCTATTTAAATACTTAAATTGCGCTAATTATCCCCATTCCCGTAACTTGACAACATATCATCAAAAACACTAATTCTCCTCTATCACTGTTAATTAGTTACATTACGCTAATTAATTAACTCTTCTAGTGCTCAAAATGTCGATTAATGACCTTTTGTTAATTAGTGTTCTTTTCTATATCGATTAATTAATTATTCTTAATTAATTAACTTTCCCTTCTGTTAAATCAATAAATCATCATTTATTGGATTAAAATCCTCTCACAGCCCAAACCATTCTAAATTTCCTCTAAAAATCTTCTATAAGCTTACACCTACCTATTAGTTAATCATCCTTGATTAATTAATACACCCCCTCAACTCCAATGAATCACTAATGATAAACTAAACTCTCCTAAAGAAAACTTAACCATTCTAAAGTATGCTTATCCCTAACTAACCTAGCTTTGCTATTATCCCACATAAAATAGGATGCAAATCTCTTTCAAACCAAAGGGTTATATAAAGAACCCTCCTCCTACCTTTCTTCTTACACATTTGCATGCATATAACATAAAATATATGCATTTTCATCTTTGAGCATCCTCCATTAGTATTGAGCTAGGTATATTCATCTTGCATTTCATCCATCCAAGATTTTGAGTCATATGGAGAGAATCAAAATGGCCTTGTAGCCATGTCTTGATGAGACTCCATTCTTAAACTCTTGGGATCAAACAAACAATCACACCTTGATTGCTAACGATATACATAGGTATATTTCTAGTTTAGTCACAAAGAGTAGAGAATAAGGCTTAACATGTTAGTTTGATTTTCCTTCAAATTTCTATGCATGTTGTTGATATTTAGTCTCTTTAAGCTCTTAGCATGATGATCTAGGTTTAGTTAGATTTTTTTGGAACTATTAGGTGTTAGTTTCAATTATCTTAGCTTAGCTAAATAATACATGGGTACAATAAATACAATTTTATCAACTATAGTTGAAACATTGTGAATGATAGGATCACTAATTCTAACCACGTTCAAAACATACAAAACTAAACCAATCAACAATTGATAAAAATGAAAAAAACAACAACCCCTTATCTTCTCTAATAATGACACTACTCGTGTGAGGTAAAACAATGACAATTCACACCTCTCGGAGAAAATATTTCATGTGGACTCCATCAATTAACAAGTGCTAAAATTGTGACCTATCTATTCATAGGAACCTTTGAAGAAGGGAAACCCAAACCTATGTAGTATAAGGAAAACAAATATTGTGACTACCATTGCTGCATGGCCATCTTATAGATCATTTTGTATTATTACGTCACTTTATCCAATATTTAATTGATAAAGGAGACATTAAAATCAGATTTCAATCTAATATTAAAACACCAAATGAGAAGTTAAAGGTCTTCCAGACCCCTTCCCTAAACATGGTAAAAACAATAATGCTAAAGAGAAGGGCTAAACATAAAATAAAGTCAATTTTGATTCTATCATTTCATTATTAGATCATACACATAAAACTTTGACACCATCAAATTCAGCACTCCTACTTACATTGTGAAAATAAGACATTAAAATATTTTGGTACCCACGCTACGCAACCCCCCACATCCAAAACACCACAACAAATGTCCAATCCTAATTCCATTGTTGCTCCAAAACAATCAACAAGTGTAAAGTCTTCATCTGATTCATATGATATATTCAAATAGTTAGAGAAGACAAATGCACAAGTTTCCCTCATGGAATGGAGGTATATTTACTCACCCACTCCATGAGGCACGTGTTCTTAAGGATATTAAATACTAACAATTTCAGGCCTTAATCATAAAATTATTGCCAAATAATCCAATTTTATCATTTGTTCCTCATGACCTCTTGAATCCCAATATTATCAATAATAATTCCTTATACATTGAAGCATTCATAACACATCATAATATCAAATGAGTGCTTATAGATAATAAATTTGTATTGAATATGTGTTTCATGAAATTATTGAGATGTCTTGGTTATACTAAGGAAAGTCTAGTAACTAACGTTATTACTATTTGTGGTTATGACAATAGTGAAAGAAAATTTGTGGGTACCATATCCTTAACAATAAAATTTGGACCTCAAACCTTGGACACATTTTTTCATGTTGTGGATGTGGAAACATCTTATAACATCCTCATTTTCCTCCCATAGATTCACACCATGCAATTCATTCCTTTTACCTTCCATCACGTAGAAAATTACCTTATGCAGAAAATAATTCACATTATGTGCAGATGTTAAACCTTTTGAATATTGAAAATTTTTAGAAGGAATACATAAGCTTACACATTATTTTCCTTCTATGAAAAAATCCTAGGCTCCCGCTTTATCCCATCTAAAAATAAAACCACATTGACCATGAGGTCTTGCTAAAACTTCAACCATCCACTTCTTCTCCTCCACCTACGCTAGAAATCATCGACAAACGCATTGGAGAATATGGACTCAAAAATTCCCTCCATGTTAGAGAAATATCATTATCTCCATGTTGTTCTGGTCAATATAATTCTCCCCACATCAAAATTGATCCTATCTACAATATCGGTAAATATGTGTGGAAATGATTTAGATATCTTAACACCGACTTCAACGATGAGACAATTTCCACACATAGCCTCTTCAAAAACCTCACAAAAGCACACCTCTTTAATGAAAACCTTTCCATTAATATTATTTATTTTGACCTTGTCTATCCTAACCTTATAAGTCAAGATCAAATATATCACATTTCCATGGATCTCTTTCAAAATGATGATGTCATTGAAGAGTTTCTCAGGACATAGGATCCCATTCACCTTCCGATCATAGGAAGGTATTTGATATCAACCTAGATGTAAATTATTGTTATAGTGAAGAAATTGAGTACCCTATTAAAAAAAAAGTAAAACTAAAAATAAAAACTAAAAGAAAATTCCATATTGAAAACTTCATGAAGATTTATTCGAGAAACAATAAATAAAACTAAAAAGAAAAATAATGAAAATAAAATGAACATATGTCCTCGTGAAAACCTTTCCGAGGCACTAGAGAGAGGGGAATATAATTCATATCAAAATTATGATTTACATCAACCTATGAAATCTTTTCCAGAAAAATACACATCTAAAATGTTGGTTGAGGAAACAATTGACATCAACATCGACACACATAAGCAACCAAAAATTCTACAACTTGGTGCTAGTCTTACAAAAAAAGAAAAAACAGAATTCATGACTCACCTTGTGGAATTCCAAGACATTTTTACAAGGAAATACAAAGATAATCCCATGTTGGATCCTTCTCTTGTGGTACACCACCTTGTAGTACATCCGGATACAAAACCTATCAAGCAAAAATAAGAAATATGCATCCCAAAGTTGCATTACTTGTAAAAATTGAAATTTAAAAACTATTGGAAGTGGAATTCATCCAACCAATCGACTACTTAGCATGAATATCAAACATAGTACATGTTGCAAAGACAACTCCAAGAATCAGATTATGTATTTATTTTTGTGATATCAATTTTCACTACCAAACATAGATATGATTGTTGACTCGACGATATGTCACAAATTGCTTTCCTTAATGGATGGATTTTTGGCTATAATCGATAGAATTTTCTGAAGATGATCAACACAAAATAGCATTCATCATATGATGGGGAAAATTCTGTTATAAGGTCATTCCTTTTGGCTTTAAAAACATAGGTGCTACATATCAAAGAGCAATGACGGTCATCTTTCATGACATGCTACATGACATCATGGAAGATTATATGGATGACATTATAGAAAAATTAAAAAAACATGTAATATACTTTTTTAATTTTTTTATTGAATTATTAAAATCGTTAATTTACCCCCTTACTAATGAATGTTTAACTTGGTTATGTTAGTCTTGCCTAATAAAGGATTGTTTGACGATGATTCATTAAATTACACACACACACACACACACACACACACACACATGTATGTATGTATGTATATATATATGTATGTATGTGTATATATATATATATATATATGTATATATGTATATATATATATATATATATATATATATATATATATATATATGTATATATATATATATATATATATATATGTATATATATATATATATATATATATATATATATATATATATATATATATATATATATATATATATGTGGTTAGGATTTTATGGCATATTAATTAGTTGTTAGACCACTTACCATATATATGAACCATTTGGCATATAATATGATTGGGTGGCGAGTTGGTGGATTGTGTGGCATTGTTAAATTGTGGATGTTCCACCATGCAATATATGTGGTTTTGTAATGTTTAAAGACTTAATTCTATACTTATGTTGTAAGGAAAATTCAAAATGAATATTAAGAAATGTTTGTGATTTTATTGGCCGCTTTTAAAGCCATGATGTGGTGCAAAAATTAAGAGGTTTGTTGTAAATTTAATGTTGAAAAACTCGAAATCAAGTTATATTTTTTTGAGAAGCTAGGTCATGCAAAGTAAACATATTGTTTCATTTTCATTTGGTTCTAGAGAGCTATTTTTAGGGCCTCGCATGGAGGTTTTTGGGGAAATATGTTTTGATGATCTGTTGCACGTGATTTATTGTTTTTATCTTTGGTAAACATGGCATTTTACCTGTATAAATATATTGATGGAAGAGTTAATAGTGTTTTTAAGATTTCAAATTGGGAAACCACATAGAAGTTTGGAGGAAAGAAATGCATGCATGGGTTATTCTACTCTTACTCTTTATTGTTATTTTAATGAATTACTCGAATACGTTTTGGGTTGGAATGTGAAATATGGTAAATGAATATGTTTTGATTTTGGATCAAGAAATATAAAAAATGAATAATGAATAGTTGAATACATTTTTTTTATTGTTACACGATATCTTATAATTGCATACATTTTTGGTTTAGATGTGAAATACGGGAAGGAAATAAGGAAATAGTTTAAAACATTTTGGGTTATGATAATTATTACGAGATATTAAAAAAAGATAACAATGTTTGTGTGAAATATAAACAAACTAGTTTTAGGTACAACTCTTCCTTTGAGAATTGTTGTCATCATTTAGTTTATAGTTACTTTTTGTGAGCATTGTTGTTATCATTTAGTTAATAGCTCCTTATTGAAGCATTATTGCTATCATTCTATTAATAAATATGTTTTGGTTTGGTTTTGGATTTGAAAAATTAAATATAGAGTTAATGTGAAATAAATATGAACTGATTAATTAGTTACAACTCCTTCATTGAGCTTGGTTGATATAATGTTGTATACGTTTTGGATTATTTAGTGAAATATGGGGAAAAATAAAATTCTTTCATCTCCTCCTTAGATCCTTGATGTTATCATTTTCCTTTTTTGGTTTATAGAAAGTAAGGTTTTTTTGTTGATTCATGTGATCCTCTCCTTATGAATGTATCAAAGTTTATTTTACTCTATTTTTTTGGGTAATTGAGAACTTGAAAGGATGAAGGTTGGGTAAAAGTAAATGAATTACATTTTAGTTTATTATTTATTTCAAATTTGAATGTGGGAATTTTCAGAACAACATTCAAGTCAATTGATTATAACAATCATGATGGAAATGATCTTTTCATTTTATATTTACATGATTTCAATTTAGGATGGTTTGGGAATATTGTTGCTAATAATATATATATATATATATATATATATATATATATATATATATATATACAATGGCTTGATTTCGTGATAGTTAAGTATGATTGTTTTGAGTTAGTTTTAGAAATATTAAGAAGAGGATAAAGGGTTATGTCTCTTTATATTACTTATTTATGAGATATGTAATACAATTGATGTTTATTTGATTATGATCAATGGAATATCTCTCCCTTTGGGACTAAACATTTTGGATAGGTTTTGTTTTGATTGAATGATTCCTTGAATGAAATTGTATATGTTCTTGTAAACAATGATATATGTATATACATACATACATACATAGTCAACTCTGATGAAATATGAGTTGTTAGATATATCATGGTCGTTATTGACAATATTCATTATGAACTTTCTAGTTGTTTTTAATAGCGGGAGATTTAGAAAATATTGTGATTTATTACATTTTTAATTGATGTTTGATGATGTAGTAAATGAATCAATATTTTTAATTGTCTAAGTCACATTAGGCCGGTCATAAATAGTAATAGTGGACATAATTTTCTTATTTGATTAAGAATTCTTATTAAGATATGTTTCTAAGGTAGATTTCATAATAGAAACTATGGAGTTTACGATTATAAATTATTGATTAAGAATAATCTTAGCCAATCTCTTATTATGTTATTTCATTATAATTACAACATAGAATAAGAGTATGTGAACTCATGCCAATTCATATGAACTAATCCATATCTATCTCTCTAATACATTTTTATAGGAAATTACGAATTACTTGAAGTAACTACTTGGATTAGATTTTGTGATTATTTTTATGTCATGAGTTTATTTGGAAGTAAATATGAAAGGATTATTTGTAATCAATTTGATTATGTGATTGAAATATCATCACATCTTAAAAAGGGCATTGTGGCCCAATGTATTATTCTTGTTGATTGAGATATTTGTCCCTTATTTGAAATATGGTCTTATGACTTATCTTATTTGAACTGAAAATATGGATATTTTACTTATAAAGATGATTTATGAAATAAGATGATAATTTCTAAAGTTATGTGATTAATTATAATTTTATTAATATAAACAGATAACTAAGTAAACCGAATATCAACATATAAACCAAAAGGATGAAATAGGAAATAAAGTAAATAAGTTCATGTACACTATAGCAATGATGGACTAATCATGACGAGTAAATGAATCAAAATGATTAATGAATATTTAACCTACACTTAACGATATTTTTAAGCTGTTAAAAATACGACAAGAGGAACTAATACTAGTTAGTAACTCATTGAGTTACTATGACCCTCTTATGGAAACCTATTAGTATTCTAAAAAAGAATTTTAAATTGACTTACTAAGGATGACTTAGTTATATTACTCAATTAAGGTAGCATAAATATAAGGAGCATAGGGCATAATATTCCTATGTCATCTCACTAAAATATTATCTTCGTGTTAGCTAAGGATGGCTACGAGAAGGGTAGTAAGGACATAATGATGGGTATTCATTATGTGGTAACTATGTTTCCCATAGAATCTTAAGATGGTACGGATGAGATTATTTTCATTTAGGGAAATGAGCTAGTAGTGGAATCTCCCTCTTCTTAACTAATTCACCTTCTTAAACAATAATGAATCTAGATAACTGTATTGAGATGGTTGTGTGGTGACAAAATATGAGTTTCATATACTTATGTGTGGTCTTAGAACTAAGAATACAAAGTATTTTTGAAACTTTGGACAAAGTAATGTAATATTTGACTATATTTTATTGTTCATCAATCCCCAAAATTAACATTGTCACCTACTGGATGGAAGTTGCATGATTTTCTTCCAAGTAGGCACTTAGGAGATGCACATAGTTCTCATAACTTGTAAAAAGTTTAACCAAGTATATAAAGTATACACACTCAGTTAGAGTGACTTAAGGGAGATAATGGAGATCTGGATATACCCTTATAGCTGCACATGGTTATTATATGTTATCAGATGGATTATGAATAATTTAATTATGTTGAATTATTTAGCAATAAGCTATATAATAATACTAAACATTATTAACATTAATTATACATGAAGGGTATTTTTTTTAAATCCCCATTTTTGGATGATCATAACATAGGTGTTGCAACTTAGTATCAAAATTATAGGTTTATCAACTCTTGGACTCAATGGGTTCATAACGCTAACAAAATCTTATCCTTTCATTAACATGATATGATGGTTAGAAGAAGGGTGAACCATGAAGCTAGAACCAATTCAAATAATGTTGAAGGTTTAATGATTGAAAAGTTAGATGAAATTTTAACAGGACTTCAGACACCCATAATCGATAATGTCCTCAAGCAAAGCGGGTAGGGGGTGAAAAGGAACAAGGGGAAGAAAAACATGAATAGTATGAAAATGTGTGAGGGGATAAAAGAGATTGCTTGGCTTGTAAACTATCTACAGATATGAAAAGGATCAACTCACCCAAATTTAATGGAACTACTTTGGGGGATGGTGCTGAAAACTGGTTAAGTGAGATGGAGAAGTACTTTGAAATAAAGGATTTTTCTAAGGAAACTAAAGCAGTATGGGGTAATTTCCAACTCTCTAATGAATCATCTTCATGGTGGGATAACTGTAAGATGGAATTGGGAGTAGATACTACCTCCATCACTTAGGAGTAATTCAAAGTATATTTTCATCAACATTGGTTTCCTCAACTTTATTTTGATCATAAAATGTTATAATTTCATAACTTAACTCAAGGAAAATTGAGTGTTGTGGAGTATTGGGAATGTTTTACAAAGTTGTTAAAATATGTTCCTCAATACCAAAAAGATGATTTTTTAGGATTCGTAAGTTCATCATGGGATTAAACCCAAACATAGGAGGTGAGGTGGATGTTCATGGACCATCTACAATGGAAGTAATGTTTGAAAAGGCTATAAGGTAAGAATAGAAATTGTAAGTCATTTCATCCTTCAGGGAAGAGAAACGTAAGAAGAGTGTTAGCTCATATACACCACTTACTCCTAGGAAAAATTGGTAGAAGAAAGAGGGAAACAAATTTAATTCTACCAACAAAAATATAACTAAACCTACTATAAACACAAGAAAGAATGAGCAAAACAATGTTGCTTTTGGAGAAAATAAATTTGAAAGAAAAATTCCTATTGGGTGATGTTTCAAATATAGATATGATAATTATGCAAAAAATTATCCCAAAAAGAATTAGGGGAATAAATAACATCAAATAATTCATGTTGTAGTGGGTAATAACCAAGAAAAATAATAGGATACATCAATAGAAGTATCGGGTAAGCTTTATGGTTTTTCAGTTACTATTTTGTTTGACACCGATGCTACCAAGTGTTTTATTTCAAGTAAGTTAGCTAGAAAATTATCTAAGAAAGATGGATTTATGGAAAACACTTGGATTATATAATATGGGAATGATGTTATTCATATAGTAGACCAATGGTTATTTGAATAAAAATTAGAATTACCTAATTTTACAATTGAAATTAACCTTTATGTGACTCCTTTAGGGTCTTATGACATCATAATATGAGTAAACTAGTTGTATAAACATGAAGAAATAGTGGATTTATTTGAGAAGCGAATAGAATGTCTTAATTACATGAATAAAATAGCCATAATTTAGGGCATTATGAGAGATTTTGAAATTAGACAAATATTTGTAATGCAATTAAAGAAAGAAAGAAAGGTTATGTTGTACGCTATTAAGATCTTCAATGTCATTAAGGAAGGTAAGAATTATTTGGAATATTTTCCACTTTTACACGAGTTTAAGGATGTCTTTCTAGAATAATTTCTGGAATTCCTCCTAAAAGAGAGTTTGACTTCACAATTGACATTAAACCAGGAATAAAACCAATATCAAAAGCACCTTATAGAATGAAAAAAATTGATATGGTTAAACTAAAAGCACAAATGCATGAACTATTTTCAAAATGTTTATTCCAGTCTAGTGTGTCTACTTAGGGAGCACCAATCATTTTGTTAAAAAGAAGGATGGAATGTTAAGGTTATGCATTGACTATCGCATGCTTAAAAAATAAATGATAAAGAATAGATATCCTTTTCTAAGAATTGATGATCTCTTTGATTAGATGAGAGATGCATCTGTTTACTCTAAGATTGATTTACGATTTGGTTATCATTAATTAAGAATAAAAGATGAGGATATTCCACAAAACAACATTTAGGACATGTTACGGGCATTATGAGTTCACTATTTTTCCATTTGGACTCACTAATGCACCAATAGCATTTATGAACCTTATGAATAATATTTTTCAATAATACTTAGATAAGTTTGTTCTATTCTTTCTTGATGATATTATAATTTACTTTAAGAACATAATGAAAAAAATTAAGAATAGTGTTGGAAGTATTGAGAAAAAGGAAACTCTATGGTAATATTTCAAAATATTCCTTTTATAAAAAAGTACAATATCTTGGCCATATCATAAATAGGGATGGGATTTCTATTGACCCATCAAAAATCAAAGCTATAATTGAGTGGCCAGCACCAAAAAATGTACATGAGGTAAGAAGTTTTATGGGAATGGTTGGTTACTATAGAAAATTTATGTAATACTTTTGATGAGTGGTCTGGACCAATTACTTCATTAAAAATAAATGATAAAATGTTTGTATGGACTAAAAAATGTGAGAGTGCATTTAAATTTCTAGAAGAAAAATTACATCTATACCTATATTAAAGATTTTGGATCCCAATCAAAACTTTATTGTGGTTACTGATGCCTCAAGTGAAGGATTGGGTGTAATACTTCTTCAAGATGACCACATAATTGCATATGAAAGTAGAAAAATAAAGGTGTATGAGAATAAATCATTATTTGTTTAAAAATCCATTTAAAATAAAAAAATATCATTTGGGCTGAAATACATTTTTACGCAAACCAATTTAAATGCAAAATAATGTAGGTGGATGGAATTTTAATTCAAATATGACTTTGATATTAATTACATCAAGGAAAAATAAAATTGAGTGGTTAATTAACTCGAGCCATTGGAAGCAAATTTCTATAATTGTGACCTTCATAACTCACTTTAAAGAAGAAGTTAAGAAAATAATTCAAGCTAATTCATATTATCAACAAGTGAAAACTGCGTTAGAAATAAACAAAAATTGTTAGTGCTCGAATTGATCTCACTCCTTTTTATCTAGTGTATGGATTTAAAAAATTTACTCTACCTAGTTTTCTCATATAAAAAATGTGTATTTTTAGATATAATCATGATGAATGTTATTGAAAACCTTGAGTTTAGGGTGCAAATCCACTTCTTTCATTCGAGGAATGTAATAGTCATTGTTGCTTACTGCTGTAAATCCTGTTAAATTTGATCATGAATTGGGTGTAATCTTGAAAAATATCCTTATATATCATCCTCTGGCCATTACTATGAATTTCATACTATTCTCTGCCACCTAAAAATACATGGCATGTTCCCATTGGTTATGGTGTTGCAGCAGGCTTAATTTTCAAAGTTACAACAATTACAAAATATTTACAAAATGAAAACGTATCCTCAAGGCCGAGGAATATTCTCGAGAATATTCAAAGTCAAGGGATGCAAAATTAAAATTTGAACATGCTCTCAAAGAGGTATATGTGTTAAAATATGATTGAGTGGGAATCGGGGCCGACAATGTTCTCTTATGAATAATTTTTTTCAATAGTACTTAGATAAGTTTTTTCTATTCTTTCTTGATGATAATATAATTTACTTTAAAAACATTGAGGAACATAATAAAAAATTAAGAATAGTGTTGGAAGTATTGAGAAAAAAGAAACTCTATGGTAATATTTAAAAATATTCCTTTTATAAGAAATTACAATATCTTGGCCATATCATAAATAGGGATGGGTTTTCTATTGACCCATCAAAAATCAAATCTATAATTGAGTGGCTTAAGAAGTACCAAAAAATGTACATGAGGTAAGAAGTTTTATGGGAATGGTTGGTTACTATAGAAAATTTTTGTAATACTTTTGATGAGTGGTGGACCAATTACTTCATTAAAAATAAATGATAAAATGTTTGTATGGACTGAAAAATGTGAGAGTGCATTTAAATTTCTAGAAGAAAAAATTACATCTATACCTATATTAAAGATTTTGGATCCCAATGAAAACTTTATTGTGGTTATTGATGCCTCAAGTGAAGGATTGGGTGGAATACTTCTTCAAGATGACCACATAATTGCATATGAAAGTAGAAAAATGAAGGTGCATGAGAATAAATCATTATTTGTTTAAAAATCCATTTAAACTAAAAATAGATCATTTGGGCCTGAAATACATTTTTACGCAAACCAATTTAAACGCAAAATAATGTAGGTGGATGGAATTTTAATTCAAATATTACTTTGATATTAATTACATCAAGGAAAAATAAATTTGAGTGGTTAATTAACTGAGCCATTGGAAGCAAATTTCTATAATTGTGACCTTAATAACTCAATTTAAAGAAGAAGTTAAGAAAATAATTCAAGCTAATTCATATTATCAACAAGTGAAAATCTGCGTTAGAAATAAACAAAAATTATTTGTGCTCGAATTGATCTCACTCCTTTTTATCTAGTGTATGGATTCAAAAATTTACTCTACCTAGTTTTCTCATATAAAAATGTGTATTTTTAGATATAATCATGATGAATGCTATTGAAAACCTTGTGTTTAGGTGCAAATCCACTTCTTTCATTCGAGGAACGTAATAGTCATTGTTGCTTCAGTAAATCCCTATTAAATTTGATCATGAATTGGGTGTAATCTTGAAAAATATCCTTATATATCATCCTCTCGGCCATCTTTATGAATTTCATACTATTCTCCGCCACCTAAAAATACATGGCATGTTCCCATTAGTTACGGTGTCAGAGGCTTAATTTTCAAAGTCACAACAATTACAAAATATTTACAAAATGCAAACTTATACCCGAGGCCGAGAAATATTCTCGAGAATATTCAAATTCAAGGGATGCAAAATTAAAATTTGAACATGCTCTCAAAGAGGTATATGTG
Source organism: Taxus wallichiana var. yunnanensis (assembly GCA_018340775.1). Taxonomy (NCBI): domain Eukaryota; kingdom Viridiplantae; phylum Streptophyta; class Pinopsida; order Cupressales; family Taxaceae; genus Taxus; species Taxus wallichiana. The sequence goes on along the minus strand of CM031243.1, from coordinate 90,846,144 downwards.
TTAAAATATGATTGGAGCGAGGAATCGGGGCCGACAATGTTCTCTTATGAATAATATTTTTCAATAGTACTTAGATAAGTTTGTTCTATTCTTTCTTGATGATAATATAATTTACTTTAAAAACATTGAGGAACATAATAAAAATGAAGAATAGTGTTGGAAGTATTGAGAAAAAGAAACTCTATGGTAATATTTAAAAATATTCCTTTTATAAGAAATTACAATATCTTGGCCATATCATAAATAGGGATGGGATTTCTATTGACCCATCAAAAATCAAATCTATAATTGAGTAGCTAGTACCAAAAATGTACATGAGGTAAGAAGTTTTATGGGACTGGTTGGTTACTATAGAGAATTTGCGTAATACTTTTGATGAGTGGTGGACCAATTACTTCATTAAAAATAAATGATTAAATGTTTGTATGGACTAAAAAATGTGAGAGTGCATTTAAATTTCTAGAAGAAAAAATTACATCTATACCTATATTAAACTATATTAAAGATTTTGGATCCCAATCAAAACTTTATTGTGGTTCTTGATGCCTCAAGTGAAGGATGGGTGTAATACTTCTTCAAGATGACCACATAATTGCATATGAAAGTAGAAAAATGAAGGTGCATGAGAATAAATCATTATTTGTTTAAAAATCCATTTAAAATAAAAAAATATCATTTGGGCTCGAAATACATTTTTACGCAAACCAATTTAAACGTAAAATAATGTAGGTGTTAGGAATTTTAATTCAAATATGACTTTGATATTAATTACATCAAGGAAAAATAAAATTGAGTGGTTAATGAACTGAGCCATTGGAAACAAATTTCTATAATTGTGACCTTCATAACTCACTTTAAAGAAGAAGTTAAGAAAATAATTCAAGCTAATTCATATTATCAACAAGTGAAAGCTGCGTTAGAAATAAACAAAATTGTTAGTGCTCGAATTGATCTCACTCCTTTTTATCTAGTGTATGGATTCAAAAATTTATTCCTACCTAGTTTTTTCGTATAAAAATGTGTATTTTTAGATATAATCATGATGAATGCTATTGAAAACCTTGTGTTTAGGGTGTAAATCCTCTTCTTTCATTCGAGGAATGTAATAGTCATTATTTTGCTTAAATTCCTGTTAAATTTGATCATGAATCGGGTGTAATCTTGAAAAATATCCTTGTATATCATCCTCGGCCATTGCTATGAATTTCATACTATTCTTCGCCACCTAAAAATACATGGCATGTTCCCATTAGTTACGGTGTTGCAGCTTAATTTTCAAAGTTACAACAATTACATAATATTAAAAAAACGTAAACTTAGCCCCGAGGCCCGAGGAATATTCTCGAGAATATTCAAAGTCAAGGGATGCAAAATTAAAATTTGAACATGCTCTCAAAGAGGTATATGTGTTAAAATATGATTGGAGTTGGGAATCGGGGCCAAACAATGTTCTCTTATGAATAATATTTTTCAATAGTACTTAGATAAGTTTGTTCTATTCTTTCTTGATGATAATATATTTATTTAAAAACTTGAAGAACATAATAAAAAATTAAGAATAGTGTTGGAAGTATTGAGAAAAAGGAAACTCTATGGTAATATTTCAAAATGTTCCTTTTATTATAAATTACAATATCTTGGCCATATCATAAATAGGGATGGGATTTCTATTGACCCATCAAAAATCAAATCTATTACTGAGTGGCTAGCACCTAAAAATGTACATGAGGTAAGAAGTTTTATGGGACCTGGTTGGGTACTATAGAAAATTTGTGTAATACTTTTGATGAGTGGTGGACCAATTACTTCACTAAAAATAAATGATAAGATGTTTGTATGGACTAAAAACGTGAGAGTGCATTTAAATTTCTAGAAGAAAAAATTACATCTATACCTATATTAAAGATTTTGGATCCCAATCAAAACTTTATTGTGGTTACTGATGCCTCAAGTGAAGGATTGGGTGTAATATTTCTTCAAGATGACCACATAATTGCATATGAAAGTAGAAAAATGAAGGTGTATGAGAATAAATCATTATTTGTTTAAAAATCCATTTAAAAAAAAAAAAAGATCATTTGGGCCTGAAATACATTTTTACGCAAACCAATTTAAACGCAAAAAAATGTAGGTGTTAGGAATTTTAATTCAAATATGACTTTGATATTAATTACATCAAGGAAAAATAAAATTGAGTGGTTAATTAACTGATCCATTGGAAACAAATTTCTATAATTGTGACCTTCATAACTCACTTTAAAGAAGAAGTTAAGAAAATAATTCAAGCTAATTCATATTATCAACAAGTGAAAACTCGTTAGAAATAAACAAAAATTATTAGTGCTCGAATTGATCTCACTCCTTTTTATCTAGTGTATGGATTCAAAAAATTTACTCGCCTAGTTTTCTCGTATAAAAAATTTGTATTTTTAGATATAATCATGATGAATGCTATTGAAAACCTTGTGTTTAGGGTGTAAATCCACTTCTCTCATTCGAGGAATGTAATAGTCATTGTTGCTTCTGTAAATTCCTGTTAAATTTGATCATGAATTGGGTGTAATCTTGAAAAATATCCTTATATATCATCCTCTGGCCATTGCTATGAATTTCATACTATTCTCCGCCACCTAAAAATACATGGCATGTTCCCATTAGTTTCGGTGTTACAGGCTTAATTTTCAAAGTTACAACAATTACAAAATATTTACAAAATGCAAACTTATCCCTGAGGCCCGAGGATTATTCTCGAGAATATTCAAAGTCAAGGGATGCAAAATTAAAATTTGAACATGCTCTCAAAGAGGTATATGTGTTAAAATATGATTGGAGCGGGAATCGGGGCCGACAATGTTCTCTTAACATTAATTTGACAAAAGTGAAAAAAGCGAGAAAAATCTCCAAGACCCGCCAAGGACATGTGGCATATTCTTAAGAAAAGGTCAGAGAAGCGGGGCCTCAACTTAAATTGGTAGTTTTGTCCTTGATCAAGAAAATAGATAGATATGAAAAAGATCCCGTAGCTTTGGTACATTTAACATTTGAACACATGTCGATTGCAATAAAAGTCAAGGGCGGGTGATTGGGTCAAATATGTAAACTTGATTGCTTTTTTAAAAAGTAGTGCAAAAATACAAAAAGACTCCACAAGCCCACATAGTATGGAATTTATCAACGTAGAAAACCCACATTTAAAAAATAGGAGATAGGATAGATGGCCACAATTCAATGCATTTATGTCTACCGCCATTAATGTATTTTTACACAAATGAAGGAAATATTGTTTAAAGTATTTGAATGCTTCAAAAATTTTACTATCGTAAGTCAAGATTTGGATGCCCTTGCTATCAAAATTTTCAGAGGAATGAAGTGAAATCAATTAGAGAGCATCGCTTGGGAGCTAAAATCTTGAAAATATAAGAAGCAAAGGTTAACTACATGGAATTTTAAACATGAAAGCGGTAAGGATTGTACTAGATTCGTACATTCATTATTTTTACTCCAAAATTTGTAAAGAGATTGAAAGTAGAAGCTAGGGCATAAAAGATGAAGACATTGCCATTGGGTTTTCATGTCACATCCAGAGTTACCACTGATTTAGATAAGATTATAGAAACAAATTTAATGAATATTGATTTGAATGAATTCTGGAAAGATTGAATAGCCTGCAGACAAAAGTAAACTCATGGAAGCAATCAAGGCCAGAACATTACCTCACCTGGTGTTATACCTCCTCTCGTGCATTTCCCGAATTAGTGAGGATTTTTTCCATGAACTATAATCTAGAAAAAGAGAAGTCTTAGATGAGATTCGCAAAGAAATATTGACTTTAACACCCAAGGCCTTCAGGATAATGTTGAACTTACTAGTAATCAAAACTCTGATAACCCTAGGTGTTGAATTAGCCCTTAAAGACTATGAAGCCAAGAAGAGATACTATGTTAAACTTATAAACGCTAACTAGTTAGCGTAAAAGAGGGTGATTACTAGAATTCCTAAGAAATTGGTTAGTGCACGGTTTGTGGAAGAAGTGGAAGATGTAGTTGTGTTATTAAGTAGGATGGCTAGTTTGGAAACAAAAAATGAATTCAAATAATGGATGTTCCCATATATGTGGATTGTTTAAGATAGGAAAGGGATAATTTTTGGCCAACCCTTATTGTTGATTCAATTCATCGGCATTTTCTAGGACTACCTGCAAAGATCAAGATGGGTGGTGTTAGGGAGCTCAAGTTTTACATGATGACATATCTAATTTACAATATTGTAGGCCATAGACATTTCATTGGCCTTATACCACATGCCCCTTACAAAAACAAAAAAATGCATGAGGTTTATCCCTAATTACAATTAAGTAATTGGAATGGAAATGTAATATTGGTGAATGATACATTTTTGCACCTGTCATATGCTTGTTCAAACCTGAATGGGACCAATATAGAATATCAGAAGAAGCTAGAAATACAATAATGGAATATAGTTGCTTCTTTATTCAAAAGATAGGAGATTAAATTACATAAGATCCTCGTGGATTTAAGGGACAACCATGCAAGTTACCAAGGTATTTAGATGATAAGATGGCTTTATGTGAGTTGAAAAGACAATTAACACCTTTTAATAAGTTGATTGCTGGGAATTACAAAAAAATATCAAGTTCCCTATTAGAATTGGGAGATATTCTGCCCTTACATTATAAAATCTAGGATGATAGAGGAGGATATGGAAAGGTTTGATATGGAGAAATTTGAGGTGAGGTCTAGCCATGACATTAGATGGGTTGTTAATACTTTGGAAAATTATTTTGAGTATGAACCTCACTTTTAGGACTATTGGATGAATTGTAGAGATGAAGAGGAAGTCAAACTCAAGGATTTAACAAGGATGAACCTCACACAGATCATATATTTTAAAAATTTTGTGGTGCATAAGGGAATTTTGGATGACTAGTTGTTTGTGAGTCAATTTTATATTGACCAAAAGATAGAAGGATAGCCAATGACCCCCATAAAATGGGGTGAGGAGGAATCAAATGATCTCGTATGGAAGGATCGCTCATGTGATGAGAGGAAATTTGACTTGGTTAAAAAAAAACATAAATTTATCCATTTAGAATACAAGGGTGCTTAATAAGTTCAGGGAATTAGATATTTTTAGGAAGATCTTCCCCTTTGAAGGATGGAGCTGATACGATGGATCCATTAGGAGTAAAATCCCCTCAATTACCTAAAAAAGACTCGACTACTGGAATTGTTGTTGAGTGGACCATTGCGCTACATCGGGACAGAACCTTCATTCCTTCTTTCAAGAAGAAAAAGAAGAAATTCTTCCAAACTCTATGGAAAATGCTCTTATCAAATTTTTCAAGATCAATCCAAACAAAAGGAAAGGGTTTAGCTACAAAAAATTTCCCTACATAGGTTTTAACAAAATACCAGATTCGAAAAGTTGATGAGAGGAGCCATGACAAGTGCCAATATTGAATCTAAGTCATAAAGTATTGAGGGAAGGGTGGCACCAGATATCAAACAGTTTGAAAAGGAAAAGAAAAGATACAAAGTTATATTTGAACAACCCTTGGTAAGATAAGGTGATCATGCATCTAAGAAACACAAGCATACGAATCCTAAAGTGATTGATCCTCTTATGATCACTAAGGAAAAAGAAGAAATAGTTTCTTCCTTGGTTCATTAAGAAACTCCACCAAAAAAACAAAAGGATGTTCAAGTAAGTCCAAGTATACGACTAGATTTTCTAGCTTTAGCTTTATTTCTAGGAGGAGTAACATTTTATATTACTCAAGATTCAAGTATCCCAAGGAAATATCCCATCTAATCCACTTTCGAAGAATCTTCAAGGCCCAATTACTTTAGAAATGTCCAAGTCAGAAGTTCAAGGAGTTTCTAGTGGGGAAGTATATAAACCTGGGACATTTGATGAAAAGGATCCCCAAAAGGAAACCACAGTTACTAGAAGTAGTGAATAACCTTAAAAAGAAAAGTCTACCGAAGAAAAGGTGATTGAAATTATAAAAGCAACAATTACAAAGTAAAATATTGATGATAGTCAGAGTATGCAGGGTATTGATAAAGGTAAAGGATCCACTACTGGAAGCCAACACACTATGCCACAAAAAGAGGTATTAAAAGAACAAAAGGAAATCAACATATCAATTTATGAGCATACCTCCACCAAAAAACAACCTCTAAATGAAATAGAAACTACAGAAGAAAAATAATTATCTAAAGGAACAACACCAGCCCAAGAGGTTCCCAAGGAAAATGTAGAGGTTATGACTACATCAGTTGAGGAGACAAATATAGAACATGTTTCAAATGTTGATATGACTCAAAAGGAAGTTGGTCAACCCCAAGTTCATGATCAAGGAAAGAAGGAAGTGGGGGTAATGCCAACACAAGATGAACCCAAGAAATAACCATTGGAAGTGGAAAAAGTGTATAGTAAAGATCCTTTAGCGAAATATGTTTAAGAGATTTCTAAGAAATTGGTTGTTTTCCCTGAAAACCTCAACCGACATTACAAGAGACAAAGGTAAAAACTAATCTTATCAAAGGTTGGATAGGAGAGTTGATTTCAAAAGAAGAAGAAGAAGAAGAAGAGATTTTACCTATGAAATCCATAGATCTTACAACCTTAGCTTTCCCAAAACCCACAAAGGCTCTAAAAAATGATAGGGTCATTACTAAAAATCATACTAACCCATATGGATCTAGAAATTTGAGTTGGAAATTCCACATGAGGGAAAATCATGAAGTGATATAATTATAAGTGACTATAATGGTTAACTTATTACTTTGGGAAAACCCTCAAGGGATGTACTAAAGAAAGATTTTTTAAAAGAAGTCTATAATTTGTTGTACAAAGTGGATGAAGACAGGATATCAAAAAGGTAGTTAAAAGAATGGTTCAGATGATTTAGTTCATGTCTACAATAGTTATTTGGACAATCCAAAGTTGAATGTCAAGAAGATATTTCTATTGATAATCCTAAAGTTGTGGGAAATATTGAAAAATATATTGATACTTGGGTGGAGAATCTAATGGTAAAGGAAAATAAATCCATTGAGAAAGCTAGCATGAAATATGAAGAGCTTAAGAATTATCTCAATGAAATTGATGAGTTAATTGAACAATGTGACAATGAGCTTTTCTATTTTGAGGGAATTCTCCCCAAACTGAATCATATTACTCAATTAGATGAAGACTTAGTTGATAAGGAAGAAAATGTGCTAATTGAACACATGGGAACTCAAGTATGCAATCGAAGACTTGGCCAAACTCGAGTTGAGGTTTTGAATAGTATCACGTAAAAATGGAGACATAGAAGAAATGGGTTGAGAAGAATATGGACACTATCGATATATAGTTAGAATGCATGGTATTTGATAAATTCAAAAGGAGTTATGGTGATTTGAAAAATGACTTCTTAGTTAGTTATTTTGAGAAAAATATTTAAATATAAAACTTTTCTTATGAAGTCATTAAGACACTAATGACCTGTAGAAACCAATGTTGTAGTGTTAAAACCAAAACCATGGGAATATAAAAAAATATGGATCAATGCGTGGATGTACTGAGCTAGAAATCCTTTATATTTCAACACCATACAGGCCTAGATGATGATGATGTAAAAGAGATATTCCGAAGTATGATGTATATATGGATAGGGAACCCAAGGAAGAAGGAGATGGAGAAGATAAAGATAAAGACGTGAAGATCGAAGATGAACAAGCCTAGGCTTGTTTTCCTTGAAGTTTATTCTCATCCTATTTAAAATTTTATTCTTGTTTCATAAAAAACTAAAATTCACTTTGAAGTTTTAATTTTTAGACATATATGTAATTTGATACAATACATTATACTTTTATATTACTTTGATAAGATTTCAAATCCATCATGAAGCATGTAAAATAATGATTTTTTTGTTAACTTTTATAATGTTGAAAACAGCAAAATGGGGTTCTAGAGGGGCCTCAACCCATCAATCAAAAGTTACATACATTTTCAAGAATTATATCTAGAAAAGATAAATACAAAAAGAAACTTAATCATCCACCACTACAAAATGCTCTCTGCAAAGAGGAAGTTTCTTCACCGACTTATTTTTCCTATGAACAAAATCATATATCCCCAATTCCATTTGAACAAACAAAATGTCTCCTACCAGTGTGTGAGACATACCTAAAGACCTGAATTCATCAATAGTTGTCATATGACCATCCACTAGACTAAGCAATTATGATGTCTACTCATAAGAGGCAACCCATTCTATCATGTCAAAAACTCCCGTAGGGAATCCCTTTTCCCCGTTGCTTTGAAATTAGAGGATGACTTGGAAGCATGAGATGGAAGTGAAACCAAAATTATCCTAGAGAAGATAGAGTAGGAGGCCCGAAGCCGACTCGCCTTACAATTTTGAAAAAACGTGATGCTTTAGGAGGCCTAGAAGGTATGGCTCCCTGATGGTTTGTTCTCTAAGATTGAGACATGTTTCTCTAGTTCATTCATCCTATGAAAGAGGGTAGACATAGTACCTAGTGATATCTCTCCATAAAGCACATAAGAACCTAAGGGGATTTCTGTTATCTCAATTTTGCCCCTGGAAAAATTGATCAAACACAACCCCGTGCATAAATAAATTCAAGGGACGGTTTTGTCATATGAGTCCACGTTTTAAATCCAAAAAAAAGGTTACATATGGAATCTAAAATGGAGGAGCAGGGAAGGAAGCAAACAGTGTCAAAGAAAACCAAAGGCTCAAAAGAAAATAAATGGAGAAAAACTCAAAGTCTTCGGCTCAACGAATGATTGTAACAAGCCCAAAATTGGCTAAGTATGGGAGAATCAGTGGAAGATTCCATGTGCCTCATTGGTGCATCTCCAAGGGCTAAACTCAAAAATCAGACTCAAATGAGCACAAGGCTTCCACGTGTCAGCCCGACACATCTTTAAAGATAAATCTAAAAGTGGGTCCTTAGACAAGCACCAAGCCTCCACATGTCCTGGTCAGATGTATGGCCCCGCCAAAAAAAAGGAATTAGTTAAATAACATAAAGGAACAAAGAAGAGCTGTGGAAGGAGCCACATGTCATCTTGATGTAACTTCAAAAGAAAAATCCAAAAGTGGTCCCCTAACGAGTGCTAACCCTCCACGTGGCCATGTTCTAAGTTAAAGTGCAAGCGGGTCACAGAGATAATTTTAACTTTTGGCTTCGTTCCCAAGAGACATTAAGTATGAAAATAAGTTGTGCCTCCACCGATTCCCAAACAAATGCCATGTGTCAGGCCTAAATTACATGTAGACCGGCGGGCCTTGAAGTGAATTTTTACCAAATGAAAAATGTGGACTGGCAAGTTCGAGGATGGATTTTTTTGACATAAAAGGTATTGCGGGATCTGCGGGGTAGATTTTGCATTTTGTATTTTTGTGCATTTGGGGCACAAACAGAATTCCAGTCCGTAGACCCATTCTTCTAATTGGTTTCTACCATTTTTGTATGGACCCAATTTAAATATTCAAATGGGCATATCTTCTGATCTAGTGCTGAAATCCAAAAAAATTGGCACCATTGGAGAGATCTCGACCTTGTCTATGCAATGGAGATCTGAAACTTTAATTTTGATGAGGTTAGGTGGGTAAAAATGGAAAATTTCTTCATGCCATTAATATAGGATCCAATTGCTCCAACAACCAGATCAGATTCGATATGATCCACTGTTCTTCCTCCTTCAACACACCAAACAAGCAATTGAGGCAGATTTGATTGATTGTGGGTAGATTGGCAGGGGAATTGATGGCTGGTAGCTGAGTTTCAAATTAGTTTTCCCACCTCTCTCCTTCTTCTCTCTATGTTGAATCTATAAAAGAAGGGGCGAGGCTCATTGTAAAGGGTTGGACAATTTTATTTTATACTCGCTCCTTCTTCCCCTGTCTGGAAGAGAATTTTTGGAGCTTTTGACCCTTCCATTCAAGTTGTAATACAAAGTTTTTCCTCTTGGATACTGTAGTGTACTGTATCAACTCTAGAGAAATAATATATGTTTGTGGATGATTCTCAACCCTTTCATGTGTTCATTGTTGTCTTTTGATCTCTCATTATAGTTTGGTTATCTATGCATGGTAGTAGTATTACATTTCTATGGTCTGTGTTCAATTGCAAAACAAGTGTTTAACATTCCTTTGGTGCATCACCTTGTTATCTTAGGTTTATTTTTCTCGTATCTTCTCAACCCTGTCTCCTTGGTAAGATAGAGTAGGTTTTAGAGTAGATCCTCTACAAATTTATTTGTGTGCACCTAAATAGAGGAATAAGAACCGGCCTTCATCTAGATAGCTCTCTCAACTCGCAAGGTCCCACACTTTAAGAGATGCTCCATGTTGTGCAATCACACGGAGGGTCTCAACTTGTCTAGTTGCATACACTCATGGGTGTTGTGATTCTACACGCTTGGTGGGACAAAGAGGTCTCCATTTTTATTGTAGAAAGCAGAGTGATGTGCACTTGTTGCAAATTTTCAGCTTTTAATAAGCTCTGAAGTTACACATCTAGCGACTCTAAAAGAGACAGAATCCACCTGGGTTTGAACAGTGCCAACTTTTCAAGTTCATGAGAAGAATACAAACAAGGTCAAGAACTAAAGAGGAGGGACTATTTGTCTATCTGCACTTGTCCCCAGATAAAGTAAGAAGGGGAAGAAGAGCTAAAAGGTCTCCATCTCCACCAAACAAAACCTTGTCAACACCTCCACCTAGTAGGCCATTCATTCAATCAACAAGGGTTTTAGGCCAATAATAATGGCACAACCATCTAACCCCTATGTCAAATTCACTGGCAACAGCCCCACTCGCTCTCAATGCACAAAATCCAGTCCCAGTTGCAGCATTAAAGAGAATTCCCCATTTCACTGGAGAGAACCAAATTTCTCCTAGTGACCACATTCAAGACATTGCAAATGTTTGTGCAATTCATGAGATCATTGAGATGGACATTAGAGTCAAGTTTTTAGCTTCTTCACTCAAGGGTAAAGCTTCATGATGGTTCAGAGTCTAACATCGTGCTCTATCTAGAACTCGGGACCATCTCAGTGCAGAGATATTCACAACCAATTCAGAGAGAAGGGAGATAATCTATCCTTGTGGGAGCATTTGATAACCATCAAGAGGGCCCCTAATGAGTAGCTGACTGATTTTAACTTCAGATTCCAAAGAACATGGGATAGGATTCCATTGGCTGTAAGGCCCATAGATAAAGGTGCTTTCTTAAACTTTCTTAGAGCTCTAAAATCTGATATTGCCTTAATGATTCAATCAATGGGAGGCACCTCCTTAATCGTAGCCTATAACATTTCCATTAGAGCTGAAAATTGTTTGATTTAGGCTAGAAATCTTGCTCCTAGGCCACATATGTCTCTATACCCAGAACTAGGAGATCCAAGCACTAGCCAGACACCCACATTAGCTCCTATAGCTACTCCTAGGACTTATAGTTTATTTGAAGCCTCCACCTCATCTTCTAACACTTCAAAAGAGATACAAGAAGTCATGAAATAGTTGCAAAACCTAGGGAATGAGCTAGTGACTATCAAAAGGAAATAGGCTTAGATTTCTAGGCCATATTAGCCTTAAACTCAAGATCATGCTAGACCCCTATATCAATAAAATAGACAACTGGCTTAGGCTTACGGTGTCAAAACCAAAACCAAGGACAACCTCAAGATGCTATGCCTTTCTGGTCATATGATCCAAACACAACTTCAACATCAAGGGCCTTAGTTCCAACACAAAATAATATGGCACAAGAATATGACTGGTGTTTCCCATGTAATCAGCCCCATAACCATCAATGTGTTTCAATGGTGCACTAAACCAGGCCTTGATGGTACAAACCATTGGTGTGTCACAAGATTCTAGCCAAGAGGAAAATCAGTAGCAAGAAACCTAGAAATAGGAACCTCCATGTGAGACCATTCTTGTCAATTGGTAGGATGAAGAATTCGTGAAATTAACCAAGCTCATTCTCAAAGCGCACCTACCAATACCCGGTCCAAGAAAAGGAATATTCAAGAGCAACATTCATCGAACTCGTGTAATCCTTAACCCTCTATTATGCCACAAGGTATTGGCACTCAAATTATAACTCCCAATATGCGAGTCAGCCCAAGCCACCTCCCAAACCCACTCGGACACCGGTTGTAACGACCCATGTGCAAGATAAAAATGTACCAGGAAAGGGGTAAAAAAAATATGGCTCAACCCAATTTAATATCATTGAACAAATGAAGAAAATAATGTGAATTTTTCAATGAGGGAGTCATTGGCTATCCCTGTGGAAAAGAGACCTATCAGAGGCTGCTATGGCCTATTGGTCAAGCTCAAATCAGCCCCCTAACCAACAAGAGAAAGTGTTTACCAAAGCAGTCCACCCTGAGGGAAACCATGGATAAAAAAGGTAAAAATTAGAAGCCCCCTCCATTCTATGTTTCATTGATCATTGGAGACAAATTGGTACATAATTGCATGATTGATTTGGGGGCAAGTAGTTATGTAATGCCAAAAAAAAAAGCTGATTAGTTGGGTCTTCAATATGAAGTCATCTCTAGGGGCATAATGCAATTAGATGGGATAGCAACAAAAATGGTTGGAGTCATCAAGGAGTTGAACCTCACATTACACACATGCCTCAATGTGACTGTATTTCAAAACGTATTGATTATAGATTTTCCACCACATTTTGCATTGTGATTGTCAAGAAACTTCACTACTAAAATTGGAGGCTATTTGTCTACTGACTAGTTGTACGTGCTTTTTAGAACAAGGTATGTAGCTAAGGCTATAATCAGATCTGATCCCATCACATTACCATATTGAGCCTTATGTACCCAGCCCAATCAATGCCAATTGTTCAACCTTCAATGAGGAAGATGTCCCAAACATTTTTGAGGCAAATACCAAGGTTGGGTGTATTCCAGACTTGACCCTCGACAAGTGGGCAAATAAGAGGCATGCTTTCAAACCCTATAAAGAGATGGAGGAATCTGAGCTAGGAGTCTATTGTTTTTATTAGTAGAATCATCCTCTTCTTGACATCATTAAGCTAGACCACAAAGAAGATAATGAAGTATGTCACTTAGTCTTCAATGGCTCAAGAAGTAGACAAGGAGATGGAGGAGGAGTTGTTCTTGTTTCCTCCCGAGGTATGAAATACTACTCAGCCTTTCCATTTTCAATTTTCCTATTCAAATAACACAAGCAGAATATGAGGCTTTGTTCCATGGATCGCATTGGGTAAGGAAAAGGGGTATAAAGAACTTGCAAGTTTTTGATGATAGTGAGCTAGTTAAAAATCAAATCTCGAGGAAAAATGCTACCAAGAATGATATTATAAAGAGCTACAAGAACCGGGTATGGGACCTCATCGAGGATTTCTAAGCATTCAAAATCAATTCCATCCCAAGAAAGAAAAATGAAGCAAGAGATAAATTGGAAGTAATTGGGGCAGCATTTGCAATTGTGGAGAGTATTAAGAGTGATAAATCTCAATCGCATATCAAGCTAGTTGTGAGGCCACTGTCCTGCAGACAACAACACAAGTTGGTAAGTATTCAAAAATGATCAAAAAATCATCAATTTTCTACAAGGGGAAGCTGAGTTATCCTTTAGGACCCAAGACAAATTGGAGCAGCAGTATGGAGATCAAGTGGTACAGCTAAGAACCAACAAACTACCAAAGGGTCTTAACTTTGGAGTCAATCTTCAACCCAAATGATCAATTCTAAAAGGTGAAAGAAAATATTTAGGCAAAGGGTGAAGATTCAGAGCCCATTTCCATAGAAGAAGGCAAAACATTGTGAATTGACAAGGTAAGTACTCCACAAGAAAAATATGAGTTTATTCAACTTTGTCAAGAATTCCTAGATGTCTTTACCTAGACTTAAAAATATTTAAGAGGTTTCAACCCAAAGTTGACACATCACACTATCGAGCTAGATCCAAGAGCCAATCCTTTCACATGACGAAGCAAAGGCCACTAAATCCTCACATTGAGCCTCTCATGAGGAAAGAGTTGAATAAGCTAATTGAGGCCAACATCATCTTCCCTATCAAGCACTCAAGTTAGGTTGCAAACTTGGTGCCTATAAGAAAAGAAATGGAGAAATTAGACTATGTGTGGAATTTTGTGATTTGAATAGAGCATCACTCAAGGATCATTATCCACTTCCATCAATGGAACAAATTCTACAGTTATATCCGGCTCGAGAGGTTTTTCGATATTATATGGATACTTAGGATATAATTAGATAATGATGAAAGAGGAAGATCAATTTAAGACAACCTTCACCACCAAATGGGGGACATATGCTTATAAGAAGATTCCATTTGGACTATCAAATGCCGAAGAAATATTTTAGTGAGCTATGGACATGGCATTCAAAGGATTAATCAACAATATTGTCCTGGTGTATCTAGATGATATCACCGTCTTCTCAAAGAATGTTGTAGACCATCTCTTCCACCTTAGATAGGTATTCTAGAGGTGTAGAAGATTCAGAGTGTCATTAAACCTAAAGAAGTTTGTATTCTTGGCACATGAGGGGAAATTTTTGGGCTGCATTGTCTTGAGAGAAGGGTTGACAATTGATCCTGAAAGGGTTGAAACCATTCGGACACTTCCATTGCCACAAAACAAAATTATCTCTAAAGATTCTTGGGGAGAATAAACTTTTTTCACAGGTTTGTGCCTAAATTTTCCACTCTTGTGAATCCTTTAACAATGATGTTAAAGAAGAGTTTTGAGGCCATCAAGCTCGCAATATCATAGGCCCCAACTCTTATTAACCCATATTTTTCAAAAGACTTCATGATGTATGCTTTTGGAGGGTCAGACACAATCTCAGCCATCTTGGTTCAGCCCAACAAGGAAGGTTTAGAACAACCCATAGCCTTATTTAGTCAAATCTTGGAGGACTACGAGGTAAATTACTCTTTCATTGAAAAACATGTCCTTACTATTATTAGGAGCTTGAATAAGTTCAAACACTTAGTCTCAAACAATAAGATTCAACTACTAGTATCTCATGCTAGTGTCAAATATTTTCTCTTGAACAAGGACTTGAATGAGAAGAGAGTCGGTTGGATCACTCGGGTAATGGAGTATGACATTGAAATCAAGGTGACCAAATTGGTTCATGGCAAGGGTCTCTGTGTGAGAAAATTGCTTCCAAAAACAAGTGAGTCAAGTGGATGAAGAAGAGGTTGTCCTATTACTAAATAATGATAAAGAGTAGCCATCTAATAATGCATCTATTCCATGTTGGATTCAAGCTTTGTGCATTATCTCTAAATAGGTTTGGGCCCTCCGTAATGGAATAAATCAAAGAGGAGATACTTTAGGTTATAAGCCATTCTATATGTGCTTGTTGGTGATGTCTTGTTTAAAAAGGATATCAATAGTGTTATATTGAGGTTGATTGGGCCAAAGCCAAATTGAGAGAGTGTTGCATGAGTCCCATCTAATCTACTAGATATTTCTATGTTTGAACAAGGGTTGAAGAAATTTGATGCAACACAAGTTGAAGGTATGAGTATAACTCTTTTTGATCAATTACATTAATCAAGAAAAAGCCCAACTGAAATAATGGACATAGACACAAATGAGGAGATTCTTGAAGGAATTTGAAGTA
The DNA here is from genome assembly GCA_018340775.1 of Taxus wallichiana var. yunnanensis. NCBI lineage: Eukaryota > Viridiplantae > Streptophyta > Pinopsida > Cupressales > Taxaceae > Taxus > Taxus wallichiana. The sequence continues at coordinate 90,830,445 of CM031243.1, read as the reverse complement.
TCAGTTGAAAGACAAGTGGTAGATGATACAAGTACTCTTTCACCATGTGTGAAGGAGTGAAGGAATCCACCCATGTGCTAATGGTTGAGTCAAAAATTACACTCTCATAAGTATATTCTCAAGACCAAACTACTTCACAAATGACCAAGTCGAAGTTCAAGGAGTTTCGGCACTAGATGAAAAGGATCCCTAAAAGGAAACCAAGGTTACCATAAGTAGAGAATCATCTAAAAATAAAAGTCTGGCCAAGAAAAAGTGATTGAAATTACAAAAGAAACCATTATAAAGAAAAATATTGATGATAGTCGTAGTATGTGGTATTACTAAAGGTAAAGGATCCACTACTAGAATCCATCACACCATGCCACAAAAGGAGGTATTAAAATAAAAAATGAAATCAACATACCGGTTTATGAGGATATCTCCACCAAAAAGTAACCTCTAAAGGAAATAGAAATAGCAAAATAAAAAGAATTATCTAAAGGAACAAAACCAACCCAAGAGGTCCCTAATGAAAATGTAGAGGTTATGACTACATTAGTTGAGGATTAGAGAACATGTTTCAAATGTTTATATGAATCAAAAGGAAGTTGGTCAACCCCAATTTTAGGATCAAGGAAAGAAGAAAGTGGGGGAAATGTCACCACAAGATGAACATAAGAAATCAACATTGGAAGTGGACAAAGTGTAGCATAAAGATCCATTAGTTCAAGATGTTTAGGAGATGTCTAAGAAATTTGTGTTTGTCCCTGAAAAACCTCAACCGACATTGCAAGAGACAAAGGTGGGAATTCTCTTACAATAGGCTAGATAGGAGAGTTAATTTCAAAAGAGGAAGAATAAGAAGAGGTTGTACCTATAAAATCCATATATCTTACAAACTTAGCTTTCCCAAAACCCACAAAGGATCCAAAAAAGGCTAGGGTTATTAATAAAACTCATACTGACCCATATGGATCTAGAACTTTAGAGGTTTCAATCCCACATGATGGAAAATCAAGAAGTGATATAACTGCAAGTGACTATAATGTTCAACTTATTCCTTTGGGAAAACCCTCAAGGGATGCACTAAAGAAAGGAGTTTTAGAAGCATTCCATGAGTTTTTGCACTAAGTGGATGGAGAAAGTATATCAAAACGGAAGTTAAAAGAATGGGTCAGAGCATTGAGTTCATGTCTACAACAGTTAGTTGGCTAATCCAGTGAATGCTAAGAAGATATTTCTATTGATACTCCTAAAGTTGTGGGACATATTGAAAAAGTTGTTAAAAGGTTAAAGTTGTTGATACTTGGGTGGAGAAGCTAATGGGAAAGGGGAACAAAGCCATTGATAAATCTAAGATGAAATATGAAGAGCTTAAGAATAAGCTCAATGAAATTGATGAGTTAATTGAACAATGTGATAATGAGATTTTCTATTTTGAGGGAATTCTCCCAAACTGAATCATATTACTCAATTAGATGAAGACTTAGTTGAGAAGGAAGGAAATGTGCCAATTGAACACATGGGAACTCATTTAGCAATTGAAGACTTGGCCAAACTTAGAGTTGAGTTTTGAATGGAATCGAGAAAAAATGGAAATAGAAGAAATGGGTTGAGAAGAATATTGACACTATTGATCTAAAGTTAGAATACATGGTATTTGATAAATTAAAAAAGAGTAATGGTGATCTTAAAACTGAGTTATTTATTAGTTATTTTGAGAAAAATATCCAAAGAGAAATTTTTCTTATGAAGTCATTAAGACACTAATGACTGTAGAAACCAAAATTGAAGAGTTAAAATTATAACCATGGGAATATAAAAAAATATGGATCAATGCGTGGATGCACTGAGCAGGAAAGCCTTGATATTCAAACACAATACAAGCCCATATGAGGATGATATATAAGAGCTATTCCAGAAGTATGATGCATATATGGATAGGAAACCTAAGGAAGAAGGAGATGAAGAAGATAAAGATACAAATGTGAAGATTGATGAACAAGCCTAGGATTGTTTTCCTTGAAATTTATTTTCATCCTATTTCAAATGTTATTCTTGTTTCATAAAAACTTAAATTCACTTTGAAGTTTTTATTTTCAGACATATATGTAATTTGATACAATACATTAGAATTTTATATTGCTTTGATAAGATTTCAAATCCATCATGAAGCATGTAAACTAATGAAATTGTTTGTTGCCTTTTATATTCTGGAAAAATGAAAAATGGGGTTATATAGGGCCCCGCCCATGAAGAAAAAGTAACAAACATTTTTCGAAAATTGTATCCAAAAAAATAAAATAAGAAAAAGAAACCTAATCATCCACCACCAAAAAATCAACTCTGCAAAGAGGAATTTTCTTCACCAACTTATTTTTCCTATGAACAAATTCACCTATCGCCAATGCCATTTGAACAAACACAATGTCTCCTAATAGTGTGGGAGACATACCCAAAGACCTAAGTTCATCAAAAAAATTATAAGACCATCCAATGAAGAAGAAATTGTGATCTCTTCTCATAAGAGGCAACCCATTTAGTCATGTCCAGACCTCCTTTAGGGAAGGCCTTTTTCCCTACTACTTTGAAAGTAGAGGATGGCTTAGAAGACTGAGCTAGAAGTGCAACCACGAATGATCTTGGAGCAGATGGAGTAGGAGGTTTGGAGATAGACTCACCCTTATATTTCCTCACAAAAATGGTGATTCTTCAAGAGACTGAGAAGTTATGGTCCCTGATGGTTTGTTCTCCAATATTGAGACACATTGCTCCAGTTCATTCATCTTGTGAAAGAGGGTAGGCACAATACCTAGTGAAATATCTCCATCAAGCACATATAACCCTAAGGGTATTTACTTACACAAAAATTCCTCTTTATAAATGAATGGGAATTTATAATTGGTCAAACCTTGAACGTTAGGCCTGCTTATGAGCCAAAAATTCTTCAATTCATCAGGAGTCTTTTGATGCTCTAGTCTGAAGAGATGAAAATACATCATCTAGAAGGTAGAAAAAGTAGGGCTTATCCTGATAAGTCTTCTCACTAATGCAACCCAAATAGCTTGAGATGTCAGAGGCCTAATATAATCTTCAGGATCAAAAATTTCAAATATCATTCTTACGAATGCCTCATTAGGACTTGACATATCAAATATTGAGTGCAAATCCTTGGTGGATATGTCTTTTAAGTTGGCTGCTATTGGTGTTTTCACCATGTTGCAAATAAATTTCCCCAAAATTCTTGCACTTAGAAAAGAAAATGTGAATTGGTAGAGGAAAATGATATGCCTTTATAATAAATTCAAGGTAGGCAAGTCGAGATGAGTATAATCATGGTAAGATAACCTCTTAGATCTAGATGTTATATCCACATAGAAGAAATATGTATGAAATAATTTGTTATTATGTAGAAGATAATGGTTGGATTGGTATGACATGATCCATGTGGGAAAAAATCCACCCAGAAAGACATGAAAATGAATGTGTGTTTCCCAAGATGAATTCTCAAAAAGTAAAAGGGATTACACGTCAATTAAAATCACTTAGAGATGCTTATAAGTCATCAAAAAGGGGTTCCTTTATCATTTGAAGAAAACAATGATTAAAAAAACATCAAAGAAGTGACATGGCATCCTAGTCATTCTAGGAGAGTGAAAAAATGAATGACTCATAATTCTTCCACCTAGAAACATAAAACAAAATATTTCCAAGAGAATAAAGATGGATTAGATTATGTGCTATAAAGAAGGAATATTATTCAAAGATTCATGTTTTTGGGGAAAATTAAAGAGTGAGTGAGTGATTGAGATTGTATAAATGCGATGAGAATACTCTCGCATGGGGGTTAAAATTTTCTGAAATTTTAGAAAAAGGCGTAAACTTAGAAAGTCCATTTTTCCAAGAACTTGTTTGAGATACCTATTAATTTATTTTTCTTTAAATTCAAATCATGTCAAGATGGTTGTAAGTGTACAACCATTGACAAGGATTGAGACTGCAAATTAAATTTTCTCTTCTTTGATGAATTTGATGAGTTTTAAGTTAATTGTGTTTGATCATTAGCATTGTTGTGTCTTCTTTCAAGTTGAGATATTTTAAAATAAATATTCATGTTCCTGTTACAATATTATGTTAGGAATCCATATGAATCACACAAGATCTTTCCCTTGTGGTAACATTGTGGTAATTATGATTGTGTTGTGAAGAGAGATTTCATTTCATTGTGTAATAAACAATTTTAAATTCACTTTGCTTCCATTTTATTGATAAAGGTTGTTTGTAAGTCTATGAGTGTATATTAGTCATGATAGATTGGGGATTCTTTATGTTTTATTGAGTTTTGGCATGATATTTTATGTTTAAATTCTAAAATATTATGTGAAACCATGTATTCTTGGGCTTCCATGGATGCACATCTTTCGTCAAGGTTCAATGTTAGTTGTTTGAAGTGTTCTTATCTTCTCATCTGGAATATCTTCCAACATTTGTTAAAATTTCTCAAAGATTTGTTATAATCAAATTTATCCTACTTAATTCCCCAACAAAATACATTCATAACTGATAACTCCTACAAGAAACAACCATGTTTGCACTACTTATCCATAAATGCTAAGGATATTTGTTGAATTTACCCATCCTTTACTCGAAATATACAATACCAAGATTTTTTATTGTTGTCTTTAATAACATGAACCTTGTCTAGGAGACATATACATTTTTAGGTGAAAACTTGTGAGAGTTAGATTATGTTGCATTGAACATGTCTTATCAAGGTTATTTTTCAATGTCCTGAAAAGGAGAGTCAAATATTTTTGGTCCATTATTTTCCCTTACAAATATAGGTTACAAAATGGGTCCTCTCACCCTTGTTGAAGGCAGAACCTAAAGTAATAGGGTAGGTCAAACCCTTAGCATGGTGCTATCCAACTTTTCCCAAGCTCGAGTAATAAACAAATAGTTAGATCCTTCCCGGCTACAAAATGATTTAAATTCGATCAATATTTTCTAAGCATATCACTCAACCTATTGATGCTTCTTGACTTCAAAGGGAGAATTTATTTGGGTACCAACAAAAATGATAGAAGTTACTAAGGTTTTCGGTTTGAAAATTAAGGAATTTTATGATTTAACAACAAAGTATATGTGCCCTTAGGTAGTGATCTTAGAGTGAAATTCATGCAATAATTTCATGATGCACCTTATTTCAAGAATCCAAAGTAGTAAACAATTTCTTAGCTAATATAAAACAATAGTATTTTTAGAAAGGAATGAAGAAGGATATGATAAAATATGTTACACATTGTTTGGAATGCCAATGTGTAAAGGTGGAACACTTGCATCCCATAAGTCTGCTATATCCTCATAATATTCTATAATATAAATGGTAGGTAATCAACATGGATTTTGTGCAAGGACTGCCACTATCCAAAAATAAACATGATATGATTTTGGTAGTAGTGGATAAACTAACCAAAGTAGCTCATTTCATACCAGGAAATCTTAAGGATGATTCCCAATACTTACAAAAAGGTTTGTGCATGATATTTTTCAATTGCATGGAATTCTAAAACTAATCATTTCAGATAGGGATCCAAGGATGACCTCTTGGTTTTGGAAAAAATTGAATTTTATTTTGGCCTACCATCCCGAAAAAAAATGACAAACAGAAAGAGTTAACCAATTTTTGGAAGATATGCTCATAATGTATTGCATGGATCAACAATACAAATGGGAGGAATATCTACCATTGGTTGAATTTTCTTACAATAACACTTACCACTCCTCACTGAAAATGTATCCATTTGAAGCATTGTATGGAAGAAAGTGTATAACTCATATTAGTTGGGATAACATAGAGGAAAAAGAGGTGGTGGGTCTAGAAATGTTGATTGAAATGGAAGATCAAGTTAAGATTATTTATGGGTGGTTAAAAGAAGTCATTGATAGGGAAAAAATCTATGCTGATCTAAAAAGGATTGACAAATTTTTTTAGAAAGGAGACAAGGTCTTTTTTAGGTAAAACCCAAAAAGAGCTCTATTTCATTTGGAAAAGCTACCAAGTTATCTCCTAGATATGTAGGACCCTTTGAATTCATATAAGTTATAAGTCCGGTGGCTTACAGATTAGCTTTACCTCCCACATTGTCCAGGATGCACAATGTTTTTCATATATCTTTTCTTAAAAATATGTTTTTGATATATCACATATTATTAATTAGAACTCATTATAGGTTCAAGACCCAAGAATCATGTTGGGCTAGTACAAGAAGGAATGTGGGCATGCGGGACCTAGTTGAAAAATGGCGCTTGGGTTGAAAGCACATAGGAAAGGGTCTTGGCATGGTTTTGTGGAAACACATTGCATGTGCACAAGGTAAAATGGGTTTTTTTACTTAGTTGCATTGGGCATCCTGTGCAAGACACGAGAAAAGAATGACCCTTATGGATAAGGTGCCAACCTAGAAACTATGGATCAAAAAGGAAATATTCTAGGAATGTGATAAAAGGTTCCAAAAGACATCATTGCAAGGAATGGAGAGCTCAGATCTAGAAAGGCATGCTTCCATGGAGGACAAATTTGACACTTAACAACCAATTTGTAACTTCTAGAAGGTATGGCAGTGGGTACTAAGGCTATATATACAAGAACCCAAAGAGAAGAAAAGGATATAGTCAAGAGAGGCGAAGCCTTGTAGAAAACATAATGGAGAATGTTATGGGTTAGGGATTAAGAGAGATCTGTGAGCCTTTAGCACATAAGGGGATGGGTTCTCATTTTTCTTCATAATATGATGAGCATAATCTAGCTCTGATGCATGATTTGGCTCTGCATAAATATATGAGGATCTGTTATGACCTCAAAGGATGTAATGTGGGTTATTAACTTTGATAGTATGAATATAATGCTTTGTTATAAATCATATGTGTTTAATACTTATGCATTTCCTTTCTATATGAATCATATCCATGTGTTGTTTGTTATCTCTCTTACCTACATACAATGAGATGACAACTCTTCCTAAGTTCATAAGAATGTGGTTTAGTTATTTTCTGTCTTGCATTTGATTATCTATTCTAAGATGATGCATTCTCACAAAACTCACATAAAGGAGAGACTCGACACCCGTGCGTACATGTACCTTGAGTGAGAACCTAGCGCATGACCGCTAGGTGATAGGCCGATGCGCATGGGATTTTTATGTTCTGTGAAGGGTACAAAAATGACTACAAAGCATCATGGTTGAACCAATAAGAGTGGTAGAAACTCATAACATTGTGTCTCAAAATCAATAATTTTCTCAATATCAGGTCCAATAGAGCAATAGTTTGAGAACAACATTACTTGGGAGAATATGAATGATATGATGACTTCTTTTCCTTTATTGTTTAAGTAATTAGAACTAATATTTTGATAATTTGGTATGGATTTGTTGAAAACAATTCAATACTCTATGAATAAATGGAAATTTAAGCCATATTGAAAGAACTTTTGGTAATTTCTTGATGATATAAGGCCGATACATCTAAGTTCTATAAATTTAATTGATTAAATTAAAAATATAGTTTATGAGAAAAATAAATTGTATTCTTCAGTTGTTATTTTTGAAACTTTGATTATGATTGATAAGTTAGCAATGATTATAAGTAAATCATTGAGATGACGATTCTTTTTGGAGGGGAAGCATGTAATATCCTAGATTTAATTCATTTATTGAATTATTAAAATCATTAGTTTACCCCCTTGTGAATGAATGTTTATTCAAGTTGTGCTATTCTTGTCTAATAAAGTATTGTTTGGTGATTATTTAATGTATTAATAATATGTATGTATGTATGTATGTATATATATATATATATATACACACACACATATGTGTGTGTGTGTGTGTGTGTGTGTGTGTGTGTGTGTGTGTGTGTGTGTGTGTGTGTGTGTGTGTGTGTGTGTGTGTGTGTGTGTGTGTGTGTGTGTGTGTGTGTGTGTGTGTGTGTGTGTGTGTGTTTAATCACTCATTAGAGCACTTACCATATATATGAACAACTTGGAATATAATATGATTGGGTGGAAAGTTGGTGGATTACATGGAATTGTAAAATTTTGGATGCTCCACCATGCAAGATATGTGGTTTTGTAATGTTTAAAGACTTAAGTTACAAGGAAAATATGAAATTAATATTACGTAATGTTTATGTTTTTATTTGGTCATTGTTTGAAGACACAAAGTAACATGACAATTAAGAGGTCTATTGTGAATTTAATGATGTCAAACGCCTAAGAAACCATTAGCTTCCTTGAGAAGCTAGGTCATGCAAAGTTAAAACATTGTTTCATTTTCATTTGTTTTTGGGAGCTCTATTTAGGGTTGTGCATGGAGTTTTTGGGGAAATCAATGTTGATTACTATTGCATGCAATTTATTGTTTTTATCACCTATAAACATGATTTGGAGCTCAATCTAGTTCCTTGGATTGAGATGGTATTTTCCAATGGGCTTCCCATAAATTTAATGGTTATGTGTGTTTCTTATTGCTCCTCATGCTTCAAAGTTCATTCTGAGTCAAGAAGACGTGTCAATTTTTGATAAATTTTATGCCTTAGATGAGTATAAGAGAAGATCCAACAAAAGTATCGAGGGAATGATTTAATGGTCTATTTTATCAAAGTATAAAATCTTTGGGCTCACTGGTGATTGGAACTATGTCTAAATTTTTTATAAATAACTTGTTGTCAACACAAAATGATCCAAAATGCTCCCAAAATATGAAGCTACAAAGGCTCGAAAAACATGATACCTTACCACGAAGTATAAATCTACAAGAATGGTTAAAAATCTTAGTTAAAATGGACTTAGCAATTGTAAAAAAGACTGGAACATTCAAATAGCCGTAAAATTCCACCTCTTAAAAACACTTGACATTGGAATTCAAAACCTTTGGGAGACAAAGTTTACAAGAATTGACAGATTGATATTTTAAAAATGTCCATTTACCCATGAAATTCAATTCCAAGGTTAGGAAGGGCCACGTGGCATGATTTCGTCTCTCCTCAAATCATTTTGGCTCCGGGGAGCTCAACTCACTGGATTAAATTGTGTTAGATAGTTATATTAGGTATGGGTTTGAGTAAGCGAAGGTCAAAGAAATGTGGCAGAGTTTAGAGGTGACAAGTGATAGAAAAGAGAGGTCAAAGTAGGGATACATGGAAACCTTTTTAGGAAGGTGAAAGTTTCTAAGTCCCCCAAAAGGAAAAGGTTACGACACGAGGGGTTAACAAATAAAAAGAAAGCATGATGCAAGGAATAATGAAAACCCAAGGAACATGGATCTTTTGTAGTTCCCGTGTTTCACGATTTTCAGTTGAGGCTAAAGAAAAGGTAAAATGCAAAGTGTGCGTGGGGATTCCTCATTCACTAAAGCTTCATAGTATGTCAGAAGAGCTATACGAAGGGGTGACACTGCAAAAAGCATGGAGATTTCTTATTGGCTCATGCTTCACAGTTGTAAGTTAGGGGTTATAAAAGGGGAAAATCATGAAAATATTAGAGCTTTCCTATTGGCTCTTACTTTGGTGTTGTCAGTCAAAGAAAAGGACATTTTGACAAGGTGGGAGAATGTGACATTGATTTATTAGCTCACTTTTTATTAAGGAAAAATCTTCCCGCATAAAAAAGAAAGGAAAGAAAAGAAGGAAATCCATACCTAATGAGCCAATTGAAAACCAACACATGGAAAATGGAAGATTATTGCACATGTTGGTAGGAGGTAGTCCCCAAGCTAATCAAAGGGTGGCACAAATCAGATATCTATGCTCCAAATCTTATACAATTTATATCATTGCAAAGGTCTCTTCGAGCCCTTCACTTTGGCATCACTAGATTTAAAAATTTATGAAATTTTGTGTGAGAAAAAGTAGAAAATGTCTATTACATTAAAGAAATAGTTGTAGTATTGGTCAACCACCCAAATTGATGAAGTATGGTGTCTATTTTTTCTTTGTGCATAAAAGACAAAAGGAATGAATGATTTTAGTAGGCATCTCATGCTCCTTTATAGAATTTATTGGTGGTTGTTGGTCTTCAAACATGCACATGTGTCTTAGATCTAGAGGAACCCATTCATTTGAGATCACAATGGAACCGTATTCAAGCATGTTATGCGACCTTGCGCACTTGAGACAAATCTATGGAGAAGGCCGGTTCCTCTATCTATTTTTACTTCTACCGACACTCCTAGTGTTGAAAGAGAAAACTAAGATAATGATGAAAAGGGACCAGGGGTAAGAGGATAACATGAAATGAAACTACACTAAAAGGTCATAGCACCAGAAAAAGAGGGATGAACACTATCTATTCTGAGCAAAAATGAAAGGAAATGCATGAAAAAAGGCTAGGCACATGTAGCACAACGTAAAACGTATTTACAAGATCAAGTATCATGGAAAAAAATTGAATAAGGAGCTGCAAGGAATGTAAAATGGAACAAAAAGCACACAATGCATTAGAAAAAGAAAGGATAAGGAATGCAAACATGTTAGAACAGAAATATTCATAAAATGATGCTTCTATTACTTCAAAAATCACATAGCTCTTACAATGGTGAAAGAGGTCGATATCCATATACAAGAACGAGATCCGCAGGTCTCGCAACTCAAAATACATAAAATATGAAGTCCTTATCAAAACATGTAAGGATTCAAAGTATCCAACATTAAAAATGAGCCCAACTCTTACATTTATAGATGAATCCATGAAAGAAGAAGAGAAGCGGAGGGAAAATATGAATTTTAAATGTAGCCACCAATAGAAGCATTCAATGCCTAAAAATACATCTCAAATCTATCAAATGCACTTCCCCAGTTCTATTTGGCATGTCAAAGAAGGAAGGAGGGAGAATCAAATCAAATTGGGTGGTTGGAGTAATTAAATTTGTTCATCAATGCTCAGAAAGACATTTTCTCATTTCTCACCTATTAGATCTGCCAAGAATTTGAATTTGAATGTTTAGCACTATAGCCCATGTCAATAGCTATTGATTAAGCCTAGGTGCATGTCAATCAGAGATTTGTAGAAAAAGATACTTTTGTCAAAAAAAAAAAAATCAGAATTGTCTACGCAAGCAAGACATGTGGCGCATGCAGATGGGTTGAAAGGACAACCAACTATGAAAATGTTTTTGTCATTTCTACCATGTTTCATTCATTAATTTATTACAAGGATTCAAAGTGCCCTATTGGTTCACTTTGATAAGTTACTTGTGGCATACTCAAGCATGCCAAAATGATGTGGCACAAAATGGTGCAAAGGATGCAAAGGTAGGCACACGTAAGAATGAGGTGCGAGAAGAAGATTGAAGGGAGGCGTGTGCAACGTGCACAAAGAAATAAGAAAATTTGTTGATAAGAGAATGCATGGTCAAGGAACAACTATTTTAAATTAATGTGCAGGGTGCAAGAGGGCCAGGACTTATCTAATTAAACCAAGTGCAAGGTACATGCGGAGGATGAAGAAACTACTAGGAGGAAGGTGGATGTGCAAAACAGTGCCCAAGGAAAGAGTGAAACAAAGAGGAAAAGGAGATTAGAAAGGAATAAGGGGTAGCACATGAGGATGAATGAGGAAAAGAAGGGGGAACATGAGAAAATACAACCAAGTGTATGTGCCAAGTGAACTTTGAGCACGCGCAACCTTACAATGAAAAGATCGAGCTAGAATATGTATACAAGTTGTCCAAATAACTAAGAGAGTTATTTGGATAATTATTTTGGAAAATTTTGGGGCCATTTTCCTACTAGATGAAGGAGATCAGTAGCTTGAAGCATCCATTGGGCATGGAGTCTGTTATGTAATCATGAAATTCTGATTTACATCTTTGAAGAATTACCCCGAAATCACTTGAAGGATCATTTCTTGACTCTATTTTGAATCCTACAAATTGCTAAAAATGCTGACATCTTAGAAGAAAGAGAAGAGTGCATAGAGGAAGCATGTGAGAAGAAATAACTATGTACAAAAACAATGTGCATGTAACACACTAAGAGGAATTGAAACTACTCTAATATATACAAAATAATGTGGCACACTTAATAAAAGTGTTTTAGATAGATCATATTTACTAATATTTGCATCACACCTCTATTAAGATGAGTTAAATTGAAATAGTTAGCCTCTTTGCATGAACTAATGGTGTATGGGCCACTCCAAAGTGCATCAAAATTTTAATGGCACCCTGGTTTAGCTCTATCAACATCCCATTTTAAGACCAAGTCCCCAAATTTGAAAGCTTGAGGCCTAGCCTTTCTGTCAAACCATTTCTTTGTTGCTTGATGATGCTGTTCCAACTTGATCATGATAGATTTTCTTGATTCTTCAAGATTGACCAGCTCTTCCATTTTAACTTCTCTCTAGTATGTGCCTTCAAATTATAGCTATTGGGAAAGCACTAATGAGTTCAAATCCATCATCAAATAAATGGTAGCCTCCTTTCCATAGAAAATATTGTAGGGAGAAGTTCCTATTTCCTTTTTAATTATGATTTTATCTTCCCAGAGCACTCATAAGACCTTTGTATGAAACTGTCTTTGGCTGATGTTCATTGTGCGCTTCATGATTCTAATCAGGTTCTTATTTGTTGACTCTGCCAAACCATTTCCTTGGGGGTAATAGTTGGAAGAATTCTTCAGATAGATGCCCATATTTAGAGCCTAATCAGTGATTTTGGTCCCAAGGAAGGATTTTGCATTATCAGAGATAATGGTTTGAGGAATGCAAAACCTTGTGACTATACCTTCAAGAAAGTCAAGGATGATTGACTTAGTTGATTCCTTGAGTGCAAAAACTTCTATCCATCTGGTGAAGTAATCCATAGCTATCAACACCCACTTGTGTCTAGTACTTGAAGGTGGATTGATCATTCCTATGAAGTCAAGACCCCATTGCACAAAAGGCTTATATGCTTAAATTGGTCGGAGGGGAAGTGTTGCCAATATTTTCTTTCCTGCAAAGAAAAAAATTCCTTACATTTTGTGATCCACTTATGCACATCCAAAAACAAAGTAGGCAAAAATATACCTACCACTATAATTTTCATTATGGTATTTTTAGTAGAGAAGTGTCCACCAGAGAATCCATCGTGAAATTATGCTAACACTTTTTCAGTTTGTGCATCATTGATACATCTTAACAACACGCCATCAAGATTCTTCTTGAAGAGAATTCCATTAATCAAAACATAAGGGATAGATTATAATCTCAGATGTATTCTCTTTTTCTTGTTTAAACTAGGAGGGTATGCACCCTCGGAAAGTAATGTGATCATATCCTTCATCCAGTTGCATACGCCAGATCTCGTATTCTACTCAAGTTCTATGCACAGTGGTTCTCATCTAGAAATAATAAAGATTTAGGCTCATTATGCACATCTTCAAAAATCTACCTACAGAGCATGCTTCCTCTTACCAGTTTTGTGGCTTTGATAGTTACATCATATTCCATAATTTTGGTCACCCACGATGCTCTCTTTATATTGATTTATTCTCCCATGATGAAGTCTCCGATAGAGGAGTGGGAGAATAACACCTTGATATGATTTGTGGTGAGAATAATTTTTAATTTCTTGAGCACACACATGATGGTGAATATGTACTTCTCTGTGTAATGCATTACTTTAATTCATAATCCTTCAACGTCTAGCTACAGAAATCCACTAGTTGTTCCAACCCTTGTTCATTTTCTTGTGTTAGACTGCAACAATACTTGCATTGGCACTGGAAGCATAAAGGATGGAATCCTTTGAGTAATCTGAGTTGGTGAGTGTTGGCATGCAATCAATTTATTGCTTGATTATGTTGAAGCTCTCTTTTCTTTTTATTTTCCATCCGGAGGTTGAGTCCTTCTTGAGCATCAAGGAATTGGGTCAAACTAGTCTTCTAAAGTTATGGATAAAACATCTAACAAAATTGATTTTTCCAAGGAAGGATTATAAGGCTTTCTTGTGCTACTGTATGACAGGAAAGATCTAGGATGGCTGAAATGTGCTCAGGATCAATTTTGATTTCATCCTTTAAAACCACTTGGCCTAAGAGATTTCCCTATGCCACTCGCAAAATTACACTTCTTGGGGTTAAGGGATACCCCAAAAAAAATTCATCTCTTAAAGACTTTCTCCAAGTGCGTCATATGATCCAAGCACTACTTTGAGAAGATCATTATGTCATAAAGGTAAACCAAGATGAACTCATTGATGTAACCTTTGAAGGAAATATCCATGGGGCGCTGAAATTTTGTGCCTACGTTTGATAGACCCAAGGGTATCTTTTGATATGCATACATTCCCTAATTGGTTGTAAATGTTGTTTTGAATTGATCCTCTTCCTTGACCAGAATTTTATTGAAACCTAAATACCCATATAACATTGAGAATATTTATGTGTTGGACAAAGTCTATAGAATCTAATCCATTGAAGGAAACAGATAATTATCCTTTAGAGATGCCTTGTTCAAATCTCTTAAATCAACATAGAGTCTGATTTCAACGTTCTTCTTTCACACCGGAACTATATTCACGAGCCAAGTAGATTGATGGGAAAAATAATTTGTGCCTCAATGAGTTTGGATAATTCCTTTCTCATGAGGGGATCTATCTTTGGATTGAATCATCGTTGTTTTCCGTCCGATGGGCTTGACCTCGTAGAGATGCCTTGTTCAAATCTCTTAAATCAACACAAAGTCTGATTTCACCATTCTTCTTTCACACTGCAACAAGATTCATGAGAGAAGTAGAGTACTTGATAGGAAATATAATTTTTTCCTCTATGAGTTTGGATAATTCCTTTCTCATGTGGGGCTCTATCTTTGGATTGACTCGTCACTGATTCTATCTGATGGGCTTGATACTAGGATTAAGATCAATGGAGTGTTGAGAAACACTTGGATAAAAACCTTTGAGGTCTTCATACTCCCATGAAAATATATCATTGTATTTTTTTATAGAGACAGATGAAGGCCTGCTTTTCATTATGTGCGCAAGTCTTACTAAGAAGTAACTCCTTCCCGTGCACAATAGTGACTAGAGAGTATTCTTCTTGGGTGGATAAAATGTACCTTTCTTCACCCTTGAACTCATCATTAGGGATAAAAATTTGTTCTAAGGTGACCACCCCTTTATGTAGCTTGTTTGTATTCAGTTGTATCACTTGGTCACCATAGTTGTCATGCAATTCAGCTTGCTTGCTTGATGAGAATTCAACTTCATTCTGGATGAACTGGATGATTCAGTATGTCACAACCAAACACTTGTCACCTAGTGTTTTTGTTTGGAATGGATGGTCTAATCACCATGTTGATGTGCTAACTCATTTCCTTTGACAAATTACTCAATAGGAGAGAAGTGTGAACCAAGCACAACCCTTTAGTCAGCTTCCTTATTAATTTTGCGTGGAACCACCTAAAAATTTAGATCATCAAAGCTCTCGAGGAAGTCCCAAACTCTATGTTTATAATCTTTGAGAATCTTATTATTTTCCTTGAACTTGTTGGTAGCCTCGTGAATAACCAATTCTATATCATTGAATATCTGCAGTGCCTTAATCCCTTTCTTCTCAAAGAATGAGATGGTCATGCACCAACCTTTCATAGTCCGCCACATTGTAAGAATAGGTAAAATGCAATTTGTGCATGAAGAATAGTTTATCATCCTTAAGGAAATGAGAACAATGCCTACTCCCACGCCATTTTTGCTCTTGGATCCATCAAAGTATAATTTCCATAGACCAAAGTTTAACTTGGTCTTTTTGAGAGCACGTGGCAAAGACAACTTTCTCTTCAAGAATGCAAGTAAGTTCTAAGCCCAATTTCATAGGCTTCTAGTTATTAAACATATGGGTCAAATTTATGGTGCCTCTATGCCCACTCATCAAAAACTAGATCAGAATAGAAGGTGGAAGAGGATTATCTTTAGGAATTGAAGTTGGTTCTTGGATTAAACAATTGGCTTGGAGAGGGATGGGACATATGAATCTACATGATAAGAAAATATAGGATCATATTGTATGATAAAATGGGTACCATACCTTGTCTTGAGTGACATATGAGACCAATCGAGAAGATAAGTAACCACCCACTTTTACAAGTAAATTATCTTGATAGACATAAGGAAAACAAAGGAGGTAAGTCAATGATAGATACATCTTGAGTTATGGTGAGGCTTGGACATGCATGAAGGGTCAACTCAAGATCCTTGATGATCCCTAGGGTAGTGACAGTTGAACCATCAAGTTGTAGGACTCCTTTAGACAAGGGACTATACCTAATACCTAGGACATCAACTATCTTCTTAGGCATAATAGAAGTACTAGCGCTTAAGTCTATCATGCAATTATGCACTAGGTGTTTTCCTATGATCAAAGATATATAGAAGGGTGGGGTTTTAACAACTTTACTTACTTTCTTCTCCTCTTCTTGGCAGATGTTGATAGAAGCACGTGGCTTGTGAATAGTTGGATCAACATGTGGAAGTTGTGACAGGGCCTCATGCAGCAGATTCCATTGAGATGGAATGGTTAGAGCATCCCACATTATAAAATTTATATTTTTCTTCTTCATCTGGTCCACAAGGCTGAATGGAAGACCTAATGACTTTTTCATTTGAGGAACAACATCCCTTCTTGACTGTTCTGTGTGTGGAAAGAGGGGCTTTAAGCTGGAGCCGAGGCTTGACCTAATAAAGGAGGGGAGCATGCCAATTCTAGAGAAGATTTGCATAGGATATATTTTGTAGGGACTTGAGTGCTTTTACTATTGGATGCCTTGGCTACATATTTCTACTTTTGTTGGTCCTCTTGTGTTGTTGGAATTGTGACCTATGTGTCAAACTCTAGCATTATCTTCTTGTACCTTGTGTTATTCGTAACTTGGGCATGCCGTCTCGCTTGGATAATCTATTGCTTAATTAATTGCACAAAAGTCTTCAGCACTAAAAAATATCAAATTTACCTCTAGAGGAGCTTCTGGCCCTTCTTGGCACCGAATTTTAGGTGCACGTATTGGAGGCTCACATGTTGAAGCACTCTAGATCATGTAGTCTTGGGCATGCACAATAATGGCATAATGATATTGACTGTGAGGCATATTACAAGGGAAGCACCATTATGAATCCTACGCCAATTTTTTCTAAACCGGAACAAGTGCCTAACTTGCATTGGGCACTGGAAGAGATGGCATGGGAGGAACTACTTGCAAGGGTAGATGTGCACTAGCATGCCATCTATTATTTTTCTGGTTGGGCATGTACCTTTGGTTTCCATATTTATTCCACCAAGGATGATTACTTTGGCTATGTTCCTATTGTTTCTCTAATGTTATGAATTTATTTGTTAAATTTCTAGTTAGGGTTTTCAATTCTTCATCTTCCTTTTGTTAATCGAGAGTAGTATGTTGATGTAATAGGTTGCACACTTTTATCAAGAATAGGAATAGGTGCCAAAGAAGGTGGGGGTGCTTCATGCGACATTTACGGGAATAACGGCATAGGTGGTCTAGGAGCTATATTTCCCATTTGAATAAGACTATTTTCTACCCTTTCTGTAATATTATAAGTAGCTGGTAAAGTCCTACATCCCATGGATTGAATCATGATTTAAATATTGTTGTTCAATGCCTTTACATAATACAAGAAAGCATGTTGGGCTATAGGTCTTACCACAAGGGGGATTCTATCCCAAGTCTTCAGAAATATGATGTTAAAATCATTCATCTACTTGTTGGGTGTGCCCTCCTTATTGTTGTCGGTTGTTGCACCAAAGATAGGTGATCGACTTATCTTCAAATTACGTACAAAGAGTTCTTCTAAGCTCATCCTAGGTGGTAATAGATCCAAGTCTCAAACCTCAGTACTATTGAAGCACTTTACCTTTGAAAGAGGCTTTAAGAAGCCTATCTATTAAATCTTCATGTGTGATCAGTAGAGTTAACATACGTTTACTAAATCCTGGATATGATCCTGAGGGGTGACTTGATTCTCACCAGTAAAGTATGGAATATTTTGAGCACACCATTGGCATATCATGTTGCACAGCCAGAACCTGGGGAATTATTTCGGTGAAGTTAGCCAAGTTCCATAGTGGAGGAGGTGGTTGATGTGCCATTGCAAGGGGTACTAGTTATCTATTGTGAGGAAGAGTTGAATGGGCATGATGCCTTGAAAATGGAGATGCATGCATGGGTTTTCTAGAATTAACTCTTCTCAGGGATAGCTGGAGGTACTTGAAAGAATATTCATCTATTGCACTTTTCCTTGTATGCACTTTTCTCATGAAAGGTGTTAAGGGATGCTAAAAAAGAGATCTACAATTGTTGGGACTCATCATATGTGTTGTAATGAACCTCCAATGGTTGGAATACTAAGTCCACACACTAGAACTTAGCAATATGAAATTTAATATTTCATTGTTGGTCCCACTGGGCATGCCATAAACTATTGGTCATAAAATTTGCTCCCATGTCTCTAATCTGGAGGAATTGATTTGTTTGAGATCATAATGGAACCATCTCCAAGTTGTGGGACCTTGCACACTAGAGACAGATCTCGTTCCTCTATCTATTTTTACTATTATTGTCACTCCTAGTTTTGAAAGGGAAAACTAAGCTAATGATGCCAAGGGACCAGGGATAGGAGGATAACATGAAATGAAACTACACTAAAATGTGATAACACTAGAAAAAGAGGGATGAAAAATATCTTTCTAAGTGAAAATGAAAGGAAATGTGTGAAATAAGGCTAAGCACGTGTAACACGACTTAAAATGTATTTACCAGATAAGCATCATGGAAAATAAATAAATAAAGAGCTGCAAGGAAATATAATGGAACAATGATCATGTAATGGAAAAGAAAAGGAAAGGAGAAGGAATGCAAAAACATTAGGAATTGAAATCGTCACAAAAAGATGCTTCTATTACTTCCAAAATGCACAGAGATGTTACAAGTGGTGAAAGAGGCTGATATCCACATGCAAGAACCAAATCCAGAGGTCTGCAACTCAAAATACAAAAATATGAATTCCTTAGCAAAATGTGTAAGGATTCAAAGTATCCAATATTAAAAATGAGCCTAGATCTTACATTTATAGATGAATCCATGGAAGAAGAAGAGGAGGAGGGAAAATTTGAATTTGAAATGCAACCACTAATAAGAAGCATTCAATGCCTGCAAATCTATCAAATGCACTTCCCAGGTATTTTTGGCATGTTGAAGAAGGAAGGAGGGTGAATTAGATCAAATCATGTGGTTGGAGCAATTAAATCTGCTCATCAATGCTCAGAAATATGTTTTCCCATTTCTCACCTACCAGATCCACCAAGAATTTAAATTTAAACATTTAGAACTATAACCCATGTTAGTAGCTTTTGATTGAGCCTAGGTGCACACTAATAAGAGACTTGTAGAAAAATATATGGTTGTCAAAAAAATTTCAGATTCATCTGCACACACAAGACAAAGTGGCGAGTGTGGATGGGTTGAAAGGATGACCAACTATGCAAATGTTTTTTTCATTTCTCGTTATGTGTCATTCATTGATTTTTTGTGACGATTTGACGCCCTATTGGTGTGCTTTGATAATTTTCTTATGGCACACTCAAGAATGCTAGAATGGCATGGCATAGAATGACATAGAGGGCAAAAATTTATGTGTGTAGAAGAATGAGCCACATGAAGAAGAAAGAAGGGAGGTGTGCACAATGCACGCGAGGAAATAAGGAAAACTGTTGAGTGGAGAATGCATGGTCAAGGAAAAAATATTGCAAAGTAATGTGTGAGGCATGTGAGAGGGCCAATGACTTAGTTGATTGAAGCAATTATAAGGTGTGCGCGTAGGACGAATCAACTGTTAGGAGGAATATGGATGCACGAGAACATACGTGCAAGGAAAGAGTGGAAGAAAGAGGAAAAGAAGAGTGGAAAGGAATAAGGGGAAGTGTGTGAGGATGCATGAGGAAAATAAGGGGGTGTGTGAGAAAATACAATGAAGGAAATGTGCCAAGTGAAATTTGAGTGCTTGTAACCTTGCAATTAAGAGCTCGAGTCGAAGATGTATACAAGTTGTCCAAATAACTATGAGAGTTATTTGGATAAAAATGGTTATATAAGGAAATCAAAATTTTCTTCTTTTGTTCTCCTTCTCATCTTCTATTTAATGTAACAATCTTCCATTTGGTGTGATGAGGAGAATTGGGGGTAGTTTTAGAGTTTTTTTACTAAGTTGATTTTTCTGTTTCAATTTCTATTTTATTCATAAGATTGTATGTGTCCAGTCTATAAGCAAGAGCAAAGGTGGTTGACTATACAACAATTAATGTGTTTTAAAGGAATTTCTTATGCCCCCTAGCCAAAACTTACATGAATATATTATGATTGTTTTGATTAAGATATGATTTCTGTTTATTATTTTTTTAATGAATGAATGAGGTAATATAATTTTGTTACTATCTTGCCTTAGATTTACATTATCAAGTACACAAGGGTCTTTCTTAGTTGTTACATTCTTCCGGTCATGCTGTGTGTATAGTAGAATAGTGTATATTTTGTAGCGGTTTAGCTCAATTGTAAAATCCTATAGGTAGCATCACTTTTAAAGATTTATTGTTATCCCTTAGGGTATTTTGGTGTATAAGACAAATGATGCCATCCTAGCTTAGTTCACCCATGATGTAATCTTGATCTTCTTATATGATCCCTCAAATCCTGTCATCAATATCTCTCCAACCATAAATTACAAATGGTCTTAAATTTTGTACATGCCTTTATGTATATCTCAGATGTTTTGTTATAAATTTGAGCTTGTTTGGTTCTGAATTGAAAAAATTATGACGTTTTTTTTATATTGGGTTGTTAATATGATTGCTTCCTTCGTCAAGACTAATATTTGGTTTGTTTTACACATAAAACTCATCAAATCCAAAAATAAATGAAAACCCACTTCTAGAATAATCCCCAAACCACGCACACCAAGTTTCAACTATTTTTGACATGTTCGTTAAAATTTATAGCTTCTGATACACATGAGAACTCTCAAAACATAGTATTGTCAAATTTTCTAGAATAATATTTCCTTGGAAACTCTTCTAAAACTTATCAAATAAGAGAATGCATTAAAACCCACCTAGGAAACTTGTTAAATAGTATACGATGCATGTTTCAATTTTTCCTATATGGTCATGCCTTTTGGGTTGAATAATGCACCTGTTGTGTTCTCACGCATTGTAGTGCAGGCCTTCTAGGATTTCATCCACAAGTTTCTCCAGGTTTACCTTGATGATTGGACCGTGTATGGAACTATCAAGGACCATTATGACAATCTGAGATTGATGTTTGAAAGGTGTCAGTAGTTGAGGATATCCCTCAACATCAAGAAGTGTGTATTTGCTACCCTGTTTGGGACCCTATTAGGACACATCATATGTAAAGAAGGCTTGCTAGTGGATCCTGCCAAAATTGTAGTGATTGTGGGATTGGGGGAGCTAACTAGTCAAAGTGCAGTGTGCAGGTTTATTTGACACGCAAGATACTATCAAAAGTTCATCAAGGGGTATGCCAAGATTGCCACACCTTTAGAAGAATTACTTAGACATAAAAGTGTCTTCCATTGGGGAAAGGCGCAGTAGAAGGTGTTTGACACATTGAAGGATAGGCTTGTCACCGCGCCTATATTATGTTTCCCCTCTTGTGATAAGCCCTTCTATGATCATGGAGATTCCTCCAGAATGACCATTGGGGAAATTCTTGCACATCCCGGGTGAGGGAATTGTTAATCACCCCTATGCTTTTCAAGCAAGAAGTTGACACCAAAAAAGTAGAATTATACTACAACCGAGCGTGAGACATTTTCTATTATCTACACACTTCATAAGTTCAGGCAAGATTCATTGGCCACTCCCTTTGTATTCTAAACTGACCACATGGCATTAAAATACTTGGTGAACAAGCCCATCTTACAAGGGCACATATGTCGGTGGGTGTTGTTATTCCAAGAGTTCAAGTTCATAGTGGTTGTCAAACCAGGAAAAAGTAATTCGGACCTAACCATTTATCTAGGATTGATTCAGGGGAGGATGTGCAAAGCATTGAAGATACCATGCTAGATGCACACTGTTTAGGTTGTGGTACATGCCCTCAAACTTGGAGGATATTGTTGTGTTCCTTAAAATGGGTATGGCACCGAGAAGGGATGAGGAAATTAGAGAAAAAGTAACTAGCCATATGCATCGTGCCCTACATGTTGATCAGTGGGGACTTATACAAACTAGGGCATGATGAAGTTTTGTGTAGGTGTGTACTAGAGCATGAGTGCCTCACCATCATAGAGGAAGCACATGGAGGAAGTGCGGGTGGAAATTATGCAGGAGACACCACTGCACGTAAAATATTAATGGTAAGATTGTGGTGGGAAACTCTGTATAAGGATTACAAGGACTATTGTAAAGTGTGTGACCATTGTCAAGTACATTGGAAAGCTAGGAAGGAGAGATGAAATTCCTTTGCACCCTATCCCTAGCACTGAACCTTTTGAGAAATGGGCAATAGAATTTGTAGGCCCTATTGCACCAACAGCACGTAGGACTGGATCACGCTATGTAATCACTTGCATGGACTATTTGACAAGGTGGGTAGAGGCAGCCCCAACTAAATATTGTACAATAGCTACAACAACATGATTTTGTGGGAGAAAATTATCACAAGGTATGGATGCCCTTTAAGTTTAACCAGCGATAGGGGTACACATTTCTTGAATGAGACCGTGAGGATCCTATTAGCATAATTCATGGTGGCTCATCAAAAACTACACCTTATCACCCACAAGCAAATGGAACCACAAAAGCATTTAACAAGATATTGATTCATACCCTGACAAATATTTGTGATGTTGGAAGACAAGATTGGGATGACAAGGTATTATCCGTATTATGGGCCTATAGGAAAAATTCTAAAAGACTAAACAAAGCCAAACCGTTTCAATTGGTGTTTGGCATGGAAGTTGTCATGCCAATTGAGTTTATGTTACCTTCTCTGCGAATAGCACACGCAGGAGGGCTGGTTGATGGGAAAGCACTGAAAGAAAGGATTGATAAATTAATGAAGCTAGATGAAAGATGATCACTCACCAGGTGGAGCCAAAAATAGAAAAATCAAAGCAAAAAGCATGGCATGATCACCACATTAAGAACAAGAATTTTGAGGCAGGGAAGATGGTCTTACTATATGATTCTAAGTTTCTACACCATCATGGGAAGTAAAATGTGAATTGGTTGGGTCCCTACACCATCTCATACATCCTTGATTTGGGTGCATGCCAGTTACAAGTGCTAGATGGGATGAGATTACCAGGACACTTCAATGGGAGTAGGCTGAAGCCCTACTATAAATCATTATTCTTGGTGTTTGTAAATAAGGTAGTATTGTTAGTTAGTTTAGGATTTTCTTTTGTGAATTTTCCTTTCTTGGGTTTCCCTTTCTCATTTTTGTTTTGTGTTGCACCTTGGGCACCGGTAATATCATTACTTTTGAAGTTGTAATCGCATGAGAGGACCACACATAATTTTAGTGTGGGTGGAGTAAGGTGGAAGAAATTAAAGTATGAAGCACCAAGGAATGCATTGGAAATCTTGTTTGAATGGCCCTATGAAGAAATTACATGCAAGGAAAAGGCGAAAAATGATGGTTGGTGTCATGATAAGGCTATATTGGGGATCCAATTATAAGAGAAGAAGAAGTGCATTAAGCAACATGAGGTAGGTGAGAGAAAAAATCATGAGATAAGAAGTTCCTTCGGTGCTGGTTACGCATGCACAAGAGTCTCCTATCAAGATCGATTGGGTGCATGCCAGAAGGTTGAAAAACCATCCATGAAAGGTTGGGTGCGTGAGTTAAAGTGCTAAAGTTGGGTTTGTTTGAAAAAACTACATTAAGTGTTAAAATATGGTGGTAGGTAAGGTAGCATTTAAAGTTACAAAGTGGGAAAAACTATAAATAGATGGTCGAGGCCTTTCATTATTTACTTTGCGTATATGAAGAAAGAAGTGCTTTTACATCTTTACAAACTAGGGCTTCCAAAATTGATTCATGTGAAGAAAAATTTGAAGAGTTTGAGCATGAATAACTAGTTTGGATTTGCAAACCGAAGGAAGGGATATCACAGGCATAGGAGAATTTGTGAGAAGGTGTTGTCTTGTGAAGGAATTATCCCAGCTAGGGTTTGAAAAACTAGGGCATGGGTTTAAGAGGTTTTCTTCACAAGTTTGAGATCTTAAGGAGTGGAAGAGCAGAGTAACAAGAAGAGATTGAAGTGATAAGAGGACCTAGACAATGGCACCCAAGAAACCAACCATGTCACCCAAGAAGCCAAAGGGCAAGGGCAAGGGCAAGGGCAAAAGAGCCAACAATAACCACCACAAGCATGAATGAGGAGTGGTATGCAGAAATGCAATACCTAGATGGGGTTTTGCTTGGGAAGGAGTGGGAATCCCATTTGAGAAAGATGGTGGTGAGTGATTATAACCATCGTACAAGCACAATAGAGAAGGAAATGGCATTGGAGTTAGTGCACCTGATGAACAAAAGGACACCAGAGGGTTTTCCCATCTATAGCAATGAGGTAAAAGTGAAGTTGGAGAAGGTAGGGTTATTATAACTCTATGAGTTTCCCTACTTTGGAAAGCTTGAGCACCTCTATCAGTGGCTGATGTCATGCATACATGAGGATCACTTTTACTTCACGGGGCATAAGATGCACATAACCCCTCAGCTGATTTCTAAGTTTACAGGCCTCATCTACATGAGAGATAACATAGATGATGACCTGAGTGACAAGGATGCCATCAAATTAACCATCGTTTCATATGATTAAAAGAAGGGGTCAAGGTATTTTGACATTGTGAAAATATCAGATCCTCGTCATGAGAATGGCCACGTGCCTGGTCACAAAGTTAAATGATCAAGAAAGGTGGATGCAGGTGGATAATTCTGGTTGAATGTATGCATGAAAATATTAGAGGGTAGAATCTACAATTTATCAGCCTTCATTGCAGATGAGATAATTAGCAGCGCACATGAAGGAGACAAGATAATCTTTGGAAATGTCCTCCTGACAATTGTATTTTCAGAGATAGGAATGCCGACGTGGCAGATTTTTTTTTTTTTGGGAGTATCTAGCTAAAGATCCCTCACCCGTAAAAATATTTTCAAAGTATACATGTGAAACAATGATAGCCTCCCATAAAGTGCACCTAGACAAGTGGTATAAATACTTAAGGGATGTGTTTGGGGAAGAGTGGAGAATCCCATAATAACTACCGGAACTTACAACAATAGAAGTTGAGTTTTTGTGTCAGGAACTTCTACATAGGTAGATTCAATTTGGTGGATGAAACCATGAGCCCATGGTGTAAAATCCCATTCTCCTTCACTGCCCAGTACTTCTAAGTGGGAGTTAACAGGTTCAAAGAAGAAAAGAGACTAAGGTTTGACCTTAGTGAAGTTGATCAGGACCACAGGAGTTGCACAGACATTGGTCTACCCCAATAAGTGCATGTACATGGAAAATTATATAGCGCATGAAGTAAGAATGATGAAACCCCGACCCTAAAAATTGTAGGAAATTCCATAAAGACGTGTATATCTCGTATTAGGCCAAAATTTGAGAAAGGTGCATACCTGGAGAATGATGTATCCATACTTGAAGATCCCACGGGTAAAAGAAATCCCACACTCAATAAAAGGGAGAGAGAAGAGGAAAAAGCACCAAGTGTGCAGACTGCCTAGCTAGTAAGCGTGTCAGTAGAAAGTGCCAAACCTAGCACCTATACATGCAGGAAGAAATATGCAGAAAGGAGATTACCCCAAAATAATAGGCACTAGAGAAACTCCTCGCCAAGGAGAATTTTCTAGAGGAAGCAAAGAAGGTTGGATCCCCTGCGGAAGAGTCACCTCTCAAAAAGAAGCAGAGGATAGAAGAGGAAGATGACTCAAAGGAGACGAAGAGCTTGGAGAAATACATAGGTGAAAAGGATGATGACAATGAAGAAGATGATCTTGAAGAAGATGATCCTAAAAGAGATCAAGAGCCACTTGTCTTCAGTGTGCATGATTCAGAAGAAGAGGGAGGAGAAGAAGAACAAGAGTTCCTTTTCGTGTGGCGTAAGGATAGCCAAGAGAAGGAAGGAACCTAAGACATGGGAATAAGTGAAGAGGTTGGCATGTAAAGGCGAGAAAAATCCAAGCCTTACGTGGGAGCAAGTAAACAAGGTGGTAGAAAGAGAAGTAATGAAAATAATCAAGGCCTTAGTAGAAAAAGAATTGGAGTGTAGTGCTGACATAGTGATGGGAGGGGATAAGGAGGAAAGTTTTGAGAAATAACAAGTATGGGAGGAGGTCCCAGTGTAGCGGTGAGTTTCCCCAAAGCCATGCGCTCGGGAAGGAAGATCCTTGATACAGAATGAGGACAGGTCATGGGCTATGTTGATGACCAAAGGAAGGTGTTACATGTATGCTTCCAGAGCACTGTACCCATGGAATAAATTCTAGCTATGGAGTCATTTGACGAAGAGGGTGCATACCCCAGGACAAGGAAGATGCTCTCTTGGGTGTTTGAGTCCCATATTGATGATCCAGAGTTCAAAATATACCAAGGGGAAATCATACCAGTACCAAATTCTAAGGGAAACAACCCCTTTGTAAATGCCCAACAGATCTCGAATGAGCAGTTATGTAATGTACTAAACAAGGTCATGGTTGAGACTGAGGCTAGGCTCTTTAGAAGAAATGATAGAGTAAGATTTCTAGAGGAAAAGCTAGAAAAGAAGGAAGAGGAGCTAGCTGAGAAAACTAAGGGCTTGAAGCAAGAAGAGTTGATCAGTGCACAACTGAAGCATGAACTAAGGGATGATAAGGTGAAGGTGCGTGAAATATACAAATATATGGAGACTATCACAAACACCATTATGTTAAAGCATCCAAACCTAACTCCACCCATGTAGAAGTATGGATCTACTCTTGAGTTCTTAGAAGATCTCGACATGCGTCCTCACCATCCTCACCCTTGAGAGAAAACCATTGGCCTTAGATTCCGTAGAAGAAGTGGTAGCACACTGGAGAGGAAAAAAATTGAAGGTGGTAGCAATCATTTTTAGTATAACAAGATACTTACAGATGTCAAGATTACTACCCAACTGTTGAGGTCACGTACGATAATTGCACAGACAGGATAGAGTGGTGAGCATCTTGGTCACCACTCACAAAATAGAGCTGAAGGAGTTTCAAGAGATGATTAAGGGAAATAGGGTGGAGAGGGAAAAAATACTTGCCGAGGTTGAAAAGAAATTTGAGGCCATTGAAACCTTAAGGGGTTCAATCAAAAACTAGTTGAAGGAACTATATCCATAGATTACTAGAAGGATGGACACACTTGAAGACATGAGCAAGGAGTTAGAGAAAATTGTTGACACTATGAACACTCAAGGAGATGGACTAAGTTTTGGGGAGGTAAGCACCCTAGTCAATGACCTCTGTCAGATAGGGCAGAATGAAGTAGATTCCTAGAACAAGCTGGAGGCCGACCTAAAGAGGGAATTCCCACTCCTTTTACAGAAACAATTACCCTTCCATTATTTCATTCTTTCTTGTTCCTTCATCCCATTATTCTCACTCTTCCAAAATTATTTTATTCTTCTGGAACATACTGTAATTATTTTGGAGAAGTGTTCCCACAAATGGAGAACAGGCGTAGTGTGGGGTGATGTTGGGACCCCAAAATAGTGGCTAAGTACACAAAGGCGCATAGGCACATAAGGCCTAGTTAAAGAAGGGTGTGTAAGGAGAAGGTACGTAGGACAAGGTTTAAGGAAGGGTTTAAGAAAACCCATGGTGTGCGCATGGACAGAGCCAAGGTTTCAAGACTTAGCCATATTGGGAATTTTGGGTAGGACATGAGAAAAGCATGACCCAACTATGCATACGGAGTGGATAAGGTGCTAGCCTAGAAATGTGATGCCCACGAAAGGAATATGCCCTGTGATAGAAGGTTCTAGAAGACATCATGGAAAAAAGTGGAGAGCTCAAGCCTAGAGAAGCATGCTCCCATGGAGGACCACATTTAGACACTTGGCATCAGATTTGAGGCCGCAGAAGGATGATTTGGCACTTTGGGATGCCTATATATGCGAGTTCTTGTAGGATAAAAATAGAGATAGATCGGATAGATGGAGGGAGAGATCAGATAGAAAGGAGAGGATATTATAGGGAGCGGAGCTCTGCAGAAATACTGTGAGAACTCTGTGGGATTAGGTAGAGGCTATATAAAGGAGTAATGTATTAAGGGGTTGGGTTGTAAATTTTTCTTTGTATGGATGAAGGACATGATTTGTGATGCATGACTTTGGTCTAATCAAGCTATGGCAGTCTAATCCATTGAATGTAATGAGGTTATAAACATGAATGAGTATGAGTGTAATTGATTCGGTTCATATCTATATCTTTTCATTTATGTTCATGGATGTTATGGAGTAGATGTAAATCCTTATGTATTTTCCTTTTTGTTGTAGTTCTATTTGTTATCTATAAGTACCCTCTATTTGGAATGAATACATTTTTCTAGAGGCCATTCTAAGCCCTATGATGATTATATGTCTCATTTCCACTTTTATTCATTAATTTCATGACATAGATGATGGTTTCCCACTTAACTCACATAAAAGAGAGACTCGGCACCCACACATGCCTCGGGTGAGCGCCCAACACCTGTTGGGTGATAGGCTATCATGCATGGGATTTCTTTCCTTTGTGATGGGTGTAAAAATGACTACAATTTTTATCCTTGTGATGAGAATGAACATATGCCCATTCTTATAATCTTAATATAGAAAGAAAGAAAAATTCTCCTACATGAAACATAAAGAAATGACAATTACATCCTTTTATGAGAATGTCTAAAATATACAAATGCCCATTTTCATATAAGTGAATATGGTAAGTATGAGGAATTATTGAAAAAGTAATATATGCTATGTCAATATGATTAAGATATTTGGATGAAGTGGTTAGCAATCAAGTTTTTAATTAACTTATATTTTTCCACTATTTATTTATTTCTTATCGTTTAAATTCAACCTCATCTATTTAACCTCTATTTGGATGAAGCAGGTTAGCAAATGGAAATGTAACCTCTATTTATTTCTCATCATTTAAATTCAATTGAGTCAAGTTCAATCATATTTTAGAAATCGTGTTATAAATATTTCCAAATTATATGCATAATTTTTAAGTATTTCCAAACCTTACTGAATTATAGAAGTTCTGTAGCTCATGTGTTATGTGTATTCAATATACTTATGGTTGTACATACATGATAATTTTATATTTATTTTATGCAATGCTTTAAGATATTTTCCATCATCTCACAAACTTTGTATTTTATGTTGTTATAGTAGCAGAGTCTTTTGCATTTGTAGAGGATGATCATGTGGACTTGTTTTCAAAAGGAACCAAAGTTGCAGAGGGAAGAGTATATCCAAGTAGGAAGACACTACATTGCAAAGATGTGGGAAGATGATTTTTGTCAGTGTTAACATAGTATTGGATGGAAGAGTAAAATTTCCTTTCTCAGTTGATGAATTTGAAACCTTGGTAGATGTTGGGAATAGAGGATACTACATTATTTGGGAAGAGAGTGAAGTGTCAAAGCATGCAGATTCATCCATTCCCCCAATTTGGGAAGTGAAAATATTTTTAGTGGTTCAAAGGATTATAATGCAGAGAGTGACAAAGATTGTAGTGATGACACTGAAAGCACCATCAATACAAGTCCTAAAGATAGAAGATATTTTTTCACAGAAAATGTCATTCTCAAACACAAATCTTGTAGCAGAGATAATGACATAGCCATGGGTTATATAACTCATGTGCTAGAAGTTCATGAAATTGATGGAGAGAGGTTGGGTCCTTTAAATTTTTGTTTATGAATAAAAATGTGGTAAATATGTGTTCTGATTTCTCAGACTTTCTACAACCTAATAAATCAATAGTTTGGCCAATAAAACATTTTATTTTCAGTGAAACAAGAAGTTCCCTTATGATTAAGCAAGGGATTTCTCAACTGGATGGTTTGCACCTTGTACATAGTGATCAACTAGATATTTATGTTGGGCATGTTTGTGGAAGATATAACCAAGAATTCAATCCATTGAAGGATGTGTTCAAGGGAAAAATGCTACTTATACAACTAGGAAATGATAATGAAAAGATATGGATGGGGAGAGTAGATGGGGATATTTTCCTTCAACATGAAGGAAATGATGTAAATAAAAAGATTCGAGTTCAATATTGGAAATGTCCAGGTAAAAGAGTAGGTAAACCATTGTATTGGTATTGTTTAAAGATAAATAAAACATGGACCATCTCAAATGAACCTAAAGTAGATATTGATGTGGATAACATCATCTGGGCATGGACACCAAAAAAAAGGAAAAGTGGATACATAAAGATACCCGATAAAGAACATGTGGCCATTAAATCATACCTTGAACTACTTGAACAGATAAGAAATGTTGACTTGGAGAAACTATTGAAGTTTATAAATTTATATGTGAAATCATCTTGGCCCGGGATGTGGTTTTTAAAAAAATTATTCTAAACCTTGGTCCTATAAAAATTTATAGTTGTACTATTATTTGATAATTAAATGAAATATTGAGTATTATATAACATTGTGTTTCTTATGGAATTCTTGCATCTTATTAATGTATTATTTTAAAAAAATTCCACCATGTAATTAATATAATTTGAAAAATAATCCTTAATTATGATATAATTTTACAAGGAGTCAGATCTTGTTATTTAAAGTAACATGGATTTGATTTACAAGGAATTCATTTCAAAAATTCATGTTATGTAGTGAGTTGATTTATACATTCATTACAACCACAAAATTATATGATATTTTGTAAATCTATGTGCATAAGTCTAGATATTGTATTGTTTAATTGTTCTAAAAATTTATAAAATGTAAACCTTTATGAAGTGTAGATACTAAATTATATGCCTAGGATAACCTAATTCTTGAATGAAAAATTGTAGTATTTAGAGTGCCAAGATATATTATTTAATGATCTCAACAAGAGTGTATGGCAATGCTCCATGACTTAACCTACTGTCTGCCAAGATATAAATTTTCAAAAGAGGTCAAAATCCCTCATATATGAATTATAGAAGAATAATAAATATAAATTTGATACACATAAAAATAATTAGGAACATACTTGTAACATGATTGTGATGAGAATGGGCATATGTCCATTCTCATAGACTCAATAGTTTCTTCTTATTTCAGACAACATGTACCCATATCACATTGTTTTAATTTTTAAAAGGGATAAAAATGCCTCATATAGGAATCATAGAAAAAGAATTGAGATAAAGTAGATACACATAAAAATAATTAGGAACATAGTTGTACTATAAGTGTGTTGAGAATGGGCATATTCCCATTCTCATAAACTCAATATAGAATTAGGAACATACTTGTATGGCATAGTGTAAATATTGGAATCTGATATTACACTAATTAAATTCCAATAATAAACATATTGGAATCCAATATCACACTAGATAAAAACCAATAATGGAAATTTAGGAATCCAATTTCAACAATTATAAAACCAAAAATGATAATACTATAAATCTATATTCTTAGTAAAATGTCCATATTTAACAAAATTATGGTTTATGAATGAAACACCTAATTATTGTAGATGCTCCTACATCAAAAAATCTATCAAGTGCTTTATCTCAACTCTAACTCCATGATTTTTAGTTATGATTGGGAAGACTATAGACAACATCTGTGCTAATTGAGTATCAACCATTGCAAATGTTATTTCATAGATCATGTTAAATAGATTGTTCTTTTCAAGCATCACAATTATGGATGGATTCATTCCATGGGGACACCACTCTATTAAGGTCATAAAAGAAGCTTCACTCCCCCTCCAAATCCTAATTAAAAAAATCATTTATCGTTACACCAACTAAACATATCATACCCGAAAAACCACACATATGCCTATTATGAGCTTTAAATTTGTTCATTACGAGTAATAATTTCAAACAATTCCACCAATTTTTTGATCCAATATTATTTAAAGTAGCATTGGTCAATAATTTTATGAAAATGCAAAGCTACGTGTAACAAGTTGGTGGACCAAAATGGGGTCATAAGTGGACGTCATATTGCAAACAACAAGAAAATATCAACTTGTAGGGATTATTAGCAATACACGCACTCAAAATTAGAAAAATTTATATAAATATGAATTGTAACATACATAATTTAGTTTCTAAACTACTAATTTTTTTAAATGGAAAATTTTAACTATATTAAAAACTCAAAATTATATGACTTGTTTTTTTTTTTTTTTTGAAAAACCTATAAGATTGTAGTCCGTTTTTCTGCGAATTCGATGACCAAATCTTGTTATTAATTTTTTTTTTTGGTGAAAAGTTTTATGTCGATGTCTATCTTGGGATGGATTTTATTTTTAATTTTGGAGCAATATTTTTTAATGATTTTTTCCATGAAAGTGGTCTGAAAAATTTAGAAAATGAAGCACTTTTGTTTGTCCACCATAACTATATCAAAAATATAGAAATTAAATACTATTTTTTAATGTGTATAGAATTTTTCCATGCTTAGGATGGTATAGGTTTTATCACATTTTGATAAGAAAAAAAAAATTTGCAATCTTAAATGTAGACATGAACATTCACAGGAAAAATGTCTCCCCTATGTGATGGTACCATTTTTGTGAGATGTTTTCAAATTTTTAGCATGGTTCAAGTCCATGGAAGAGAAAATTTAATTTTTTTACCTTTTACATGCCATAATGACCTCCCATAGCTTTGGTTTGGGAAAAAAATTATTTCCCCAACCTTGAGGGTCATATTTGATGATACAGATAGAACCTTGATCGCGCTTTATAAACCGTGATCACGATGTTTAATATTAGAACCTCGATCACGGTTTATAAATCATGATCACAGTTATTAAATCATATTTACATGCATCCCAACATTCCAATTACCATCTGATTTTTACTATTTGGACTTACTGTAAAATTCTATCACTTTCTGCAAGTTTTTCTTATCATCGGAAGTAAAACATCATGGGAGATGAGAAAATTCAATAAGTAAAAAACACTAGATGAATTAGAGGAAAACAATTTCAAAAATTTGAGTGAATGCAAAATCTTCCCGAATCAAGAAGAGGTTCATCTTCAACCCCTACTATGAAGCAATGAGGAACTGGTAATGTTTCTACTATCAATGTTGAATATGAATTAAATACTCGTGATGAATATTTTTTTATATTCAATCTTGAAGAAGAATTAAATACTCGTGATGTAGTGGATGTTGATATTGAAGGAGAAAATGAAAATGTGAATTAGGAAATTCAAAGTTGAAACTATAGAGAAGAAAAATTTGACAAAAACACCTCCTAGGATTTTACGTAAGAGACCTAATTATTTTATTGAAATTGATGAGAACATTATGAAACCAATTTGAAAAACTTTCTGAATGAAAAATCAAAAGAAAAGCCACTGAAATTTTGGATAATTATTTTGAAATTTTAAATGATTCCCAAAGATTTTAGTCATTGGTTAGTTTGATGAAATTGAATAAAATGAGACACATAGGAAAATTTAATACCGTGAGACATACAAGAAAATACTCTTATATTCCCCCTAGTTCTACCAAATAATATTCATTTGTATAGATATCGAGGAAGGCCCGATAAAAAAGATTCTTTGGAAGGTTCGATAGTCGAGATCATGAAGCAATCATGTCCGTAATTCGAGTAGATCTGATCCTGATGGTTCATTGGAATGAATTTACATGCTCACATTTGGTATATATGATTTATTTGAAGTGTTTAAATTTGTAAACTAGATCTTCAAGTTCATATATTTTATTATATTTGTGTATTTTGTATATATCTAGTATGGTTTTGATTTAATTTAAATTTCTTTGACTTTAACACTTTTATGCAAGTTAGTGGTACTAGAAAAGATTCCACCTTCATGACTTGATGGTTCATTGGAATGAATTTAGACATGTTCATCTAGTATATATAATTTCTTTGAAGTGTTTAAATTTTTCAACCAGATCATTCAAGTTCATATATTTTATTAAATTTGTGTATTTTGTATATATCTAGTATATGGTTTTGATTCAACTTAAATTTCTTTGACTAACACTTTTATGCAGGTTAGTGGTGCTAGAAAAGCTTCCACTTTCACATCCTGATGGTGAACATTGGAATGAATTTACATGAGATTGTCTGGTATATATAATTTCTTTGAATTGTTTAAATTTTTTAGTTCTAGATTCAAGTTCATATATTTTATTAAATTTGTGCATTTTGTATATATCTAGTATGGTTTTGATTCAACTTAAATTCATTTAACAAACACTTTTATGGAGGTTATTGGTACCAAAAAAACCTCAACCTTCATGTGGTTGGCACTGTTAGTAGATAATTTTATATTCTCAAAGCTAAGAGAAGCTTTCATTGTTTTACAAGGGAAAGAGAAGCAACTAACAATGGTTTATGTACCTGTGGAGGAGGTTCTATGCTCTGAGGAGGTAGCCTCGAAGCACCAAGAGCATAGGGAAGAAAAAAATGCCTCCCTAAGTGTTTAAAAATCCATCCCTACACATTTACACAGTCGATTCAGTGCCACGACCTAACATTTGCAAAATATAGCATTTGATAGCCTTACACTGGCTCAAATTTCACTATTTTGTGTGTTTACAAACAATAGGAAGCAAGAGCACCAATTGGAGATAAAAACTGAGAGAGGATATTATAGAGGGTCCTTATGTTGAGTTGTAGGATCATACGAGATGTCTCTAGGTGCCACGGAGGCCGAGTAATCACCCGTCAAAGTTGAACGGGTTTTTGGTCTCAAGGCTCTTAAGGGACTATGCCTGAACGAAGTATCCCTAAGTAACGACATTGTCACACACAAAAATGATGCCTCCTCTATTGTTTACTTGGCCACCCAAACATGTTGGCATAATCAATTTGGTGCTATGACCCACCTGTTTGTAAAATATAGCATTTAATAGCCTTACATCGGCTCAAACCGCACTATTTCATGTGTTTACAAGAAATAGGCAACGAGAGCAATGATTATAGATGGAAAAAACTGAGAAATAATATTGAAGAGGGTCCTTACACCGAGGTGTAGGATCCCACTAGACATATCTAGGTGACACAGAGACCGAGTAATCACCCATCAAAGTTGAACAGCTTTTTTGATCTTAGAGCTCTTGAGGGACTACGCCCGAATGAAGTAGCCTGGAAGAAACAAGATTGTTGAGCACTAAAATGACACCTCCTCTAGTGTTTACATGGCCACCGGATGTGTTGGCTCAATAATTTTGGTACCATGACCCACCGTTTGCAAAATATAGCATTTGACATCCTTACACTGGCTCAAACTACATTATTTCACGTGTTTACAAATAATAGGGAAGCGAGAGTACCAATTGGAGATGGAAAAAACTAAGACAAACTATTGTAGAGTGTCCCTATGCTGAGGTGTAGGATCTAATGATATGTCTTTAGGTGCCATAGAGACCGAGTAATCACCGTCAAAGTTGAACAGCTTTTTTGTATTAGGGCTCTTAAGGGACTACACCTGAACGAAGTAGCCCGGAAGAAATGACATTATTGTGCACCAAAAAACACATTATTTATCATTTACCTTTCCACCTGCAGACATGTTGGCATAGTTGGTTCAGTACCATGACCCACCATTTACAAAATATAGCATTTGACATCCTTACACTAGCTCAAACTGCACTATTTCGTGCATTTTCAAACAATAGGGCAACAAGATGACCGATTGGAGACGGAAAAAACCAAGAAAAACTATTATAGAGGGTCCCTATACTGAGGTGTTAGACCCCATGATATTTTTCTAGGTTCCATGGAGACTGAGTAATCAACCATCGAAGTTGAACAATTTTATGGTCTCAAGGCACTCTTGAGGGACTACGCCCGAAAGAAGTATCCTGGAAGCAACGATATTTTCCCACACTAAAATGATGCCTCCTTTAGTGTTTACCTCACCACCCACATGTGTTGGCATAGTTGGTTTGGTTCCACCACCTGCCATTTGCAAAATATAGCATTTGACAGCCTTACACTGGCTCAAACTACACTATTTCATGCGTCTGCAAACAAAAGGGCAACGAGAGCACCAATTAGAGATGGAAAAAACTGAGACAATTTATTGTAGAGGGTCCCTATGTTGAGGTGTAAGATGTAACTAGATGTCTCTAGGTGCCATGAAGACCGAGTAATCACCCATCAAAGTTGAACGGTTTTTTGGTGTTAGGGCTCTTAAGGGACTACACTCAAACGAAGTAGCCCGAAAGAAACGACACTATCGCGCATCAAAATTATGCCTCCTTTAGCATTTATCTTGCCACATGGATGTTTTGGCACAACTATTTTGGTACCATGATCCACCATTTGTAAAATATAGTGTTTGACATCCTTACACTAGCTGAAAAATGCACTATTTCGCGAGATTACAAACAATAGGGGCAACGAGAGCACCGATTTAAGATGGAAAAAAATGAGACAAAATATTGTAGGTGGTCCCTATTCCGAGTATTACAATCTAATGATACATCTCTAGGAGACACGGAGACCAAGTAATCACCAGTTGAAGTTGAACAATTTTTTGGTCTCAGGGCTTTTACGAGACTAGGCCCAAACGAAGTAGCGCGGAAGAAACAACATTGTCATGCACCAAAATGACACCTCCTCTAGTATTTACATGGCCACCCATATGCTTTTGGGTGTTTGATTCGGTGCCAAAAGCCACCGTTTGCAAAAAATAGCATTTGACAACCTTATACTAGCTCAATCTGCATTATTTCGCACATTTACAAACAATAGCGTAGCAAGAACACCGATTGGATACGAAAAAACTAATATATAATATTGTAGAGGGTCCCTACAAGTGAGGTGTAGGATCCTATGAGATGTCTCTAGGTGCCACATAGATCGACTAATCACACGTCAAAGTTGAATCGTTTTTTGGTCTTAGGGCTCTTAAGGAACTACACCCGAACAAAGTAGCCCAAAAGAAATGACATTATTATGCACCAAAAATACACATCCTCTAACATTTACCTAACCACCTGGATGTGTTGGCATAATCATTTTGGTTCCACGACCCACCGTTTTCAAAATATAGCATTTGATGACCTTTTACACTTGCTCAAACTACACTATTTGGCACGTTTAAAACAATAGGGCGGGAGAGCACCGATTGATACGGGAAAAACTTAGAAAGTCTATTATATAGGGTCCCTACACAAAGGTGTAGTATCCCATGAGACATCTATAGGTGTCACGGAGACCGAGTAATCACTCCAATTTGAACTGTTTTTTGGTCTTAGGGCTCTTAAGGGACTACGGCCAAATGAAGTAGCTTAAAAGAAACAAAATTTTTGCACACCAAAATGAATCCTCCTCTAACATTTACCTAGCCACCCATACATGTTGGCATAGTAGTTTCAAAGTGCCATGACCCACCGTATGAAAAATATAGCATTTGACAACCTTACACTAGCTCAAGCCGCACTATTTTATGTGTTTGCAAACAATAGGGAAATGAGAGTACCAATTTGAGATAGAAAAAACTAAGATAGGATATTGATAGGTTCCCTACACCGAGGTGTAGGATCCAATGAGATATCTCTAGGTGCCACAGAGATTGAGTAATCACCCATCAAAGTTGAGCGGTTTTTTGGTCTAAGGGCTCTCTTTTTTTTTTTTTTTAATTGGCAAATAGTTTTTTGAAAGGGACTATACCCTTGAATACAAAAGAAGGCCTGAGAGCCGGAATAAGAGTGAGAAACAGAGAGAATGGATCAAGATCCAAGTGTTACAATGAAGCTCCAAGTAGCTCAGAAACAACTACTCAATCGAGACAAAACAACAAAACAACAACAAAAAAATAGCAAACCGACCGCAAAGAAATAGCAGAAAAACAACAAAAAGCAGCAGAAGCATCCAGAACTACTTCTTGGTAGCTTTATCGATACTGATCTTGATTTTCTTCCAGGCATGAAACATACCCAAAGCAGTCATATGGGCAGCATCAGTCTTATCAAGCTCCTCAATGGTTTTTGGTCTAAGGGCTCTTAAGGGACCATGCCCGAACAAATTATCCCGTAAGAAACAACATTATCACACACCGAAAAAACATTTCCTCTAGTGTTTACCTAGCCACCTAGATGTGTTGGCACATTTGGTTCAAGATCATACCACGACTAATGCTTACAAAATATAGCGTTTGAAGGTCTTAGACTGGCTCAAACCGCACTATTTTGTGAATTTGCAAACATTAGGGACACGAGAGCACCGATTAGAGACAACAAAAACTAAGATAGACTATCAGATAGGGTCCCTACACTAAGGTGTAGGATCCAACGAGACATCTCTAGGTGCCACGAAGACTGAGTAATCACCCATCAAAGTTGAACGGTTTTTAGGTGTTAGGGCTCTTAAGGGACTATGCCCAAATGAAGTAGCCCAGAAGCAATGACATTGTCATGCATCAAAACAATACCTCTTCTAGTGTTTACCTGGCCACCTAGCCATGTTAACACATTCATTTTGGTGCCATGACCCACTGTTTGCAAAATATAGCATTTGATAGCCTATTATTGGCTCGAATAACACTATTTCATGCGTTTGTAAACAATAGAGTAGCAAGAGCACCGATTGGAGACAACAAAAACTGATATTTTCTATTATATAGGTTCCCTACACCAAGGTGTAGGACCTAACAAGATGTCTCTAGGTGCCACGGAGACCAAGTGATCACTAGTTGAAGTTGAATGGTTTTTGGTCTCAGGGCTCTTAAGGGACTATGCCCGAACGAAGTAGATCTGAAGCAATGACATTTTTGCACACAAAAAGATGCCTCCTCTAGTGTTTAACTAGCTATCTTTACATTTTGGCATAATTGGTTTGGTGCCATGATCCACCATTTCCAAAATATAGCATTTGAAAGCTTTACAATGGCTCAAACGACACTATTTACCGCATTTCCAAAAAGTAGGGCAATGAGAGAACTAATTGGAGAAAGAAAAATCTGAGATAGAATATTGTACAGGGTTCCTATGCTAAGGTGTAGGATCCCATGAGACATCTCTAGATGCCACAGAGGTCGAATAATCACTGGTCGAAGTTGAACAGTTTTATGGTCTCATGGCTATTATTGGACTACGCCCGAATGAAGTATCCTGAGAAAGCAAGAACATTGTCACACACCAAAATGACAACTCCTATAGCATTTAACTTTCCACTCAGATGTGTTCAGCACAATCATTTTAGTGCCATGACCCATGGTTTACAAAATATAGTGTTTGACAACCTTATAGTGGTTCTAACTACACTATTTCACATGTTTGCAAACAATAGGGCAATGAGAACACCGATCGAGAGAGAGTAAAAACTAAGACATGCTATTGTAGAGGGTCCCTATGCCGAGGTGTAGGATCCCATGAAACATCTCTAGGTGCCACGTGTTTGAGTAATCACCCGTTGAAGTTGAATGATTTATTGGTGTCGTGGCTCTTAAGGGACTATACTTGAACAAAGTAGCCCGGAAGCAACAACACTTTTGTACACCAAAATAATGCCTCCTCTAGTTTTTACCTAGCCACCAAGATGTTTTTTAACATTCAGTTTGGTTGCATGACCCATTGTTTGCAAAATATAGCATTTTGACTGACTTTACACTCGGCTCAAGCTACACTATTTCACATGTTTACAAACAATAGGGCAATGAGAGCACTGATTAGAGATAGAAAAAAACCAATACAAAGTTATTTGATAGGGTCCCCTACATAGATGTGTAGGATCCAATGAGACATCTCTAGGTGAAATGGAGACCAAGTAATCACCCATCAAAGTTGAACATTTTTTTGGTCTCAGGTATCTTAAGGAACTACGCCCAAATGAAGTAGCCCAGAAGCAACGACATTTTCACGCACCAAAATGACACCTCCTTTAGCATTTACCGGCCACTTGGACATTTTAGCATATTCAGTTTAGAGCCACGACCCATAGTTTACAAAATATAGTGTTTGATAGCCTTACACTGGCTCAAATCGCACTATTTTGCATTTTTACAAACAATAAGGCAGGGAGAGCACTTATTTGATATGGAAAAAATTGAGATGAGACTATTGTAGAGGGTCCTTACATCGAGGTGTAGGATCTAACGAGATGTCTTTAGGTTCCACGAAGACTGAGTAATCACCCATCAAAGTTGAATGAGTTTTTGTTCTCGTGGATCTTAAGGCACTATGCCCAAATGAAGTAGCCCAAAAGTAATGACATTTTCATGCACTGAAACGACACCTCCTCTAGTGTTTCCTTGGCCACCCAGACACTTTGGCATATTTGGTTTGGTGCCATGACCCCCGTTTGTGAAATATTGCATTGATAGCGTTATAATCGCTCAAACTACACTATTTCGCACATTTGCAAACAATAGGGCAGCGAGAGCACCGATTGGAGACAGAAAAAATAAAGACATAATATTATAGAGGGTCCCTACATTGAGGTGTAGTATCCCATGAGACATCTCTAGGTTCCATGGAGACCAATTAATCACCTATCAAAGTTGAACAATTTTTGGTCTTAGGGCTCTTAAGGGACTAAGCTCGAACGAAGTAGCCCATAAGTAACAACATTTTCACACCAAACAAATTCTGTTATAGTGTTTACCTAGCCACCTAGATATGTTATCATAGTCGGTTCAGTGCCATGATGTCCTAAGGCATGAATTCTCACTACTCACCTCCGTTCATTTCCTAGGACTGCCTAGAAAAGGTAGTTTGTAAACAATTATGCCACGAAGGCTCAAGGAATGCCAGACCTTGAATTCTTGGGTGCGACTAGAGGCCTCCTTCACTCAAGTTTTGGCTCGATGGTTCTTGGTTTGGATGACCGAGCACCAAGTTGTGATCGTCATAATTTTCTGCTGAAAACATGAATTGGGATTAATAGGGAAGGGGTTCTTGGCTCTAGATCGGGTGGTCTAACTCCAAACCGGGCCTCCCTAGAGCCCACCATAAAGCACCCAAAGGCATATACCCCCACAATCGAACATGTTGGTTGTGAAAGTTTTCTACCATGACATCCCAGGGCATGAATTCTCACTACTCACTCACATCAATGAGATTGTAACAAGGTAAACACATTACCATGTAAATACTCTAATGATTGTTTGATCTCTTTTTAAAGCATGTTAATACACAATAGAGTGTTAAGAATATTTTTTGCATATCTTGTGCCAACTAAACTACAATGTTTCTGTATTTTTTAAACAAGTGAATTTAAATTAGGACCTTATTGTTACACATATCAATAACACTTAATTTGGAATAATACTTACCAAATAAATTGTAAGTACATAAAAACATATAAAGTGACTTGTAATAAATCCCTCAAGACCATTTTTATCTATGTACTTTTTTTCCCATTTCAGAGTGTGTTAACCACGTACTTAAAATAAGAAAATTGATATAAGTCCACACTTGAATATCTTGAAAAAATGATCTTGCACCCAAGAAACTTCAAAACCATTATATAACATAATGTCATATAGCATAATAATAACATAACATCATATATCATATATATCATATGGATAATGGTCACATAATCGAGGCCATCAAATCAAATCAAACATAAAACTCATATGGTTATGAAAACATACAAAGAAGGATATCATGTGTAATGAAATAAAATCAAACACGAAGTAATATCCTTATGAAAACCAACATGGATATAATGTATAAAACTAAGTGTGTCATGTGTCTCGAAAATATAAGTTCATAATGTATCAAAATAAGTGTGTCATATATATAGGACCACATGCGGTCACATAAGAATATATACATGGACTATGAAGAATCATGAACTAGGACCAGATGGAATACACACACACACACACACACATCCAAGTCCTATGAATCTAATCATGTAGCATATTCCCTCTTTTCACCCTGCTTGAAGAAGCATGTCCACGGCTTGTGGATGTAGTGGAGGGAGATTCCACTATGAATATCATCCATGTGGTCCTAGGTGTCTCTAACCAGGCCTGTAACCTAGCCTACACATTCATAAATATCAATTTTTTAACACCCAAAATTTAAAAATACATTCAAAGTTTAGAAAATTATAATTTATAATGCATGTGAAATCTTACCGCAATCTCATGATCCCTATCGATTTTTCATCGACACATTGTCAGGATCAATGGTAGACTCATGAGGGGTAGGGTACATACAAATAAATAGTTCAAATTAAATATTTCATATACAAAATTTGATATTTGTAGATATGTAATAAGAAAACATTCCTCGAAAATTTAACAAATTTGAAAAATTATACCTGAGTTAGTGGATCTACAGACGCTATGAAAACATCAAAAACAGTCTCATGTCTACACATAGGGAGGATTCTCTCTATAAGTCATAAGATATACAAAAACATGTATATAAATATTAATTTAAAACTATCTAGGAATGAGTATTAGCATGAGAAGAGGAATAGTAGCAATAAGGCCTAAAACAGAGAGTTATGTAAGATTGCAAGTGTACATGGTGAACTAATAGTCTAAAAATGTTGTGGTTTAGTAGAGAAGGATAATTAGTACTATTTATTTGTATAATATATCTTGAATATTAATATGGAAAGGTCCTACAGGTGATGTAGATCATAGTCATGTAATTTTTATGTGTCTTGAAATTGCATAATTTGATTTTTAGAGCAAATTGTAGGCTCTCGAGATCTATCTAGGGATTTTTGTAAATTTTGATTCTACGAGTGAATATTTCTAGAAATTTCAAATTATATTTGATTGTGCATGAATTATAAGACCCCAAGATTTTCCGGTGATTGATACAATGTAGTGAAAGTTATCTAGTTAACAATTATTTGAGCAACTGTGTAAAAGTATAGTGTACAAAAATTAAAGTAAAAGTATAGCTTCTCACTATAATTTGATAAATAATGATCTTAGACTAGATACAAAGGTGATATTAGGTATGAATGAGATGTTTGAATGATCTTATGGGTGTAGGAATAAAGAAAATGCCATCAGTTGAATGAAATCTGATTGTACAGGACAATATTAAGTCACAAAAAGGGTTATTAGAGATATTCAAGAAGTAATTCATTAAAGATGTGGAATGTATTTCCAGTATGTAGAACTTGGTTCTAGGAAGGTCACCAAGCTATATCCATTGTGTACATGAGAATGCAAATATAGAGAAACTTGATGAATAACAGATATATAATATGAGATTGGGTGTATAGAAT
The DNA here is from genome assembly GCA_018340775.1 of Taxus wallichiana var. yunnanensis. Classification (NCBI taxonomy): domain Eukaryota; kingdom Viridiplantae; phylum Streptophyta; class Pinopsida; order Cupressales; family Taxaceae; genus Taxus; species Taxus wallichiana. Next base: position 90,787,000 of record CM031243.1, on the reverse strand, counting down.
TGCATAGGGAGTATTGGTGATAAACATGAACCAAGGGACCCATGATATATTTAGAAGTGTAGGTAAATTATCCCATATTTTCATGTCTCTTTATTTTTAGAGAGAAGAGGGTTGATAAATAACATGCATAGAACTAACAATGTTGGCAAGGTTAGTTATGCATACATCTTAATAAGGTAAAAGATATCCTCATAGGCAAGGGATAATGAAGAAATAATTAGATATGGATTTCTCTAGACTCATGTCTAGCATAGAGGTAAGTGTCCAAGATCATGATAAAAGGAGAGTGTGTATATCTAGGAGAGTGTTAAACTTAACCCTTGCATCATAAGAGCTTAATGTTATGATAAAATCGTACTAGCTAGAGTTATCGGATAGTAAACTACTACAAAATTCCATAATTAGAAAATTCCACAATTAGAAACAAATTTTAAATAGAAAATGACATATTTAAAAGTCACGTGAGGCGTGCAAGAGCATTAGTTCCCAGAGAAGATGATGACCCGCTAGGCTCTTGTGTATAAAAGACAAACATATTAATATGTACATGTACACGTGAAACATTATACATGAACATTAAAAATGTGTATTTAATAATAAAAGTGCAATCAAATGAAATTTGAAATGTAAGTAACTTAAAACTTACATCTGTAACACACCCAATTGTAGTAGCTAGCATGTCGATGTCGGATGTGTCCTTCACCACTCTTGTTGTTTGAAATTAAAAAATATTAGTTTTTATATGTATGTACATGACGTAATCAAATACATATATACTAAAATATCCAATGAAATAAAGTAATGTATATATATATTATATTTATTTGACATTTCCCGTGAAAACCAAGATCATTTGTACACTAGCCCCAAAACATCCGCCATCATCTCATTTAGAGAAAATAAATCATCTAATCCAGCAAATGATGTCTCACCCGCAATACATACAACACCACATTATCCATAGTGGTGTGGTATGATCGAACCGACAACTCCACCAACATCACCGAGATGCAATCTAGTCACTATGCGAGGTCGAGTGTCTCGTGATCTCCTTAATGCATATAGTGTGTCAATCTCCACAACCTCCTTCACTATAGGAGGGATAAATGAAGGAATTGGGTGTTTTGGGGCATAAGGGATCCTTTGTTGACTAACAAATGCACCAGGTCTACTCATGCAGTGAGCCACCTCCTCACCAATAAAACTCAAAAATTCAAAATAACTTGGGACCTCATTAACCATGAACTCACAATATAATTTCTTCAAAAAATAAAGAGGAACCTCATTGTTTTTGCATGGTGGATAATAAAAAACCATCCACCATTGGTCCAAAAAATTGTTCTTGATTCGGTCATTGTGGCACCAATGGATTGGGAACTATTTGCAAGTAGTCATGGGGAGGGGGAATTGGTTCTTGGGTCAATAAATAATGCACAAATGCGGTCTTTTGTAAAAAAATTATATTTTATGGCCACATGGGATAATTTATCTACATACCACCACCTATAATCACCTCTTAAGGTATTCCATCCGTCTATTTGGTTGGTTATGGAGTCGACTTCGCCAATCAATGTTTGCAATGTGTTGTCTAAAGTCATGTGGGACATATTTGTGGCATGATTTTTTTATTGTCTGAATAAGGTTCTCAATGGAAATTTTATTTTGTCGGATTCTTCCAATGATATCAACTTGTGTTCCTGCTAGTTCCATGGGGACAAAAGGAGCCACATGAGGTAGATCTACGTTTGGAGGAGGGTTTTGAGGAATATTTGGAGGGTTTTGAGGAAGATTTGGATGGTTTACAGGATTACAAGTCATTGAACAACTATAAAAAACAACAAATGGTATACATAAAAAAATATTGAAAAACCCATGATAATCACAAAATAACCTAAAACACAAAAAAATGATCAAAATTGAGGGCTTACCTTGTCGCCTTGGTGGCATCATTGAAATTTTTTTGATCCAAAAGTCTGAAGAGCAATTTTCAAGGGGTATTCAAAGCTCGAGTGCTAATAGTGGAGGAGAAATCATGGTTCACAGGGGAAAATGGGGGAAAATGAGAAGTCCCGGGTCTGTTATTTTTGTCTCAGAGGATCACAATCACGGTTTATAACCGCGATCGTAGTTTTAGGTTCAGAAATTCTTGAACATATAGAAAATAGTCCACGATCATTTAAACCATAATCGCGGTACATGAATTTGGGGTTTTCATGTCCACCAACTTGCTGCACTTACTCTTGCAATATATGAAGTTGTTCATTATTTGTCTATATGATCTCGTATTTGACTGTCAAGTGTTTATAATAAATCAAGTGACAACTTTTTTGAGATAAGTATTGTGTGTGTGGTTGTTCTTACTTCAAATTAATTTACACTAACCATAGAGGAAACCAAGCTATGAGAGATTTTTCTTTACTCAGATCTCCCAAATAGGTCCTCTCTCACCTTGATCAAGACACATTTAAAAGTAGCAGGGTAAATCTATCATTTGTGAAGGTTCCTTCTAATCATGTCCTTTATTTGAGTCATTGAGTGGAGTGTTGGAAAAATCCCTGGATATCAACATCAAATAACTTTTCATTGTTCATAACTCTCTCAAATCCAACTAATTCATATTTGATGCTCTTCTCCTAGGGTGTAATTTTGGGAGCCAACACCCGAGTGATGTTATTTCCAGGACTTCATTACTATATTTGATTTTTTACGACTCATACTATTTACAAACATTCTTCAAGTTATAGGTTCCATATATTTCTATAATTTGATATTCTAGTGGCAAATACCTAAAAGAAAAATTGGGATAGGTTGGTTTCATCATATTGCAACTATTGTTTTAATTTATACTTTACAAAAATTAAAAGGATTGCAGTCTTCTTTCAAATATGATACCACTAAGAAGTTGTTTCGAGTTTGAATTTTTAGGAAAAAGAAGAAAATATGAAATCTTGTAATTGATCAAATTTCAAAGAGTAGTTGTAATCAAGATAATAAGCTTTATATTCCACTATTAAAGATTTCTCTAGCACATTTGACAATTTTAAATCATCCGGTAAGCCTAATATTGTTCATTCATTTATTAAGGAGAACCAAGAATTTGATCTAGAATTTATTCCTTCCTCAATATTTCATCAGACTTTTCAAAATCCATTAAACCAACAAACTCTTGTTCATCATTGGCTACACCATCCTTTACCTTCAATTCATGTGAAGAATAACATGGTTGACCCACCTCCTAGAGAACCTTTCAGAATTAACACATATAAACCTATTAATGTTGATGACATAGAATTTTATCCAAATGAAGTCCCTAATGAGATTAAAATGAGATTGCCCAAGTTTTAAGGAAATAATGTTGTTAGTAGTGATCATCATTTGAAGCTATTTCAGAATCTACTGGAGGAATATGAGGTTCAGTTTGAATATGTATGTGTAAAGTTGTTTGTATACACTCTAGAAGAATATGCTCATGATTGGTTCAAATCCTTGCCTAATGGTTCAATTGATTCATGATAGGAGAGACTAAATTAATTTAAGGTTTCATATGGTGATAGAATTGATCCAAGGTTTCTATTTTCTGAGTTTGAGAACATTAAGAAGAATCCCAATGAGTGTGCCCAAGACTTCAATACAAGATTCAATAAAACATTGACAAGATTTCCCAAAATTATAAGACCTAGTGATGAATCTTGTCTTATTAAGTATTCAGATGCATTTGATAAGAAAACAACATACTACTTAAGAGATAAAAATCCTAGAACTCTGAGACAAGATTTTATCATGGCTATCTAAATTGAAAATAATATTAAAGTTGTTGGAAAGCCACCAAAAAGAGAGGGTGTGAAGTTAGTTAACCCAGAAAAACCTCAAGCCAGCAAAAAAATTGACCTTAAAGTAGTTGTGAAAACTTTAGCAGGGGATGTTAACTAAATTTATTATAAATTAACACGGGATGTGAAGGGATTATCTCCCAACCCTCAGAATCGACATTAGAATATGAGACATAATATATTTGGTAATAAAGATAGAGGAAAAGGACATATGGGTTTAGGTAGCAAGTACCAAAATTTTAGAGATAAAAAAGTAGTCCCTGACCCTTTAGTGGGAAGAGTAGCTGCTATTGAGGAAGAACATGCCATTGATTGGTGTGACAAATGTTTCACGCCCATGTTACTTGTAATCCACCTACAGATGATGATGATGATGATGATGAAGCTTATTTTAGTGATGTATGCATGATGGAATGTCAATCAATATGTGATCAAGATGTATCTTCTATAGACCTCCTCTCTTCTCGAAGTGTGGTTGATTTCTAGACTTGTGTTGAAAAGATTAAGTCTCTCCCTATTGAAATTAATGTTGAGGCTGATATGGCCCAATATTTTGAATTTCCTAATCATGATTTTGAGTATCTTAGAGATTTGATGATCAAGAAATATGATGGTGATGTTCCTTCTAGTGAGGATAGAAAATTATTGATCAATGGTGTAGTTACTCAAAAAAGTATTACAATCTCATAAATAGACAAGTTTAAGGACATGCTCCTACAACTAAAGAAAATATGCCTATTCTTTCTAATATCCCCAAAGGTTTTCCTAAAATTGGGTTGAATAAAACTCCTATAATTCATCCCGAACCAAGAATTTCTTCCCTAAACCCCACTAAGAAGAACCTTTTGCCATATAATAAAATTGTAACAATGCCTTCCAATGCTCCTCTCCCCAAATATAATGTTTGTGATATGGCTCAGATTTTAAGTCAAATAAAGATTACAGTTCCCATTGTATAATTGTTAAGGATCCTTGAGCATAAAAAGCAAGTCTTTGAGTATTTGGGCTTTAAATAAGATGATATTGTTACAAGTAGAGATCATGTTAATGAGAAATCATCCCCCACTATTGTTGAAGATGATGTGCAAGAAAATAAATAAGATATGGAAATTCCTTCTGAGGTATATCTAGGAACTTCTTTAGTAGAAACACAATTGGATGTTGACCCCTTTTCACATCACTTATTATAAATGGGTGGATTTTACACAATTGTATGTTTGATTCTGGAGCTTCATGTAACATTATGCCTCTTGCAATCATGGATTGATTGTACAAATGATAACACATACAAAAAGTACTTGGCTATGAATGTTGTCATTGTTGACTACCCTACCAAGTGGGGGATGTTGTTGTGAAGAAAGTGGGTAGATAGTGTGGGAGGAGGTTTCTAAATGGATATGTCCCATGTTATCATACCATTCGAAGGAAAATTTGTCAAGTTATACAAAGAAGATAAGATGCTACACCTCATTGAAGATCCTCATAATTCTTATGAAGTGATTTTTACTGATGTAGACATGGAGGATTTTATAAGAAAAAATGATTTTGAAGATAATTTTATGGATGATAATGCTCAATATGAAAACCTGTGGTCCCATGGACCATGAACTTTCATGGAGCTTACTCAAGTAACAATAATTGTGTAGGAGTGTTGTTAAGTTCTCGAGCAATTGATTTTTTCATTTTTTCTTTTAAATTGAATTTTGAATGCACCAATAATGTCACTGAGTATGAAGCACTATTTCTAGGATTAATAACTTATTGCAGACATGGAATAAAATATCTCATAGTTAAAGGGGATTATGAGTTTGTGATTAAGGAAATAAGAAAATTATATATAGTAAATAATCGAGAGATTGAAACAAGACAGATTTAAATGTAGTATCGAATCTCATTGAATGTTTTAATTAATTTAATATTGAGTGTCATGAAAGAAATAAAAATGTGGCAACCGATAGATCGACAGTCTTGGGTTCAAATTATGATAACCAGGATTCATCCCCTTATTACAAATTTGAAGTAGAAACAATGGTTTGACCCTCTATACATGATAATATACAACACTGACAAGTATTTGATAATGATTCACACATCAATATATTTTTAATTGCCAAGATGAGTTCACTGACCAGATCATTGACTTGGAACCTATGGTAGAGGTGTGTGAGGGAAAATAGACTCTCTTTGGTAAAGAAGTAATTTAGTTAAAAACTAATGTAATCCCAAAAGGATTAGTTAGTTTAGAATATTCCTTTGATAGTAATGACAAAGAATTTTGTAAATCTGCTAATTTTCCAAGAGATGTTGTGGAGTGTAATTTGGGTTGTGTCAAGATCCTATAAATATATGGTTAGGGAGTAATCTAAATAAGAATGAAAGAGAGTATTCTACTAAGTTGTTAAAAATTCATCAAGACTACCTTTCTTGGTTTTATTCTCAGTTAAAATCCTTTAGAAAGGATCGGTTACAACATGATATACCCTTGTCACCCAACACTAAGGCATTTAGACATAAGCATATGTATATTAATCATATTCTTGCAAATAAGATGCAAAATGAATTGAAAAAGCCAAGGCATGGTGGCATAATCGAGCCCACTAGATACTCTTCATGGGTAGAAAATTTAGTACTAGTCGAAAGAAGAAAGGAGACATAAGGATTTGTGTAGATTTTAGAAATATCAACAAATATTCACTTAAAGATAATTATCCATTGTCAAATATGGAAAATTTATTGAAAAAGGTAATATGATTAAATATGTTATCTACATTAAATGGATTTTTGGATATAACCAAGTGGTAGTGAAACCATCAGATTAATTCAAAACTACCTTCACTACCTCATGAGAAACATATGTTTATACCAGGATGTCGTTTGGGTTAATGAACACTGGAGAAAATTTTCAAAGGGCCATGGATGTGGCTTTTTTTGGTCTTATCAATGATTTTATTATAGTATATCAAGATGATATAACTATTTTCTCCAAGAAAAGGGGTGACCACTTGGGGCACCTTGAAAAAATGTTGCTTAGATGTAGAGAGTATGGGATTTCATTAAATCCTAAGAAATGTCATTTTGGTGTGTAAAAAGAAAATCTAATATGAAACATTGTGACACAAGGAGTCATGATTGATCCAGAAAGGGTGGAAGAAATTAATAATGTTCTCATCCCTATGTCCAAGAAAGGAATTCATACCTTTTTTGGATAGATAATTTTATGAGAAGGTTCATTTCAAATTTTGTTGAGATTACTATCCCCATCACTAGTATGCTAAAAAATAAGAAGACAATTAAGTGGGAAGAAGGGGTTGTCCAAATATTTAAAGGATTAAAATATTCACTCAAAACTTATCCCTGATTGTAAAAGGAATTTTGAATGTTTTCATTTTCCTCTGAATTCACTATTGCCTTTGTGTTGTTACAAAATAATGAAGAAGGTCATGAAAATCCTATTTCTTTTTTTTAGCAAAGCTTTGCAAGGATCTGAACTGAAGTATTCTGTCATGGAAAAGAAATATTTTTCTCTTTTCAAAGAAACCAAGATCTTCAGACCTTATATTATTAGCTCAAAGATAGTTTCCTATGTGCCTCACACAATGGTAAAGGACATTTTATCTCAGATGGAAGTATCCAATAAGAGATTTCGTTGGGTCAAAAAATTATAAGAATATGATATGGACATACAAACTACCAAGATGGTGCAGGGTCTAGGCCTTGCAAAATTAATGGCAGAGAGAAATTTGCATATTGTTGAAATTCACAATGTTGAAGAAGGTGGGCTACACCCTCATGAAAAGGTAAGCACTTCAACTTGGTATAGAGATATTGTCTATTAATTTAAAAATTTTAATTTTCCTATGCACTTAGATAAAAATTAGAGGAGGACACTCAAGTTAGTTTCCCAAAATTATATTTTGACTGATCATGGGCTAGCTTGGAAGAACCCAGAGGGAGTTTTGTTGAGATGTATCACTAAAGAAGAAGCACCTAAGATAATTGTATAATTCCATGGGGGAGTATGTGGAGGTCATTTTGTTGGGAGAGTCACTACTCATAAGATTTTGAGGGTAGGTTATTGGTGGCCTTCATTGTTTAAATATATTTCCTTGTTGGTTAGAAGGTGTGAGAGATGTCAACACTTTTCTATAATACTGAAAGCATTTAGGGCCTTATCCGTGTAACCTATGTCTATAGAAGATCCATTTAAACAATGGGGATTAGACTTTATTGGTGAGATATCAAACCCTTCAAGTGTTGGTCATAAATGGATATTAGTAGCTACTGACTACTTTACCAAATGGGTTGAATCCATTCCTACTAGGAAGGAAACTCATCAAGTAGTCATGGAATTTATTCTTAATAATATAATTTATAGATTTGGAGTGCGTGTCAAGATATTTGCTAACAATTCCATGAGATTTAGAGCTAATCCATTATGAAAAACGTGTAAGGAATATGGAATTAATTTGGCTTATGTAGAAAATTATAATCCTCAAGGAAATGGCCAAGAAAAATCAAGCAATAAGAACTTTTTTAAGATCCTCAGAAGAACATTGGAAAAAAAAAAAGGAAATGGGGAGAGAAATTGAAATTTGCACTATGGGAAGATAGAGTTACAACCAAGAGGTCTACTAGAAAGAGTCCTTTTGAGTTATTTTATGGACTTCAATCCCTTTTTACCTTGTACTTGAAAAAAAATTCATATTAGTTCATGCAACAATTTGAGGATGGAGAAGAAGTAAGTCCCTATGAGACAAGTATTAATTAGATTATGGAACTGGATGAGGAAATACGAGAGTCCCATCAAAGACATGTCAACTTTAGAGAAAAAATTAATGCACTCCAAGATTTTTCAATGTTGGAGAATTGGTCTTGTTATGGGTAAACAAGATGAAAACAAGGGAAAACATGGAAAACTTGATGCCCTATGGATGGGACCATATTCGATTGACATAAAAATTTAATGAGATTGCTTTCATTCTCGAACGACTTAGAAGGACATTTTCTGGAGTTCCCTTTTAATGGAAGGAATCTCAAACATTTCTTGGACTAAGATGGAAGGTCAGGTATGATTTTATATAGTGTACAACACTATTTTTTTGTTTTGCTTATGCTTTTGTTGTTTCTCCCCTCTGTTTGTGTTATTTTTTTCTTTTATTTGTCTTGTTTTCCTTTTTTGTGCTTTGGTCTACAAGTGCCTAGATTTATGTAGTTGTTTATTTTTCCCATGTCCTATTTTGCATCTATTTTGTAAGATTTGTGTTTTCTAAACCCATGAATCATTTCCCAATGGAATAAGAATCTGGTCTTTGTTCTTGTGGCACCCATTGGGGTATCCATCCCCAAGAAAATCTATCGTTAGACTCAATCCAGCTTATTTGGATTGAGATAGTATTTTCTAGTGAGTTTACCATAAATTTAATAGGTTATGTGCATTTCTTATTGCTTCCCAATCTTTAAATTTTATACTAAGACAAGAAGAAGTGTCAATTTGTGTTAAATGTTTTTCCTGATCGAGTAAAAGAGAAGATTTAGCAAAAGTATTGAGGGACTAATTAAATGGTTTGGTTTATCAAAGTATAAAACCTTCAGGATCATTGGTGATTGGGACTATGTCTATATTTTTCACAAATAACTTTCCATTAGCTAAAAATTATCCAAACTTCTCCCAAAATATGAAGCTATAAAGGCTCAAAAAATTACGCAACCCGACCACGAAGTATCAAGCTACATGAATAGTTAAAAAGCTCATTAAAATGGACTTAACTGTTTTAAAAAATATTTCTGGCCATTATGCATTTTTTTGTCACTAATGTCAACTACATTTATGTAAAATTGTTTCATGATGAATTATGAGTCCCCATATGATGTTATTCAAATGTCTATCATGAATATTGAGTGGTTTGGCGAGTTGTCATGGTGTCCTGGTGCATGGTTGAGCTAGTATAGTAACTATTTTAGCTCCCTAGTGTTGGTTTGATGTTTTAATGTGGTCATTCATGGTCCATGAGGTGTGTTACAAGTGTACATGAGTCTCGCATAAGGTCAACATGGTCAAATCATGAGTTTTCAAGGTTGAGTCAGGTCTCTTTAGGATTGTTTCTATCCCTGGAGCATCCAGAATGAGGTAGAGGTGTGAGATTTGGACCAGATAAGTATTTTTTGAGCATGGTAGTATAATATTAATAGTTTAGCTAAGGTTTGTGATGCTTTTAAGGTCATAACTCGGTGGTTTGATGTGTTTGTAGGGTCCTTGGGAAGCTAAAAGTGAGAAATAGATAGTTTGGCATTGGTAAGTCACTATGGCTAGAGATTTTTAGGAATATTTGGGATATGTGCTGATTATATAAATTTATAGGATGTTTTGATGGTGTTTTATGCCAAACTTCAGGTCATTATGATAAATTTGAAGTTATGCAAGTGTCGACAAAACCCGGTAGGTTATAGTGTGATTTTCAAGTAAAGTTGGACCTTTTGATGTTATTGTGAATTGTATTATTTAAATGGGGAAATGAGATCTTAGGAAAAAAATACGGTAATTTATTAATCTTTAAAAATAAATAATGAGGTGGTTTTAGCGTCACATTTTTATGAACGGTTGTTAAGAAGGTAGAGTGGTCTAAAACCTACTAGAGAAGTTTACAAAAATGTTCTTCAGATCAGCCCAATTTTTATTAGTTCATAAAAATTGATGATTGGATGTTGTATAATAATCCTAATTATTTCCATAAATTTATGGTTGAGTTCATGGTGATATGTGGACCCCACCTAAAAATAACAATTTCTAGAGATGAAGGTTTTAGACAAGATGATCCAAAGGAGTAAGATGAAAAATTGATGGTGCATGATTACCTGAGAGTTTTTATTGATGTACACGAATGTTTTAGGACATGATAATTTAGTTTCATGGTGTTTTGAGTTCCAAACAGGTTGATTGGTCAAAGGGTAGTTTTGGGGTCTTAAATAGTAGGGTCCAGTAAATTGAGCATAAGTTGAGATACAAGTAGAGTTTTGAGATGATTAAAGTTGTGTTGGAAATTAGGTTTAGAGATATTTATAGTGATATATTTATTTCCTAATGATAATGTAATTTTACATGGTTTCCATGTCATTCTTTGAGCAATAATACTTTTAACAGCTTTAAGACAACATCGGTTTTGGTGTCAGTTTTATGTTATTTTAAGCATGAGATGGATTAGGTGATGCTTCTTATCACCTATAATGTAAAGAGAGATTCATTTGGAATATATTGAATTAATTTGGATGTCTTAAATGTATGTATAAATTATTGTATGAGCTAAACTTTGGAAATAAATTGTTTGGCATGTTGATCTGGTGAAGGAAAAAGTAGTTGTGGTTTGATGTGAATGTCATTTCATTACTTATAACTTGCTTAGAAGTGTTCTAAAGGTTCGACATTTATTTATAGTGGTCACAAGACATGTTTTGGTTGATTATAAGTTTTTTTATCATATGAAATTTCCAAGGTGCCTAAGGGTGTAGGAAACAACTGTTTTGAAAATCAGTAAAGGATATTGGGTCCATTAAATGAAGTAATTTGATTGGTTAACAAAAATTTCAACCATGTTTAATGTTTAAATTATGTTTTACTTATTTTTTATGAATACGGGAGCTTGGATAAGCATGGATTTTGAATGAGGAGAATTTTGGCATCCTAATACATGTGTTTTAGTGATTTTAGATCATGAAATGAAGGGATTTTTACTAGGCCGACCTACTTGGGTCACTTGTATCTATTGCAGAAAATTTATGGGATGTTTTTAATGATGAATGGGTTGAATTTATCATGAGGTATTGACCTCCTTTGGGTTAGAAAGAATAAATGCATATAAAGTGATGTTTTTGCTCATTTGGTGAGATAGTCTTGCGTGGGGGATTAGTGTAACCTATAGGAGAGTTATTTGCAGGTATGCAGACATGGTTTGAGATCATATCGATGCATTATAGGTTGAGTAATGACTGAGATAATGTGTGCAATATCTAAGAGGCAATACAAGTTGAGAAAGAAGAAGATAGTGCAAGGTTAAAGACCTAGGGTTTGTGAGATGAATAAGTGATATCCATCAGTTGTGGAAGAAATATTTTTAGATATCATATATACTCAATTGGATGATTTGGTGCATGGTAATATTTTGGAGATTGTAGTCTCCTTGTGGAATTGGTGCTTCACTAAATTAGGCTTTGGTGATCCTTTTAGGGTTGGTGCTCTACTAAACTAGGGGTTTATGGTCATTGTGGGGTTGGTGCCTCACTAAATCAAGGGTTGGTGCTCCTTGTAGGGTTGGTGCTCTAATAAACTAGTATTTGGTGCTCTTTGTGGGGTTGTTGCCTCACAAATTAGGGGTTGGTGATCCTTATGAAGTTGTTTCTTTACTAAAATTATTTTCTTTGTGTAATATAAACATGGTTTCAGTGGGTTTTCTTCCCCGTGAGGGTTTCCCACTTATATCTTGTGTCTATGATCTCTCTTGCATGTGTTATGATTATTTTATTGTATCGTGCATACTTAATATGTTATGGTTGAATGCATGTGAATGGATGGATGCTAATTTATGATGAAATAAATGGTAAATGAATTGAAGAAATTGTAGGACTGATTCACCCCCTCTCTTAATCCATTGTGCTTCCAAAAATTGTATCATAGCAAGTTCTTGAGAAGCAAGTTTCACCACTTGAAGGATATCCTTGAAGCACAAAATTTATATAGTAGAAATTTAGAAGTTGAAGAGCTCAAGAGAAAAATATAAGAGGTTGCTAATCCATCTATATGAAGTAGATGAAGACCTAAAAATGTATGAAGAATTGAGGAGAAATTCATGTGAATAAGATGATGATGATCATGAAGAAAATGGCCTCAAAGTGGAAGATGGTCAAGTGAATCCATTGGTCATAATGAGGGTTTTCTTAAAACCTCTAGTGTTTGACATATGACAATCCATCTATGAAGTGTGTACACCATCTCCATCGAGTATAGTTGATGAGAAGTCTCTTAGAGGAGAAAAATAATTTTTTTGTGTTGATTGTGATGAAGGATGTTCAAATAACAAGGATGAAGACCTAAGTCTTGATTTTGAAAATATATCTGAAACTTGCAGCCTTAAAGCTGATAATGGAAATGATGATGACCTAGCATTAGAGTTTTAATATGTTCTTGATAAGTTTGAGTCTCTCAATTCAATGGAATTATATAGGTATAAGTACAAAATCCATCATAGTGTCAAGTAATATGAGTTTGAAAACTCTCCATTCAACTATTGGAGTTATCTAGAGATGTCATCAATAATCTATGTCCAAGAAAGAGGAAAACCAATATGTTTGTACAAACTAAGAAGAGCATGACACTCTCAACATATCATAAGGGAAAATATTTTTCATTTCATCATATGAAGTATGTATTTTTTTGTCTTGAATATTAATTCTAGAGAATACAATGTGATCATAGGACTATGGATAAATGGAAAGATAAATAATATTGTTAAGTTAGTGTTCTCTATCAAGTGTCTTATCGCTAGTGTTGGTGTCAATAATGTCTTGTAAGGATGTATCGTGGTCTACAAGTCTGTTATGTTCTTCAATAAGAGTATGTCATGTTGATTATTGTCATCAAGTATGTTCCTCTCATGTTTTTTTTTTTCAATTTGAGGTCTTCATATGTGGTTTAAAGTACTTCAAGTCCAAGTGATTTGTGTATGTGACTCAAATTTTTGTGTCAACGCACATGTAGCTAAGTGTCACTATTATCTCCGAGTTCTTAGCTCTTACATGTTATCAAATTTTTCCACAATTCAAAATTCTAAGTCCAAATGTTGGAAGTGGGTCTGTGTGAAGCATATTTGTAGTCAAGTCTATTTTTCCCATGTGTTTGGTCAGTGTACATCGTCAAAGGTCTATAATGTTGTCAAAGTGAAATTGTCAAGGGTGCTTAAGGTGTTATAGTGATTTTGTGTGCTATAAACATGGTTTTGTTAGTTGTAATAGGAGTATGTCATATTCCTAATTAGTGAATTTGTTCACAAGATTCTATACCATCAAAAATTGTATGGAATAAGTATTTCAAAAGTCTGCACAACGAAAAGAGGTGCTATGAAGACTCGATACAAAAGGTTGGATGCTTCAAGAGTTAATGATGGCTCTCAATGTTTTGAAAGGAGGTTATCAATGATATAATGGTGTATTGGCATCTCAAATATTATTTATACTTGAAATAAGAGTTGTTTACTAGACATTACAAGAGAAAATTATGAATCTACAAAATGCTTTCAAAACATAAAGTTACACAAGGTCTGTGATAAGGAATTAAATGACAAGGAGAATGGAAAATTGTTTCTAAAGTAGCTTAATGTGAATTAATATAGGTTAAGGTAAAGTTTGTGGTTTTTCAAGAAACCTAAATCAAATAAGTAAGTTGAAATATGGGCATAACTCCTTAAGATTGTATTTACTTGTTTTGGGATTATAAAAAGAAAACCTTTTCATCTCATACAACATGTATCAAGTCTTGTATCTTTTAGTGACTTCTTCAATGTGTGATGTCTTTGTGCATTGGTCTAAGCATCGTAGAATATTTTTTTGAGCACGAATAAAGGCATTTTTATCCCTAAAATGGCATGGAGTAGATGGTTTAGGAAATATGTGTTTGTTGTGACCTCTTGAGGATCACTTATGTAAAAGGAAAAGCTACAAGTAAAGAGGTGAAAAGATATAGGCTCTAAGATCATAATTCCTTAAGATCTCTATGAAGTGATGTATTGAAACCTACATAGTATGAATAATCAAGAATAACTAAGGTTCATAAAGTCTTCAAAACAAATAATTTGTTGTTACACGACGAAGGAATCATCTTGGTATAATGTGAAAATGTCTCAAGGTGAGGTCATGTAGTATGTATTCAATCTTCCAAGTCCATAAATGAAATTTATGGAAGGTCTAGATGAGTGAGCCTACATTGTTGAAAATGAACCATTATTCAAAGTGTGTGCTCAGTATCTTAGGTCAATGAAATAGTTAAAAGTAGAACTCAAAAAGAGATATTTGACTCAATGATCTAAAACAGTTGAATGTAATACTTTCTAAAGGTCTATAATGGTGTATGTAAGTCTACATTGTTCTGAGACTATGGAAGATGATCATATAAGTCTGATATTTTTCCTTGATGTCTATGAATTCATTCATGAACCATGATGAAGATGCTAAGATCCAAATGGTGTATGTCATTCTCAAAGACAAAAATTCGTAACTTGATAATATGCTGCTACAACCCGTGAAAGAGAGAAAATATTCATGTTACTAAAGTTGTATATAGAAGATAAGGTTTCTAATATGCCATTGATCTATGAAACTAAGTTAAATATGTTTCAAGTTTGTATTTGATCCAGATATGCAATTTTAAGGTCTAGTTGAGGTCATCCAGATATGAGAAGCTCCTAAGACAGTAGTATGATTGTTCTTCAAAGTTCAATACTATATGTTACAGGGTACTAAAATTTGAGATGGTGAAATTTGAAGGTTAAGGATGTGTAGACACCTAAATTCAATATCTATACCCTCATCGCGTGTGTGCACATATTTATTTTATCATCCCCCTTTTCTTTAATTGAATTCCCATCCCAATCATCATTAATTAATTAAGACACATTAATTAATTAATCATCTTACATGCCCAATGAACCCATACACATTAATATTTATGCCCATTAATTAATTAATTCATAATAATTAATTAATCTTCATTCATTTCCTAACCAACCTTCTACCGAGGATGATTTTATCCTACACACATCACCTCAATTTTTTAGCTATCTATTTTTATGCCCTAACCAACTTAAATTCATCCCCAAGAAACCTAATCCCACCTACATGCTTTAAAGCTTTTGAGAAATTCTTGAAAACACAAAAACATATTGTCAAAAGTAGAAAATCATGCCCATTGGGGAAAATTTCCCCATAGTTAGCGGTGACCCAACTTGGTCTCTGCTTTGACCCTATAAACCGGATTTTTCCTTTCTATTCTTCATCAAGAAATTAGACATTTGCAATATTCAAGCTTTCTCCCAACCTGAGAATCCTCGTGCTTGGGTAGTTTTGAGACATCTATAGACTTCTTGGACATTCCTTCAATGTTTTTGTATCATTCAAGATCATCGGTCATGAGATCTTCTCACCAATATAATATTGCTTTCTATATCTCTATCGTGTGATCATGTATTTTTTTCTTCTAACATCCTATAGGTATAAAGAATCTTTGGAAACACTCAACAACCCTATCACATAGCTCCTTTTGCTTGCAGTTTTCATCTTATAGTCCTCGGATTTATACCTCTCTTATACAGTCGTCATCGATCCACCCTAGTTGTCATCAACCAAAATCCTGTCTATACAAAAACCTATCTAAAATCTCCTTGGTGGTCCTTTATCCTACCTCTCTACCCATGGTTCTCTTCTTCATATCCTTTTGTAGCAGCTACAAGTCCTTATCAACTTCTAGATCGGTCTCGCACCTTTCAATTCTACATACTACATCTATAGCTTCAGATCCATCCTTCTAGGTCACCATCAACCTGCCTTTACACAATTTGGGTCACCGTTAACCTAGACTAGGTAACACATATTTAATAGTCATTTTAATCAAATCAGTTTTAAATCCATCTTAATAAATTTCCAGATTTAGTGTTGTTATTGTTTCTGCATGTTATTTATAACACTTGTTTTATTTCATCGTTTCTAAAAAAATAGGGGTTGACATCCATCGAGAAATTCAAAATATTCTTGGAACTGGTTAGTAGGGAAATCCCCGCATATATTTATCTAATCAAAATATTGATTTCAGTTTGTCTCATTTATTGGTCTTATTGCAAAGATCCATCATTCAATGCTCGTATCACATACAAGGTAGCATAAACCCTCCTTTGTTTCTAAGTTGCTAATTTATTTAATATCTAGTGCATTAATTTTATTACGAATGATAAATTTGGACAACAAGATGCTTAGAAGTCTATGAAAGAGTCTAGGTCCATTATTGAGCTCTTAAGGTAAATTGAGTTGTATAAGGACTGAAGAAGAGCTATGGAACTTGTGCAATCACACCCAAACCGAGACATGTGGAGGATTAGTGGAAGATCTAAGTTTTCTTAGTGATAGGGAAATAAGGATATAAAGATGATTATGTGTGAGTAAGTATGAGACATGAAAAGTTGTAAAATATGTTGATCAATGCTAATATAAGGTCATGTGAGGATGTATGGGTGTGATATCTTCTAAGATTCTAAGTTAATAATGGTATGTTGATATTTGTCAAAGCATTATGAAATGGGTAGTTGGTATTACAAGGTTACAATAACTTGCAAGTTGGGGTAAAATTCAAGATCTCTATAGTAAGGTATGTCCTTTTAAGATGTTTTTGATCCTGTCTAACCCGTGCATCAATGTTCGAGTCGAGTCAAAGTGTTCCTTCTTGTGTAAGTTGAATAAGAAAAAACATGAGTGATTTGTGCTTAGGGAAAGAAAATGTCTAGTAAAAATAGAGTCTCAATCTATCATATAATGATTTGACTAAAGGATGAAGCTCTTTAATAAATATTGATGGTATGCCACAAGTTCAAAAGGTGTAATTCAGAAATTGGTGAGTTTGTGATTCTCATGCTATGAATATACCTCAAGTCTATGTAATTGACATATGACTATGACTCCTTGTGTTTTTCAAATAGACATATGCATTGAAACATGTGCTATGTAATCTGTAATGAGATTAAATCAATGTATGTATCATATGTCTTGCAAAGTTGGCAAGTTGGTAGAATCATTCATGTGCCAATATTTCAAGTGTTGTGTGTATCTTAAAACTAGTTGGTGTCTTCATAATCCAATCAGAGCCTATGTGTACTTTGTTATGTCTGCAATGGTTTTTGTGGAGCTTCTAAATAGTTGATGAGATTCCTCAAGGTTTGTGTGAAAATTGGAGTTCAAGTGACTGTGATGAAGTCGAAGAAGAAAAGACAAGAATGTCTCAAGGTATATAAGGTCTGCAAAATGAAATAGAATGTAACAAGATACAGTGTTCACTATGAAAGATGTGTGAAATGCTCCTATAGGTCAGATGAAACATGAAAGTAAGATGATTTCATTAGATGCAAGTATATTAGGATGAAAAATAGTGAAGTTTATGAGTGTTAAAACAAGGCATTTGGATCTCGTATAGTCTGTGGGCATGGAATACACCGATGATTCTTTGGTATTTTTGTGTGTAAAGTTAAGAAACATCTGAAATTACTCGGTTGAAAATTATATGTTTTAGGTCTATGTTAGCTAACTAAGGAAGGGGGTAATTTTTTTGACTTCTACAAGGAACATATGGTTAATGCAAGGCTTGAGAGGTATATGAGATAGTGCTTGAAGGTATACTAGATTATAAAGAAAATTTTGGTTCACGTCAAGTATGTTTACAAGGTAAAATGGTTAAAGACATTATGAAATAAATTCAAGACTAGGGCAAAGAGGTTAAGTCCTTCCTAAGGCATATAATCAAGGTAAGTGATCCATTTTTGTGTTTTTGGTCAAATATGAGGTGTATGATTTTAGGGAGCCTTGGAAATGTTTTCCAAGCTGTATTTTGATCTCTAGAGCTGTGATAAGTGGCTCACTTTGGACTGAAAATGAGGTTCGGGGACTATAGTTCTAAAAATGAATATTCTAAGATTTAGAGGCAATTTGGTGCTTATATGCCTAAAATAGACCTAGAAAGTAATGCCAAGTATGGTTGAAGACAAAATGAAGGAGTATCATGCTTAGGGGGATATTTTTTAGGTCCATAAGATCTTTGTATGTTGTTGTTGGAGTTAGAGAAAGAAGAATATAGTCCTAGGATGCATTATTTGGTCAAGTCATGTTTTTGCATTATTCCAATTATATTGAGTCATGATTTGTGATTTTTAATGTAGTAGATTCATTGTATATGTTTTCATAGATTTAAAATGGGGAGTGAGAGAGATCATAAACATGGTGTTTGAGTCATGTGTGTTTTTGTCTTGTTGGTTGTCATAAGTGTTTCTAGATGATGATTTTCATCAATGACAAAGAGGGAGATTGTTGGCCATTATGAGTTTGTTTTGTTATTTATGTCAACCCCATTTATGTAAAAGTGTGTCATGATTAATTATGAGTCCCCATATTATTTTATTCAGATGTTTATTATGAAGATTGAGTATTTTGGTGAGTTGTCATAGTATCTTTTGCATGGTTGAGCTAATATAGTCACTATTTGAGCTCTCTAGTGTTGGTTGGATGTTTTCATGTGGTAATTCATGGTCCATGAGGTGTGTTACAAGTGTACATGAGTCTGCATAAGGTCATTGTGGAAATTTCATGAGTTTTCATGGTTGATTCAGTCTCTTCGTGCTCGTTTCTAGCCCTTGAGCATCCATAATGAGGTAGAGGTGTGAGATTGGGACCATATATTTTTATTGGAGCATTGTGTCAATATGTTGGTAGTTTAATTGAGGTGTATGATGAGTTTAAGGTCATAATTCAGTGGTTTGATGTGTTTCTGTGGTCCTTGGGAAGATAGAAGTGAGAAACAAGTAGTTTGACATAGGTAAGTCATTATGGATGGAGTATTTCAGGGATAGCTGTGATATATGGTGATTATGTAAAGTTAAAGGATTTTTTCATGGTTCTTAATATCAAATTTCAGGTCATTATGCTGAATATTTTTGAATTTATGCAAGTTTTGGCAAACACGGTAAGTTGTAATGTGATTTTCAAGTAAAGTTAGGTGTTCTGATGTTTGTTGTGAATTGTATTCTTTACATAGGGACATGTGAAATTATAAATAGATTCTATGGTAATTTATTAATATTTTTAAAAATAATGAGGTGGCTTTATCATCAAATTTTTATGAATGATCGTTAAGAAGGTAAAGTGGTCTAAAAGCCTAAAGAAACCCTAGTTAGGAGTAGTTTGTAGAAAAATACTTGTATCAGACTAGTTTTGATTGGTTAACCAAAATTTATGATTAGATGTTGTAGAGGACTCCTCAATATTTCCATAAATTTATGGTTGAGGTCATGGTGATATGTAAGCCCCACCTAAAAATAACAGTTTTTGGAGAAGAAGGTTTTAAGACAAGATGGTCCAAATGAATAGCATGCATAATTGATGATCCATGATTATTGAGAATTTTTATTAATTTCCATGAATTTTTAAGGATATGTTCATGCAATTTCATGTTTTTTTGAGGTCTAAACAAATTGACTGGTCAAAGAGTAGTTTTGGGGTCTCAAATAGCATGGTCCAATAAACTTAGCATAACTTGAGCTACAAGTGGATTTTTGAGATTATTAAAGTTGTTTAATAAAGTAGATTCAGATATATTTCAAGTGATATATGCATTTCCTCATGATGAGGTCATTTGATAAGGTTTCCAGGTCATTCTTTGAGAAATAAATATTTTTGGCAATTCAAGACAGCATTTTTAGTGTTAGTTTGATGTTATTTAAAGCATGAGATTCATTGGGTTATGCTTCCTATCACAAGTAATGTGAGAGGGATGAATTTTACATAAAATAAATCAATTTTTAGTTCTTTAATGTATTGTGAAAGTATTTTATGAGCTAACCTTTGGAAACAAATTGTTTGGCAGGTTGATTTGGTGAAGGCAAAAATACTTGTGGTTTAAAGTGAATGATTTTTCATGACTTATAAATTTATTATAAATGTTATAAAGTTTATTAAATTTGTTTGGAGTGGTTACATAGAATATTTTTGTTGATTATAAGTTATTTTGTGATCAGATGAAGTTTCTAGGGTGTTGAAGGGTATAAGAAACATCTGTTTTGAGAATTGTAAAGGATACTTGGCCCATTAAATGAAATAATATGATTGGTTAAAAAAATTTAGACCATGGTTGATTTTTAAATTATGTATTACTCATGTTTTATGAATATGGGAGCTTTAATAAGCATGGTTTTGGAATGAGGAGAATTTTTGCATCCCAATGCATGTGTTTTAGTTTTTTTATCATGAAATGAAGGGCTTTTTGCTAGGCCAACCTACTTGGGTACCTTGTAGCTATTTTGGAAAATTTATGGGATTTTTTAATAATGAATTTATTGAATTTATCATGAGGTACCGACCTCCTTTGGGTTAGAAAGAAGAAATGCATATAAAAGTGATGTTTTGGCTCATTTGGTGAGCTAGTCTTGCATGGGGACTTGCAACCCTGAAGGAGAGTTATTTACAGGTATGAAGACATGGTTTGAGAGATAATATAATGCATTACAGATTGATGAATGATTAATACCATGTGTGCAAGATATTAGAGGTAAGAAAAGTTGATAAGGAAGCAAATAATGGGGTTGAAGACCTAGGGTTTGACCCAGGGTTTGTGAGATGAATAAGTGATATCGATCGTTATGGAAGAAATTTTTCATAGATAAGATATATTTAGGTGGATTATTTTTTTCTTGGTCATTGTTTGCTAGTTGTATCCTCCTTGTGGATTTGGTGCTTCACTAAATTAGGGGTTGGTGTTCCTTGTAGGGTTGGTGCTCTATTAAAATAGGGGTTGGTGCTCCTTGTGGGGTAGGTGCTCCTTGTAGGGTTGGTTCTCCTCAAATAGGGTTTGGTGCTCCTTGTGGGGTTGGTACCTTACTAAATTAGGGGTTGGTGATCCTTTTGAAGTTGGTGCTTCACTAAACATCTTTGCTTTGTGTAATATAAGCACAGTTTAAGTGGATTTTCTTCCTCATGAGGGTTTCCCAATTATATCTTGTCTACGAGCTCTCTTGTATGTGTTATGGTTATTTGATTGTATTGTACACACTTAATATGTTATGGTTAAATGTATATGAATGGATGAATGCTAATGTATGATGAAATAAATGGTAAATGAATTAAATAAATATTAAGACTGATTAACACCCCCTCTCAGTCCATTGTGCTTATAAGAAAGACTATAATGTTCAAATGGCCATCAAATTCCACCTCTCAAAAACACTAGCCATTGGCATTCGAAACCTGCGAGAGACCAAGTTTTCAAGAATTGATGGGTTACTATTTTAATAGTTGTTTGATGTCCATTTACCTGTCAAATTTAATGTTATGGTTAGGAGGAACCATGTGGCAGGATTTCAGTTCTCCTCAAATAATTTTGGCTTTCCAAACACGAAGTTCCTAGATGAAATTTTATTAGATAATTCTATTGGGTCTGGGTTTGGGTCAAAAAAGGTCAAAGAAATGTGGCATGGTTAGGAGGTGACAAGTGGAAAAAGAGTGAGGTCAAAGCAGGAATACATGGAAAAAAATGTAGGAAGAATTTTTTTTCTAATTCCCCCAAAAGGAAAAGATTACGACTCGAGGGCCAAACCAATCAAAAGAAAGCATGATGCAAGGAAGACCGAGAAGTTTGAGGAACATGGAGCTTTTATATTGGCTTACATTTTATGATTTTTAGTCAAGGATAAAGAAAAGGTAAAATATGAAGTGGGAACGAGGATTCCTCATTAGCTAAAGCTTTACTGATCTGTTAGAAGAGCTACAAGAATGGTTGACACTGCGAAAAGCATGGATCTTTCTTAATGTCTCACACTTTAGATTAGTCGGTTAGGGGCTATAAAAGGGGTAAATTGTGATGAATCTTGGAGATTTCCTATGGGGTCTTGCTTCACCATTGTCAATCAAAGAAAAGGATAGTCTAACAAGGTTTGAGAATGTGGCAACAATTTATTGGCTTGCTTTTTTATTAAGGAGCAAGTATATACAGTAGAAAAGAAAAGAAAGAAAAGAAGCAAATCCTGACCCATCGAGCCAATTAAAAACTAACACATAGAGATGGAAAATCAGTGCTCACATTGGTCAGAGGTAGTCCCTGAGATAATCAAAGGCTGCCACATGTCAAATTTTTGTGCATCCCAACATGCAAAACTTCAGAGTGCCATATATTTTGATCCAAAGCTCTAAATCTTATAAAATTTATATCTTTAGAATAATTAGATTGATAAATTGATGATAGTTTTTGGGAGAAAAATTATAAAACATATTTTACATTAAAGATACAATTGTAGTATTGGTCAACCACCCAAATTGATGAAGTATGGTGTTTATTTTGTCCATGCAAGACAGAAGGAATGAATGATTTTAACAGGTAACCCATGCTCCTTTGCAGGATTTTAATGCTTCTTATGGTGGTTATAGAAGGAAATCATATTTTTCTTATTTCTTTCTCCTTCTCATCTTCTATATAATGTAACAATCTTCCATTTTGTGTGATGAGGAAAATTGTGGTAGTTTTAGAGTTTTTACTAAGTTCTATTTTTTGTTTCAATTTCTAGTTTCTTGTAAGACTGTATGTGTCTAAGTATGTAAGGAAGAGCTAAGGTGGTTGCATTGTACATCCATTAGTAGGTTTTGAAGGCATTTGTTTATGTCCCCTAGCCAAAACTTACATGAATATATTATGACTGTTTTGATCAAGCTATACTTTCCTGTTTCTTATGTTTTGAATGAATGAATGAGGAAATATAGTTCTATTACTATCTTGCATTAGCTTTACATTGTCAAGTACACAAGGGTATTTCTTAGTTGTTACATTCTTTTGGTCATTGTGGGCATTGTAGAATAGTGTATATTTTGCAGTGGTTCAACTCAGTTGTAAAATCCTATAGGCAACATCACTTTTGAAGAGTTCTTGGCATCCCTTAAGGGTATTTTGGGTGTATGATACGAATATAACAAGTGCTTTATCTCAGCTCTAACTCCATGATTTGTAGTTAGGATTGGGAAGACTGTAGACAACATTTGTGTTAATTGAGTATCAATGAATGTAAATGTTATTTCACAAATCATGTTAAATTGATTATTATTTTCAAGAATAATAGTTAAGGATGGACTCATTCCATGGGGAAACCACTCTCTTAAGGTCATAAAAGTAACTGCCCTCCCCCTCCAAATCCCAATTAACAAACAACCATTCATCTTTACACTAACTAAGTGTATCATAAATACAAACCACATATATGCTTATTCTAAAAATATGAGCTTTAAATTTGTTAATTACTAGTAATATCCATCAAAAACCCACCAAGTCTATGATCTAATATTATTTAAATCAGCCTTGCTCAGTAATATTATGCAAATGCAATATTTGAAGTTGTTCATTATCTATTTATAGGTTTTGTATTTGACTATCAAGTGCTTACAATAAATTAACAAAGAACCATTTATCTTTACAATAACTAAGCGTATCATACCGAAAACTACACATATGCTTATTCTACAAAGCTGAGCTTTAAATTTGTTCTTTACTAGTAATCTTTAGCAAAAATCCCACCAAGTTTGTGATCTAATATTATTTAAATCAGCCTTTCTCAGTAATGTTATGCAAATGAAATATATGAAGTTGTTCATTATCTGTCTATAGGTTTTGTATTTGAATGTCAAGTGCTTACAATAAATCAAAAGATAACTCTTTCGATATAATTAATCTATGTGTGGCTACACTTTCTTAAAATTAAGTTTCACCAACCATAGAGGAAACCAAGCCATGAGAGATTTTCCTTTATTCAGATCCCCCAACTAGGTCCTCTCACCTTTGTTAAGATAGAGCCAAAAGTAGTAGGGTAAAGACACCCCCTTTGTGATGGTTCCTCCTGATCACATCCTTGATTTGAGTCATTAAGTGGAGTGTTGAACAAATCCTAGACTATCAATGACAAAGAAACTTTCATTTTTCATAAATCTCTCAAAGTCCAGCCCATTCGGGTTAAGTTTGCTCTTCTCCCAATGATTTTGGGAGCCAACACATGGAATTTTTATTGTATAAATATGATAATGGAAGAGTTACTAGTGTTTTAAAGCTTTCAAATTTGGAAATCACAAATAATTTTGGAGACAAATAATATAGGAATGGGTTTTTCTATTGTTACTCTTTGTTATTATTTTAATGAATTTCCTGAATACATTTTGGGTTGGATTGTGAAATATGGTAAATGAATATGTTTTGTTTTTGGATTGAGAAATCTGGAAAATGGAAAATAAAATAGTTGAATATGTTTTAGGTTTTTTATTGTTATGTGAGATATTGTAACTGCATATGCTTTATGTTTAAATGTGAAATATGGAGAAGTAAATAAGGAAATAATTGATAAAAGGGGTTGTGTGAAATATAAACAATTTTTTTATGGGTACAACTCTTCCTTTGAGCATTGTTTTTATCATTTAGTTTATAGCTCCTTTCTATGAGCATTGATTTTATAATTTATTTAATAGATCCTTCTTGAAGCATTGTTGTTATCATTATTTTACTGAATACATTTTGGTTTGGTTTTGGTTTTGGAAAATGAAATATGGAGTTAATTTGAAATAAAAACAAACACGATTAGTTAGTTACATATTCTTAGTTAATCTTGGGTGATATCATGTTGCATACATTTCAGATTATTTTGTGAAATCTAGGAAAATAAATAATAATCTATCATCTCCTCCTTAGATCCTTGTTGTTATCATTTTCCTTATTTGGTTTATAGAAAGTAAGGTATGTTTTGTTGATTCGTGGGATCCTCTCCCTTAAGGACATATTTGAGTTTATTTTACTCTTTTTTGGGTGATTGAGAACTTGAAATGATGAAGCTTGGGTAAACATAAAATGACTCTGTTTTTATAACAAACTAGAATTTTGCACCCAAATAGGTAGGAATTTTTTTTTCTAAAAAAATAGAAATTCTCTCTGGATGTTTAAATCAAATAACTATTTATAGTGAGTTAATGCAGCAAGTCATATTAAATTAACTAGTAGACATTCCCCTACATAATTAAATTAGGTAACTAGCTAAAGATAGCTTATTCAACATGTCTTGATAAATTAATCCATCCTATAACATAGTGATAAACCTTGTGCATATGTAAGGGTTAATAATCCCTAATCTCCATGATCACCCTTAACATTCATTTGAATGTTCATACTTAGCCTCGCTTGGTTTTAATGCATTGTGGTAGTGAGAATGTGTGACTAATATTCTAGTGCCTACCTAGATTTTCATTTAGTAAAACTCCATCATGTATCCTACACTTCAGGATTTGAGGAATCATGGTGATTAGACAATGTACCCAACAAGCACATTACTTTGGCCAAAGTTTCTTATTTGTACTATGTACACTTAGTATAGACGAGTGCACATAGCATCTAAAATTGTCTTCCCATCACCTCACCAATGTCTCATCACAGTTATCTAGATTCATTAAAATTATGTAGGTGAACCTATTAAGACTTACTGAATTCTTAATGAGTTCAACTATGTAAGTTCAAGGAATCCCTAATGCCCATTATAGGTTACCTACAGGAGGCCAATTCACTACTTAATATGTTACCATATTAAACAACCTATGGGCTACTCGTAGGTACCTTGCAGTATACATTAGTTAATAAATTCCTACAAGGGTTCATGACCTTCATATCTTATCCAATTACATAGTTAATTTATAGTTTCCATGTCTATTTATTTTAGATAACAATATAATATCATGAACTGATTATCTCTTCATTTACCTATCCAAACGTTCTAACCATTTTGATATTCAAGGCATGTTAAACCCTTATTCAATATTCCAATAGGTCTAATAAACCTTAAAATTTCATACTTTAGTTTATCTTGATTCTTTAACCATTAATCAAAGCCTTAACTATACTTTATTAGGACTATATCACACATCTTAATTAAAGCTAGAGAGAACTCCAACTTAGGATTCACTTCTTTTCTTTATGGGTTATGATGAGTTAATTTATATAATCTTAAATCTTATAAGGTAATAAACTAATTTATGTGATGAGTTTATCCTACTTATTTTTAGATTCCATCATATCTAATATTGAACTAGTCTCTTAAATCTTTGACTAGATTACTATCAAATATTTACTTAATGAACAACACCATAGATTGGAACAATATATTACCCATGATCATATTTTAATCCTTTTAAATTTATAATTACCATCATGTATTTTACCCTTCCAATACCATTTTATAACTCACTTAATAATCTTTTTCTTTACCCGTAATAACCTTTTTACTGTAATGGAGAGTCAAATAGATATGAGGTATATATTTATTATCTTAAACCATACCTATTATAAGCATAAGATAGTTAAATATGAGAAACCTTAACTTTATCAAATATACCATTTAGTTACCCAAACCCATAACACGACAATGTATTTAGACATATAGAAATCAGCCAACATATTTATATATTACAAGTCTTGTCCATAAATGGACTAGTACAAAGGACATCTTGTCCAAGCCAAGTTTATATATCCATAAATTACAAGTACAATAGGATCAAATATTTGTAATAAAATCATCAAGTCTAACGTCATTCTTCACAATCCGGTGATAGAATGTCCATGCATCATCACAAAACTTGTGACATTTTTTGGTTTGGGGGTGTCATTTCAAAGAACTGGAAAGAAGTTAATCTACTTGTCCTAACTATTTTTTTGACAAATAAAGTAGATTAATCATCACAACTTTATCATAACTATAAGTGCAAGGGTAATGCTTCCACATAAGATAGGGAGCTAGAATCCTCCAACAGTCCCATAGTTGGCGATTAAAGAGGCGTGGGGGTATATATGTGAAGCATTCCTGAAGGAACACTTCACATACAAACCTCCCCACTTCTTCAATCACAAACGATGCGAATGGAAGAGGTTTCGGGTTCCCGATCTTGGTCGGAACCACTATCTTTGCACAACACATGAATCAACCACTCAATAAATTTAATCTAACTACCATTCAAGAAAAATTGAATATGATTTTCTTCAATCATCAACACAGGATAATTCTCATGTCATATAAAGTCATCCCAATAATTTTATTCCATAAAAATGACTAAGTATAGAATTATGAAAAAAATTTGACAGAGTTTCCCCTTGTATTTTCCACTTTTAAAATTTCTAGAAAGAATATTTAATTATTCTAAATCAAATAATAATATTGATGCATAAAATGAAAAAGTATATATCAAATGATCTAACCCTCTCGATTCACAAGGATCTCGAGTCAAAATAAAACTAACCGAGAAACAAACTTACCCAATTTGAACCGTCACTTTTATTTAACCTTTTTAAAAACATTATCCAAATGTCCCCTGTATAAGGTTAATGCATACATAAAAACCAAGTACTAAATATTCTATTCCTTTGTCTTATACCAAAACAATATCCATTTTTATTCCATAACACCACACGAAAACATGCATTTAAACTAATTTTCTTTCCATGTAATGAGTACCAAGTAATCTTGTAAAAATATTACCATACTCAACTATCTAGAAAACACCTTATTGTTATAACACAATCCTCCTATTTTCTTAATTTCAAAGATTTATCCATTACTCCATTTAATTAACATTTCACAAGGGTTGCATAACAAATTCAACATACACGCTTGACACTCAAGGGTAATGCCTAATTCACTTTAAACAATAAATAAATCATGTATAGAAATCAGACTAACAACATGCCATACCAACATATGAATTCTCAATTCCTATTCTACTACAATCCAACTAAATGGTAAATCGCTCTACATAGATCATACATGAATGTAAGAAGAACCCGGTCATAAGATTTTGTTGATATGATTCCAAACTAGAATACCCACAAAAACCATAGGAATTTATGGAAGAATATAATCTTGATATGTACAAAATTACAAAATAAAATTTCCATAAACCCTAACTTCTATAATACATCATTCACTATGGATCTTAGACAAGGAAACACAACCATACATTTTCTACGAAGAAAGAAAGTTTCAAAACCCACACAATAATTTTATTCAAACCCACATCATAAAAAAATCTTTCTTAATAGATCACACACGTTAACACAACCGCACAAGTTTAATGAAGGAGTTTAAACTTGAATACCCAATATTTCTCACAAATTATTTCCATAAACCCTAAAGTCAAACGATTTCACAATAATTAAAAACATTCAGATAACATTTGATTAAATTACAAGGTAATAGCAAGGTAGGTTAAGTGAAGCAAGAATACCAAACTATTTCATTTAACCAAAACAAAACCATAGGAAAAGAAGAAGAATAGCCATACAATTTCATTAAAGGATCTCTAGTTTGTATACTCGAAATTTCTAAAAAAAAATCTAACACCCATATCAGCCATACTTTTTTATTGAAAGGGCTCAAAGTTTAGAAAGTGATTCACAACATATTTTCCAAAAAACCATTCATAAAATAACAAACCACATACAATGAAGATAATCTCTTCATAAATAAAAAACCAGTGAAGCAAGAAGAATAACCCTTGCCTAAAAATGATTTGTGTGCCTTGATTTTTACCTTCCAGTTAATCTCTAAACCCAATCGATTTTCCGTGAGTGTAAAATTTCTTATCTCTCCAAAACATACTACACCTCCACATTACATTCCTATTTAAAGATAGAGGGTTTCTCATAAAAATGATTCCACACATGCAGAGAAAAATTTGGCAGAGTGTCCCCCTTCAATGGAGCTCCAACTACAAGTTAAATGAAATGTAACAAAACTAAAATACATCTTTCCCATCTTTCCTCTACGAACTCCCAAAAACCTTGACAAGTATTTACTTCCCTCCAACAACCGCTTTGTTAAGTGGACAGAAATGGAGGCACATGCCTTCGTGGGGAGGGGTTCTCCATTTCAAAAATTGAATATTCAATTTAATAATCACAATCTTCCCTCCTACATGAGCTATCCACTAAAGTGGATTTAGCAATAATTAACATTATCCAAGCCATATATGGTGTTCAACACCATTTTAAAATAGAACTCAATAAACAATAATCATAATGTTTAGCCACTCGATGGGTGTGGCCATATGGCCCCCATCACTATATTATTTAAAAAATAATATACTTAACTTTAATGTTTCAATGCAAATTTACCAAGGCTAATAAGCTGTATTGTTATTACCTTCATACGCCAACTCAAGAAGATTCACGCAATAATAATTCCATTACCATAGTGTGTCAAACAATATCCCAAGCCTTGATTAAACATGTATTGAAATTTTCCTTAGGAGTGACATCATCCTTAGTCCATATGGGCTCTAACACAACCTCATCATTGTGTGAAAATCATATCAATTAAGGACCATGTCGTCCTAATCAACTTGAAGCCCAACACATTATTAATAAAACAATACAAAGTACTTAATCATAGGGTGAGTGCACCAAGTTGGAGGGCCAAAAGGGGGTCTTAAGTGGATGTATTTTTCTGAAAAAAAAAAAAATTCAACTTGTACGAGCTTTTGAAATAGTTACACTCAAAATTGGAATATGTTGTAGAAATATGAATCGTAGCATTTTGAGTCTAGTTTCTAAGATACCAAATTTTATTGAAAACGGATAAGTTTAAGTGGGTCAAACAACTAAAATACCAGCATATGCTCCTGTTTTAGTTAAAAAAACATAATAGAGTGACTTTAGTGCCCCCACCATTTTTAAGCACCATGTAGTATTTTTGAAAACCCTTTGGTAGAAAGATAGCTAGGAGCATCTAGTTTGGGCTCCATTTTTTTTAGATTTTTTTAGCGAATATTTTTTATTTATGAATTTTCTAGTACAAAATTTTATGCTTTGAAAAATAATGGAGCTCTGACCATGCCCCCTCATGACTACCTCAAAAATATCGAAAATTAGATTTTTTTTTGAATATGTATAGAATTATGCCTAGTTTGGGCTAGTATAATTTTTTTTAATTTCAATCACCCAAAAAAAAAAGATACACCATCAAAGATAGACATATTTACACTTCAAAAAATAGCTATAAAAAGGCATAGTTAGAAAATAAATAATATGGAAACCTTATATTAGTTAGAAAATTTGAAAAATTATATTTTTAGAAAGAAGAGACTATGCTCTATGTCGTGGTATAATTTTTTAAAATGGATCAATTTTTTTATTTTGATTTATCATAGAGGAAGTGTCATTTTTACATTTTCTTGTAAAAACTTGTTGTTTGTTGTGTTTGTGCAGGTCCATACCTCAGGCTTGAGGATTGAAACTGGATCCCAAGCCTTAAGACATGGCTTGGGAATATAGAAAATGCAAAACGCGTACACATTTTTCTTTGTTTTATATATTGTTGCCCCCAACATCCCTTTCATATCTTTCACGGGAATTCTACAAACATTTTGTTTTTTCTACAATATTCTCTACATTCTTGCACAATTTTTTAGTATTTCATTTTGTCTCCTACCCCACTACTTGATTTTTTTAATTATGGGCGATAAAATTTGAGCTAAGCACAAGAGGAAAGTCAAGAATAAGACACCGAGAGAAATTGGAAGAGAAGAGAATAAAGAAATTGAAGAGAATGCAAAAACTTGAGCGGGGCAAGGTATATTGGCTATATCAAATGTAGCTAATGTATTAAAAATTTGGATCAAATACATAATGAAAATGTAGAGAATAATGATTTTGTAATGAATAATGATATTGAATTGAATGATAATGTTGGTATGGATGAAGAAATCGATATAAATCCAATTGTTGAACCCTTACTTGAGAATCCAAATGTTAACCCCGAAATTTGTATGAAAACACTGAATGAAGAAAGTAACCTTGTAAAAAAATCTTCACCTCTAAGAACACCTCCTTCCATTTCACGAAGAAAACCAATTCACTTAATTGAAATTGATGAAAATATTATAAAACCAATGACTAACAAAATGTTTGAAAGAAATGTGAGAAGAAAAGCTAGTGGAATTTTGGATAATTACTTTGAGAACTTAAATGACACACAAAGATGTCAATTATTTGTTTCATTCATGAAATTAATTAAGATGAGACCTATAATGAAGACCACAGGGTTAAGAACATCTAATGTTGTTGATCAAAATCGTCAAATATTGAAAACATACATAAATCATACCAAATCGTAGGTGGAAAAATACACACCAAAGATAGTAATGCTACATGATGTGCACTAACTAATTGTATAGTAAGTGATTAAACCATTAATAAATGTTTGATTAGAAAAACAAGAAGTGCTTTGAAGCTAAATAGAAAAACACTAATGAAAATAATAGAGAGACGTAAACGTCTTGAGTTAGTCAATAACACTGACTATTGGGCTTTCTCTAGCAGACTTCCACAAAAAGAAAAGAATACATCTGATATTCTAAAAGAATTAATTGTAAAATTTTGGAATGAGAACACAAGGGTGTCACCGAATAGAAGAGATATAGTAAAAAGAAGAATAGGTTCTCATAATCATGAATTGTGTGCAAAACATTTATTAGATATGACTCAAATAGAATTGTTCTCTAAGTTTAAAAATGAAAATCCACAAATTAACATTAGCCAAAGATTCTTTGAAATGAGCAAACCCTTTTATGTGAAAATCAATCACTCACGTACCACTTGTTATTACAGGCATCATGTTGAATTTTCAATGCATTATGATATATTTTTTCAAATATGTAGTGTTTTGCATAATGACATCATGTTGCAGGATTTTAGAATAAATTTTCCACAAAAATATTCAAGGGAATGTATTCCGACAATATTTTGTGAAAAATCAACAAGACAATTTTTTTATAACAAAGCATGTTTGGATGGAACGTGCAATGTATGTTGTGGCTTGCCAAATCTGAAAAGTTGTATCCACGAGGAGAGTACATATTCAATAGGAAAATAATTGGTTGATTTCACCAAATATAAATCGGTGGCATATCAATTAAAAGATGGAAAAGAATCTACGAGGTGTGAGCTTGTTACAAAACAATTACCTGTATCAGAATATATGGTCAAATTCAGAGAGGAAATATTTTATGAGTATGTAAGGCACACACATAGAGCTCGATGGTTGGATGAAAATTTAAGTTAAGAAAGGAAAAATTCCTACTTGGTACTATAGTTTCAGTAGTTAACTTTGTAGAGAATTACACATTGCAGCCACAAATGGAGGTTCAGTCTCAATATTATAACTCAGTGTAAGTTTCTATTTTCATGCATATAACATTCATGTACTTTCCTGAAAGCACTGAGAAAGATAAAAAAATATTAAGAGAGTATCATTTATACGATCGGTGATGATCGACACATTCTACAGAATATGTACAAGGGTGTTTCCAAGTGTTTTATGTGAACTTGAATGAGAGGAACATTAGTTTTGATCAACATTACATTTAGTAAGAAAACTACACATCACAATTCAAGAATGCACAGATGTTTTATTGGCTAAGAAATATGCACAAAGAAACAAATGTACAACATATCCGGATTTTACTAAGGTAGGGTATGGAAAAGGAGAGCATGATGGTGCAGAGCATGTGTGAAAAGATCACTTACAAGAGAAGAGTTAAAGTTCAAGGATGGTGCTTGCTAAATTTATAGATGTAAAAATTATTGTTGATTAGTGTGTCAAGAGTATGGGCCATGAATCTCAAGGGAGATCAATAGTTCATAGATATTTTTGGTTGATAGAGCAACAACATCTCAAAAACTTTGAAGATTGTATGACAGTTGCATGATCAAGTGATATGCACTCATTTCGTAGTTCAGATGCAAATGCTTAGACTATCTATACTAGGTGTATGACATGTTTTTGTATATCATGCATTGATTTTGTGTGGAATGAATGTGAGTCACAACAATGGGTGGATGAATGGAATTGTAGACCTCTAATTCCACTCGACACACATCAAGTTCCGCGATCATTACAACTTCATAGGTCTTGGACCAAATGACGACATCACCCGACTTTGTCCAAGTCTTTGATTTAGTGCAACAAGGTACATACATATATGTACATGCCATGTTTTAGATTTATAAATTATTAAATGGTCAAATCTTAATGTATTTATAAATTGATGAACAATTTTACTTTGTGATATATAGGGCACGTTTTTTTAGTTATTGCTTTATGGAATTTAACGAAGAGGGAACATACTACTTCTTATCGATTGTGTAGAGGGAAAAAGAACTAACTTCCACAATTAGTGATGGTGAAGACCTTGAGTATCCCTTTGGATCAATGGTAGTCACTAGAACTTAGCTTCGATGATATCCTATCAAAAATCAAACATTTGGTTGTTTGAAGACTATGAAGTACATCAGAAGATACTTCACTATT
Source organism: Taxus wallichiana var. yunnanensis (assembly GCA_018340775.1). Lineage (NCBI taxonomy): Eukaryota > Viridiplantae > Streptophyta > Pinopsida > Cupressales > Taxaceae > Taxus > Taxus wallichiana. The sequence continues at coordinate 90,753,018 of CM031243.1, read as the reverse complement.
CACATTTGGTCCTTGCAACAAATATTAAATTGATCAAATATCGAGGTTGGCCATCAAAAAAAAAATCAGTGCAAAGGTTCGTGAATCAGATCATGAAGCAATTCTTACTCATCAAGAATAGAGTTGATCCTTGCAGTTCATTGGATTGAATTTGCAAAGGTATGTTCTTCATGAATTTAATTTGAATATTTACTTAAATGATTTTTTTTAAATTTTGTATGATTTAAAATTCTATTTAATTGCTTACTAACATGTTTATGTCGAGTTAGTGGTGCCAAAAATCTTCCACCTTCATGTGGTTGGGATGTGTTTATTATTCTCGAAGCCAAGAGAAGCTAATAAAAATTAAATATTAGAAAGGAAAAACAAACAAAAATTCTCATTTCACCACCTATATTGTAAAAATATCTTATTAAAATTCTCATTTCACCGCCTATATTATATGAACCACCTATATTATTTAGGCGATTGGTAATGGACAACCTTACACCGACTCATTCCGAATGGAGATGGAGAAAAGCGAGAGAAGATTTCATAGAGGGCTTCAACATGGAGGTTTTGGATTTGACAAGACATCTCTAGGTGTCACAGAGTCCAAGAAATCACCTGTCAAAGATATGGTGTGTTTGGGCCTCAAGGCTCTTAAGTGACTATGCATGGATGGGGTAGTCTGAAAGCACGAGGAGTGCGAAGGGAACCAAAACAAAGCCTCCACTAGCATTCACTTGACCACCCCAACGTGTTGGCATAGTTGGTTTGGTCCCACGAGCTTCCGTTTGTAAACTACAACGTTTGGAAGCCCCACACTGACTCAAACTGCACTATTTCATGCATTTGAAAACAATAGCACAATAAGAGAACCAGATGGAGATGGTGAAAACTGTGAGAGGATTTTTTATATAGCCCTAATGTGGAGGTCTCAGATCTGACGAGACGTCTCTAGGTGTCATAGAGTCCGAGAAATCACCCGTCAAAGATATGGCATGTTTGGGCCTCAGGGCTCTAAAGGGACTACACGGGTGGGGTATCCTGAAAGCATGGGGAGCATAGGGAACAAAAATGAATTCTCCACTAGTGTTCACCAAGCCACCCCAACGTGTTGGTGTAGTTGGTTTGGTCCCATGAGCTTCTGTTTGCAAACTACAGCCTCTAGAAGCCCTTCGACTCGAGACTACACTATTTCTCATGTTTGCAAACAATAGCATAGTGAAAGAACCAAATGGATACAAATAAAACCGCTAGATGATTTCATATAGGGCTTCAATTGGAGCTCTTGGATCGACGAGTCATCTCTAAGTGCCACAGAGTCCGAGAAATCACCCATCGAAGATATGGCATGTTTGGGCCTTAGGGCTCTTAAAGGACTACACCGGATGAGGTAGCACAAAGCACAGGAAATGTAGTGAACAAAAATGCCTCCACTAGTATTCAGCAAGCCATACAGCACTGTTGTCCCAGATGGTTCGGTCCTATAAGCTACCCTTTGCAAAATATAACATCTAACAACCTTACACTGACTTAGACTACACTATTTCACGTGTTTACAAAGAATAAGACATTGAGAGAACAAGATGGAGACAGAGAAAACCATGAGATAATTTTGTAGAGGGCTTCAACATGGAGGTTTTGGATCTGACAATACATCTCTAGGTGCCATGGAGTCCGAGATATCACATGTCAAAGATATAATGTGTTTTTGTCTTTGGGCTCTTAAGAGACTACACCCGAACGAGGTATCCCAAAAGCACGGGGAGTGTAGGGAGCAAAAAAAAAACTCCAATAGTGTTCACCAGGCCATTTGGACATGTTGGCATAGTTGGTTCGGTCCCACATGCTACCGTTTGCAAAATACAACATCTAGTAGCCTTACACTTAGACTACATTATTTCGCACGTTTGTAAATAATAGGACAGCAAGAGAACCGAATGGATATAGAAATAACCACAATATACTTTCGTAGAGTTCCCTAATGTGGATCTCTCAGATCTGACGAGATGTCTCTAGGTGCCACGGAGTCCGAGAAATCACCCGTCGAAGATATGGCGTGATTGGGCCTCAGGGCTCTTAAGCGACTACGCTCGAGACAGGGTAGCCCAAAAGCACGGGGAGTGTAGGGAACCAAAAATAATGATCCAATATCATTCACCTGGACACCCCGATGTGTTGGCATATTTGGTTTGGTCCCACGAGCTTCCATTTGCAAACTACAGCCTCTGGAAACCCTACACTAACTCAAACTGCACTATTTCACACGTTTACAAACAATAGCACAGGAAGAGAACCAAATGAAGACAGAGAAAACCTCAAGAAAATTTTGTAGAGGGCTTCAACATGGAGCTCTCAGATCTAATGAGATGTCTCTAGGTGCCATGGAGTCTGAGAAAATCACCCGTCGAAGATATGACGTGTTTGGGCCTCAGGGCTCTTAAGCGACTACGCCCAGACGAGGTAGCCTGAAAGCACAAGGAGCATGGGGAACCAGAAAAAAGCCTTCATTAGTGTTCACCTGAGACCATACGAGACATGTTGGCCTAGACGGTTCGGTCCCATAAGCTACCGTTTGTAAAATATAGCATCTAGTAGCCTTACACTGACTTAGACTACACTATTTCGCGTGTTTGCAAATAATAGGACAATGAGAGAACCAAATAGAGATGGAAAAAGCCATGAGAGGATTTTATAGAGTGCCCGATGTGGAACTCTCGAGATCTAACAAGACATATCTAGGTACTATGGAGTCCAATAAATCACCCATCGAAGATATGGCGTGATTGGGCCTCGAGCTCTTAAGAAACTACGCCCCAACGGGGTTGCCCAAAAGTACGAGGAGCATAGGGAACCAAAAAAATGCTCTAATAGAATTCACTTGGCCACCTCAATGTGTTGGTGTAGTTGGTTTGGTCCTATGAGCTTTCGTTTGCAAACTACTGACCTCTCAGCAGCCTCTACACCCGACTAAAGCGCACTATTTCGTTTGTTTGCAAACAATATCACAGCGAGAGAACCGGATGGAGACAGAGAAAACCATGAGAGGATTTCATAGAGTGCCTTGACATGGAGGTATTGGATCTAACAAGATGTCTCTAGGTGCCACGAGTCCGTGTAATCACCCATTGAAGATATTGCATGTTTGGGCCTCGAGGCGCATTAGCGACTATGCCTATGCCTGAGCGAGGTAGCCCAAAAGCACGGGGAGCATAGGGAACCAAAAGGAATGCTCCACTAGCATTAACCTAGCCACCCTAACGTGTTGGCATAGTTGGTTTGGTCCCATGAGCTTCCATCTACAAACTGACCTCTCAGCGCACTCACACTAACTCAAAATGCACTATTTCACGCGTTTGCAAACAATAGACAACGAGAGAATCGAGATGGAGAAGGAGAAAACCATGAGAGTATTTTTAGAGTTCCCTGACATGGAGGTCTTGGATCTAACAAGATGTCTTTAGGTGCCATGGAGTCCAAGAAATCACCCGTCGAAGATATGACGTGTTTGGGCCTCAAGGCTCTTAAGCGACTACGCCCGGACGGGGTAGCCCGAAAGCATGAGGAGCATAGGGAACCAAAAAAAATCCTCCACTACGCCACCCTAATGTGTTGGCATAGTTGGTTCGGTCCCATGAACTTCCATTTGCAAACTACAGCCTCTAGCAGCCCTACACTGACTCAAACTTCACTATTTCTTATGTTTACAAACAATAGACAAATGAGAGAACTAGATGGATACAGAGAAAACTAAGTGAGGCTTCTATAGAGGATTCAACTTGGAGTTCTTAGATCTATTGAGATGTCTCTAGGTGCCACAGAGTCTGAGAAATCACCCATCGAAGATATGGCATGTTTGGGCCTCAGGGATCTTAAGCAATTATGCTCGGATGGGGTAGCCTAAAAGCATGGGGAGCATAGGGAACCAAAAAAATCCTCCACTAGTATTCACCAAGCCACCCGACATGTTGGCACAGTTGGTTTGGTCTCATGAGATTTTGTTTACAAACTACATCCTCTGGAAACCTTACACCGACTCGCAGTCGCACTATTTCACATGTTTACAAACAATAAGATAACAAGAGAACAAATAGAGATGGAAAAAATCGTGAGATTCTTTCGTAGAGTTCCTTGATCTTGAGCTTTTCAATCTGACGAGACATCTCTAGGTCCCATAGAGTCTGAGAAATCACTCGTCAAAGATATGGCGTGATTGGGCCTTAGGGCTCTTAAGCGACTACGCCCGGACGAGGTAGCCCAAAAGAACAGGGAGCGTAGGGAGCCAAAATGAATGCTCCACTAGCATTCACCTAGACACCTTGACATGTTGGCATAGTTGGTTGGGTCCCACGAGCTTCAATTATAAAAATAATATACCGACTCAGATTGCACTATTTCGCACGTTTACAAACAATAGGACAACGAGAGAACCGAATGGAGATGGAGAAAACCATGAGAGGATTTCATAGAGGGCCATGACATGGAGGTATTGGATCTGACATGACATCTCTAGGTGCCATGGAGTCGAGAAATCACCCGTCGAAGATATGGCGTGTTTGGGCCTTAAGGCTCTTAAGGGACTACGCCCGGACGGGGTAGCCCGAAATAATGGGGAGCATAGGGAACCAAAATGAATGTTCCACTAGCGTTCAACTGGCCACCCTGATGTGTTGGCATAGTTGGTTTGGTCCCATGAGATTCTGTTTGCAAACTACAACATTTGGTAGCCCTACATTGACTCAAATGCACTATTTCATGTGTTTGCAAACAATAGTACAACGAGAGAACCAGATGGAGACAGAGAAAACTGCGAGAGGATTTTGTAGAGGGATTTAACATGGATCTCTCAAATCTGACGAGACATCTCTACGTGACATGGAGTCCGAGAAATCATCTCACAAAGATATGGCATGATTGGGCCTTAGGGCTCTTAAGTGACTACACCGACGAGGTAGCCCAAAAAAAGGGGGGCATAGGGAACCAAAACAAAGCCTCCACTAGCATTCACCAAGCCACCCCGATGTGTTGTCATAGTTGGTTTGGTCCCATGAACTTCTATTTGCAAACTAAATCCTTTGGAAGCCCTATACATATTCAAACTCCACTATTTTGCATGTTTGCAAACAATAGCACATCGAGAGAATTGGATGGAGATAAAGAAAACCAAGAGATACTTTCATAGGCTAAAGAAATCTAACCTTAATAGTCATAGTAATAGACTAAATCAGCATTCTATTTCTCACATATAAAATGAATTTCTACCTTCAAAAAAGAAACTATGGGTGAATGCTCAATAAAAACATAAATTACAATTCTAAACGAGTTTCAGGCTCAAGTATCAATACTTCATTGTTGTTTTTCTTTCCAGTATGTTGCTTTTGGAACTACCTGGTTTGATTTGTGAAGTTGAAGTAGCTGGGATTAATAAAAATAATCAACTTGGCATGTTTTCCTTAAGATTATCCATGATTCTATCGACAACATCACATAGATCTTCCATTCTAGTTAAGTTGTGATCCTTCCACACTTCCCATTTTTCCTTTTCTTCCACTCGTATCTTCTCTTTAAGTTCTTCCAGATGTTTTTGGGTAATCAAATTGACTCTTTATGAATTTTAGGAGGCATTTCTTCTTGAATCATAGTGACATCTTCACCTAATTGTTTTTATTCATGATTTTCATTGTCATCTAAAGTTGAAGACTAAATATTTATATGGCCTTCAACTCTTTTTGGGCATAAACAACCTTTTGTAATGTCTAAAAAAATTTAGAGCTCTTCATTCTCTGTTTGATTGAAGATATTCATTCTTTCAAAATGAACAGTTGGAACATTGGTGGTCTCCCCAACAAAAATAAGTTCATAGTCTACATAGTTGCATTCTATGGAAAAATCATTGAACATTGGTGGTTTCCTCCACCCGTGCTTTTAGGCTACCCCGTCCAGGCGTAGTCGCTTAAAATCCCTAAGTCCCAATCACGCCATATCTTCGACGGGTGATTTCTCAGACTTCATGGCACCTAGATATGTCTCATCAGATCTGAGAGCTCCACATTACGGAACTCTACGAAAGTCTCTCACAGCTTTTTCCATCTCCATTAGGTTATCTCGTTGTCCTATTGTTTCCAAATGCATGAAAAAGTGTAGTCTAAGTCAATATAAGGTTGCTAGATGCTATATTTTGCAAATGGTAGCATGTGGGACCAAACCAACTACACCAACATGTCCAAATGGCCTAGTGAATGCTACTGGAGGTTTTATTTTGGTTCCCTACGCTCCCCGTGCTTTCAGGCTACCTCGTTCGGGCGTAGTCTCTTAAGAGCCCTGAGACCAAAACACCTTATATCTTCGACATGTGATTTCTCAAAATCCGTGGCACCTAGAGATGTCTCGTTGGATCCAAAACCTCCATGTTGAAGCCCTCTACAAAATTCTCTCATGGTTTTATTTTTCTCCATTTGGTTCTCTTGTTGTCCTATTGTTTGTAAATGCGCGAAATAGTGTAGTCTAAGTCAGTGTAAGGCTGCTAAATGTTGTATTTTACAAACGGTAGAATTTTGGACCAAACCGTATGGGATAACATGTCCATATGGCTTGGTGAACACTAGTGGAGGCTTTGTTACGGTTCCTTATGCTACTTGTGCTTTTGTGCTTTACCTCGTCGGGCGTAGTCCCTTAAGAGCCCCGAGGCCCAATCCGACTATATCTTCGACGGCTGATTTCTAAGACTTCATGGAACCTAGAGAAATCTCATCATATCTGAAAACTCCATGATGGGGCACTCTACAAAATCCTCTCGTGATTTTTTCCATCTCCTTTCAGTTCTCTCATTGTCCTATTGTTTGCAAATACGTGAAATAGTGCGCCCGAGTCATTATAGGGCTGCGAGACATCGTAGTTTGTAAATGAAGCTCATGGGACCAAACCAACTACGTCAAAACATAAAAATAGCCTGGTGAATGATACTAGAGGCTTCAGTTTTGTTTCCCTACGCTCCCGTGCTTTCAAAGTGCTACCCAAATCGGACGTAGTTGCTTAAGAGCCACGAGGCCCAATCACGCCATATCTTCGACGGGTTATTTCTTGGACTTTGTCACACCTAGAGACATCTTGTCGGGTATGATACATCTAGGTTGGAGCCTTATATGAAATCATCTCATGGATTTCTCTATCTCCATCTGGTTCTCTTGTTGTGTTATTGTTTGCAAACGTGAGAAATAGTGCAGTATGAGTCGAGTGTAGGGCTACCGGATGTTGTAGTTTACAAACAGAATCTCATGGGATCAAACCAACTACACAAACACATCCAAATGGCATGGTGAACACTATGAGAGGATTCATTTTGGCTCCCTATGCTCCCCGTGCTTTTGGGCTACCTTGTTTGGGCGTAGTCGCTTAAGAGCCCTAAGGCCCAATCACGCCATATCTTCGATGGGTGATTTCTTAGATTCCATGGCATGTAGAGATGTCTCGTTAGATCCAAAACCTCCACATTGGGAACTCTAAAAATCCTCTCGTCATTTTTTCCATCTCAATTCGGTTCTCTCGCTGTCCTATTGTTTGCAAATGTGTGAAATAGTGCAGTCTAAGTCAATGTAGGGCTGCCAGACGCTGTAGTTTGCAAATAGAAGCTCGTGGGACCAAACCAAATATGCCAACATGTCCAAATGGCCTAGTGAATACTATTGGAGGCTTATTTTTGGTTCCCTATACTCCCCGTGCTTTCGGGATACCTCATCTAGGCGTAGTCACTTAAGATCCTTGAGGCCCAAACATGCCATATCTTCGACGGGTGATTTCTCGGACTGTGGCACCTAGAGATGTCTCGTCATATCCAAGACCTCCATGTCGGGGCCCTCTACGAAATCATCTCATGGTTTTCTCCATCTCCATCTAGTTCTCTCGCTATGCTATTGTTTGTAATAGTGTGAAATAGTGTAGTTTGAGTTAGTGTAGGGCTACCCCATCCGGTAATATTATCTTAAGAGCCCTGAATGACTAGATTGGCTTAAGAATGAATTTGATAGGGGTATGTCTAAGAACACACGGGAGTTATCAATTGCCTATTAAATATTTCTTGTTTAGTTTGGATGGGAATCACCTAGCCTACGGCTTAGTGACCTTCCATTTATTGATAATTTATGTTATGATAAACCCATGGATGCTTTGAAAAACACCTTAAAAAGGATAGGGGTAGTCATCAAGCCTAGTGAAGGGTGTGATGTGATTTTTAAATAACTGGAAATGCCTACAAATTTAAAGGTAGTAACACAAATTGGACATGATTAGACAATCAAGAATCATTGAGTGTCTCGAATCGAATGTCATTGCATCTGGAGACATTCTCAAGCATTGGAGCAATGTATATGAATAGACATTCTCAAAATATCAACAGATGAAAGGTATCAAATTGTGATGACTATCGAGTTTTTAATAGGGAGAATACTACAAAGCATATAAGAATGTAGTAAGTGCATGATAAGATAGGAACCATTATAAAGAGACCATGAGCAAGAAGAAGTGCAAGTAAGGTAAATACACATATACACATTGATAAATTGAATGAATAATTACTCAGATTAGGTAACTCTTTATATACATACATTATATAAATATTGATTTCTAAAGTTTTATGCATATTATACATTGAAAATACTAGTACATCTACATCACCAATAAAAAAAAAAAATCCATAATGTCTTAAATATTGTCAAGTGCACATCATATTAGATTTATGTGAAAATAATCTCATAAATGTAAGGTCTCATACAAAATTATCAAGTTCCAAATAGTATTTTAATGTGCATAATAAATACAAAAATTCCCAAATAGGTCATATACCATCAATTTCAAATGCCATATAGGCTTACATACAATGCCATGCACATAGGCATACAAAAATAATGTCGATAAGACATATATTTCCTACTCATCAATATCTATCCCTCTCTTGGCCTTGCTCGAAGAAGGACCTCCCTTAGACAAACATGGAGATCCATGAGATGACTTTGGATCATCCGATCCCATGCTTTGAGTCCTCTTCCACTGAATACTTGCCTGTAGATGAGCCTATAAATGTAAACAATTTTTTTGTCAAAACTTAATTTATATATGTTTTCAACATGTATTTAAGACCATGCTAGAATGAAATTATTTACATAAATACACAAACTTACCACAAGTTTTCGATCACGCCGAATTTGCATCTCACACTCAGATGAGTCATCGGGAGCTCCTGCAATACGAACGGGGGTATGAAGATGACGAGATGGAGGAGTCTGTTCCCTTGAATTCAAAATGGAGGGGATTAAAGTACCCTACATACACATAAGATCATAAAATATAACATCATAATTAGCGAAAATAGAGCTAAGTACATGTATCTACATAATGACAATATTTTAAATAATTTTATCAATATATAACTATTGTTTTTACCTCACCACGCCTTTGTGAATAAAATGAACAAAGCTACATACTGTCACATGTAACTCATGTATACACACAATGAAGGACATTATTAACATAGTTTAATAATTCTATAATGAAAGACATTATTAACATATAATTTAACATAATATGAATTACACGATAAATTTAACAAAATTTACGTGTTGTTTGAATACCTCGGTGAGTTTTTGTGTAGATTAAATCACAAAGATAAACACCTTTATCTACTTGTCGTAGAGATGGTGGGGTGTCTAGTGAAGTCAACATATTTAACAAACATGTATATCACGTGAGTTAGATATATATCATACGAGAACATACATATATTTGACTTCAAAACTATATATATATATATATATATATATATATATATATATACACACATACATACATGAAAATATATATATATAGACACACACATGTATGTGAAAATTTTACATAATTAACATTCTAAATTACCTCTGTGAATGTATGTGTATGCATGGTGCTCACCTCCTATGGTCGGGATGAAGATGTGCTTCCCAGCGCTATGTAATATCAATGCATGTACTGTATAAATACAATTATTTCAGAAATTTAACATATATAAGTAAATCAGTACTCCAAACTTTTTGTAAACACACAAAAAAACATAACAAACTTACCCGAGAAGGTGATCTTTGATGAATGTAATCCAAATGTCTCACTCAAATGGACATATGACATAGTGACATTATCATGTTCACCCCTAGCACTGAGTGCACCAAAATCAAGACGTATGAAAGTATCATCCTCCTTGGGCCCCAAACATATGCTACCACATGACAAGAAAAAATGTGGCCTCATGCTAGTACTCCCGAGGGAATACTCTATGTACCTCCACGAGCATCCGGCTCGAAATCTCCCTTGTATGGCGAACAAGGGTTGTATATAGCCCTGAAGTGAATAGAGTGTATCAATCTCTACCATCTCCTTCACTTTTTAAGGGAAAATCTCGGGGTGAGGGGGCTTCGTGTAGGGAATCTACCCTACTAAATAGGTGCACATTGTTCACTGGTTGATCTGTGTAGATCCTTTTCCTTATCCTGGAAATATCGAAAATCAAAATAATTTGGGATCTCACCGAGGATAAACTTGCAATAGAGTTTCCTTAGAAAGTATAGTGGCACCTCATTGTTATTACAAGGTGCAAAATCAAACACCATCCACCATCAGTTCCAAAAGTTATTTTTAATCAAATTATTATTGCACCAAATAGATGGGAAATCGTTTACGTGTCAACGAAATGGGAAAACTAGTGTGGGGGTCTGTGAATAAGGTGCATATGAGTTCTTTTGAAATTTATTTTTCTTTACATCCACATATGACAATTTTTTTGGAATAATAAACCCTACAACCCTCTCTATAAGTTGTCTAACAATCATTTTGAACAAGTAATGCCTCCAATGTGTTTGCAAGAGAGGTGCAGTGGGGTTTATATATTGTGCATCCCTCATTGTTTTGATTAAATCCTCAATTTCAATTTTGTTTTCAAATATTTGGGATGCTAAATATTCTTGACTACCCAAGGATGTTGAGAAATTATGGTAGTGTTAGGAGGGATGTCAAGAATAACAAGGTTTGGTTGTGGTTGATTCCTCGACCTCTCTAACCGCAACAATAAAAATATGTACTCAATTCAGATTTTAATCTATAATTATCATATTTCAATGCAATTTTGAGAAAATAATTGTGCTTACCTCTTCTCTCGTGGTGCCATCATCGATTCAGATCTTCTTGATGATCCGAAACAATCCTTTGAGCTTGAGATCCAATTGAATGAAAAAAGTGAGGGTACAAAATAGATCTGAAACTCACATTTGAGGGAGGTAAAATGATAGAGGCTCGGGCCTCTTTTTTTTGTTTATAGTAGGCATAATGCATACACGTTATGTAATGCGTACGCGTTATGTAACGCGACGCATTATGTAACGTGTATGTGTTATATCGTGTACATGTTATGCTTTGGTGATTCTTGAGCCAAAAAAATTAAAACACTTACGCATTTTACTATTTTCGGAATCTTGTCCACTTTTTTCGGATTTTTGTCCACTTTTTAGGCCCCCAACTTCATGCACTTACCCCATAATCAAATAGTATTTATAATAATAAAGGTGGTATTTAGTTATCTAAGTACTTAATCTTTAATTAAGTACTTAGATGACTAATTACCGTCATCCAAATTTAACGCTTAATTATTTGAACAAACACTCATTTTCCCATTTTCATACTTATTTGAATAATTAAATGTCTATTAAAAAGGATTAATTAGTGGGAAGTTCCAGTTTTATTTGATTTTTCCTTTTAAATATTAATGTGGGTTTTTTTGGAACAAAATTCAAATCCACTCATTATAAAAATAATGATGGAAATGAAATTTTCATTTTATATTTACATGATTTTAGTTTAGGACAGTTTGGGAATACTGTTGTTAATAAATATGTCTTGTTGGGATGAGAAAATGACTAAATATTATAACAGGCATGAACACACATGTGTATGGAAGCGGAGGTAGTGCATGGGAGGTTGTGCATAGAGGTTGAGGAATAGGATTGCACGTAAGACTGCGAATATAGGAAGATTAAAGACTTAGCAATGTTTCGCAAATAAGATAAAAATAAACTTGGATTTCTCATCATGTAAAGGATACCTTGGCAAGAAAATATTGGCTATTTTTTGAGAAAGCACATACAAATTGAAGATTAAAGCACATGCATAAGCTTATCTATTAATAGTATTAGAGAAGGATATTATTAGGCAGTCTATTATTATCAAAATGTTTGTACATAAAACATGTAAGTATGCATGGCTATTTTGAGCACACCTATTATTAGGAAGTACATGGGCGGTGAAGGGAAATTCCCCACCCCTATAAATAATTGGTCTAAGACTAGATATTGTAGCATAGATACCACCATTATGTTATTTTTATCTTTGCGCTTCTATTATAGCTATTTACATGACCCTACATTCACATGTACTAGATATTATATATCAACTTCTTACTATGTAGTTGTTTATGTGAATTAATGAATAATTGTGGTTATATTATGATTATTAGTGTAATCTGCGTATAGAGATGTATTGATGTAAGTGATCTTAGTTATGGTTTATCTATAATCATTGTTTCCTTATTACATGTGTTTCCAAGTAAGAATGTGAAATGCTTTTTACTTGAATGTGTACATGGTTGATGGATATTATGGATATATGTACTAACATCTTGTTAAGTAAATACAAAGGAGGGATTTGGATAGCTATGTGCACTTTGGTGAGCGTTGATTGCTAATCGAATGAGCTGCCAACATGCATAATGTTTGAGAGAGTAAATAAAAGGACTACATTTTTGTTCCGTTGTCAGGACCTATTTTCAAAATGTTTACCAAGATATTATATACAAATGGTGTATCGATTAACTATGGAAATCATTGAAATTTGGGTAGAATATGAAGATGAAATTTTTTCACAAAGGTATAACACTGGACATGATTTCAATGCACGATGGTGGTTAGAAGACAATATTTAACATGAGCTCTATAAGACATTCTTCAACTTATTTCTAGTAGAATTGTATGAGTGGTTGTCTTCCATGTGTCGGGGAAAATTTGGGGACCTAGGATGAAGATTTGGAAGAAAGAATATTACTAGACTGTTTGATGTGGATGAAGGCTTGACTAGACCTATAGATCGTTGGTGGGTTGGTGTGTTGCTCAATTATACACTAGAGTACGCTATTTAAAATTATTTGTTTCAGAGGAAGTTGAATTCAAATTCTTGCACGAGCCTAAAGGACCTTATCTATGCACTATACATTTAGAAATCAAGATCTTGACCATAGAACTAGATTTAGAGAGCATCCACATGGCTAGCTAAACCCCAACTAAGCACGAGGGCAGGAAAAGGTGTGGAGAAGGATGGTAGACTTAGTGACAAAAATAAGGAGAGAGTAAAGACGACTTAGTTTTAATGAAGTATAAGAAAGGGAGATGATACATGTGTAGGACATTAAGGAGTCATTCATGTTAATGGGAATGATGGCTCGTGAAGGATTTGAAGCTCTTTTGGATGATGAGGATCTATAACATCAAGTCCTTCCAACTTTGCAAAAGCATAGTAGAGAATACCCTTTGTCTTAAGAAAAATCACATTAGAGGATAGGACGTGGACTGTGGACATCAATTTGATCCCACCTAGCCACCTAGCCCTTGGACATGGTGTTCCAAATCTAGAGGTAGTTATTGAGAAGTAGGATAATGCATGTAAGAAAGAAGAAATGGGTATATATAATTTTATGTATAATCAAGAAGTGCATCAAACTACGAATATACCTATGGAAGTACAACAAGTGCCAATTTTTGGGAGTATGCTTGGAGGATTATTTCAAGGAGTGTCATCAGGACACAGTGTTGGCACATAGACCGTTGGGAGAACTTATGTAGGTATTGTGATTGTGTAGACTGTGGGGGTCCGGTTCTACTACTAAAAGCGGGACACAGGGGAGTTATTCAACTTGTTCACGTCCACGGTAAGGGGTGTAGGAGGATAAGGGTAGCCACCTAGAGATAATACTGGTGAAATTTTTGGTTCTAGATCTAGTGGACAAGGCCCACACTCACAATAACCACCTCAACAACCTCTACAACCAAAACACACACCTAAAATTCACTATGAGATGTATCTCCACTTTATAGAGTAAAGAGAAATATAAGATGCATAAGAGCATGTGCATAAGTGTGAGATACTATGGTGTGCTAAGGGAATTACAACTTAAGATAGGAAGCCAATTCAATTTTATAATATTCTTCAAGGGTGCGCACATAGTTGGTATACGAAGTATGATACACATCAGACTTTAGTGGACTACAATGCCTTACACACTATGTTTTCGGCCAAATTTCACATTCCATAATTTTAACAACAAAGCATCAACATGTGCAAGGATATCAAAAAGGTCTTATCTGAAAGCATGAGGGAGTATGACGTGCATTTTAAGACTCTTTTTCCAAATTATCTTATGAAATTCATCAAATTCAACATGCGTAGTGGTTCATTGGAGGATTTTTGACTCCATTTCATAGAGATTTATCTCATAAGATGTATACTAATCTACGCGAGGCTTTAGAAGTAGCCTTGTGCACTGAGGTGGTTGGAAGTGTTGATACTGGAGTGAGCCCATTCTTAGAGGTACATATTGCAGCCATGGAAAAGTAATTGGAAATTTTTTATGTTAGCTCAAAGCACATGAGATGCACAAAGTGGTATATGGTGCAATGATTGTGAGGTTGAAGGACATAATAATGATAGTTTCCCATGCAAGTCAGTGTGTTTGTTGCTAGTAGATTGTGAAGTCTATTACTTAGACCATGATGTTTGAAATTTTCCTATCTTACAAGTGCGAGATCTCAAGAAGGTGTCCATGTATTGTAAGATTTTTCATGATCATACCCACAAAACCACTAATTGTAGATTGATTGATCATATCCATGAATCCATTGAGATAGGAGTGTGTCATACTAGTGTGGTGAGTGGATATAAGGAACAATAAGAACAACATAATTAAGGGTACACTAATGGGGAGAATAGGAATGGAGGCTTCTATGGAGGATATTGAGGCCAAGGTCAATGGTGATAGAGGCAAGTTTGCATGAGGAACCTGTTATACTTATGGTGTTGGGGATAAACCATATCAAAATGTTGCATGAGATCTATAATCGATAAAGCATACAAGCAATGAATGTGGAAATAACCGAGAAGATAAAATAAACAAGAGAAATATTACACCAAATTTAACGTGGCTCACCCAAAGTGTGGGATACGTCCACTAAGAAATGGAAAATATTATTATTCATTTCTTTATATAGGAGATCAATGAGTATCTACTATCTTCCAACACCTCGCATGATGTTCAATTCTTTTTCCTCACTCATCTACTCTTTCTTTCTCACCAAGATAACTTACATGTAATCAATTGCTATTTTTCTTCTCCTCTTCTTACTTACCCTCTTATAATACATACATGAATATATAAATATTTTGGGTAACTTAACTATAATTTTACAATCAATAAATCATCTTTAAAACAAGTGATTTATTCTAATTTTTTTCAAAAACAAAAGCAGTGTCGCAGAGGTAACCATCGATGGTTACTAATCGCCGATGGTCACTTCCTGACCTAGACTGACCAATGTTAGTTACACCCTAACCAATGCTGGTTACATCTTGACCGATGTTGATTCTTGTCGAACAGTAGTATGTAAAACAAAGTTTCTTATGAAGAAATTAAGCTCCATACTCAACAATATCACACTTGGAGATCAATTGTTGCAATGTACTATAAATCACTATCCTTGGTTCCTTTTCCTTAGCCTCTTTCTTCCTCTTCAAGTATTAAACTCAAAGACCAATAGAAGTGGAGTGAAGCTCCAACTTCTCCCTTACCAATTTCTTTGTTATCATGTCCTGCAAGGTTCTCATCTCGTATGGATTTTCTCTAACTTCAGTTGTCCATCGTCCAATAGCTTCCTTATGAAGTGATACCTCAACTGAATATGTTTCATTATTGAATGAAATGCTGAGTTATTTTCCAACTGAATCACACTCTGACTATCACTGTATACTCTAAAATCCTCTTTCTCCTTACCCAACTCTTCCATGAACCTGCTTATCCATATCATCTCCTTGCTAGATTTTGTAGCTGCAACATACTCTGCCTCTGTAGTAGACGAGGACAAAACCTTCTACAATCTTGAAATCCAACTAACTATTATTCCACCTACTGTGAAAATATATCTAGTGGTGCTCCTCCTACCATCCAAATCTCCATCCATATATGAATCAACATAGCCACATAAAGAAGTATCTGACCCTCCATATCATAACTTCATGCCATATGTTCCTCTCAAATAACTAAGAATCCATTAGACTACTTTCCAATGTTCTTTACCTATATTAGCCAAAACCCGCTCACAACTCCCACTGCCTATGCAATGTCCGGGTCTAGTACAAACCATGGCATAAATAAGATTTCCTACTATTGAAGCATAGCGAACATGTGCCATGTTCTCAACCTTCTCATTTGATGAAGGACACTAATATTTTCTCAATTTGAAGTGTCTAGCCATAGGTGTACTAACATGTTTTGATTTTTTCATATTAAAACTTTCCAACACCTTATTGATATAATCCTCCTAAGACAAATACAATTTCTAGTTTTTCTTGTCTTGGTGAATTTGCATGCCAAGGATTTTCTTTGCAACTCCCAAATCCTTCATTGAAAATGTATGATCTAACCTTTCTTTAAGTTTACCAATGTCCTTCCTATTAGATCCTGCAATAAGCATATCATCCACATGTAGTAACAAAATAAGATAGCTCCCATTTTTAAGCTTTTTAAAATAAACACAATGGTTATATTCACATATCATATAAACATGCTTATGCATAAAATGGTCAAATCTCAAATACCATTGCCTTGGGCTTGATTGAGCCCATATAGGCTCTTTTTCAATTTGCACACAAGTTTCTTCTTACCATTGACTTCATAACCAAGAGGTTGTTGCATATAAATATCTTCCTCCAAATCAACATGAAGAAAAGCCATCTTAACATCAAGCTGTTCTAAATAAAAATATTTTGTTGTAACCAAACTTAAAATAGTACAAATAGAAGTCATATTAACTACAAGATAAAAAATCTCATCAAAGTCAATACCTGATTTCTATGCAAATCCCTTTACCACAAACCTCACCTTGTACCTTTTCAGTCCACCCTCTTCTTCCTTGATTCTGTAAACCCATTTGTTTTGCAGTTTTTTCATACCTACTAGAAACTTAACTAAATCCCATGCCTGATTTTGTTCCAAGGAGTCCATATCCTCATCCATGCCATGCTCCCACTGCGCATGGGTATCTACATGCATTGATTCTTCAAATATTTCTGGTTCACCACTATCAGTCAATAATAAATAAGAAAAGGAAGGTGAAAATCTCTCTTGGAGGTCTACTTACCCTTTGTGACCTTCTCACTTAGATCTGGAGTGTCTAGGGCTCATTTTTGCCTATGTCACATTCATGTCAATATTTTTCAAAGTGGATCGACACTGTTCACCTATAACCCACCATGGTTCCTCTATCTGTTGACCAACTGTGGTTACCTTACCGACATCGGTTCTAGGAGTACCGACTCGGTTCTTGTAACTAACTTCTTTGAACCTGATCCTATCAGTTGATGCCGGTTAGTCTGACTAACATCGGTTCTTGTAGAAATAACATTAGTGTCTATGGATGTTTGCTTTAGGTCTGAAAATTGATTTTCCTTCAAAATATCCTCAACTTGTTCATGTTTAGGCACCAAAACCTGATCCCTATACATTATTTTTTCATTTCAATCAATGTCATGACTCCTAAAAATCTTAGAATATTCTAAATCCCAAAATATATATCCAAAATCACCAAAGCCATAACCAATGAAAGTACATCTCTTAGATTTAGCATCTAACTTCATCCTATTTTTCCTATCAATATGCACAAAATCTTCGAGCCAAATAATCTAAGAAAATAAAATCTAGCTCTTTCCAGACCAAGCTTCTTCTAGTATTCCACCATCTAGTGTTATTGAAGGCCCATGGTTGATCAAGTATACTATTTTATCCACTACTTCTTCCCAAAACTTCAAAGGCAAGTTGACATGTATCCTCATGCTTCTAGCACATTCCATGATTGTTCTGTTCATTATTTCTACAACTCCATTCTCCGTGGAGTTCTAGGAACCATTCTTTCTCTTCGTATTCCATTCTCTGAACAATAATCATTAAAATCCTTGCTGCAGTACTCACCACCATTGTCAGATCTAAGGCACTTCAATTTTAAATTTGTTTCATTTTCTATAAGGGCTTTCCATCTTTTAAAAGTTTCAAAAACATCAGATTTATGCTTAATACAATAGATCCATACCTTCCTTGTGGCATCATCAATGAAAGTCACATAATATTGGGATCCTCCAATAGAAGCTACCTAGGCTGGTCCCCACACATATGAGTGTACAAGCTCCAATTTATACTCCTTCTTTGTTGACCCAACCTTGAGAAATATCACTCTCTTTTGCTTTCCAAATATGTAGTGCTCACAAAATTCAAGATCTAATTGTTTCAAATCTGATAACTTACCCTTAGCCTTTAAGATCTACATTCCTTTTCACTCATATGGCCTAGCCAATTATGCCACATGTTTGCATCTGAATCTGTAGTAGATAACATAGAAAAGGAATAAGTAATACAGGTAAATAAATATAAAGTTCCTACCTTCTTACCTCTTGCCACAACAAGAGATCCTTTGGTAACCTTCTAAGAATCGGTTGTGAATGTAACCACACATCTAGATTCACCAAGTTTCCTTATATATATTAGGTTTCTTTTCGGGCTTGGCACATGCCTTACATCTTCAATACCCATGGGTTTTCATTATTTAATTTTAGATAAACATCACCTTTACTAGTAATATTTCATGGATCATCATCACCTAAATAAACTTGTCCAAAATCAATTGCAATGTTTTCCTCCTTACCTTTTTATTTAAATTTGTCGATGTATTCTCTTTGTTTTCCTTGGACCAAAAATCCTTCTTTATGTGTCCTCTCTTTCCACAATTCCAACAAAGTAAATCTTTGTACCTATATATAGATCTGCCATTTCTTGACTTTGATCTCCCATTCTTCTTACTCTAGATGATCTCTCTTGAGATCTTACCTGCTTTCAACTGTGATTAAAGTGTTTCCAGATGATGTTTCTCCTAAGTTTTTGGTGTATTCCTCATTAAGGATTACACTAACCACATCATCAAATTTCAATCCTTTAGAAGCAGTTGTTGTATTACTAACAACCATTACCAAGTTATCCCAACTATCTAGAAAAGAGAATACGAATAAAAGTTCTTTCACTTCATCATCAATTAGAATTTCTACCGATTTTAATTGATTTACAATAGACATGAAATAATTTGAATGATTAGATACACATCCACCTTTCGCATCTTAGAATTAAATAATTTTTTCATCAAATATACCTTATTTGAAGCACTATGAGTTTCATATAAATTTTCTAAAGATTTCATCAAATCTCCAATGGTTTTTTACATCTACAAAATTCAAAGCCAGTGATGCTACTTGGCTCAATCTTATAAATCCCTGACCCTTTCTATCAATAACCTTCCATTCTTCATCATTCATCATACTCGTATTTCCATGCTCATCTAGTGGTAAGTATAGATCTTTCTGATACAAATAATCCTCCACCTACATCTTCCATAGTTGATAATTACGATTGTCAAATTTCTCTACTCAATATTTACTATCTTCTACCATTGCTCTGCTCCCACTCAATCAGAAAACCCTCTAAAATTAAATTCTTGCAACACACAAAACCTCCAAAAAAATTTGATACCAGTTGTTAGGGATAAACCATATAACAATGTTGCATAGATCTATAATCAGATAAAGCATACAAGAAATGAATGTAGAAATAACTAGAAGATAAAATAAACAAGAGAAATATTACACCAGATTTAACGTGGTTCACCTAGTGTGGGCTACGTCCACCAAGAAACAACCAATATTATTATTCAGTTCTTTATAGAGGAAATGCAATAAAGATTTGTTGTCTTCCAACAACTCACAGGATTTTCAATGATTTTTCCTCACTCAGCTACTCTTTCTTTCTCACCAAGAAAACTTACATGCAAACAATTGTTATTTTTATTCTCTTCTTACTTACCCTCTTATAATGCATACATGCATATATAACTATTTTGGGTAACTTAACTATGATTTTACAATCAATAAATCATCTTTAAAACAAGTGATATATTCTAATTTTTGTCAAAAACAAAAGAAACGCCGCATAGGTAATTGTCAATAGTTACTTCCTAACCTGGACTTCTAAAGCTTTACACCCGACCGATGCCGATTACATCTCTTACGACGCCACCATTCACTTGTCAAAACTAGTAATATGTAAAATCAATTTTCTTGTGAAGCAATTAAGTTCCATACTCAACATGTGGGTCCCTAGATCATTATCAACATGATTACCTCTAGAATACAACTTTATCATGGTGTGGGAAACAAAACAAGTTAAAGGATTAACCAAACCTATATAATCACATGAGAAAAAATAAGGACAAGGGTGAGGGGATGATCAAGATACAACATGAAAATGTTGATCAGTGGATGCCTAAGAAAACGATTGATCTTGATTTGTGGACCATGTTGGTCATAAGGAATACTGAGATAACATGCACACATGATACTTTAAAGGCTAAGATACTCATCAAAAGGAGTAATTAATAGATGCCAAGTATTCAAATGTTTCGCATTAGAAGGAAGTCTACTAGGAAACAATGAGAGTCATCAGGGACCTTCAGGGAGAAATACAATGCTTGAAAGAGTAGGAAAACAAGAGAACATGTAAAGATAATAGAACTCCCACAAAAGGACATCGATGACCGCAGGAGGTGTGTATGATGTTGCACTACAAAATTATCATCCCACTACTAGAGAAGAAGATCCATGAAAAGGTACCATGTGTTGGAGCTAAGCGTTAGAGGCATATAATTCACAAAAATCTACCACCACAGAGACATGAATTTGAAAAATAAATTATTCTTGATGTAATAATTGATGACTCTGGCTAATAAGAAATTTTATTATAGATAAAGGTGCAGAAGTAAATGTGTTGACACTAGATGCATATAATCAAATGGGAAGACCAACATTGCATCCATCTTCAAATGTGTTTTATATGGAAAACAAGACAAGGGATATGCCTATTGGGGTACTAAAGGATGCATCCATTACCATTTAGGGAGCCAAGTTTACTAGATACTTTGAGGTATTAGAGCTTGTTGAAGCAGATAACTTTCCAACATTACTTGGATGGTCCTGGTGCTATGAAAAAAAATTTGATCTTCCCTTCAACAAGATATACATAAGTTTTGAGAACAAAGATGAGCACATGATCATACCTCTAGATGATAAGAAGGAATAACCTTATGTTGATCCCTTGAGTGAAGAAGAGCTTAATAGAATCTATTCTTAGATATTACGTGATATAGAGCATGTGGAACCATCAAAAGAAGGCATACTTTAGTAGAATATACAGATTATGTAAGTGACACTACTAGTATTGCTTGTGATAACTGGGCCCATGGAACATATGAGATGGTTAGGTGTGAGGTTAAAGGATGAGTCACCATGATGATTAGGCCATACATGGTAAGGAATTTAGGTTTAACTCAGTACTGTGGAATACTAGTGAAGTGAATCCCTATATGTTCTTTCGCGCCATGGAAACTCAAAGTGGAATAATGGTGGGGATAGAATAAATATGTTTATCTATACTTTACATGAGACAACAACACGCTGGTAGGAAACACGTAGAGATAGACTTTTGGAATTGTGAAAAGTGAGAATCTCATTTTCGACCAAGTTTACTTACAACAATGTACCTATGCACATATGTGTACATCATGGGTTTATTCATCCTCATATCATGTCCATAATGGTGAGAGACTATGTGTGTAGGGCTAGGAGGCCTTACCACCATCACTTTGGGTACATAAGTTCTACTCCACATTTTGCAGATGCGCACACGCATGGTATGCCCATGCAAAACTAAAAAAGAGACTGTGAATTGGCATGAGATGACTAGAGGTATGATACAATTTTTTTATTAATTTTCAACTAAGCCTCTAGTCCGTGAAGAATTTGAGATCATGAAGTGCATTATGTTGGGACATAGTGTTAAGGATGAAGATTTCATGCTAAAAATATTTGGTGAACCTAATTTAGAGGTGCACTTGGATCTTGAAGAGATAGATGAGGTAAAGATCAGTCATGCCTCAAAGGAGAAATAAAAGGTTAAATTAGTATACATGATTGATGACAAGGAAATTGAAAAATTGGATATTATCCACACTGAATTTGCATGCGAGGTGATGGATACTACAGATGAGAAGGAACACATGTACCATGCACCAATGAATACTAAGAAGGTTAACATTGGCAAATATGATGTGCCTAAAGAGGCCATTATTGTCATCATCGGTATAATCAAGAAGCAACAAAGATTATTGAACTATTGCATGACTTCCGAGACTTATTTTCACGAGTCTATCATGATTTAAAAGGTGTAATACCTTATTTAGGTGAGATGAATATAAATTAAATAAGGTGTGCTCTAGGTTAGAATAGGCCTTATAGGATGAAACCTAACTTTTGTTTGAAGGTGAAATAATAAATTGATAAGATGCCCGAGTCTGGAATTATTAAGCCAATTGAAGAGTATGAGTGGATTATCCCCATGATTATAAGAATTAAAAAGGATGGGAGGATAAGGATTTATGTATACTACAAAAACTAAAGGCTTCATGTGTAATAGATTTGTTTCCCTCCCCATTCACAAAAGAAATCCTTGAAGGAGTTGTTGGGCATGAGATATAGTCCTTCACATCTAGGTTCTCTGGTTATCACCAAGTACGCATCACAAAAGAATATTAGGATACAACAACCTTCACCACTGAATGGGGAAGTTTTGCATATACAATTATGCCCTTTGGATTGAAAAATGTGTCAGCAGTGTTCTAATGTATTTTTGTGAAGGCCTTCCAATATTTTATTCACAAATTATTACAAGTGTATTTGGATGATTGGATAGTATATAGTTTAGTCAAGGATCATTGTGATAATATGAGACTCATGTTTGAGAGGTGTAGGTAGTTGAGTATCTCTCTCAACATTAAAAGTGCATCTTTGCTAAAAATTTTGGAACTTTATTTAGGAACGTCATTTTCAAAGAAGGATTGTTTGTAGACCCAGCCAAGATAGATGCGATCTTAGGTTTGGAAGAATATACCAATAAGAGTGAAGTGGATGGATTTATGGGACATAATGATTACTATAAGAAGTTTATCAAGGGATATACAAAGATTGTCATGCCACTAGAGGAATTATTGAAGGCTTAAGGAAATTTTCATTGGGGTGACATGCAACAACATAAATTTGAGACTTTGAAAGAGTGGATTGCTAATGCATCTACTTTGTGCTTTCCTTTATGGGACAAGACTTTTCATGTTCATGTTGATGCTTTCTCGGCATGGATATTGGCATAGTGTTGACACAAACAAGGAAAGGAACTTTGGATTATCCCATTTGATTTGTAAGTAGGAAGTTGACACACATAGATTAGAATTATACAAATATGGAGCATGAAGATTTTCCTATGATCTACGCACCGCATAAGTTCAAAAAATACTTATTATCAACCCTATTTATCTTTTATTCAAATCGTGTGGCACTAAAGTACTTATTCAACAAAATTGTTTTATAAGGGTGCATCTGTAGGTGGATAATTCTATGTAAAGAATTTGAGTTCATAGTTGTTTTCAAGTATGGGAAGAGTAATCCAAGGCCTAAACATCTATCAAGGATCAATTTTTCCAAGGATGTGTAAAGAAATTAAGATTCTATGCCAAATTCATAATGCTCAGTTGAACTACACACCCATGATTTGGAGGATATTGTAGTATTTTTATGTACTAGACATGTGCCTAAAGGAATGAAGACATTAGAGAAGGAGAAACTTGACATTTGAGTTGTGCCCTACTAACTCATTGGGGAGATCTATATAAATTAGGTAGATATGAAGTATTGCATCATTTTGTTCTAGATCATGAGCATGACGCCATTATGGAGGAGGCTCATGGTGGAATAACAAGATGATATTACACTGATGATTCTACAATGCACAAGATTCTTATGGTAATACTTTTATGGGAGAACTATTACAAGGATACCAAGGAATATGTAAAGACATGTGACCATTTTCAGCACCTTGGAAATCCTGGACATAGATATACGATGTCATTGTGACCTATAACAAATTTGGATCCTTTTGAAAAGTGTATATTGAATTTTTAGGCCCTATTGCACTACCCACATGTAGGATTGATGTGTGCTATATTATCACTTACACAGACTATTTGAAAATGTGGGTAGAGGAAATACCTACAAAATATTATACGGTGGCCACACCAATGAGATTCTAATAGGAAACCATTATTAGTAGGTATGTATGTCCACTGATCTTAATAAGTGATAGAGGAACTCATTTCCTTAATGATATTATTATAATTTTATTAGCAGAGTTTATGGTGGCACACCATAAGACAACTTCCTATTACCCTTAATCTAATGGTGCTATAGATAATTTCAACAAGATCTTGGGACAAACATTGAAAAAAATATGTGATGTTGGAAGAAAATATTGGGATGATAAAGAATCATGTTGTTTTTGGACATACATGACCACTTATAATTGATTGAATAATGCCACACCTTTTCAATTGGCTTTTTCTATGGAAGTAGTACTACACATTGAATTCATGTTACCATCCCTACATCTTTCACATGTAAGATGACTAGATAATGAACAAGCTATTAAGGAGCACATTAAAAATCAAATGCAATTAGGTGAGAAATGAGATATTACGTGTTAGATCCAAAGACAATGATAAGTCATGAAAGAAGGCCTAACATGATAGACATATTAATAAAAAAGACATATTTAGTTAGCAATATGGTCCTTCTATATGAATCCAAGTTTTGCGCCACCCAGGAAATTGAAATTGCATTGGTTGGGACCTTTTTAGTAACCAAGATACTTGAATCAGGTGCATGTTAGTTGTAGGCGCTGGATGGCACCATGTTTCCCGGTTACTTACATTGGAGTAGGCTAAAGCCCTACTATAAATAAAGATTCTTCATGTTTGTAATAAGGTAGTAATTTCATTTAGACTATGGTTTATCTTTCATGTGTTTTTTTCCAGTTGTTGTTTTTTCTTTATTATTTTATTTCCTTTTTTGTAATAAGTGCACTTGCACCCAAGAAGCATATTACTATCTATTGAGTTCATGCAGAGGACCACACATACGTTAGTGTGGGGTGAACTAGGTACAAATACATGACAAAGAGACATAGTGATGCTTAAAGGAAAGTTAAAGTGGATGAAGCTATTCATGTAATGATAGAATAATGGTGTGCTAGTTGAAGGGTGTGCACACAAGAAAAGTGAAAAAAGGTATCACAAGAAGCAAGCATGATGGTGAAAGTAAGGAAATTACTCAGATGAAAACCACAAATGCAAAAGGATCGCGTAGTGTAACGCGAGGTAGACAGGTGAAAGAATGAACTACTTAGTATATGGAGAAAAGGATTATGTACCACGTAAAAGGGAAGCACACATGAGGAGGTCTCAGAACCTAAAAATTAGTGAGCACACTAGAAGGCTAAATCTATAACATGTAGAAGGAAGCAACAAAAAAGTGCAAAAAGTAAAAATATATATTTAAAGTTGTTGACGGTGGTTGGTGGTGAGCATTTAATGTGGTAAAAATTTGAAAATCTATAAAAGGGAATTGAGGTAAATTCATTTTTACCTTACCTTGTGAAGAAATTTTGGGTTCATATGAGTTAATTTGTGCAAAATCAAATGATTTCGAGTGCAAATCATGAAAATCAAGTGACCCAGTCCGAAAACGTGTAACCTAGAAGTAAATCTCCTTCAGAGGGAATTTGGAGGCTTAAGGAATGTGTGGGTGTTGCCTTTAAAGTGAAGTTTTGTAGAATTTGTGAAAGTTAGGGTTTATAGAGTTCTTTGGGGTTAGAATTGGTGAATTAGGGCACAAAACTCTACGAGGCTCTTGAAAAAGAAAGGTATCTTGCATGGATGGATATTTGATGCACATACCGATAACCAATGTAAAGGTTGGTATTAGATCATGTAATGGCACACAGGAAATCAACGAACATGTCACCAAAAATAAATGGAAAAGGTAAGGGCAAGGAGAAGCCTGCCCTAGTTGAAGATATACAAGAAAAATGGTACGCAGAAATGCAAAGATCGGGACAGATTGTTGATAAGAAAAGAATGGGTTTCTCATGTGTGTAAGATGAAATTTAGTGATTACAACCATCATTTAGATTCAAATGCTTGTGAGATAGAGGTTAATCTTATCGGATGAAAGGGGGAAAAGTACAGATGATAAGCCAATCTATGATTACAAAGGGCATTCATCACATTCTGCGAGAATGTGGGAGTTTTTAGTTAAATAGAATCCCCTAATTTTGCAAACATGAGTGGATATATTAGTGGCTCATGTCACGTATCCATAAATACTTCTTATATTTTTATGGGAGGAGGATGCACTTGACCACGCCATTAATTAGCAAATTCATTGGCCTTCCAAGCACATGGATAGAACTTCCAATAGACTTGGAAGATGATGATGAAGTGAAGAAGGCTTCTAAATCATTGAACTATCAATGAGGAGGGAACACAAATGATGTTTTTAAGATTGATAATACTATAATCGGGATGGACACATAGTTACTCACAAAGTTGAATGGGAAGGAAAGGTAGGCAAAAGTAAATAAGTGATGGCTCCATGTCACAAAGAAATTTTTGAAGGCATAGTTTATAACCTTTTTAGATTCATAGCAGAGGAGATTATTGAAGAGGTGCACACAGGGGACCAAATTACCTTTAGGAATATCCTCATATTGATTGTGTTCTCTGAACTTGGGGTGCCAGATGGGCCGAATGATAAAATATGGAGTTCCCCAAGGAAGAAACATCCCCTGTGAAAATATCTATTGACTACATCTATGAAACCATCACTCATCATAAAATTACAAAGGAGATAAATTCTATAAGAAGATACATGAGGCACTCAGGGGAAGAATGGCGTATTCCAAGTGAAATACCTATGAAATTGGAGGGAAATACTGAGTTTGTTGTTTATTTGCACTTATGCATTGGTCGCTTTAATTTGAAGGATGGTACCAAAAGTCCTTCGTGCAAACTTCCATTTTATTTCACAACATGATATTTTTATACTTTGTGATGAGCATGATGTTTTGAGGCATGAAAACTAAGGTTTGACATAGATAAGGTAGATTATGAGTATCATAAATTACACAAAACATATTTTTATCTCAAGAAGAATGTATATGAGGAGACATTGATATCAGATGATATCAATATGTCCAAGTCTATTACTTTGGAAATTTTTGATGCAGAAACAAAGATTTAAATCTATCTAAAGCCAAGAAAAGTTGATGGGAAGTATGTGGAAGATGGCTTAACAATCCCGAGATGAACCACATGGAAGAAAACTATGGGACAGAAAAAGAAGGAGCAAGGATACTCCCTTGTCAGTGAGGAAGAAGAAGGAAGTGAAGATACACCTCTTGTTCGAATGCAACTATAAAGAAAATACCAGCGTGTAAGGAGTCGAAACCAAGTGCGAGAAAAATAATCCACGATGAAGAAAAAGTCTCCAGATTAAGAAGAAGCATACGGTAGTATCCGGTGAAGACATAAAGGATAATGAGAGATGTAAAGAAGAGGCTGGAATAAATGAAGAAGAGGAATATTCACATTTGAGTCCACTAATTCATGAGATTGGGGAATCAGATACCAAGGAGCACGATGTACATCATGAGGAGATCCCAGTCATGGAGCCAGAGGTGGAAGGGCTTGAGTTACTTATTCATCATAATTTTGGAGGAGAAACAAGAGCCTACTAAGGAACACATAGCTGAGTATAAAATTGAGTGAAATATCAAGAAATAAGTAGAGCACATTTTTGAGCATGAGATAGAGCATGAGGGAGAAGAAAAAAATAAGATGGATTAAGTAGAAGCATGTGGTGCGAGATAACACCCTTGCACTTAGCTTTCTGAAAGGGACCTGTGGGAAAAATAGGAAGCCAAAGAATACACCCCAGGGCCCTATGATGTAATATGATGATGTTCCTAGTAAAGGTTTTCATGCAAGATATCTAAGTACAATCATAAAAAAATATATTTTTGTTGGTCGTTATTTAGGAAGGAAGAAACCTTGTCACACACTAAAAAGATGCTCTCCGGGCATTTTTTCACAGATGGAAGAGCCAAAATTTGAGGTTAGTGCACATTAAATAATTAAGACCCAATTTAAGTTTGCACGGGAGAGGATTATCGATAGTTGATGCATAAATTATAACAGATGAACAAGTATGTAACACGCTTAACAAACTATTAGATGACATAGGGATCATAATTTTTGATAAAGACTACGCATAAGGAATCTACACAAGGAGATAGAAGAGAAGGATAAAGAAATAAGAGAGATGGATAAAGAGATCAAGGAGAATGAAAAAATCATCAAAAATTAGAGAAATAAGTAAGAAAAGAGAATGGGTGGACGCGTGCAACATATAACAAGGAAGAATGCATCGCAGACGCGATTACAATGGTATTCCCAAGCTCGTTGGTCGGTTAAGTTCAAGCTACGTATGAAATGATACTACATTTCTGGAGGACTTGGTGCACATGATTATGCATGAGAAGGAAAATATTTCCATAAAGTTTTCTATAGACTTATTGGCATGACAAAAGAAGAGTGACGGTGGCATTTCGAAGAGCACCTCGTGCAATATGATGCACTAGTAGTAGAGGCTAAGAAATCCACAGTGAAAGAAATGTTTTTTTTTACTAGTGCTGAGATTTCGACCAAGTAGTAAGCATGTTAACCTCTAGGGATGCAAAATAATTGAAGGAATTCCATGCCAACATGAGAAATAACAGGGTGGAAAGGAAAAAATTTCTAGTCATGGTAGAAAAAAGTAGCGTAGTCTAATGATCCTAAAGAGCACATACAAGGATAGAATAAAGGAAATTTTCCCTCAAGTTACATGTAGAATGGATGCATTAGACGATAGAGCCAAGTAGTTGGATAAAATTATTGAACAATTGAAGGGAATAATTGATGAATTAACCCCTGTGGAGGTTCCTAACATAGTTGAGGTTACACATGTCAAGGCGAAAAATGGGTTAGAAGGGTGGAGAGAGATGGAGAAAATATTGGTCAAGGAATTTCCCATCGTAAATCCCTCTAAGGAGGACTGATTCTTTCATTCTTTGGCACAATAAATATTCTTTATTATTTTATTCATGATAGATTTTTTGCTATTATTTTGCATGATAGTATCTAGTGTTTTTTAGGACAAAAACATAGCTACTATGGGGTGAGAAAATGAATAAGTATCGAACAAGAATGAACACTTGTGCACGCATGGAAGAAGAGATAACACATGGGAGGATATGCGAGAGAGGTTGAGGAAAAGGATTACGTGTGGGACTATGCATACAATGATATTGAGGACTTATCCATTTTTGGGAATAGGATAAAAATAGACTTGGAGTACTCATCGCACAAAGGATACCTTGGCAAGCAAGTATTGGCTATTTTGAGAGAAAGCACGTCCAAACCAAATATTAAAACACATGCATAAGCTTAGATATTAGTATGATTAGAGAATAATATTATTATAAAATGTTTTTAAAGCTTGCATATAAGTACGCATAGATATTTTGATCATGCCTATTATTAGGAGGTGCATGGGTGGTGAAGGGAAAGTCCCCACCCCTATAAATACTTGGTTTAAGACTGGTTTTTGTACCATTGATATCACCATTGTGTTAGTGTTATGTTTCTTTGTTACAACTACGTGCATGACTTTAAATTCACATGTATTGGATATTATGTATCAGCTTCTTACTATGTAGTTGTTTATGTGAATTAATGGATAACTATGGTTGGATTATGATCATTGATGTAACTAAGTATGGAGATGTGTTTATGTAATTGATCTTAGTTATGGTTTATCTATAATCATTGTTTCCTTATTACATGTGTTTCTAAGTAAGAATGTGTAATGATATATACTTGAACATTTGCATGGTTGATGGCTATTATGGATATGTGTGCTGACATCTTGTCAAGAAAATAAAAAGGATAGACTGGTAGTTACACATATTTTGGGTGAGCGTTCATTGTTGAATGAATGAGGTGTCATCGTGCATTGTGTTTGAGAGGGTAAATAAAAGGACTATATGTACAATGGTTTGATTCCGTGATAGATAAGGATGAATATTTTGATTTAGTTTGGGAAATCTTAAGAAGAGGATAAAGGGTTATGTCTCCTTCTATTACTTATTTCTGAGATATGTAATACAATTGATGTTTATTTGATTATGATCAATGGACTCTCTCTCCCTTCTTGGGACTAGACATTTTTGTTAGCATATGTTTTGATTGAACTAGTCCTTGCATGGAATTGTATATGTTCTTGTAAACAATGATATATATATATATATATGTATGTATGTATGTATATATATGTATATATATATGTGTGTGTGTGTGTGTGTGTGTGTGTGTGTGTGTGTGTGTGTGTGTGTGTGTGTGTGTGTGTGTGTGTGTGTGTGTGTGTGTGTGTGTGTGTGTGTAACTCCATTGAAATATGAGTTGTTTGATACATAGTCATTATTGATCATCTACATTATGAACTTTCTAGTTGTTTTAATAGAGAGAGAGTTACAAAATATTGTGATTTATTACATTTTAAATTGATTTTTGGTGATGTAGTAAATGACTCAATATTGTCTAACCTGTCTAAGCCACATTAGGATGGTTGTAAATAATAAAAATGAACATAATGTTATTATTTAATTAAAAAGTTGTATTAAGATATGTTTCTAAGGTAAATTTCATATTAGAATATATGGAGTTTACGATTGTAACTTATTAATTAAGAATAATCTTATCAATCTCTTATTATGTTATTTCATTATAATTACAACATAGAATAAGAGTATGCAAACTCATGCCAGTTCATATGAACTGACCCATATCTATCTCTCTCCTACAATTTTGCAGGAAATGTGACATACTTGAAGTAACTATTTGGATTAGATTTTGTGATTGTTTTTACATCATGAGTTTATTTGGAAGTAAATTTGAAAGGATTATTTGTAATCATTTTGATTGTGTAATTGAAATATCATCACATCTTTAAAAGGGAATTATGGCCCAATGTATTATTTATGTTGATTATTATAAATCATTATTAATGAAGATTGGGATATTTGTCCCTTATTTGAAATATGATCTTATGACTTATCTTATTTCAACTGGAAAATATGAATATTTTACTTATAAAGCTGATTTACGAAATAAGATGATAATTTCCTAAGATATATGATTAATTATGATTTAATTAATTCAGATATAATAACTAAGGGACATGAATATCAATAGATAAACCAAAAGATGACATAGGAAATGAAGTAAATATATTCATATACTTTATAGTAATAATGGACTAATCATGACGAGTCAAAAACTTAAATGACTTAGAATTATTAATAAATATTTAACCTACACTTAACAACACTCGATAAGCTATTAAAAATATTACAAGAGGAACTAATACTAGTTAGTAACTTGTTGAGTTACTACGACCCTCTTATGAAAATCTATTAGTATTATGAAAACAATACTTTAAAAATAAATTACTAAGGATGACTTAGTTATATTACTCATCTAGGATAACCCGAATATAAGGAATGTGGGGCATAATGTTTATACGTCATCTCACTAAAATACTAGCTTCGTTCCAACTTAGTATGTCTATGGTATTGAGAAGATGAAGTATGATACTAAGAAGAAGGTGTAAAGAAGATTCGCACAGGGGTAGCAAGACATATTTGAAGGCATAAAAGGATAGGGAAGGAAGTGCGCGTAAGAAAAGATAGAATGAATATGGACTTATCCATTTTCATGGTTATGGGCTATTTTTGGAGATAGCATGTGGGGCACACAACTAGATGGAAACTTGCATGAAACGTAAATAATATTTTTCGAAGAATGTCTACTAAAGTCTTTGCATGAGTTCAAGTTGATAATAGGATTACCACTTCCAGTTATCTAGAAGAGATCTATTATTAGTGCACTTGCATGTGTGTCTATTATTGTAAAGGTGCATCGCTATTTTGAGCATGCGACATATTTTGGGAATTATGTAAGTGGTGAAGGGAAATTCCCCACCCTTCTAAATATGTAGTAATCTACGTAGATAAAAAAGGAGAGAGAGAGAGAGAGAGAGAGAGAGAGAGAGAGAGAGAGAGAGTACTGTGTATGAGCTATTGTGAAGTTATGCTACCATATTTGATGCACACATGAACTTATGGTACTACTTATTGTAAGAAGATTTTGTGTTCATTGTATTTTAACATAATGGAGTTTATTAGATGAGTAATGGTGTCAAACATGACTGTAGCTAGTTATTGTATGGATAATTTTATTATGTTTACCATTTGATTCTTGATTCTTTAATATCTAGATCTAGAATATGCTCTATGGAAAATGTATATTGTTTCTCGATCGAATGCATTAACTCTTGATCATGTTCACATCCTATACAAACAAATCTAAGGAGGGACCTAATACCTTTAAGTGAATTGGGTGAGTGCTTAATCTAGGCTAAGTGATGTGCCAATGCACCTAGGTTATTCTTGGTAAATTCTAGGCTACATCATTAGTTCCATTGTCGGGACCTCTTTTTCAATTGTTTTCAGGATGGTTCGTGATGAAGACATACCGTTGACCCTAGCAAGTGTTAAGGAGTGGATAAAATATCTAGAAGAAGAGTACACATGGAGGTTCAACACTGGATTTTAGTTTGACACATGTACGTGGGTGGAATATAATTTGTATGATAGTTTTTATGAGAGATTCTTCATTATTTTTCCCGTAGAATTGTATGAGTGGCTGGCTGCTTATGCGTCTAAAAGGAATTGGAGGTATCATGTACTTGTCTGGACATAGGAATAATTTTAGGCCCTTTATGATGTTGATATAATTTGGACACACGTTGTGGATACTTGGTTTCGTGGTGATCTTAATAGCTATGTTTTGGAGTACTCAATTTCTACTTATTCTTACCCAAAGGTAGCGGAATTCCATTTTTATGGTATCCCGAGGAAATTACTTGCAAGGAATTCCAATGGAAATTAAGATCTTGATGGTAATCCCGAACTTGGAAAGAAAAGCGATGGCTAAATAAACCCCACCACGCATGGGGGCAAAGGCGTGTTTGGTGAAAAATGGAAGACCTAGCAGTAGAGAGGTAGAGAGAAGAAAGGAAGCTTAAGTACAATGAGGCATGTGAGAGGGAGATAGAGAAGTAGCATGACATTACAGAGAAGATGGAGTTGAGGAGAGAGATGGCTCACGAAGGATTTAGAGTTCACACGAAGGCATGGAGCGAGCATTAGTAACTCCTCCATTTGGGCAAGCATAAAAGGGAACCCTCTGTGGCCTCAAACAGAAGCATGCTAGTAGAGACTACTTGGGCTGCAGTGCACATCCGAATCTACCTAGCATCCTAGCCCTTGCACTTGGTTTTTCATTACTTACTACATCTAATAATCAGCAAGCTGATTTGGGCAATAGGGAAGCAAGATTAAGTCACATAGAAAGTACATCGATGGTAGGGAAAATGTCTTCATTGTTGTTTGGAGGTACCTTTTTAGGTGCATCATCTGCATAGAATTTGAGTGCACAAAATTTAGGGCTCACATCTGGGAGTAGTACCACCTCGTAGACCTGTAGGAGTTCAATACAATACTACTTTGGGATACGGGAAGTACATCTTCGGTCCACTTCTAGCTTTGAGTGGAGGATCGGGGGTGTAATTGGTTCTATTTCGGTGGATCCGGTGGTTACGGAGGTAGAGGCTACACATGAGGTTCTAGATTAGGTGGGTAACATCTGCACCAACCCCAAAATATTTACATGGAGATGTCTCTTTTTTTCTAGAGTATAGGGGCATAGAATATGCTTCGAGCACATGCACATGTGTGAAATCTTGTGGTGCATAAAAGGGATCACAAATTATGAGTGTAAGTCAAGTCAATTTACAACTATGTTACAGGATGCACACACAATTGGTACAAGAAGTTTGACCCTAATCAAACTTGCGTAGATTATGCAACATTCAAAGATGCATTCCTTAAATACTTTTATATCTCCGAGTTTGAGAAAAGAGTATAAGCGTGCTCAAGGATATTAAATAAGGCACTACTGAAAGTTTCCAGGAGTATGATGCTTGTTCCAAAACACTTTTATCTGAGATTTTTTATGATATTCACGCCAGAAAACATGCATAATGGTTTTTGGAGGTTTGATCACACATTTTAGGAAGGCTTCATCACATAAGACATAAAATTATCCACACAAAGCACTTGAAGCAGCATTTTTCACTAAGGAAGTTGTGAGTATAGAAACTAGAGTCAGCCCATTCTTGGAGGTAGCGATTGCATCTATGATGAAGTAGTTGGAGAAAGTATCAAAAATTTGGCACATGAGACGCTTTCAGATTTGGTGTATAAATTGTGAAGTGGAAGGTCATGTTATCAACGAATCATAAAATCCTATGATTTTCACAAGTGTGTGTGCTTGAGCTCATAGTGTGATTGGATAACATGGGTGCTATCTTCAAGTTATTGGACTTGCTACTTAAGATAGACCTCCGAGAGAAATTTGGTTCTTGTTCTTAAACTACCTACTACAATCTACTCTAATGCGGGAAAACTATCTAATCCTAATCTAACTTTCTAAGGGACCAGGGAGAGAGAGTGCATGAAAACAAATCCTACACTAAAGCGGTGGTACACCAGAAAAGGAGAGTGTGAGAATAGTATATAATGCATGGAAAAACATAAACAAAGAGCATACTAGAAGGGGTGATAACAGTTCTCCACATTCCAGCAAATGCATTCACAACAATATTCCATACATTCAAAATGAGAATGAATCCCTATAAATTATGAGGTAGGAACAATATATTTTTAATAAGTTTGAAATGGCAAGAATAATGAAAACCAACACAACATGGGAGGAAGTATCCACAAACTCGTATCTACTACTTCATTGATATGCACAATCCAATCTATTATAGAATAAGGGCCTGGATCACCATGCAAGGAGTCCACTATAAGGGCCTACAACACATTGGCTTCACAAAACAATTTTGACAAAGTTTTTCTACTCAAAACTATCTCTCTTTTACAATGAGCCCAACACTCCAATTTATAGAAATTTGAGAAGAGAGAGAGAGAGGGAAAATGAAAATTCCGAAAATTTTCCTTAAACCACTTGAAAAAGGTAGTAAATTGAGTGAAATAATGTTCTGTTGCTTGCAAAATGCCTCCCATAAAGTCTCATAACTTGCAGTAGTTAAATATGTCATCCATGCTTCATTGAATGCATCCCAACTACCAAATAAAATCATTGTTCTAGATTAGGCACGTTTTCTACAAAATCACCATTGATTTTTCTCATCAAATTCCAGATTTGTTGTTTTTGTGCATCGGTATCAGAATCACGGTTCCAACAAGTACCAATTTTGTGTGTTTTCGTTAAGAAACACAAAATTTGACCTTCCGAGTGCGGGCAGCTATTTTGGGTCTACTAGTCATTTCTGTCATTTAACAGGAATGAGAATTTACTTTACTGGAGCTGAAGATGTTTTTTTTTATTTTCATATATCTACCCTCATCTAAAATAATAAATCCTTATGTGGCATAGAGGACATTGTGCTTTTTCCAAAAGTCAAATGTTGTGAAAATCAGAGCTTAGAGTCGAAGTTATGGTCGTTTGAAGTTTGAGGTCTGATTTGCATAGTTTTCCCTTATATGTGGCTATATTAGGTATTTTGGGTCCTTGTATCCCAGATGTCCTAGATAAAAATCTCCACTCCACCTACAAGCCTCCTTCTTACCGGCATTTTTCGGTGAAATTGGGTCCTCGGCGAACTCATGTCCCGCGTGTCCCGCTGTTGACCGGGTCATCGAGTTGTTGATCGCATCTTCACCCGCATCCCTTTGTGATAAGCTATTTCAGCATTTTCAGGTCCCGGATGTCCCATGCGTACCTATGTAGCTTGGGCTAAGAAAACCCAACATTTCGATTCCTTTGCAAATCGGTGATTTTGACAATGTGGGTCCTGCAAGCGTCCCGACATCTTGGATGCACGAGATAAAAATACCTGATTTTTCTGATTTGAGATGCCTACAACCTTTTTATAATTTCAGATCCTAGATGTACTGCATGTACATGTGTGGCACTGGGAAAATAAAATCCAACTTATCTCGCAATACACTAGCTGAAGCCAATTTTTTGGATTTTTTCAATTTTGTCTAACTCCTTGAATTTTTTTCCTTGGATGGGGGGTTAGAAAAGAGCCAAAGGGAGCTCCAAAACCTGAATTTTTCCCTCAAGCCATTTCTACTTGCTCAACCTAAAGAAATCATGTGAGTTATCCAATTTACCTTGAGGGGTGAATTTGGGATAACATGTCACACTAAGGATAATTGTCTTGCAGATCAAGTATGTTCATTTCGCTAGATCGTGAGATATGTCACCTAAACCATGACGCCAACCATTGCCCATTATTACAATGTGTGATAAGGAAGAATGTATCCTATTATTGTAAGATTTTCCAGTCCATGACTCATGATACAGAGGACTGCAAGTTGATTGGTCAGATCCATGATGTTATAGATATTGGTGTGTGACAGACAGGAGTATCAGATAACTCTAAGGGTAAGGGTGAGCATCAAGATCAAAATCAAAATCAAGTACAGTATGATCAAAATGAGGGGTGCTATGATGGAGGACATGGAAGAGGTTAAGGATATCATGGAGAATTTAGAGGTCGAGGTTGTGGTGGTGGATGAGGTGAATTCCCTCGTGGAACATGATTTACATGCAGATCACCTGACCACTACAGCGCGAATGTCCTTAGAATATTACATGTTCTTTCTATGGAAAGAATCATAGCTATGAGGAATGCCCGAACTTATATGAGCATCTTAGTAAGCATCATAAACAAGAAAATAAAGGCACATGGATGGTTAGGATACAACACACTATGGAAAACTAGTGAATGCTCAAGTTGGAACCAAAATTCGAGGTATTTCATGTAAAGATCACTACCCGCACTAGAGATGTGGGTGCTAGAGAGGAGTTACAATAGAAACCTACAATTATTAAATAGGAGGTTTTACATGCCTGGTACCCATATCCTACCCATCAGAAGGAGGTTTTATTAAGAGACCATGGAGGTCCTTAGAAATTTTCAATGTGAAATACAATGTTTAAAGGATTAATCAAGGAAGATGGAACTAAAGAAGGAGGCAGAGATAGTCTAGTCAGATATTGATGACTTAAAGGAGGTATGTAGAATGTTGGACCATGAGAATATTATTCCATTACTAGCTATTTGGCTAAAGGGAAACACTCTGCGCATTAATACGAGAATGGGTGATAAATCCTGCATACAAATATTCCCCCATATCTTAGACTACGACAAGGAAATCACTCTGAATGTTGTTGTGGATGAATGGATTTTGAGAAATATATTGATTGATACATGTGTGGAGGTCAAATTCCTTACTTTAGATGTATGGGTATAGATGGGGAGACCTACATTGCAGCCATCTTCTAATGTATTATTTATGGCTAAGTGAACTAACACCACTCATGTTGGAGTTTTAAAAGATGCATCAATTACTATATAGGGGGCCAAGTTCACTGGGTATTTTGAGGTTTTAGCACTTGCAGAAGTAGACTGTTTCCTAGCTCTGCTTGGATGCCCTTGGTGTTATGTAAATAATGTTGACATTCGGTTCAACAAGGGATAAATCAGTTTTGAAAAAAAGGAGGAAAGAGTTATTATCCCTTAAACAAAAGGAAAATTTATGCCTGTGTTGATCCTTTGAGTGAGGAAGATCTAAATAGGATTTATATACATGTCATCCAGGACCCAAAAGTGCTTGAGCCATCTAAAGAAGGAATCCTTCAGTGGGAAGATGCACATTCTATTAGTGATACTACAAGTATTTCTTGTGATAATTGGGCTCATGGTACTTATGAGTTAGTAGGGCGCGAAGTAATGAGCACAATTGCGTGGAATAATAAACATCGTTGCATCAAGAGAATAGGTAACAACTCCAAACCTTGGTACACTGGGAAAGGGGTCCCTATGATATTCCTGCACACCATGGAGGAAAAGTGGATGGACCAGATGGAGACAAGAATTATGTTAGCATATATCCTATGTAGGACAACAATGCGCTAGTGGGTGGTTCGTAGGGATAATCTTATAAAATTGAATGAAGTCAGGATTGATCTTACAACTCAGCTTTCCAGGAGTAATGTACTAACTTGAATATGCACATATAATGGTAATCAACTTGTTCGAACCACATCCAACAAAGTGTGAGAGGCTGGAAAGAGGGGTAGGAAGATTTACCACCTTTACTATGGGTGTACAAAATTTATTCCACTTTACAAGGATGCTCATGCGCTTGGTATGTATATGCAGAGCTACATAAAGAGATTGGAAATTGACAGGATTTTATTATAGGTATGGTCCAGACTTTTGAATACTTCTCTACTAAACCTCTAGTAGAAGAGGCATGAAAGGTTATAAAGCAGTTGACTATGGGAGATAGTGTAAAGGAAAAAGAACTTATTCATGAGTTATTTGATGGAAATGACTTAGGAGCAGGTTTTCTTTGTAGGAATAGAGACAAATGCCACAATACTTAAGCGCATTGGTTTTGAGAAAGAAAAAGGGAATACGGTCTACATAGTGGATGATGAAGAAGTAGAAAAACTTGATATAGATCATTCAACAAATGTGGTGTGCGTGAGTCTTGGATAGTGTAGATAACAACACATGTGCCTATCATGAACCTATGAGGACCAAGAAAGTGAATATTGGTATGGATGCTAAGCCTAAAGAGGCAATAATTAGATATTATTTGTTTGAATTTGAAGTAGCAAAAATAGTGGATTTTCTCCATGATTTTTAGGATTTATTTCTAGGGGATACTATGAATTGAAAAATTACATGCATCATTAGGATAAATGAAAATAAATCTTAAGGAAGGTGCACACCCAGTCAGGAAGAGACCCTACAGGATGAAACCCAACTTATACAAAAAGGTCAAGGAAGAAATTCATACCCCTGGATGAGTAAGAATGGGTTAGCCCAATGGTGATCAATATAAAGAAATATGGTCGATTCATATATGAGTGGAATATAAGGATCTGAATGTTACATGTGTGACTAATCCTTTCCCTATGCCATTCAAATAGGAAATATTAGAAGGCATTGTAGGGCGCGAGATCTATTCCTTTACACATGGATTCTCTAGGTATCATCA
This sequence comes from Taxus wallichiana var. yunnanensis, assembly GCA_018340775.1. Taxonomy (NCBI): domain Eukaryota; kingdom Viridiplantae; phylum Streptophyta; class Pinopsida; order Cupressales; family Taxaceae; genus Taxus; species Taxus wallichiana. The sequence goes on along the minus strand of CM031243.1, from coordinate 90,713,396 downwards.
GGTTAGATTTCACAGGAGGATCAGGAAAAGAATAATTTCACCACTTAATGGGGAATTTTTAAATATATTGTGATGCCCTTTGGTCTAAAAAATGTGCTCACTATATTTTCATGAATAGTTTTTCAAGTATTCCAAGATTTTATTCATCTTTTCTTATAAGTTTACTTGGATGATTGGATGATGTATGGGCTTGTTAAGGATCATTGTGACAATTTGCACTTAATGTTTGAAAGATGTAGATAGTGAAGCATCTCTTTGAACACCAAAAAGTGTGTGCTTGCTACACTTTGTGGCACTATGTTAGGGCATATTATCTGCAAGGAAGGTTTGTTGGTAGATCCAAAGCTAAAATTACAATTATTGTTGGCTTAAAAGAACCTACCAGTCAGAGTGAGGTGCACATATTTTTGGGTCACACTGGATATTATATAAAATTTATCAAAGGATATGCTAAGATTTTCATACCCTTGGAGGAGTTACTAAAAGGAAAAGGGACATTCTATTGGGGGGAACCACAATAACGTGCATTCGATACATTAAAGGAGAAACTTACTACATCGCCTATTTTGTGCTTTCCCTTGTGGGATCAACCATTTCATGTACATGTGGATGCTTCTAGCACTACCATTAGAATTATGTTGGCTCAGCCTGGAGAAGGTATTATAGATCATCCTATATGTTTTGCTAGTATAAAGTTAACTCATGCACAACATAATTATACAACTACCAAGCACAAAGCTTTGTCAATGATCTATGCACTACATAAATTCATACATTACTTGTTAGTAATACCATTTGTATTCTATATAGATCACATGGCATTGAAATACTTGGTAAATAATCCCTTCTTACAAGATTACATATGTCAATGGGTGCTATTATTCCAAGAATTTGATTTTACAGTTGTGGTAAGACCAGGAAAAGTAATTCTAGCCCAAACCATTTATCAAGGATATAGTTAGGGGAAGACACACAAACAATTGAAGATACAATGTTAGATGAGTAGTTATACAAGCTACATCACGTGCCTTCAGATTTGGAGGATATTTTTGTTTTTCTATGTACAAGTGTGGTGCTAGAAGGACTCAAATCCTTAGAGAAGAAACAACTTGCAATTTGAGAAACACCTTTAATGTTGATTAGTGGTGACCTATACAAGTTAGGCTGACATGAAGTATTGCATTGATGTTTATTAGAGCATAAGTGCACATATATCATGAGGATTGTAAGACATATTGCAAAGCCTATGATCATTGTTAGCACCTTGGAAAAACATGGAAAAGAGATGAAATGCCTTTAAGACCTATTCCTATTGTAGAACCATTTGAAAAATGGGTTATAGATTTTGTGGGTCTTATTTCACCAGCCAAGTGCGTAGGACTCGATCGTGCTACATCATCACTTACATAGATTATCTTATAAGGTGGGTAGAAATAACACCTACCAAGTATTGTACAATAGCTACAATAGCCAGGTTCTTATGGGAAAATGTTTTTACAAGGTATGGATGCCCGTTGAGTTTGACAAGTGATAGGGGCACACACTTTTGAATGAGACAATCAAAATTCTATTAGATGAGTCCATGATTTCACACCATAAGACTACACCATATTATCCTCATGAAAATGGGACTCAATTGAAGATTTTAACAAGATTTTGAGCGAGAGATTGACCAAATTTTTGTGATGTTGGAAGAAAATGTTGGGATGATAAAGTTTCTATTATGTTTTGGGAGTATGTAACAACATACAAGTAGTTAAACAAGGCCACACCCTTTTAATTGGTGTTTTACGCTGAAGTAGTTATTCCTATGGAATTCATGTTACCTTCTTTACGTATTACTTATGTAGGAGGTCTATCTAATGAGAAATCATTAGAAGAATGAATTGGAAAGTTGATCAAGCTATATGAGTGATGAGAAATAACACGATGGATTCAGAAGAAATAACAAGCCAAGTAGAAAGCATTACATGATAGGCACATCAGGGACAAAAATATTGAGATAGGACAAATGGTGCTTCTTTATGAATCTAAGTTTTTGTGCCATCTAGGAAAAATTAAAGTGCATTGGTTGGGACTATATGTTATCAATCAAATACTTGAAACATGCACTTGTCGGTTAGAGGCACCGTATGGAATACGATTACCCGATTACTTCAATGGGAGTAGGCTAAAGCTCTACTATAAATAAGTCTTATTGGTGTTTTTAATAAGGCAAGTGTTGCTATTTAGAGTAGGCTTTCATTTATGTATTCCCTTAATGTATTTCCTTTTTCGTCACTATGCTTTTTCATTTTAGTTGGTGTTTTATGTAATAAGCACATTTGCACACTAGAAGCTAATTACCATTTGAAGAATTTTTATGTGCAGAGGATTGCACATACCATTTGCATGGGGTGGCTATTGAAAAATGGGTACACATAAAGGAAAAAACTATTATAGGTGTTATTCAAGTTTGGAGAGTTGTTAGAAAGAAGATTGCTTCCAAATAAGGACCATAGATGGAGATAAATAAAGGAACAATTATAACACAAGGTAAGTAGAGGCCATGGAGACTACCAAGGGAAGGCACGGTGGTAAGGTACTCAGGCACATGGAAGCACAATGAAGTGAAGTCCAAAGCCATAAGGTAGGAAGGTGCACTAGAAGGTTATAGCTTGGCGCGAAGATGTACCACGTGTAAAGTGTGAAAATGGTAAATTGATGAGAGGATTTTTGGTAGGTGAAGGAGTAATAAATGCACCAACTTTTTGAAAATCTATATAATGACATGATGTGAGTTCATTTTTACCATTGTGATCGCAAGAATTTGAATGAGCTAAGTGCGATCAAGATGAGAAAAGAGTATTGAGGTGTGAAGAGTGTGAAACTAGACGTGGAGAGTGGATTTGTGCACAGAAGAAGCTTGCATCCCCATTGGTGAAGGGTTTGAGTGAAGCAGATGCATTGAGAAAGAGCTAGGGCATGTGGTTTCAAACTAGGGAATGCAGATTCAAGCTAGGGTTTTGACTTACTCACTATAGAGGATAGAAAGTTGAGATTTTCAGATGGCACCAAAGAAAGCACCTATCGCAAGAGCTAAAGGAAAGAAGAAAGTAGAAATAGAATTTGAAATTGCTCCTAAGAGTAATTTCTCATAAATGTAGTATCTAGAAGGTGTGTTAGTTGGGAAAGAATGGAATTCTCATATCCACAGCTGCAAGGTGAGTTATTACAACCACAACACTTATGATAACAAGAAAGAGTTAGACATGTTGTTGAGTACAAAGACTAACAAGCACACAATGGAATATATGCCGGTATACAATGATGTTGCGGAGAAAATATTAAAATAGGTGGGAGTCTATCAGTTATATGAGCTCCTATATTTTTTCAAGTATAAACATCTATACCGGTGGCTTATGATAAAAGTCCATGAGGACTTCTTCTATTTTTTCAGATGAAGGGTAAGGATTACAACAACCCTAATTTTGAAATTCACAGGATTAAAAGGCACAAGGGTACAGCTGGATAATGACCTAACTAATAAAGAAGAAATTGTGGAGACACAGAAGGAGTTGGGGTACACAAAGGGTCCATGTAGAATGGACATTGACAAATTGAATAAGTACCCAGTGGTACAAGCATTTGCACATCTAGTGACCAAGTTGAATGATCATGAGAGATGGTTGCAAGTTAATACAATGTAGCTCCATGTCACAAAGAAGATGTCTTAGGGATTATTTTATAACATAGAAGGTTACATTGTAGAAACCATCATCGAAGAAGCGCACATAGGTGATAAGATTATTTTTGGCACTATCTTACTTTCTTTATTATTTATGGAAATTGAGTGCCCGATGGGCCAAAGAATTAGATTTGGGAATATCTCATGGAAAATAAGTCCCCTGGAAAAAATATTTGACAAGTATTTATGTGAAGGGTATTATATGGAGAGAGATATGGTATGATTTACTCTTTACAACATTTGAAGAGGAGTGGCGCATCCCCAAGGAGATATCTATGGTAGTTGGCAAGGCAGCAAGATTCGCAGTGTACCAACACTTCGCATCACGCGGTTCGCTATAAGGGATGGGACATGGAGCCCATGGTGTAAACTACCATATGCCTTCACAATGTGCTACTTCTAGGCATTAGTCTACCATTTTACTGATGCTCACCACCTAAATTTTATTACAAACAAGGTAGACTACGACTACCACACTCTCAGAAGACATATGTTTTTCTAGGCTAGATCGCCTATGTTGAGAGGCTCATTTAAGACACTATAAGCATGAAGCCTCTAAGCTTGGAAATTGGGGACGTTGGAGCAGTTCTCATATACCTTCATCTTAAGTCTAAGCTTTAGAATAACAAATATGTGGAGAATGAGTTCATGCTCCTAAGGCCACCTAAGGGAAAACATATAGTGGAGAATGTGCCATCCCAAAACCCATAAAAGCTATAGAGGTAGATGATGATGATAGTGGCAGCTTAGAACATAGAGGCCATAGGGAGCCCAAAGATAGAATAGAGACCGAGCGTGTAAGTACCCCACCTCACATACAAGAATAATAAGAGGACTTGGAAGAAGTCTAAGGAGAGTGTCATTTCAAGAGGGTGTTTAGAAGAACAAGGACAAAAGGCACAAGAACTCCATAGCATGTTAGAAGGTTTTCATGGCTCTCTCCTAAAAAAGGGACAACTGAGAGGAAAAGGAGGAAGCTAAAGCTGAATGAGGAGGAAAAGGAGTCTATAGAGAGTGCACTGGATCCCCTGTACAAACAAGAAGTGGAAGACCCTAGGTAGGAAGATATAAAGGATAAAGAGGTAGGATAATTAGAACATGATACCACTCTGAACATAGAAGATCCAGCTCCAAACCTTGGCACTTAGGTACCTAAGGGGCCAAGAATGAAGCGCACAAGTGGGGAATATAATGTTTTGCATATGGGCTATGACGAGGACACAAGTAAAATTGTTTGCACCCGATTCTAGAATAAAGTGGGCCTCAAGGAGTTGTATGGATGGGAGTTGATATACCTAAACATAGAAACCATGCACACAAGGATAGAATTGTCCTTATCCATGCAAACTTACATGGATGAGCCTAATTTTGATGTATGTGAAGATTCCAATGTGTTAAGAAGAATGAAGAAGGTGCCACAGAATAGGCACATAACTATAAATCCCACTCTCATGTCTGATAAGAAAGTAAGTAATGCCTTGGTAAAAGTATCTACAGAGGTGGCGCAGAGGAACATAGATAAGGATACCACTATTAGAGTGCTAAAAGAAGAAAACAAGGCCAAAGATGCCGAAATAGCACATCTAAAAGGGGAGAAGGACCTAGAGAAAAATAAGAATGGGGTCCTCATCAAAATGGCAGAGGATATTGGCAATCATGTTCAAGGAAAGACCGCACTTGGAGTCCAAGATACCTAAAAGGTTCCCTTTGGCTATGTATTATGTATGTACCTTATTTTATTTATCGCTTGAGGATGGACCCATTCAGATGTAAGTGCCAAAGGACCTTGAAAAAGAAGCAGAGAGAGCAAGGGCCTCAATAGTTAGAGATATTTCATCTTATAAAGCCTTGCTCCAGACTTTACAGGAAGAACTGAAGAAAGCAGACTAGGAATTGAATATTTGTGTAGCTCTAGAAGTAGTAATCAGAATCTAGATGATGGTAGAAGACAATGAAGTCCTGAAGGTGATGAAGGATGTGAATTCAAAGCATGCAGAGATATTAACATTGGTAAATAAAAAGTGTGAGGCTCTTGCATCCACCCAAGACCCCCATAAAGAAAGGATGGATGAAATTGGGAAGATTATAGCACGAAGATGGATCTTTTAAAAGGAAGGGTGACTGCAATGTCCAACATTGTTATAGTATTACAAAACGAGAAGAAAGAGATTTCATAAGAGGATTTATATTCTATTGCATCGGATATTCTAGAAAAGGTAGAATCCATGCTAAGTGATTGACAAACCTTAGAGGTTGAAATCAAAGAAGAATATCCAGAGTTAATTCTTCCAGTTGAAATAGAGGATGTTGCAGGGTGAAAGTTCATTCTTTGTACAATAATTCTGTAATTTCCTTTCATTCCCATTCTTTATCTTTAAAGTATCAAAACGCAAATATTTTTGGGGTGACAATGCATTTTTGTGTGGGGTAATGTTGAGTAGATGAAGTATGACACTAAGAAGAAGGTGCATAGAATATTCACATGGGGTAGCAAGATATATTTGAAGGCATGGAAGGATAGGGAAGGAAGCACGTACGAAAGACAAAATGAATCTAGACTTAGCCATTTTCATGGTTATGGGCTATTTTTAGAGATAGTGTGAGGGTACACAACCAAATGGAAGCTTACACGACATGCAAATGATTTATTTGGAAGTGTATACTAAATGCTTTGCATGAGTTCAAGTTGATAATAGGATTACCACTTATAGTTAGCTAGAAGAGATCTACTATTAGCGCACTTGCATATGGGTCTATTATTGTTAAGGCACATGGTTATTTTCAGCATGCGACCTATTTTGGGAATTATGTAAGTGGTGAAGGGAAATTCCCACCCTTATAAATATGTAGTAATATGTGTAGGTAAAAAAGAGAGAGAGAGAGAGAGAGAGTATTGTGTATGATATATTGTGAAGTTATGTTGCCAAATCTGATGCACGTATGAACTTATGGTACTACTTATTGTAAGAAGCTTCGGTGTTCATTGTGTTTTAATATAATGGAGTCTATTAGATGATTAATGGTGTCAAACATGATCAGTAACTAGTTATTGCATGCATAATTTCATTATGTTTACCATTTGATTCATAATTCTTTAAGATCTAGATCTAGAATATGCTTTGTTGGAAGTGCATATTGTTTATGGATATGAATGCATTAACTCTTGATCATGTTCAAATCCTACACAAGAAAATCTAAGGAGGGGCCCTGGTACTTTTGTGTGCTTCGGGTGAGTGATCAGTCTAGGCTAAGTGATGTGCCAAAGACACCGGGTTATTCTTGGTGAATTCTAGGCTAAATCATATGGTAAGGGTAGTGAGGATGTAATGATGGGTAATCATTACGTGGTCACTAATTTTCCCATACGAATCCTAATATGGCACATATAGGATTATTTTCATTTAGGAAATGAGATAGTAGTGCACTCTCCCTCATCCTAACTAATTCACTTTCTTAAACAATAAAAAATCTAGATAACTATATTGAGATGGTTGTGGGGTGAAGGAAAAAGAGTTTCTTATACTTGTGTGTGGTCTCGAAACTAAAATTTCAAAGCAAAGACTTGAAACTTTGGCCAAAGTAAAGTAATAGCTGGCTACATTGTATGTTCACTAATCCCCTATATTAAAAGTGTCGATACCATATGGAAGATACATAATTGTCTTCCTGGGTAGGCACTTAGGAGACTAACATGTTCTCATAACTTGTAATAGGTTTAACCAAGTATACACACTTGGTTAGAGTTACTTAAGGGAGATCATGGAGATCTGGATATACCCTTACAATTGCACATGGTTATTATATGTTATCAAATGGATTATGAATAATTTAATTATGTTGGATTATTTAGTAGTAAGATAAATAATAATGTTAAACATTAGTAGCATTAATTTTACATTAAGGGTATGTTTTTAAAATATAAATTCCCGTAATTTGGATAATCATAACATAGGTGTTACCCGTTACATGACATCATGGAATTATTATGTGTATGACATTAGAGAAAAATAAACAATATGAATAGATCATCCAGAAGTTTTGAGGCACATATTTAAAATATTTTGTGAGTACAAAGTTAGGCTTAATCCTAAAAATGTGTGTTCAATGTGACATCGGGAAAATCTTAGGATACATTGTTTCATGAAGAGGTATATAAGTTGATCTTGTAAAGGTCAAAGATAACATGGAAATACCTCCTAAAAAATCTCGAGATAATTAAAATGACTTCAAGGAAATATCCAATCTATCAAATAGTTCATTTCATAACTCGTGGACAAGTGCCACCATTTTAATCAGTTGTTAAAAAAGGATGTACAATTTTGATGGAACCAAAAATGTGAGAATTAATTTTCCAAACTAAAATAATATTTATCAAGTCCATTGGTACTCATGCCACCAATTTCAGAAAAACCAATGCTTCTTTACATATTTGTCACAAAGTATAAAATAAGAGAATTTTTAGCACAACACAATGATCGGGGCATGAGGGGGTTCACTTAGTAAAATTATGGTATAAAATGTATATTTTAAGGGTATTAAATAATACCCTTAATGATATTTTTTACCTCTAATTATTCAATTGATATTACCCCTTTCTGTTATATTATTAGAATTAAAATAACCCCTATTTTTTCCATGTACCTTACCCATTCTTCCATTACAATTTTATTTAACCCTTTCTATTTCTATCCTAATATATCAAATAGAAAATATATCATGTTTCTCACTCAATTATTATTTTCTTAATAAAAAATTTCTCTCAAAAGAGAGCTTCAAGCCATTCAAGACCTATTACCAATTACCTTATAAATTTTAATATTTAATAATTTATCAATATTTATTCAAATAATTAAGATGGTGAAATAATATCATTTTTGTCTAAAGATTAAAGTCACACATGTGGGAAATATTATGCCTATAATAGCTATTAAATAGTTTTTACAGATTTTCAAGTCCATAGTAAGGATGATGATGATCTGGAGTGGATTTCTAAGGGGGCTGATGCTCATGCATGTGGGATCTCATAGGTACAGAGCAACAATTACGCAGGCATTCGTGGGAAGTGTTATGACAGCAATGAATACACTATTCATCATTCCCATAGTGTGAGAAAAAATAGAGAAAGGTGGGTTGGAAACTATGGCTACTATTGAATTACTCATAGGGATTTTGAATTTTACACTTTCAATCACTTAAGCCCAGTGAAAATGGGAGGATCCCCTTGTCAGATCGAGCCCAGCGTGGACCCGGAGTGGAAGAATAATGAAGAGCTTTGGAATCTTCTCAACTAGGGAGGCATTACTAATTTCATTGAGAAGATACAGGGTCATGACCAAAGCATCTCGTGTAATTTGTGAAGGACTGGAAAGACCGCAAAGTTGAATATGGAAGACAGAAAATTTTGATCAATGAAGAGTTAATCACCGAAGCTACTGGCCTTGGAATGGATGGGTACCAATTTTTCAATAAAAGGATTGACAGGCCGGCTGAGGAGAGGAAATTTGTGGAGGGCAATGAGAAACTAGTTTTTGTCACGGTGGGTTTACAAGTCAACTTTATCCCTCTGCCTTTTGACAAGGTCACCCGTATGATGGTGAGATACATCTCTCTAGAGGGGAGATTTGTCACAGTGCCCTTAAAGCATCTTGTGTTCCTCAATCACTTATGTAGAAATTACACAATATGCTTCCCTCATTATTTGCTTAATTCTCTTGAGAACTCCATTTTGGAGTTCCAAAAGCATGCTCGTGCGGTCCCTTTGCATCAAGGTCTCATTTTCTTGTTACATAAACTATGTCTTCTTAAGCTTCCCAGCATTCCAACCTCCCCCATCTTTGTTCCTTCTTTTCCCACCACCGCTGCCGATACCACTCCTTCTATCCCCATCACCGTTGTTGCTACCCCTTTGACTTCCTTCTCATCTCCCCTATCATCCCCCCACCTCTGCTCCCACCCCTTTCGCCTCCACCTCGAACAAGCCTATAACTAGATCTTCTAAAAGGCTGAACCTGGATACCCCTATTTCGGGGAACGTGCCTCAGGACTTGGAGGTTTCTCATAATCTCCTCCACATTAGCAACATGGGTTCTTAGGAGACACATACTGAGAGCTCCACTAAAAGGATAGAAGCTTTAGAAACTGACATGTTGCTGCTAAAAGAAGAAGTAAAAAACTTGACTAAGCAAAAAGGTAAGAGAATGAAGGAGGAGGAGGCTGATATTGACAACAAACAGGTTGAAGATATCTACAAAAAACTTTACTCCCTGGACAACCGACTTGGAAAAACCAAGACTCACCATGATCATAATATGGCTATATTTAGTGCAATCGAGGAGTTTATTGAGCAGCATGTCCATTGCGTCTCTAATCTCAGTGGAATACTAGCAACTCTTTGGGGTACATAAAAAGAAAGCAAAAAAACCATTCAACAGCTGGATATTACTGACCCTGCTCACATGATGGCATTGGCTATGTTCACCTCCTAGTAGACTATCAAATCCAGAATTGCCAAAGCTGCCAAGAAGTAATTGTGGTCTCACACGCTTCATTGCTCCGACTTCGTCGTGTTTTTACTTTTTCTTTTTTTTTTCTACTCTTCCGCAAAGTTGTTCAAACCTGGTTTGTTGTTTTGGGGTAGCTTCTCTCTGGTTACACTGGATTTTTATGTCTTATCTAGATCTTGATCCTTCTTATAATGTTTTTCATTCCTATTCTGGCTTCTAGGCCCCTTTTTGTATACAAGGGTATAGTCCCTTTCAAAAAACTATTTACCAATAATAATAAATAAATAATATCATTTTTGTTGAAAAGCATGCTAATCCTAGTTTTCTACCATATTATTATTTCTTACTTAATAATATCTTAATTAATATTTCCTTATTAGAAAGAGATAATCATTTAGCTTTATGACCACACTCCTTTTGCAATTTTAAGGTATTTAATTTTAAAAACTAGGGTTCAAATGTTTTAGTTTTATATTAAAATTAAACCTCCATATCCTTTGACCCATCTCTCTATCCTACCCCTAATACCTAATTCAAAATATTAATAAATTAAATTGTTTCACCACCTCATGTCTACCGATATATTGAATTTGTTTTTTTTTCAATTTTAATTACCTCAATATGAATAAATGTGCTAGGATATTTCCTATCTAATGAGCCCCCCATGGATTAGGGAGAATAACATTAAAATATACTATCTTAGTAAAAATATTATCGATCATGAACTTAACTATTCTCAAGTTGAGAAAGAATGTTTAGTTTTGGAATTCACATTCCACAAGTTATGACATTATTTACTCAACCATACAACAAATTTCATTGAAAAAGTAGATCCACTTAAGTATCTACTCTCTAGACTTATTCTCATAGGAAACATGTCAAGTTGAGTTGTTTTACTTAGTGAGTTTGATATAGATTTCATTCGTCAATAAGATAAAAAAGGATAAACACTTGTAGATCAAATTTTTATGGCACCTTTACTAGGATTAGCAACTCTTCACTTCAAATTTCTAGATGAAGAAATCTTGTATATTGATACAATACCTTCTTGGACTCTATTTTTTGATGGATATTGTAATGTATATGGATCAGATCTGGTATTCTACTTATCACACTAGATAAAAAAATGTTATCCAAAATTATTTCCGCTTAGTTTTCCCTTTTCAAAAACAATACAACATATTACAAAGCACTCATAGCTCGATTGAAATTGGCTATATCATGGGATCTCAAGGAGTTGAAATTTTTGGTGATTCACTTATAATCATTAAACAAGTCACTTATGAATATCAAGTAAAAGATGAAAAACCAATTCCTTATAAAATCATGGTGGATAGTCTTAAAGGTTATTTTTAGTTAATCAATTTTAAACAAGTTCCTTGCCTCAAAAATAAATCAATAGATGGAATGGTGACTATATGATCTCTTCTTGAATTCAATTCCCATTAAAAACATACTGAGTATCTCATCGAACATCTTTTGGTTACAACCTATGATTTTCCTGAGTTAACCATGGTTTATGAAATAGTTTTTCCTGGTAATCCTTAGTATCATAATATTTATACTTTCATCCATGACCACACTTATCCTAAAAATATGAACTCCCAAAATAAATGAACCTTAGAAAAACATGCTTCATGTTATACCCTACTTACAAACACCCTTTATCAAATAGTATATGAAGGGAATATATTAATATGTATCAACAAAAATGAATTACTCCAAACTCTAGAAGAAGTACATGATAGTATTTACATGGCACATACAAGTGACATGGTCTTAACAAATAAAATACTACATGTGGGTTACTATTGGCCTACTATGGAATCAGATGCATGGAATTTAGTCAAGAAGTGTGTGGCATGCAATATATATGAGAGTCTCATTCACACACCCTCACAAGATTTATAACTAATCGTTATACCTTTTCCTTTATCTTGATGGGGGCTTAACCTTATAGGAAATATCAATCCCACCTTGTCTGATGGACATAAATTAATTATCATCACCATAAAATATTTTACCAAATGGGTAGAGGAAATTCCTCTCACTTATTTCATTAGTACTAATATCTCTAAGTTAATATTCAACCACCTCATTTTTTCTTTGGAATCCTTCCTCCATTGTTATTGATAAAAAAAAATTCATTTAAAAATAATACCATTAAATCATTATCCAAACACTTACACATCCACCTTCACTGGTCCACACCTTATTATCCATAATGTAATAGTCAAGCAGAAGTGTCTAATAAAAAACTAAAATACATCATGGAAAAAATTGTTGACAAACAGTGTCACAATTGGCATACACAAATATATCCTTCCCTCTAGGCCTATCGTACCTCCTTTTTTACTCCAACATGATCCACTCATTTTCACTCATTTACAAATCTAAAGCTATATTACCTAAAGATTTTGAACTCCCATCACTCTGTATATCCCTCCAAAATTTGATCAAAGAATATGACTCTAGACAAACTCATCTTACTCGGGCTTGATCTCCTAGATGAAAAGTGACTCAATGCTTTAGATCATTTAAAATTCTATCAAAATCAATTTCATCATAGCTAAAACAATAATATCAAACCAAGAAAATTTGAGATCATAGACCTTATATTAAAAAATATTTAAAAATACAATAAAATATTGAGACAAGAAATGAAAATTTGAACCAAATTGGGTGGGTCCTTACCTTATCAATGCAAAATTTAGATCAGGTGAGTTCAAATTATCTACTCAAGATGACTAAGAGATTAAAGAACCCATGAATTTGGGTCATTTGAAAATATTCTATTTCTAATTTTTCTATACATACCTCTTTTGTTGGGGGAATTTCAGAACATCCACTTATATAGCTCTTTCATATTATCTATCCTACTATATCATCCCAAATAGGTTTCTATCATTTGTTCCTTGTATGTAATATGTTTACTATCTTTTTTCACACATATCCATCCCTTAATATTTATAAGATTTTATGTTCTTGTGTATGTTTCGGTGGGTCCTAGATCACTAAACTAAATCTCACTGGATATAACAATTATATATAAAAAAATTCACGTAATCAAAAATCTAAAACATTCAAATATGCAAAAAATCAAAAAAATTCAAATCATGAAAAATATAAAACATTCCAATAATAAAAATTCCCAAAACATCAACACACTTAACAAAATAAAAAATTTAACATCTATCCTAGTCATCATTCTAACTATCCTATAACTATCAAAACAAGTCATATTACCCCATACATGTATCCTTTCTTAGGGGAAAGTCAAATCCATATGATCCCTTACATGTATCCTTGCTTGGGGTAATCACGACTCTCATTCTCTCCCTTTCATGTATCCTTACTTGGGGGAAATGACCCAATAAATCTCAAATAAAATTTCAATGTGTAACCCATAAGATTGTCATTTGACCCCACTCCTTAATCCGATCCAATCTTACCCCTTGCATGTATCTGTACTTGGGGGTAATCCAAATAAAATCAATCATGATTGTGGAACACATTAGCGACATAGTTAATCATCTTTATTTAAATTTATGTTTCATTGTTGTTATTCTTAGTTAATTCTCAACTAATTACAATTCTTTTTTATCATCTTGCTTGACTTATAACATTTGTGCATACATTTATTATATATATTGGGTTTATTTTACTTCCTATTTTTGTTTTACTTTTGACCAATTACAAATATTTTAATATCATCTTGGTTCATTTATAGCCATGGTAAATACATTTACTATGTATATTGGGTTTTTTTTACTTATTATCTTTTTTTACTTCATGTGTGTTTTTTATGCACATAATGATTTACTCTTCATTATTACTTAATAATCATGATGTAAATTATGTCGTGAAATAGAAAAATAGGTTACTATAAAGAACAATATCTAAATAGAATCTCAATCAATGAGAAAAACTCTCACATCATCATCAATATCATATCTATCAGATCATTTATCATAATCAACTAACTATCCATCCACAAGACAAGTTATAATGTACAAATCAATAAATTCTAATGTTCATGTATAATGTCCAAAAAAGTGTAATATACATCAATATACATTAAAGTTCCATAATCGACATCTATAAAAATAATATTCCTTCATCATGAGGCATATACAAAAATAATATATCTATCATATAAAGAGTCATCCATGAATCTCTCTGATTCCTGAACTACCTAATCCATCTCCTCCTTTCCTTGGTGTCAAAATCTGCACTAAACTAGTAGATTGGATGGTCCATGAGCTCTAACTAATCTCCCTAACCTCACCCATATTCTTTGGCTATATCCTCGATCTCTTTGACTCTCTGGGATGGCTGCTTGATACAAACTTTTTTAATAATCCACATCATGGGTCGATGTTAGTAACTCTTATAAGATATCCCCCATCGCATTAGCCTCGAAAAAAAAAAAAACCACATCACTCCCAATTATCATCTATTGTAAATCCATTTTCCTCTACTAAAATTGGACCCTCATAAAGTCTAATTGTGTCTACATGGTCGAACAACAAGGAGAGAGGAATATCTCTGTCATATATCTCTATCTCTCTAGGAATGGGATGCCAATAACTCGTTGATTGACGTGGAAGTTGTAATGGTGGAATATGACTCCACACATAAACTTCCCCTTAACTCCCCATCCATCATCTCCATCTTCATCCCTATCAGCTCCCCCTCCTAGAATAAGTATCCTTTGGGAGAGACCGGTACATGTGGACCCTATACCTATAAAACTCGTCCCACTTATGCCTGAGAACTATGTATTTTTCCTTGTATTTATCTCTATACATGTATCTGTATGGGTACCTATACATTTACCTATGCATGTACCTTTCTAAATCCCCCTCCTCCTACCTATGTCTTTCATCCTCTCCCTCTCCTAACTCTCTACCATAGCGCAATCTTCACTAATTCTACTATCCCTACTACAATCATTGTTTGAGGGATGATAAAATAAATAGGTACTATAACAACATACCACACTACAATCCCAACTTATACACTAAGTTCCATGATGTTTACTCATGCATCCCATACCTATGCTAAAAATATTCCAAAACTAGCCCTTGTTATACTCAGCCCAATGTGTGGCCCAAAATCCGTGGTTTCTCGCAATACCCACATGTACCACTTATCTCCCTCACTAATATCATGTGAAACTCCAAGCTATCACATGACCATATCAATTCTATACCACTCAAAGATATATGATTGGATATTAATAATTTAATGAGCTATCTCAACTACCCCTAGTTCTGTAATGTTTGTTTCCCATATATATAGTCATTATATACTCCATACAATCAATCACAACTATAGGTCATTTTTTGCTCATCTATAAAATGCTAAATCTCCTTGGTTTCCTATCTAAGTGTCACCTACTATCTCCCATATTTAGACTACTATATCCTATATATTTCTATCTCCTATTATCCCCACTAACCCGGCTTACTACAATATCATCCAATGCTAAAATTTGTAATAGCGTTGTTGAGCCCAAACTCCTCTGACTCATATACACCACCATATGCATGTATTTGTATATATGGGCTAGTATGAATGTACCCCATGCAAAAACTATCATTGAATCCATCAAATCCACTACCACACTAATCAATACAAGATAAAAATGCCTCCCATTATTATTAGAAGTAATTAGTCAATGATAAGATCCATCAAGTAAATCATAAGTCACACTAATGCATCATCCTCCATGAACTCTGTAAGGTGCACCACCATACCCTTTACATGAATCTCCTCTATTATGAACAAAAACTGTTTCTATTCCCAAATCCATGCTACACTCCTCTCACATTGAATCAAATGACCTTGCATCAATACCCTCAATATGCACTATACATCCTCTAGTGTCATAGACATATCCCCGATAGAAAATCTAAATTTCTGGGATCGCTATGCCATTTCTCGTACTAATGAAGTACAAAAATAGTGATCCAATATGATTTCTAGAACCCATTTTTGTATTTCAATCATAACACCTCTAGTATCGCATACAATATTCTCCACTCTAACCTCATCATCTATCTCTTGAATGATCGCAATCATGAGTATCTCTCTCGCATGTCTAAGGTGTATAATCTCTTTCGCAAACATTACATTAATTCATTATTCCTTTAATGATAATTTTTAACTCTTGTCTCATATTTTACAACTATCCTATTTCACTTAATCATGCTAACACACCTCATGATATAATAGTGCACATGTTTTAATGCTAGCACACTCAGTTTCATGATAGCGCATTTAGTTGCACTTCATGATAACACACTTTTTCACATGTTAGTGGACCAATTCATATGATTCGAACTTATTATTCTAGCATGAATATTTCTATGCAAACAAACTCATTTTCATGCTAGAAAATATAATCCTATGCTACCGCACATTTTGGGTTACTCTAGCGTAGGTACTTCTTTGCACTAATGTTAATTTTTCACTTTCTTCTAGTTATAACAAGTACTAAATGCCCAAAATTAATTATTTTTTGCATAGTCACTAGACCATCTTCATCAGGCCCCACCCAAAATCTCAAACCCATTCTATATGATGAACATGTGTTAGATTTTGTGCCATTTCTCTTACAAACCAAAACAAAAAAAATAACAATGTATCACTAGAATACCCTAATAGCATATATGACTAATGATTTTTGTTATTATCCATTTTATCCTATTTTTAGATTTCCAAAAACCCTAATACCAGTCTTTAATTCCTAATTTTGTCCTTTGGCACTCTGTTTCTCATTTTTTTATCCCATTTTACCTTTCTCTAGTGGGGCGAGTTTCTACTCTTTCCTATTAAGTGGTTGTCCACCACTTTGTCGCATAAACTATCTTCTTAAAGGGACACTCCCTTAGTATAATCTAGAGTTTATGAAGTAGTGGGGTAAATTAGAAAATCCATCACACTTTCCTATCATCCATTCATTAATCTACACATGTCTACTATCTTTACAATTCTAGTACTTCATAATAACACTTTAAAGAGGGGAAAATGTAGACACCCTAAAAATACACACTACTTTTTCCACATCCAATTAGAATTGATTATATTCATCCATATCCCAATATAGTTAATTAATTAATATTATCATACATAAAACATACACTTACACACCTTAGATAATTTAATTATCTATTTAAATAAAATAAATTTAAATATGCACTCACCTTCCACTTTTCTCCACTTCACTAGCTCAATCACTCAAGTTCTAATAATCTACCAAAGAGGAAGCTAAATTTCACGTACAATTGAAGAATTCAAGATCCAAGTATTCAAATTAAAGCCTCTTAAATTCATATTCAAACAAGTGAACTACATAGACCAAATCAACTTGCTAAATGAAGAAAATGTATTCATTCATCCGCAACTTAGTCAAATATTGATCCTTAATCCATGGCCTCTTCCTCATCTATAAATAAGAGGCTCATCTCCTCACAATTCCATCTTTGGAATATTAAGGCATTTTCAATGTTACTTTTTCAAATTATCACCCAACTACACATACCATTATATTGTCCATTTAATCAAGGATCTCATAATCAAACACATCATTCATCCATTACTTGTAGTATAATATAATTCCATTAAAATTTATTTTTGGATCATTCACATTAAATCAATCATAGATATTTAAAACCCTAGATACTTCATTCCATTATTTATCTAGCTCATCTAAGGTTGCAAGGAGACACGAAGGAAGTGATCATGTTTTCACTTTTTGTATGTTTTCTTCCATTTATTTGTTTTTATATTATTTACACTCACCAATACTAAGGTTTATAAATTTATATAAATTTCTAGACCAAAAAGTGGATAAGGGATAACATGAAGTTTCCACCACCGACTATTAGCTCACAAGGATTTTTTTAGGAGAATCTACACCTAAGTGAGATGTACACAATTTGAAAGAAAAAATCTCAATGTAATTGAGAGGGTATAAAAAGGAAAACAAACATGAGATCAATTATAAGATAAATTACAAACCCTTTCAACCCACATCAAATATTTTCCCTCACTAAATACTACCCCTTTGGATTCTATTCTACCCTCAACTCTAACAACTGATATTGATATGAAAGAAATTGTTGAAATCCATAAACATACTCTTCAAGGAAATATTTCTAAGGCCTATGTTGACTAAATATTAATGAGTGGTTTGAAATTTATTGATGAAGGATGTAGGGTGTATGAGAATCTTATTATGACATAAAAACAAATAAGTTATGAAATTAAAAAATTGATAAAGAAACTAAAATATGGGTAGATGTAATTTAGGATCTTTGCATCATGGATGTTGGAGATGAGAAAATCATCCTTGTAGATAAAATATTTAATGATTGCAAGGATAATATGTTCTAAATTTTTCATTCAATGTTGAATGGAGACTAAATTTTCTTGAAGAATCCTCTATTGAGTTGCATAACACAATTCAAAATATTGAATCTTTGAAATATGAAATATTCATCGATATCAAAGTTATCCATTATGATTTATTCCAAGACAATTATTCTCAATGAAATTCATCAGATGAAATCAAAGAAAATTTCAATAAATTCATTAAAGAATATATATAAAAAATGGAAAATCTCCACCAAAAAAATATGGAAGAAGTTTCTGAGATAAACAATGTAATAATTGAAGCTTCAAAAGGTTTGGCTTAGTATGGTGCAACAAGTTAAAAACATTAATTCCTTGGGATGTTGGATGGCCAAACTTGAAAATTATTTAGTACAAAAGGAATCAAATATGTTAGATGCAATAACAAATTTCAAGATACATGTACTAAATCTTGAAGTCCCAACTCCTTCCATTTCTTCTCTTCCTACCTCAAGTGCTAGTTAAAACTAGTTGTTATGTTTTATTTTTGAAAATGAAAATGAAATGTAAAAGTTAATTAATTGAATTAAATAATCAAAATATTAGTCACTTAAATAACAATTGATGAGACCAAAATATGTCTCATTATATCACCAAATAGAACTCTTATTCTCTCTCTTAAAATCAAGCTTTCAAGTGAATTTAGATGTAGTTTTAATAACATATAGCATATTTAAGGTAGAATATAGGATTTATCTTATCATCTCTTTAGAAATATATTTGCAGTCTAATTTTTGTTATTTCCTGATATTTCTTCTAAGTTGGAATGCAATAGTGTGTAGAAAATAGGTCATAAGAAACTCTACTCCAAGTTCATAGATTGTTTGTTACTAAAAACTTGCACGCACTACTAAAAGGATCAACTACCGAAAGTCTTTTGGTTTGTTCCAAAGTAATCCAAAGTAATGTAAAGAAGAATTGAACTATTCATCCCACTCTTTGCTTCCATGTCATCAACCAAGAATACAAATCCAAACCTGTGGAAATCCAAAGTCATGCATGCATGTGGTGTTCTAAGAAGAACTCAAAGTTATGGACTTAGCACTCCTCCATTTTCTTTCCATGTTTCAAGGATGAGAAAATAATTGAATAATATTAGGAATTTTGAATAAGTACTCTCCCACTCTGTGATCCTAGATTAAAGGGATGACTTGTAGAAATATTCTCCACAATAATTGGACTATTGTAGTCAAATGTTTTTAGGATTTATTGATTTGAATAAACCCGTCCAAGAATAGGTAGTTATTTATTGGTGTGTGGAATAAGTACACTAGAGATATTCCTATAAATACCTCTTCCATATACTTGGAAAAGGGGACATATGTTTTATATCAGTTTTGAATCAATAAAATTGTAGTTCTAAATAGTTCTTTGTAGTTACTCCAAATCCGAAGGGAAGAGAATGGCCAAAAGCCACTCTTCCCCAAGGAGGAGGATTTTTCTATTATTTCTCAACATATTTTATTTACAGTATATTTATTTTCGTTAATTTATTTCAGTAATTTATTTTCTGCCTGTTTACTTTTTATGCATGTTTAATTTCAGTTTTTTTCTTAGGAAGAAGTATTGTTGAACAAGATTGTTTTTCTCCTTTTTCATACAACTTTAGACACTGACTTAGTTATAATGACACAAAAATTGTCTATGAGTTGGTTAAATGACTGATAATATAGTGACCCATCATTATTGGTGCCGTTTTCGGGGACTATGGTGTTATTAGGAGACTCAAATTTTTCTAAAAGAATATTCTAGTGATGAGAATACCTCTTAGCAAGATTTGTGACAATAGATTCTTATTCAATTGATTCTTTAGAATTTATGTTCATCCAACTAGATTAAGTTTATTCAAATTTTCTTTCAAGTTTTTCTTTTCCTGCAATTTTATTTTTATGTCAATTTGTTTTTAGTATTTATTTTTTTGATTGAAATTTATTTCAGATTTAGAAATAGATTGAATTTAATTTCAATAAAATTAAACATCATTTCATGTTTAAATTCCATCTATTTTTGTGGGGTATAAAGATTTCATGAATAAAATGATTTAAATAAATACCCTAATTTATACTATTATTTTCATGTAATGAGAGTTTCTATTCTAAAAAATTAAACATCATTTCATGTTATAATATATCATATAAAAAAACTAACATTATGTAGGTTAGCAGAGACAAATATTTATGTGGAACATTTGTGAAAACAAATTGGGAGTTGAAAATAGTAGACAAATGCAAAAAGAAACAGAGCATTGCAGAAAATGCCAAAGAAAAAGATTCGATTGATAAGGATTTCTCACATTAAAAATATTAGTGTTTTTCGATGAAAAATGCTCTCACCTCGCAAAGAAATAGCTTAAATATTTTTTTGGGTTTTGTTATACACATTTTGATCTTTCTAGATCATTTTGAATCTCTCATTTTTGTTGAGAAACACACAAGATATCGCAGTTTAAATGAACGTAAATAAAAAAATGACATGCAGAAGAATGTTTTTTTTTTGTTTTGTTACAACAATAATATTATGATGCATGTAAGTATTATGATAATACTCATTTTAAATACCTGATTCATTCCATGCTACCCTCTCTATCTCATTTTTTTGTTAAAAATCATTTTTCCAACTTCTGGAACCACCAAAAATTCCTTCGATAGTAAGTAGTCAATGTTAATTCTTCTCAAAAATTACTAGGTCAACCAATATATACTAATTGAAATTCCAACATACCATTCTTATTCAAGGATCCTACCCACAACCTCTCATAATAAACCATCCATTCCCAATAAATGAAAAAGTCCCTGAACCATCTCATTTCCCAGAATAATTTACCATTATTTCTCAACTTCTTATTTTTCATGTACACCTGAATCTTCAAAGGAACAATCATAGCCAAAGTTTTTTTCAATGGCTATATATTGTTCTCAAATCACAAAGGTTACATTTTGAAGGAGAAGTTGAAGACTGTAATCAATTTTTAAGTTGGTTAGATATTGTAGAAAATTTGGAAGATTACTTCCTGATTTTCCATCATGTTGACATTTCTCAAAATGATAGTGATTGGTTAGAAAAATAGTTAACTAGCTGGCCAATTACTAAATAAATTAAAAACAAAAAACAAAAATTGCATTTCAAATTCTTTCTTGGATACATATGACTACTTTGTTTATGACAACTTGGTTGATGAACTTATTTTCTACTAAAAATTTCTATGTTGCAAAGGCCTTGACTTCATATCTATATGTTTTATTCATCTTCAGATAGAAATCAAGGTTATATAAAATGATGAAAGAAAGGATAACTATTGAGTATGGTATAGTAACTTCTATTTTTCTATTATCAAATATTTTTATTTGTTGTTTTAATTACAAATAGATTCACTTGTAGAAAGATTAAAAAAAGAAAAAACAAAAGAGAGGGAAATTTTTCAATATCTACATTTGTTGATCAAGTCAAGTAATAAAGAAGAAAATACATATGACATATTTCTAGTTTTCAACAGCTAGGTTCTATCAAATGCTCAATAAAAAATAGTTTGCATGAGGGCATGTAAAAAGCTAAGTGTGGGGGAGACTCACTCTCTTACAAAATTTTGAAGAATGCATGAGAAAAAAAAAAGAGGGGAAAAAATATCTCTACATCATCTAAGAAAAACCTCATGAGAACTTGAATAAGGAAAAAGTAAAAATATTTACTTCTAGAACCTCATTTTTTGTAATCATGAAAAAAGAGGAGAAAACAATTTGAAAGATGTGGAAGTATTTGAAAAATCATATTATATAGGAAGATTAGTAGATTTCATGAGGGCATGTAATAATTTAAGTGTGGGGGAATGATGACACCAAAATATGTCTAATTATATCACCAAATATCACTCATATTCTCTCACATAAAATCAAGCTTTCAAGTGAATTTAGATGTAGTTTTAATAACACATAACATATTTAAGGTAGAATTTAGGATTTATCTTATCATCTCTTTAGAAATATATTTGGAATATAATTGTTATTATTTCCTGATATTTCTTCTAAGTTGGAATGGAATAATGTGTAGAAAAATAGGTCATAAGAAACTCTACTCTAAGTTCATAGATTGTTGCTACTGAAAAACTTCCACGCAACTACTAAAAGGCCCAATTATAAAAGTCTTTTTGGTTTGTTCCAAATTAATGTAAATAATATCCTAACTATTCATCCCACTCTTTGCTTCCATGTCATCAACCAAGAATACAAATCCAAACATGCGGAAATCCAAATTCATGCACGCATGTGGCATTCTAAGAAGAATTCAAAGTCATGGAATTAGCACTCCTCCTTTTTTTGTCCATGTTTTAAGGATGAGAAAATAGTGGAATAGTCTTAGAAATGTTGAATAAGTACTCTCCCACTTTGTGTTCTTAGATTAAAGGGATGAGTTGTATAAATATTCTCCATGATAAATGGATTTTGTAGTCAAGTTTGTTTAGGATTTATTGCTTTGAATAAATCTGCCCAAGAATAGGTAGTTAGTTCTTGGTGTGTTGACTAAGTAAACTATGAGAGATGCCTATAAATACCTTTTCCATATACTTGGAAAGGGGGGCATGTATTTGATATCATTTTTGAATCAATACAATTGCAATTCTAAAAAGTTCCTTGTAGTTGCTCCAAATCCAAAGGGAACAGAATGGCCAAAAGCCACTCTTCCCCAAGGAGGAGGATTTTTTTGTTATTTCTTAGCATAATTTATTTAATGCAAATTTATTTTCATTAATTTATTTCAGTAATTTATTTGGTGTGTGTTTTATTTTTATGCATGTTTAATTTCAGTTTTTTTTCTTAGGAAGAAGTACTATTGACGAAGATGTTCTTTCTACTTTTGCATACAAATTTAGACACTACCTTTGTTATAATGACACCAACTTGTCTATGAGTTGGTTAAATGACTGGTAATATAATGATCCATCAATAATAAGTTATTTCAAGGTAGTTATCCTCCCCTCATGCCTATAAAAGGTATTATTTTCTTTTGTAAAGAGGGTTGGACGTAAGTATATTGATATAAAAGTAAAGAAATTTGTTGAAAATAGAAGATAGCTTCCCCTTTCTTCCTCTATCTTCTCCAACACTTTCCTAGTTATTTTCTACAACATTTATATAAAAATGGAATTTGAGAGTTTTTGGTCATCTTTTTCCTTTTAAATTTATTGAGATTTGAATCAATATTTATCTTGTTTAAGGAAAAATATTTTCCAAAGCATATGAATGTGTACATTATGAAGTTTCCATTAACATGTAAGAGTAGAATAAGATCTGAGTTCTTATTTGAAAATGATGTTTTTTTTTCTTCCACTCCTTATAGACAATTATCTCTATTCTAATCAATTTTGTCTTTGTATTTAACCTTATATTTACTCAGTAAAACTAACATCCTCAAAATAAATTTTGATAAAATGAATGTAAACTATATAAATACTTTAGGATCATTTTTGGGTTTTAAATAAGGGAAACTCCACATTAAACAAGAAGGAATTGTTAGTGTGAAATCACAACACCCCCAAATGAATTCTAAAGATTTGTTTTTCTAATCCAGAATCATTTGGTATGATTGCATAACATGGAACTTTTCTTAAGGTGTGGGACCTTAAGAATTGGAATAGCTCTCCAGATTAAAGGCCAATTCCTTATTCCTTTGTTTAGGTGCATACGTAAGGATTCACGAAGGGTCTATATCTATACCCGGTCTCTAACTTGCTAAGGAGATAGGGATAAAAGAGTACAAAAATAAGAAATAACTAAAAATCCGGAGGTGATGCACCAAAGGAATGATGAACACTTAGTTTTCCTTTGACACGAACTAATAAAATTCATACAATAAACAAGCACAGATAGCTAGATCTGTAATGAGAGACCATATAGAAGAAAAATAAAAATAAGGGAAACTCCACATTAAACAAGAAGGAATTGTTAGTGTGAAATCACAACACCCCCAAATGAATTCTAAAGATTTGTTTTTCTAATCCGTAATCATTTGGTGTGATTGCATAACATGGAACTTTTCTTAAGGTGTGGGACCTTAAGAATTGGAATAGCTCTCAGATTAAAGGCCAATTCCTTATTCCTTTGTTTACCTGGTCTCTAACTTGCTAAGGAGATAGGGATAAAAGAGTACGAAATAAGAAATAACTAAAAATCCAGTGATGCACCAAAGGAATGATGAACACCAGAGATAGCTAGATCTGTAATGAGAGACCATATAGAAGAAAAATAAAAATAGAAGGAATTGTTAGTGTGAAATCACAACACCCCCAAATTCCTAAAGATTTGTTTTTCTTCCGTAATCATTTGGTGTTAGGTGCATGGAACTTTTCGTAAGGATTCACGAAGGCTATATCTATACCTGGTCTCTAACTTGCTAAGGAGATAGGGATAAAAGAGTACGAAATAAGAAATAACTAAAAAACCAGGTGATGCACCAAAGGAATGATGAACACTTAGTTTTCCTTTGACACGAACTAATAAAATTCATACAATAAACAAGCATAGATAGCTAGATCTGTAATGAGAGACCATATAGAAGAAAAATAAACAAGAAGGATCTAAGATTGATCACAAACACATTTTGTTTCTCTATAGATTGATAAAGTTCATTACAAAATATTCGAAAGGTAGAAATGTATTACAATTTTAATAGAAGGCCTGAACCCCAAAAATCTTTTTCCAGAAGGAGAAGGGAGACTGTAAAACTAAGAATATCCAACCCTTTATAATGAATCCTACCCCAAAATTTATAGATTTGATCGGAGAGAAGAAAGAGAGAGAGAGAAGCGAGAAAACTCAGGTCAAAGCTGAACCACCATTGTTAACACTTCTACAAAAATATGCCCTGAATCCATCTTTTTGCATCGATCCTTGGTTTGGCACCTTGAAGGAAGAGGAAATGGTGGAAATAGATTGAATCTGATCTTTTTGTTAAGACTGATGATCTTGCATTGAATGCTCGAAGACATTTCTCCATTTTTCTTCCACCTAACTTCCCAAAAATTAAAGTTTTAGAATCCCATGGCATAGATGAGATCGAGATCTTTCCAATGGTATCAGATTTGAAATCTCTCGAGCCCTAGGTCAAAAGATATGCCCCTTCAAAGTTTGAATCGATTTCATACAAATGGAAGGAAAATTTTTTGAAAAATGGGTCCCCCTTTTGGATTGGGACATGTGGTAGCTAGATTGGGACAAAAATTGGGTCCATGGGTCTCGTAATTTACATTTTGTCTTTTGCGCAAAAAATAAAAAACTTTAAAAATCCTCGTAGCCCCGAAACTCTGCATGAACACGTGGCTCCTTTTGGTTGGTTGGGAAATGTGATTCCATCTTTACTTTTGTGCCTTTTTGGTCATAAGAAAAAGATTTCACCTTTTCCCCGACTCCCTGCCTTGGCTTTGACTTGGGTCTAAATGCTGAATTTTTCCTTGGGTGGAGTTGTGGGCCATTTTACAAATTTTACTCCCTTTTGAGGTAATAAGGGGAAAAATAAACTTTTTCCCCGACTACCCACTTTCCCTTGGGACACTTGTCACTCTGGCACTCGCTGGGAAACTTTTCTCCATTTTACCCTTGAAACAACACCCTTAGGACACTTGCACCTTCTTCCGGCCTGGCTTATGCATTGACTATTCAAATAACTCTACCCCCTTTGAGGACATGTGGAGGCACCACACTTTGTTTACAAACTTGACCCAAAGTTTCCCTTAGAGGAGCATTCGAGTGGACACTTGTTAGCCTCTGATGCTTTGTGGAATTTTCAACGGTCCCTCTTACTTTTTGAATTTGGGCTACGTGGAGAGCTCACGCTCACTTGGGTCTTCACCTTTGGACCGACTCTTAGAAATGCGCCAAGTTGACACTTGGCACTCTCTGCTTATAATTTCATACTTAACCATTTTTTTAAGCTTTATGCCCACCCCTTGACTCTTTTTGACCATTTGCTATGTGGAGGGCTAGCACAAGTTTTAGCTCTCCTTTTTGGATTCACTTTGGAGAAGTGTTGTTAGGACACGTGTCTCTTATGTTGCCTCCTCCATACTTCGTCATTTTTTGACCTTTTCCTGAACCGTTTCTTAGCTCGAGGACTTCAAATATTTTTTGTTCTTTCTTCTTCTTGCTTATGGATTATTTGTAGCATCTTCCCTGCTTGTCTTACCCTACTATTTTATAGTTATTCTTTCTTGTAACTTGGAGAATGGATTTAATATGTAGAAATAGATCAACAGAGTTGTTTCTTTCTATACATGATCCTTTGCTCTTTCTTCATCTTTGCCACTTCGTTGTTGAATATTTTTGCAACCAATTTGTAGGATTTGAATGAGTTTTCTCGGGTTCCTCCTATACGGGGTCATGATTCAATCCAATATTTAGCTTGGGGTGAAATATGGATAACAATTTGGTGACTCACGGGGACATCTACCTGCTAGATGAAGAGATCAGTTTCTTTGTCATATCTATTGGGCATGGAGTCAAGAATAACATTCTAATACTAATTCTACCTTCTGATTCATGAGCCCGGCCTCCATGTGCTCTCAAATTCCATAAGAAAATCTTGAAATGAAGATTTCTGAGAGTAGAAAATTGTTTTAAAATAGGGTTTCATCTATTTCTCTAAATGAACTGCACAAGAGAAACAAAACAACACCACAACTATGTACAAAATTGAAATCATACATGCTTCAAATGGAACATGCAGAGCATGTAAAGAACTTAGGAGAAAATAAATCTACACTACACAAGATAATGTGTAGAAGCACTTAGAGGAAAGAGAAACTAAACTGATATGTACAAGGTGAGACTTCCCTTTTAGTAGCAATGCTTAAGATAGATCCCATTTACTGGAATCTACAACTCTTTCCCTCCAATGTAGACAATTGGAAAGCATTACTACTCTTGCATCTTGTTATCATATAGGGGCCACTCAGATGGTGTTGAACTTAGAATGTCTCCCTAGTTTTGCTTGATCTACATCCCATTTCAAAACCAGGTCTCCTTCCTGGAAGGTCCTTGCTTTTTCCTTCTTATCAAAGCATTTCTTGATTGAAGCCTGATTCTTCTCCAATTCTTAGAGAGATTTCTCTCTGGTTTCTTCTAATTCTATTAGCTCTACATACTTTGCCTCCATTGGTCCAAATTTAGACATCTCTAGTTGCTTCACAAGCTCCAATGCTGGTAACTCAAGTGATATAGGCAACACTGCTTCTTTCCCATAGACAAGCTTGAATGGGGAGCTACCTATAGATCTCTTGGGAATTATTCTGTCATCCTATAAGGCCATTTTGAGATTTGTGTGATAGTTCCTACGATTCTCATCAAGAGTTCTCTTAATGATCTTCAACAGGTTTTTGTTTGTGGACTCAACTTTTCCATTACCTTGGGGGTAATAGTTTGATGAAGTACTCAAATAAGTCCCATTTTCAACAGCCCATCTTGTGATCTTGGAACCTATAAATTTTAATGCATTGTCTGATATGATGGTGGCTGGTACCCCAAATCTAGTCACTATCCCTTTGTAGAAATCTAGGATGTTATACTCATTTGCTTCCTTGAGTGTTACTACCTCGGTCCACTTGGTGAAGTAATCGATTCTTTGTCAAAATCCATTTGTGGCCCTGGCTTGAATTTGGATTGATAACTCCAATGAAGTCCAATCCCCATTTCATGAAAGGTTGGTCTACTAAGATTGGGTGCAATGGAAGTGCTGATAACCTCTCTTTGCCTTATAATAATGCACAATTCTTGCACCATTTGATCCATGTGTAGCAGTCACTAAACACTCTAGGCCAATAATATCTTACTTTCATGATTTTGAGTGTTTTCACTCTTCGATCAAAATGGCCTCTAGCTTCTTCAACATGGAATTCTTGTAGCACTCTCTCTACCCGATCTATCCCGATGCATATAATCGGAATGCCATTAATGTCTCTTTTAAACAAGACGCCATCAATAAGAACATATGGGATGACTTGTAGCCTGAAATTCCTTATTTTTTATTTAATCATCCGATGAGGACACATACCTATTTTAAGGAATTGCACCATGTCTTGGGTCCAACAAGGATGATACATCATCTCTCCCTTCTTCTTGATCATGTTGTAAAATAAAAACAACCTCCTTTTTATTCTTTGTTTCATCTTGTAGAGAAAAGGATAGCTACTCACACAAGCCCCTCCCTGGACTGCACCAGCTTGGTGACCTTAATCTCAATGTCATATTCCATGACACGAGTGATCCAACCCACAAATTTCTCATTCAGGTCCTTTGCTTGAGGAGGAATTCTTTGACTCCTGTATGGGAGACCAATAGTTGGATTTTGTTGTTTGACACTAAATGGTTAAAATTCTTCAGTCCCCTGATCACTACCAGGACTTGCTTCTCAATGAAATAATACCTCACCTCATAGTCTTCTAGACTCGACTAATGAAGAAAAAAATTAGTTGTTCTAATCTTTCTTTTTTATGTTGAACCAAGATTGCAGAGATAGTGTCATTGCCACCAAAGGCATACAATATGAAGTCCTTGGAGAAATCTGGGTTTACAAGAGTTGGGGCTTGTGATATAGCTTCTTTGATAGCTTCAAAGCTTGCCTTTCCTTCAACTTTCCATCTGAATGCTAAGCTCTTCTTCAACATCAGTGTTATTGGCTTAACTAGAGCAGAAAATTTTGGGACAAACCTTTGAACAAAGTTGATCTTCCCCAAGAAGCTTTGAAGAGCCTTCTTGTGACTTGGCAATGGCAGTGCTTTTATTGCTTCAACTCTTTCTGGATCAATTTCCAGACCCTCCTTAGACACAATGTGGCCCAAAATCCTTCCCTCATGGGCCAAGAATATGCATTTTTGGGGTTCAAAGATACCCCAAATCTTCTACATCTTTGAAACACTTACCTTAGATGAAAAAGGTGGTCTACTACATTCTTGGAGAACACAGTGATATCATCTAGATAGATCAACACTATTTTTTTGATTATCCCTTTGAATGTCATATCCATGGCTCTTTGGAAAGTAACACCAACATTAGAAAGTCCAAATGGAATTTTTTGTATTCATAGGTGCCCCATTTGGTGGTGAAGGCGGTTTTGAACTAATAATCTTCTTTCACCATGATCTGATTATACCCTGAGTAGCCATATAAGAGATAGAATCTCTCTGACCCAGACACTACTTACAAGATATGCTCAATTGAAGGGAGTGGGTAGTGATATTTAAGAGAGGCTCTGTTCAAATATCTAAAGTCAACACACAGCCTGATTTCTCCATTTTTATTTCTGACTAGGACCAGATTTGCAACCCAACTTGAGTGTTTAATTGGAAATATGATGCTTGCCTCTATTAGCTTGTTCAGCTCCCTTTTCATTAGAGGCTCAATATGTGGGTTGACTAGTCTCTGCTTCTTCCTGATAGGCTGAGCAGCTGGGTCTAATTCAATTGTGTGTTGTGCTAGTTTTGGATTAAAACCCCTTAGGTCTTCATAACTCCAAGAAAACACATCAGGGAATTCTTGGTAGAGTTGTATGAATTCATACCTTTTCTTCTTAGTGGCAACATTTCCAATTTGAAGTGTTTTTCCTTCTCCAACTGGGATTGACTCTGAATCCTCTCCTTTGATCTGTATGTTGGATTTCTCCTTTCTAAATTGATCATTAGGATTGAAGATATATTCTAGTGTCACTAATCCTTTGGGAAGATTTTTTGTATGTAGTTATACTATCTGATTCATGTACTACTTCTCTAAGCTACTTTGGTTATTAGCTGAGAATTCAGCTTCTTCTTGTAAAAAGTTAATGATTTGTTGATCATTTTCAAACACCTGCCAACATGTATTATTATCTGGCACTGCTGGTCTCACAACCACATGGATATGTGGTTGTCCTTTGTCTCTCTTGATGTTGTCCACCACATCAAAGGCTGCTCCAACTGCTGCAAGTCTATCAGTAGCTTCATTTTCTTTTCTGGGTATGGACACAATGTTGAAGGCTTCAAAATCCTCCATGAGGTCCCATACTCTATTCTTATAGTTCTTGAGCAGGTCATTCTTGATAGCATTAAGTCCTCTGACTTGATTGGAAACCAATTCACTATCACCAAACACCTACAAATTCTTGATCCCTAGCTTCCTTGCCCAATGAAGACCTTGGACTAAAGCCTCATATTCAACAATGTTATTTGAGAAAGCAAACTGAAATCTAAAGGCTGAATAATACTTCATACCTTTGGGAGACACAATCATAGCTCCTCCTCTAGCTCCTTGTCTACTCCTTGAACCATCAAAGAATAATTGCCATACCTCATTGTCATCTTTATGTTCTGGATTAATTAGGGTAGGAAGAGGGTGATTCTCTTCATGCATAAGGTAGACTCCCAGCTCAGATTCTTCCATCTCTTGTAGGGGTCAAAAGCATGTCTTTTTGTAGCCCACTCATCTAGAGTCAAGTTTGGGATACATTCCAACTTGGTATTTGCTTCATTAGTTCTTAGGAGGTCTTCTTGATCAAAAGTTGAGTAGTTGGCATTAATTGGGATAGGCACATAAGATTCAATATGATAGTTTGTAATGGGTTCAAATTTGACTATGGCCTTTTCCTCATACCTTGTCCTAAAGAGCATATGTGACCAATCAGTAGACAGGTAGCCTCCAATTTTGGTAGTGAAGTCCCTAGATAGACACAAAGAAAAATGTGGTGGAAAATCTATGATGGACACGTTTTGCAAGACAGTCACATTGGGGCAGGCATGTAGAGTGAGGCTCAGATCTTTGATGATTCCCACAATGGTCACTATTGTCCCATCTAATTGGACTACTCCTTTAGATATGACCTCATATTGGAGACCCAACTGATCAGCTATTTTTTTGGGCATCACAAAACTACTAGCCCTAAAATCAATCATATAATTGTGCACTAATTTTTCTCCAATGATTAATAAGATATAGAGTGGAGGGGGTCTCAGGTTCTTACTTTGTTGTTCTCCTTGGTTATTCTCAGGTTGAACTTCATTGGCAAACACTCTCTCTTGCTCATTAGGGGTTGATTTGAACTTGACCAATTCTACATGATAGTCTATAATAGATCCCTCTACCATGGAATGGCTAATGAATCCCATAGTGAAATTTTCACACTTGTCCTCTTCATTTTCTCAATAATATTAAGTGAGATATCCTTTTGTTGCCCCTTCCCAAACACATTTCTTTCTTGCACATGGGTTGTTACAAACACTTTGCCTGATTGGATTTGGAAGGTGGCTTGGATTGGTTCTGCATGTTGGGAGTTGCACTTGGAACACCAGGACCTTGTGGAGTGATGGAAGGTTGAGGGTTACCTGAGTTCAATGGTTGGCCTTCTCCAATACTTATATTTTGGACCGTGTATTGGCAGCCACACTTTGAGAAGGGAACTGATTCATCCCATAGAAGTCTTTAGCCTACCAATTGACAAGCATGGTCTCTCTTGGGGTTCACCTTGTTGAGATCCTTGTTGCTGATCTCCTTCTTGACTAGGCTCTTGTGACACCATACTGGTTTGCACCATTAGAGCCTGATTCAGAGCACCATTAAAACACATGGATTGGTTATGTGGTTGACTGCATGGAAAACACCAATCATATTCTTGTGCCATATTGTTCTGTGCAGGGACCAATGCCTTTGATGTTGAGGTTGTATTTGGATCATAAGACCTAAAAGGTCTAGCAGCTTGAGGCTTTCCTTGATTTTGATTTTGATTTGTAGTCTGAGGTGGTGGCCTATTCTGCTAGTATTGGGGTCTAGTTTGATATTGAGTCTTGAGATTGATATGGCCTAGAGCTTTATGTCTGCTACCTCTTGATGGTCACTAGTTCATTTCCCAAGTTTTGTAGTTGCTTCATCACTTCTGAAGCTCTTTAGAGGTGTTGGATGATGAAGTGGAAGCTTCAACTGAGATTTGACTCTTGGGGTGGGTATAGGAGCTAATGAAGGCATTTGGCTAGTATCTGGGTTTCCTAACTCAGGGTACAGAGGCATGGATGGCCTAGGAGATATTTTACCAGCTTGAATCAAATGGTTATCAGCCCCTATGGAAAGGCTATAGGCTACTAGTAGTGTAGTGCCTCCCATTAATTGAATCATCAGAGAAATATTAGAATTTAAAGCCCTAAGAAAGTATAGGAAGGCACCTTCATTTGTGGGCTTTACTGCTGTTGGAATCCTATCCTAGGTTCCCTAGAACCTGAGGTTGAAGTCTATCAGTTGACCATTGGGGGCTCTCTTGATTTTTGTTAGTTGCTCTAGAAAATACAAGTTGTCACCTTTCTCTCCAAACTGGTTGTGGAGGGGTGTGTATTGCTGATTCCAATTTTGGTTAGAGCCTACCTCAAGACTTCTGAACCATTGTTAAGCCTTTCCTTTAAGTGAAGAGGTGAGTGGTTTGACGACAATGTCCATCTCATGAATCTCATGGATTATACAGACATTGGCAATATCTTGGACATGATCACTAGGGGAAGTTTTGTTTTCCCCAGTGAAATATGGGATACTCTTTAATGCTGCAATAGGAACTGGATTTTGTGCATTCAAGGCAAGTGGACTACTGCTAGTGAAGTTAACATAAGGATTTGGCTGATCCATTTTGATCGGTCTGAGCACTCCTCTTGATTGAATGAATGGTCTACTAGGAGGAGGTGTTGATAAAGCTCTGCTTGGTGGGGATAGAGATCTCTGGACTCTTCTTCTTCCTCTCCCTCTGTCTAGGGATAAGTCTAAATAGACAAACAATCCCTCTTCTCTAGTTCTTGACCGTGTTTGTATTCTTCTCATGAACTTACTTGGACTGCTGAAACCAGTAGATTTGTTTCTTTTGGAGTCACCAGATATACAGTTTTAAAGCTTCTTAAAATCTAGAATCACAACAGGTGTACATAAATTCCTACTGTAATAAGATAGAGACTTCTTTGTCCCATCGGGTGTGAAAAATTGTTAGTGAGAAATCATAGAACCCCCAAATGAATTCTAAATATTTTCTTTTCTAAGGCAGAATCATCTGGTGTGATTGCATAACATGGAACTTTTCCTAATGTGTGGGACCCTACAAATTGGGAAATCTTTCTAGATTAAATGTTGGTTTCTTATTCCTTTATTTAGGTGCATACATAAGGATTCACAGAGGATCTATATTTATACCTAGTCTAAAACTTGCCAAGGAGACAAGGATAAAAGAGTATAGAAATAAGAAATAACTAAACTACTAGGTGATGCACCAAAGGAATGATGAACACTTAGTTTGCATTTGACATGAACCAATAAAATGCATACAATAAACAAGCATAGATAGCCAGATCTGTAATGAGAGACCAGATAGAAGCAAAAGAAATAAGAAGGATCTAAGATCGATCACAAACATATTTTATTGCTCTATAGATTGATATAGTTGATTACAAAATAGCCAAAAGGTAGAAACATATTACAATTTTAATGGAAGGCTTGAAGCCCACAAATATTTTGCCAGAAGGAGAAGGGATCTGCAAAACTAAGAATATCCAACCCTTTACAATGAATCCTTCCCCCAAATTTATAGATTCAATCAGAGAGAAGAAAGAGAGAGAGAGAGAAGTAGGAAAAAGTGGGTTGTAGCTCAACCACCGTTATTAATTATTTTACTAAAATATGCCTCGAATCCATATTTTTTGCATCGATCCTTAGTTCGGTGCCTTGAAGGAAGAGTAAACAATAGAAATAGATCAAATCTGATTTGGTTGTTGAGACTGATGTTCCTGAATTGAAGGTTCAAAGACATTTCTCCATTTTTCTTCCACCTAACTTCCCAAAAATTAAAGTTTCAAACTCCCATGGTGTAGAAGAGATTGAGAACTTTCCAATGGTATCATATTTGCAATCTCTCGAGCCCTGGGTCGAAAGATATGCCCCTTCAAAGTTTGAATTGATTCTGTATAAATGGGCGGAAAAAAATTTGAAAAATGGGTCCCCTTTTTGGATTGGGACATGTGGTAGCCAGATTGGGACAAAATTAGGTCCATCGGTCCGTAATTTACATTTTTTTTTGTGTAAAAATGCAAAACTTTAAAAAATTCCCGCAGTTCCGAAACTCTGCATGAACACGTGGCTCCTTTTGGTTGGCTAGGAAATGTGCTTCCATCTTTACTTTTGTGCCTTTTTGGTCAAAAGAAAAATTTTCACCTTTTCCCCAACTCCCCACCTTGGCTTTGACTCAGGTCTAAATGCTGAATTTTTCCTTGGGCGGAGTTGTGGGCCATTTTGTAACTTTTACTCCCTTTTGAGGTAACAAGGGGAAAAATCAACTTTTTCCCCGACTTGTCCACTTTCCCCTGGGACATGTGTCACTCTAGCACTTGCTCGGGAACCTTTTCTCCATTTTACCCTTGAAACAATGCCCTTAAGACACTTGGCACCTTCCGTGGCCGGCTTATGCATTTACTATTCAACTAACTCTGCCCCCTTTGAGGACACGTGGAGACACCATGCTTTTTTGCAAACATGACCCAAATTTTTCCTTAGAGGAGCGTCGAGTGGAAACTTATCATCCTCTGTTGATTTGTGGAATTTTTAATGGTTCCTCTTACTTTTTGAATTTGGGCTATGTGGTGAGATTGTGCTCACTTGGGTGTCCACCTTTGGACCAACTCTTGGAAATGCATCAGGCTGAAACTTGGCACTCTCTTCTTACACCTTCATACTTAACCATTTTTTGAAGATTTCTACCCGCCATTTGACTCTTTTTGACCATTTGCTACATGGAGGGATGGCACAAGTTTGAGATCCCCTTTATTTGATTCACTTTGGAGAAGCGTCATTAGGACACATGTCTCTTCCGATGCCTCCTCCATACTTAGTCATTTTTTGACCTTTTCTGAACTGTTTTGAGCTCAAGGACTTTGAATCTTCATCATTCTTCCTTATTTCTTCTGGATTCTTTGTAGCATCTTCCCTACTTGTCTAACCCTGATATTTTATAGTTTTTCCTACATGTAACTTGGAGAATGGATTTAAGATGTAGAAATGGCCCAACAGAGTCATTTCTTTCTATACAGGATCCTTTTCTCTTTCTTCATCTCCACCACTTCGTTGCTAAATCTTTTTACAACTAATTTACAAGATTTGAATGAGTTTTATCAGGTTCCTCCTACACGGGGTCATGATTCAACCCAATATTTAGCTCGAGACAAAATATGATAGAAAGAATGGTTTCCCATAAAATATTGACATTTTTTCTCTCTTCCATTTTTTTGGCACCCACCATGGAGCATGTTTATGATTTTCTAGAGTATTGCCTACTAGAGATATATCAGTTCACCACAATAAAAAAATATAGGTTTTGGAGAATATTTTTAAAATGGCATAAAGGAGATGCACATGAGAAAAAAGAGAACAAGAAATTGAAGATCCATTTTTCCTGTACCAGCAACAACACTCTTTCACACTATCTCTAGAGAAGAAAGGAAAGTGCAGATTTGCAGGTAATTCACCTAGTGAATGTAAGGCAAGATAACCTATTTAGGAAAGTTTAAATGAATATTTGAGCATATTTGGAACTAATATTTCTTTGTAAACAATTTTTCCTAGGATGTATGCTCTAGTAGTTCCATGGGGTCAAAATATTGGGCCTTTTGATCTATCCTAACCTCTTCATGATTTACCTAAGGGAAGTCTCGAAGAATTTCCCAAAATTTAGAGGAGATAGAAAATTTTATCTACATGAGCACTTAGTAAAATTTTATGTAGCTTGTGGAGTTCTTGGATTCACTCATGAAGATGATTTTTTCATAATTTTTTGTTGATATTTTGAAAGATAATGTTGTCAAATGGTTTTATCATTTACCTCCCAATAGTATTACTGATTGGAATTCTATGAAGAAAAATTTTGAGGCTATATTTGAACATGTAGAAGATTCTAATGCCATCTTGGCCCAAATTTATCTCTTAGAAAATGAACCTTATGAACCTATGATGGATTTCATAGAAAAATTTAATAAACTTGTGCATAAAATTCTAGTTGTTGCTCAGCCAACGACATAAAATATGAAGTGTTTCTTCAAAAAAATTCAGCATCCTGAAATAAGATTTGCATTATGAAGGGATAGATTACCTAACTTAGAGGGTGATAAAGAATTAGCTATTAGTATAGAAGATGACCTCATTATGTACAAAAAAATTGTAAAAGAGTTTATAAAAGCCAAAGCTTCAACCTCAAGGTCAACTAGTTTTGATTAGTTGGTTAAAAACTAGCCAATGATATCATTTCTCTCAAAAAGAAATTTTTTTAGATTTCCCCATACAAATCCATTCCTAGGAGAAATTTTAGATATAAAAATGTTTTCCTACAAGTCAACCTAAATTTTCCATTGAATATCCTCATGCAAAAGCCACAATAAATGCATCTTGCAAGATTCGGAGACAGATGAAGAAGAAGCTAAAGAAGAGGTTGAGGAGGTTCAAGAAGAAACAAAAGAAAGTGGTGAAGTTGTCGAAGATTCAAAAAAATTTTAATGAAAAGTTATTTTTTTCACCATGAAATTTTAGATATATGTTCTAGATTAGATTACCGAGTGCCTAACAATTTTTTATATTTTATTTATTTATATTTTTAGTGAAGATATTTTCTGATTAAGGGCGTACATATGTTTATGATAATATATTTCCATATTTATATCGAAGTTGATTTTTTTCATAAGTACAAAGAAGACTTCAAAAATAGTAAAACATTTTAGATTTTTCTGTTATATTTTACTATTTTTCAAATTATTTTGAAAGTGTACTATTGATTGTCATAAAATACCATACATTGGAAAAATAAATTAAAAAAATAGTAAAACATATTTTTAAAAATTGAAATTATATTTTAGAAAGGTAAAAAAATTGTATTGTGGTATAATTTTTGTAATTTAACTAATTAATTAAACCTAAATACATGGTATCTATGTGGCACATTTTGGCCTATAATTATCCTCAAAATGGATTATGGGACAAAATATGCCACATAGGGTCCAACTAAGGGTGTCTGCGTGATGGAGGGTTTTCCCGAAGGTAGTTTGGGTGAACCCCCTCACATGAACACCCCCTTCACGCAACACCTGAAAGGAAAATTCCAAGCCCCTGTCTGCCACCCAAGCACCACCAACTAAGCATTAAATTTTAGACTTAGTTTTAGAGTTAAAATTTAATTTTTAATAATTATAGTTTGAAAACATGGTTTTTTTAGTATTGTTTTTATTTTATTTTTAGATTCAAAATTATAATGATTATAATTTTAAAATAGAATTTTCCATATTATTTTTAATTTAGGTTTGTTGGTTTTAATGAAAAGTATATATTATTTTTAAATTTAATTTTTTTAAAATTATAAATAAAAAAGCATTTTATTACACAAACACACATTAAATTTAAAACATAGTTATATTTTATAATGACACAAAAATTTCACACACGCTAACAACAATGTAAAAAATAGGATTTTTTTTTGACTTGCTTGACACATAACATGACACAACATGCCACCACCAAGGTTACAACTAACTCTATGAACAACTCGATACAAGGATGACCACAAGGGTAACACGGAAATGTTCACACCCATCAAGGGTAAATCACTTTTCTTTTGACAAGACAACATAGGAAACCACCACATAACACACTTACAGTTAGGGCAAGCCACAGTGAGAAATTATTGAGGGTTATTTATTTTGATAAAACATCCTTCAATCCTTAACTTAAGTTTTCCAGGACTCAGGATATGATTCGTACAATTCCTCTTACAATGCTAAGTTTCTTTCTTTTACTCTGAAGAGGATTTTGCTTTAAGTCTTCTCTATTATGACCTTTATTTGTTTAATTCATTTATTTAGTAAAAAAGGGGGATATTTATTTCCACAAGGCCATCTGTTCACACTTACGCTACTAGAACTCGTTCATACCCTTATGACAACCTGGGTTCGCGTTCAACACACTTAAGAGAAGAAATACAAAGCACCTTGGAGAAAGTTAGGAAGAAGGTCAAGTTGAATTCATCTTTAAGACCTCATTAGTTATTACCAGACTTTAATTGAGGCTTGAGAATTTATCCAAAATTATCAAAGATTTTACTTAGGCTTCATTGAATGAGTATTACAAAAGAAAACAATTTACCTTCCAAATGGCGAGAGAGATAGATTGTGTGGTTTCTAAATTGTTTTCTCCTACTTATTAAATCTTATTATCTTACAGAACTAACCATTGTTTTCCCTTAAGCTTGTGTAAGAATTCACCATAAAAAGGATAGTGTTCACTAGTTTTTAGGGATAACAAGTTATATATATATATATATATATATATATAACTTTACAAAGGATAGTTTCATCTTAGATCACTTATGGAATTACTTGTTCTCCATTAGGTCACCTCTACATTAATTTATTTTCATATAAATTTTAGTTTAACTTCTATAAGGATTAACCAACCCATTTTACTTTACTTATAACACATTATTACTAAGTCATAGCAAGATTTAACTCAACATTTATTCTCAAGGGTAAATTTTAACAATTCTCATTTACAAAAACAACACCAGGTTCCATCAATTCTTTCTAGTACAATACACAACCCAAAGGGACATACCAACTCTAAGGAACCATGCATAGGGAACAAGAGAGTAATAACATTGACCAAGGAATGCTAAACTATTCTTAGAATACTGATAATCCATTAAGGTCTCTCAACAAGAGGTAAACCAATTTTCTTATATTTTCCATGATAGTCAAACAATCCAAGGTTTCCAAAGTTAAGATGACAAAAACCACAATACATTATACTAAGACACTAACCCTCTTCTAAAATTTCCACTGGACCTTATGAATAGTTGAACAACATAAAAATGATTCGAGCAAAAGAACTTCTCAACAGAGGTTGATGCAAAAATATACAAGTCTATCCCTCATCTACTCGCATAAGCCATCTGCAACAAATTTTCCACAAGAGTCAGTTCATGAGAACTGAGCAAGATAAGGCTACACAAAGCCACCATAACTATTATCTAACAATACCATGAAAGGAAAACTTTATTACAAGAATTGGGTTAATTCTCTCAACACTAAAAACACCTCAATTTAAAATACAGTCTCAACCATGTCAATCAAAGAAGAAAGACCTTGTACTTTAGTTATGAACAAAAGCAATGAAAGTATAACAATCGAACGAGAAGGGTCCTTGGCCCTATATGAAGAAATAAACAATCTATAAGAAACAAGATTCCCATCAAACAATTAAATAATTACAAGATTGGAGTTTGATATACATGCCATCCATCTAGAATTATCAAAAGATACCAAGAGCATAGGCTTTAATGTTATATTTCTAAAAGATAAAAATGATCAGCCCAACAAGGGAATCATGGTGTTCAAGGATCAACATGAAAATTCAAGCATCTTAAAATTTCCAACCCTATAATCACTTAGAGTAAAAGAGTGGAATTAAATACACGGACATGACACAACCTAAGTTTCGAAGTGAAGGAAAAGTATATTAGACTCAACCCTTAACTCCCAAGGATTCCCCAATCATTCAAGAAGGGTCAATACCCTTATAGGAAAGTAACAACGCGAGAGAAGAAGGGGGTTCCGTCAAACAAGAGTATACAAAACATCATCAAAATTTATATCTCTAAGGATTTACAAACCTCCACAATAATTCTAAAATCCGGTTAAGGTAAAAGAAATTATCTCTTTTCCATATCAACAATAATTTAAGGCAACCCTTGATAACACAACCAACCATCACACATAGATACAAACATAAATTACTAAGTGTCATTAACAAAACAAAACCCTCCGCTATGAATCCATAAGACTATCAAATGCAAGATGAGTTTTCCTAAAGATTAATAACGTTTAAGGAAATTTCCATAAATAAATATTAAGGTAATTATGTGCATAGAAACCAACCAATATTAATTTAATAGCATTAAAATTATAAAAGAGAAAGAATGCAAGTTAAGAAAATAGAAAAAAAATGCCATCAACAATAATTCTAAGAGGGGGATTAGACCAAAACTAGATTTGCACGATTGAAACCTCGAGCTTAGTTGATCCGAAAAGCTAGTTAAGGTTCAAGTTGATAGGGATAGTCAAGGTACTTCATGAGGATGGTCTTAAAAGCCTAGGAACAAGATGAAAGATAATATGGGAGTCTACACATGCGGGATCTGAAATGCATTGCACACAAACTTTTTCATTCTAAAAGTTTTATTACTAAAACTCCAACCCGGATAGCCCAAGCATTGATCACTCCAATTCTACAACCTGTCTTTCTTGATGTCAAGAAGATTATCGAAGGGGGTTGAGGAAGAGATTTAACAACATTTGAAGAATACAGAGAAAAAAAAACAAATCAAATGATAGGAAGGAGCTGCATAGTTATCACAAACTTACTTTAATGACAATGAATATACTAGCTGGGACAACATAATAACTTGAAACTCAATCATAGAGAAGAAGATATACATAAATGAAAAGATGAGGGTTGATCACTCGAGCAAGGAAAACATAACACCCAGAGATGATGACACATGCGTGCTTTCTACTAACACACTGATAGCGATAAAAGTGAAAACAAGAATAGAACAAGTAGAAAGGAGAGGTCTCCTAGTAAGGCATCCAACTGACAAATCAATACAAGGAAAAGGTGGTTCAATTTCACGATATATAAAAAAATAACAATAGTAGTAAAGTGTAGAATTATCTTGCCTGCTCCTCTAGCTTCGACGAGGCATCCAAACTCCCAAGGTCCAACAAAAACAACCCTCTAGTTGAATCTTCATCTGCAGCATACAAGGCACCAACATTCCTCTAAATCCTTAACTCCACTGGATACCTCTTCTTACAATTTGATTTATCATCTCCAAAGGAAAAGAAAATATCCCTAGCACTGATTCGCATGAATCAAAACCATGGCTGCAATTTTTTTTTTGAATCTAACCCACATAATGCTCTAATGCTTTGAGGGTGTGAAATATTTTTGTCCTTGAATCGGGGCCAATCAATGCACGCCATTGAGCAACAACATCCTCTTTCTCTAGTATCATTGCAAGAACCAGACCGCTGGTCAAAAATTTCATAAGACTGTGAAAGAAGTCTCTTTGAGAATGTTCTGCATAGAAATTTCTAACAGTAGCTTGTTCAAGCTGGAGAATTTTACGTGTCATTTTAACAAATCCCTTTGCTAATATAATCTTGTTGATTTCTTCTATGTGATTGCCCATCATCCCATATGGCTTCACTATTGGCAAGGTTCTCTATCTTTCTACAAAGCAAGATGATCTACAACCCACCAAACCACACAAGGCTTCACACCCAGAAATATCCACGTGGTTAGCAGGAAAAAGGGTGTCCAAAGGTTTTGCGCACTCAACAAATCAACCATGCAGCAAAGGTGATGATGTAATAAACCCACAAATGTGAGCTTTCACGAAGGCACGTGACCCACAAGACGTTAAGCATGCAGATCCCAAAACGTGGCTAGCAAGCCATTATAAATCACGAAGCCCAAATG
This sequence comes from Taxus wallichiana var. yunnanensis, assembly GCA_018340775.1. Lineage (NCBI taxonomy): Eukaryota > Viridiplantae > Streptophyta > Pinopsida > Cupressales > Taxaceae > Taxus > Taxus wallichiana. Next base: position 90,671,205 of record CM031243.1, on the reverse strand, counting down.
CATGTAAACCCAATAAGAGTTCAACCACGCTTCCCCAGATCCTAGGTAAAATCCAACATGTTTTCGCATTATAGGAAGGTGTAGAAATGACAAGTTGTTAATTCCTCATGCGGCCATTTTCAAAACTGATGTGAAATCCTTTAGAATGTACACCAGGTTGGTCATTAATAATCAACAGAGAGTGGTAGGCTGGTGGTCAAATTCACCACTAACTTGATAATTATCTAACTTGGCATACATGGACCAATTTTCTAACAAGGGGAAAAGAAGAAATTACAGTTGAAGGCATTTACCCAAACATTTACAAAGCATACAAGGGCACCTAGATGGCCAAGGATAAAAACTTTGAACCTTAAACAAGAACACTACATCCTTGACGATGGCGCCACCCACAAACAAGCTTCCCTTGCGTGAATCGAGGCTCGATCCGTGAAGTGACCAATCCAAAACAATAAAATTGCTTATCAAAAATTAACAACAAGGTTGATAACAAATCGACGATCAGATAACGAGGTTAACGTCGATCGATAAATAAAAAATAATAATAATAATAATAATAATAATAATATTACTATTATTATTACCACTTATTAATACTTATTAATCGTATTAACAAGAACCAACTTATGAGCTTGATAAATCGAGCACACATTTTTCCTTTAATAGGAGGAAAACGTAATGGACGAGGTGGGGCAACCACATAAAACATCAACATGACACGAGAAGACATGACGAAGTGGGAGAATTCCAATCATTCTCTGTGACAAGGGTAAAGCCAACAAAAGATCAACAAGAGCACCACAACGTTAAATTCTTAGCAACACGGTCATTGGTGAACAGGGCATTACATTCTCCTCCCCTTAAGAAAGCATCATCCTCGATGCGACAAAGCATAGAGGAAAAGGAATGATAAGCAACAAAGAATGGAAAATGGAAAAAGTGCACTCTATGGTTAAAAACTTAGTTGATTAAAGCACGGCCATGAGGTGGCCTTAGGAACATTTGGTACAAATTTTAACTTTCAAGGTTCTGTGAAGATTGGTAGTTCCCTCTTATTCATTGTTTCATTAGTCTCTTTCCATTATCATTACTTCTAGTTTCAATTCTTCAAAATTTTATTGTTGTAGATTTTTTTAGTTTATTCCTTATTGTAGGTGCCCAACATGAACTGCCAACACAACACCCTACCGGGTTCAGACAAGACACTACAGATTCACAAACACACAAGTATATACTTCATGACTGTATTACACCACAAAATATTACTCAAATATGGAAGGGAATAGGCACGGTCCACATAACATAGTACTTGTCACACAACCATGACTGAAAAATAGAATACTTGAACAAAGTGTACTACGACAACCAAACATTTCCTCAATTCCATGATAAAAAAAAATCACATAACTCCGAACAAAAGCTACAGGTACATAGTGTACACCAGGAGCCACAACCATAACCAACCCTCATGGGCACACATACATCATAACACTACCCCCCAAAAACACTACCAACAACACCATATACCACCCGAAGCATCAGAAAATAACCACCTACTCCCAAGTATTACAAAGCAACTCCATATAACTCCCAAAGAGAAAGAAACATAGTGCCAAAACCAAGCCGGGTCACTCAACCATAGAGCCCCATCAAGAATATCAGGTCACTCAACCATAGAGTGCCATAAATAATATCAGGTCACTCAACCATAGAGTGCCATAAGGAATATCATGTCACTCAACCATAGAGTGCCATAAAGAATATCAGGTCACTCAACCATAGAGGCCTATCTCCTTTCTCCTTTTAATGAGGTTGGGTCACCCTATGGCCCTGGGCACATAGAGCCCTGTCACCCCCAACCCAAGTGACATAATAACTCGTGGTTCAACAACCCACTAGTTATCTGTAACTCCTTGGGGCATACCCCCATACAACAAAGTGGGTCCATAGGTCTAACCATTCCATGGTGCATCCCATGACCCTATTCCACACATCATGACAATAGAACCAACATAGCAATCTAATCAAAATGCCAAGTGGCAAGGTACAAGCCTTGGGCAAGGTGATAAAATCTTAAAATTTAAAAGAAGATTCAAAACCAAGCAAAACAAATGACCAAATGGCCATAGTTAGTGCAAAATCCGCATGTTAGTACCAAAAACCAAGGAAATGCCCAAAATGTAAAACATGGCAATCAAGAAAACTACTAGTCCTTGCAAAAGTAAAGTAAAAGGTTCAATTTACGAATAAAATACACATATACGAATAGCACATTATGATGACTACGTGGCTTTATCTGGCCACCAAGGGGGTACTCAACAAGTTGCTAGCACTCAGAACCTCGAGCCTCAACTCATAAAATAACATATCAATAGTACAACTATCATCATCTCAATCTGAATCATCTTGCCACCACTTCAACAAGGCTCAACATAGTCAAAATCACATAGGTTGAATCCATACAACCATATCGGGAGAGAGAAAAGAGTACAAGTCACCATCTACTGAGCCTAAGGTGTTCGTGAAACACAATATGCATGACACCCACTGAGAAAGTGTCACCCATACCAAATGAACAAAAGTGGGTTTTCAGCCTATGTAAGGCTCCACTTCCTATCTCGTACTCGGCTTGAGTGACTAGGCAACAGTACACATTTTCTCACTCCAAGAATACACAGTTTACCGATTTCCCTTAGGGTCGGTTAGCATAAGGTTCACAACATAACATGCAACTACATCACTAATACAATGGTGGTTCACACACATTAATAATAACACCTTCGCAAGTTACATATATAGGGTAGGTCACAATCATACATTCACTGGGTGCAATACATCACTCTACCACATTCTACATCCAAAGTGCAATCACTATACAATAGGGTTCATATGCTCACCGTATGCCCCTATATCACAACATGAATCATTACATATTACACAAATCATACATACGATGAACATAATAAGTAACATCACAACATAACATTAATTGCTACATAACAAGGTGATACACACATTTCTTCATAACATGGTAAAACATCATGATACAACTCATTTCATTTTACATCAATCTAGTCATACAACACATTGATACACCTACATATCACAATATGCCACAATGCTTCAACACTCCATCATCCACATTAGAATTCTTTTCACACATCACAAGTAGTATTTCACATGTGAACTCTTCATAGAATCCACAAGAAGGAGAGAGAATACTCCCATCCCCAACACATCAACATGATAACAAATATGCACTAAGTGACATACACATCATGTGCATTCACAATATCACAATTACGACATGGATCACATCACGCTTAAAGCACATTACTCTTCCAATATCAACCACCATCATGCAACACCATCATCACTCCAATCTAGCCCAAAGGTTTGAGAGCATGAACCTTCGCTCTGATACCAAATGTAATGACCAAAAATTTCACACACGCTAACAACATAGTTAAAAAAAAGGATAATTTTTTTTTGACTTGATTGACACATAACACGACACAACATGTTGCCACCAAGGTTACAACTAACTCTGTGAACAACTCGATACAAGGATGACCACAAGGGTAACACAGAAATGTTCACACCCATCAAGGGTAAATCACTTTTCTTTTGACAAGACGACATAGGAAACCACCACATAACACACTTACAGTTAGGGTAAGCCATAGTGATAAATTCTTGAGGGTTATTTATTTTGATAAAACATCCTTCAATCCTTAACTTAAGTTTTACAAGACTCAGGATATGATTAGTACAATTCCTCTTACAACGCTAAGTTTCTTTCTTTTACTCTGAAGAGAATTTTGCTTTAAGTCTTCTCTATTATGACCTTTATTTGTTTAATTCATTTATTTAGTAAAAAGGGGGATATTTATTTCCACAAGGCCATCTGTTCACACTTACGCTACTAGAACTCATTCATACCCTTATGAAAACCTGGGTTCGTGTTCAACACACTTAAGAGAAGAAATACAAAGCACCTTAGAAAAAGTTAGGAAGAAGGTCAAGTTGAATTCATCTTTAAGACCTCATTAGTTATTACAGGACTTTAATTGAGGCTTGAGAATTTATCCAGAATTATCAAAGATTTTACTTAGGCTTCACTGAATGAGTATTACAAAAGAAAACAATTTACCTTCCAAATGGTGGAGAGATAGATTGCGTGGTTTCTAAATTGTTTTCTCCTACTTATTAAATCTTATTATCTTACAGAACTAACCATTGTTTTCCCTTAAGCTCATGTAATAATTCACCATAAAAAGGATAGTGTTCACTAGTTTTGCTAGGGATAGCAAGTTATATATATATTTACTTTACAAAGGATAGTTTCATCTTAGATCACTTATGGAATTACCTGTTCTCCATTAGGTCACCTCTACATTAATTTATTTTCATATAAATTTTAGTTTAACTTCTATAAGGATTAACCAACCCATTTTACTTTACTTATAGCACATTATTACTAAGTCATAGCAAGATTTAACTCAACATTTATTCTCAAGGGTAAAGTTTAACAATTCTCATTTACGAAAACAACACCAGGTTACATCAATTCTTTCCAGCACAATACACAACCCAAAGGGACATACCAACTCTAAGGAACCATGCATAGGGAACAAGAGAGTAATAACATTGACCAAGGAATGCTAAACTATTCTTAGAATACCGATAATCCATTAAGGTCTCTCAACAAGAGGTAAACCAATTTTCTTATATTTTCCATGATAGTTAAACAATCCAAGGTTTCCAAAGTTAAGATGACAAAAACCACAATACATTATACTAAGACACTAACCCTCTTCTAAAATTTCCACTAGACCTTATGAATAGTTGAACAACATAAAAAGGATTCATGCAAAAGAACTTCTCAACAGAGGTTGATGCAAAAATATACAATTCTATCCCTCATCTACTCGCATAAGCCATCTGCAACAAATTTTCCACAAGAGTCAATTTGTGAGAACTGAGAAAGATAAGGCTACACAAAGCCACCATAACTATTATCTAACAATACCATGAAAGGAAAACTTTATTACAAGAATTGGGTTAATTCTCTCAATAGTAAAAAAAAACCTCAATTTAAAATATAGTCTCAACCATGTCAATCAAAGAAGAAATACCTTGTACTTTAGTTATGAAAAAAGCAATGAAAGTATAAAATCGAACGAGAAGGGTCCTTGGCCCTATATGAAGAAATAAACAATCTATAAAAACAAGATTCCCATCAAACAATTAAATAATTACAAGATTGAGTTTGATATAAATGCCACCCATCTAGACTTATCAATATATACCAAGAGCATAGGCTTTAATGTTATATTTCTAAAAGATAAAAATTGATAAGCCCAACGAGGGAATCACGGTGTTCAAGGATCAACATGAAAAGTCAAGCATGCTAAAATTTCCAACCCTATAATCACTTAGAGTAAAAGAGTGGAATTAAATACATGGACATGACACAACCTAAGTTTTGAAGTGAAGGAAAAGTATATTAGACTTGACCCTTAACTCCCAAAGATTCCCAATCATTCAAGAAGGGTCAATACCCTTATAGGCCAGTAACAACACGTGAGAGAAGAAGGGGGGTTCCATCAAACAAGAGTATACAAAACATCATCCAAATTTATATCTCTAAGGATTTACAAACCTCCACAATAATTCTAAAATCCGGTTAAGGTAAAAGAAATTATCTCTTTTCCATATCAACAATAATTTAAGGAAACCCTTGATAACACAACCAACCATCACACATAGATATAAACATAAATTACTAAGTGTCATTAACAAAACAAAACCCTCCACTATGAATCCATAAGACTATCAAATGCAAGATGAGTTTTCCCAAAGATTAATAACATTTAAGGAAATTTCCATCACAAAATATTAAGGTAATTACGTGCATATAAACCAACCAATATTAATTTAATAGCATTAAAATTATAAAAGAGAAAGAATGCAAGTTAAGAAAATAGAAAAAAATGCCATCAACAATAATTCTGAGAGGGGGATTAGACCAAAACTATTCTAATGTTAACAGGTACTAGATTCACATGATTGAAACCTCGAGAGCCTCAGCTGATCCGAAAAGCTAGTTACGGTCAAGTTAATAGGGATGGTCAAGATACTTCCGAGGATGGCCTTAAAATCCTAGGAACAAAAAATTTTCATTCTAAAAGTTTTATTACCGAAACTCCAACCCGGATAGCCCAAGCGTTGATAACTCCAATTCTACAACCTGTCTTTCCCAATGTCAAGAAGATTATGAAGGGTTTGAGGAAGAGATTTAAAAGCATTCAATAAATATAGAGAAAAATAAAAACAAACTCAAATGATAAGAAGGAGCTGCATAGTTATCAAAAACTTACTTTAACAAAAATTAAATATACTAATGGGAAAACATAATAACTTGAAACTCAATCTTAGAGAAGAAGATATACATAAATGAAAAGATGATGGTCAATCACCCGAGAAAGAAAAACATAACACCCAGAGATGAAGACACATGCGTGCTTTCTACTAACACACTGATAGTGATAAAAGTGAAAACTAGAATAGAACAAGTAGAAAGGAGAGATCTCCTAGTAAGGCATCCAACTGAAAAATCAATACAAGGAAAAGGTGGTTCGATTTCATGATATATAAAAATTAGCAACAGTAGCAAAGTGTAGAGTTATCTTGCCTACTCCTCTAGCTTCGATGAGGCATCCAAACTCCCAAGGTTCAACAACAGCAACCCTCTAGTTGAATCTTCATCCACAGCATGCAAGGCGCCAACATTCCTCTAAATCCCAAACTCCACTGGCCACCTCTTCTTACAATCTGATTTATCATCTCCAAAGGAAAAATCAAATCTTCCTAGCACCTGATTCGCATGAATTAGAACCATGGGTGCAATTTTTTTAAATCTAACCCACATAATGCTCTAATGCTTTGAGGGTGTGAAATATTTGCTTTTCCTTGCATCTACGGGGCCAATCAATGCACGCCATTGAGAAACAACATCCTCTTTCTCTAGTATCATTGCAAGAACCAGACCGCTGGTCAAAAATTTCATAAGACTATGAAAGAAGTCTCTTTGAGAATGTTCTGCATAGAAATTTCTGGCAACAGCTTGGTCAAGCTGGAGAAGTTTGCGTGTCACTTTGAAAAATCCCTTTGCTAATATAATCTTGTTGATTTCTTCACTGTGATTTCCCATCATCCCATCTGGCTTCACTATTGCCAAGGTTCTCTATCTTTCTGCAAAGCAAGATGATCTGCAACCCACCGAACCACACAAGGCTCCACACCTAGAAATCTCCACGTGGCCAGCAGGAAAAAGGGCATCCAAAGCTTATGCGCACTCAACAAATCAATCATGCAGCAAAGGTGATGCTATAATAAACCCACAAATGTGAGCTTCCACAAAGGCGTGCGACCCACAAGACGTTAAGCATGTAGATCCCAAAACGTGGCTAGCAAGCCATTACAAATCATGAAGCCCAAAAGCATGCAATACCCAATAAGAGTTCAACCATGCTTCCCCAGATCCCAAGTAAAATCCAACATGTTTTCCCATTACAGGAAGGTGCAGAAATGACAGGTTGTTAATTCCTCATGCGGCCATTTTCAAAATTGATGTGAAATCCTTCAGAACGTATGCTAGGTTTGTCATTAATAATCAACAGAGAGTGGCAGGCTAGTGGTCAAATTCACCACTAACTTGATAATTATCTAACTTGGCATACATGGACCAGTTTTCTAACAAGGGGAAAAGAAGAAATTGTGGTTGAAGGCATTTACCCAAACATTTACAAAGCATACAAGAGCACCTAGATGGCCAAGGATAAAAATTTGAACCTTAAACAAGAACACTACATCCTTGACGATGGCACCACCCATGAACAAGCTTCCCTTACATGAATCGAGGCTCGATCTGCGAAGTGACCAATCCAAAACAATAAAATCACTTATCAAAAATTAACAACAAGGTTGATAACAAATCGATGATCAGATAACGAGGTTATCGTCGATCGATAAATAAAATAATAATAATAATAATAATAATAATATTACTATTATTATTACCACTTATTAATACTTATTAATCATATTAACAAGAACCAACTTACGAGCTTGATAAATTGAGCACACAGTTTTCCTTTAATAGGAGGAAAATGTAATGGATGAGGCGGGGCCAACCACAGAAAACATCAACATGACACGAGAAGACATGATAAAGTGGGAGAATTCCAATCGTTCTTTGTGACAAGGGTGAAGCCAACAAAAGATCAATAGGAGCACCACAACGTTAAATGCTTAAAGCAACACGGTCATTGTTGAACGGGGCATTACATATTTATCTAGTTTAATTTATTAAAAAGACATTACAAAAATTTACTAAGTGTATATTATATTTAAATTGTTTTAAAATTAGAAAAATAATTTTAAAGTTAGAAAAGCATCTAATTAAATACAACATATTTTTTCACCAGTACCAAGAATCCATTTACAACCTGAATCAAGGTATTTTCTTATCTTAACCAGATTGTTCCAAAAGTTTGAGCCATTGGGATGAGAAACATTGTTGAAGAAATCTAGAACATTTCCTTGATTTAGATATTTGGATTTAATAAGGTCTTCCCATGGATGTTCCTACTATCCGAAATTTACCCCAATGTGATTTCGATAAATTACATAATTTATTTAGACTTAGAGAGGAAATAATAGTGAAAACAAGAAATTTGGATGTTGGGGGTACCCCTTTGATTTTCTCTAACTTCCCTATTAGAGAAAAATCTAAGGAGTTAAAGAAGATTTGCTAAATTTTGAAAAAATAGAAAAGGGACCTATTCAAGTGTATTGCTTGTTGGTCTGAGGGTTATGGGTGGAATGAATACGGATGGAACTAGGGTTCCTCATCCTTGAATTGGGTCTGAAATGCTAAGGAAACTATGATTTATGGGTAAATCGAGTCCTCGAGGCTTGATTAGTCCATCTTCCATCGGGCCACGAGTTCCCCAAAATGTCGACTTTCTTGATTTGCAAAAGGTTGAAGCGGGTCCTTTGTATTGTGGAAAAGACAAAAGTTTGGGGCTCGGGTAGTCCAAAACTGTGGGGACATGAGTTCCCCATGAACCCAAAATCACCAAAAAATGAAGGAGACACTAAATTATTGTTTTGTAGGTGGGAAGTAAGTTTCGGCCTGAGGGACCCAAGCAGAATAGGTGTCGTGGGGACGTGAGTTCCCTGTAGAGGTGAAATTACCACACATCTAAAAAGGAAGAATGTATTTCAGGTGAATCGGGTCATGGAGGCCCAAAAAAACCTTATACCCCAGTGCCAAAAGTTCTCCAAAATCCCGTAATACAAAGAGAAAGTATTTTATTGTGGATTATGAGAGCCCTCGTGGAACACCCGACCCTGATCTTAAAATAGGCATAAATTTTGATCCGGAGCTCCGATTTTGACAAAATTGAATTTTTGGAGAGGTATTGATTTTTAGTAAGGTTATATGGGTGAAAATAAAATAAACATATCCATCTCCAAAAAAATAAATTCTCAGTTCTATAAAATGCAAGAAATGTCTGACAAACTCAAAATGGCTACAATCAATTAGAAGGTCATAACTTGAGAGATTTTCAATAGATTTTCACAAAATTGGTCTTGTTGGAATCATGGGTCAAAGTTTGATGGATAGAAATAAATAAATGTAGAAATTGATGAATATTTGATGATGATTTTTAAGTAAAGTGAGCCTAGTTCTGTTTGGTTGGTGGAAAATGGTTAGAAGGGCATTAAATTAGCATGGGAAATTATTCTTTCAATGCTACAAGTTATGAGATACCTTGAGATTGCTTCTACAAGTCAATATTCACCAAAAAAAGTCATTTATCATGATTTTACATTTGTTATAAAGTGGATTTTGGGATTTGCATCCCCTTTCTCTCTCTCTTCCAAAATTCTAAAAATTGAAATGTTGGGCTCATTGTAAAAGAATAATAGTTTGAATAGCAAAAATATGTCATTTTGGTTTTGTAAAGCCAATGTGCTACAAGCCTTTGTAGTGAACTCTTTTCATGGTGATCTAGGCCTTTATTTTGTAATATCTTGAACTGTGCATATCCATGAAGCAATAAATGCAAGTTTGTGGATGCATATTCCCTTTATGTGTTTGTTTGCATTTTTCTTTCCTCTTCAATCTCATTGAAAATATATTGTGTCTATTTTATGCTCTTGTAGGGATTCATTATTATTGTGTTTGCATGGAAAGGTGTTGTGAGTGTTGTTATTAGACTGTGGAGAATTGTTATCACCCTCTCTAATATGCATTTTTCTTCCATTTTCACACATTGGGGATTGTTTTCATACCCTCCTTTTTTGTTGTATCACCATTGTTAGCGTAGGCTTTAACTTCATGCAATATCTCTCCCTAGTCCCTTGGAAATTCAGATTAGGATAAGAAAGTTCCACCTGTATTAGGAGTAGATTGTGGTAGGTAGTTTAGGATCAAGAACTAACTTTCTTTGGAGGTCTATCTCAAGTAGCAAGTCCCACACTTTGAGATAGTACCATGTTACCCAATCACATCGTGATCTCAAGCACATGCACTTGTGAAAATAAGAGGGTGTTATGATTTGGTGATAACAATTCTCCTTGATTAATCTCCACCCCATTTTTGAAACAAGATATGTATTCATAGTCCTGATTTTTTCGATTTGAATACCTCTTACTTTTTTGCTATTACAAGCCTTATCCCATGCTACCATGTGAAATTTATTTTTCTCTTTTGTACTTGTCTAAAGATTTTTTTTTTTAATTCTCTCAATTTTATCTATAATGGTTATAGGAATGAAGAAGAGAGACATGATATAAATTGGAAGGTTTTGAAGTGTGTTTTTGATAAGCATACATTTTCCCGCACTAGAGAGAGTAGTTCCCTTCCAACCAACAAGATTTTTTAGACCTGTCAAGAAAATCATTCCAAACACTCATATGTACCTTGTTAGTACCAAGAGAAATACTAAGGCAAGTAGTAGGTAGATATTTGATATCATCCCCAAAAATTTTAGCAATTTTCCTTTGTCTTGCATGTGGAGTGTTACAGAAGTAAAGAAATCTTTTATCAAAATTAATCTAAATTAATCTATTATTATGATGTCTCTTCATAGAGTTTAAGGATATGCTTCATCATTTGAAGGATATGATTCATCATTTTGGATTCAATAATTAAAGCAATTAGAAGGAGAATAGTGTCATCTGCAAACTACTGATGAGAGACCATAATCTTGAGAGACATAGGCTTAAAACCATGCTAAAAACTAGGCAAAAACTCTTGTTATGGTGTGGCTAAAACTATCCACCATGATAATGAAAAAATGGGAGAAATTGGATCACCTTAGCGGATGCATTGACTGCCTGGAAAGAACTTGTAGGAGTACCATCAAAAATTATAGAGAATCTGGAGGAAGAAATGCAAGTAAAAATGATTTTTCTCAAGTGGACATCAAAACCAAATTTCTCCATTACTTTATCAAGGAAGATCCATGAAACCCTGTGAAAGGATTTATTCATATCTAATTTTAATATCATTCCCACTTTCTTACTTTTTCCATTGAATGTATGGTTTCATGAACCATAACCACTCCATCCTGAATAAGCCTTCCTTTCACAAATCCACCATGTTGGCTGGAAATGATACGAGGGAGCAACGGTTGAATTCTAAAAGTAAGAATTTTAGTAAAGATATTATATAGGACATTAGTAAGACTTATAGCAATGAACTGTTTGAAGTCTTTGGCCCTAATATTTTTAGGAACAAGAAAAATAAAAGTATTGTTAATTTCTCTCAGAAGCCTACCCGAACTAAAGAATTCATTGAATTCCTTAAGGAGATCATCAACATAGATATCCCATAAATTTTAAAAGAAAAAGTAGAAAAACCATCAGGCCCCAAGGATTTGTCTCCCTCCATAGAAAATACTACCTTTTGAAGCTCTTCCATAGTAGTTGGTTTGTTGAGAATGCTAAATTCTTCAGGATTCACAAGATTATTAGGAATAGAATCCAAAAGAGTATTTGTTGCTTCAGTTGACAAGGAGGGAGAATCATTTAAGAGGTTATTTTAAAATTTAATAGCTTCTACTTTAAGATAGTTTGGATCAAAAGTGGTATCACCATTCTACGATGTGACTTTTGAAATCCTATTGTGAGCCATATGCTTTGGAGTGGTCATATAAAACATTTTGTGTTTTAATCTCCTTTAAGCCACATAGCTATGGATTTTTTTCTCCGAGAAGGATTCTTCTCTTGCATGAGATAGTTTGGAAATCTGCCGAGAAGATCTTTTTGTGAGCATAGTCCTCTTGATTTATACCAATTACAACAAATTTCATTTCCAATGCTTCAATATCCTCTTTGATCTTTTTTTTAGTGAAAATATTTCCAAAAACTATTTTCTCCAAGTCCTGACTTTCCTTTTTATGTTTTTGAGTTTTTGCACAAATCTGAATTGGGTTGTCTCTTTTACCTGCAGACCCCACCACTCCTTAATTTTGTCATAGATATCTAGATGATCCAATCACATTTTCTCAAATTTAAATAAGAGATGTACATGTCTCTCATTATTTAGCATGTTTAGAACTATGGGATTATGGTCAGAGCTAATTCTAGGAAGAGAGGAAAGATGAAAATATTGACTTAAGATCCATTCAGCTGAGATGAGTGCTCTATCAAGATGAACTTGAATAAGGTTGTCTCTAAGTATCTTATTGGACCAAGTGTATGGATTTCCATGAAGTTATAAATCAAAAATATTGGAGTAATAAATAAAGTTAGCTAAATCATCCATTCATACTATATGATTAGTATTACTACCTCTTTTCTCTCCAATGGAAAGAGGTGTGTTAAAATCACCCATGAGAAGCCATTTCTAGCTAGAACAATTATTTTGGAAACTTTGAAGATCTTTCCGAGTTGTCTTCTACCATGTAATGTATTAGGAGCATACATGAGAGAAAAAATCTAGTTATACTTTTTGTCAAGAGTGTGAAAATTAAGATCAAAGTGGGAATGAGTGGAAAGAATGATTTTACCGTTATATTTCTTGGTTCCAAAAGACAACCATACCTCTTGAGGCTTCTTTTGAGTCAATAGCTGCCCAATTAGCCTTTTTCCAAACTTTTCTACAACAATACTTTAATACTTCAATACTCATTTTGGTTTCTTGTATTGCCACAATAGTGGGATTGTAGGTATTCCTTAAATATTTAAGAGTACATTATTTCCAATTCCATTAAGGCCTTTGATATTCCAATAAACAAACTTCATTTAAAGATGTGGGGGGAAGAATGAGCCAGATGGTCTAAAGAGGTCCGAGTACCATATGCTAGTTTCTTATTAATCTCCTTTTTCCATTGATCATTTTTAGTGGGCCTACCCTTTGTAGTGTTTCCCCTATGTTTTCTTGTCTTATTGAATATCTAGTCACCATGGAGTTAGATGCTGTCCATTTTCCCGAAGAATTTTTCTTATTAAAAAATAGGGCATTTGGTATGTTTTCAAAACCTTTAGATTTCCTCTTTTTGTTGTTAACTAAAGTGTACTCAGGATAGTGATTATTAGTGTAGTCCTTCATAATACTATTCTTATCAGGTGTTAGTTAACCCTCTTCCTTATCTAGGTTAGGGTAATTTTGCATTCCTTCAATGATTCTCTTTAAGGGAGGTAAAGGAGAAGCTATGAAATTGCTGAAACACTGTTGAGTAGAGTCTATACAAGGGAAACTAATCTCCTTTACTTTCAAAAGTTAAGGTGACTCAATTCTCAACTCATTTACTAAAAATCCTCTCTAAAGAGAGGATTTTTGTTTTTTCCTCCACTATTGAGAATAACAGGAACCAAAACTAGGATGTTAGACTTGTTAATTTCCTAAATGCAAATGTCATATTTAGCTAGAATCTCATGCTATTCCATTGTTGTTATAGGGCTACTGAGAATGGAATCACAACAACAACCTCTAGGATGACCTGAGGAATAAAAATTCCTTCTTATATTAGATTATATCCCATCTTATCAATTTGACCTATATGCAACACGGTTTTATGGAGACCTTTACCATTTGAATATCTTTATCTACCTTTAAGCTAAGATCTACTAGTGTTTCACCGAATCCTCGGCAATAGTGGATCCCTTGTTATTATCCACTTTCTTAATTGGGGTTTTTGAAACATAGAGAGTTCTTCAAAATGCTAGTTTCTTAACTAGAGTTCTAAAGATCTTCTCCTAGGTTTGTTTGAATGGACCCTTTTTTGGTTGATTTTCATTCTATATCTGAGCCATTTTTTCATTTTTATTTATTTTAGCAGGGACTTTGAGATCTGGACATATCCTAGTGAAATGACCTAGGTTATGGAATTTAGAGCACCTCATTTGAAAGGATTCATAGATCACTACCTGGTTCCAAGGTCCTAACCTTGTTTGAAGAATGATCTGATCGTGGAGCTCATGTTCCATATCAGAAGAGACATAGAACCTTGCATAAGCCAACCGCTATAGATTTCATGTAGAACTATCTATTCAAAAGGATATCCAATCAATATGGAAATGTTTAACATAATCTCATCATTCTAGAACTACGGTAGGATGTCGTGGAGTCTACACTATAAGGGTATGTTGTTGATATTTTCCTTAAAAGGGTCAAAACTAGGATACCAATGTTTTACAAATAGACCCATGTTACCCAAGCACCAATGGTCATCCAAAAGCACAACATCAATGTCTTTGAGAGAAAACTTAAAAAGGAAAATCCATATGCCATGAAGGAGACCGACACATCCCTTAAAGGGTGTCATATCCTTAAAGACCATCTCCTAACAAAATCAATATTAGGTCTAGGTCCTAGAAAATTACCTATTAGCACCAATTGATTATTTTAAATTTCTCTATTGAGGTAGATCTCACGTAAGATGATGTTATAGATTCCTTTTTCATCCTTTGAGCTAGAAAAAATAGAGGGGGCTAAGGGAACTCCAATACCAATGGGGTCCATGTTCGACTTGAAGATTTCTTAAAAAACGCACCCACGTGCTTGGTTTATTTAGTGAGGGGATAGCTTTCCCGACTATCAACTTTAATATAGTTTATGTTTAACACCACCTCAACTTTTTCAACAATATTCAACGGAGAAACTATAGACACTAATTTAGAAAACCCAATGGTTTCAGATGTCTCATTTTTTTATACAGCACGTCCCTTATATAGAGGATCTTTAAAAATATCAATATAAATAGGCATCTCAGAAGGCTCTGAGCCAACCAACAACTCTCAGGCACCTCCAAAGTAGTGCCATGGAGGCTAAAATTCAATTTTTTGGCTGCTAGAAGGGAAGAGACCTCATTTTCCATAGTTAACATCAAAAATTGATAGATGGACTGAATTTAGTAATTTAAACAACAATGGGAAATGGGATCAACTAAAAAACATCCTTACAACATCCTTGGGATAACAGGTTAGTGACTATATTCAGAATGAGGAAGGTAGACTACATTGGAGAGATCTTGAGTATATTCTTTCTTATCAAAAGGATATTATTTTGGACCTGCAAAAATTCTCATGCGTATCCCTATCATTCAAATACATGCCAAGGATGATTTTATATGGTCTCATTATTTTAGTGCCAACTACATGGTGAGATTGGGTTATCAATTATATACAAATGAACCCACTTAAAGCTTTCCTCAAAGAAAGATCTTGTTCAAAGAACTCACCCCGAAAATAAACCAATTTCTATGGATGGTTCTAAATAAGGTCATCATAACCTTTGATATTCTTATCAAAATGGGATCCATCATGCCAAATATATGTTACCAATGTAGAAAAGATAATGAAGCCATCCAACATCTCTCTTTGCACTATGTTGTTGCTAGGGCTCTTTAGAATCTCATTTCCAATAGGTTTGGTATTTCTTGGTCTTTCTTGGATGACATCATACATACCTTGATTCAGTGGAAACCTCCTTTCAAACATGTCTTGCTTCGCAGCTTTGTAGTCTCATCTTCCCTCATACTAATTAGAGAATTTTGAAGGTAAACTCCCTTATCTTTAGAGATACCAACAAAACTATCAAAATAATTCTGAATGAAATTATAGTTATAGCAAAAGAAAACATCCTGAAGTTTAAACCCCCAAAAATATCAGTACCCTAAAGAAGAGGAGAGATACTTAAAGGCTTAGAATATTAATGTTCAACATATTTCAATTTCCTTACCTAATATTGACATATCTCTTTTCAATGGATTCCCCCATTATATGGTTGGTATAAGTTAAACTTTTATGGTGCCTCTAAAGGTAACCTAGGGGAAGCATGTGGAGGAGGTCTCATCGAGAAACTAATAGGGTCATCTTATTGATGGTTATGCAAGACCTATGGGTGAGTAATCCAATCAATTTGCTAAGGCCCTAACCGCTCTTTGGGAATCATAATGGCTAGGATTCTCAAGGTAAACAATCTCATTGTGGAGGGGGATTCTATGAATATCATTAACAACCTCTCTAGAATCTAAACACCCAATATGACCATTAGTGATTTCATTAATGAAGCTAATAATCTTTGCAATGGTCTTAATATTATGATTCAACATGTGTATAGGGAGGGAAATAATGCCACAGATGAACTTGCTAATGTAGGTGTTCATATGAATAATTATAGTGAGTGGCATGATAACAAAGACCTCCCCTACATAGCTCACTCCATCATCATTAATGAAGCTACCACCCAACCCATCATTACTTTTTAAGTAGAGGATTTTACACATGTGGAATTCCCCTCCTTGGTACTTGAAAAAAATTGAATTTATTCATTTTTATTTACTCCACACCTCAAAATCGAGGAATTTTTCATAAGAAAAAGTAAGGTGTCAGTTTTACTAGGAAATAAGATCAGTATTTAGGCTAACGAATTGCTATCAGAAGTCTTATCTACTACTTCCATTAGTATAAAATTTCTTCGCCCCCAGTTTCATCCAAGATGGGAGGGGCACCTTATAGAGTTGAACCATTTTTAGACCGCAATGGCAAGACAATGTTGAAATTTATGAAACCTTCAATATTGGAAGTTTCATAGAATTCATTCAATGAATTAGGGGCCATGATCAACATATATCTCTATAATATATAACAAATTTTAAGGACATAAATATAAAGTTCAAGGGTAGAGACTTCAGCATTTCAGATCAATTTATCTCCTTCATCACGGGCTTGAGTACAAAGGACAACAAGTTATTTCGCAAAAAGTTTGAAAAGGAGGTAGAGGAAATACTTTTCTTGGATGATGGAGAAAAAATAGAAATAAAACATGAAGGAATTATCTTCTCCTCTATTCCACAACCTTTTGATGAAGTTCTCACATGATGATTCATTACATAATGCTTGAAGGTAGGTTCTCCACTCTTCCTCTACACCATTTGGTTCTTCTTAATCACTTCAGGTGTGAAGCAAAGGTCATTTTTCCATATTACATTTTGCACTCTTTGCAAAAAAATTGTTTTAGAGGTTCAAGGTCATAAGAGAGTTCTACCACTCCATCAAGGAGTCATCTTTCTTATCCATCAATTTATCCTTGATGTAGTGGCAAATGACCTAGGCCCTCCTTTAGCTCCTCCACCTCCCCAATAGCCTCGTATTAGATCTAAGAATCCACTCTTTTTGACCCTATTTCTAAACCTCTTCCTAAGTGGATTCTTAGAAGCAGTAAGAAAGATAAGGAGATAATTGATGAAGAAATCCTTTTAGAGATCAGCCATGTTAGTCCTAGTGTCCAGATCACCCCTTCTATTCTTGAAAAGTTTAAAGAATAGGCTGATGCTTTGAAGTCTATTGAAGATAATGTAGACTTTCTCCTTAATACTAGTAGCAAGACCACATACCCTGCCTCCATTACTAGCCTTCAAGAGGAAGTAAAATTACTCTCTATTCAAGTAAGAGAACTTAAAGAAAATATAACAATCAATTGGCCATTCACAGAGTAGTACTTGATATCCTCCAAGTTTATATTGATCAAATTTGTGATGTTAATGGGATTCCTTCATCATCTTGGAAGAATGGGAAGATCACTTAGAATTTATTCAAAGAAACCAATCTGGACCCTAATATTGAGGCAACCATGAATCTTTATAAGGAACTTAGGGTAATACTTAAGGTGTATAGAAAATATGTGAATTAGTGCCTTTTTTTCCTCTGTGTTCTTTGTGTAGCTGTTGTTTTATTGTTGTTGGTCTATTTTTGGGCTTCTTGTAGGTAGTTGGTCCCTACCTTAGTACTCTTATAGTTTTATCTAGATTTTTGTCTTTTGGTTGGGGTGTGGCCCCCACGTATAAAAAAACCACTTTGTTCTCTCATGTTTATCTTGGTTTTGAGCCTTTTTGGTTGTACTTCAGGGTATGGTCCCTTCAAAACCATTTCTTGTTAATAAAAATACAACATATTTTTTATGTCACTAATTAAATACAATATAATCTATTAATATTTCTATTTAAGAATATCTACATGTGTATTGTTTTCCTTTGAATTTATTCTTAGATCCATATCTAGATCTATTTTTGTGTGCAAGTGAAATTTAACAAAATGGAGGAATCATGGGAAATAAGAAGAATAAAAAGAAAAAATATAGCAAGGTAAATATAGAGTAACAACATGTTAGAAGATCAATTCATAGGGAGAAATAAAAATAAAGAGAGAGAGAGAGAGAAGGATACAAAATATGTTGTTAATCGGAAAAATATTGGAGCTCAAACTTGCACCCATCTCTAGATCAGGTTGAACTAGTTCGTTGAGGAAAAAATGGGACTATCTCCAAGTTGTGGGGCCTTGCGCACTTGAGACAGACCTTCGGAGAAGGTCGGTTATTGTACCTATTTCTATTGCTACTGCTACTCCTAATGCTAAAATGGAAATCCTAAGCTAAATATGCCAAGGGACTAGGGATAAAAGGATATGCAAAAAGGAAAACTAATCTAAGGGAGGCAATAACACCAAAAATAAAAAGGGATGAACATGATCTATTTTGAGTGAAAATGAAGGAAGATGCATAGAGGAATGCTAGACACACTTAGCATGGACTAGAACAAAGTCACACAATTTTTTTCACAAGGCATAATTAGAAAAGGAGATACAAGGGACATAAGAAAGAAAAACAAACACACAACGTAAGGGAAAGGAAAGGGAGAAGAATAAAATCAGGTTAAGGTAGAAGGTAGCCACAAAAAATGCTTCTATTTCTTCTAGAAATGCACTAGTCTATTATAATGGCATATGAGGCCAATATCCACATGCAAAGACTAGATCTGAAATCCTGTAACTCAAAATGTAAAGAACTATAACCCTTATAAATACTAGAGGATTTAATGTGTCCAACCTTTTTCAATGAGAAATGCTCTTACATTTATAGAATAATAAAAGAGAGAAGAGGAGGAGAAATGAGGTAAAATTGGATTTAAATCTTCAACCACCAATAACCAAAAATGAATTCCTATAAATACACCTATAAATCTATCAAATGTGATTCCCCGTGAATTTTTGGCATGTAGGAGAATGAAGGAGGTGAGATTTGAATTAAATAGGGTGGTTTGAGTGATCAGATCCTACATTAATGGGGTGAGGGACGTTTTCCTTCTTCTCACCTACGCAATCCCACCAAAATTTGAGCTTGAGTGATCTAGAGTGTGGCCAACATCAGTAGATTTCAAAGAAGATTAGGTACACGGGTGTGAGATACTTATAACAAAATTTATGGTGATTTGAATCCTACAACATAATATAAATGTGTAATGACATGTGACACATGCTTATTATCGGAAGATTGGCCAACTGTACATTTATTTTTTTGTTTTACGCCACATGTCATGCATTGGTTCATCACAAGGATTCGGTGCCCTGTTGGCTCACTTTGATAGGTTACGTGTGACATACACATTCTAAGAGGTTGCCACATGGCACAATATCTAGCACAAAATAAAATGGGAAGGAGCACATGGAGGGAAGAAGCGTGGAAGAAGAAAGCAAAGAGAGGGTGCATAAAAGCAATGCACATGGGAAGAATGGGAACATATTTATAGGAAATAAGTATGTAGATAGGGCACAAACATGTAGAAGGTGATGAAAAAAATCAAGGAAAGGGGTGTGAAAAAATGTCATGGACTTAAATAATTGGAAAGTAAGCCTAAGGCACTCATAAAGGATGCATGATCTACTAGGAAGAATGTGGATGTGCTAGAGTGCGCAAAAGGAAATGGAAGATATAGAGGAATGAGGGAGGATAGTGGAAGGTATGCGTGAAGTGAAAATTGCGCTAGGGTGCGCAAGGAAACTATAACCAAGATAATTGTGCTAAGGGGACAACCAAAGTGCACACAACCTGTAATATTTGAAACTTAGAGCTAGAATGGGGATGTAAGTTATGAAAATAACAAAGGGATTTATTTTGGAAAACAACAAAATTTGTACATACATACTTGAAACCATTGAGATTGTAATTTAATTTACTATCTAGGGTAAACTTGATGTTTTAGCTTTAGTATGACTTATATATAGAATAATATTATATAAATACAATCTACGATTAGTATTGTGATTCGTATTTTGTGTTTTAGAATACATTCTATGTTTAACATTATGCAATTTAACTTTGAGGTTGGTATCCCTATTATAAAAGTTTGGCTATAAACCTATCCTCCTACTAAATCATCTAGCTTGCACATAATTTAAAATCCTCATATCATCATAGATTTGTATAGTTTCAAGACATATCATACCTCAAATTATAGCATGTGTGTTAGACTCATATTATCATATATTTGCATTGTTTAGAGATCACTCCTCATCTAAACTAGGATTATCACTTTTTATCTTTAAGGGATAAAAAATTGTTATTTATAGCATATCATCCATCACATTCCATGCTTATAAATTATTGTCATTCACACCTATGTAAAATATAAAATATATCTTTAATTAGGTTTCCTTCCTTAAAAATTATTAGAAGCCACATTTTGAATGATCAAGATCTGTCTCCTAAATGCTTCTTTAATATTGAGTTACTGATTAATCCTATATATTTTTCTATTCAAAGTTGAAAGGTCTTCATAAAACAACTTGGCATGCATCCACCAAGTAAGATATTGTATAGAACTCTATCATTAATCCAACCAATATTGTTCTCTAATTCACATTATTTTTCACAATTATTGTTATTCCTCTTATAAACCATGTCACCTTCAAGATAAGGATTTTGATATGGTCTTCATTCCAATCCTAACTTCCATATCATCCTCATAAATATTTTTTTTATGCTCTCATTTTTATCACCACCATGCAACACATTCCTCTTGTTGTGTATCTTATGAAAATAATGGGTCTCCTACCTCCTTATATCTCTTATCTTCATATAATAAACATGATTATTTTCTTCATTATGAGTACTAATTCACCTAGCTCATATTTATCTACGTAATGCTCTAGAGAATTAACTTCCTCTTCTTCATACATGAAACATGCACCCAAGTGTATCTTCATTATTTCCATCATCCTTATGTCCATATGGAGATTCAAAATCCATATGTCTAGAGAAGCTCTATACATCAAAAACATACTATGTTATTGTATTGATATACTACACTAGTTTCTCACGATCCATTTCATTATGATCAAATATAATATCAATCTTATAAATATCATTTACATATTAATTATGTGACCAATTCATCAAGTAATACAAATATATTGTTTCCTTTCAACTTCACAACCACGCACTCCTAATATTTCCATTGTATAATATTTTTTTACATGCTTTCATATTAGTTTTGTAGAATACCTAGATGATTTCAATACATTTTTGACATCTTATAGAGTTTAGAACACATTTCAAAATTTGGTACAAGTGTAAGAAAAAAACACGTCGATAACAATAAAAAGTTTGTACACAAATTGGAGATTTGATAAATTCTTCACGACATCTCCACGTCATACATAAAACTTTAGAAGGGTGACATAATGATTTAGATTAGTGGTATAATAATTAAGCCCTTGGTGTAAGACTAGAATATTTCATATATTTAAAATCATTATGCCACCCTTTGTCTTCATGTCAGATATCACATAATTCATTACTACAAATTTTTGTTATCACCAAAGGTTCATATTCATGGTGAGTGATGGCGTCCAAATGAGTCTACCCTGTTTTTGGCCATTTTCAAATTATTGGTTGATTTGTTTGAAAAATGTGGATTAGTATGGGGGTCATTTTCAAAATATGATTGAGTAATGTGAAATTGCCATCTCGGGTATAATCGGTAAAAACACAAGGGTAATAAATGTATTTTTACCCGAAGCCCTGAGGCTTTATATCTCTAGGATGTTCCCCAGTTCTTGAGAAAATGTCTTTGATTGGTCATTTTGAATAAGTTACAATTTGGGGCTGAGTTCACTTGTGAAAATAATTTTCTCTGACACTGGCTTGTTCACGTGAGATCGATAAGAAATGAAGGCTTGATGGTGCACAACTTATAAAGGAATAAGAAGATAGTTATGACTTTTTCTCCTCCCCACGATATATACAGTTAAGTGCGATATATTGAAACATGAAAAATAATTAAAAATTTTGTTTTGAAGGTGTTCTTATTGATCAAGAAGAGAAAAAAAAATGCAAGAGGATATTTGAATGAATGATAGTTGGACATGCACAAAAGGAAACTTTGAGGCAAAGTTTACAAGTAACAAAATGGGGATAATGTTTATGGGTCCCCAAACCTTTGTTATATAATATTGTACAAAAAAATGATATAACTAAATACACATTATGGGTGAATTTTCATGGTGGCAGTAAGTTCATGTCTCCATCCCATGTCTCAAGGAATCCCATCGTTGGCACGCCTAATGAACTTTTCATGAGCCTCGACACTAAACATAAATTGAATGGCCTTACTAGGCCCTTGGAAATCCCCTTTTCATGTAGCACAAAAATACTTTTCATCCCATTAAGCCTCGATCCCTCCTCTTCTCAAGTGTGTTTACCCATTTAGGAAAAGTGATTCCATCTAATTTAATTGGGAATGGCCTTCGGGAGAGCCTAGGAAGTGGGCATGCCAAAACACTAGGAAGGGCATGAACCTTTTTAGAAGAGACCATCTATATGCCAACCAAGCTTGAAACTTTGCCATGGAAGATGCTAATTCTTCATCCCATTAAGGCATTTCATCAGATCCCTCCAAAAACTAGAGAGGTTTTTCAAGTGTGTTTACCCATTTAGGAAAAGTGATTGAGACCAGTGATTCCTCATAGTGTCAAAAGTTTCTAAAAATTTGGGGGATGACGGCCTCTTATAGGAGGGGGAGCACTCCAGGAAGTAGGGGGCATGACTCCACCAGCTAAAACACTAGGAAGGGCATGGACCTTTTTAGAAGAGACCATTTGTAGGGCATGAAATTTTTGTTTTGAAGGTGTTCTTATTGATCAATAATATTGTTTATGAGGAGCGTGTATTGTTAATGAGCACTGAAGAAGAATTAACTCCCTGATGAAGGCAAAATTTGAAAATGTCATCACATTAATCTTTATAGCAAAGGGAAGGAGTCTATATCTTTGCTTAAATAGGCATGGTAGTAGAATTGAAATGAAAAATAAAACATCATGATTTTACACATGTGGAAAATTTTAATGTTAAATGTGATATGACCTAGAAAATATCTGTCCCATTTCATCAAATGATGTACACATGATACATTTGCAATTGGCGCAATGGGTGGTCATTTGAGAATAATAGTTTATGTTTTCATGGCAGCCCAAAGTAGTTAAAAACAGTGACAATTAGTCTAGATATCTAAGGAATATGCCTTGAAACCCTAAGAAGATAAGATGATTTTATATATGTAGAGGG
Source organism: Taxus wallichiana var. yunnanensis (assembly GCA_018340775.1). Lineage (NCBI taxonomy): Eukaryota > Viridiplantae > Streptophyta > Pinopsida > Cupressales > Taxaceae > Taxus > Taxus wallichiana. The sequence goes on along the minus strand of CM031243.1, from coordinate 90,647,282 downwards.
ACATGGTTTTAATAAAAGAGGAGGGATTTTATATCTGTGAGGGAGGACATAAAATTGGTGGGAAGGTCTTAGGGGAAAGAAAATTTTTGTGAGAGTTCACAATGGCATAGTGAACCATGGAACAAGAACTTGTTGTGATGAAGGTTTTCTATGTGCAAACTAGTTAACATGAATTTTGTTAAGATGATTGCATATTGTACAGATCATTAATAGAATTTGAGAGCATTAATACATGTTTCCCTTGTCTTTTCCTATGTTTAATGGTTGTATCTGATGAATGTGTCTAGAATCGTGATATTTTCTTTTCTTTCTTTATTTTAAAATTATGTTAGGGGAATTATGTTTTTTTGCATTAAAATTATTTTTGGTTCATGAATGTATTTAGAATTTGAATATATCACATGTTCTCTTAGATCTCATCTAGGAAAGGTGTAAGCATCTATTGTTTTATGGGGGAAAACCCTTTTTCTTACACCTATAAAAATATCCATGTGGGGTATAATTGGTAATTTATTTAGATTCCCTTAATCTATATCATTCAAGCATGATTTTGCATAATGCAATCTTTCCTTAGGTGTACTTAACTAGATTGTAAGGAGTTTAAATATTGACTTGCCTGGATCTTTCCTTGAATGTAATTTTCTTTTTCGCTAGATTCATTTACTTTCCTCACTTGCATCCATGTTGAGACATGGATAGACTATGATCATCCCTCTAGTTCTCTTGTTTTTCATTATTTTCCCTCATGGTTCCTCTCTCCTTATTTTCTTCTCGTCTTTGTAGGAGCTCCCCTCATTCCCGTTAAAAATCATATAACTATGTAACCAAAAACATGACCCTTCCATCAGGTTTCAGATTAGTTTGATCATACTAGACTAACCCACCTAAAGAACATATTAAAAAATCAATATAACCATGTTGATAAAGTATTTAAATCAAAGTCATTTGCTATTAATTTGATCATCACTTTTTTTCGGGACATAGGATTTTGGGCCGGACATTTACTTGCCCTCCGTGGTCCACATCGGGTCCTCTAGTGTTTGCACTACTTCGTGACCACTCCATCGAGTGAGTGTTGCATCTAGTGGCTACACCCAACCTCAATTTTCTCCTCTTGGTGTTTCTGAAGTACTGATCTAACTCCATGCCCTAACCTATGCACTTTCATGACCTCACTCCCGAGTCCTCTCACCCTAACTTGGGCACAATCAAAAGAAATAAGGATCATAGCCACACCCTTTGTCCAGGTGCCTCCCCATCACCCCCTTAGTAAGGGTGCATGGATGACTAGAGGGAGACCTCACCCTTGGCTACAAAATGAAAAAAATTGTGGGTTTTCCCTCATCTCCTGGCCTCTCCACCTCAGATCCCCCTTTTCCTGCAAGGGAATACGTTTTCAGGAGCCAACCGTGAGCATCTACCCTTGAAACCCAAAATAAATTAGAGGTCATTTGATTGAACACAAGGATTTAATTAGAATATTTGTTCACATTCTTGTGTACATGACACATGTGTATGCTCTTCAAGAGTGTAAGAGTTAGAATTCACATTTTTTGTTACGTAAAAAGAGATGAAAATAAGTAGGTGGTGATTAGATGTATAGGAACATGTTTAAAAATGGAGTGAGGTAATTCATAAAAGGTTTGGAGGTGATATTAGGAATTCATCAAAATTAGAGTAGCTATAAACTATCTATTTTCATAGGATGACCTAATCAAATCAACTAGAATGTTTTCATCACATCTCCTCAAAAATTGTGTAATGTTTTTATCTATTTTTTATCAACCTTAGGAATATATTACTACCTTTACTCTTAGGATTGAACTTTACTCTTACATCCTTAGGATTATAGTAATACCTCACACCATTTCTTAGACATATGATTTGAAATGCTACACATTTTTGTAGAACCAAAGTATTTTTCATATATACTAGGTCACTACTATTCTCCATCTTAGCACTTTAGGAATCACTGCAAACTTTATATAATAAATATACAAACTATCCCCTATCTCAAAGATAATTCCAACTTTACCTCAGAAAAGTTTGTGGACCCAAGACAAGATCAACTAATGAACCTATCAACATGATATGAACCCATCCCTTGTACTTTTAATTATCATATTTTCAAATTCATAACATAGCTTGGTTAACCCATGTGCTACATTAGAATTGTTAAAACTACTTGCTAATTGTTAATTTCCAAGTATGAGGGATAAATCAAGGGATCTATTTTTAATTTTTTTATATCACTCTCTATCTCAAATTAGAGAATTGGGAGACCTTCATGTGGCTTAATCCATCTTAAAATAATCTAGTACATAGGGATAATCACATCAACAGGGGGTATGGTGAGGTCATTTTAATACAAATGATGGAAAACTAATTTTTAGGTCAATGAGGGAGGAGAATAATTATCCACTCATAAAAATATCATCACATTGATCTAGATGCAAGAAACAACTCCAAGCACACAAGATAACCATATCCTAAAAGCATATTTTAGCTTGAAAAAATATAGGATAAATTCATAACCTATCATATAGGTTTGGCCATAAATTAATTCTATAGTCAAACATATCTTGTACAAAATTTTAAATCCTTATATTTTACAACCATCTTGATGATAGTCTACCCATCTTCGACCTCTAATTTCAATCCACCATCACTAAGTTTGAGGATAGTGCATTGTAATATATTTTTATCCCTATATTTTGAACTATAATTTAATTAATAAATCTATCACATATCGTTTGAAATTTTTTATTAGGAAAAAAGATAGGTTCTCAAGGGGAACCAAAAACCTTAGTACATTGATATATAAAAAAGATAAAGAGCAAGAAAAGTATCCACAAAGGAACCCGGGAAATACCTAGTCAAAAACTTGGCCAAGACAGTATCCCAAAGAGAAACCAGAATAGGTTGTCTTCAATATTTTTTTGATACATTAGTTATATTATGAAAAATCATCTAGTAAAAAGGAAAAAAACCAAAACATAGCATCACTCAGCCAATAGTCAGCTAACATTTCTCCTTTTTCTTCTTTCTAGTTCTAGAGTTGGGTCCTAGGTTATGGTTGTCCTTGGTCTTCACAGTCTCCTAGTTATCACCCTCCTTAGTAACCGTGACCTCCTCCTCCTCATCTGAAATGCTTAAGACAATACACATCCTTTTTCTTGGTGATATGGGCCCAATTTTCTTAAGTGTGGTGATGTGGTCCTTGATAATGAACACTCTTTGTTTTTGCATAATAAGTTTAGCTTTGAGGCCATTAATTATTTTCTTAAATGGTTAGATTTATTTGACTCTTTTCAATTTCTTGCACTAGATCTTTAGTGACTTTGAGTAGGGTGTCAATAGATACTTCCACACTAGCCAACCAAGCCTCAAAGTTGATGTATCTGGTATTGTCTTTAGTAATACTCTTTCCTTTGAAAGAATTCCCACTTTTAGAGTTAAAAATGACTTCCACTACCTCACCTTCTTTGTTACTCATGGATTCTTCTCTCCTCTAATGATTTCTCATTCTAACCGCTAAGATTTCATCATCAAAAATCATGACTTGAGGTGAAGGGAATGATGTGCTTCCCATTATGATACAATAGAAGGATAAGGACATGGTGTAAGGGATTTATCATCTTTGAAATCCTCCACCGACATAGAGAGAGATTTAAGGAAGGAAGAAGGGCGGACTCATGGCTTGGTTTATTCACAAAGAGTTGAGGATGGAAAAATGATAGGTGAAATTTTTTCTGAAATTTCCTTCCAAAGTGATTTACTTCATCATGACCATACAAACATCAACCCACCTATCAAGTAAATATTTCCTAGCAATACCATCCGAAAACAAATAAATCCTTTCATTCTAGCTAAAAATGTACCAATTTCATGGTTTCTGTGGTTTTTATCCTTGAATAGTTTAATCCTGTCCATGGTCATCCCAGTGGCAAAGGAAATGGTCTGTTCAAAAACAATGATTTTCATACCATTAAGAAGGACTCTACTATTATCCCAAGCTTTACCAAAATCAAGGGCCAATAAAGGATCATTACATTTTAATACTTTGATGAATTCAAAGAAGCCTCCCCAACTGAGTAATCTCTAAAATGTGGCATCTTGTTTGAGTGTTTGGTAGGTCATTAGTTTAGTTTTAACATGATCACCACCCATTTTTCTATATAAAATTTCAAAAACCTCTCTAAGCAACATTTTTAATAGAATTTTTGTTGGCTTTTAGAGAAATACAACTCTTTTCTTTCAAAATTCATAATACAGTCATCCCGACTCGGGAATAATGTTCTTCATCTATTGTGGTTATTTATTATAATATTAATTTGTCTTATCATGATTAATAATATTTGTAATGTGGCTCTAGGGCATGTGGTAACCATCCCACTTTGTCCTCTCTTCCATGTCATATCCTTGATTTTCCATGCTATTAGCACACATATTTCCTTTCCGTAGACATGGTATATCTCTCCGCCTCCTAAAAATAATCAATCAAACTTATATCCTCATATATAATTTTTTTATTCTTAATCAAATCTAATTTTCCCTATTATAGCTTTAATGATAATTAAGGAATATCCTTCTATGATCAATTTATTAACATGTATCATCCATGTCATTTTTAATCCTCACAACGTAATTATAGCCTCCACATAATTATTTGATTGAATCCCAAGGGGACCTAAAAAAGCTTTAATACAAGAACATTTTTTTATCTATAATAAGACCAGCTCCTCTCGCTTTGTTTTCTCTCATTTTGGATGAGGCATAAAAATTAATCTTGAGCCAATCGATTGGTGGTGGTTTCAATTTTATGCTTCTTCTATTCTCTCACCTTTTTTATTAGTACATTATTTTGAAGGACTTATCTTGAGGTATTTCAGGATACCTTTTTCCTCCTTGGTGAGTGTTTCTGATAAGTTATGTTTAAGGACTACAAAATTTTTGTTAAGATTTGACATAAAAAAATTCACAACCTTGATGGGGAGAGTAGTTTTGTTGTTAAAAATCTTTTGTTTCTCTCTTTCCATAATCCCTGTATGAAATGTGGTAGGGCACATCTCAAAGTTGTCTTGGTTAAGGAAGATGTAAAGGGAAACAACCATTAGGCTACCGGGTAATCTAAGTCACTAGGTATAGGGAGCTGAATCTTGAAAAGATATTACACTGTGGAAAAGATCTGAAAGGAATAATTACATTCCAGGAAAAAAAAATTTAACGGTTTCCTCATATTCTTTACACAAGATACATCTATTAATCATAATCATTCATCTCTTCTTGAGGTTATCCACAATAAGGATTTTTTTTTGAATTATTTCATAGAAGAACAAAATTATCTATGGAATGAGATTCTTGTTCCATATTTTAGACCAATATCTATAATCTTCATTGTCATCAAAGGTTGTGGCATAACCAGACTTGACTTCATAGTCCCTAGAATCAGTTTTGCTCTATATAACCTCATCATGGTTGAGTCTATTAGTTATATGAATATTACCTAAATTATTATTCAGGTATTCAAATTTCTTTCTTGGTCCATTAGAATCAGAAGGGGGAAAAAGCTAACCCACATTTTTCCTTATTGATCAATAACCCAATAATATTTAACCATCTACCCCCTTTCTTTGAAATAGTGTTGTTTGAGATGTGAAGGTGTTTCCTTACCCAAAGGTTCCTTTTCAACCCATGGGTTGTCTTAGAATTTTATATTCCTTTCATACCCAATATTCCATAATATACCTTTGAGAACAAGACATCTAGCTTGTGAGAGATTATTCAGGAACATGGATCCTTTCAAAAGATCATCACTAGAAAAAAAGGCTCGCATTCTACCAATAGTTTGCAAACATTTCATTTGAAGAATATCCATCCGATTCCTTTCTCGATATATTATCTAATTAACCTTTCCTATAAGGTATTTTATAATCTAAATATCCTTAAGGCCAAGGCCACCATACTTCTTAGGTGTAGTAACTTTCTCCCATGCAATAAGGGGAATTCTAGGTTTTTCCTCATTTTCCAACCACATGAATATTTTTTGGATTCTTTTTATAGCCATTCGACTTTGGATGATATTTTGAAAATAGACATTATATATATTGCCACTCCTTGCAAAGAAATCTACAGAAATTTAGCTTTTCATGCCTAGGTAAGGAGGGATCCTTTCCAAGATGTCAGATTTGTGTGAAAATTATCAATTAAGGGGTTCTAGGTATCTTAAACTATTTTTTACCACAAAATGACATCCCTAAGTATTTATCAAGAAGGGTTTTTATTCATCATCCCAAAATTTCAGCAATTCTTATTTGTTTTTGTTGAATGACATTTATAAAGAAACAAGAGATTTTATGGAAGTTTATGAGTTGGACAAAGACTTCCTCATAATTTTTAATAATTTCTTTGAAATATCTTGCTTCATTAACATCCAATTATCCCAAGAGAAAATTATCATCAACATATTATTGTAGACAAATATTATTAACCCCATTAACCACCCTAATTCATTCCAAAACTCTTTCAATTTTATCTTTTTGACACAATCTACTTAGAACTTGGCAACAATGATTTAGGGGAAAGGAGAAATAGGATCCCCATGTCTCAATACTATTTTAGTCTAGAAAAACCTTTTTTACCATTCATAAGTACTGATAAAATAAGAATAGAAGTGCATTCATGTATCATTTGAATGAGCATGGGAGAAAAAAATTATGTAGAATGAGGATTAAGAATTGCCAAGAAATTTTATCATAGGCTTTCTGCATGTCAAATTTAGCTAGTATAGCCTCCCAGTTTGATTTTTCCACTGAGTGGATAGTTTCATGAACAACTATAATATTATCCACAAAATTTCTGCCCGAAACAAAGGCTCCTTTGTTGGGAGAGATAAACTTATGAAGGAAATCCTTCAATCTAAAGGCAAGGATTTTAGAAATGATCGTATATAAAAGTTACAAATTCTAATGGGCCTAAATTCCTTGAGATATTTAGCACTAGATAATTTAGAGATAAGTGATATAAAAGGGTTATCAACATGTTTAAGTTACAAACCAGTTTTGAAAAAATCATGAGTATCCCTCACCAACTCTTTTTTGATAATATCCCAATATAATTAGAAGAAAAATGATATAAATCCATCTGGCCTCGGGGTTTATCTCCTTCCATTATAAAAACAATAGCTTTGATTTATTCTTCAATAGGAGTTTTCATAAAATCCCCATTATCCTCTTCATTAATGACTCTGTCAAAAAGGTTTAAAGTATTGTCCAAAATTCCCACATTGGCCTACGGGCCTTTAGCAAACAAAGTTTGGAATTAGTTGATAACAGTTTAAGAAATATCCTCTTCCTTAGTGGAAAGGGATCCATCTAGTTGTATAATTTCTTGGAGTATAACCTTATTATCTTTCATGGAGGCCAAAAAATTGAAGAAATTGGTATTCTTGTCCCCTTCCTTGAGCCAATTTATTCTAGATTTTTGTTTCTAGTATATTTCCTCTTTGGCTAATAGATTATGAAATTATGTAAGAAAGAATATTTCCTCTTTGGCTAATAGATTATGAAATTATGTAAGAAAGAGTTTTTCCTTTTCTTTATCTTCTCTGCTCCACTCCCCATATTCCATAATCTCTTCAAGACATCTCAAATATTTATCCACTTTACTCTTCCACAAGAAGATATTCCCAAAAAGTTATTTATTCCACTTTTTGATTTTATTTTTGACATTCATCAATTTAACAGTAACTTGGTACATGTTGTTCCCTCTAGTTTTAATATTCCACAATTCTTCAATTTCGCTACTTAAATCAGGGTGGGTGGTCCACATATTTTAAAATCTAAAAGGTATACCTTTGACTTTCTGAGCATCATAAAATTTAAGAAGTATATGATTGTGGTATGATCCCACACAAACTAGAGAAGACAAGGAATATAATTGTGATTGGACCCATTGGTATTGATAAGGAATCTATCAAATTTTATTTGGAATAAGTCCTTACCCATTCTTCTATTTATCCAAGTAAAATTATGTTCACTTAAGTTAAAATAAAAAGACCATTAAGATGTATGAAATTGGATGGATATTCCATAGTTTTGGAGAAAGTAGTAATATGTCCCTTTTCTTTAGAGGGTAGAAATGGAGTATTCAATTCCCCTCTTATTATCCAATCTAGATCTTAAAAATACATTTGAATTTATTCATTTCCTTACAATTCTATTTCCTATTATTATTAGATTTGGGAGCATAAACATTAGATAGGACCCATTTCCTTTTTGTGGTCAGATCAGTGAAGAAAATATCCATATGGTATTGACTGGCTAGAAGAACCTCTCCTTCAAATAATTGATCCTTCAAAAAGTTGTCTAATCCCTAGATGCCCCAATAGAATTAACATCATTACAAATAACATATTTCCATAATAGTTTCTTAATTTCCCTTAATTTTTCAAAATTCATCTTAGTTTCTTGGATCATAAGAATATCAAGTTTATTATCTTTCATGAGATCTCTTAAAATCTTATGCTTGCAAGGGTTATTTAACCCCTAGTGTTCCAAGATAAAATAATTATTTAGAAGGTTTAAATTTTTAAAAACTCACCATTAATGATCTCTAACTCCCCTCTAAGACTTCCTTCTTATAATATTTTTCCCTCTTCTCTCTCAAATTAGGTCAACCAAAAGTGCATTTGTTGCCTCCTAAATCTTCTTTGGGAGGGGATTTGTTCATATTATGTTTTCACTGGGAAATAGGTGTGACAAATGAGTTTTTCTTAGTATCCATTGTATATATTTATTCAAGACCAATGGCATCATACATATTGTTGACCTAAAAATAAAATTATTTTGGATTCTATGTGAAAAAAACTCGGACTTCCAAATGTATCTTCTACAAAGGACTTAACTTGAGAAGACCCAAGATTCCCCTCCACCTTCTCTTGGGTTGTATTTAACTCTTCTACCGGAGCTAAGGATACCTTATGATCTTCAACGAATACTTTTGAGATAGATAAACCTTCCTCCTTATGAAAATACTTCATACTATTAACCAAAATGATTACTTCCTCGTTGCTCTCATTTTCCAATCTACCTTCCCATTATCTTTAGGTTTGGAAGGAGAGATACTGATTTTTTATGTTTTCCCTTTATCCATTTGGCCTTTATTCAAATCCAAATTCCTATTGGTACCCTCCTTGACTTGATAAACCTTGGTGTTTTTAGCTTCTTTGGATTTTGGACAAGATTTTAGATGATTTCCCGCTTTGAAATAAGAAAAACACATTAACGGACTTGGATCGTAGTTTTTTTATTTTCTTCCCATTTATATTTTAAAGTGATACATATAGGAATATATTCATCCATTTGAACATTTATGCAAAAATGCACATGAAGAAATTTTATTTTTGAATGGGTGATCAAATATACCACAATTAGATCTCTAACTATGTTTTCTATTCCATTCATGATTTCTAGTTCCTAATATTCCAAAGGGATCCCTGGTAGTCAAACCCACACATGTCACTACCTCACCTAGGAATCCATAAGGTTAAATATAGGTTTTTAGCTTTACAAAATTACTAAGGATTTTTCCATGAACCATGACCCTCTTGGTACAATATAGTCACATCTTTTTTATGAGAAAGGTTTATCATAAAGAGTGAGTTGATATAAGCCAATATTTCCATGGCTTCCATATCCTATTTTCCCATTTGTAAAACTCATCGATATTAGGACATCCACTAGGAATCTTATCTATAATTGTATTTTCCATCTTAGAACATGCATGTTCTTCCACAGAGTCAGGTATTTCCAACAAAATAGAATTTTATGCAAAAGATAGGTTGGATATGGATATCCAAAAATACCTTTGGCTTTTCCCCCAAAAATTTCTCTTCCCAAGTACACTTTACTAATTTGGGTGGATCCCCCTTGTCCCTTTCCACCAAAAATTTAACAACTTTCTTCACCTTAGGCTAATCCATACACAGATCCCCGACTTCTCCTCTGCATACTTTTCTCGCCTCATTCCAAATTCAAGTTTTCAACCCTGTTCCAATTCCACTTCCACTCCCACTCACTCCATATTCTATATCCCATATCTTATGACATGATGTAAATACCTAATTTAGAATTATTTAGATTATCATCATGTTTTTTTAATTATAGTATACAACTAGTAATCATATTTAGGCCCTTAAATCTAAATTTATTATTTCATTTTTGTGAATCCCTTTTATTCTTTGAACTTCATAAACCAGGGTTTCATTTTTCAACCTTAATGTATATTTCAACAATCATTTCATACATGTAGTTTTCTTACTATGGTGGCATCAAACACTACTTTTTATATTACCTTCCTTACTCTTACAAAACCTATGTATTACAAAGTTGTAACACCAATTGCTATACATACATATTGTTGTAAATCCTCTTCTTAATCTATATTATCAGCATATGCATGACACGCAAGCTCAATTATACCTTTTTCCACAAGGATAATCCAACATTAATACAAGATTTATTGGTTTAATTGAAAATCCTTTAGCCCCGAGATACATATTTATCATTTATGACATGGATTTTTTCTACCCAAAATTTACTTATGTGATGGAAATAATGATCCACAACATCATCTTTATGCATTTTTCACTTCATATATGGACTGTGTTACTTTAAGTTACTTTAAGTATTTTTTATATTCTTATCCCACAAGATATGGAAAATCATGTTTTCTAGCTTCATATCCTTGTAAGAACTATGCCAAATGGTCAAAATCTATGAGACTAATCTCCTAATAGATAATATGATAATTTATGGTGAGAAAATATATACATTTATTATATCTACACTCCAATAAAATCTACATCTATTAGATCTACATTATAATAAAATAGCTAAAGGATTTATTCATGACACTAAAAAGACTAAAGAAAAAATTAATCAATCTTGAAAAACAATATCTATACATTTTAAATCATTCATGAATGGTGTAATCATGTATTTTAATTTTTTCGCAATGTTTATGGACACAAATGATGTGGAATAGGAATACCCCCTCCTAAATCATATGTTGATTTGATAATAGAACTTATGAAAGTACTTCCCAAGAAAAATGTCAAACACTTGGTGAAGTTATATTTTAAAAAATTAAAAGAATTTTCCCAACAATAACCAATATCAAGAAAGAAAACAACAAAATATTTTGAGAGATTATATAGTGAAATGCTGCTTTGACTATAGTTTCTAGAGAACATTTGTTGGTTTCATTCTTGAATCATGTTGATATGAAGGAAAAACTACAATTTTTGGGTGTCAATTTTGGATGGGGAAAGTCAAAAAAATTGGGGCAAGAATTTTTTGAATGTTTCTAAGGGAATAATTTCACTGGGTACAAAAACTAGGTCTACTAATAAAAGTGTTTCTCCCAAAGAAATATTAATTCCAATTGTAAGTGAATATATAATAAAGAATCATCAAATTAGCACTAATCAAGCCTTGGGTGTTTTTAGAAATATTATCAATGGGTATACAAAGAGGAGGAAGAAATTGGATGATTCTACTATGGAATAAAATGAAGCACTAATGTGTAAAAATCCAAAATCTGATAAAATTGAGAATAGTTTTGTGAAGTTAATTTCTAATTTTTGGAGTGAGAGGACTCGTGCTTCTCTAAATGTGAGGGATGTTTTAAAACATAGGAGAATTAAAAATGATTATGAAGAACATTTAAACATTAGCTAGAAATAACTTAAAATATTTCTAGAAATAGATGAAGACTTAGACATGAATTCAAAATGGTGACTTACTAGGTGATTATTTTTATAGAAAAATTAATTAATTTTAAATTTGATGTCAAATAACTCAACACGAGATGTACATCGGGTTTAAAGAATAATGTCCACATATTAAGATTGGGCAACCGATGTAAGATTAATCCTTACATAAAACATTCTCACGATGCAAAGTGGTAGGCTGCACAATTTAAGACCAATAGAGACACATTCCCTCTTGGTTGCATAATGTCCATGGTTGATTTTCTTTGAGAATTTCTCATTTTCTCATCAAAAATAAATTCAAACACAATATTATCATAATAATCAGGTTACCATCATGGTTCATGTATTTTATAATCATGCACAATTATCTTTGGATGGGGTTGAAAGTACATAAGAGAAGTAAGTGATTAAGAAGGAGTATCACTTCTATATAATTGATGATGAGGAACATAACATCCACTTCATACAACATTGTTTTCAATTTCTTTTCTAATATCTTAATTAGTGAGGAGTTCAAGTAGATCAACATTTTTTTGTTCAGATGGTTGTACACCATAGTTCAAATCATATCTCACTTTCTTTACACTTAGTATTTATCAAAATTATCTCAAAATACCTCATTTATGTAGTATTTTTTTGAGCAGATCATGGGAAGGGAGAGCACGATGGTGCAGTGCATGAATCACATGTTATTTAAATAAAAATGATTTGATTATGAGGAAGACCAATTGATTGATCCCCACACTATTGTTGAATGGTGTAGGAAACATTTTGTAATCCAAGAAACCTCACATGAGAGTAACATGCCCCCACCCAAAGTGTATTTTGGGAGATAACAGGTACATGCATAACATATGTATCTTGATGTGAAATTTATTACAAGTTACACATAAACTTATGTACATGTACATTTTTTTAATTTTTATGTTTTTTAAAATTTATTAATTTTGTATGATTAATTATGTCTTGATTAAAGGACAAAACACAAATGTGAAAGGATTAATAATTCTATATCTTTACACTTTTTGATGACTGTGGATAGTAATAACTAGACAATCTGTATAAGAGATTATTATTGTTTTTGTTATGAATTCACGAAAAAATCATATATAGAGTGCAATAGTTTAAAATGTGGCTATGTAGGAGAATGGAAGTAAGTTCCTTTAGTTTTGGTTGATTCATATGGATCAGATGAGGATGATAGTTTTGAATATGTTCCCTTGATTTCACCTTATTATGACCACATATCAAGACTTGTTAAAACATGTATTTTTAAAGGATTTTCTTTAATCAATGAATTAATATATAATTTATAGTGTACAAATCCTTAAATATTTTTTCATTTGATTATAACAAAAAAATAAAATTGTACAATGATTTTGTTCTAGGTTATTTATTTTAAATCATTGAAGAATAAGGAAATATTGAGAACGTGGAGTACTACTTATTTTGTGCACAAAAGAGAGAAACATAGCAAACAAGTGAAATAATAAGTGAGGAGACAACATTTTATATTGGCTTGGTTGTACCGTAAGGAACATATTTAGGACAAGTGAAAGTCCTCCAAAGTGGG